>JALAZF010000123.1:12457500-13935000 GCA_022829125.1 Lathyrus tuberosus | reverse complement strand
GTAAGGATCGGGAGAAGAGAAATCAAGTACAAAGTGAGTATGTCTTAGGATGATTTTAGAATACCTGACCCTCTCAAATGAGAGGGTTTTTATAGTTCCCTCAGTGCTTGGCAATCGGTCCTTATTTTTGGGGCGAGATATTCTCTCCCTAAAAATAGGTTATTGTCAGAAACTTGCCATTGAGATGGGCCGAGATGCTCGGAACTAGCCGTTGATACGAGCAATGGCGTGGTTGCGAGCAAGAGCCTCGTGATTGTTCTTGGATGGTTGAACCGTGCGTGACGGGCAGAAATGTGACGAAGGGAAGCTGATCCTGGAGGTCAGCTGGCCAACCTTCCTCGACTGTGGGGCAGAAGAAAAAATGTTTTCCTTTGCCCTTAACTGGCAGCGCTTAGGCTATTGGGCCGTTCTAGGTGCAGAAGTGAATTGGGTCATTCCTAGCCATTGGGCTAGTCCGGAACAGGAGCCCCCCAAGTCGTTGCTACTGAGCATAGGACTGATGACTTAAGTGCAGCATGTGGTCCGAGGAGGAGTAAACATGGTCGACGACTGTTACTGAGACGGGGTTGTTTCACGGTGCTCGAGGACACCTGTGCCTGGGGAACCTGAAACATTGTCATACGTACCCGATGTAACGCCTCGATTTATTTTATTTATTTTTCGTAATTAAAATTATATGATGTTGTGCATATGTGTGTGATTATGTGTGTTTTGGTTGTGTTTGGGTTGCCCTTAGTATGAGGTATTGACCTTATAATTCTAGAGAATAAGGTATTGGGGGTGTGTGACCAATTGTGTAGAGATGAGTGGTGTGGTTAGTAAGTAATTTTTTGGAATAAGGATAATATTATTACCAAAAAAACAGGAATACAAGCCGATCTAACCGATCCAGGCAACAAACGGACAACTCAAACACAAAACAAACTAACTCCTATTACAAAAAGCTTTAAGCTTTCTATTAGAACTAACTTTACCAATTACCATATCAATGACATTGTCACTTTTCAACTCATTAATATCCCCATTTTGAAACACAAGACTATTCCTAATAGCCCAAATGTGGTAAATCACCTCAGCAACGGCAGCTTTGAGAATTTTAGATCTACTCCCTTTACCCTTAGAATGGTGCAGAATCCATTGAATCTCTATATTCCACGTAGCAGGCATATGGTTCCACCCAAACCTTTGCAAAACTTTAGCCCATATCATCTTCGTAACATCACAATCAAAGAACAAATGAGGTCTGCTTTCAGGTCCCTTGCAGAACACACAATCTCCATCATTTTGTATGCCATGGTTCCTCAATCTATCTTTAGTAAGCAGCCGATTTAGGCACACCAACCACAAACAGAAAATCTCCCTAGGTCTTGCTAAGTTACCATATATCACTTTCCTCCATTCCACACTTGGTTTTTCTCCTCTTAATATCCTATACATCTTCCCCGTGTTATACTTCCCACTCATATGGAACTCCTGCCAAACTCTTGTACTCATAATCACATATTTATGCTTAAACAGAGTTTTCACAAACCAGGAGTTATGTATAGTAGGTTGATAAGTAGCAAAATTACCTGCTTTCATATAGTATGCATGAATCCAATGAATCCACAGCCGATCTTTCTTCTCAAACAGGTTCCAAATAAGTTTGCCTATGGATGCTATATTCCACTCCCTGAGAGCAATTAAGTTCCAACCACCAGCTGCAACAGTGTCACATACATGATCCCAGGCCACTAAATCTTTCCTGCTACCATCATATTTACTAGTCCAAATAAACTTCCTGCATAAGCTTTCAATGTGTCTAATCACTTTCTTAGGCAACAAGAACACCTGCATCCAATAATTAGTTATAGCATAAATGACACTTCTTGGCACCAACTAGTGGCAATAGTCTGTAAAAAAGAAGGATCTTGAGCAGTACAGTTAATAAACTTGAACATGGACCTTTTCCTGCTACATTAATTCAACTTACAAATCTTGACAGGGGTATGATCAAAAATGCTAGGCGCAAGGTTCTCCACAAAATGATCATGAAACATTTGAAACCACTCAGTATTGGCCACCACTCTGTCAATTCTAGAGTAAATAACACCAGTAGTATGCTTGTTGTTCCGAGTGTAACGACTTCCTCTATAATCCACTTCAGTAAGCCCAACCACATTCATCATATCATCAAGATCTCTGAACTCAGCTTCAATAACAGGATTTCCTCCTATTCTATCTTGAGAAGTCAGAACATTATTCATATCCCCCATTACAATCCAAAGCCTACTCATATTACTTCCCAGCTTTTCAATCTCTTTCCACAAGATCTTTCTCTTCTCCAGCTGATTGAAAGCATAAAGCACTGTAACTACATATTGAAGAGTTTTATCCATCCCATAAACCTCCAAGTGCATGAATTGTTCATTGGTTTGTAAGATTTTGAGATCCACCACATTCTGATCCCAAAGAATCCAAATTCTACCATTAGCATGATTCACATAATTGTCAGCATATTGCCACTTATTTCCAAAACTTTTCCTAATATTCACAGCTTTATTTTCTTTGACCCTAGTGTCTAGTAAAGCAACAATTGGGACATTAAAGGAAGACACATAAGCACATACCTCCCTATGCCTTGCCATTTTATTGATACCTCTAACATTCCAAGTAACAATCATTGGCTCAAGCTCTGGTTCCCCATAGGACAATCTCCAATCCTAAGGGGTGTAAAAGAGTTTTGATAGGCAACAAAAGAGCTTCTAGGAATATGAATCACTGATCTTTTCCCCTTGTCTCTGGTAACCTCAGTCCAGTTTTCAGCCTGGAAGTTCCTTTCTTGTTCTACTTTTTCTTCTATAACCATTTCACTCTCCTTCTCAAGATTGCTAAGACTTAGTTCTTCTTTAGGGGGTTCTTCAACTTTAGCTTTGCTTGTGATAGGTTGCCACACTTTTTGCTTGGCAGGTTGTTTCTTTAGAGCACAGTTATGCCCTATCTTCAAGCATTTCTGCCAATATAAAGGCATCCACTCGTACTCTACCCTCTGTTCAAGCATCTTACCTTTAGGATCTCTTATACAAACCACCTCTCTAGGCTTTTGCGTGATATCTACCTCGACAAATACACGAGCATAAGATATTCTCGGTTTCTTTGCAGTACACTCATCAGTGGTGATTGGTTTTCCTATAGCACTGGCAATTTTGGACAGACTTTTCTCCCCCCACAAGTGTAGAGGAAGGTTGGGAATAGTAATCCACAACAGTAGCACCCTAAGAAGATCTTCTTTCATCTAAAAATATGGGCTCCATTGTCTGAGAAACACCGGTTTACCATAAACGAAGTAGGGGCCTTGGGACATGACATTTTCTCTATCCTCATGATTTTTAAAATGCACAATGAAGTAACCTTCATCGTTGTAAATTAGGTCCAGGAGGGAAACAAAATCATAGTGTATTCCCAGAACTCTAATTCCTCTTTTATATCAGCCTCGTCAATCATGACTTCAACATCTCCATTAACAACATTAGGAGCAATAAACTCAACATTCATACCTCGGTTTAGACTGTGATTCTCTTGAATAATTTCCACCCAAGGCTTATGTCACTCCTCATGGTGCTCCTCTGGTTTCGTTTGTGTTTCCTCCTCTATCCCTTGAACAATCGTTGGTGATTTTTCCGTTGAACTTTGTGTCGTAACCGGTGGACTCTTATCCGCATCTTCCACCACATGGTTTACAATCTCTAGAATAACAGTTTCTACATCCGCTTGTGCTATTATGGTCCTTTCCACCCCTTTCCGACATGCCGCCACCGCATGTTTTGGTCGGCCTACACCCCTTTTGCCCATGGTTCTCAAACCCTAGCAGAGCATTGGGTTCTAGTTGTTAGTAAGTAATTATTAATTTTAGTTAGTAATTATTTATTGGAATAATATTATATGGGTAATAATAATTGGATAATTATTTTACTTAAATAATTAGTTATAATTATTTTATTAATTTAGAAGTGGATAATATTAGTAGAGAAATAGTACGGGTAAAGTGGTCCATTCATGATGTTTATAAAGGGTAAGGAAGGAATAGCATATTAGGGGACTAAGGGTTATAGTAGGAAAAAAGAAGAAAATTAGAAGGAGAGAATCATTTTGGAGAACGACTGTATTCTGGAGAAAAGAGGAACGGGAGAGAGAAGCAGAGCTAGGGCTTAGAGAACATTCGAAGAATCATCACTAAGGTAAGGGTGGAGTTCTTTGATCACTTAAGGGATGAATAATATATGTATGAGGGTGGGTAAATTGTTAGGTTCATCTCTATGCATCTCTCTAATTGTTTGGGTTGTTCTTAGTTGCGTGTCGGTGTCCGTAATAACATGTAAATGGTGCAAATTGATTTCTGGTTGAATTGTGATTTTATGATGAAAGTGAATATAATCGATGTGTGTTCTATTGTGTGATAATTGATGTGGATTCTATGTGCATTCTGGACTGTATGGTATTAAACTTGTAAGGAATTTTGGGGTTTGGACTGTGCAGAATCGTAACTGCAGGGTTGCTGATTCACACATTTTCTCCGGGCGAATGGGGTGTCTCGCCGGGCGAAGCGATCTCGCTGGAGGTCGCTGGGCGAAATTGAGAGGCGAGCGAGGGATGGAAAGTAGGAGTTTCTGGAATTTCTATTGGGGGTGATTTCACTTCTGCTTCGTCGGGCGAGCATTGGGCAAAATGGGAATTTCGTCGGGTGAATGAGGATTTCTCCGGGCGAAGGTGAGTTTGCTGGCGTCTCGCTGGGCGAATGCCAGACGAGCAGAGACGGTTGTTGGCTGCCACTGGAACGAACTAAATTTTCTAAAACTTTAAAAATTCATATCTTTTGATCCGTAGGTCCGTTTCAGTCGCCGTTTAAATCATTGGAAAGCTAGTTGCGTGTACATTCTATTAAAATTATTTACTATTCCAGAATTTCAACTATTTGACGTGTTAATTGTGTTCCCGTGTACGTTAGGATGTGTTGAACGTTTAGATGTTGAGTTCGGTTGTACGAATGTGTGTTGTAGCTGTGGATTTGCAATTGTTGCATGTTTTAGCAGTATATGTTGCGTGTTAGATAGTTGTGGTGTGATGTATTGGTTGTATGATAGTGATATGTATTGGTCGTCGTTGTATGTTGTCGTTGAATGCATATCATGTTGCATGCGTTGTAGATAAGTCATGTGCCCATGTGGAGTGTGAGCGCCTTATTCGGATTCTTTGAAATAAGATCATATTTTTGTTGTTGTCTAGGTAATCGTGTGCCCATGTGGGGTGTGAGCGATTACGGGTGTTCGTGTGCCCATGTGGGGTGTGAGCGATCACAGATGTCATGTGCCCATGTGGGGCGTGAGCAACTCATATGGAAATTCCGACGGGAATTATGATCATGAAAAAGGGATCGAATTGGTATCACATGCATTGAGTCGAGTTATGAGTTTCATTGCATTGCATTGTGTTATGTTGCGTTGTTGATTATATGATTGTCTGCTTATGTAGAAATTGTAATCGTGTTGATGATTTGATGATAGGGTGAATTATATAATGATTATATGCTTTTATATTTATATTATGCATTTCTTTTGTTGAGTGAGAATCTCACCCCTTCTGTTTGAATGTTGCCTCCACGTGGGTAACGTGCAGATAATCAAGAATAGTGCGGAGTTGCGGTTAGTGAAGACGAAGTCCTTCACTTTATGTTGAGTCGGATCTGCTCTGATGTGTAACACTAGGGATATGGAACGCTTATTTTTATTTATTTAATTGCGGTTATTACTTTTTTTTAATTGATGTTGGTTACGTGCTTTAAACATGTTATGTTTTTAGTTAAGTTTCCGCTGCTACATGAGAGAAATATTTAAGTATGGATTTGTTGGTACCATTAATAATAATTGTGTGTTACATGTCGTATGCATGAGTATGTGTTTGCTTGAAAGTAGCATCCTTAATGTCGTATGTTTTATTTTACTCTGTTGAAGGAGAAGGAGATGAACCGTCTAGGGTTATGGTGTTTGATGAAGCGTGTGATAGCTACAATAGGTAATGATAGCCTAAAGTATGGAGCCTGATTTTGTGGATCACCTAAAATCCAATCAATGAGTTTCTCCCTCCAAAATAACTTTCCTTTTAAATTTTTAAAAGAATTCACACCATAAGTTATTAACCCTAATTGACCTTTCCACATGCTCAGACTTTCCTACTTAATGTTACAGTCTGATGTAACAACATCAACCTTAACATCATTAGATGAGCTGACCTCTTGAGGTACCCATTGATAACAATTATCTCTGGATCTGACTCCCTTCATAACAACCTCATTCTTCTCATTAGTCACCAAACACTCATCTTTAGTGTAGCTGACTTTGTATCCTTCATCACAAAGCTGACTTATGCTAATCAAATTAGCACTCAAACCTTTGACAATAAGCATATTGTCAAGATCAGGTCCATCATGACACTTCAATTTTCCAACTCCTTTTACCTCCCCTTTCTCTCCATTACCAAAAGTAACATCATTTGAGGAGCAAGAATTGATCTCCACCAAATGATTTTTAGACCCAGTCATATGCTTTGAACATCCACTGTCAAAGTACCATCCTTCCTTAGCAGAATGTCTATCTGATGTGTGAGCCAATAGACATGTAACCTCAGCTTTAGGAACCCATTGTTTAACAACCTTGGGCCTGTTATCCTTCTATCTAGGTTGAGGGATAGACTTGGGATAACCATGAAGCTTGAAGCAAGAAAATTGCATATGGACAAATCTTCCACAATAGAAGCACCTTACTCTTTCTTCTCTGAAGCTGTTAAACTTCTTGCCACCTTGATGATGAAACTGTTGTGGCTGCCATCCATAGTACTGGTGCTATTTTCTTCCATAGTTTGCCAGTCTCCTGTAGTGAGGATTCTGTCTCTTAGGTTGTCTTCTATGGTGATGTGGCTTCCTTCTTCCATAATAATGAGGCACATCATTATTATATTCAAAGCCATACATATTCCCCTGATGTTGAGACATCTGATGGAACATGTTAAACCTAGAAGCCTGCATGCTCCTATCGTATTGAGGAGGCATATACTGCCTAGCTCCAGAAGTATGAACCTTCTTTTGATGAGGACCATGAGCATACCTTTTCCCAACATTTTGAGGCTGTGGGTGAGCAACCTGCTTGGGTTTAGGATTATGTCTCTTTTTGTTATGTTGAGACATGTCCTTTTTGGTTCCTGAAGTATTAGCTTCAGCAGAAACCTTCTCCTCAACAACAAATCCTAAGCCAGATTTGTCTCCTGCTACCTTTTCTGCCTGAAGGATCTTATCAAGAGTATCAGATCCACTGTTAAACATTCTAACAGATTTTGTCATTTGATCAAGTTGAGATTTAACCAACAAGACTTCATCTTCAAGATTAGCTTTAACAGTCTCAAGCTAAACAATTTGTTTCTTTTGTTTCTCACTTTCTTGACAAACCTCTGCACTCCTCAGACATAACTCATGATAGGGGGCTGCTAACTCCTCAAAAGTCAGTTCCTCATCACTTGATTCTCCATCAGACACACATGTCCCTGTCAATGCTCTGACATACTTGGCTGACTCTTCTTCACTTTCACTGTTAGTATCATACCAGGAAACAGTCATGCCCTTCTTCTGCTTCTTAAGGAATGTAGGACATTCTTTCTTGACATGTCCATAACCTTCACACTCAAAGCATTGAATCCCTTTGTCTTGAGCAGTCTTCTCTTCATCCTTTTCTTTTGACTTGCTGATGTCAGAGGAGATGTTCTTAACATTAGGCTTGTAGTTTCTATTCATTCTCTTGAACACCTTGTTGAACTGTCTTCCCAGCATAGCAATAGCCTGTGATAGTTCCTCCTGAGAATTAGCACCATTCCCTTTCTTCTCTTCTTGAGTATTAGATACCAAGGCTATACTCTTGGTCTTCTTTTCAGGTTCCTCCTCATTCAACCCTAACTCAAAAGTTTGAAGAGATCCAATAAGCTCATCTACCCTCATTTTGCTGATGTCTTGAGCTTCTTCAATTGCAGTCACCTTCATCTTATACCTCTTGGGAAGGGATCTAAGGATTTTCCTCACCAGCTTTTCTTCAGTCATCTTCTCTCCAAGAGCACTAGAGGCATTAGACAGCTCAAGAATACTCATATGAAAGTCATGAATAGTTTCATCTTCCTTCATCTTTAGACTTTCAAACTTTTATGTCAGAAGTTGAAGTCTTGGCATCTTAACCTTTGAAGTTCCTTCATGAGTAGTCTTCAAGATGTCCCAAGCTTCCTTAGCAACTTCACAGGTATTGATCAACCTGGATATGTTCTTATCAACTCCATTGAGAATAGCATTTAAAGCTTTGGAATTACCAAGGGCAAGCTCATCTTCTTCCTTGGTCCATTCTTCTTCAGGTTTCAGTTTTGAGCTGCCTTCTTTTCTTTCCCAGCATCATCTTTCTCAACAACAACAGGTGCTTTCCATTCTTTTAGGATATCCTTCCAAGCCCTGCTGTCCAAGGATTTCAAAAAGGTAATCATCCTTGGCTTCCAATAATCATAATTAGAGCCATCCAGAATAGGGGGTTTATTCACAAATCCACCAACTTCCTTGTCCATCTTTACCAGAAAGTATCAGCCCTAGATCTCACCCAGATGCAGAGCAGGATGCCTGCTCTGATACCAATTGAAATTCTGGTACCAGATATGTGATGTTACGTGTAATGTCACAACAACACACTCTGCAATTGACAATATAAAACAACGGAAGAGAACACAAAGAATTGTTCACCCAGTTCAGTTAAACAACTTACTCTGGGGGCTACCAAGCCAGGAAGGAATTTCACTATTAGTAGAATTAATTTACAGACTCAACAACCCAGTTGATATCTCCTAAACTTAATCTCTACCTAATGAACTTTCTACCTAAGAGACCACTTAGGTATGAGAACACTACTCACTTCCTAAAACACCTCAAAGATCACACTTTGAGAAACACCTTGATCCTGCTTACAAGCTTTGATCAAGTAACAACACTCTCTTGCTTCACAGCTCTAAGAGAGTACACCTTACAACTCACCAATTCAACCTAGAATGGTTTACAAAATACTCGTACAAAGACAATGATTGACACTCAGTCTATGCTCTCTATCTTCTGTACTTTTCCTTCAGGATTGATGCGCTTTATATAGCTATTTGATTTGGGTTGGGACCTGCTACAATATCTGACCTGATTTGTTATTTAAAACTGAATCTTCAAAAACAGATTTTCTCTCTCAAAATCTTCTTAAATCTTCAGCCTTTAAACACTCCTACAAATCTGCATCAAATCTGTTTGCAACAGAAAATATCTCCTCCAAGATATTCGCATCCAACAACTCTAACAGCTCTCCCAAAATCCAGCTAATACGCTTAACCCTAAAAACATCTCAAACCTGATGTTTTAATGATCTGCATATCTGATGTCATGACCTCGCATGTGACATCAGACCTCAAAACTTCAACAACTTAAAAATATAACATTAACCAATGTTAAGACATCAGCAATATGACATCAACATTGAACAACTTTGTTTTAACAAAATTCTAGCCAATCCAAGAACTAACAGTATGGTTGGAGGTGTCAGACGTCGTTGTGTTGGAATGAATCTGGTGAGAGTGTAGTACTTGGACCTGAGATTGTTCAACAGACTACTGAAAAGGTGAAGCTCATTCGGGAAAAGATGAAAGCTTCCCAGAGTAGGCAGAAGAGCTACCATGATAAGAGAAGGAAAGATCTTGAGTTCTAAGAAGGAGACCATGTGTTCTTGAGAGTCACTCTAGTGACCGGCGTTGGACGTGCATTGAAGTCGAGGAAGCTTACTCCTCGATTTATTGGTCCATATCATATTTCTGCAAGAGTTGGACCTGTTGCCTACAGAGTGGCGTTGCCACCCAATTTGTCAAACTTGCATGATGTGTTCCATGTGTCACAGCTTTGGAAGTATGTTTCGGATCCGTCACACGTGATTCCGATGGATGAAGTGGAGGTAACAAATAAACTTACGGTTGAGGCATTACCAATACGGATTGAAGACCGCGAAGTGAAGTAATTGAGGGGTAAAGAGACCATCTTGTGAAGGTAGTATGGGGAGGCGCTGCCGGTAGAAATATGACCTGGGAGTTAGATAGCAGGATGCGAGAGTCGTATCCGGAGCTATTCGTATGAGGTTAATTTTCGAGGACGAAAATATTCTAAGTGGGGGAGAGTTGTAACGCCCCGATTTATTTTATTTATTTTTTGTAATTAAAATTATATGATGTTGTTCATATGTGTGTGATTATGTGTGTTTTGGTTGTGTTTGGGTTTTCCTTAGTATGGGGTAGTGACCTTAGAATTATAGAAAATAAGGTATTGGGGGTGTGTGACCAATTATGTAGAGATGAGTGGTGTGGTTAGTAAGTAATTATTAATATTAGTTAGTAATTATTTATTGGAATAATATTATATGGGTAATAATAATTAGATAATTATTTTACTTAAATAATTAGTTATAATTATTTTATTAATTTAGAAGTGGGTAATATAAGTAGAGAAATAGTAAGGGCAAAGTGGTCCATTCATAATGTTTAGTAAGGGTAAGGAAAGAAGAGCATATTAGGGGTCTAAGGGTTATAGTAGGAAAAAGAAGAAAATTAGAAGGAGAGAATCATTTTGGAGAACGATCGTAATCTGGAGAAAAGAGGAACAGGAGAGAGAAGCATAGCTAGGGCATAGAGAACATTCGAAGAATCATCACTAAGGTAACGGTGGGGTTCTTTGATCACTTAAGGGATGAATAATATATGTATGAGGGTGGGTAAATTCTTAAGTTCATCTCTATGCATCTCTCTAATTGTTTTGGTTGTTCTTGGTTGCGTGTCGGTGTCCATAATAACATGTAAATGGTGCAAATTGATTTCTGGTTGAATTGTGATTTTATGTTAAAAGTGAATATAATCGATGTGTGTTCTGTTGTGTGATAATTGATGTGGATTCTATGTTCATTTTGGCCTGTATGGTATTGAACTTGTAAGGAATTTTAGGGTCTAGACTGTGCAGAATCGTAACTGCAGGATTGTTGATTCGCACATTTTTGCTGGGCGAAGGGGTTGTCTCGCTGGTCGAAGCGATCTCACGTAGAGGTCACCGGGCGAAACTGAGAGGCGAGCGAGGGATGGAGAATAGGAGTTTCTAGAATTTGTATGGGGGGGATGATTTCGCTTCTGCTTCGCCGAGCGAGCATTGAGCGAAATGGGAATTTTGCCGGGTGAATGAGGATTTCGTCGGGCGAAGGTGAGTTCGTTGGCGTCTCGCTGGGAAAACGTCAGGCGAGCAAAGGCAATAGCTGGCTGCCACTGGAATGAACTGAATTTTCTAAAACTTTAAAATTTCATATCTTTTGATCTGTAGGTCTGTTTCAGTCGTTGTTTGAATAGTTGGAAAGCTATATGCGTGTACTTTATATTAAATTATTTTCAATGCCAGAATTCCAACTATTCGACATGTTAATTGTTTTCCCGTGTACGTTGGGATGTGTTGAATATTTAGATGTTGAGTTTGGTTGTGTGAATGTGTGTTGTAACTGTGGATTTGCAATTGTTGCATGTTTTGGCAGGTATATGATGTGTGTTAGATAGTTGTGGTGTGTTGTATTGGTTGTATGATAGTTAATATGCATTGGTCGTCGTTGAATGCATATCATGTTGCATGCGTTGTATGATAAGTAGTGTGCCCGTGTGGGGTGTGAGCACCTTATCCGGATTCTTTGAAATAAGATCATAATGTTGTTGTTGTTGAGGTAATTGTGTGCCTATGTGGGGTGTGAGCGATTACGGGTGTTTGTGTGCCCATGAGAGGTGTGAGCGAACACGGATGTCGTGTGTCCATGTGGGGTGTGAGTGACTCATATGGAAATTCTTACGGGAATTATGATCATGAAAAGGGATCTAATTGGTACCACATGCATTGAGTCAAGTTGTGAGTCTCATTGCATTGCATTGTGTTATGTTGTGTTGTTGATTAT
The DNA here is from genome assembly GCA_022829125.1 of Lathyrus tuberosus. Lineage (NCBI taxonomy): Eukaryota > Viridiplantae > Streptophyta > Magnoliopsida > Fabales > Fabaceae > Lathyrus > Lathyrus tuberosus. The sequence continues at coordinate 13,922,953 of JALAZF010000123.1, read as the reverse complement.
ATGATTGTGTGCTTGTGTGGAAATTGTAATCGTGTTGATGATTTGATGATAGGGTGAATTGTATAATGATTATATACTTTTATATTTATATTATGGATTTCTTTTGTTGATAGAGAATCTCACCCCTTCTATTTGAATGTTGCCTCCACGTGGGTAACGTGCAGATAATCAAGAATAGTGCGGAGTTGCGGTTAGTGAAGACGAAGTCCTTCACTTTATGTTTTGAGTCGGTGTCTGCTCTGATGTGTAACATTGGGGATATGGAACGCTTGTTGTTCTTTATTTAATTGCCGTTATTACTTTTGTTTAATTGATGTTGGTTACGTGGTTTAAACATGTTATGTTTTTAGTTAAGTTTCCGGTGCTACATGAGAGAAATATTTAAGTATGATTTTATTGGTACCATTAATAATAATTGTGTGTTACATATCGTATGCATGAGTAGGTGTTTGGTTGAAAGTAGCATCCTAAATGCCGTATGTTTTATTTTACTCTGATATTTTATTATAAGGGTTTTAGGGTGTTACACCCGACGAGCAGGGAGCCCAACGGTTGATGGGACTTGAAGGGATGGAGTATTATGCGTGCATTGATCCACGTGCCATATTTAATGCGTAATGATGGCTATGCTAGGGTCATGATGATGCCCATACGCCACGCGTGCTTATGCATGTGCCCCTGACCCGTCTATAAATAGAGGGAGGAAGCTTTCATTTTCACTTTTCAATTTTCTCTCTTCTACTGTTGATGTCTTTGTTTCCGCCATTCACCGCCACAACACCGCCCTATGAGCACCGACCAGGCTTCGCCGACCACCTCTTTTCTCTCTTCGACCATGTAAATTTTCTTATCCTTCTCTGTTTAACTTGTTTTCAACCTTATTTTGCTTAGATTTACATGCGGTTATGATAAAAACTGGGTAGAGTAGGGGTGTATTCCGGAAAATGTTGGTGTCTGGCGATGGTAAATCCATTTTCTGTCGTCGTCAGAGTGTTAGGAACTTAGGTTTTTTGTTGATTCCGGCACCGTTGCAACGATGAACGAGTTTATCTTTGATGGAACTTACAAAGTTTTCGGTGTACTCATGAGTTTTCCGGTGGACCTCAACGGAATTCTGGGTAAAGTGTCAGGGAGGATCTCCTTGTGAGGGTTTAAGAGATTTCCATGAGAATCTCCTCGCACCATCATTGCGTTGTTTGAGTAAGGGCTTAGGTCGAGGACGTTGTCCTCGGGCCTTCGCGCGCCCTTTCACTTGACTAGCGGTGGAAGGATGGATTTGATTTTGTCATCGAATTCACTTTTGTCCTCTGATTTTCAGGTAAAGGAGATTGCTCACAATCATGAGGACGATGTTATGCTCGAGCGGGAGCTATCTGAGGAGATTTCTTCAGAGGATAGTAGTGCTGACAAAACCGCCTCTCCCAGGAATGCTGAGGAAACTGTCCCTCCCAGGAATACTGAGGAAACTGTCCCTCCCAGAGATTTCTCAAGAGCATGCCTCCCTTTTTGCCTTTCATACTCAGGAAGCCTTCACGATGGTGGGGGCGAGGAAGACTGGATGGTCCATTTTCCTGGGGATGACGAACGAATATGCTCGGCATACGGTGAGAGGTTTCCCATGCACGAGTTTGTTTTCAAAGATATTGGGTTGGCGCTACCCTTTGTCGCTCCCAGGATTTTCATCCAGGTACAAACGCTAGAGTGGCGCAGAAAAACAGAGTCGCCAGCCGTGTAAATTTATCCCAAGAGAGGGAAAGGGAACACCGCATAAACCTGAGGAAGGGGGAAAGGAATGGTCATCGCAACCATAGCCTGGGTTCGGGAGTCGGTTACGCGAGGGGAAGGTGCTAGCACCCCATACGTCCATCGTACTCGATGGGATCCACGCTTGTTGTCTAATCTAAGGGTGAGTTATCCTATCATCTATGGCTGTACTGACACGAGGAAGGGGAACACAAAGACAGACTCGGTAGGACGTCAACGTCCTAGGCCTACGTACCCCCCTTGTGCAATGGGGAATTCAGAGTCAACGTAGTTCGGACCAAGTTCTTTTTGTGTTTTTTATGAGCGACGTTAAGTTCGCATCCGGCAGTTAGGGTCGATGCCTGTTTGCGACTTAGACGGAAAGTAACATGCCCTTTTTGAAAATAGCCTTTAGTTTGACGATCCTGAAGGACAAAAAAAGTTTGAAGTTGGTTTGTGTTTTTTAGGACAGAAGTGGCTTAAGTTAGTTCATAAGTTGCATTGCACCAAAGTCTAGGGCACAGGGGTGAATACTTAACGCATCGCCCCAAGACAGGACGCTCGCTAAGCACTCTAGAAAGATGAGAGGAAGCCCCTCATTTCTCATTCCCCACGCTTAAGGCTCGTGCGCAATACACCTTATCTTTATTAAGTGTTTTTAAGAAGTTTGAGATGAGAAGAGAAGACACAAGGGTAACTCTAAAGGGAACTAAGAGTCCTAAAGTTGTCATGCACGGGTTACCTACGGTTAGTGAGGTTTAACGACAACCTAAGCCTAAAGGAAGAAAAAGATGAGAGAAGGAAAGAGTAAGGATGACCATGGATATTTATCCATACCCTGCATAAAAGGTTGGTACCAAGCGGACATAAATAATATCAAAGCAGATGAAAACCAAACAGTGGCACATAATAGTGATAACAATCCAAACATGAATTAAGAAATCAAATAAACAACCCCAAAACAAATGGCACAAGTGCCTTTCCAAACAAGGTAGCCAGACATGATCAGAAATACACATACAAGCAGATCTCAAGTGAAAGTAATTAAATAATTAGAGAAATATCTTCCAAAATTCCCAAATTAAACATCAATATTATTCAACCAGAGACAAACCAAATACCAAAAACTCCTGCAAAAAATCAAGATGTTAGTCACTTAAACAATTAGGCAAAGCTCAGGTGAGAAGTAGGGTTCAATGTGCCAAAGGGAAGGACTAAAATGCAATATGCAATAATTTTAAAAATGATATAAAAATATTTTAATGCATTTTAGAATGTTAGTGAATGAATGCAAAAGGAAAGGATAAAAAATATTTTATGGATGCAAAGAAATAAAACAAACAAATTTAGATATGCATGATATGGATAATTCAAAAAGAAAATGAATAAAATAATTAATTTAGATGATAAAAAATAAAAATAAAATTTGGAAAATTTTATAAAATAATAAATATGATGCATGAATTTTATTGGAATTTTTTAATGCAAGAATGTATCTTAAAAAAATTAAATATGAAATGTAATAATTAAAATAAAAATAAAATGAAATAAAAATGATGGGGGTGCGTTTAGTAAGGAATTCATGTTGAAATAATTGAAATGGGCTAGGGGGTGTCATTAGCGAGCCCATACGCATAGTCCATCAGAAAATAAAAAAATAAAAAAAAGACCCACGTGTGGACCTCAAACCACCAGTTGACTCACCTCCCTCCTTTAGATTGATCCAACGTACCTGTCTTAGTCAACCAAAAGTCCAAGTACTCATGACGAACGGTCAAGATGCAGGCACACACTAAGTATTGTACACACACACACGCAATGGGTCAGTATACCATGCACATGTTATTTTTATTTGCTGGCAGCATTGTGGCCTTGTGATTCATCAAACGGTCCATGATTAGTCAGCCAAAATAAAAGTAAACAAAATAATAAAACATCATTGGACGCACATGGTAAGAATGGTGGGGTAAATAACACCTAATAAAAAAAACAAAAATAAAAATAAAAATAAAAAGAGAAGACGTGGCAGCGTGAGAGCCGTTAGATCAAGAGAATTGAGGGTCAAGATTGTGTCTTCAACCTTCCTTCGCCGGAACCCTCACAGCCGCCGGAGCTAGGGTTCCGGCCACCGTCCTCCGTCACCTGCAACCTAAAACAACCCAGAATTTTCGTGAAAATATACTATTCTGACCAGAAAAATGTGAGGATTAATAATATCCAATCAAAAATTAGAAACAAGGCATGGATAATGAGATTCGAACCAAATAAGCTTAGGACTCAAAACTTGAAACACACATAGCAAGCAACATACACGTCCAAACACCAAACAAATTACATCAGTTTCATCAGTGACCATCACACAACAATATACACGTAAAAAAAGAGAGTTTTAGGATCCTTAAAAAACCTTCCAACCTGAGATGGTGCAACCTGAATCTTTGCTTTTAGCTCCAAAGGGTGCGCGATTTGTACTCTAGGGATCCCAAGGATGAATGTTGTGAAGGAATTTTAGGAGAACTCCTTGTGGGTTGAGAGATTCAATGAATTCAAGAATTAGGGTTGAACTTTTTCCTCCTCCAAAATATCACGTGTCAACTGCCTAACCAGTGCATGCATGAGGTTAAATAGACTAGGGTTTTCCACTGATAATGAATTGGGCTTGGGCAATTCCTTGTTTAGTGAGTTTGGGTGATTTTTAGAAAATTGCATAATTTGAGTTACACCTCTCTCCATGCGTGTACACTTAAAAAATCCATGATGGATCACCCATATGTGAATTGTTAATTACACCTCAATTGAACTTGGGCCTTGAAAACAATTGATTCATGAGTTTTTAATGACTTGGCTTTTTTGAATAATGGAAAATAAGTGAAGAATAAACCATGGAATTTCTTAATTCTTGGGCCCAAAATAATCCTCAAGGAATGTTCTTTGATATTTGAATGTGGCATGAAGCAATGAAATTGATTATAGGTCATTATGCCCAAAGTTGTGAAAATGGGACCATTAAAAACCCTAAAAACCACTTTGCCTTCTTTTGATCATAACTGGAGTTTCACAAATGATATGGAGACCCACTAGTACTTGTTGGAAAGAGGAGAAAAAGATCTTCAACTTTCATGTTGGAGAAAAATTCATTTGAAGCTCCTTTGATGATGAAAAGTCAAGTTGAATGCAGTGCAGGAACTTGCCCAAAAACGAAACTTTCAAATTATAGGTCATTTCCATATTTAGTAACTTTTGCACCAACTCCTGATTCTTGATAAATGGCATGAAACTTGGATTTTGAGGACCATATGAGGATGTGAGACCTTGAAAACCTTGGAGAGAACCTCAAAATTCCACAGTTGACTTCTCCTCTCACTGTTGACTTTTACCCAATTTACCTGATTCTCAATCTTCTGATCAATTAAGTCTCTCCTGAACCAAACTGATGGACAACCTCCTGCCCCTAGATACTTAGAGACCCAAGGAATACCATGGAATCAAGTCTTGCCCAAAAAATCAGAAATAAACTGACTTTATGGCAAACCCTAGTTTTGGTACCGTCAGTGTAGGAGGAAATAGCATAGTCTCCAAATCCAAATTCCTCTGAATATGATGTGTATCCTCTCTAACAAAGATAAGATATGCCATTTGGTGATGATGAAAACCCAGGGACCTTGCCCATTGGAGCAATAAACCCAAGAATCTCAAAACCCTAATTCATGCACTGGTTAGGAGAGAGTGATCCATCTGAGCTCTCTTGCTGGACCCTTTGAAGAATATCTTCTCCTCTTGAACATGCCTCAGGCACCCTTACCCCATGCTAAGAACCAATGATATGCACACATGATAATGCAAAAATGAAATGAAACATAAGCCAGTTAGTACTAAAGTAAGGAGGGCAAATTTTGGGGTGCAACAGCTGCCCCTATTCAATCAACTTGGTCCTGAGGGTATGATATCGACGACTTTCAGACAATCAGGATGCACAGAGATTAAATACCAAAGAACCCAGAAATTTGCAATCCTCCACTGGAGAATTAGCCATAAATGATGTACTGTCACAACCTCTCCCAGGTCATGTCATCTCTGCTGACGAAGAGAACTGACAAAGGGGTCTCAAAATATGCCATCCCTGCTGGTAAAGGGAACTGACAAAGGAAATATCCAAAAAGGTTACTATCTCTGCTGATAAAGAGAAACTAGCAATATAAATGTCATCCCTACTGCTATCACTGCTGATAAAGAGAACTAGCAAAACAAGTGCCATCCCTACTGATAAAGAGAACTGACAAAGGAAATATCCAAAAGGGTCGCTATCTCTGCTGATAAAGAGAAACTAGCAATACAAATGCCATCCCTGCAGATAAAGGGAAACTGACGAAAGAAAATCTCCAAAAGATTGTTATCTCTGCTGATAAAGAGAAACTAGCAAAATAAATGCCATCCCTGCTGATAAAGGGAAACTGACGAAAGAAAATCTCCAAAAGATTGCTATCTCTGCTGATAAAGAGAAACTAGCAAAATAAATGCCATCCCTGCTGATAAAGGGAAACTGACGAAAGAAAATCTTTAAAGGATTGATATCTCTGCTGATAAAGAGAAACTAGCAATACAAATGTCATCCCTGCTGATAAAGGGAAACTGACGAAAGAAAATCTCCAAAAGATTGCTATCTCTGCTGATAAAGAGATACTAGCAAAATAAATGTCATTCCTGCTGATAAAGGGAAACTGACGAAAGAAAATCTCCAAAAGATTGCTATCTCTGCTGATAAAGAGAAACTAGCAAAATAAATGCCATCCCTGCTGATAAAGGGAAACTGACGAAAGAAAATCTTTAAAGGATTGCTATCTCTGCTGATAAAGAGAAACTAGCAATACAAATGCCATCCTTGCTGATAAAGGGAAACTGACGAAAGAAAATCTCCAAAAGATTGTTATCTCTGCTGATAAAGAGAAACTAGCAAAATAAATGCCATCCCTGCTGATAAAGGGAAACTGACAAAAGAAAATCTTCAAAAGCTTGCTATCTCTGCTGATAAAGAGAAACTAGCAAAATAAATGCCATCCCTGCTGATAAAGGGAAACTGACAAAAGAAAATCTTCAAAAGATTGCTATCTCTGCTGATAAAGAGAAACTAGCAACATAAATTCCATCCCTGCTGATAAAGGGAAACTGACAAAAGAAAATCTTCAAAAGCTTGCTATCTCTGCTGATAAAGAGAAACTAGCAAAATAAATTCCATCCCTGCTGATAAAGGGAAACTGACAAAAGAAAATCTTCAAAAGCTTGCTAGCTGATAAAGAGAAACTAGCAAAATAAATGCCATCCCTGCTGATAAAGGGGAACCGACAAAAGAAAATCTTCAAAAGCTTGCTATCTCTGCTGATAAAGAGAAACTAGCAAAATAAATGCCATCCATGCTGATAAAGGGAAACTGACAAAAGAAAATCTTGAAAAGCTTGCTATCTCTGAAGATAAAGAGAAACTAGCAAAATAAATGCCATCCCTGCTGATAAAGGGGAACTGACAAAAGAAAATCTTTAAAAGGTTGCTATCTCTGCTGATAAATAGAAACTAGCAAAATAAATGTCATCCCTGCTGATAAAGGGAAACTGACAAAAGAGAATCTTCAAATGCTTGCTATCTCTGCTGATAAAGAGAAACTAGCAAAATAAATGCCATCCCTGCTGATAAAGGGAGACTGACAAAAGAAAATCTTCAAAAGCTTGTTATCTCTGCTGATAAAGAGAAACTAGCAAAATAAATGCCATCCCTGCTGATAAAGGGAAACTGACAAAAGAATATCTTCAAAAGCTTGCTATCTCTGTTGATAAAGAAAAACTAGCAATACCAATGCCATCCCTGCTGATAAAGGGAAACTAACAAAAGAAAATCTTCAAAAGATTGTTATCTCTGCTGACAAAGAGAAACTAGCAACACCAATGCCATCCCTGCTGATAAAGGGAAACTGACAAAAGAAAATCTTCAAAAGATTGCTATCTCTCCTGATAAAGAGAAACTAGCAAAACAAACGGCGACTTCACTGGGGATAACGTGAAACAAAACTTCTGGTTTAAACCACCTCTGGCAGCAAGAACGGGATTTCACAAAAGAGAAAGGCCAGACAAACTTCTAACGGACCCATGATCCTCAGATAAGATGACTCCGCCGGGGAAAGGAGAAGTCTAACTAAAAGACTCTGCCGGGGAGCACCAGTATGAGGAACGCATCCCTCCAAAATCTCCTGAGTTATGCCATCTCTACTGGAAAAGAGAACTGGCAAAGAAAGTACCAAACCTGTCTAATGCTTCGAATGCAAATGTTTGAATAGTGGCGTAATGCTCCATACGAAATGGAAATGCTATGTGCTTGAGGATGCAATGCAAATGCTTATGATATGCAAAAGGGGTCTCTCTAGCAAAATAAATGCCGGAGAGAAAAGATCCATTCAGCTGGGGATGACAAAAATAAATTGCCCTCTGAATCTAGGAACTCTGCTGAGAAGTGCCATACTGATCGACTCTTCGGATCAACAACTTCTGCTGGGGATGAAATCACAAAAGAACTACCGGGGACCCCACCTGTCTTTCACTGAAGGTAACATCCAAAACCTGAGATTTCTCCTCTGTTGGGAGTTGAGAATGAACGCCAATAACGGAACCAGAAGCCTGTTACTGAAAATTGCTAATATCCAATTGGCTCAGAACCTGCTGGGGAAAATAGTCCATGATACTAGCCTGCTTGGGGATACTGCTGAACTTTGCCTGCTGATGGGGAGAATGACTTTACTCCCTTCTTGCTGGGGACTAGAATATGACATTGTCGGCGACAGCACGCTTCCTGACTGAACACCCTGATTCTGTGGGGAAATAACGTCTTGATCCGGAGAAAATGCTTCGCAAGTCTCCTGCTGGGGAAAGTCTGCTCTGCTGAGGAAAGTTTGTCCTGCTGGGGAAGGAGCAATCCCAATGCTGGGGAGAGCCAACTGCTGGGGATGTACAATCCTGTTGCCCTGCAACCTGACTTGTCTTTATGGTCATAAGCGGCTCTTTAAACTTTTCATCTCAAGAGGATTTTACAGAAGATCGGGCGTTCGCACTGCCCCAGGGTCTTCAAACTCTTGGAGAGATTTATCATATCTCGACATAACTACCCCAGTCTTCATAATCCATGACGTATATTACCTCGAAGGGGATCGTAATGACTTGACAATACTCTGCTTTAGCATCTTGAACCTTGAGGAGGTGTTTTCAATTAACCATTTTCAAGAGTGGACGATCTTCCATGCTCTAGAGGTGGCCTCCCCCACTATGGGCTTTGAAGTGACTTTGCCCCTGATCCTAGAATGAATTCCCCAGAATAACTGAATTTTGGAGAGTTTTCTCGACCTGACTGCCCCAGATTGGCTACATCTTAACACGACTTACTGGGGAGGGCCCACTCTACACTGAGTCTCTTGGCAGCATGCCCTTTGATATGATGGTCCTTCATAAATTTCAAACATCTCAACTTGGTAGGATCAAGCTTCTTGACTGACATTCACTGTGTAAGCTGCCACTGATGTTTAGGCACATGTATGCAAATAGAACAAGTTATTTATGAGAATGATAATCCTAATGCAACACTCATGTTAACCTTGAAGTTTTTATTGAAAATGTGTCGCCGAGCCTTGTGAATGAATCACTTGCTGGGATGCGACCTTGATTTTTGAATGGCAAAAACAATGCGCACATGAAAGACCAACAAATCTTATTAGCACAACTCATAGGAGTCAGGAACGCCATCCGGTTGGAGTACGCTTTCGGATAGAACCCTGCTTCAATTAGGACTTTTAAGGGCTGTAACGTGGTCTGGTTCACGGTTTCAGAAAAAGGATTTATGGCTCAAAATTTATCGGTGCCTACCCACTCTTCGTGATGTTCTCCAGTCCTATGTTCAGTTAATCTGACCCAAACGCTCATTTCTCAAAAGGTTTATGATCTTTAAGGAACCTATGCCACTAATGGTTTGGCACCAAAGGGGGTTTTGGAATAACAGTCATCCCTTTTTTAACTTGTGTCTGTGATCACACGAATTTGTTCTTATCGGGGATTTTCTTTTGTAATGCTTTTCACTTCTCCTTCTTCTATTTTTTTTTATCCCTAATTTTTGCCTGGACTGACTCTTTTGAGCTTTTCGATTTTTAAATCCAGCGGGATGCCCTAACTTTTGCCTAAGTCGCTTGTTTTCAAGTCTTCGACTTAGCGGGCTTTTCTTTTTTTTTATTCCCCTTTTTCGAACAAAGTGTGTGACACTAGTTGTCTTACTTGCTTGAAAGGGTTGTGACTGCCTCACTCCTTGATTGTTGAAGGATAACCATTGTGGTTTCACATCTCTTGACCTCTTGATGGCGGGAAAGAAGGTAATGGTTCCTCGGATGCTCACTCTCCTCGAAATTTGAACGCTCGGTCAAACTAACTGACGCCTACTCTGCCCCTAGGCTAAGTATGAGGGTTTTTCGTAGAAAAGAAACTCCTACTCCAAGGCTCAAAGGGGTTAACGAAGGTTTATCTCCTTATCTCTCCAGTATTTAGGGGTTTGAAACAATGCCTGTACATCCTCAACAGGGTTCTATCCTTGAACCTACAACCAGAGATTTGCGTTTTCGTCTCATCATCCTCCCTCAAGAGTTCTAAACAAGAAAATTGGTATTGCAGTGCATATAAACATTTAAGAGTGAAAACGAATGGATTACTTCAAGAAAAACATACTCATTGCATTAATATCATCATAAAAAACAATCAAGTCTTACATGCATATGATACTTTAATAAGAAATGAAAAACTACAAATGAAAATGCAATTAAAGAAGCTGAAGATTGCCATTGCTGAGGAAGCTTAATTCTGTCTGGACGTACTTGCAGACTGTGTGTTCATTTGAGAAAGGAGGCTTCCATTGATGTACATATCATCTTCAGTGAATACAATGATCTCTGAGTCTACTAGGTCTTGCACCTTGTGCTTGAATACATTACACTCATCAATTGTGTGCCCAAACGTTCCCGAGTGGAACTCGCACCTAGCAGTCATGTCATAATCCGGAGGAATAGGGTACGGTACTGGCGCAGTACTCCTCGTTTGAATCAGAGAGTCCTTGAGCAGACGAGTAAACAGCTGACTATAAGGGATAGGAATAGGATCAAATATCCTCTTGGGCCCTCTTGGTCTCTGTTGCCCCTGCTGTTGATAACTCTGCTGTAGGTGCTGATTTGGACGCCTCACCTGCGCTTGCACTTTCCATTCCATATTTGGCTGAGGCGCAGACAAAAGTTGCTGACGTAGAGTTTCTGCAACAAAGGGTTGTGGAGAAAGTCCATGACATGAGGTGGATCCTGCAAAGGGGGGAGGAGCCTTCACTTCTTCTGCAACAATTAGGGTAACATCACCTTGTACATTCACGCCGCCCGACGTGAACTCAATTGCCCCTGTATCAATCAAATCCTGGACTCGGTGCTGAAAGGCCCTACATTCCTCCACGGTATGCCCTGGTGCCCCAGAATGGAATTCACAATGGGCTCTTGCATCATAGCCTGGTGGAGGATTGCCGGTGTGAGGAGCCAGAGTCCTTTTCTGTACCAGTTGAAACTTAAGGAGATGCGGCAATAGTTGAGAATATGGCATAGGGAGCGGATGAAAAACTCTTTCAGGCTTCTTCTGCCCCTGTGTACACTTTTTGCCCTTGGGCTTCTCTTGGGAGCCAAGACCTAGCTGCTGTTGGGAGAGTTCCGGAACTTCCGCTTGTGGAAGAGACTAACGAGGTAATCCACGATTTAAATCGGATTCCAAAGAGATGGGAGGAGTAAGGATCTCTGTTGTGGAAGCGGGCACAGGACTGTCTTCCTTCTTCAACACTGTTTTCAAAATCTCTATGACCAAACCCATCTGAGTCTTCATCTGACTGATCTCCTCCCTCAGTATCCTCTGCTCCTGGAGCATGTCTTCCCCAAATTGCCTCATCTGAACCTTCAGTTCACTCAACTCAGCTTGAACTCGCTCCATGATCAACTCTTGAACGGCCTGAGGAGTTAAGTCTGCAATTCTGAAATTGGAACAAGATAAGAATACCGGAGATGAACACCTGTTATGCAAAATGATCATGCAGAATGATTATGAATATGCAAATGCAAATGAACATGTTTGAATATTCGTAGGGCGATCCACCCCTTGATTCCAGTTTAACAACAAGATAGAATGGAACTTCTGCTCATACATTAAGAAAACCAGAGGAAAACCAAATGTCAACAATCACGAATCCAAGATAACAAATCTGAACGCATAAATCAAAGAGGTCCCAACCAACAAGCCTGGTGGTGATCCAAGTACAATAAAAGAGAATAGAAAACTACGGCATATCATCAAAGTCCATAAGTGTCAATTCCCCCATCCACTGTGCTTTCTGCTCCAGTCTTGAATTTCCTTGAACATCTTTTTGGTGTCGGGATGCTTTGGTCTCAGAATTAGCTCTTGAATGAGGACGTCTCTTCTATGTATGATCCCTTCCAAGTATCGGCAATGCAACTCCCAAGCGTCTTCTCCAAAAACACCATCCATGCTAGGACCCTCATGTCTAGGTTTCTTCACTTCAGCTTGGACTTTCAGTTCTTCTATGGAGGCTATGGCTTCATTGAGTCGACCCTCGACTGCTTGTCTCTTGAATATCCCTGATAAGATCTCAGCATCTTTTTTCTTGAGCGTCAACGTCAATTGGTCAATCTTAGCTAGATAACCGTCTTCCTTTCTCTTATTCTCGACCATTACAGTTTCTCGGTGTTCATCGAACCTGTGAATTTTCAACAAAGCCTTGTCTAATTCCTCTTTCTTCGACTCGAGAACCTTACTGATACCATCCAAAGCTTCTTTCATCCTTTTTCTGGATGCTACCATGTCAGCTAGCTCTTTTTCCGCCTTAGCAAGAAGTTCTGTCTTCAATTTGGCGGTATGAATAGCTTCACCCCGCTCATGCTTCAACTGATAGATTTCCCTTAGGAGCTCTCTGTTTTCTTCTCGCAACTTTTCCTTTTCAGCCCATAACTTGTCAAACTTCTCTATCTCCACTGTGGTAGGAGGCTCGATCATCAAAGGATACAAAGGTGGTTCCACCGGGAAGGGAAGAAGCTCATCTTCTGCTCTCCTCTTGATCCACTCTGTATAGGAAGGAAAAGCCCGGTTATTACATTTTCCGAACGAAGTTTTACCCTTCTTGGTCACCTGTTTCCAAGCATTCACAATCTTCCTCATCATCTCTTGATCCTCAATACCATTGAAGAATAAGGACTCTCTGATGTCTCTCTCATCAGGTGGACCTCTCAAAGGATAACCAAACTGTCTGATAACAAGGGAAGGATTATAGTTAATTCCACCTTTTCTCCCTATCAAGGGTACATTAAGGAATTCTCCGCACTTGTAAATAATCTCCATTCCTAGCAAATCATCATTGATCCAAACAATGTTGTCAGCAGTCAAGCCCATAACCCTCTTTGACAATTTCAGAGAATCTTTCGTATCAACGAAAGCACCAGATTCGGGGAGACGACTCAGAAACCAAGTAGATAAGAGTGGTGCACAACAACTCACAGTTTTTCCACGCCTATTTTCATTCTTGTAGTGAACTGAGTGATACACGTCACCTAGCAAGGTAGGTATAGGATTCTTCGAAATAAAGATTCTGACGGCATGCATATCCACCAGATCAGGAATATTCGGAAACAGGACAATCCCATAGCTAGGATAGCTTGGACAGCAGTCCAATTCTTCTCTTTGACCTGTATGCAGGCTTGATCAAACAGGAAATTCAATAGGAAACCCTTAACTCCTTGTTTTTCTTCAATATTACTGTTCAGAACGGATTCACTAATATGAAGAGCAACAACCATTTCTTTTACCCCGGGGTGTTCTTCAGAAAAGAAAACTATATCATGCCTGATGGGGATTCCCAAAATAAATGAGAACTCCTCCAATGTTGGGGCCAAGATGTAGTCCGGGAAAGTGAAGCAACGCAAAGACGGAACGTAGAATTGAAGAAGTGTATGGATGGCATCCTTCTCATACTTGGAAATATTATAAACAAACTTCAAAAGTCTCCCATACCCTCCACTGAACTCTGTACGAACTCCGGGACCAGCCATATTAATCAATTTGTGAATCAATGTCAAAGTCGGATCTGGGAATGAATAGGCAACAGTCTTCTTTCTCTGGACATCCATGGTGAAGTAACCTCAGAAAACCGGAATCAAGAGTAAGATGCAAGCCCTGAAAAATGTCAAACATGTCAGAATGCAAGAAAATGATATGCTCATGCAAACATGGGGTCAAGGCAACACTGCTGGATGTGCTGTGATGTTAACTGAACGAGAACCACAACCCAGAAGACCAAAATTCTGAACCACTGAGATAACCAGGAACCCAAATAATCAAACATTGATGAGAAATCTAGAAAACCGGGTAGGTTGAAGGTCTCGGTTACCTGCAAACCTGCAAATGCCCATCCCCTCTCACATGTGGGTACTAGGATGTTCAGTATCCCAGGCTCTCAGGTCGAGAAATGATGATACATTCACCATTTCTGGTTTGGCATCATCATCAATCGAGGAGGCCTTAACTGATTCTCCAAAATGGAAGGTCCTCGGCTTCTGGCACTGAGGTTGAGAAACAATAGTACATTCATCCCTCGGGGTACAATACTATCGTCAATCGAGGAGTGCCTCCACTTATTCTCTTCAAAAAGTAGGGGTCATCCTATGCGAGTTCCAAAGCGGGCCCTCGGGTGCGAATGGGTTTGCCACAGGATGTGGTCTGCCACTGTCACCACTAAAGAGGTATGTTTCCACTAAGGTCCTCGATGATCGGTCACCAGAGTCAACAGCTCTCTAGATCAACACCCCAACATGCGCAAGACACACACGTTAGAATGCGTCCCAAGATAGCCTCGTCTGGTTGTGAATTTCGTGAACACACAAACGTACCAAGCGGGCACGTAGGTCCCACTACTTTCCACTCTAGTCCTAGGGTATACTCAAGCCTGGGTATTGGGCTTATCTCTCAGACCCACCCAACCTGCAAAACAAGAACAGCCAGCACAACACAGCAGTATGACAGTAATAAAAATGAAATGCAATGCAGAAAATGCGGTAAAAATAAAATACAACAAACACAGCCAAGCAAACACAAAGACACCCAAAGAGAACAGAGACAAGCAAGCGCTAGGATTGACTCGCTTAGGGATGGACCAGCATAGGTCAACCAGATTCCCCAGCAGAGTCGCCAGCTGTCGCTCCCAGGATTTTCATCCAGGTACAAACGCGAGAGTGGCGCGGAAAAACAGAGTCGCCAGCCGTGTAAATTTATCCCAAGAGAGGGAAAGGGAACACCGCATAAACCTGAGGAAGAGGGAAAGGAATGGTCGTCGCAACCATAGCCTGGGTTCGGGAGTCGGTTACGCGAGGGGAAGGTGCTAGCACCCCACGCGTCCATCGTACTCGATGGGATCCACGCTTGTTGTCTAATCTAAGGGTGAGTTATCCTATCATTTATGGCTGTACTGACACGAGGAAGGGGAAAACAAAGACAGACTCGGTAGGACGTCAACGTCTTAGGCCTACGTACCCCCCTTGTGCAATGGGGAATTCAGAGTCAACGTAGTTCGGACCAAGTTCTTTTTGTGTTTTTTATGAGCGACGTTAAGTTCGCATCCGGCAGTTAGGGTCGATGCCTGTTTGCGACTTAGACGGAAAGTAACATGCCCTTTTTGAAAATAGCCTTTAGTTTGACGATCCTGAAGGACAAAAAAAGTTTGAAGTTGGTTTGTGTTTTTTAGGACAGAAGTGGCTTAAGTTAGTTCATAAGTTGCATTGCACCAAAGTCTAGGGCACAGGGGTGAATACTTAACGCATCGCCCCAAGACAGGACGCTCGCTAAGCACTCTAGAAAGATGAGAGGAAGCCCCTCATTTCTCATTCCCCACGCTTAAGGCTCGTGCGCAATACACCTTATCTTTATTAAGTGTTTTTAAGAAGTTTGAGATGAGAAGAGAAGACACAAGGGTAACTCTAAAGGGAACTAAGAGTCCTAAAGTTGTCATGCACGGGTTACCTACGGTTAGTGAGGTTTAACGACAACCTAAGCCTAAAGGAAGAAAAAGATGAGAGAAGGAAAGAGTAAGGATGACCATGGATATTTATCCATACCCTGCATAAAAGGTTGGTACCAAGCGGACATAAATAATATCAAAGCAGATGAAAACCAAACAGTGGCACATAATAGTGATAACAATCCAAACATGAATTAAGAAATCAAATAAACAACCCCAAAACAAATGGCACAAGTGCCTTTCCAAACAAGGTAGCCAGACATGATCAGAAATACACATACAAGCAGATCTCAAGTGAAAGTAATTAAATAATTAGAGAAATATCTTCCAAAATTCCCAAATTAAACATCAATATTATTCAACCAGAGACAAACCAAATACCAAAAACTCCTGCAAAAAATCAAGATGTTAGTCACTTAAACAATTAGGCAAAGCTCAGGTGAGAAGTAGGGTTCAATGTGCCAAAGGGAAGGACTAAAATGCAATATGCAATAATTTTAAAAATGATATAAAAATATTTTAATGCATTTTAGAATGTTAGTGAATGAATGCAAAAGGAAAGGATAAAAAATATTTTATGGATGCAAAGAAATAAAACAAACAAATTTAGATATGCATGATATGGATAATTCAAAAAGAAAATGAATAAAATAATTAATTTAGATGATAAAAAATAAAATAAAAAATAAAAATAAAATTTGGAAAATTTTATAAAATAATAAATATGATGCATGAATTTTATTGGAATTTTTTAATGCAAGAATGTATCTTAAAAAAATTAAATATGAAATGTAATAATTAAAATAAAAATAAAATGAAATAAAAATGATGGGGGTGCGTTTAGTAAGGAATTCATGTTGAAATAATTGAAATGGGCTAGGGGGTGTCATTAGCGAGCCCATACGCATAGTCCATCAGAAAATAAAAAAATAAAAAAAAGACCCACGTGTGGACCTCAAACCACCAGTTGACTCACCTCCCTCCTTTAGATTGATCCAACGTACCTGTCTTAGTCAACCAAAAGTCCAAGTACTCATGACGAACGGTCAAGATGCAGGCACACACTAAGTATTGTACACACACACACGCAATGGGTCAGTATACCATGCACATGTTATTTTTATTTGCTGGCAGCATTGTGGCCTTGTGATTCATCAAACGGTCCATGATTAGTCAGCCAAAATAAAAGTAAACAAAATAATAAAACATCATTGGACGCACATGGTAAGAATGGTGGGGTAAATAACACCTAATAAAAAAAACAAAAATAAAAATAAAAATAAAAAGAGAAGACGTGGCAGCGTGAGAGCCGTTAGATCAAGAGAATTGAGGGTCAAGATTGTGTCTTCAACCTTCCTTCGCCGGAACCCTCACAGCCGCCGGAGCTAGGGTTCCGGCCACCGTCCTCCGTCACCTGCAACCTAAAACAACCCAGAATTTTCGTGAAAATATACTATTCTGACCAGAAAAATGTGAGGATTAATAATATCCAATCAAAAATTAGAAACAAGGCATGGATAATGAGATTCGAACCAAATAAGCTTAGGACTCAAAACTTGAAACACACATAGCAAGCAACATACACGTCCAAACACCAAACAAATTACATCAGTTTCATCAGTGACCATCACACAACAATATACACGTAAAAAAAGAGAGTTTTAGGATCCTTAAAAAACCTTCCAACCTGAGATGGTGCAACCTGAATCTTTGCTTTTAGCTCCAAAGGGTGCGCGATTTGTACTCTAGGGATCCCAAGGATGAATGTTGTGAAGGAATTTTAGGAGAACTCCTTGTGGGTTGAGAGATTCAATGAATTCAAGAATTAGGGTTGAACTTTTTCCTCCTCCAAAATATCACGTGTCAACTGCCTAACCAGTGCATGCATGAGGTTAAATAGACTAGGGTTTTCCACTGATAATGAATTGGGCTTGGGCAATTCCTTGTTTAGTGAGTTTGGGTGATTTTTAGAAAATTGCATAATTTGAGTTACACCTCTCTCCATGCGTGTACACTTAAAAAATCCATGATGGATCACCCATATGTGAATTGTTAATTACACCTCAATTGAACTTGGGCCTTGAAAACAATTGATTCATGAGTTTTTAATGACTTGGCTTTTTTGAATAATGGAAAATAAGTGAAGAATAAACCATGGAATTTCTTAATTCTTGGGCCCAAAATAATCCTCAAGGAATGTTCTTTGATATTTGAATGTGGCATGAAGCAATGGAATTGATTATAGGTCATTATGCCCAAAGTTGTGAAAATGGGACCATTAAAAACCCTAAAAACCACTTTGCCTTCTTTTGATCATAACTGGAGTTTCACAAATGATATGGAGACCCACTAGTACTTGTTGGAAAGAGGAGAAAAATATCTTCAACTTTCATGTTGGAGAAAAATTCATTTGAAGCTTCTTTGATGATGAAAAGTCAAGTTGAATGCAGTGCAGGAACTTGCCCAAAAACGAAACTTTCAAATTATAGGTCATTTCCATATTTAGTAACTTTTGCACCAACTCCTGATTCTTGATAAATGGCATGAAACTTGGATTTTGAGGACCATATGAGGATGTGAGACCTTGAAAACCTTGGAGAGAACCTCAAAATTCCACAGTTGACTTCTCCTCTCACTGTTGACTTTTACCCAATTTACCTGATTCTCAATCTTCTGATCAATTAAGTCTCTCCTGAACCAAACTGATGGACAACCTCCTGCCCCTAGATACTTAGAGACCCAAGGAATACCATGGAATCAAGTCTTGCCCAAAAAATCAGAAATAAACTGACTTTATGGCAAACCCTAGTTTTGGTACCGTCAGTGTAGGAGGAAATAGCATAGTCTCCAAATCCAAATTCCTCTGAATATGATGTGTATCCTCTCTAACAAAGATAAGATATGCCATTTGGTGATGATGAAAACCCAGGGACCTTGCCCATTGGAGCAATAAACCCAAGAATCTCAAAACCCTAATTCATGCACTGGTTAGGAGAGAGTGATCCATCTGAGCTCTCTTGCTGGACCCTTTGAAGAATATCTTCTCCTCTTGAACATGCCTCAGGCACCCTTACCCCATGCTAAGAACCAATGATATGCACACATGATAATGCAAAAATGAAATGAAACATAAGCCAGTTAGTACTAAAGTAAGGAGGGCAAATTTTGGGGTGCAACAGCTGCCCCTATTCAATCAACTTGGTCCTGAGGGTATGATATCGACGACTTTCAGACAATCAGGATGCACAGAGATTAAATACCAAAGAACCCAGAAATTTGCAATCCTCCACTGGAGAATTAGCCATAAATGATGTACTGTCACAACCTCTCCCAGGTCATGTCATCTCTGCTGACGAAGAGAACTGACAAAGGGGTCTCAAAATATGCCATCCCTGCTGGTAAAGGGAACTGACAAAGGAAATATCCAAAAAGGTTACTATCTCTGCTGATAAAGAGAAACTAGCAATATAAATGTCATCCCTACTGCTATCACTGCTGATAAAGAGAACTAGCAAAACAAGTGCCATCCCTACTGATAAAGAGAACTGACAAAGGAAATATCCAAAAGGGTCGCTATCTCTGCTGATAAAGAGAAACTAGCAATACAAATGCCATCCCTGCAGATAAAGGGAAACTGACGAAAGAAAATCTCCAAAAGATTGTTATCTCTGCTGATAAAGAGAAACTAGCAAAATAAATGCCATCCCTGCTGATAAAGGGAAACTGACGAAAGAAAATCTCCAAAAGATTGCTATCTCTGCTGATAAAGAGAAACTAGCAAAATAAATGCCATCCCTGCTGATAAAGGGAAACTGACGAAAGAAAATCTTTAAAGGATTGATATCTCTGCTGATAAAGAGAAACTAGCAATACAAATGTCATCCCTGCTGATAAAGGGAAACTGACGAAAGAAAATCTCCAAAAGATTGCTATCTCTGCTGATAAAGAGATACTAGCAAAATAAATGTCATTCCTGCTGATAAAGGGAAACTGACGAAAGAAAATCTCCAAAAGATTGCTATCTCTGCTGATAAAGAGAAACTAGCAAAATAAATGCCATCCCTGCTGATAAAGGGAAACTGACGAAAGAAAATCTTTAAAGGATTGCTATCTCTGCTGATAAAGAGAAACTAGCAATACAAATGCCATCCTTGCTGATAAAGGGAAACTGACGAAAGAAAATCTCCAAAAGATTGTTATCTCTGCTGATAAAGAGAAACTAGCAAAATAAATGCCATCCCTGCTGATAAAGGGAAACTGACAAAAGAAAATCTTCAAAAGCTTGCTATCTCTGCTGATAAAGAGAAACTAGCAAAATAAATGCCATCCCTGCTGATAAAGGGAAACTGACAAAAGAAAATCTTCAAAAGATTGCTATCTCTGCTGATAAAGAGAAACTAGCAACATAAATTCCATCCCTGCTGATAAAGGGAAACTGACAAAAGAAAATCTTCAAAAGCTTGCTATCTCTGCTGATAAAGAGAAACTAGCAAAATAAATTCCATCCCTGCTGATAAAGGGAAACTGACAAAAGAAAATCTTCAAAAGCTTGCTAGCTGATAAAGAGAAACTAGCAAAATAAATGCCATCCCTGCTGATAAAGGGGAACCGACAAAAGAAAATCTTCAAAAGCTTGCTATCTCTGCTGATAAAGAGAAACTAGCAAAATAAATGCCATCCATGCTGATAAAGGGAAACTGACAAAAGAAAATCTTGAAAAGCTTGCTATCTCTGAAGATAAAGAGAAACTAGCAAAATAAATGCCATCCCTGCTGATAAAGGGGAACTGACAAAAGAAAATCTTTAAAAGGTTGCTATCTCTGCTGATAAATGAAACTAGCAAAATAAATGTCATCCCTGCTGATAAAGGGAAACTGACAAAAGAGAATCTTCAAATGCTTGCTATCTCTGCTGATAAAGAGAAACTAGCAAAATAAATGCCATCCCTGCTGATAAAGGGAGACTGACAAAAGAAAATCTTCAAAAGCTTGTTATCTCTGCTGATAAAGAGAAACTAGCAAAATAAATACCATCCCTGCTGATAAAGGGAAACTGACAAAAGAATATCTTCAAAAGCTTGCTATCTCTGTTGATAAAGAAAAACTAGCAATACCAATGCCATCCCTGCTGATAAAGGGAAACTAACAAAAGAAAATCTTCAAAAGATTGTTATCTCTGCTGACAAAGAGAAACTAGCAACACCAATGCCATCCCTGCTGATAAAGGGAAACTGACAAAAGAAAATCTTCAAAAGATTGCTATCTCTCCTGATAAAGAGAAACTAGCAAAACAAACGGCGACTTCACTGGGGATAACGTGAAACAAAACTTCTGGTTTAAACCACCTCTGGCAGCAAGAACGGGATTTCACAAAAGAGAAAGGCCAGACAAACTTCTAACGGACCCATGATCCTCAGATAAGATGACTCCGCCGGGGAAAGGAGAAGTCTAACTAAAAGACTCTGCCGGGGAGCACCAGTATGAGGAACGCATCCCTCCAAAATCTCCTGAGTTATGCCATCTCTACTGGAAAAGAGAACTGGCAAAGAAAGTACCAAACCTGTCTAATGCTTCGAATGCAAATGTTTGAATAGTGGCGTAATGCTCCATACGAAATGGAAATGCTATGTGCTTGAGGATGCAATGCAAATGCTTATGATATGCAAAAGGGGTCTCTCTAGCAAAATAAATGTCGGAGAGAAAAGATCCATTCAGCTGGGGATGACAAAAATAAATTGCCCTCTGAATCTAGGAACTCTGCTGAGAAGTGCCATACTGATCGACTCTTCGGATCAACAACTTCTGCTGGGGATGAAATCACAAAAGAACTACCGGGGACCCCACCTGTCTTTCACTGAAGGTAACATCCAAAACCTGAGATTTCTCCTCTGTTGGGAGTTGAGAATGAACGCCAATAACGGAACCAGAAGCCTGTTACTGAAAATTGCTAATATCCAATTGGCTCAGAACCTGCTGGGGAAAATAGTCCCTGATACTAGCCTGCTTGGGGATACTGCTGAACTTTGCCTACTGATGGGGAGAATGACTTTACTCCCTTCTTGCTGGGGACTAGAATATGACATTGTCGGCGACAGCACGCTTCCTGACTGAACACCCTGATTCTGTGGGGAAATAACGTCTTGATCCGGAGAAAATGCTTCGCAAGTCTCCTGCTGGGGAAAGTCTGCTCTGCTGAGGAAAGTTTGTCCTGCTGGGGAAGGAGCAATCCCAATGCTGGGGAGAGCCAACTGCTGGGGATGTACAATCCTGTTGCCCTGCAACCTGACTTGTCTTTATGGTCATAAGCGGCTCTTTAAACTTTTCATCTCAAGAGGATTTTACAGAAGATCGGGCGTTCGCACTGCCCCAGGGTCTTCAAACTCTTGGAGAGATTTATCATATCTCGACATAACTACCCCAGTCTTCATAATCCATGACGTATATTACCTCGAAGGGGATCGTAATGACTTGACAATACTCTGCTTTAGCATCTTGAACCTTGAGGAGGTGTTTTCAATTAACCATTTTCAAGAGTGGACGATCTTCCATGCTCTAGAGGTGGCCTCCCCCACTATGGGCTTTGAAGTGACTTTGCCCCTGATCCTAGAATGAATTCCCCAGAATAACTGAATTTTGGAGAGTTTTCTCGACCTGACTGCCCCAGATTGGCTACATCTTAACACGACTTACTGGGGAGGGCCCACTCTACACTGAGTCTCTTGGCAGCATGCCCTTTGATATGATGGTCCTTCATAAATTTCAAACATCTCAACTTGGTAGGATCAAGCTTCTTGACTGACATTCACTGTGTAAGCTGCCACTGATGTTTAGGCACATGTATGCAAATAGAACAAGTTATTTATGAGAATGATAATCCTAATGCAACACTCATGTTAACCTTGAAGTTTTTATTGAAAATGTGTCGCCGAGCCTTGTGAATGAATCACTTGCTGGGATGCGACCTTGATTTTTGAATGGCAAAAACAATGCGCACATGAAAGACCAACAAATCTTATTAGCACAACTCATAGGAGTCAGGAACGCCATCCGGTTGGAGTACGCTTTCGGACAGAACCCTGCTTCAATTAGGACTTTTAAGGGCTGTAACGTGGTCTGGTTCACGGTTTCAGAAAAAGGATTTATGGCTCAAAATTTATCGGTGCCTACCCACTCTTCGTGATGTTCTCCAGTCCTATGTTCAGTTAATCTGACCCAAACGCTCATTTCTCAAAAGGTTTATGATCTTTAAGGAACCTATGCCACTAATGGTTTGGCACCAAAGGGGGTTTTGGAATAACAGTCATCCCTTTTTTAACTTGTGTCTGTGATCACACGAATTTGTTCTTATCGGGGATTTTCTTTTGTAATGCTTTTCACTTCTCCTTCTTCTATTTTTTTTATCCCTAATTTTTGCCTGGACTGACTCTTTTGAGCTTTTCGATTTTTAAATCCAGCGGGATGCCCTAACTTTTGCCTAAGTCGCTTGTTTTCAAGTCTTCGACTTAGCGGGCTTTTCTTTTTTTTTATTCCCCTTTTTCGAACAAAGTGTGTGACACTAGTTGTCTTACTTGCTTGAAAGGGTTGTGACTGCCTCACTCCTTGATTGTTGAAGGATAACCATTGTGGTTTCACATCTCTTGACCTCTTGATGGCGGGAAAGAAGGTAATGGTTCCTCGGATGCTCACTCTCCTCGAAATTTGAACGCTCGGTCAAACTAACTGACGCCTACTCTGCCCCTAGGCTAAGTATGAGGGTTTTTCGTAGAAAAGAAACTCCTACTCCAAGGCTCAAAGGGGTTAACGAAGGTTTATCTCCTTATCTCTCCAGTATTTAGGGGTTTGAAACAATGCCTGTACATCCTCAACAGGGTTCTATCCTTGAACCTACAACCAGAGATTTGCGTTTTCGTCTCATCATCCTCCCTCAAGAGTTCTAAACAAGAAAATTGGTATTGCAGTGCATATAAACATTTAAGAGTGAAAACGAATGGATTACTTCAAGAAAAACATACTCATTGCATTAATATCATCATAAAAAACAATCAAGTCTTACATGCATATGATACTTTAATAAGAAATGAAAAACTACAAATGAAAATGCAATTAAAGAAGCTGAAGATTGCCATTGCTGAGGAAGCTTAATTCTGTCTGGACGTACTTGCAGACTGTGTGTTCATTTGAGAAAGGAGGCTTCCATTGATGTACATATCATCTTCAGTGAATACAATGATCTCTGAGTCTACTAGGTCTTGCACCTTGTGCTTGAATACATTACACTCATCAATTGTGTGCCCAAACGTTCCCGAGTGGAACTCGCACCTAGCAGTCATGTCATAATCCGGAGGAATAGGGTACGGTACTGGCGCAGTACTCCTCGTTTGAATCAGAGAGTCCTTGAGCAGACGAGTAAACAGCTGACTATAAGGGATAGGAATAGGATCAAATATCCTCTTGGGCCCTCTTGGTCTCTGTTGCCCCTGCTGTTGATAACTCTGCTGTAGGTGCTGATTTGGACGCCTCACCTGCGCTTGCACTTTCCATTCCATATTTGGCTGAGGCGCAGACAAAAGTTGCTGACGTAGAGTTTCTGCAACAAAGGGTTGTGGAGAAAGTCCATGACATGAGGTGGATCCTGCAAAGGGGGGAGGAGCCTTCACTTCTTCTGCAACAATTAGGGTAACATCACCTTGTACATTCACGCCGCCCGACGTGAACTCAATTGCCCCTGTATCAATCAAATCCTGGACTCGGTGCTGAAAGGCCCTACATTCCTCCACGGTATGCCCTGGTGCCCCAGAATGGAATTCACAATGGGCTCTTGCATCATAGCCTGGTGGAGGATTGCCGGTGTGAGGAGCCAGAGTCCTTTTCTGTACCAGTTGAAACTTAAGGAGATGCGGCAATAGTTGAGAATATGGCATAGGGAGCGGATGAAAAACTCTTTCAGGCTTCTTCTGCCCCTGTGTACACTTTTTGCCCTTGGGCTTCTCTTGGGAGCCAAGACCTAGCTGCTGTTGGGAGAGTTCCGGAACTTCCGCTTGTGGAAGAGACTAACGAGGTAATCCACGATTTAAATCGGATTCCAAAGAGATGGGAGGAGTAAGGATCTCTGTTGTGGAAGCGGGCACAGGACTGTCTTCCTTCTTCAACACTGTTTTCAAAATCTCTATGACCAAACCCATCTGAGTCTTCATCTGACTGATCTCCTCCCTCAGTATCCTCTGCTCCTGGAGCATGTCTTCCCCAAATTGCCTCATCTGAACCTTCAGTTCACTCAACTCAGCTTGAACTCGCTCCATGATCAACTCTTGAACGGCCTGAGGAGTTAAGTCTGCAATTCTGAAATTGGAACAAGATAAGAATACCGGAGATGAACACCTGTTATGCAAAATGATCATGCAGAATGATTATGAATATGCAAATGCAAATGAACATGTTTGAATATTCGTAGGGCGATCCACCCCTTGATTCCAGTTTAACAACAAGATAGAATGGAACTTCTGCTCATACATTAAGAAAACCAGAGGAAAACCAAATGTCAACAATCACGAATCCAAGATAACAAATCTGAACGCATAAATCAAAGAGGTCCCAACCAACAAGCCTGGTGGTGATCCAAGTACAATAAAAGAGAATAGAAAACTACGGCATATCATCAAAGTCCATAAGTGTCAATTCCCCCATCCACTGTGCTTTCTGCTCCAGTCTTGAATTTCCTTGAACATCTTTTTGGTGTCGGGATGCTTTGGTCTCAGAATTAGCTCTTGAATGAGGACGTCTCTTCTATGTATGATCCCTTCCAAGTATCGGCAATGCAACTCCCAAGCGTCTTCTCCAAAAACACCATCCATGCTAGGACCCTCATGTCTAGGTTTCTTCACTTCAGCTTGGACTTTCAGTTCTTCTATGGAGGCTATGGCTTCATTGAGTCGACCCTCGACTGCTTGTCTCTTGAATATCCCTGATAAGATCTCAGCATCTTTTTTCTTGAGCGTCAACGTCAATTGGTCAATCTTAGCTAGATAACCGTCTTCCTTTCTCTTATTCTCGACCATTACAGTTTCTCGGTGTTCATCGAACCTGTGAATTTTCAACAAAGCCTTGTCTAATTCCTCTTTCTTCGACTCGAGAACCTTACTGATACCATCCAAAGCTTCTTTCATCCTTTTTCTGGATGCTACCATGTCAGCTAGCTCTTTTTCCGCCTTAGCAAGAAGTTCTGTCTTCAATTTGGCGGTATGAATAGCTTCACCCCGCTCATGCTTCAACTGATAGATTTCCCTTAGGAGCTCTCTGTTTTCTTCTCGCAACTTTTCCTTTTCAGCCCATAACTTGTCAAACTTCTCTATCTCCACTGTGGTAGGAGGCTCGATCATCAAAGGATACAAAGGTGGTTCCACCGGGAAGGGAAGAAGCTCATCTTCTGCTCTCCTCTTGATCCACTCTGTATAGGAAGGAAAAGCCCGGTTATTACATTTTCCGAACGAAGTTTTACCCTTCTTGGTCACCTGTTTCCAAGCATTCACAATCTTCCTCATCATCTCTTGATCCTCAATACCATTGAAGAATAAGGACTCTCTGATGTCTCTCTCATCAGGTGGACCTCTCAAAGGATAACCAAACTGTCTGATAACAAGGGAAGGATTATAGTTAATTCCACCTTTTCTCCCTATCAAGGGTACATTAAGGAATTCTCCGCACTTGTAAATAATCTCCATTCCTAGCAAATCATCATTGATCCAAACAATGTTGTCAGCAGTCAAGCCCATAACCCTCTTTGACAATTTCAGAGAATCTTTCGTATCAACGAAAGCACCAGATTCGGGGAGACGACTCAGAAACCAAGTAGATAAGAGTGGTGCACAACAACTCACAGTTTTTCCACGCCTATTTTCATTCTTGTAGTGAACTGAGTGATACACGTCACCTAGCAAGGTAGGTATAGGATTCTTCGAAATAAAGATTCTGACGGCATGCATATCCACCAGATCAGGAATATTCGGAAACAGGACAATCCCATAGCTAGGATAGCTTGGACAGCAGTCCAATTCTTCTCTTTGACCTGTATGCAGGCTTGATCAAACAGGAAATTCAATAGGAAACCCTTAACTCCTTGTTTTTCTTCAATATTACTGTTCAGAACGGATTCACTAATATGAAGAGCAACAGCCATTTCTTTTACCCCGGGGTGTTCTTCAGAAAAGAAAACTATATCATGCCTGATGGGGATTCCCAAAATAAATGAGAACTCCTCCAATGTTGGGGCCAAGATGTAGTCCGGGAAAGTGAAGCAACGCAAAGACGGAACGTAGAATTGAAGAAGTGTATGGATGGCATCCTTCTCATACTTGGAAATATTATAAACAAACTTCAAAAGTCTCCCATACCCTCCACTGAACTCTGTACGAACTCCGGGACCAGCCATATTAATCAATTTGTGAATCAATGTCAAAGTCGGATCTGGGAATGAATAGGCAACAGTCTTCTTTCTCTGGACATCCATGGTGAAGTAACCTCAGAAAACCGGAATCAAGAGTAAGATGCAAGCCCTGAAAAATGTCAAACATGTCAGAATGCAAGAAAATGATATGCTCATGCAAACATGGGGTCAAGGCAACACTGCTGGATGTGCTGTGATGTTAACTGAACGAGAACCACAACCCAGAAGACCAAAATTCTGAACCACTGAGATAACCAGGAACCCAAATAATCAAACATTGATGAGAAATCTAGAAAACCGGGTAGGTTGAAGGTCTCGGTTACCTGCAAACCTGCAAATGCCCATCCCCTCTCACATGTGGGTACTAGGATGTTCAGTATCCCAGGCTCTCAGGTCGAGAAATGATGATACATTCACCATTTCTGGTTTGGCATCATCATCAATCGAGGAGGCCTTAACTGATTCTCCAAAATGGAAGGTCCTCGGCTTCTGGCACTGAGGTTGAGAAACAATAGTACATTCATCCCTCGGGGTACAATACTATCGTCAATCGAGGAGTGCCTCCACTTATTCTCTTCAAAAAGTAGGGGTCATCCTATGCGAGTTCCAAAGCGGGCCCTCGGGTGCGAATGGGTTTGCCACAGGATGTGGTCTGCCACTGTCACCACTAAAGAGGTATGTTTCCACTAAGGTCCTCGATGATCGGTCACCAGAGTCAACAGCTCTCTAGATCAACACCCCAACATGCGCAAGACACACACGTTAGAATGCGTCCCAAGATAGCCTCGTCTGGTTGTGAATTTCGTGAACACACAAACGTACCAAGCGGGCACGTAGGTCCCACTACTTTCCACTCTAGTCCTAGGGTATACTCAAGCCTGGGTATTGGGCTTATCTCTCAGACCCACCCAACCTGCAAAACAAGAACAGCCAGCACAACACAGCAGTATGACAGTAATAAAAATGAAATGCAATGCAGAAAATGCGGTAAAAATAAAATACAACAAACACAGCCAAGCAAACACAAAGACACCCAAAGAGAACAGAGACAAGCAAGCGCTAGGATTGACTCGCTTAGGGATGGACCAGCATAGGTCAACCAGATTCCCCAGCAGAGTCGCCAGCTGTCGCTCCCAGGATTTTCATCCAGGTACAAACGCGAGAGTGGCGCGGAAAAACAGAGTCGCCAGCCGTGTAAATTTATCCCAAGAGAGGGAAAGGGAACACCGCATAAACCTGAGGAAGAGGGAAAGGAATGGTCGTCGCAACCATAGCCTGGGTTCGGGAGTCGGTTACGCGAGGGGAAGGTGCTAGCACCCCACGCGTCCATCGTACTCGATGGGATCCACGCTTGTTGTCTAATCTAAGGGTGAGTTATCCTATCATTTATGGCTGTACTGACACGAGGAAGGGGAAAACAAAGACAGACTCGGTAGGACGTCAACGTCTTAGGCCTACGTACCCCCCTTGTGCAATGGGGAATTCAGAGTCAACGTAGTTCGGACCAAGTTCTTTTTGTGTTTTTTATGAGCGACGTTAAGTTCGCGTCCGGCAGTTAGGGTCGATGCCTGTTTGCGACTCAGACGGAAAGTAACATGCCCTTTTTGAAAATAGCCTTTAGTTTCACGATCCCGAAGGACAAAAAAAAGTTTGAAGTTGGTTTGTGTTTTTTAGGACAGAAGTGGCTTAAGTTAGTTCATAAGTTGCATTGCACCAAAGTCTGGGCACAGGGGCAAATACTTAACGCATCGTCCCAAGACAGGACGCTCCCTAAGCACTCTAGAAAGATGAGAGGAAGCCCGTCATTTCTCATTCCCCACGCTTAAGGCTCGTGCGCAATACACCTTATCTTTATTAAGTGTTTTTAAGAAGTTTGAGATGAGAAGAGAAGACACAAGGGTAACTCTAAAGGGAACTAAGAGTCCTAAAGTTGTCATGCACGGGTGACCTACGGTTAGTGAGGTTTAACGACAACCTAAGCCTAAAGGAAGAAAAAGATGAGAGAAGGAAAGAGTAAGGATGACCATGGATACTTATCCATACCCTGCATAAAAGGTTGGTACCAAACGGACATAAATAATATCAAAGCAGATGAAAACCAAATAGTGGCACATAATAGTGATAACAATCCAAACATGAATTAAGAAATCAAATAAACAACCCCAAAACAAATAGCACAAGTGCCTTTCCAAACAAGGTAGCCAGACATGATCAGAAATACACATACAAGCAGATCTCTAGAGAAATAGCTTCCAAAATTCCCAAATTAAACATCAATATTATTCAACCAGAGACAAACCAAATACCAAAAACTCCTGCAAAAAATCAAGATGTTAGTCACATAAACAATTAGGCAAAGCTCAGGTGAGAAGTAGGGTTCAATGTGCCAAAGGGAAGGGCAAAAATGCAATATGCAATAATTTTAAAAATGATAGAAAAATATTTTAATGCATTTTAGAATGTTAGTGAATGAATGCAAAAGGAACGGATTAAAAATATTTTATGGATGCAAAGAAATAAAACAAACAAATTTGGATATGCATGATATGGATAATTCAAAAAGAAAATGAATAAAATAATTAATTTAGATGATAAAAAATAAAATAAAAATTAAAAATAAAATTTGGAAAATTTTATAAAATGATAAATATGATGCATGAATTTTATTGGAATTTTTTAATGCAAGAATGTATTTTAAAAAAATTAAATATGAAATGTAATAATTAAAATAAAAATAAAATGAAATAAAAATGTTGTGGGTGCGTTTAGTAAGGAATTCATGTTGAAATAATTGAAATGGGCTAGGGGGTGTCATTAGCGAGCCCATACACATAGTCCATCAGAAAATAAAAAAATAAAAAAAAGACCCACGTGTGGACCTCAGTCCACTAGTTGACTCACCTCCCTCCTTTAGATTGATCCAACGTACCTGTCTTAGTCAACCAAAAGTCCAAGTACTCATGACGGACGGTCAAGATGTGTAATACCCCAAAATTTGCTCTCCCTCTTTGTCATCATAGCATGGCATTATCATTTATCATATCATATCCACCTCATTAACATTACATTGCATTTAACATAGAAAAATGAAGCATAGCATCCTTCTTACCATCAGGGCATGGATCAGGTGGAAGGTGGACAATCAAGGGATCATTCAAAGCACAAAAAGGTCAATCAAGTTTCCTCAAGGCAAGCCAAGAGGTCTTTCATGTCTCATACCATCTCAATTGATCATCCAAAACCTCAAGGAAGTGAGATTCAATGGGAGATTGAAGCATTACATCTTTCACTATGCAAGAGGTTCAAAAACTGAAGGAAAACCCTCAAAAGAGATAGGTCATTGATCCAAAATCATCCTCAAATGGCATATATCATCATCCTTTAAGAGGATACACAACATACTCTGAGGAATTTGAAATTGAAGACTGCACATTTTTCTCCTAGGAGGTGGGCACCAAAATTAGGGTTTCCAATAAAATCAGGGAATCTCTGATTTTTTGGACCAAACTTGATGTCATGGTATTTCATATGTCCCTAAGTGTATGGATGTGGAAAATTGCTTCTCAATTGGTTTTGGAAATGGTTCAATTGGAAGAAAGATCAAAAATCAGAGAATTTGGGGCCAAGTCAAATAATCAGAGGAAAAAGTCAACTCTTGACTTTTTGAGGCCAAATTCATGAAATTCATGTTATATGTGTCCAATGTACAAAATTTGGTCAAGAAACTCCAAAGGAATCATGAAAAAATCAAGATGTGGAAAGTTGCCATTTTTGGATGAAGAAGGGTTACTAAATATAGCAAGTTTTGGCCATTTTGCATCAGAGTTTAAGCCAAGGCCATTTAAAATTGGGGCATCAAATGAAAATTCCACTCGGCCATAACAAAAGATATTGTTTCAAGCTTCAAATCCATGTGTGGAACATCTCCATTGGATTAATATTGAGAGAGTTATGGATGATCAAAGTTGAGGAAAACTTGGGCAAAATGCAAGTCAGCTTGGGCAAGTTGCAGGTCACGCGCATGTCATTTCCACAAACATGTGGTGGGCCAAATGTCCACTCATTTTTCTCTTGGTTAAAAGCTTCAAATGGAAAAGTTTTCAACATCAGATTTGTTCCTTGTAGTGTCATCTTCAATATTCATGTTGGACAAAATTCCATTTGATCAATTTATGAGGGATAAATTTTGGTCTCAAGTTAGGTTGATTGTGCTGAAATTTCGTGTGCCAAGTTGCCTTGCCAGCCAACCTCTTGCCACGCTCACCAACCAGTTTTGAACCATTGTGTTCATAGCTATTTTTAGGTGTGTTTGAGGCCTCAATTCAATACAATTCTCACACCAATGTTGTTCTCTGGTGCACCATCTTTCCAATGCCCTTAATGCCTCATTAAATCATTCACTAACAAGAGAGAAAATCATCTTCAAACAATCACTGTTGCATTGGTTCCAAACTGTCACATAAAACCAGAAAAAGAAATAAAGGTTGTTGTTATTGTACCAGCTTGCTCATGTATTGCTCACTCTCCAACCTTTGCTTCATTTAATCAAACACTTTTCATGAACACCACCTCACGTGCCTCACTATACATGAAAATGGAAGGGGAAAGCTTGTAGAACAAGTTTCTGTGGCAGCAGCAGATGTGAGTTTGCTTTATTCAATTGAACCTCACCATAACACATTGTGAACCGCCATCACCATAATTCAGCCTCAATAACTCGCCCCTAACTAACTTGACTCAGTTAGTTAGGGTGCACTCAGTCTAACCACTGTGACTCATCTAACTCAACTCATTAAACCTTAGTTAACTCACACTATAAAAGAAAATCTAACTCACAAATCTCAGTTACTAACTCCATTCTTCTCATTTCACTCCCAAATACTTTCTAATTTTCTCTCTGATTCTCCCACTCTTTTTCATCAAATCTCTCTCCATTGCACGAGTTCATCATTCTCTTCTAATTCCACCTTCAAGTTTCATCTTCAATCATCTCTGAACTTGAAGCAGCTTTGGATTGTTGAAGTAAGCACACTGCAAATCCATCTCCATTATCACTCTTCAGAGTTTGAAAGCCTTTATTTGGCCAAGTGAAGCTCAAAAAGGAAGCAAGAATCTCTGGTTTTCTCAGCATCTCCAATTTCTCCATACTTTCAGGTTTTATCACTCAACCTTTTTCCATTCGATTCCCCTTAATTTTGACTTGTTTTTGTTAATATAAGCTTGATAGAAGCTCTGCTTACTCTGGCTAGTTGATAGGCCTTCTAAAGGCATAGTTTGAAAAGTTAGGGCATGATTTCATCTCTTCGTTTCTCCATGTGTGTGATTGCTATGTGAAAAATAAGTGTGTATTCATGACCTGCTCAACTTCAGCTTCATTTTGGTATGAATATCGTGCATTTCTGTGGTGATGTGAAAGTTGCAAGTGGTGGTTCTCGCCGGAGAGGATGACCGGAGGTCCCTCTCCGGCCGGCAGCTTTGAATGTTAGGGTTTATGTGTGTTTTAATCCTGTCCATTCATTTTTCGTGATCGTGTGGTTCAGGATGTGCCAGCACATTAAAATGCATGTGCACCTCACATGTTTTATTTCTGATCTCACTTAATCAAAATGTGGTGCGGTGCATGGTAATGTGTGTGGTCACTCATGCGCGTGTGTTAGATCTGGTTACTTTGACTTTCGTTTGACCTTGACTTGATCCAATGGCCATGAGTGAGTCAATTTTGTTGACTGAGAGTGTATGTTTGTTAGTGTGTTTTGCGCAGACTTGGACCTTGGACTAAACTGATATCCACACCCCTCTTCTAAAAGCCCAATTAATTTGAACTGATAGTTTACTATGTTTACACCCCCAGTCCTCATTTCACTTTATTTTATTTTTATTTTCTACACGTTTACTTTTTAATTTTTAAAAATATCAAACTTCAGCATAAAATTCCATAAAAATTCATGAGCATCATTAAAACATTTAGAAAATTTTTCATGATTTTATTTCTTGATTTTATGACCTTTTTACCCCTGTTCCATAATTTTCTTTGATTTTTATTTGTATGCATGCTTATTGTGATACATAAATTTGTGCATTTTTGTTCTCAATCATTAAAAATTGTTTTGATGCTCTTCTTTTTGCATTGAGTCATTATCATCTTGTGGTATGTTAGGTGATTTTTATTTTATTTTTTTGGGTCAGTTTATGGCATGTTTGGTGTTCATTTTTGTGCTACTTTGTATGGTGTGTCTACTTGACCTAAGTGTATTGTTTGACATCATTTTGCCTTGGTTTCTTGCATGCTACTTTGATATGTGATTCATCTCTGATTTGTGAACTTCAATACCATGTTTTCATAATTTTCATGAGGCCATCTAATTTTTTTTTAATGCATTACCTTTGAAGCATAATAACATGTCATATCATCTCAATATTGGTGCATGTTTACATGATTTCATTTGTACGTAATGGCATGATCATTTGCGTATTTGGTGAACCATTCACTTGACATTATAGGTCATTGGTACATATTGTATGTCCTCCTTGCATGTTGACTTTCATTTGAACCTTGTGCACCTTTAATATGTTGTGTTTGCACTTTCCTTTGTTTGGAACTTCCATTTCAATTCTACTTCTTCTATCACTTCTTAAATGCTTTGATGTGTCATGCATGAATACTTGTGAGATGTTTGTGAATCATTTTTCATTTCATTTCAATTCTGATCCTTGGATTACATGCTCCATTTATGCATGTTTCTTCCATTTCTTTTCATCTTTCATTCTCCCTTTTCTTATGGTAGCATGTTCTAATGCCATGGATGATGTTTGTTGCCTATCCACTTGAGTTTGCTTGATGATAATCATTTGTTTTCCATGTGATGTAAATTCTGGTTGTGACCTTAGAATTTGATTTCTCATCTAATTCTTTTGAGCTTTATGGTGCATAAATGTTCTTTTACTCCCTATATTTCTTACACATGTTTACTAACCATGTAGGGGCTTTGGTAAGTTTCAATTGAGTGTGGATAAGGAATCCACATTCAAATTTCTTTCCTTTCATCTCTTTTACAATTCCATTTTGTGTTTTGTTAAGCACTTATGTGCTTTCTTTTAATAACTCATCACTTTCCCTTTGTGAATTACAATTCATCTTCTTCTTTAGAAGTGAATTGTTTAATTCCTTCTTTCTTTAGACTTTAGGTTGAAACCTCACAAACCATTAGAATCACTCCCTTAACTAATCAATTAGGATTGAGTCTTAGTCCACATAGATTTTACCTTTCTTCTCTCTTGAGTCTCTCTTCTCATCTCTTAAAGGAAACTCAAAACATCTAATAAAGGTAGGCATTTATTGCATTTAGGCCTTTCACATAAAGAAAAGATTATAAGGGGTCTTCTCTTATAATCTTAAAATGTATAGCATATAACCCATCTTGGGTCAATGTGTTAAACATTTGATCTTGTGTGAGGGACTTAAATGCAATACTTGTTGGAAGATACAAATAAAAAACACTTCTTCATTTCTTAATCAACAAAAACACTTAATAAACACAAATACGCTAGTGTGTTTGAACCTTGACAATTGGAACTAAGTGTGGGGGTCTTCTTCACTCTTAGTGTGCTTTCTTACCCGTTCCATCTTGGAATGTGAGAATGCACACATTCCAATGACTAAGATTCAGATACACTATCATATGCAAACAAATAAAAAACTCTTCAAAGACAAAAAACAAACAATAACGTCTTTTCCTTCGGGAATTCTTTTCTCCTCTCGTTCATTCTCAACGCACGAA
Organism: Lathyrus tuberosus; assembly: GCA_022829125.1. Lineage (NCBI taxonomy): Eukaryota > Viridiplantae > Streptophyta > Magnoliopsida > Fabales > Fabaceae > Lathyrus > Lathyrus tuberosus. Next base: position 13,887,878 of record JALAZF010000123.1, on the reverse strand, counting down.
CGCGCTCCTACTCGTTCTCTTGCAAGATGGTAACGCACTCGGACCAGCGAGCCTGCAACACCTGAGCTAGAACGTCAGCCGTTCCTTAAAAAACACAAACAATCCATCCCTAGTGAGGGGAACTACGTCGCTCTGATTCTCATGTTCCCGATGAGATACGTAGCCAGTGGGGTAGGGCCCATGCGAGCACTTCTTTTATTTTCCCTACATTTGTTTCTCTTTCTCTTTCCATTCCTTTTCCAGTTCTTTGTTCCAGTATTCTTTTCTATCACCCTTTGATCGAGCAAGCAAGCGTGGATCCCATCGGGTACGATGGACGTGAGGGGGTGCTAATACCTTCCTCTCACGTAACCGACTCCCGAATCCAGTTCTCTTGGTCGCAAGACCATATTCTTTCCTTCCTTCAGGTTTATGCGGTGTTTCCTTTCCCTCTCTTGGGATAAATACACATTGCTGGCGACTCTGCTGGGGATAATGAACCCAGAATCTCTGGTTTCCTTAGCGAGTCAATCCTAGCGCCTGTCTGTTTTTCTTTCATTGGGTGTTTACTTTGATGCAGTATGTTGCTGTATTTACTGTTGTATTGTATTGCTATTTATTGTATGGCTGCTTTACTGCATTACATATCATTATTGTGCTGGATCGTGCTGTTGTTTTCTGTTTGGCGGGCAGGGTGTTCTGAGATATGAGCCCACTACCAAGGCTTGAGTACACCCATAGGTATTAGAGTGGATAGTCATGACGCTTGCGAGGTGGTGACCACGTATTGTTGTTCATGAGACCCACAACCAGACGAGGTTCTATCAGGAGCTTTCTGCTACTGCATGTTATGCAGGCCAGTGGTTATTCTCTTGAGGAACTGTCGACTCTGGTGACCATTCCCGAGGACTCAGTTGCGGCACTCCTCCCGAGTTGTGACAGTGGCAGACCACATTCCGTGGCAAACCCATTGTACATTCTCGATCCGAGGACCCAATGCTGGGAACTTGCTATAGGACATCCCTTTTTGAAAGAGAATCAGCGGAGGCACTCCTCGATTGGCGATAGTACTGTACCCTGAGGGATGAATGTACTATTGCTTCTCGACCTCAGTGCCAGAAGCTGAGGACCTTTTGTTTTGGAGAATCAGTTGAGGCCTCCTCGATTGATGATGATGCCAAACCAGAAATGGTGAACGTATCATCATTTCTCGACCTGAAAGCCCGGGATACTGAACATCCTAGTACCCACATGTGAGAAGGGCGGGTTGTTTACAGGTTTGCAGGAAACCATAACCTCCTACATACCCGGTTTTCTATCATCGTCGCTCACAAGGAAGTTTCATCCTATTGTATTCAGATGGTTCTTATCTATGGTTCTATATTAGTCTCAGAGCTACACTGACACCGTTCACAGTTCAGCACAGACACCTGATTACCTGATCGCATTGCCCTTTGCATTGCATTATCATATCCTAACATACATGTTTATTCATTTCCAGGTGCATATATTACCCTTGATTCCAGTCATCAGGTCCCTGCAAAGATGAACACTAAAGAGAGGAAGAATATCATCAGCTATAAGTTCCTTACGCCTACTTTAGGCCCTATTGTTATGCTGAAGGGAATGGCGAGCCCTGCAGTACGAGAAGCTTTTGAAGAGAAATATGGGTGGATTTTATCTATGGTCTGTAATGTCAGTGATTATGAAGCCAGAGGTCTCCATACGTTGATGCAGTTCTATGATCCGCCTCTGAGGTGTTTTGTATTTCCAGACTATGTGTTGGTTCCTACCTTGGAGGAGTATTCCAACATGTTGGGGATTGCTATCAAGGAGGAGCCCCCTTTCTTTGGATCGGTGGGGGATCTTGACTTTGGAAAGGTGGCTGGTGCTCTTTATTTGAGCAAATCAGAGTTAGGCGCCAATGTCTCCAACAAAGGAAAGATTCGTGGTTACAAGCTGGAATATCTAATTAAGAAGGCCCAGGAAGCAGCTAAAGGCGAGAATTGGCTTGTTTTTAATGCTTTGCTAGCCCTTTGTATATACGGCATAGTGTTGTTTCCCAACGAGCCGGATTTCATTGATACGGACGCTATACGAATATTCCTGATGAAGAACCCGGTGCCAACGCTACTGGGAGATCTTCACTACTCGTTGTACAACCGAAACGAAAAGAAAAGAGGAGGGATAATTCGTTGTTGTGCACCCTTGTTCTATAAGTGGTTTGCAGGCCGTTTACCACAATCAGGGGCTTTTGTGGATTCCAAAGATTCTCTAGAGTGGAAGCAGCGTTTAATGGGATTGGCGGCCAAGGACATCGTATGGGTAGATCATGGGCTGATTGGCAAGAATATTATCCACATCTGTGGTAAGTTCCCTAACGTTCCACTGATAGGAAGAATGGGTGGGATTAACTACAATCCTTCTTTGGCCATTCGACAATTTGGGTATGCCCTGACAGGTCCGCCTATTAAGAGAGATGTGGAGGAGTCCCTCTATTTTCATACATCAGATGGTTGGGAAGCAGCACAGAAAGCTTCTGAAAGTTGGGGTAGCGTACTGAAAAAAGGGAAAGTTACTCTAGGCAAGCCTAACAACCGGGTTTATCCAGCATATGAAGAGTGGGTGAAGAAAAGAGTTGAAGATTTTCTCTTGCCTTTTGGTAAGGCACCCCTTTTGTATCCGGAGAATGAGAAAGCAAGAAGCACTGCTACTGTGGAAGAAGTTGACAAGTTGCAGGCCTTGGTGAAAATGCTCCAAGGAGAGAATTCCGAGTTGAGTAGCCGTCTTCAGAATGCTCTACATGCCAACAAAGAGCTGGAGCGAAAAGCCCAAGATGCTGAACAAATCCTAACTGCAAAAGAAAAAGACTTTGCTGGAAGAGCCCAACATTTCCGGAAGATTAGTAAAGGTGCTGATGATGCTAATTAAGCCCACAAGCAAACCAAACAGGCGTTAGCACAGACCAAAGAAAAGTTAACAAAGTTTCAGCACGCTTGGGACGAAGTTAGGATAGAGAATGCTGAATTACAGGAACAGTTGCAGATTAAGGACGAAGAGCTTGAAAAGGCGCATGAGCAGAGGAGAAAGTATCGGGAAAGCCTCGGTAAGAGTCAAGAACAGCTAGAAGAAGCTAGAGGCGAGCTGAGGAATACCAAGAAAGAGCTTGAAGAAGTCATGATAGAAAGGGAGATACTCAAGACGCAAGCCGGCATAAAGAGACACAAAGGAGTGTGTGATGACGAGGCTCTGATGCTGCATATGGGTTCATTAAATGAAGCTCTTGAGAAAAGGGATGTCTTGATCAAAGAGATGATTGAAAAGCTGAATCACCAGCATACCCGTATACTTTTTGAGGAGATCAAATACTCAAGTGATAAGCTGAAGGATGTGGAATTGTCAGACTGATGTTCTTTTCCTTATATTTTGTTGTTAATGGTTACCATCAGGCTTGTTGATGGATCCATTTTTCCTTGTATTGCATTTGCGGTTGAACCTTTCTTAAATGTACTTGAATACTTCGTTGAATGAGTATGAGCAGTTTTATTCAGAATTATTCCTTATCAGATAGCTGCACACAAGCACATGACCACGACACGTCTCTTTATATCACGATTTCTGGTCTTCAGATTTCTGTGGTTGGATTGGAATCAGGGTATAAAGCACCTCGGAAATGACAAACATGGCATTGCATATCATTTTACATTTTTGTTACTTGCTTTTCAGGTACTCGTTGCGGGGTCTCTAACCTTTATTTGGTTTCAGGCAGTATAGCTGAGAATCATATTCACCGATATTCAACGCGAAGAAATCAAGTAAGAATCATGGATCAAGTGCAAAGTGATTTGGCTGAAATGAGGGTGCGCATGGACCAGTTCATGACCCTCATGACTGGCATAGCGCAAAATCAGGAGAGATTGAGGCTTCTGGTCGAGCGTCCAGACAATGGGCCCGAAGGTGATCAGCATGACAATTCACAGGGACATGGCATTCCTCCTCCCGGTGGCAACCCTCCTCCTGGTGGTAACAATCGGGGTAATGGAAATGGTAGGCATGCTGGTGTTACTCTTGAAGATCCTCTGGAAGACCAATTTACTCTGCTGGATGCTGATGTGGGTAATCAAGGTGATCGAAGGTATGATGAGTTAGCAGAAAAGATCAGGGCCATAGAATGCAAGAACTCTATGGGTATTGATGTTACTAGCTTGGGGCTGGTCCCAGGAGTCAGAATTCCCCCTAAATTCAAACCTCCTACTTTTGATAAGTATCACGGCAATGCGTGTCCCCAAACGCATCTTCAAGCTTACTTTGGGAAGATTTCAGCCCATACGGATGACTAGAAGCTGTGGATGCACTATTTTCAGGACAGTCTGGCTGGGGCATCCTTGACCTGGTATATGAAGTTGAATAGAGCTGCTGTGAAGAGTTGGAAAGATCTGGCAGAAGCATTCCTGAAGCAATACCAGTACAATATTGACATGGCGCCCAACCGCACCCAATTGCAGGGGTTATCACAAAATGCCAAGGAGAGTTTCAAAGAATATGCACAGAGGTGGAGGGAAATGGCTGCACAGGTTCAACCTCCCTTGTCAGACAGAGAAATGGCAGATATGTTTATGGGCACCTTGCAAGGGGCCTATCTTGATAGATTAGCTGCTTGTCCGTCAACTGGATTTGCTGATATTGTGATTGCGGGAGAAAGAATAGAAAGTCTGTTAAAGCTTGGAAAGATCCAAGATGTGAGTGGGGCTGGCTCTTCGGGGACGAAGAAACCGTTTGCTAGTAGCCAGAAAAGAAGAGAAGGTGATACGAATGCTGTGTTTAGAGGACGAGGCAGAGGGCGTTCTCAAGCTTATTATCAGGTAGATGCTGTAACAATCCCCACACCGTCCGTTCAGAAACAACAACCCCAACAACAAGTTCAGCAGCAACAGCAACAACCTTTTTTCCAGCAAAGGTCTAGGCAGAGGGATCGTAAGATGGATCCTCTCCCCATGACTTATGCCGCCCTGTTGCCCCAGCTACTCGAGTTAAAGTTGGTGGAACTCCGTACTATGAAAGCTTCGGTTGCTGGAAACCTGCCACCTAACTTCGATGCTAATGCCCGTTGTGAGTTCCACTCAGGTGCTCAGGGGCACTCCATTGAAAAATGCTGGGCTTTCCATCATAAAGTACAAGATTTGATTGATGCTAAAGCCATCAATTTCTCTCCCGCTCCTAATATTACTCAGCATCCCATGCCTGATCATAGTGCAGCAAATGTATACACTATTGAAGATGGGAGGAGATTGAATTTGGTGGTAGACATCCATCAGGTGAAAACTTCTTTGTTGGTTGTAAAAGATCGTTTATTGAAGGGACAGGTGTTCCCGGGCTGTAATCAAGATTGTTCTGAGTGTATGAATCAGGAGAATGGCTGTAATAAGTTGAAGGTGGGTTTACAGAATCTGATCGATGAAGGATGTCTACAGTTCGACAGAGTCGTGAAAGACACTGATGAAGTATCAACCGTGACCATCTATTATACTCCCGCTGAGATTCAAATGTCGGTCAATGCAGTTCCCGTGGCGAGCATTGCGCAAGAAAGGCTCAGTCCTGTCACTATCACGGTGCCAGGACCAATTCCGTTCACATCTACGAAGGCTATCCCATGGCACTATGGGGCAGATGTGTATTACGAAGGTAAAAAGCAAGAAGTTGAGTCGTCGGTCAGCCCAAATATTGATAATGTAGGGGGTGTAGGGGGCTTTACAAGAAGCGGAAGGTTGTTCGCTCCCCAAACCTTGAGAAGTGATAAAGAGGCAGAAGCTGCCGCAAAGGCTAAGGGTAAACAGGTGGTTGAAAATGCGCCTACACCTGAAGCAGAGACAAAGATTACTTTTGATAAGGAGATGGAAGAATTCATGAAGATAATCAAGAAAAGCGATTATAAGATTGTGGACCAACTGAATCAGACCCCTTCAAAGATTTCAATCTTGTCACTATTGATGTGCTCTGATGCGCATCGGCAGGCGTTGTTGAAAGTATTGAAGAGTGCATATGTGCCACAGGAAATTACTGTTAATCAGCTCGAGGGCGTAATCTCCAATGTTAACGTTAGCCATGGCTTGGGCTTTACAAGTAGAGATTTGACTGTTGAAGGAAGAAACCACAATAAGGCTTTGCATATCACGATGGAGTGTAAGGGCGCAGTGTTGTCTCATGTACTGGTAGACACTGGTTCATCACTTAACGTCTTGCCCAAGAAGGCATTAATGAAGCTGGAAGTTGATGGTTTGATCTTAAGGCCTAGTGAATTGGTGGTTAGAGCATTCGATGGGACTAGACGATCTGTGTTTGGTGAGGTGGAATTGCCCGTACAAATTGGACCACAGGTATTCAAATCCACGTTCCATGTAATGGACATACAACCTGCATATAGCTGCCTATTGGGACGCCCTTGGATTCACGGAGCCGGGGCTGTTACTTCCACTTTACACCAAAAGTTGAAGTATGAGTTTGAAGGGCAGGTTGTGACGGTTTGCGGTGAAGAAGACATCTTTGTGAGTCACTTGTCCACATTCAAGTACGTTGAAATGGATGGGGAAATTCATGAGATGCTGTGCCAATCATTTGAAGCGGTCAATATTGACGATGCACCTGAGTCTTCTTCTGTACCAGTTGGGGCCGGTACCTCCATTTCATCTTACAAACAAGCTGTCGAAGTCGTCAGGGCTGGCAACGCCCAAGGTTGGGGCAGGTTGATAGAGACCCCAATGAAATAAGACAAATTTGGTATTGGATAACATCCCTCTATAACTTCAGATGCGGGGAGCAGTGGACCCATTACTTTCAATAGTGGGGGAATTATCTACACGGACCAGTCTTGTGCAGCCACAGAGGATAGTGTTGACATTGATTGTGACCTGGACAACTGGGTACGCCCTCATGCTCCGGGACAACGAGTGCAGAACTGGTCCGTTGAAGAAGTCATCCGGGTTACTCTTCAGACAGAGTAATTTTTCTTTGTTTTTTCTAACCATAATGCATGTCAAAATCTTGCGCTCTGCCCAAGGCGTATAGATTCATTTGTAGGGCCACCCTGGTTGCATTCGCAATTTTTAATCATTAATAAAGGACGTTTTGCAATCAAATTTTGTTCTCTGTCTTTCAGTTTTTATTTTTGCACAAAAATAATAAAACGGCAATGTCTCATTTTCTTTTGTTTTGTTTAAAAATAAATTCTAAAATAAGGCATGAACCCGTTCATGCAGACTTGATCCTCCGGATACCACTGATAACGATTTTGATATGGCTATGTATGACTTTGACAATCCGATTTATCAAGCCGAAGAAGGGGATGAGAAAGATTGTGAACTCCCTGAAGAACTGGCCAGGTTGTTGAAACAAGAGGAAAGGGTCATCCAACCTCACCAGGAGACTGTAGAAATCATCAATATTGGTTCCAAGGATGCCAAGAAAGAGATCAGGATTGGTGCCAGCTTGCAAGCAGATGTGAAGAAAACTTTGACTGAAATGTTGCGCGAGTATATTGACATCTTCGCCTGGTCGTATCAAGACATGCCGGGGTTGGACACGGATATTGTTGTGCACAGGCTACCATTGAGAGAAGAATGTCCGCCCGTCAAGCAGAAACTTCGTCGGACTCACCCCGACATGGCTTTAAAGATTAAGGAGGAAGTCCAGAAGCAGTGGGATGCTGGGTTTCTTGCTGTGACTAAATATCCTCCGTGGGTAGCCAACATCGTGCCAGTACCGAAGAAAGATGGAAAAGTGAGAATGTGTGTGGATTATCGAGATCTTAATAAAGCTAGCCCAAAAGATGATTTTCCACTACCTCATATTGATGTGCTGGTCGATAATACAGCTCAGTTCTCAGTGTTCTCTTTTATGGACGGGTTCTCCGGGTACAACCAGATCAAGATGGCACCTGAAGATATGGAGAAGACCACGTTCATTACTCTGTGGGGTACATATTGCTATAAAGTAATGCCTTTTGGGTTGAAAAACGCAGGGGCAACGTACCAGCGGGCGATGGTGACATTGTTTCATGACTTGATTCATAAGGAGATCGAATGTTATGTAGATGATATGATTGCCAAGTCGAGAACAGAAGAGGAACATCTGATTAACCTGAAAAAACTGTTTGAAAGGTTGAGAAAGTTCCGTCTGAGATTAAATCCAAACAAGTGCACGTTTGGGGTGCGTTCTGGAAAGTTGCTGGGTTTCATTGTGAGCGAAAGAGGAATTGAGGTTGATCCTGCCAAGGTGAAAGCAATACAAGAAATGCCTGAACCGAGAACAGAAAAAGAGGTTCGTGGTTTCTTGGGTAGATTGAACTACATTGCAAGGTTCATATCTCACCTAACAGCCACGTGTGAACCAATATTTAAAATGCTAAGAAAAGATCAAACGGTCAGGTGGAATGACGATTGCCAATTGGCATTCGATAAGATAAAAGAATACTTGCAGGAACCTCCAATTCTAATGCCTCCAGTTGAAGGGAGACCGCTGATAATGTATCTGACAGTACTTGAAGGTTCCATGGGTTGTGTTCTCGGTCAACATGATGAGACAGGTAGGAAGGAGCATGCTATCTACTTCCTGAGCAAAAAGTTCAATGATTGTGAGTCCCGGTACTCAATGCTTGAAAAGACATGTTGTGCGCTTGCATGGGCCGCTAAGCGATTGAGGCAATATATGGTCAGGCACACAACCTTGTTGATTTCAAAAATGGATCCTATCAAGTACATTTTCGAGAAACCAGCACTGACAGGCAGAGTTGCACGGTGGCAAATGGTCTTGACAGAGTATGACATTCAGTACACTTCCCAAAAGGCCATCAAAGGAAGTATCTTGTCCGACTATCCTGCGCAACAGCCGATTGATGATTACCAACCCATGAAATTTGACTTCCCTGATGAGGACATCATGTTTCTCAAAGCTAAAGACTGCGAAGAACCACTTCCGGAGGAGGGGCCAGATCCTGAATCCAAATGGAGTCTGATGTTTGATGGGGCTGTCAATATGAATGGGTGCGGAGTTGGAGCAGTTCTTATCACGCCGGAAGGTGTTCATATGCCTTTCACTGCCCGAATAACTTTCGGATGTACCAACAATGAAGCAGAGTACGAAGCTTGTATAATGGGGATCGAGGAGGCGATTAATCTACGGATTAAGACCCTTGATATATTCGGTGATTCAGCTTTGGTAATCAATCAAGTGAAAGGGAGTTGGTACACGCACCAAGCAAATCTAGTGCCGTATAGAGATTATACAAGGAGATTGCTGACATTTTTCACAACAGTGAAACTGTACCATATTCCTCGGGACGAGAATAGGTTCTCTGATGCCTTGGCCACTTTATCTTCCATGATCAAAGTGCAAGGATGGAACCATGTACCTAAGATTGAAGTATCTCGGCTTGACAGACTGGCATTTGTGTTTGTTGTTGATGCAGCGTCTAATGACAAGCCATGGTTTCATGACATTAAGTGTTTCTTGAAAAGTCAAGAGTACCCGCCCAGGGCATCGTCCAAAGACAGGAAGACATTGAGAAGGCTAGCTAGTAGTTTCTTATTGAACAAAGATGGCGTGCTGTATAAAAGAAATTTTGACACGGTCCTGCTTAGGTGTGTAGATAGACATGAAGCAGACCTGTTAATGATTGAAGTGCACGAAGGCTCTTTGGTACCCATGCCGGAGGGCATGCAATGGCTAAAAAGTTGTTAAGATCGGGATATTATTGGTTGACTATGGAGTCAGATTGTTGCAAATATGCCCGCAAATGCCATAAATGCCAGATCTATGCAGACAAAGTGCATGTGCCTCCAAATCCGTTGAGTATTATGTCGTCGCCTTGGCCGTTTGCCATGTGGGGCATTGATATGATCGGAAAGATTGAGCCTACAGCTTCTAACGGTCATCGTTTCATCTTGGTGGCAATTGATTACTTCACCAAATGGGTTGAAGCTGCATCCTATGCCAATGTTACAAAACAAGTGGTAGCTCGTTTCTTAAAACGGGACATCATTTGCCGATATGGAGTTCCCGAAAGAATCATTACTGATAATGGTTCTAATTTGAATAATAAGATGATGGCTGAGTTATGCCGGGACTTCAAAATCAAACATCACAATTCTTCTCCGTACCGCCCAAAGATGAATGGCGCGGTCGAAGCGGCCAACAAAAATATCAAGAAGATTGTGCAGAAGATGGTTGTCACGTACAAAGATTGGCATGAGATGTTACCATTTGCTTTGCATGGGTATCGAACGTCGGTACGCACGTCCACTGGGGCAACCCCATTCTCACTTGTATATGGTATGGAGGCAGTGCTACCGGTTGAAGTGGAGATTCCGTCCCTCAGAGTCATGATGGATGTTAAGCTAGATGAGGCTGAATGGGTACGAGCCAGATTTGATCAGCTGAGCCTTATTGAGGAAAAGCGATTGGCAGTTGTATGTCATGGGCAATTATACCAGCGCAGAATGAAGCAGGCATTTGACCAAAAGGTGCGTCCTCGGGTTTACAAAGTCGGAGATGTAGTGCTCAAAAGGATCCTTCCTCCCAATACAGATCACAGGGGCAAATGGACTCCTAACTATGAAGGTCCATTCGTGGTTAAAAAGGTCTTTTCGGGCGGAGCCTTATTGCTTACAACCATGGATGGCGAAGACTTTTCATCCCCTGTCAACTCGGACGTAGTCAAAAAATACTTCGCATGAATAGACCCGCTGGATAATAAAAATAAAAAAATCCAGGCAAAAAAGGGCATCCCGGCGAACCAAAAACAGAATAAGGTTCGGGCAAAAATTAGGGATATAATTGAAAAATTGTACACCCGGTAAGTTGAAAACCCGAAAGGGCAACTTAGGCAAAAAAGGGTATCCTGGTGGATCGAAAACCTGAAAGGGCGGTCCACGCAAAAGAGGGATTGAAGCGAATGACTACGGTCTGAGTTATCTGTACCCATTACCGTTTGAACAACTGACATTCTGAAAGATAGGAATCGGTCTGATCATTCCTCAGAAGGCAAGGTCGGGGAGTTTTGAAGACATACTGGTCATAGCAGAATGGAAACTCAGTGGAATGCCGTTTTCGCATTGCCATTAGGATAGTTTCTTTTCTCAATTTTAAGCGATCACCTCTTTCCAGGGATTGCTTCCTGATGTAATTGCCTATTCTGGGTTCTCAGTCAATAAATTGAATTTCAATAAAAAGCTTTCTATTTTTGTTTTATTGCTTTGTTTGCAAAAACGTCCTAATTTTTGATAAAACGTTGCATTTGAAAACATGGCGGCCTTGCAATAACATGCGCAGAAAAAACATTTGAAATTACTTTGAATGTTGAATACTCCCGGATGGTGGATTCTAGCCACGCAATATTCGGGGCATGTGTGCATATTCTTTTGTTGCAGGTAACAGGTGCAGATGATTTTAAGCACAAGACCAGTAATCAATTAACCCACGCAAAAGACTGGGGCAATTACGGGTAAGGAGGTTGGCGTTCATCGTTCGGTCGACGGTCGTTCATAACGGTTCGATATCATTGAATTAAGTTCAACTGGGTACCGTTGTATCTTATTAAGTCGATTCTCTCATACAGTACTTCCAACAGCTGCAAGCTTTTCTGTGTCGATAGCGGTCACAAGTTCCCCAAAAGAGTGGTCTCGTCGATACCGAAACTGATGGTCATTATCCCCAGCGAAGTCGCAGGAGTTTGAAGAGGCTAAATCTTCTGTAAAATCCTCTTATGACATCCTCTTCGGGGACAAATTGTTGGTTTGTCCAAGCAGGGGGCATGTTTGTTTCCCCAGCATGAAGCGTTGATCATCCCCAGTAGAGTTTGAGGACAGTTAGTCTTCTGTAAAATCCTCTCAAAAAGGCATTCCCCAACACGAGACGTTTTAAAGCAGTTTCCTCCAGTAGAGTTGGTTATAAACTCGTCATCCCTAACGGAATTGTCTAAAGGGAAGCTCGCCTAGCATGGTGCATTGTGGTACTTATACTAAGCTCGACAGTCATAGTCTTCAGCAGACTACTGTGGATTTGCTTTGGGTTTCCCCAACAGATCTCTAAGGACTCTTTCCTAGCAAGTTGCAGTGGAATGTTCTAACCAGGATTTGCATATCCCTGGCAGAGTAGCTCTGATCCCCAGCAAGATTGTGTCTCTGGTAATGATCCCCCACAGAGGTCAGCATCGAATCTTGTCAGCAATACTCCCCAGCTGAGTTGTTGTTCTCCCCGCAGAGGTTTATAAGATCGGCAGAATCTATTCCTCAACAAGGATGGTACAGCCTTTCCCCAGCCGGGTCAGAAGGTGGATAACCCCTACAAAGGGTCTTGGATTGGATAGATCCCCAAGCAGAGTTTTTTTATGACTTTTCTTCCTTAGCAAGACGCCATGCAAAGAAATTCTCATCCCCAGCGGAGTCGCTGTGACCAGAATTCATTCCCCCAGCAGATGAAGTGATTACTGGCAGATTTATTATTCTTCAAGTCCAATTAATTTTTGGAAAACTTGACAATTCGAAGCAGACGGATTGTTCATTCATTCCCCAGCAGAGATACTATCCTCTCAGGAACCTCTAAAGTCAAGTCATGGATCATTGTTCCTCAGCAAAGTCGGCTGAGATGTCTGACACGGATGCAGAGTGTCATCCAGTATTGGAATTCTTAAAGTCCAACAGTGGATTGGCAAAAGTCCGTCTTCGGGTGGCAAAAGTCCAATATTAGATTGGCAAAAGTCCGTCTTCGGGTGGCAAAAGTCCAACAGTGGATTGGCAAAATTCCGTCTTCGGGTGGCAAAAGTACAACAGTTGATTGGCAAAGGTCCATCTAAGGGTGGCGAATTCTAAAAGTCCAACAGTGGATTGGCAAAAGTCCGTCTTCGGGTGGCAAGAGTCCAACAGTGGATTGGCAAAAGTCCGTCTTCGGGTGGCAAAAGTCCAACAGTGGATTGGCAAAGGTCCATCTAAGGGTGGCGAATTCTAAAAGTCCAACAGTGGATTGGCAAAAGTCCATCTTCGGGTGGCAAAGCAGCTTAAAGTCCAACAGTGGATTGGCAAAAGTCCGTCTTCGGGTGGCAAAAGTCCAACAGTGGATTGGCAAAGGTCCATCTAAGGGTGGCGAATTCTAAAAGTCCAACAGTGGATTGGCAAAAGTCCGTCTTCGGGTGGCACGAAGCTGCAAAGTCCACCAGTAGTGTGGCAAGCCAGTAGTCGTCTGGCGTCGTTCAAAAAGACATTATTAAAGTCCACCAGTAGTGTGGCAAGCCAGTAGTCGTCTGGCTTCGTTCAAAAAGACATTATTAAAGTCCACCAGTAGTGTGGCAAGCCAGTAGTAATCTGGCGTCGTTCAAAAAGACATTTCTAAAGTCCACCAGTAGCGTGGCAGGCCAGTAGTCGTCTGGAATTGCATAAAAGACATTTCTAAAGTCCACCAGTAGCGTGGCAGGCCAGTAGTCGTCTGGAATTGCATAAAATACATTATCAAAGTCCACCAGTAGCGTGGCAGGCCAGTAGTCGTCTGGAATTGCATAAAAGACATTGTTAAAGTTTACCAGTAATGCGGCGAGCCAGTAGTCGCCTGGTGTCGTTCAAAAGACAAATTTCTCCAACAATGTTTCATTGAAGATTCAATCCAGCAATGTCGGGAGGGTTTCTTCTTCATCATCCAGAGCAAATTTTTGGTTATATTTGGTATTCAATCACTATATACCTTGAAAGTCCGAAAGCAATTGCTTTCAGGCATTCAGGTCTACAGCGCTTGAATAGGGGCAGCTGTAATACCCCAAAATTTGCTCTCCCTCTTTGTCATCATAGCATGGCATTATCATTTATCATATCATATCCACCTCATTAACATTACATTGCATTTAACATAGAAAAATGAAGCATAGCATCCTTCTTACCATCAGGGCATGGATCAGGTGGAAGGTGGACAATCAAGGGATCATTCAAAGCACAAAAAGGTCAATCAAGTTTCCTCAAGGCAAGCCAAAAGGTCTTTCATGTCTCATACCATCTCAATTGATCATCCAAAACCTCAAGGAAGTGAGATTCAATGGGAGATTGAAGCATTACATCTTTCACTATGCAAGAGGTTCAAAAACTGAAGGAAAACCCTCAAAAGAGATAGCTCATTGATCCAAAATCATCCTCAAATGGCATATATCATCATCCTTTAAGAGGATACACAACATAATCTGAGGAATTTGAAATTGAAGACTGCACATTTTTCTCCTAGGAGGTGGGCACCAAAATTAGGGTTTCCAATAAAATCAGGGAATCTCTGATTTTTTGGACCAAACTTGATGTCATGGTATTTCATATGTCCCTAAGTGTATGGATGTGGAAAATTGCTTCTCAATTGGTTTTGGAAGTGGTTCAATTGGAAGAAAGATAAAAAATCAGAGAATTTGGGGCCAAGTCAAATAATCAGAGGAAAAAGTAAACTCTTGACTTTTTGAGGCCAAATTCATGAAATTCATGTTATATGTGTCCAATGTACAAAATTTGGTCAAGAAACTCCAAAGGAATCATGAAAAAATCAAGATGTGGAAAGTTGCCATTTTTGGATGAAGAAGGGTTACTAAATATAGCAAGTTTTGGCCATTTTGCATCAGAGTTTGAGCCAAGGCCATTTAAAATTGGGGCATCAAATGAAAATTCCACTCAGCCATAACAAAAGATCTTGTTTCAAGCTTCAAATCCATGTGTGGAACATCTCCATTGGATTAATATTGAGAGAGTTATGGATGATCAAAGTTGAGGAAAACTTGGGCAAAATGCAAGTCAGCTTGGGCAAGTTGCAGGTCACGCGCATGTCATTTCCACAAACATGTGGTGGGCCAAATGTCCACTCATTTTTCTCTTGGTTAAAAGCTTCAAATGGAAAAGTTTTCAACATCAGATTTGTTCCTTGTAGTGTCATCTTCAATATTCATGTTGGACAAAATTCCATTTGATCAATTTATGAGGGATAAATTTTGGTCTCAAGTTAGGTTGATTGTGCTGAAATTTCGTGTGCCAAGTTGCCTTGCCAGCCAACCTCTTGCCACGCTCACCAACCAGTTTTGAACCATTGTGTTCATAGCTATTTTTAGGTGTGTTTGAGGCCTCAATTCAATACAATTCTCACACCAATGTTGTTCTCTGGTGCACCATCTTTCCAATGCCCTCAATGCCTCATTAAATCATTCACTAACAAGAGAGAAAATCATCTTCAAACAATCACTGTTGCATTGGTTCCAAACTGTCACATAAAACCAGAAAAAGAAATAAAGGTTGTTGTTATTGTACCAGCTTGCTCATGTATTGCTCACTCTCCAACCTTTGCTTCATTTAACCAAACACTTTTCATGAACACCACCTCACGTGCCTCACTATACATGGAAATGGAAGGGGAAAGCTTGTAGAACAAGTTTCTGTGGCAGCAGCAGATGTGAGTTTGCTTTATTCAATTGAACCACACCATAACACATTGTGAACCGCCATCACCATAATTCAGCCTCAATAACTCGCCCCTAACTAACTTGACTCAGTTAGTTAGGGTGCACTCAGTCTAACCACTGTGACTCATCTAACTCAACTCATTAAACCTTAGTTAACTCACACTATAAAAGAAAATCTAACTCACAAATCTCAGTTACTAACTCTATTCTTCTCATTTCACTCCCAAATACTTTCTAATTTTCTCTCTGATTCTCCCACTCTTTTTCATCAAATCTCTCTCCATTGCACGAGTTCATCATTCTCTTCTAATTCCACCTTCAAGTTTCATCTTCAATCATCTCTGAACTTGAAGCAGCTTTGGATTGTTGAAGTAAGCACACTGCAAATCCATCTCCATTATCACTCTTCAGAGTTTGAAAGCCTTTATTTGGCCAAGTGAAGCTAAAAAAGGAAGCAAGAATCTCTGGTTTTCTCAGCATCTCCAATTTCTCCATACTTTCAGGTTTTATCACTCAACCTTTTTCCATTCGATTCCCCTTAATTTTGACTTGTTTTTGTTAATATAAGCTTGATAGAAGCTCTGCTTACTCCGGCTAGTTGATAGGCCTTCTAAAGGCATAGTTTGAAAAGTTAGGGCATGATTTCATCTCTTCGTTTCTCCATGTGTGTGATTGCTATGTGAAAAATAAGTGTGTATTCATGACCTGCTCAACTTTAGCTTCATTTTGGTATGAATATCGTGCATTTCTGTGGTGATGTGAAAGTTGCAGGTCGTGGTTCTCGCCGGAGAGGATGACCGGAGGTCCCTCTCCGGCCGGCAGCTTTGAATGTTAGGGTTTATGTGTGTTTTAATCCTGTCCGTTCATTTTTCGTGATCGTGTGGTTCAGGACGTGCCAGCACATTAAAATGCATGTACACCTCACATGTTTTATTTCTGATCTCACTTAATCAAAATGTGGTGCGGTGCATGGTAATGTGTGTGGTCACTCATGCGCGTGTGTTAGATCTGGTTACTTTGACTTTCGTTTGACCTTGACTTGATCCAATGGCCATGAGTGAGTCAATTTTGTTGACTGAGAGTGTATGTTTGTTAGTGTGTTTTGCGCAGACTTGGACCTTGGACTAAACTGATATCCACACCCCTCTTCTAAAAGCCCAATTAATTTGAACTGATAGTTTACTATGTTTACACCCCCAGTCCTCATTTCACTTTATTTTATTTTTATTTTCTACACGTTTACTTTTTAATTTTTAAAAATATCAAACTTCAGCATAAAATTCCATAAAAATTCATGAGCATCATTAAAACATTTAGAAAATTTTTCATGATTTTATTTCTTGATTTTATGACATTTTTGCCCCTGTTCCATAATTTTCTTTGATTTTTATTTGTATGCATGCTTATTGTGATACATAAATTTGTGCATTTTTGTTCTCAATCATTAAAAATTGTTTTGATGCTCTTCTTTTTGCATTGAGTCATTATCATCTTGTGGTATGTTAGGTGATTTTTATTTTATTTTTTTGGGTCAGTTTATGGCATGTTTGGTGTTCATTTTTGTGCTACTTTGTATGGTGTGTCTACTTGACCTAAGTGCATTGTTTGACATCATTTTGCCTTGGTTTCTTGCATGCTACTTTGATATGTGATTCATCTCTGATTTGTGAACTTCAATACCATGTTTTCATAATTTTCATGAGGCCATCTAATTTTTTTTTAATGCATTACCTTTGAAGCATAATAACATGTCATATCATCTCAATATTGGTGCATGTTTACATGATTTCATTTGTACGTAATGGCATGATCATTTGAGTATTTGGTGAACCATTCACTTGACATTATAGGTCATTGGTACATATTGTATGTCCTCCTTGCATGTTGATTTTCATTTGAACCTTGTGCACCTTTAATATGTTGTGTTTGCACTTTCCTTTGTTTGGAACTTCCATTTCAATTCTACTTCTTCTATCACTTCTTAAATGCTTTGATGTGTCATGCATGAATACTTGTGAGATGTTTGTGAATCATTTTTCATTTCATTTCAATTCTGATCCTTGGATTACATGCTCCATTTATGCATGTTTCTTCCATTTCTTTTCATCTTTCATTCTCCCTTTTCTTATGGTAGCATGTTCTAATGCCATGGATGATGTTTGTTGCCTATCCACTTGAGTTTGCTTGATGATAATCATTTGTTTTCCATGTGATGTAAATTCTGGTTGTGACCTTAGAATTTGATTTCTGATCTAATTCTTTTGAGCTTTATGGTGCATAAATGTTCTTTTACTCCCTATATTTCTTACACATGTTTACTAACCATGTAGGGGCTTTGGTAAGTTTCAATTGAGTGTGGATAAGGAATCCACATTCAAATTTCTTTCCTTTCATCTCTTTTACAATTCCATTTTGTGTTTTGTTAAGCACTTATGTGCTTTCTTTTAATAACTCATCACTTTCCCTTTGTGAATTACAATTCATCTTCTTCTTTAGAAGTGAATTGTTTAATTCCTTCTTTCTTTAGACTTTAGGTTGAAACCTCACAAACCATTAGAATCACTCCCTTAACTAATCAATTAGGATTGAGTCTTAGTCCACATAGATTTTACCTTTCTTCTCTCTTGAGTCTCTCTTCTCATCTCTTAAAGGAAACTCAAAACATCTAATAAAGGTAGGCATTTATTGCATTTAGGCCTTTCACATAAAGAAAAGATTATAAGGGGTCTTCTCTTATAATCTTAAAATGTATAGCATATAACCCATCTTGGGTCAATGTGTTAAACATTTGATCTTGTGTGAGGGACTTAAATGCAATACTTGTTGGAAGATACAAATAAAAAACACTTCTTCATTTCTTAATCAACAAAAACACTTAATAAACACAAATACGCTAGTGTGTTTGAACCTTGACAATTGGAACTAAGTGTGGGGGTCTTCTTCACTCTTAGTGTGCTTTCTTACCCGTTCCATCTTGGAATGTGAGAATGCACACATTCCAATGACTAAGATTCAGATACACTATCATATGCAAACAAATAAAAAACTCTTAAAAGACAAAAAACAAACAATAACGTCTTTTCCTTCGGGAATTCTTTTCTCCTCTCGTTCATTCTCAACGCACGAACGCGCTCCTACTCGTTCTCTTGTAAGATGGTAACACACTCGGACCAGCGAGCCTGCAACACCTGAGCTAGAACGTCAGCCGTTCCTTAAAAAACACAAACAATCCATCCCTAGTGAGGGGAACTACGTCGCTCTGATTCTCATGTTCCCGATGAGATACGTAGCCAGTGGGGTAGGGCCCATGCGAGCACTTCTTTTATTTTCCCTACATTTGTTTCTCTTTCTCTTTCCATTCCTTTTCCAGTTCTTTGTTCCAGTATTCTTTTCTATCACCCTTTGATCGAGCAAGCAAGCATGGATCCCATCGGGTACGATGGACGTGAGGGGGTGCTAATACCTTCCTCTCGCGTAACCGACTCCCGAATCTAGTTCTCTTGGTCGCAAGACCCTATTCTTTCCTTCCTTCAGGTTTATGCGGTGTTTCCTTTCCCTCTCTTGGGATAAATACACATTGCTGGCGACTCTGCTGGGGATAATGAACCCAGAATCTCTGGTTTCCTTAGCGAGTCAATCCTAGCGCCTGTCTGTTTTTCTGTCATTGGGTGTTTACTTTGATGCAGTATGTTGCTGTATTTACTGTTGTATTGTATTGCTATTTATTGTATGGCTGCTTTACTGCATTACATATCATTATTGTGTTGGATCGTGCTGTTGTTTTCTGTTTGGCGGGCAGGGTGTTCTGAGATATGAGCCCACTACCAAGGCTTGAGTACACCCATAGGTATTAGAGTGGATAGTCATGACGCTTGCGAGGTGGTGACCACGTATTGTTGTTCATGAGACCCACAACCAGACGAGGTTCTATCAGGAGCTTTCTGCTACTGCATGTGATGCAGGCCAGTGGTTATTCTCTTGAGGAACTGTCGACTCTGGTGACCATTCCCGAGGACTCAGTTGCGGCACTCCTCCCGAGTTGTGACAGTGGCAGACCACATTCCGTGGCAAACCCATTGTACATTCTCGATCCGAGGACCCAATGCTGGGAACTTGCTATAGGACATCCCTTTTTGAAAGAGAATCAGCGGAGGCACTCCTCGATTGGCGATAGTACTGTACCCTGAGGGATGAATGTACTATTGCTTCTCGACCTCAGTGCCAGAAGCTGAGGACCTTTCTTTTTGGAGAATCAGTTGAGGCCTCCTCGATTGATGATGATGCCAAACCAGAAATGGTGAACGTATCATCATTTCTCGACCTGAGAGCCCGGGATACTGAACATCCTAGTACCCACATGTGAGAAGGGCGGGTTGTTTACAGGTTTGCAGGAAACCATAACCTCCTACATACCCGGTTTTCTATCATCGTCGCTCACAAGGAAGTTTCATCCTATTGTATTCAGATGGTTCTTATCTATGGTTCTATATTAGTCTCAGAGCTACACTGACACCGTTCACAGTTCAGCACAGACACCTGATTACCTGATCGCATTGCCCTTTGCATTGCATTATCATATCCTAACATACATGTTTATTCATTTCCAGGTGCATATATTACCCTTGATTCCAGTCATCAGGTCCCTGCAAAGATGAACACTAAAGAGAGGAAGAATATCATCAGCTATAAGTTCCTTACGCCTACTTTAGGCCCTATTGTTATGCTGAAGGGAATGGCGAGCCCTGCAGTACGAGAAGCTTTTGAAGAGAAATATGGGTGGATTTTATCTATGGTCCGTAATGTCAGTGATTATGAAGCCAGAGGTCTCCATACGTTGATGCAGTTCTATGATCCGCCTCTGAGGTGTTTTGTATTTCCAGACTATGTGTTGGTTCCTACCTTGGAGGAGTATTCCAACATGTTGGGGATTGCTATCAAGGAGCAGCCCCCTTTCTTTGGATCGGTGGGGGATCTTGACTTTGGAAAGGTGGCTGGTGCTCTTTATTTGAGCAAATCAGAGTTAGGCGCCAATGTCTCCAACAAAGGAAAGATTCGTGGTTACAAGCTGGAATATCTAATTAAGAAGGCCCAGGAAGCAGCTAAAGGCGAGAATTGGCTTGTTTTTAATGCTTTGCTAGCCCTTTGTATATACGGCATAGAGTTGTTTCCCAACAAGCCGGATTTCATTGATACGGACGCTATACGAATATTCCTGATGAAGAACCCGGTGCCAACGCTACTGGGAAATCTTCACTACTCGTTGTACAACCGAAACGAAAAGAAAAGAGGAGGGATAATTCGTTGTTGTGCACCCTTGTTCTATAAGTGGTTTGCAGGCCGTTTACCACAATCAGGGGCTTTTGTGGATTCCAAAGATTCTCTAGAGTGGAAGCAGCATTTAATGGGATTGGCGGCCAAGGACATCGTATGGGTAGATCATGGGCTGATTGGCAAGAATATTATCCACATCTGTGGTAAGTTCCCTAACGTTCCACTGATAGGAAGAATGGGTGGGATTAACTACAATCCTTCTTCGGCCATTCGACAATTTGGGTATGCCCTGACAGGTCCGCCTATTAAGAGAGATGTGGAGGAGTCCCTCTATTTTCATACATCAGATGGTTGGGAAGCAGCACAGAAAGCTTCTGAAAGTTGGGGTAGTGTACTGAAAAAAGGGAAAGTTACTCTAGGCAAGCCTAACAACCGGGTTTATCCAGCATATGAAGAGTGGGTGAAGAAAAGAGTTGAAGATTTTCTCTTGCCTTTTGGTAAGGCACCCCTTTTGTATCCGGAGAATGAGAAAGCAAGAAGCACTGCTACTGTGGAAGAAGTTGACAAGTTGCAGGCCTTGGTGAAAAAGCTCCAAGGAGAGAATTCCGAGTTGAGTAGCCGTCTTCAGAATGCTCTACATGCCAACAAAGAGCTGGAGCGGAAAGCCCAAGATGCTGAACAAATCCTAACTGCAAAAGAAAAAGACTTTGCTGGAAGAGCCCAACATTTCCGGAAGATTAGTAAAGGTGCTGATGATGCTAATCAAGCCCACAAGCAAACCAAACAGGCGTTAGCACAGACCAAAGAAAAGTTAACAAAGTTTCAGCACGCTTGGGACGAAGTTAGGATAGAGAATGCTGAATTACAGGAACAGTTGCAGATTAAGGACGAAGAGCTTGAAAAGGCGCATGAGCAGAGGAGAAAGTATCGGGAAAGCCTCGGTAAGAGTCAAGAACAGCTAGAAGAAGCTAGAGGCGAGCTGAGGAATACCAAGAAAGAGCTTGAAGAAGTCATGATACAAAGGGAGATACTCAAGACGCAAGCCGGCATAAAGAGACACAAAGGAGTGTGTGATGACGAGGCTCTGATGCTGCATATGGGTTCGTTAAATGAAGCTCTTGAGAAAAGGGATGTCTTGATCAAAGAGATGATTGAAAAGCCGAATCACCAGCATACCCGTATACTTTTTGAGGAGATCAAATACTCAAGTGATAAGCTGAAGGATGTGGAATTGTCAGACTGATGTTCTTTTCCTTATATTTTGTTGTTAATGGTTACCATCAGGCTTGTTGATGGATCCATTTTTCCTTGTATTGCATTTGCGGTTGAACCTTTCTTAAATGTACTTGAATACTTCGTTGAATGAGTATGAGCAGTTTTATTCAGAATTATTCCTTATCAGATAGCTGCACACAAGCACATGACCACGACACGTCTCTTTATATCACGATTTCTGGTCTTCAGATTTCTGTGGTTGGATTGGAATCAGGGTATAAAGCACCTCGGAAATGACAAACATGGCATTGCATGGCATTGCATATCATTTTGCATTTTTGTTACTTGCTTTTCAGGTACTCGTTGCGGGGTCTCTAACCTTTATTTGGTTTCAGGCAGTATAGCTGAGAATCATATTCACCGATATTCAACGCGAAGAAATCAAGTAAGAATCATGGATCAAGTGCAAAGTGATTTGGCTGAAATGAGGGCGTGCATGGACCAGTTCATGACCCTCATGACTGGCATGGCGCAAAATCAGGAGAGATTGAGGCTTCTGGTCGAGCGTCCAGACAATGGGCCCGAAGGTGATCAGCATGACAATTCACAGGGACATGGCATTCCTCCTCCCGGTGGCAACCCTCCTCCTGGTGGTAACAATCGGGGTAATGGAAATGGTAGGCATGCTGGTGTTACTCTTGAAGATCCTCTGGAAGACCAATTTACTCTGCTGGATGCTGATGTGGGTAATCAAGGTGATCGAAGGTATGATGAGTTAGCAGAAAAGATCAGGGCCATAGAATGCAAGAACTCTATGGGTATTGATGTTACTAGCTTGGGGCTGGTCCCAGGAGTCAGAATTCCCCCTAAATTCAAACCTCCTACTTTTGATAAGTATCACGGCAATGCGTGTCCCCAAACGCATCTTCAAGCTTACTTTGGGAAGATTTCAGCCCATACGGATGACTAGAAGCTGTGGATGCACTATTTTCAGGACAGTCTGGCTGGGGCATCCTTGACCTGGTATATGAAGTTGAATAGAGCTGCTGTGAAGAGTTGGAAAGATCTGGCAGAAGCATTCCTGAAGCAATACCAGTACAATATTGACATGGCGCCCAACCGCACCCAATTGCAGGGGTTGTCACAAAATGCCAAGGAGAGTTTCAAAGAATATGCACAGAGGTGGAGGGAAATGGATGCACAGGTTCAACCTCCCTTGTCAGACAGAGAAATGGCAGATATGTTTATGGGCAACTTGCAAGGGGCCTATCTTGATAGATTAGCTGCTTGTCCGTCAACTGGATTTGCTGATATTGTGATTGCGGGAGAAAGAATAGAAAGTCTGTTAAAGCTTGGAAAGATCCAAGATGTGAGTGGGGCTGGCTCTTCGGGGACGAAGAAACCGTTTGCTAGTAGCCAGAAAAGAAGAGAAGGTGATACGAATGTTGTGTTTAGAGGACGAGGCAGAGGGCGTTCTCAAGCTTATTATCAGGTAGATGCTGTAACAATCCCCACACCGTCCGTTCAGAAACAACAACCCCAACAACAAGTTCAGCAGCAACAGCAACAACCTTTTTTCCAGCAAAGGTCTAGGCAGAGGGATCGTAAGATGGATCCTCTCCCTATGACTTATGCCGCGCTGTTGCCCCAGCTACTCGAGTTAAAGTTGGTGGAACTCCGTACTATGAAAGCTCCGGTTACTGGAAACCTGCCACCTAACTTCGATGCTAATGCCCGTTGTGAGTTCCACTCAGGTGCTCAGGGGCACTCCATTGAAAAATGTTGGGCTTTCCATCATAAAGTACAAGATTTGATTGATGCTAAAGCCATCAATTTCTCTCCCGCTCCTAATATTACTCAGCATCCCATGCCTGATCATAGTGCAGCAAATGTATACACTATTGAAGATGGGAGGAGATTGAATTTGGTGGTAGACATCCATCAGGTGAAAACTTCTTTGTTGGTTGTAAAAGATCGTTTATTGAAGGGACAGGTGTTCCCGGGCTGTAATCAAGATTGTTCTGAGTGTATGAATCAGGAGAATGGCTGTAATAAGTTGAAGGTGGGTTTACAGAATCTGATCGATGAAGGATGTCTACAGTTCGACAGAGTCGTGAAAGACACTGATGAAGTATCAACTGTGACCATCTATTATACTCCCGCTGAGATTCAAATGTCGGTCAATGCAGTTCCCGTGGTGAGCGTTGCGCAAGAAAGGCTCAGTCCTGTCACTATCACGGTGCCAGGACCAATTCCGTTCACATCTACGAAGGCTATCCCATGGCACTATGGGGCAGATGTGTATTACGAAGGTAAAAAGCAAGAAGTTGAGTCGTCGGTCAGCCCAAATATTAATAATGTAGGGGGTGTAGGGGGCTTTACAAGAAGCGGAAGGTTGTTCGCTCCCCAAACCTTGAGAAGTGATAAAGTGGCAGAAGCTGCCGCAAAGGCTAAGGGTAAACAGGTGGTTGAAAATGCGCCTACACCTGAAGCAGAGACAAAGATTACTTTTGATAAGGAGATGGAAGAATTCATGAAGATAATCAAGAAAAGCGATTATAAGATTGTGGACCAACTGAATCAGACCCCTTCAAAGATTTCAATCTTGTCACTATTGATGTGCTCTGATGCGCATCGGCAGGCGTTGTTGAAAGTATTGAAGAGTGCACATGTGCCACAGGAAATTACTGTTAATCAGCTCGAGGGCGTAATCTCCAATGTTAACGTTAGCCATGGCTTGGGCTTTACAAGTAGAGATTTGACTGTTGAAGGAAGAAACCACAATAAGGCTTTGCATATCACGATGGAGTGTAAGGGCGCAGTGTTGTCTCATGTACTGGTAGACACTGGTTCATCACTTAACGTCTTGCCCAAGAAGGCATTAATGAAGCTGGAAGTTGATGGTTTGATCTTAAGGCCTAGTGAATTGGTGGTTAGAGCATTCGATGGGACTAGACGATCTGTGTTTGGTGAGGTGGAATTGCCCGTACAAATTGGACCACAGGTATTCAAATCCACGTTCCATGTAATGGACATACAACCTGCATATAGCTGCCTATTGGGACGCCCTTGGATTCACGGAGCCGGGGCTGTTACTTCCACTTTACACCAAAAGTTGAAGTATGAGTTTGAAGGGCAGGTTGTGACGGTTTGCGGTGAAGAAGACATCTTTGTGAGTCACTTGTCCACATTCAAGTACGTTGAAATGGATGGGGAAATTCATGAGATGCTGTGCCAATCATTTGAAGCGGTCAATATTGACGATGCACCTGAGTCTTCTTCTGTACCAGTTGGGGCCGGTACCTCCATTTCATCTTACAAACAAGCTGTCGAAGTCGTCAGGGCAGGCAACGCCCAAGGTTGGGGCAGGTTGATAGAGACCCCAATGAAATAAGACAAATTTGGTATTGGATAACATCCCTCTATAACTTCAGATGCGGGGAGCAGTGGACCCATTACTTTCAATAGTGGGGGAATTATCTACACGGACCAGTCTTGTGCAGCCACAGAGGATAGTGTTGACATTGATTGTGACCTGGACAACTGGGTACGCCCTCATGCTCCGGGACAACGAGTGCAGAACTGGTCCGTTGAAGAAGTCATCCGGGTTACTCTTCAGACAGAGTAATTTTTCTTTGTTTTTTCTAACCATAATGCATGTCAAAATCTTGCGCTCTGCCCAAGGCGTATAGATTCATTTGTAGGGCCACCCTGGTTGCATTCGCAATTTTTAATCATTAATAAAGGACGTTTTGCAATCAAATTTTGTTCTCTGTCTTTCAGTTTTTATTTTTGCACAAAAATAATAAAATGGCAATGTCTCATTTTCTTTTGTTTTGTTTAAAAATAAATTCTAAAATAAGGCATGAACCCGTTCATGCAGACTTGATCCTCCGGATACCACTGATAACGATTTTGATATGGCTATGTATGACTTTGACAATCCGATTTATCAAGCCGAAGAAGGGGATGAGAAAGATTGTGAACTCCCTGAAGAACTGGCCAGGTTGTTGAAACAAGAGGAAAGGGTCATCCAACCTCACCAGGAGACTGTAGAAATCATCAATATTGGTTCCAAGGATGCCAAGAAAGAGATCAGGATTGGTGCCAGCTTGCAAGCAGATGTGAAGAAAACTTTGACTGAAATGTTGCGCGAGTATGTTGACATCTTCGCCTGGTCGTATCAAGACATGCCGGGGTTGGACACGGATATTGTTGTGCACAGGCTACCATTGAGAGAAGAATGTCCGCCCGTCAAGCAGAAACTTCGTCGGACTCACCCCGACATGGCTTTAAAGATTAAGGAGGAAGTCCAGAAGCAGTGGGATGCTGGGTTTCTTGCTGTGACTAAATATCCTCCGTGGGTAGCCAACATCGTGCCAGTACCGAAGAAAGATGGAAAAGTGAGAATGTGTGTGGATTATCGAGATCTTAATAAAGCTAGCCCAAAAGATGATTTTCCACTACCTCATATTGATGTGCTGGTCGATAATACAGCTCAGTTCTCAGTGTTCTCTTTTATGGACGGGTTCTCCGGGTACAACCAGATCAAGATGGCACCTGAAGATATGGAGAAGACCACGTTCATTACTCCGTGGGGTACATATTGCTATAAAGTAATGCCTTATGGGTTGAAAAACGCAGGGGCAACGTACCAGCGGGCGATGGTGACATTGTTTCATGACTTGATTCATAAGGAGATCGAATGTTATGTAGATGATATGATTGCCAAGTCGAGAACAGAAGAGGAACATCTGATTAACCTGAAAAAACTGTTTGAAAGGTTGAGAAAGTTCCGTCTGAGATTAAATCCAAACAAGTGCACGTTTGGGGTGCGTTCTGGAAAGTTGCTGGGTTTCATTGTGAGCGAAAGAGGAATTGAGGTTGATCCTGCCAAGGTGAAAGCAATACAAGAAATGCCTGAACCGAGAACAGAAAAAGAGGTTCGTGGTTTCTTGGGTAGATTGAACTACATTGCAAGGTTCATATCTCACCTAACAGCCACGTGTGAACCAATATTTAAACTGCTAAGAAAAGATCAAACGGTCAGGTGGAATGACGATTGCCAATTGGCATTCGATAAGATAAAAGAATACTTGCAGGAACCTCCAATTCTAATGCCTCCAGTTGAAGGGAGACCGCTGATAATGTATCTGACAGTACTTGAAGGTTCCATGGGTTGTGTTCTCGGTCAACATGACGAGACAGGTAGGAAGGAGCATGCTATCTACTACCTGAGCAAAAAGTTCAATGATTGTGAGTCCCGGTACTCAATGCTTGAAAAGACATGCTGTGCGCTTGCATGGGCCGCTAAGCGATTGAGGCAATATATGGTCAGGCACACAACCTTGTTGATTTCAAAAATGGATCCTATCAAGTACATTTTCGAGAAACCAGCACTGACAGGCAGAGTTGCACGGTGGCAAATGGTCTTGACAGAGTATGACATTCAGTACACTTCCCAAAAGGCCATCAAAGGAAGTATCTTGTCCGACTATCTTGCGCAACAGCCGATTGATGATTACCAACCCATGAAATTTGACTTCCCTGATGAGGACATCATGTTTCTCAAAGCTAAAGACTGCGAAGAACCACTCCCGGAGGAGGGGCCAGATCCTGAATCCAAAGGGAGTCTGATGTTTGATGGGGCTGTCAATATGAATGGGTGCGGAGTTGGAGCAGTTCTTATCACGCCGGAAGGTGTTCATATGCCTTTCACTGCCCGAATAACTTTCGGATGTACCAACAATGAAGCAGAGTACGAAGCTTGTATAATGGGGATCGAGGAGGCGATTAATCTACGGATTAAGACCCTTGATATATTCGGTGATTCAGCTTTTGTAATCAATCAAGTGAAAGGAAGTTGGTACACGCACCAAGCAAATCTAGTGCCGTATAGAGATTATACAAGGAGATTGCTGACATTTTTCACAACAGTGAAACTGTACCATATTCCTCGGGACGAGAATAGGTTCGCTGATGCCTTTGCCACTTTGTCTTCCATGATCAAAGTGCAAGGATGGAACCATGTACCTAAGATTGAAGTATCTCGGCTTGACAGACCGGCATTTGTGTTTGTTGTTGATGCAGCGTCTGATGACAAGCCATGGTTTCATGACATTAAGTGTTTCTTGAAAAGTCAAGAGTACCCGCCCGGGGCATCGTCCAAAGACAGGAAGACATTGAGAAGGTTAGCTGGTAGTTTCTTATTGAACAAAGATGGCGTGCTGTATAAAAGAAATTTTGACACGGTCCTGCTTAGGTGTGTAGATAGACATGAAGCAGACCTGTTAATGATTGAAGTGCACGAAGGCTCTTTGGTACCCATGCCGGAGGGCATGCAATGGCTAAAAAGTTGTTAAGATCGGGATATTATTGGTTGACTATGGAGTCAGATTGTTGCAAATATGCCCGCAAATGCTATAAATGCCAGATCTATGCAGACAAAGTGCATGTGCCTCCAAATCCGTTGAGTATTATGTCGTCGCCTTGGCCGTTTGCCATGTGGGGCATTGATATGATCGGAAAGATTGAGCCTACAGCTTCTAACGGTCATCGTTTCATCTTGGTGGCAATTGATTACTTCACCAAATGGGTTGAAGCTGCATCCTATGCCAATGTTACAAAACAAGTGGTAGCCCGTTTCTTAAAACGGGACATCATTTGCCGATATGGAGTTCCCGAAAGAATCATTACTGATAATGGTTCTAATTTGAATAATAAGATGATGGCTGAGTTATGCCGGGACTTCAAAATCGAACATCACAATTCTTCTCCGTACCGCCCAAAGATGAATGGCGCGGTCGAAGCGGCCAACAAAAATATCAAGAAGATTGTGCAGAAGATGGTTGTCACGTACAAAGATTGGCATGAGATGTTACCATTTGCTTTGCATGGGTATCGAACGTCGGTACGCACGTCCACTGGGGCAACCCCATTCTCACTTGTATATGGTATGGAGGCAGTGCTACCGGTTGAAGTGGAGATTCCGTCCCTCAGAGTCATGATGGATGTTAAGCTAGATGAGGCTGAATGGGTACGAGCCAGATTTGATCAGCTGAGCCTTATTGAGGAAAAGCGATTGGCGGTTGTATGTCATGGGAAATTATACCAGCGCAGAATGAAGCAGGCATTTGACCAAAAGGTGCGTCCTCGGGTTTACAAAGTCGGAGATGTAGTGCTCAAAAGGATCCTTCCTCCCAATACAGATCACAGGGGCAAATGGACTCCTAACTATGAAGGTCCATTCGTGGTTAAAAAGGTCTTTTCGGGCGGAGCCTTATTGCTTACAACCATGGATGGCGAAGACTTTTCATCCCCTGTCAACTCGGACGTAGTCAAAAAATACTTCGCATGAATAGACCCGCTGGATAATAAAAATAAAAAAAATCCAGGCAAAAAAGGGCATCCCGGCGAACCAAAAACAGAATAAGGTTCGGGCAAAAATTAGGGATATAATTGAAAAATTGTACACCCGGTAAGTTGAAAACCCGAAAGGGCAACTTAGGCAAAAAAGGGTATCCTGGTGGATCGAAAATTAAGTTCAACTGGGTACCGTTGTATCTTATTAAGTCGATTCTCTCATACAGTACTTCCAACAGCTGCAAGCTTTTCTGTGTCGATAGCGGTCACAAGTTCCCCAAAAGAGTGGTCTCGTCGATACCGAAACTGATGGTCATTATCCCCAGCGAAGTCGCAGGAGTTTGAAGAGGCTAAATCTTCTGTAAAATCCTCTTATGACATCCTCTTCGGGGACAAATTGTTGGTTTGTCCAAGCAGGGGGCATGTTTATTTCCCCAGCATGAAGCGTTGATCATCCCCAGTAGAGTTTGAGGACAGTTAGTCTTCTGTAAAATCCTCTCAAAAAGGCATTCCCCAACACGAGACGTTTTAAAGCAGTTTCCTCCAGTAGAGTTAGTTATAAACTCGTCATCCCTAACGGAATTGTCTAAAGGGAAGCTCGCCTAGCATGGTGCATTGTGGTACTTATACTAAGCTCGACAGTCATAGTCTTCAGCAGACTACTGTGGATTTGCTTTGGGTTTCCCCAACAGATCTCTAAGGACTCTTTCCTAGCAAGTTGCAGTGGAATGTTCTAACCAGGATTTGCATATCCCTGGCAGAGTAGCTCTGATCCCCAGCAAGATTGTGTCTCTGGTAATGATCCCCCACAGAGGTCAGCATCGAATCTTGTCAGCAATACTCCCCAGCTGAGTTGTTGTTCTCCCCGCAGAGGTTTATAAGATCGGCAGAATCTATTCCTCAACAAGGATGGTACAGCCTTTCCCCAGCCGGGTCAGAAGGTGGATAACCCCTACAAAGGGTCTTGGATTGGATAGATCCCCAAGCAGAGTTTTTTTATGACTTTTCTTCCTTAGCAAGACGCCATGCAAAGAAATTCTCATCCCCAGCGGAGTCGCTGTGACCAGAATTCATTCCCCCAGCAGATGAAGTGATTACTGGCAGATTTATTATTCTTCAAGTCCAATTAATTTTTGGAAAACTTGACAATTCGAAGCAGACGGATTGTTCATTCATTCCCCAGCAGAGATACTATCCTCTCAGGAACCTCTAAAGTCAAGTCATGGATCATTGTTCCTCAGCAAAGTCGGCAGAGATGTCTGACACGGATGCAGAGTGTCATCCAGTATTGGAATTCTTAAAGTCCAACAGTGGATTGGCAAAAGTCCGTCTTCGGGTGGCAAAAGTCCAACAGTGGATTGGCAAAAGTCCGTCTTCGGGTGGCAAAAGTCCAACAGTGGATTGGCTAAATTCCGTCTTCGGGTGGCAAAAGTCCAACAGTTGATTGGCAAAGGTCCATCTAAGGGTGGCGAATTCTAAAAGTCCAACAGTGGATTGGCAAAAGTCCGTCTTCGGGTGGCAAGAGTCCAACAGTGGATTGGCAAAAGTCCGTCTTCGGGTGGCAAAAGTCCAACAGTGGATTGCCAAAGGTCCATCTAAGGGTGGCGAATTCTAAAAGTCCAACAGTGGATTGGCAAAAGTCCATCTTCGGGTGGCAAAGCAGCTTAAAGTCCAACAGTGGATTGGCAAAAGTCTGTCTTCGGGTGGCAAAAGTCCAACAGTGGATTGGCAAAGGTCCATCTAAGGGTGGCGAATTCTAAAAGTCCAACAGTGGATTGGCAAAAGTCCATCTTCGGGTGGCAAAGCAGCTTAAAGTCCAACAGTGGATTGGCAAAAGTCCGTCTTCGGGTGGCAAAAGTCCAACAGTGGATTGGCAAAGGTCCATCTAAGGGTGGCGAATTCTAAAAGTCCAACAGTGGATTGGCAAAAGTCCGTCTTCGGGTGGCACGAAGCTGCAAAGTCCACCAGTAGTGTGGCAAGCCAGTAGTCGTCTGGCGTCGTTCAAAAAGACATTATTAAAGTCCACCAGTAGTGTGGCAAGCCAGTAGTCGTCTGGCGTCGTTCAAAAAGACATTATTAAAGTCCACCAGTAGTGTGGCAAGCCAGTAGTCATCTGGCGTCGTTCAAAAAGACATTTCTAAAGTCCACCAGTAGCGTGGCAGGCCAGTAGTCGTCTGGAATTGCATAAAAGACATTTCTAAAGTCCACCAGTAGCGTGGCAGGCCAGTAGTCGTCTGGAATTGCATAAAAGACATTATCAAAGTCCACCAGTAGCGTGGCAGGCCAGTAGTCGTCTGGAATTGCATAAAAGACATTGTTAAAGTTTACCAGTAATGCGGCGAGCCAGTAGTCGCCTGGTGTCGTTCAAAAGACAAATTTCTCCAACAATGTTTCATTGAAGATTCAATCCAGCAATGTCGGGAGGGTTTCTTCTTCATCATCCAGAGCAAATTTTTGGTTATATTTGGTATTCAATCACTATATACCTTGAAAGTCCGAAAGCAATTGCTTTCAGGAATTCAGGTCTACAGCGCTTGAATAGGGGCAGCTGTAATACCCCAAAATTTGCTCTCCCTCTTTGTCATCATAGCATGGCATTATCATTTATCATATCATATCCACCTCATTAACATTACATTGCATTTAACATAGAAAAATGAAGCATAGCATCCTTCTTACCATCAGGGCATGGATCAGGTGGAAGGTGGACAATCAAGGGATCATTCAAAGCACAAAAAGGTCAATCAAGTTTCCTCAAGGCAAGCCAAGAGGTCTTTCATGTCTCATACCATCTCAATTGATCATCCAAAACCTCAAGGAAGTGAGATTCAATGGGAGATTGAAGCATTACATCTTTCACTATGCAAGAGGTTCAAAAACTGAAGGAAAACCCTCAAAAGAGATAGCTCATTGATCCAAAATCATCCTTAAATGGCATATATCATCATCCTTTAAGAGGATACACAACATAATCTGAGGAATTTGAAATTGAAGACTGCACATTTTTCTCCTAGGAGGTGGGCACCAAAA
Source organism: Lathyrus tuberosus (assembly GCA_022829125.1). NCBI lineage: Eukaryota > Viridiplantae > Streptophyta > Magnoliopsida > Fabales > Fabaceae > Lathyrus > Lathyrus tuberosus. The sequence continues at coordinate 13,855,564 of JALAZF010000123.1, read as the reverse complement.
TTAGGGTTTCCAATAAAATCAGGGAATCTCTGATTTTTTGGACCAAACTTGATGTCATGGTATTTCATATGTCCCTAAGTGTATGGATGTGGAAAATTGCTTCTCAATTGGTTTTGGAAGTGGTTCAATTGGAAGAAAGATAAAAAATCAGAGAATTTGGGGCCAAGTCAAATAATCAGAGGAAAAAGTAAACTCTTGACTTTTTGAGGCCAAATTCATGAAATTCATGTTATATGTGTCCAATGTACAAAATTTGGTCAAGAAACTCCAAAGGAATCATGAAAAAATCAAGATGTGGAAAGTTGCCATTTTTGGATGAAGAAGGGTTACTAAATATAGCAAGTTTTGGCCATTTTGCATCAGAGTTTGAGCCAAGGCCATTTAAAATTGGGGCATCAAATGAAAATTCCACTCGGCCATAACAAAATATCTTGTTTCAAGCTTCAAATCCATGTGTGGAACATCTCCATTGGATTAATATTGAGAGAGTTATGGATGATCAAAGTTGAGGAAAACTTGGGCAAAATGCAAGTCAGCTTGGGCAAGTTGCAGGTCACGCGCATGTCATTTCCACAAACATGTGGTGGGCCAAATGTCCACTCATTTTTCTCTTGGTTAAAAGCTTCAAATGGAAAAGTTTTCAACATCAGATTTGTTCCTTGTAGTGTCATCTTCAATATTCATGTTGGACAAAATTCCATTTGATCAATTTATGAGGGATAAATTTTGGTCTCAAGTTAGGTTGATTGTGCTGAAATTTCGTGTGCCAAGTTGCCTTGCCAGCCAACCTCTTGCCACGCTCACCAACCAGTTTTGAACCATTGTGTTCATAGCTATTTTTAGGTGTGTTTGAGGCCTCAATTCAATACAATTCTCACACCAATGTTGTTCTCTGGTGCACCATCTTTCCAATGCCCTCAATGCCTCATTAAATCATTCACTAACAAGAGAGAAAATCATCTTCAAACAATCACTGTTGCATTGGTTCCAAACTGTCACATAAAACCAGAAAAAGAAATAAAGGTTGTTGTTATTGTACCATCTTGCTCATGTATTGCTCACTCTCCAACCTTTGCTTCATTTAACCAAACACTTTTCATGAACACCACCTCACGTGCCTCACTATACATGGAAATGGAAGGGGAAAGCTTGTAGAACAAGTTTCTGTGGCAGCAGCAGATGTGAGTTTGCTTTATTCAATTGAACCTCACCATAACACATTGTGAACCGCCATCACCATAATTCAGCCTCAATAACTCGCCCCTAACTAACTTGACTCAGTTAGTTAGGGTGCACTCAGTCTAACCACTGTGACTCATCTAACTCAACTCATTAAACCTTAGTTAACTCACACTATAAAAGAAAATCTAACTCACAAATCTCAGTTACTAACTCCATTCTTCTCATTTCACTCCCAAATACTTTCTAATTTTCTCTCTGATTCTCCCACTCTTTTTCATCAAATCTCTCTCCATTGCACGAGTTCATCATTCTCTTCTAATTCCACCTTCAAGTTTCATCTTCAATCATCTCTGAACTTGAAGCAGCTTTGGATTGTTGAAGTAAGCACACTGCAAATCCATCTCCATTATCACTCTTCAGAGTTTGAAAGCCTTTATTTGGCCAAGTGAAGCTCAAAAAGGAAGCAAGAATCTCTGGTTTTCTCAGCATCTCCAATTTCTCCATACTTTCAGGTTTTATCACTCAACCTTTTTCCATTCGATTCCCCTTAATTTTGACTTGTTTTTGTTAATATAAGCTTGATAGAAGCTCTGCTTACTCCGGCTAGTTGATAGGCCTTCTAAAGGCATAGTTTGAAAAGTTAGGGCATGATTTCATCTCTTCGTTTCTCCATGTGTGTGATTGCTATGTGAAAAATAAGTGTGTATTCATGACCTGCTCAACTTCAGCTTCATTTTGGTATGAATATCGTGCATTTCTGTGGTGATGTGAAAGTTGCAGGTGGTGGTTCTCGCCGGAGAGGATGACCGGAGGTCCCTCTCCGGCCGGCAGCTTTGAATGTTAGGGTTTATGTGTGTTTTAATCCTGTCCGTTCATTTTTCGTGATCGTGTGGTTCAGAACGTGCCAGCACATTAAAATGCATGTGCACCTCACATGTTTTATTTCTGATCTCACTTAATCAAAATGTGGTGCGGTGCATGGTAATGTGTGTGGTCACTCATGCGCGTGTGTTAGATCTGGTTACTTTGACTTTCGTTTGACCTTGACTTGATCCAATGGCCATGAGTGAGTCAATTTTGTTGACTGAGAGTGTATGTTTGTTAGTGTGTTTTGCGCAGACTTGGACCTTGGACTAAACTGATATCCACACCCCTCTTCTAAAAGCCCAATTAATTTGAACTGATAGTTTACTATGTTTACACCCCCAGTCCTTATTTCACTTTATTTTATTTTTATTTTCTACACGTTTACTTTTTAATTTTTAAAAATATCAAACTTCAACATAAAATTCCATAAAAATTCATGCGCATCATTAAAACATTTAGAAAATTTTTCATGATTTTATTTCTTGATTTTATGACCTTTTTGCCCCTGTTCCATAATTTTCTTTGATTTTTATTTGTATGCATGCTTATTGTGATACATAAATTTGTGCATTTTTGTTCTCAATCATTAAAAATTGTTTTGATGCTCTTCTTTTTGCATTGAGTCATTATCATCTTGTGGTATGTTAGGTGATTTTTATTTTATTTTTTTGGGTCAGTTTATGGCATGTTTGGTGTTCATTTTTGTGCTACTTTGTATGGTGTGTCTACTTGACCTAAGTGCATTGTTTGACATCATTTTGCCTTGGTTTCTTGCATGCTACTTTGATATGTGATTCATCTCTGATTTGTGAACTTCAATACCATGTTTTCATAATTTTCATGAGGCCATCTAATTTTTGTTTAATGCATTACCTTTGAAGCATAATAACATGTCATATCATCTCAATATTGGTGCATGTTTACATGATTTCATTTGTACATAATGGCATGATCATTTGCGTATTTGGTGAACCATTCACTTGACATTATAGGTCATTGGTACATATTGTATGTCCTCCTTGCATGTGGACTTTCATTTGAACCTTGTGCACCTTTAACATGTTGTGTTTGCACTTTCCTTTGTTTGGAACTTCCATTTCAATTCTACTTCTTCTATCACTTCTTAAATGCTTTGATGTGTCATGCATGAATACTTGTGAGATGTTTGTGAATCATTTTTCATTTCATTTCAATTCTGATCCTTGGATTACATGCTCCATTTATGCATGTTTCTTCCATTTCTTTTCATCTTTCATTCTCCCTTTTCTTATGGTAGCATGTTCTAATGCCATGGATGATGTTTGTTGCCTACCCACTTGAGTTTGCTTGATGATAATCATTTGTTTTCCATGTGATGTACATTCTGGTTGTGACCTTAGAATTTGATTTCTCATCTAATTCTTTTAAGCTTTATGGTGCATAAATGTTATTTTACTCCCTATATTTCTTACACATGTTTACTAACCATGTAGGGGCTTTGGTAAGTTTCAATTGAGTGTGGATAAGGAATCCACATTCAAATTTCTTTCCTTTCATCTCCTTTACAATTCCATTTTGTGTTTTGTTAAGCACTTATGTGCTTTCTTTTAATAACTCATCACTTTCCCTTTGTGAATTACAATTCATCTTCTTCTTTAGAAGTGAATTGTTTAATTCCTTCTTTCTTTAGACTTTAGATTGAAACCTCACAAACCATTAGAATCACTCCCTTAACTAATCAATTAGGATTGAGTCTTAGTCCACATAGATTTTACCTTTCTTCTCTCTTGAGTCTCTCTTCTCATCTCTTAAAGGAAACTCAAAACATCTAATAAAGGTAGGCATTTATTGCATTTAGGCCTTTCACATAAAGAAAAGATTATAAGGGGTCTTCTCTTATAATCTTAAAATGTATAGCATATAACCCATCTTGGGTCAATGTGTTAAACATTTGATCTTGTGTGAGGGACTTAAATGCAATACTTGTTGGAAGATACAAATAAAAAACACTTCTTCATTTCTTAATCAACAAAAACACTTAATAAACACAAATACGCTAGTGTGTTTGAACCTTGACAATTGGAACTAAGTGTGGGGGTCTTCTTCACTCTTAGTGTGCTTTCTTACCCGTTCCATCTTGGAATGTGAGAATGCACACATTCCAATGACTAAGATTCAGATACACTATCATATGCAAACAAATAAAAAACTCTTAAAAGACAAAAAACAAACAATAACGTCTTTTCCTTCGGGAATTCTTTTCTCCTCTCGTTCATTCTCAACGCACGAACGCGCTCCTACTCGTTCTCTTGCAAGATGGTAACGCACTCGGACCAGCGAGCCTGCAACACCTGAGCTAGAACGCCAGCCGTTCCTTAAAAAACACAAACAATCCATCCCTAGTGAGGGGAACTACGTCGCTCTGATTCTCATGTTCCCGATGAGATACGTAGGCAGTGGGGTAGGGCCCATGCGAGCACTTCTTTTATTTTCCCTACATTTGTTTCTCTTTCTCTTTCCATTCCTTTTCCAGTTCTTTGTTCCAGTATTCTTTTCTATCACCCTTTGATCGAGCAAGCAAGCGTGGATCCCATCGGGTACGATGGACGTGAGGGGGTGCTAATACCTTCCTCTCGCGTAACCGACTCCCGAATCTAGTTCTCTTGGTCGCAAGACCATATTCTTTCCTTCCTTCAGGTTTATGCGGTGTTTCCTTTCCCTCTCTTGGGATAAATACACATTGCTGGCGACTCTGTTTCGGTGCCACTTTCGCGTTTGTACTTGGATGAAAATCCCGGGAGCGACAAGATGCAAGGCACACACTAAGTATTGTACACACACACACGCAATGGGTCAGTATACCATGCACACGCCATGTGCCATGCACATGTTATTTTTATTTGCTGGCAACGTTGTGGCCTTGTGATTCATCAAACGGTCCATGATTAGTCAGCCAAAATAAAAGTAAACAAAATAATAAAACATCATTGGACGCACATGGTAAGAATGGTGGGGTAAATAACACCTAATCAAAAAAACAAAAATCACAAAAAAAAAAAAAAAAGAGAAGACGTGGCAGCGTGAGAGCCGTTAGATCAAGAGAATGGAGGGTCAAGATTGTGTCTTCAACCTTCCTTCGCCGGAACCCTCACAGCCGCTGGAGCTAGGGTTTCGGCCACCGTCCTCCGTCACCTGCAACCTAAAACAACCCAGAATTTTCGTGCGAATATACTATTCTGACCAGAAAAATGTGAGCATTAATAATATCCAATAAAAAATTACAAACAAGGCATGGATAATGAGATTCGAACCAAATAAGCTTAGGGCTCAAAACTTGAAACACACATAGCAAGCAACATACACGTCCAAACACCAAACAAATTACATCAGTTTCATCAGTGACCATCACACAACAATATATACGTAAAAAAAAAGAGTTTTAGGATCCTTAAAAAACATTCCAACCTGAGATGGTGCAACCTGAATCTTTGCTTTTAGCTCCAAAGGGTGCGCGATTTGTACTCTAGGGATCCCAAAGATGAATGATGTGAAAGAATTTTGGGACAACTCCTTGTGGGTTGAAAGATTCAATGAATTCAAGAATTAGGGTTGAACTTTTTCATCCTCCAAAATATCACGTGTCAACTGCCTAACCAGTGCATGCATGAGGTTAAATAGACTAGGGTTTTCCACTGATAATGAATTGGGCTTGGGCAATTCCTTGTTTAGTGAGTTTGGGTGATTTTTAGAAAATTGCATAATGTGAGTTACACCTCTCTCCATGCGTGTACACTTAAAAAATCCATGATGGATCACCCATATGTGAATTGCTAATTACACCTCAATTGAACTTGGGCCTTGAAAACAATTGATTCATGAGTTTTTAGTGACTTGGCTTTTTTGAATAATGGAAAATAAGTGAAGAATAAACCATGGAATTTCTTAATTCTTGGGCCCAAAATAATCCTCAAGGAATTTTCTTTGATATTAGAATGTGGCATGAAGCAATGGAATTGATTATAGGTCATTATGCCCAAAGTTGTGAAAATGGGACCATAAAAAACCCTAAAAACCACTTTGCTTTCTTTTGATCATAACTGGAGTTTCACAAATGATATGGAGACCCACTTGTACTTGTTGGAAAGAGGAGAAAAAGATCTTCAACTTTCATGTTGGAGAAAAATTCATTTGAAGCTCCTTTGATGATGAAAAGTCAAGTTGAATGCAGTGCAGGAACTTGCCCAAAAAGGAAACTTTCAAATTATAGGTCATTTCCATATTTAGTAACTTTTGCACCAACTCCTGATTCTTGATAAATGGCATGAAACTTGGCTTTTGAGGACCATATGAGGATGTGAAACCTTGAAAACCTTGGAGAGAACCTCAAAATTCCACAGTTGACTTCTCCTCTCACTGTTGACTTTTACCCAATTCACCTGATTCTCAATCTTCTGATCAATTAAGTCTCTCCTGAACCAAACTAATGGACAACCTCCCACCCCTAGATACTTAGAGACCCAAGGAAACCCATGGAATCAAGTCTTGCCCAAAAAATCAGAAATAAACTGACTTTATGGCAAACCCTAGTTTTGGTACCCTCAGTCTAGGAGGAAATATCATAGTCTCCAAATCCAAATTCCTATGAATATGATGTGTATCCTCTCTAACAAAGATAAGATATGCCATTTGGTGATGATGAAATCCCAAGGAGCTTGCCCATTGGAGCAATAAACCCAAGAATCTCAAAACCCTAATTCATGCACTGGTTAGGAGAGAGTGATCCATCTGAGCTCTCTTGCTGGACCCTTTGAAGAATATCTTCTCCTCTTGAACATGCCTCAGGCACCCTGACCCCATGCTAAGAACCAATGATATGCACACATGATAATGCAAAAATGAAATGAAACATAAGTCAGTTAGTACTAAAGTAAGGAGGGCAAATTTTGGGGTGCAACACCCTTCACAGATTTTCAAGTGGCAGTTTTTGGACACCTGGGCTTGGCCCCTTCCCAACTACACCCGAACCCTATTTTCCTTCATCCGGGAATTCGAGATTACATGCGGGTTTTTGAAGATTGGAGTCACTCTCCCCCTCTTCTTCACTGTCTTCCACCTCTAACGCCAAGTCGTGCGAGGGCAGTTCAGATGGGTTTCCCTGAAGCAAGGGAGAAAATTTTTCAAGGACCTCTCCAGGTCCATCAGGATGTTTAAGGAGAGGTATTATATAGTGGAGACCATGTTGGAGAGGGATAAAGATTCCTTGTTCCTCTGGGAGATCCTTACAGATGAGAACGAGGAGCCCCTCCACGAACAGCAGGGCAAGATAAGGGGGCGTCGGGTGCTGAAGTTCCATTTCTCCTAGAGCAATGACCACTTTACTAGGGAGATCTAGGAGTACATAGCCAAGCTACCCATGCTGGAGGAGGATGATCTGGCCAGTTACAACAGGGGAGGGGACATTTTTTTTGACGAAGACGGAGGGCCTAAGGTGGAGGCCCGATATATTAATATGAAGGAGCTCCTCGAATGCGGCACGCACGAGGAGGCTCTGGAACTTTTGGGTAGCCATTTTTTTCTTAGCTTGTCCGTATTATTGTTTTTAGTTTACTAACGTATGTCCGTTATTTTGCAGGCAATATGTCCTCGGGCCAGGAACGTATGGTGAGAAGTGTTGCGGCCAAGCTCAAGCTAGGGAAGAAAGTTGGCAAAAGCTGCCATGGCAAGCAGGTAGCTCTGCCCCCGACGGGATCGGGGACCTCTTAATCTGGAGTAGCTGTCGCCTAGACCTCCCCTATGTCGGTAACCTCAAGGCCCAAGCGCCTTGGGGCGGAGGAGGTCCTCGACCTTACCAGCGAAGGAGATGAGAGCAAATACGAGCTACCTCTGTGCTTCCACAATAGGAGTTTCTTCGAAGGCTCCTCCCTCGCACTTCATCAGGCAGAGTCCTTGGCGCTTGATGAGCTTGACCGTCCGAGCAAGAGGACGCTGCTGGCCCAGATGCCGCAGCCCTAATGAGGGTCTTGCGCATGGCGGTGGTCTACACCGAGGAAAGGGCCTTCGAGAGGCAGAGCTGAAGAAGACCCAGACCACCAACGCGGTTATGAAAGAGGAGCAGAAGGCTGCAAAGGAAGCGAAAAAAAAATCAAACGAAGAGCTGGTCATGGTCACCAGGGAGTGGGATACCTTGGTCGCATAGAAGAAAGTTGCAGAGGATATGGTCGTTTATTTGAGGGTTGTCACGGCTCCTGCTGAGGACGAAAGAGGTGAGGTGAAGATTCTGAAGACTCGAGGTAAGCTTGTTGCCTAGATCAGCCAGGCTGAGGAAGATTGCTTAAGGGTCACCGAGGACACCTTCAACAAAGCGGTGGAGCAGTTGAAGGTTGTTAACCCCGGGGTTAAGCTGGTTACTGAGGGGATCGGGTTCCTCCACAGCGTGGTGGATGGCCAGATTGTCATCCCAGACTTCCTCAGATTTGGCGAGGAGCACGAGCAGCCTGCCCATGAGAAGCCTCAGCCTATGGTCGATTAATTTTCTTTCTTGTACTTTCGGCCTGCGTGCCGTACATTGTAATCTTTTTTTTTTATGGGGCATGGCCCCTTTTTGATGTAATCATTAGAATCGCGGTCCTCATGGCCGTTTTATCTTATAAAATTTATTATCGGCCATGGTGGTCGCTTATGTATGACTTGTTTTCGATGTTTGTGCATGCATGTTTTTACTTTGCTTAACATCGCTAAATGTCACGCGCTGTTCATCATGTGTTCCCGTTGTATGGCCTATTTTTGTGAATGATTTTTCACTATGTTTCAGGGTTTTCTTGACAAATTGTTGTTCGATAGTGAATGGAACTAGTCGAAAGGCCTGGGTAGTTTTCGAGCAAGAGAGTGGAGCTCAGGTCGCATTTGTGGCCTGAGTTCGGGCGTGAACTTTCCCATCGCGAGCTAGGCGTTCTGCCTTTCGTGGTACGGTGGCGATGGCGGGCTCGGTCGAGGGACCGCTGTCGGGATGGGGTTTTGCTCGTTCTAGAGTAAATGCTTTCCTTGATCGATTTTAGTATGTAACGCTTATACCAGGGCGCTCACTTATGGTCGATACTATATGTTAGTCGTGTTGATGGATGATAAGTGCAAATTGTACCTATTATTGTATATAAGTTTTGTTGCACTTATCGATACTTTTTGTCTATATCGGTCAAATAAACCCCACTTTGTTTATAAATACGTTTACTTTACATTTTAGTGTATATATTGCGGATTGTGTAAATATTACGTAGTTTAATTGATTTTATATCATTTTTTTGTAGGTAGTCAATAAAGGCTATCTTACCATATTCTTGAAGAGCATTGAATAAGCTTTCCAACGCTTCCGACCGTGCGTAAATAGGAGTTTCAGTGAAGAAGTTGTGGCAAAAATAAGGACTGGTTTTCTGTCATGTTCGCACTGCGAACTGGCAGCGAGCATTCGCTTTGCGAAGACCAACGAAGGCCACAGCGAAGGAGGCCAGAAAGAGGCAGAGGAGAAACAAGCCAAAGTTCGCACTGCGAACCTGTCAGCGAGCATTCGTATTGCGAATGATTCGTTCACACTGCGAACCAACGAAGGAAAACAAAGGCGGTTTAGCAATCAGAGGCACTTAAAGTGCCATTTTTTGAGTCATTCGCACTGCGAATGATTGTTCGCACTGCGAAGTGTGCAGAATTTGAAATGTATATAGTTTATTTCAGTCATTATTTTTAGGGATGGTTTTGGGGTTTCTTGATCCCACTTCCATCAAACTTCATTCTTTGATAGATTTGCTTAGAAAACAACTATGAAGCATGCATACGGATGAACCGGGGTGGATTGATCGTCGACCGGCTTTGACAAACCACGAGATGTTTGGTTCATTTCTCTTTTTCTTTATGTTTTTCTTTATGGTTGGGTTGTGTATATGTATTTGCTGTAAACTCATGTATATTCGTCGCCCATGGCGTTGTATAAAACTTGCTTTACAAATCTCTATTGGTGATTGTCTCTGATTTTTGCTTTATGCGCGGGGTTTGGGTTGTGTTAGACATAACCCTCACAAACTTCGATTAGGGATGTTTGTCTGTTAGTTTCTGGAATCTAGAGATAGATTTAGGGGCTAACAATCTTCAATAGGCGTCGAAGGTTAATGCCTTCCGTGTTTCAAGGCTTCGCTCGCCAGAGTGACGAAGAGAGTGACACGGTTGTTCTCTCAACTTTGCGTTAGACATAACATGTGTTGTGAACGATGCTGAGTGATATTGAGGAGTATTGTAGGTTGAGTATAACTGGTCGGTAAGTTTAAGTTTGTGAGGAGTGATTTATATGCATTGTCGGACGAGTTTTTCTCTCTGAAGAATGACTTCTTTTTGTTTTAATGTTTACTTTTCTGTTTTCTTGTTTTAAGCCATTCTAATCTAAACTCATTAACGCGAGATATTGTCGAACGACATTCTTTCCCTCGAACCGATCTTTGTGGACACGACATAAATCCCGGAGGGAATTCTTCCGAAAATAAATATTTTTTGCTGCTTGCCCCATTCTGCAATCAACAATGGAGCATGCCGACAGTTGTGGCCTTAGCTATAATATTGTTTTAGCTTTTCGGTGTTCCATGGTCGAACGAGTTCTTTCCCGTTAAGATGTTCTAGGTAGTAGGCCCCATTCTTCGTTTTTGCTCGAACACGATAGGGTTCTTCTCAGTTTGCGGCGAGTTTGCCTTCTGAAGATGGTTGGTTTATACTTGAGTGAATCGCACACTTAAAGATACAACAGAGTCGCCACCGAACTTTATTTAGTCCCAGAGGACAGGGAAAATATCGATAAAGCCCAAGGGGATGAGAAACGGGTCAGGGGGTCAGTTATGCGAAAGGAAGGTACTAGCACCTTACGCATCCCTCGTACTCGACGGGAACCATTTTGCTTGCTTCTAGGCTTGGATGGGTTATCTATCTAAAGGCTTCTAGTTAAAAGAAGAAGAGAGAAGAAGAGGAAAGAAAGAAAGAAGGAAAGTGCTCACGGAGGATTAGGGCCCTCGTGCCTACGTACCCTCATAGTGCAATGAGGAAATCAGAGCGTTGTAGTTCAAGGAACCAGGGAAAGAGAAGAAGAATCGAAGAAGGTGGAAGGGTGCTCGCCAAGATCATCGTGATCTCGTGCCTACGTATCATACATTCAAATGAATGCAGAATCAGAGCATCTGTAGTTCGGGGAACTAAGACGGAAAAAAGAAAAGGAAAGGCGGGTGTCAAAAATAAGAACAAAAGAAGGAAGGAAACTCCGTTGGGGACTCCAAAGAAATGGTGGTGTCAAAACCAAGAAAGAAGTGCAAAGGAAAAGAATAGAGAATGTGTTGAGGATAACGTGCAAGAGTGGTGTCGAAACCAAGAAGATAAATGAGCAATGAAATAACAGAGACTCCACTGGGGAAGTAAGAGAACTAAGAATAGTGCTAGGGATCTGAGGGTAAGCGGCCCTACTGGGGATCAAAATAAAAAGGGTTCAATATGTTAACTGACTGCCAATGGTTAACCGAAGAGAAAGAGATTAAGACTCTGTGGGGAAAAGGTTTTAACAGATAGACCATGATCAACCAAAAGAAGAGAGTACTGAACCAAGAGAAGGTGTTTGACTCTGACGTGACTTCAGTATATTAACTGATAAACAGTGATTAACCGAAGAAAGAAAAGATTGCGATCATGCGGGGAGAAAGGTTTTAACAGATAGAATGTGATCAACCAAAAGAATGGGTGTAGAACCAAGCGAAGGTTGTGACCAGAATGGGATGTCGGTACGGACTGAACAAATAATACTCGACCAACGAAAGGGTATCGAACCAAAAAAAGTTGTTAACCGCTGAGGATTTGGTGTAAATAGAAAGACTGTGATTAACCGAAAAGAAACGAGTGATTAACCAAAAGAAGGTGATTAACTCGAAAGGGGCTCAGTGTTTTAACAGACTGGCTGTGATTAACTGAAAAAATGGGTGATTAACCAAGAGAAGGTGATTAACCTAAGAGGAACTCAATATGTTAACAGATAGACTGTGGTTAACTGAGAAGAAGTGCTAATTGGTGTTTTAACTTACAGGAACTGGTTAACCAATCAAAGGGAGAAGAACCAAGAGAAGGTTGCGAACTCCGAAAGAGTTTCGGTGTTTAACAGGAAAACTGTGTTTAACAGAAGAAAAGGGATTAAGACTCTTTTGGGGAATCAATAAGCAATGATTGACCACAAGAAAAGGATACTGAGACAAGAGATGGGTGTTAACCCAAGAGATGATCTTTAACCAAGTGGGTGGTGATTGATCAAAAGAGAGATTGAAAGAGATAAGAGTGATCAGGGAGTAACTCAACTAGGAAAGGAGACGCGCTACCACCTGGAGATAGAGGTGACTAAGCCAGGCACAGGGTCATTCGTCCCCTACCTGAAGCGGTCAGAATGAGAGTAGGAATTCTCCATTCTTATTCCTTCTCTAACACACAGGGTGTAGTGCAGAAGTTGAAACAGACGGCGTAACATCTTCAAGTTGTACAGTGCTCCAATGTCGCGCGAAAAGGAAGCCTAAAGAGAGAGAGAGAGAGAAAGAGAGAGAGAGAGAGAGAGAGAGAGAGAGAGAGAGAGAGAGAGAGAGAGAGAGAGAGAGAGAGAGAGAGAGAGAGAGAGAGAAAGCTCTAAAGGAAGCCTAAAGAGAAGCGACAACGGGAAGATTAATAATCGAAAAGAAGTTTCGATTAATTAATCAAAAGGGAGGAATATGCTAATAATTTTCCAAAATGAACTGAATAATTATTAAAGCAAAGGGTGCATTATTGATTATACAAGATTAAGCTTATTCTTTGAAGAACAAACGTAATTCAAACATGAATGGAAAGTGCAAAATAGTGCCAAATGACAAACAAAAATGCAACACAAATCATCTCATTATGTGGGTGAAATGTGCAAGAATGATCATGTTCATGCAATTCCAAGAATGAGCACAATTACAAAGTCGAAAGATCGAGCATCGGAAAATTCACAATCATGCATCAAACTGAGGTGAAATGACTCATAAAACATCCATAAAAATCAATCATATTAATCTATGGAAGTTAGAGGAGGAAAGCATGGCAAACAAGCTTGAAAATCACCAAAAATAGCACTATGTTACAGTGGTAATCGATTACCCTAAGCAGGTAATTGGTTACTTGCTTGAAAAAGGCAAATCTGGTGAAAATTGTGCAGAGTAATCGGTTACTCTATTTGAGTAATCAGTTACTTAGTTGAAAAAAGCAGCGCTGGTGTAAATCTGTGCAGAGTAATTGGTTACTCTCTTTGAGTAATCGATTACCACTGTAACATTGGCAAAAATAGCTTTTCAAAAAGCACTTTGAACACCTAAATCACTTGTCCAAACTACCACATGCTAGGGTATGAATTTGTACATGAAAATCAAGCTTAATAACAGTAAATAAATAGCAATGGAATCAATTATATCATCAAGATCATGCATCAAGTAATGGCATAATCAATTCACACACAAAAAGCATCGAAACTACATCGCGAATGATACAAAAACGTGTGAAACAGTAAAATGTGCAAATAAAGACCAACCTACAAGGATGAGATGTGCCTTGGATGTTGTTGCAAATGAATCTTGATGAAGATAATCAAAGAAAACCAGAGGAATCTTCAATTGTAGCCAAATTCTACCGACACCGAGCAAATTGCGACGAAACTCCGAAATACGAAATCAAACCATAGAATCTTGAAGAAAACACTTGAGATGAATCCAAAAGCTAATAAAACTCCATAAAATCAAGTATAATTGAAAGGTGATGAAGGTTAAGCTCAAGAAATAATCACTTCCAAGGTGAAAGTGATTATTCTTCAATGGTGAAGAGCTATAGTGAGGTTTGGGAAGAAAATGGAGATGAAGATGAAGAAGTTGCAGAAAATTACTTGAAGGTTTATTTATATAGAGTTTTGGTTTGGAGTTGATAGGTTTGGAATGTGCTTTAGACTTAGCTTTGGATCTAGGTTGGGAGTTAGTTACACTTGACTCACCGAGTCAGCGGTTAACTCGGTTAGTTAGGTAGTTAACTCGGTGGCAATCCCAATGTAAATCCAAATCAAAGGCTCACATGATTGGAAATCAAGGAACATGGTGCACTTAATTTAAAGTGATGCATTGGAATAAATGTAAGTGGAATGTCTTGAATGGTCTTGAACTGTCTAGAAGGTTCCACACAATGCTAGAACCATGTAGAATCCAAAAACAAAGAGAGTGCATGGTTGTTGTCCCAAAAATGCAGCAGAATTTGCAAATCTGTACAGAGTAATCGATTACCCTGTTTGAGTAATCGGTTACTCTAGGAAAAATTTGCCTAGATTGCTTAGGAACAAGTGTTGAATCCCCAGTTTCGATTTTCCACCTCTTGCTTTGATGAATAATCATAGAAACCAATGTTTTGTGCTTATTTTGATGGTGTGATAACGTTGTGAAGATGCAATTAATCGGGCTTGAAAAACCTGAACATTCCTGCAACCAAAAACATCACAGAGAAAAAGTGTGAGTGCTTATGTCAATGATGCAAATGCATATGCTTATGCAAAAAAAGAAAAAAAGGAGGTCAAATTTCGGGTTACGACAGCTGCCCCTATTTAATCCTCTTGGACCTGAATGTACGAATTGCGCCAGATTTTCGATGATTCGAGGTAGAATGGGATTAAATAAAAGAGTAGCTTGAAAATTTGGCCGACGGAGGCAAAAGAAAAGCACGAGTGTAGAGAGTTTGAAAGAAGTTTGGCTGAATATCTGCTAGGGAGATGAATCAGGCAACAAGAAAGGTAGTATGCTTAATGCGCATGCCATGTATGTGTTGTCTACATAATGCTTGACATCACGCAATGCAAGGATGCAAGTTAAGGTATTGTGCGATGGTTAGGTAGATATTTTAGCAAACCGAACTCGACATCCTCGGCTGGAGAGAGGACCCACAGATGAAGACAGTTCCTGTTGGAGAAAAATCCCACAAAGGGTGACGAATTCGCTAGAGAAGAAACTGAGAAATATCATATTTTTAGACTATCACTATTGTCATTACTGGGGATGAAAGAATCAGGTCGATCTTCATGCCATGACTGAATCTGGCTGGGGAACGAACCTAAAAATCTCCGATTTCCAAGTTGTCACCAACGTGGCTACTTGGACGTCATTTCAACCCTACTGACTTTGTTGCAGGGAACTACCAAGATCCGTAGGATCTTCTCTGCTTAAGGGAAAATAAGAAACCAAGTCATATCATTCCTGGTGCGTGACAACTTCGATATGTTGGGAATGGCACACGACCCTTGCTGGAGAAAAGAACAATTGTGTCTCTTCTCGGGGCGCATAATCACAACTTTACTGGGGACATTATGGATCTTCCGAAGAAATGGGAGGTAATCAACCTTCCCGAAGAACCATAATGGTGCTTGCTGGGAAATGATGGCTCTGTTGGGGAGATGGTCGCATCTTCAAAGAACCATCATAGTGTTGGTCGAGCATTAAGCTTGCCGATGGATATTACCGATTATTCTGTAGGAATTACCAGTAAAATATGCAATGCATAATGTTTTCTCAATTGATTTAGCTTTTTATTATTCTCAACGCTTTATAGTATTATGTGATCACAAATAATCGTTTATTTTGCAAACAAAATACTGAAAAGAAAACAATTGAGAAATCGAATGATAAACTTTTATGAAATGTTAAAACATGTACATAAGAGGTGTACAAGGATACAAAAAACCTTGATGAGGACATTTACAATAAAATTGAAAACAAAATGTAAATGGCAAAGGGAAATCATGTTTTGCATTGATTACAACATTGGCTACCATCCACTGTAAGTCTAGGTTCCAACGCCTTGTGTCAGTTGATGATGAATTGGTTGCTCTGTTACCGTCTGATGTCTAGCTATGATGAAGAGAGACTTAAGTGTCCACAGTCAAATGCCTTTATCCCTAATTTTTGCCTGGACATATTTCTATTTTTTTCGTCCACCGGGATACCCATTTTTACCTAAGTCGCCCTTTCGGGTTTTCAACTTAGCGGGCTATTATTATTTTTTTGCATTGTCCCTAAATTTTGCATGGACATTTATTTTTTTTGTCCATCGGGATGCCCATTTTTACCTAGATTGTCCTTGCGGATGTCAATCTAGTGGGCTCTTTATCCATTTTTTTAGGCATAATATTTCTTGACTACATCGAAGTTCACGGGCGATGGCAACTCTTTCCCATCCATGGTGGTGAGGATCAGGGCTCCGCCTGAGAAGGCCTTCTTGACAACAAAAGGTAATTCGTAATTGGGAGCCCACTTGCTGCGTGGATCCAAGTGAATAGGTAAATACCTCTTGAGCACGAGTTCGCCTTCTTGAAACACTCGAGGGAGAACTTTCTTGTCAAAAGCTCGCTTGAGGCGTCTCTGATGCAATTGACCATGACAAACGGCTGTAAGGCGCTTCTCTTCAATGAGATTCAGCTGGTCATATTCGGATTGGACCCATTCAGCTTCATCAAGACCTGCTTCCATGATGACTCTGAGCGAAAGAATCTCGACTTCAATTGGTAAAACAACCTCCATACCATACACAAGTGAATACGGAGTTGCCCCAGTAGAAGTACGAACTAAAGTTCTGTAGCCATGTAATGCAAAGGTAAGCATTTCAGGCCAATCCTTGTATGTCTTGACCATTTTTTGGACAATCCTCTTGATGTTTTTGTTTGCTGCTTCGACGACACCATTCATCTTGGGCCGATATGGTGAAGAGTTGTGGTGCTCGATCTTGAATTCTTGACACAACTCCTTTATCATCTTGTTGTTTAGGTTGCTTGCATTGTCAGTGATAATGCTGCTAGGAATACCATAGAGACAGATTATCTCTTTCTTGATAAATCTGGTAACCAGTTGTCGTGTGACGTTTGTGTAAGAAGCAGCCTCAACCCACTTGGTGAAGTAGTCGATAGCAACTAGAATGAATCTATGACCTTGGAAACTTTCGGTTCGATCATTCCAATTATATCAATACCCCACATAGAGAATGGCCAAGGAGAGGTCAAAACGTTCAATGGAGTTTGAGGCACATGGATCTTGTCACCATAGATTTGGCACTTGTGACATCTTTTGGCAAAGTTGTAACAATCTACCTCCATTGTTGTCCAATAATACCCAGCTCGAAGGATCTTCTTTGCCATGGCTGGACCTTTAGCATGTACACCTTCGCAGCCCTCATGTATGGACCTTATGGTCGTGTTTGCTTCGTGTCTATCCACGTATCTGAGCAACACATAATCATAATTCCTCTTGTACAGTACACCACCACTTAAGAAGAATTTGGCGCAGAGTCGTCGAAGAGCTTTCTTGTCAGTGATAGCGATACCCTCTGGATATTCTTGTTTTTCCAGATATCTCTTAATGTCGTAAAACCAAGGCTTGTCATCAGACTCAACCTCGATTGCTAAACAGTGTGTTGGTTCGTTTAAATGATCAATGCGGATAGAAGGAGCTTCATTTTTCCACTTGACCTTGAACATGGATGCTAAAGTGGCAAGTGCATCAGCTAGTTGATTTTCCTCTTTGGGGATATGATAAAAGGAGATTTCATTAAAGTAAGGAATCAACTTTGTGATGTGCTTTTGGTACGGAACCAGCTTGGAATCCCGAGTTACAAAGTCCCCTCTTACTTGGCCAATAACCAAAGTAGAATCTCCATAGACCTCAAGAATCTTGATTCTCATGTCAATTGTCGCTTCAATACCGTAGATACATGCTTCGTATTCAGCCATATTGTTAGTGCATGCAAAGCCTAATCTGGCAGTGAAGGGAAGGTGAAAACCTGTCTGAGAGATGAGGATAGCACCAATTCCACGACCTTTAGCATTTGAGGCACCATCGAACACGAGCGTCCATCGCGCCCCTGGTTCGGGTTCTATGTCAGTGTCTGGAGTCTCATAATCTCTGATAAACAGAACATCCTCATCGGGAAAATCAAACTTCATTTGTTGATAACCCTCTACAGGTTGATGAGCAAGGTGGTCAGACAAGACGCTCCCTTTTAATGCTTTCTAGGTAACATGTTGGATATCATACTCAGTTAACAGCATCTGCCACCGAGAAATCCTTCCAGAGACAGTAGGCTTTTCAAAAATGTAATTTATCGGATCCATTTTGGATATCAATAAAGTAGTATGGCAAATCATGTATTGTCTTAGGTGTCGAGCAGCCCAGACCAGAGCACAACAAGTTTTCCCCAAGAGTGCGTATCTGGTCTCACAATCAGTGAACTTCTTGCTCAGATAGTAAATTGCATGTTCTTTTCTGCCAGTGTCGTCATGTTGACCTAATACACATCCCATTAATTCATCAAGAACAGTGAGATACATGATTAAAGGCCTACCAGGAACCGGCGGTACTAAGATCGGTGGTTCTTGCAAATATTGTTTTATTTTGTCAAATGCTTCTTGACAATCATTGTTCCATTTGACCGATTGATTTTTTCTTAGTAATCTGAACATCGGTTCACAGGTAGACGTCAAGTGGGATATGAATCTTGAGATGTAGTTAAGTTTTCCCAGAAAGCCATGGACTTCTTTTTCTGTTTTGGGAGGCGGCATGTTCTGAATTGCCCGAACCTTGTCAGGATCAACTTCAATGCCCTTCTGACTCACAATAAAGCCCAACAGTTTACCCGATCGAACTCTGAAGGTCCACATCGCAGGATTCAACCACAGTCTAAACTTCCAGAGTCTGTCAAATAGTTTCTTCAGATGAACCAGGTGATCATCTTCTGTCTTGGACTTGGAAATCATATCGTCCATGTAAACCTCAATATCTCTATGAATCATATCATGAAAGAGGGTTGTCATGGCACATTGGTATGTTGCCCCTGCATTCTTCAAACCGAATGGCATGACTTTGTAACAATATGTACCCCACGGCGTGATGAAAGTAGTCTTCTGCATATCAGCTAGGGACATTTTGATCTGATTATATCCTGAAAAATCGTCCATGAAGGAAAAGACAGAGAATTGAGTCGTGTTATCTACCAAGACATCAATATGAGGCAAAGGAAAATCATCTTTCGGGCTCGCCTTGTTGAGATCTCAATAATCCACACACGTTCTAACCTTCCCGTCTTTCTTTGGAACAGGGATGATGTTAGCAATCCATTCAGGATATTCGGAAGTGGCCAAGAATCCAGCGTCAAGCTGCTTCTTTACCTCTGCTCTGATTTTAAGTGCCATGTCGAGTCTAGTCTTCCTTAGTTTCTGCTTGACAGGAGGACATCCAGGCTTGAGTGGCAAGTGATGTTCAATTATGTTGGTATCCAACTCAGGCATATCTTGATAGGACCAGGCGAAGATATCAACATACTCTTTCAATAACTTGACCAACTCGGAGTGTACATGCTTAGCGAGGGAAGCGCCAACCTTAACTTCTCTTCTGACCTCATCAGTACCAAGATTGACAACTTCCACTGGCTCTTTGTGTGGCTGAATCTCTTTATGCTCGTGCTCAAGGAGCCTTGCTAGTTAAGCCAGTAATTCACAATCTTCCTCACCATCTTCTTCGGCTTGGTTAATTGGAATCCCAGAATTACAATGGATGTTTGCCATGTTGTTATCAATGCATTTATTTGTTCTGCATGTTTATGAAAATGTTTAGAATGAGCTATTTTGAAAAGTGAAAATAAAAGAAACTTTTGCCATTTGTTTGTGAAAAAGTAAAATAAAGAAAGAAAATAGAGCATGATTTTGAATGCAAAAACTTTTATTTATTGATCACATAATATTGCAAAAGCGGGAGGCCCTTTACAAGCTATCCATTCGTCTCGGACGAGGACGAGGGAATGAGAAAGCAAAATGCATTACTTGTTTGTTGGAAAAACCACAAGAATCACGGTAGATGTCTAATTGTTGAGCTTGAAACCCGGCGGGCACTTGCGCGCAAAGCTTGAAATCTGGTTGCTAAGACCAACATCATCAATGGCAGCCGCGATGTCACCCTTTTGAAAACCTGCGCTACTGAACTTGATCAAGTTGCACTGCTTCTGACCATGTGATCTAGATTGTCGACCAGGACGATAACCCAATCCAAAGCGATTATGATTTTCAACGACATCAATACATGCCCCCGGCCAAGCAAGGCACCGTTCTCGATGGTCTCTTTAACACTCTTGGCAGACGTCAAGGTCATTTGCGGTGATCTACTTTGATTAGTTGATACAGAACTGACATCTTCGAACTCAAGACACTGCAACGGCACCTCAGCTAAGCCTTCCTCGGTCTCGACGTATCGAAAATATGATAACTCGCTCACAATCAGATCCTCTTCACCACAGACGATGACCAGTTGATCGTCGAACATGAATTTTAATTTCTGATGTAAAGTGGAAGTAATTGCCCATGCGGTGTGAATCCATTGGCGAACCAATAGGAAACTGTATGCAGGATTGATATCCATCACTTGGAAGGTAATGGTGAACAAATACAGTCCAACCTTGATGGGTAAATCCACTTCTCCAATAACTTGCCTTCGAGAACCGTCAAAGGCTCTGACAACTAAGGCGCTCGGCCTCATCTCACTTCCTTCTACCAGTAAATGACTCAATGTGCCCTTAGGCATCACATTGAGGGAAGAACCGATATCCACAAGAACACGAGATAAAAGGACGTTTGTGCAAGTTACGGATATGTGCAATGCTCGATTGTGGGAAGCTCCTTCAGGAGGTGATTCTGATTCATTAAAACCCAATTATCTGCTTGATGTTATGTTAGCCACTACATCATCGAACTCGACAACGGATATATCATGCATAACATAGGCAGTATTCAAGATTTTCAACAAAGCTGATATGTACGCAGGTGAGCTCATGAGTAAGGACAAGATCGAGATCCTTGAGGGAGTCTGCCCCAGCTGATCCATAATTTTAAAGTCACTTTTCTTGATCAACCTTAGGAACTCTTGATCATCGATTGTCTCCTTACTTTTTGTAACATCCTCAGACAGAATAGTTGGCACTGGTGCTGTAGTAGATGCCCCTTTTCGAACAATAGGGGTTACAGGTGCAGGCTTCTCCTTGGGAGGAACAACAGTTGGAACTTGTACCAGCTTTGTAGTGACTTTTAAAGCGAAGACACGTCCACTACGAGTCATACCTCCAGAGGCTGTAACATTCACAATCTCAGACTCAGCAAACCTTATCTCTTGACCTCCAGAAAACACAGTAGACCCATACCTCCAAGGTACCTCCTTAGAATTTTAATACGGAAACGGTTTTGGCGGGCAAACAACGATAGGTTGAACTTTCTTCTTAGGAGATTCAATGGAGACCTTCCTATAAATGATGGTGAATGGCTCGATAGTAGTGACTTCTTCAATAGATTTAGATCTGGAAAATTGAACTTCACCTCGGTTCATCAATACTTGGACACAACCCTTCAGTCTTCGACACTGGTTGGGATTATCGTCACAAATCTGGCACTTACCATGCAGCCCTTTCAATAGCCCATGTTCATTCAATCTCTTGATAACCACGGTCATCGGGGTCTTTACCTCGTCAACATCCATGATCAATTCTGCCCTTGAATTATCCTCAATCATGTTTACCGCAGGTCCACCATGATTGGGCAACGAATTGTGCTGAATGTTAGGACCTTCCTCAGCAAAAGTCAAAATCTTTCGATCAATGAGCTCCTGAACCTTGGTTTTGAAAACAATACAGTTTTTTGTCGCATATCCTATGTATCCAGAGTGATAAGCACAAGACGCATTTGGATAATGCTTTAGATTGAATGGAGGAATTGCAGGTGCGATCTCTTTAGAACAATTACCCCTTGGTGAACCAAGTAAGGAAAAAATTCAATGTATGGCACCAGAATTCTGTCGAAATTTGGGCACCAACGATTTCCTTGATTGTTGTTTTGATGATTTTGATTCTGATGATTTCTGTTGTTTTGTTGAGTCTGTTCCTGACGTTGCGGTTGTTACTGATTCTGAGCGTTTTGAACTGGTTGTTGCGGATGATACTGGTACGGAAGTTATTGATATTGTGCAGCAGTAATGTACGGATATGGATAATATGGCATGGGAGCCATGGGTGCTTGATACTGAGGAGAGGCTTTAGCTGTCACAGCGTTGGCTTCACCTTCTTTCTTCTTTGACTGACTGTTCTGAGACTTTCTTTTAGCTGTCTGCTGGGAAGCAGCTCTAGAAATTTTTCCAGTCCTCAACCCGTTCTCAATTCGTTCACCGATGGTTACAACGTCAGCAAATTTTGATGAAGAACTACCCACCATTTTCTCATATTAGGATCCTTGCAATGTACCCATAAATATGTCAACCAACTCGTTGTTAGAGAGAGCCGATCGCACATGAGATGCCATCTTGCGCCATCTTTGTACATACTCTTTAAATGTTTCAGCTGGACGCTGAGACTAGTTTTGCAACTGTAATCTGGTAGGTGCCATATCAAGATTGTATTTGTATTGCTTCAAGAATGCTTCAGACAGGTCCCTCCAAGTACGGATTTTGCTGCGTTCTATGCCCATGTACCAATCCAATGAAGAACCAGACAAGCTATCTTGAAAACAATGAACTAACAATTCATCATTATCAATATAGGATGCCATCTTCCTGCAGTACATAGTGATGTAACTACGTGGGCAACTCAAACCTTTATATTTTGGAAGCTCAGGTACCTTGAATTTCTGCGGCAATACAACATTCGGAACCAAACATAAGTCTTTGGCCTCCATGCCAAAGGCAGAAAACCCTTCAATAGCCCTGATACAGTCTTCCAATAACTTGTAACCAGAAGGTCTATCTTGATTAGCAGGCCTGCCAAGAATATGAGGATTTGGCAACTGAGATGCGGTTGTAGCGTGCACTTGCGGAGTAGCAAACTGAAAAGCATATACCAATCCCTGATTAACCAATTGACCAGCATTTTGACCCATCTGAACACCAAACGAATAATTCAGAGGAGGTACCACAGCAGCTAAGGATGCCCCAGGGTAGAGCATTCCAGAATGAACATTCTGAATAATAGTTTGAGCAGCTTTAGATGAAATCCGAACATGAATAGGAGGACCCCTATACACATGCTCATCGTCATCAGGAGTTTCAATGTCAGTCAACACAAGAGTCTGACGAGTCTGAACCTGAAGATTCTCATGATCATCGCTCACCACTGGAGGTGGAGCCGAAGTAGGCATGCACCACGGATATGCAACAGCATTTTCATTAGGCATGGGCACAACAAAAGGCTGATATGGTACGAAGGCACCATTATTTGCAATATGAGGAGTTAAATTCGGAGGTATACCCCAAGGAAAAGCAGCAGTCATTTTGTTCAAACTGGATTGAGAACCTGAAGGATGAACAACCGGCAGAATCACAGGATCAACCGACACTTCCATAATAGCAGGAGAAGGAACAACAACAGGAGTAGTAGTGATAACAAGAGGAACAGTCACAACAGGGGTGACAACGGTTGCATCAGTGGCAGTTGCAATAACAGAAGTAGCAGCAGCAGGGTCCTTCTGAGCATGAAGGAGTTCCATAATAACATCCATGTTAGTCTAAAACTGATCCATCCGCCCTTGAAATTGAGCCAGAGTTTCCTTATAGGCAGCATTCTCAGCTTTGAAGTTAGCCATGATTCTGGATTTGTTTGAGCAGGTGAAATATCAATGTCGAGTCGTCGTCTTGCTACAAGCAGAGACGGACAGGGTAAGCAAAGGTTTTCCGGATGAAGGGACGTGCATATGTGTACAAATAAATGTATGTTATGCATGCAAAAATAAAGTTTTAAATGCGTATGCAAAAAATGATTTGACATGATGAAATGATATGCAACACAAGAACAAGAAGCCAACACTGTCTGAACAATTCGGATATCTGCATATATAATTATGTGTCGGTGCAACATAATCTAATGTGTGTGAGAGAACAAAGGTATGAAGTGGCTTGGTTTCCTGCAAAAACCCATATCCCCATCACATGTGAGATCTAGACACAACAAGGTGGTCCCTAGAAAGGTCGCCCAAACCGTATGACTCAGAATGAAAAACCCCCGTTGTAGCGAATTCTCGCAGGACAAAAGTATTCTCAAACGAATCACGATCTGGGATGTGGCTCTCGTGGTAACCCAACGCACAAAATGCAGGCCTCACGACTATCCACGTTCTAGTCTATGTGTATGCTAAGCCCGATGTTAGGACTTTTCTCTCCAATAATATCTACCCATCCCAACAACAGCATAATATATAACAGATATCCAGAATAAGCAGCATGTGAATATTTAAAGCAGTAAAGAAATGTAGAAAATAAACATAAAGCTAAAGCGACGTACAACATAAAGATAAAGCTAGTAAAGCGCAAAAGATAAACACCCAAGCAAGCAAGAAAGCAAACAAAACTAGGCGAGACCCCAACTTGCAAGCGCAAGGACTCCCCAGCAGAGTCGCCGGCTGAAGCTGGAAAGTCCCAACTAGCCAGGAAACAACCAAAATAAGGAGAAGCTCCAAGAGCAATGACTCCCTAGCAGAGTCGCCAGCTGAAGATGGTTGGTTTATACCTGAGTGAATCGCACACTCAAAGATACAACAGAGTCGCCACCGAGCTTTATTTAGTCCCAAAGGACAAGGAAAATATTGATAAAACCGAAGGGGAAGAGAAACGGGTCAAGGGATCGGTTATGTAAAAGGAAGGTACTAACACCTTACGCATCCGTCGTACTCGACGGGAACCATTTTGCTTGCTTCTAGGCTTGGATGGGTTATCTATCTAAAGGCTTCTAGCTAAAAAGAAGAAGAGAGAAGAAGAGGAAAGAAAGAAAGAAGGAAAGTGATCGCGGAGGATTAGGGCCCTTGTGCCTACCTACCCTCATAGTGCAATGAAGAAATCAGAGTGTCGTAGTTCATGGAACCAGGGAAAGAGAAAAAGAATGGAAGAAGGTGGAAGGGTGCTCTCCAAAATCATCGCGATCTCGTTCCTACGTATCTTACATTCGAATGAATGCAGAATCAGAGCTTCCGTAGTTCGGGGAACTAAGACGGAAAAAAGAAAAGGAAAGGTGGTGTCAAAACCAAGAACAAAAGAAGGAAGGAAATTCTGCTGGGGACTCCAAAGAAATGGTGTCAAAACCAAGAAAGAAGTGCAAATGAAAAGAATAGAGACTGTGCTGAGGATAACGTGCAAGAGTGGTGTCGAAACCAAGAAGATAAAGGAGAAAAAGAATAACAGAGACTCCACTGGGGAGGTAAGAGAACTAAGAATGGTGCTAGGGATCAGAGGGTAAGCGGCCCTACTGGGGATCAAAAGAAAAAGGGTTCGATATGTTAACTGACTGGCAGTGGTTAACTGAAGAGAAAGAGATTAAGACTCTGTGGGGAAAAGATTTTAACAGATAGACTGTGATCAACCAAAAGAAGAGAGTATTGAACCAAGAGAATGTGTTTGACTTAGACGATACTTCAGTATATTAACTGATAAATAGTGATTAACCGAAGAATGAAAAGATTGTGACCATGCGGGGATAAAGGTTTTAACAGATTGACTGTGGTCAACCAAAAGAATTGGTGTAGAACCAAGCAAAGGTTGTTGTTAGATGATGGCTAGGATCTAGAATGGGGGGTTGAATAGATCCCACAATTTTATACACGCAAATGAAGTTCCAAAAATTGGTTTTAAAATATTTTTATGGAAGCAACCACTGAATCACACGTCTACAACGAGCCTCTACTAAAAGGATCGGATATGCACGACGATATTAGGAATGATACGACGGAAGAGAAAAATACAGATCAATCAACAAAAACTAAACGCAATCAACCAAGTTTCATTTACTTGATGTTTATCCAATTTCCAACGAGATAGGTCGATAAAAATTAATTACAAATAACCTTCGATTTTGCGCTTAATCAATTTATCGAACACTTGGGGTGTGTGATACTCCAAGTGTGAATTTACAATAAATGTGAGTGTAGAGCCAATGTCAAATACAATCCAAGGGATTGTATCATTTTTTCAACTTTATTTTTTGCTCTATAATACACTATATCAGAAATTTGATCAATTGATATTTCGCAAGTTTGAATAATGTCAAAATGTAAAAGAGTAGGGAAAGAGAGAACAAACACGATTTGATTTGGCAGTTCCCAAATCGTCCTCGCTATGGGTACCTCTGCCCCGAATTTCGAACATGGAATTGATATATATATATATATATATATATATATATATATATATATATATATATATATATATATATATATATATGTATATATATATATATATATTTTTTTTGTTTTCTGTTTGCAAATTTTTGTACAAGAGAAAACTGAACAATCAAACCCTCAAACGTCTTTGATGTCGATGCAAAGTCTTCTCTCCCCTTGATTCAAGATGAATCAAGTGCTCCTAATTTGGTCGAACAAATCACCGTCTCACGCTACTAGATTAAAAGAACCCACCGCTCTTCAATCACCTTCATTCGGTCGATTTCGATCTTCCACAATTCGAACCCAAATCTTTCTCGTACGATCCTCCGACTGTAGCTACTAAACTGAACCAAACAACCCGTTCTTCAGTTACCTTCGCACGGCTGAATCCTTGTAGAGAAACCGATTTATGCAAAAACCCCCCAAAATCACCCGGATTCTTGGAGCACAAAACCAGAGGTTTTATTCAAGAAACACCTACTGATTCTCAACCCAGAATAAAGGATACAACACACCTAAGTCTGAACGTTATCACTTCACACAATGCACTACACTAACAAAAATGATTATGTTTAGTTGTTAGAGGACACAAGGTTGAAGATGAAGATGAAGAGAAAAACTAGTATATATTTTCACGTTTCTTGTTATTACTTGAAGTCAGATGAATCCACTATATATAATGCAAGAATAACTAACTAAAATGAAATAACAGCAAAAACAAAAAAAAAACATAATGCAGAAAAATAGCCCAGACCAGCGAACGGTCGATCGCTCGCTAAATGAGGGTCGGCGGGAGCTAACTCGTGGAAATATCTATGCAAAATAACTGATCATGCGGCAACCGCTCATCACCTTGCGTTGACGCAAAGACGCTGAATTTGCAGAAATACAAAACCCAGAAGCATGCGTCGACCGCATGCATCAGGGAGGTCAACGTGCGCTAACCCGGCTGTTTCACAAGAAATTGACAAAACAGCATGAGTTGACTCATGCTTAGCTTAGGTCGACTCAAGACCTACAAAAACTCAGAAATGCATTTTCCTTCACATTTTAACCAACTAAGACTCGATTCATGCACAACAAGCATTAATACCATGATCATGCACATGTAGAAGTTGTG
This sequence comes from Lathyrus tuberosus, assembly GCA_022829125.1. Classification (NCBI taxonomy): domain Eukaryota; kingdom Viridiplantae; phylum Streptophyta; class Magnoliopsida; order Fabales; family Fabaceae; genus Lathyrus; species Lathyrus tuberosus. The sequence goes on along the minus strand of JALAZF010000123.1, from coordinate 13,828,160 downwards.
TAGACCTCTTCCCATGTGTTTAGACACATGAATATCAATGGTTAAATGCAATGTGACCGACAACAAAGTGATACCGTCCAAATTACAAACTAGATACTATCCTACTTGTTGACATAATTAGAACAGAACTAGATGAAAAGCACTTAGCCCTCACATACTCCCCCTTTTTTATGATGGTAACATTTTCTATCTTTCTCTTGATTTGTAATTTGAAGACTCCCCCTATCTCTATGCGGTCTTTAAACATTCAATTTAGATCACTTTCCGCGGCTAGTAGATGTATCCTTCTCCCCCTTTGACAACATCAAAAAGAGAATAATAAGGTGGTCAAAGATAGAGCATCATAATATGGAAAGATCCACTCAACAATTTGCAAACAGATACACTAACATTCATCCATATATAATGACGTTAATGTGTGAATAAGAGCGGATAAATACGGAACATGTTATGCAAACATAATTCATTCCATAATAGTGCAAAATAGAGAAACATAGTCCAAATTTAAAACAAAATAAAGCATCATGCAAGAAAGGAACTAAGCATACAAGCAAAACACAAATGATAACATGCACTAAAAATAATCCTAATCCTTATGGTCTCCTCCCCCTGAATGGATGGCCTCTGCCACGGAAGTGTTGTCCTGCTGGTGGAGGAAGCGGTTGATCCTCTAAATACTGATTCAGTTCAATCATAGCCCGATTAAGAACTCCTAAGCTGTTGGTCAAATTCCGAGTCTGAAGATCAAGGGTATTATCCAAAGTTGTGAACCTGTTCATTGAAGCATCAGCAAACCGATTGAAGTTCTGAGTGTGTGAGTCCAACTGATTGGACAAGGAAATGAACCTCTCCTCCTGAGCTGTGTATCGATGTTCTTGTAATTCCCAGAATTCCTCTTGTTCTAACTGCATCTGATTCAACATAGCTAGAATTTCTTCAGTGTCCTGGAAAGCTTGATGTGGCTGTGGAGTCGGAGGTGTCGAATACTCAGGTTGTTGCCAGTCGTATTCGTCAGCTTATTGTTGCCAACCATAGTTTTAAGGAACATAAGCAGCACCAAGAGTAGTCCAACCATTCATGCCTCATTATCTTGATTGTCATAAGCAGCACCAACCCCAGCCTTGATTGTCATAAGTCTCCTGCGGTTGAGAATAACCCATTCATGCCTCATTATCTTCATCCATCATATTCACATCATGATTGTTACCAGCCTAGTTTTCATTCACATTTTCTTCCTCGACAGCTTGGTCATCAGGAACCTCATGCTGAGGGTGAGTTGCTTTGGCTCTGAATTTATACTCATTTGTGACAGGATCCCAAAAGTATCCCATCATAGTCAGAGTCTTTTGTTGAAACTCATGCTCAGATGAAATAGAGATATTCTGAATTCCCGGAACCTAGATCTCAGCCTTATTCAAATGTGCTGAATACACGACGCATAGCACAAAGACGTACCTCTTGTAGAATCCCGTAGGGAAAAAAATCAATACGTAAAGTAGTATGGCCAATTGATACGAATTTTGTTCTTCAGTATATAGATTAGATAAACATCTGCTTGATCAACCCTAGAGAAGCCTCCTTTCTTAGGCCGCAATATGTGAGCGACAATCCATTGCAAAATACGATCAACAAGGTTCAGATGACCCGTTGTGACAGATTTTGGAAACAGGTCGCTGCTCACAATAGCGTCTGAATACGGCTCACGGAACATTGAGTTCAATGCAGTTTTAAACTCATAGTTGTTCACAAACTTAGTATCAGTTACTTCAGGAAGATCTTTAGTGTCCATCTTAAACAAGCTCTTCCAAACATCAGCATTCATAGAATAGGGTTTATCATTCATAGAATACTTAAAATCCGTACCTGTGAACTTATCCTGAATTCCAGTATAGAACAATCGAACCAGGTCTCCATTATACTTATCGTCACATTTCAGACATTCATCAAATTTCTGAACCTTGAGCATTTCAATGACCTCTGTAAGATGATAATCTGGTGCTCTCCGAGGGTAGTATGCATATTGTCGGATAACTGAGCGGTTTGTGAAGTCGTCGTGAAAATACTCAGATAATGCCTCAGAGAGTAAGGATGGAGCATTTACCGGTGTTGATGAGGGTCCAGCCCTTGATGTTGATGCTCTTGTAGACCGTTTTCCGATTATCCTTTGAGAAGCCATTGTTGAGCAACTTGATGAGAAAGATGAACAGTGAGGGATGATGAACAGTGCGCAGTGAGAGGATTAAGATAGAATGTTGATTTTGATGAAGAATGAGAAACCCCCTTTTTAAAGCCTTTGTGATTGGAATTTTTAAGGGTTTTGGAGGATTTGGGAATAATGGAGGTTTAGTGGAGGAAGTTTGAAGGGGGGGAGAGAAGAAGACAATAAAATCAGATTTTATGACATGAAAAATGTGAAATGAATGATATTGATTTTATACAGTTGCTTTTCAAGACAATGAAGTGGAGCGCGCCTTCCCAAGAAATTCAGAATCTAGATTTGTCAGCGATGCATCGACCTAAGCAAGCCATGCGTCGGTGCACGCTGAACGAAATTTGAAAAAAATTTGAAAATTGTTGGGATGCGTCGACCTCAGGTAGGCGCACGCTAACCCGTGCCTTTTCTTAAAAAATGGACAATTCATGAGTCGACCCATGACATGCTTTGGTCGACTCATCCAAGTGAAAATTGGAAAAAAAATCATATATTATCATACGAATGCACCAATACAAGATAAATAAACATGCTAACACATAAATCAAACATTCAAATGAATAATATATGCTTAAATGGGTAATAAACATAATTTTTAACACTCAACATGGTACATATATTAAAGAAGACTTATGAAGTAGAACGATATTACCTTAATCATGATTGACGATGAGAGCCCTCACATATAGCTCAATAACTCTCTATACTTCTTTACCTCTAGATCCTTACCATTTTCGTCACGATCAAGATTAGCACAAGTAGGCATCGGAGTATCTATTGCCTTGCAGTTTACCATGTCAAAACGTTTGAGAATCTCAATACAATATTTTGTTTGACTCACAAATGTGCCCTCTTCGAGTTGTTTGATTTGCAATCCGAGGAAATAGTTGAGTTCGCACATCATGCTCATTTCAAACTCCCCCTGCATCAAACTAGAAAACTCCTTGACCATGGTCATGTTAGTAGACCCGAAGATAATATCGTCAACATAAATTTGTACCAAAATTAAATGTTTTCCTTGACGTTTAATAAAGAGGGTTGTGTCAACCTTCCCTCTTGAATACCCTTGATCAAGTAAAAATTTGCTTAGACGTTCATACCAAGCCCTAGGGGCTTGTTTAAGTCCGTACAAAGCACGTTTAAGTTTGTAGACATGATCGGGATATTCATGGGATTCAAACCCCGGAGGTTGGGCTACATAAACCTCTTCATTGATATATCCATTAAGGAAAGCATTTTTAACATCCATCTGAAACAGTTTGAAATTTTTAGTGCAAGCATAAGCAAGTAAAAGGCGTATAGCCTTGAGTCGGGCAACCGGCGCATAAGTTTCCTCATAGTCGATTCCTTCCTTTTGGTTATACCCTTGCACTACAAGCCGCGTTTTGTTTCGAGTTATAACTCCATTTTCATCAAGTTTATTCCTAAACACCCATCAGGTGCCGATTACTCGATGACCTCGCAGTGGGGGGACAAGGTCCCCAACCTCATTTCTCCTGAATTGATTTAGTTCATCTTACATTGATAAAAACCAATGCTCATCGAGTAACGCCTCCTTTGCATTTTTAGGTTCAACTTGTGACACAAAAGCAGAGTAATAACAAAAGTTACTAAGTTTAGAGCGAGTAGTTACTCCCTTAGAGATATCACCGAGAATGTTGTCGATGGGATGGTCTTTGGAAGACTTCCAAGCTAGAGGAAGGTCATCTTTATTAGACGGATGATCTTCCTCACTCTTCATAGGTTGGTGATCCTTTTCCTCCTCAATACACACTGCTTCAGGCTGATCAATTCCCTTATCAGTGTATTTGAGTATGTCTTCTGAAGATACACCTGCACCATGAAAAAAACTACCTTCTCTGACATTTTTTGGATAAGACTCATCAAAAGTAACGTGTACCGACTCTTCAACAATACGTAACCTCTTTTCCGACATTTGTCCCTTGTTTTTGTCTCTGTAGATAACAAACCCCTTTTTCTTCACCACACAGTCACTGAAAAGAGATATGTCTCCTGTCATATGTCTTGAGCAGCCACTATCCAGAACCCATCTTCTTTCGGTGGTCTCAAGACGTCGTACCTACATAGTCAATCAAGGGAAAGTAGGTACCCAATTCCCATTGGGTCTTTTATGGTGAGTGAAACCAAGGTTGCATTTAGGCAACCATTGATAAATTCCTTTTGGAACAAGAAATCTTCTAAAATGAAATTTAGCAATAGTATGACTCTGTTTACAACAATATAGGCAATTACGGTTCATTTGAGGTTTACCTTTGCTATCTCTATCTCGAATCACATAGGTATACCTTTGATACGGATTATTCATACTTTCTCGATAATGTGATCGATCAATAGCAAACATAACTTTTGGCTTTAGAACCTTGTCTAATTTGGCCTTAAGGGTTCTCACCTCTTTTTGCCAAATATGACAAGTATCACAGCCCCAATTGAACCATGGAGACTTATTCTCACCATGGAGTTTTTAAGAGCTTCCAATTTGAATCGAAAACCTTTTTCTCCAAGTGTGAAAAAATCTTTTTGTTCGAGGCTAAGCATTGAAAAGCTTCCTTAGCCTCATGATGCAACATATCAAAAGCCTTTTGTAATTCTAAATGAGACATACTATTAGAATGATCATATTTAGAGTGTTTTACCTCTTTCTTCTTGTTTTGACGTGCCATAAGACATAGATTTATGAATTCATTTTCGTCACTTGAGGTGTCACCATTTTCCGACTCGCTATCGCTCTCCCAAGCGATGTATGCTCGTCTAGATTTGTTTGACTTTTTGTGTTGACGACTCTTATCGTTATCCTTATCCTTGTCTTTCTTAAGTGATGGACAATCCTGCTTGTAGTGCACATATTTTCCACAGTTGTAACATGATCCTTTCACCTTGCCATTCTTGTTGACTTCATTTCTAGATTGCTTCCTAAATTTGACTAGATTTTTATCCGAGTGTTGAATCTCATTCTTCCGAACGTATCTATTGTATCTCTTCATAAATAGGCCCATGTCATCATCGGAGTCATTATCTTCGTCATTGTTGGTTTCATTATCACTTTTCTCTTGAGATGTGGACTTTGAACAAGAAGTCTTAAGAGCAATCGACTTCTTTTCCGTTTCCTTTGTTTTCTCCTTCTTTACACTCTTTTCATGTTTTCCAAGCCAATGAGCACTTGCTCATGTTCATCGAGTTTGCCAAATAATGTTGTGAGGTCTAGAGTAGCTAGATTATTGGCCTCCTTGATCACGGTGACCTTCGGCTGCCATTCCCTGTTAAGACACCTCAAAATCTTATTAGTAGCAACCTCGTTGGGAACCGGTTTACCAAGTACATGCAATTTGTTGATTATATGAGTGAACCATTTTTGCATATCTGCAATGCTTTCCCCTTGCTTCATGTAAAAAAGATCAAACTCTTGCGTTAATGTGTTGATTCGGGCCATTTTCACATCATCAGTGCCTTCGTGGGCTACTTGTAAAGCATCCCACATGGCTTTGGCCGTTTCACAATGAGAGACTCGATAATATTCGTCAACTCCCAAAGAGGAGATCAAAATATTTTGAGCCTTCCAGTCATAGCTGTACTTTTTCTCGTCCTCCTCATTCCATTGTGCTTCGGGTTTGGGAATGACAACACCTTCTGCATTGGTCATGGTAATTTCCATAGGACTATCTAAAATGACATTCCAAACCTTCCGATTAATGGAAGTTATATGGACGCGCATACAATCCTTCCAGTAGCTGTAATTCTCGCCTATAAAAAATGGAGCTCTATTATAATCCCCTTTAGGTTCGTTCGCCATATTCCAAGAAGTTTTACCGAAGCACCAGATAAACCAGAACTCGTGATACCACTTGTTAGACGATGGCTAGGATCTAGAAAGGGGGTTGAATAGATCCCACAATTTTATACATGCAAATGAAGTTCCAAAAATTACTTTCAAAATATTTTTACGAAAGCAACCACTCAATTACACGTCTACAACGAACCTCTACTAAAAGGATCGGATATGCACGACGATATTAGGAATGATACGACGGAAGAGAAAACTACAGATCAATCAACAAAAACTAAACGCAATCAACCAAGTTTCATTTACTTGATGTTTATCCAATTTCCAACAAGATAGGGCGACAAAAATTAATCGCAAATAACCTTCGATTTTGCGCTTAATCAATTTATCGAACACTTGGGGTGTGTGATACTCCAAGTGTGAATTTCCAATAAATGTGAGTATAGAGCCAATGTCAAATACAATCCAAGGGATTGTATCATTTTTTCAAATTTATTTTTAGCTCTATAATACACTATATCAGAAATTTGATCAATTGATATTTCGCAAGTTTGAATAATGTCGAAACGTAAAAGAGTATGGAAAGAGAGAACAAACACGATTTGATTAGGCAGTTCCCCAATCGTCCTCGCTATGGGTACCTCTGCCCCCAATTCCGAACATGGAATTGATATATATATATATATATATATATATATATATATATATATATATATATATTTCTGGTTGCAAATTTTTGTACAAGAGAAAACTGAACAATCAAACCCTCAAACGTCTTTGATGTCGATGCAAAGTCTTCTCTCCCCTTGATTCAAGATGAATTAAGTGCTCCGAATTTGGTCGAACAAATCACCGTCTCACGCCACTAGATTGAAAGAACCCACCGCTCTTCAATCACCTTCACTCGGTCGATTTCGATCTTCCATAATTCAAACCCAAATCTTTCTCGTACGATCCTCCGACTGTAGCTACTAAACTGAACCGAACAACCCATTCTTCAGTTACCTTCGCACGGCTGAACCCTTGTAGAGAAACCGATTCGTGCAAAAAAACCCCAAAATCACCCAGATTCTTGGAGGACAAAACCAGAGGTTTTATTCAAGAAACACCTACTGATTCTCAACCCAGAACAAAGGATACAACACACCTAAGTCTGAAAGTTATCACTTCACACAATGCATGACACTAACAAAAATGATTATCTGTAGTTGTTAGAGGACACAAGGTTGAAGATGAAGATGAAGAGAAAAATCAGTATATATTTTCACGTTTCTTGTTATTACTTGAAGTCATATGAATCCACTATATATAATGCAAGAATAACCAACTAAAATGAAATAACAGCAAAAACAAAAAAAAAACAGAATGCAGAAAAATAGCCCAGACCAACGAAGGGTCGACCGCTCGCTAAATGAGGGTCGGTGGGAGCTAACCCGTGGAAGTATCTATGCAAAATAAATGATCATGCGCCGACCGCTCATCACCTTGCGTCGACGCAAAGACGTTGAATTTGCAGAAATACAAAACCCAGAAGCATGCGTCGACTGCATGCATCAGGGAGGTCAGTGTGCACTAACACGGCTGTTTCACAAGAAATTCACAAAACTGTATGAGTCGACTCATGCTTATCTTAGGTCGACTCAAGACCTGCAAAAACTCAGAAATGCATTTTTCTGCACATTTTGACCAACTAAAACTCGATTCATGCACACCAAGCATTAATACCATGATCATGCACATGTAGAAGTTGTGTAGACCTCTTCCTATGTGTTTAGACACATGAATATCAATGGTTAAATGCAATTTGACCGACAACGAAGTGATACCGTCCAAATTTCAAACTAGAGGCTATCCTACTTGTTGATATCATTAAAACAGAACTAGACGAAAAGCACTTAGTCCTCACAGTTGTGACCCGAAGGAGATGTCGGTACGGACTGAACAAACAGTACTCAATTAACGAAAGGGTATCAAACCAAAAAAGGTTGTTAACCGCTGAGGATTCGGTGTAAACAAAAAGATTGTGATTAACCAAAAAGAAACGAGTGATTAACCAAAAGAAGGTGATTAACTCGAAAGGGGCTCAGTGTTTTAACAGATTGACTATGATTAACTGAAAAAATGGGTGATTAACCAAGAGAAGGTGATTAACCCAAGAGGAACTCAGTACGTTAACAGATAGACTGCGGTTAACTGAGAAGAAGTGAAAATTGGTGTTTTAACGGACAGGAAGTGGTTAACCAATCATAGGGAGAAGAACCAAGAGAAGGTTGCGAACTCCGCAAGAGTTTCGGTGTTTAACAAAAGAAAAGGGATTGAGACTCTTTTGGGGAATCAATAAGCAATGATTGACCACAAGAAAAGGATACTAAGACAAGAGACGGGTGTTAACCCAAGAGATAATCTTTAACCAAGTGGGTGGTGATTGATCAAAAGAGAGATTGAAAGAGATAAGAGTGATCAGGGATCGACTCAACTGGAAAAGGAGATGCGCTACCGCCTGGAGATAGAGGTGACTAAGCCAGGCACAGGGTCATTCGTCCCCTACCTGAAGTGGTCAGAGTGAGAGTAGGAATTCTCCATTCTTATTCCTTCTCTAACACACAGGGTGTAGTGCAGAAGTTGAAACGGACAACGTAACAGCTCCAAGTTGTACAGTGCTCTAGTGTCGCACGAAAACTCCGACTCCGTGGGGGGGGAAAGAGAGAGAGAAAACTCTAAAAGAAGCCTAAAGAGAAGCGCCAACGGGAAGATTAATAATCAAAACGAAGTTTTGATTAATTAATCAAAAGGGAGGAATATGCTAATAATCTTCCAAAATGAGTTGAAAAATTATTAAAGCAAAGGGTGCATTATTGATTATACAAGATTAAGCTTATATTTTGAAGAATAAACTTAATTCAAACATGAATGCAAAGTGAAAAACAGTGCCAAATGACAAACCAAAATGCAACACAAATCATGTCGTTATGTGGGTGAAATGTGCAAGAATGATCATGTTCATGCAATTCTAAGAATGAGCACAATTACAAAGTCGAAAGATCGAGCATGAAAAAATTCACAATCATGCATCAAACTGAGGTGAAATGACTCATAAAACATTCAGAAAAATCAATCATATTAAACCATGGAAGTTAGAGGAGGAAAGCATGGCAAACAAGCTTGAAAAATACCAAAAATGGCACTCTGTTACAGTGGTAATCGATTACCCTAAGCATGTAATCGGTTACTTGCTTGAAAAAGGCAAATCAGGTGAAAATTATGCAGAGTAATCGGTTACTCTATTTGAGTAATCAGTTACTTAGTTAAAAAAAGCAGCGCTGGTGTAAATCTGTGCAGAGTAATCGGTTATTCTCTTTGAGTAATCGATTACCACTGTAACAGTGGCATAAATAGCTTTTCAAAAAGCACTTTAAGCACCTAAATCACTTGTCCAAACTACCACATGCTAGGGTATGAATTTGTACACGAAAATCAAGCTTATTAACAGCAATGGAATCAATTACATCATCGAGATCATGGACCAAGTAATGGTATAATCAATTCACACACAAAAAGCATCGAAACTACATTGTGAATGATACAAAAACGTTCGAAACAGTAAAATATGCAAAGAAAGACCAACCTACAAGGCTGAGATGTGCATTGGATGTTGTTACAAATGAATCTTGATGAAAATAATCAAAGAAAACCAGAGGAATCTTCAATTGTAGCCGAATCGTACCGAAACCGAGCAAATTGCGAGGAAACTCTAAAATACGAAATCGAACCATAAAATCTTGAAGCAAACACTTGAGATGAATCCAATAGCTAATAAAATTCCAGAAAATCAAGTATAATTGCAAGGTGATGAAGGTTAAGCTCAAGAAATAATCACTTCCAAGGTGAAAGTGATTATTCTTCAATATTGAAGAGCTATAGTGAGGTTTGGGAAGAAAATGGAGATGAAGATGAAGAAGTTGCAGAAAAATTCAAAGAGAATTGAGAGAATTGAGAGTGAAGTGTTGTCAAATGTGTGAAATGCTTGAGAGTCCTTGAAAAATGCTTGAAGGTTTGTGTAACACCTCAAAATTTGCCCTCTTACTTTTAGCACTAACTGTCTTATGTTTCATTTCATTCTTGCATTTTCATTTATGCATATCTTTGGTTTTATCATGGGATCAAGGTATCTAACTTAACTTAAAGGAAGAAGATGTTTTCTAGGAGGTCAAGCAAAAATTTCATGTGTATTATCCAAGGAGCTAGAGGAGAGAAAGTCCTTTATACTATCAATAGTTGAGCCACAAACGAGCCTTGGGATCAAGGTATCCTAATTTGTTCGTTACCTCATCAAAAGATCACAATTGACAAAGAAATTTCAAGTGAATCACACTCTCCTAGCATGATGGTTCAAATTAGGGTTTTGAGATTCCTGAGTTTAACACCACAATGGTCATGTTCTTTGAGTTTTTATCATCATTAGATGGCACATCTCATCAATGTCTGACAGGATACACATCATACTCAGAGAAATTTGGATTTGGAGGATGTGCTGATTCCTCCTAGATTGAGGGCACCAAAATTAGGGTTTGCCCTAAAATCAGTTTATTTCTGATTTTCTGAGCAAGACTTGATTCTATGGTATTCCTCATGTCCCTAAGTGTCTAGGATTGAAGAATTGTCCATCAATTTAGTTCAGAAGGATTTCAATTGATCAGAAGATTAAAAATCAGGAGAATTGGGAATAAAGTCAACTGTGCAGTGAAAAAGTCAACTACTGACTTTTTGAGGTCAACATCATGATTTTCAAGTCAAATATGGTCCATGTATGAGATTTGGTCAAGGAATGTTCAAGGGTTCATAAAAAATCAAGAATTTGGAAAAGTTACTAAAATTGGAAAATTAGGTTTTTAGAAACTTACTATTTTTAGTAAGTTTTTAATCACTTTCTAAGCCATTTTTCACCATGTTCAAGGCATCATTCAAAAATCTTTTCCACATGAAAGTTGTAGCTTGAAACTTTCCCTTCAAAATGGATACAAGAACCATGGCATTTGAGTTGTTATTGAGTGAGTTATGTTGCTCCAAAGTGTGACATTTCCACCTTACTAAGTCCAAAATATTGAAATATTTTCTAAGTCTTTTTGGCAGCTTCAAAGGCATGAATTCAAGGAATTTTTTCACATGATTCCTAGCATCATTTCAATTTGTTTCCAACACCAAAATTGATCTTTATTCTTCCTATTTTCCAAGGATCATAAACTTGCATTATTTGGAGCCATATTCATTGAGTTTTACCCTTGCTAAATGGACACTTTTCAAAGAATAATAAGACATGGTGTGATGAATTTTGGCATGGGACGATGGTATCTTGTAGCATGAAATACCATGACCTCATTTTGTTTACTACAAATGAGCATACCATATCATCATGCTCTCATGCACGTGGTCTTGCATGTCATATGTAAATTTTACCATATTTTGAAAAGTGGGGGTGATGGCAAATTGTACTATCTGGTTCCCACAAGTGTAGTACCCCAAAATTTGCCCTACCTTTTTCTAACTTTTTCTAGCTTTTGCATATCCATTAGGTCATAACTCATTCATTCATTTGCATTGGGTTCCTAAGACGTGTGATCAAGGCATCTTCCTTTCTGTGCAACTTGGTTGATATTCATCAATTAAAGATGGTGGTTAGGGTTCATGGCGAAGACATCTTGACATGAGATCCAGTTGTGGATTTATATTGTGGTCAGGACAGCGTTATTCTCTCAGATGCTCATGGTTTGTCACTGGTAGTACACGTTAATGAGGGTTGAGATTGAAGTTGATTCGAGTTCAGAGTTCACTGAATATTTGAGTTTGAATTTGGATCGGGCAAGCGCTTTAAGATATTTGGAATTCAGTATACAAGTTCATTCTTTCTAACCAATAACCATTTGCATGTTAATATCCATCGTCCATTTTATTCACTTTTGATAATCATTTCGATATCCATTTGAACCCATATTCAAAATCCACATTCATTATCTAATGTCCATTCGTTAAAACCATATCCACTTTTATCCATTCTTTTTCATGTCCATATTAAATCCATTAGACCATTTTTACCATTTTATCCAATATCCAATTTTATTATTATTATCCATTTCCATTTTTTATATCCATATTTCATTTTTAAGTCAATTAAATCCAATTAATCATTTCTTTCCAATACCCACTAAAAGTCAATTAATCCATTCCTTCATGAACCAATTCTTAAGTCTATACGTATTAGTATTTCTTTTCGTTAAATTCTTCTTGAGTTATCTTTTATAACTTTTTTTTTTGGGTCCATCAAAAACCCACAAATTCCAGCCAAAACCAACGTTCCAGCCACAACAACTACAACCCTCACACATTTTTTAAAACCGTACAACAACCTATAGCAGAAGAAATTTGATGGATAGCAGAAAAATAAACTCACATCAGCAGAAAGAAAAAGGGAATTTCACAGAAAAAACTACAACACATGGAAATTACAATTCACACTACAAAAACGGAATTCACTTACAGAAAATCCACTCATAACAGAGTTTCTCATTGTATATAAGAGAATTTCTCAGATCAGAATTTGACAACTCCATTTTTTCTAACAGAACTAACATTTTCTTCAACAAACTTCTAACAGAAATCTCTAACAAACGCTAACAGATTCTAATAAATTTTGCTCTCTGAATTTGGCATCTGAGAACAATATCACAATCTTCAATCTCTTCATCTTCACCATAACCAACTCTCGCTTCTCACTCTTCAATTCATCCTCTTCAATCCTCTGTAAAAATTCATCATCGCCTAGCCTCTACCTTCAATCTCCTTCTCAATTCTGCAACAATTCTTCATCATCATCCATACGCTTCAATTCATCCCCATTCAACCAAACTTCAATCTTCATCGATCCATAGAACCTGATGAAATCAAGAACAACATCAACAATTCATCCATAATTACTCAACATCACACAACACGCGCAGGACAAGTTGAAGAGTAAATTGGAAAATTCAACATCAACGATTCAAAGCATCAACAGAAGATTCGAAGAAGAATCAGAAGCAAAGTGAATGTAAAGTTACCTCTGGTTTTCTCTTCGTATTCTCCGATCGGAAGACGCACCAGATGGTTCTCCGGTAGGTAAGCTGCTCTGAATCTTTTTCTCTTTTCTGGTTGTTGTTGATTGTGTTTATGGAGAAATTTATGGTGTTGAATCATTTGTGTGTTGGTGTTGTTGAGTGTGTTGTGAATTTTGGTGCGTATTCTTGTTTTTGCTTCTGCGTCTTGTTCATATCAGTGCCTAGTGGATTAGGACGTTGAGAGCGTTGAGCGATAATGAGCGGTGCTGACTCATTTGCGGTGCTGAAACATTCGCGGCGGAGGAGTTTGTTTTTGACGTAGAACAGCGGAGGAAGGTTGAATGGAGTCGAGAGAAGAACGAAGGGAGTTTGGTTTGAGGATTCTATTGCGGTGGCGTGAGTTATGGCCGGAGAAGGAGGATCGCGACGAAGAGGCTATGGAATATTGAAGGCGGCGACATTAGCGAGACGAGGGGAGACGGAGGTGAAGTGCGAACAGTGTCGCCGACGAGGATGGTGTTTGTTGAGACGGAGGCGGACGGAGAGAGAAGACTGTTCTAAGAAGAGGGCGACGGATTTTGAACGAGGATGAATGGTTCCGGCGAGGTTTTATTTGTCTCCGGCAATTTAAGCGGAGTCGCGGTGGAAGGAGAGTGTTGGAGAAAGTAAATTGGAAGAAGATGACGGTGCAGAGAGAAGGAGAAGAGGATGAGTTTGGAAGTTGTTTTGAAGTAGGTCTAGGGTTATTTTCTCTTGACCGTGGCAACATCATGGACCGGGCCTTGGGCCCTTGTTTTGTTTTTTCTCTCTTTTCTTTTCCACACCATTTTTTTTTTACTTGTTGGCACCCCCTGGACATGAAAGTTCTATTGGGCCTCAACCAAGGCCCATCGCCCTACTTATCACACCACCCTTAGTTTCTTTCTGAACCCACACTGATTTCTGATTTCAAACACCCTGGTTCACTTCCTGCACCCCCACCCCCGGATTCTCAATAAGATTGTTGGGCCTGCAGCATAAGCCCACTCGCTTGGACTTTTTTTCACACACCCAGCACTGCTGACTGCACCCATCTTCTCAATTTTAATGTTTTTTAATTAGAAACTAATTAGATTAATTAGGATTAATCTTGTTTTTTTTTATGAATTAACTTTTTACATTTAGTTTTAATTACTAATTCTGGTTTATTGGTTTAAGGTAATTAATCTTCGTTTATTAGTTTAGAATTAATTTTTTCTTTTAATTGGATTAAGTTTAGAAATAGATTTAGTTAGAAATTAACTTGATTAATTTTAGAATTAATTTTTGATTTTTGGATTAAATCTTCTTGTTAGAATTTAATCTTGACTTTAGTTATCTTAGATATTCTTGATAAACTTTGATCTTGATTGTGGTGCATATCTTAATTAATTCCTGATTTTCTCTTTGTACTTGAATTTCTTCTAACTTGATTTCATATCTGATTCTCTTTGTGATTGAGCTGTCTGGTGTTTACTTGTTGATTACTCGGTATTCTCATAATCCCATTAAGACTCCTAGTCCGACTTAATTTTTTATTAAGCTCGGAGTAGGATAGACATTAGGCTCTTAATCCAAGCATGACAACATTAGGTAGACTTCCTTCTTTTTATTTTAGACTTAGATTTCCAAACCACACTTAACCATTAGGAACATCCATGCATGATAACTCTTAGGATTATTAGTCTCCCTTTAGACTTTTACCTTTCTTAACCTTTGAGTCTCTCTTCATCTCATCTCAAAATAAAAGGCAAAAACACTTAATAAAGGCATAACATGTATTGTATTTGAGCCTTTCATGTGAGAATAAGATAGTGAGGGGTCTTCTCTCACTTTCTTAGAATGTTTAGCGTACGTCCCGTCTTGAGTCGATATGCGAGGCATTCGATCCTACATGAGAGACTTAAATACAATACGTGTTATAAACACAAAAATAACCAAAACACTTCTTTCTAAAAAACTTCAAACAAACAATAATGTCTTTCCTTCGGGATTTCTCTCCTCATCTCATTCACTCATTCCTTAAGGATGCATCATTTCCGTTCTACCGTAAACAGGTAACGCCTAAGTCTCCATACAGCGACCTGCAACACCTAACTGCTATGACGCAAACGTTGACGTATTCCACTAAAAAACACAAACAACTTTCCCTTAGCTGAGGGGAACTACGTCGCTCTGATTCTCATGTTCCTGATGAGATACGTAGGCAGTGGGGTAGGGCCCATTCGAGCACTTCTTTTATTTTCCCTACATTTGTTTCTTTGTTTCTTTCCGTTCTCGTTCCTTTTCCTTTCCGATAGCAGCGGAGCTCCAGACAACGACACCCTTTGATCGAGACAAGTAAGCGTGGATCCCATCGGGTACGATGGACGCGTGGGGTGCTAATACCTTCCCTTTGCGTAACCGACTCCCGAACCCAGTTCTCTTGGTCGCAAGACCATGCTTTTCCTTCCCTTCAGGTTTATGCGGTGTTTCCTTTCCCTCTCATGGGCTAAATACACATTGTTGGAGACTCTGTTTCGGTGCCACTTTCGCGTTTGTACTTGGATGAAAATCCCGGGAGCGACAGCTGGCGACTCTGCTGGGGATCGAACCCAGAATCTCTGGTTCCCTTAGCGAGTCAATCCTAGCACTTGTCTGTTTTTGTTTCATTGGGTGTTTTTATGGAGCTGTAGTGTTGTTTTTTGCTATTTTACTGTATTGTTGTTTATAGTATTACTGCTTTACTCTATCTTGTTGTATTACTATTTTTACTGCATTTACTGCATTACATATCATTATATGCTGGACTATGCTGGTTTTTCTGTTTGGTGGGCAGGGTGTTCCGAGGGATAAGCCCACTACCCAGGCTTGAGCATACACATAGGTATTAGCGTGGGTGGACGTGTCGCTCCCGTGGTGTTTGGCCACGTGTGGGTGTTCACGAGACCTACAACCAGACGAGGTTCTATCCGAAGCTATCTGCTACTGTATGCTCTATACAGGCCAGTAGATATTCTCTGGAGGAATTGTCGACTCTGGTGACCATTCCCGAGGACTTAGTTGCGGCACTCCTCCCGAGTTGTGACAGTGGCAGACCACACTTTGTGGCAAACCCATTGCACATTCTCGATCCGAGGACCCAATGCTGGGAACTCGCTATAGGATATCCTTTTTTAATCAAAATCAGTGGAGGCACTCCTCGATTGGCGATAGTACTGTACCCTAAGGGATGAATGTACTATTGCTTCTCGACCTCAGTGCCAGAAGCTGAGGACCTTTCTTTTTGGAGAATCAGTTGAGGCCTCCTCGATTGATGATGATGCCAAACCAGAAATGGTGAACGTATCATCATTTCTCGACCTGAGAGCCCGGGATACTGAGGATCTTAGTACCCACACGTGATAGGGGCGGGTTGTTTAGAGGTTTGTAGGTAACCTTAACCTTCATCATACCTGGTATTCTGGTTCTCTTATTAGTGCGGACTTATCAGCCTGGTATTCTGGTATTTTAGTATTCTGGTTATTCGGATATTCTGGTATTCCGGTATTCTCTTCAGAGCAGATCTTTGAACTTATCCATTTAGCAGAACAGCAGTACAGAGCTTTATGGAAGCTTTGATCCCATGTCTGTTGCATCTGCATCATCATTTTCGCATACATGTTCTTGTATTTCCAAGGGATATTAACTTTGAGACTTGCTACTGAGAATTTCCATCTATTTCTTGTGGTTAGTGTAAGGAAAAACTTTTGAATCAAAGCATAATGATTCCTTGGAAATATTCGAACATGGCATTCTGCATTGCATTCTCATACTCATATGCATAACAGGTGTTCCGGAGCGGATTTCTCATTCCGACTGGGTATTCTCTTCAGAAACGGCCAACATGACTTCTTCCAACTACTCGATTCGCCACAATCAAGGTTCAGATATGGAACAACTCCGAGCGGAGGTGACTGAGATGAAGGTCCGGCTGGGGGATTTTATGGTGGACATTCAAGCGTTTTCACGAGGTCAGGAACTGCTAAGAGAATAAGTCAACCGGATAAAGACTCAGATGGGCCGGGTTATGGAAATTCTGAATGAAGTGTTAAGAAAGGAAGACAATCAAGTGCCCATTTCCGCAGCAGGGGTTCTCACTCCTCCTATTTCTTTGGGGTATCCTCTAGACCATGGTTTGCCTCGTGAATCCTCTCCACCGTCAGAGCTTTTTCACCAATAGCTGTTTCTTGAGGGTCTTAAGCCAGAGAAGACTGAGAAGAAGTTTGATCTGATCCTGATGCCATACGCTCAGTTGCTTCAGCACTTGCTCAAGTTTCAGCTAATCAAATTGATTGTTGCGGGACCTCGACACAACAAGTTTCGTATGGGTTCTAATGTCCATGATAGGTGTGAGTTCCATTCATGGGTACCTGGTCATGATGTTGAAAATTGTAAGATGCTCAAGTATAAGGTCCAAGGGCTCATTGATTCAGGGGTGATCAAGTTCGCACCCATCAGCACTACCAAGCGAAGGGATGTTCCTCGAACTACTGCTAAAGAAATGGATTTTCCTCCCTCTTCTCAGGGACCTTCCTCAATCTATAAACCTTGGGTTTCAAAACTACCGCATCAGCAAATTAAAGCTGGAACCCTCCCGGTTGCATCCTTTCATCATCAACAGAAGCAAGAAATGTTTTTTGATCCTCTACCGATGTGTCATACCGAATTACTTCAGCAACTGCTTCAGTTAAGATTGATTGAGCGCCGGAAGTTAACTCCTCCTACAAAGCTTCCAAAAGGATGGGATGCTAATGCTCGTTGTGATTTCCATTCAGGGGCACCAGGCCATGATATTGAGGGGTGTAGAGCATTCCAGCACTAAGTGCAAGACTTAATTGACTCTAAAGCAATCGAGTTCGGACCGGATGGCATGAAGGTATCAGGTGATCTTACGCCAGTAGCTGCAAAGGAAGTGAGTATTCCTTCCCCTTCTCTAGGGTCTACCTCAGGTCACGCGTGTATTCCTCAGCTTCAGGTTTCAAAGTCATCACGTCAGCAACCTTTGTTTGTTCCTCGGCCAAATATGGAAAGAAAAGTACAGGGGCAGATTAGGCACCCTAATCAACATTTGCAACAAAACCGTCAGCAACAGAGGCAACGAGGACTTAGGAGGTCTGAGAGAGTGTATGCTCCAATTCCTATTTCTCAGAGCCGACTTCTTGCTCGCTTTCTCCCAGGCTCTTTGATTCAGCTGGGCAAGGTAGTGCCAGTGCCGTTTCCTTTTCCTCTGGATTATGACATGAATGCCAGGTGCGAGTTTAACTCGGGAACGTTTGGACATACAATTGACAATTGCAGAGTGTTCAAACATAAGGTGCAAGACTTGATTGACTCAAAGATTATCACACCAGACGGGTGGCCCATAAATTGAACTTTCTTCATCTGATTGAGCACCCAGTTTGCTAAAACATCTTCAGAATCAATAAGTCCAGACGGAGTCAAGCCTCCTCAACAAGGATAATCATTTAGCTTCTTTACTACATTCTCATGTGCAGCTTGTTATGTTTGTCAAAACGTTTGTATGCATTCATGAAATCTGTTTTTCTTTTTATGTTAATCCTAATAAAGCGTGCATGTTTTTCCTGAAGTAATCCATTCGTATTCACTCATAAGTTTGTATATGTGCATTGCAATACCAACTGTCGTGCTTAAACTCTTGAGGGGGGATGATGAGTTGAAAACGCAAAAATCTCTAATTGTGTGCTTTTGAGCAGAACCCTGTTGAGGATGTACAGACATTGTTTCAACTCCCTAAACACTGAAGATATAAGGGAGATAGACCCTCGTTAACCCCTTTGAGCCTTGAAGTAGGAGTTTATTTTCGTACGAAAAAACCCTCACATTTAACCCAGGGGCAGGGTAGGCGTTAGTTAATTTGACCGAGCGTTCAAATTTCAAAAGGAGTGTGCATCTGAGGATCCATTACTTTCTATTCCAACGTCAAGAGGTCAAGAGATGTGAAACCACAATGGTTATCCATCAACAATCAAAGAGTGAGGCAGTCACAATCCTTTCAACAGAGTCAGAACAAGCCAGTGTCACACGATTTGTTCCAAAAAAAGAAAAGCCCACTAAGTCGAAACTTGAAAACAAGCGACTTAGGAAAAAGTTAGGGCATCCCGCTGGACTTCAAAATCTAAAGATTTAAAAGAATCAGTCCAGGCAAAAATTAGGGATAAAAAAAACGCAAAAGAATGCGAAAGCGAAAAATAAAAGGATTACAAAAGAAAATCCTCGAGCAAGAACAAAGTCGTGTGACTACGAACAAAAGACAAAGGGGTGACTGTCACTCCAAAGCCCCATTAGGTGTCAAACCGTCAGATGCATGGGTTCCTTAAAGATCACAAAATATTTTTGAGAGGCGAACGTTTGTGTAAATTAGCTGAATGTAGGACTGGAGAACATCACGAAGAGTGGGTGGGCACTGTAACACCCCATTTTCTACCCAACATTTATATTAAAAATCAGAGTACTTTAAGATTTCCAACAAAATCAGGATGTCACATTTTTCAACTTAAAAACAACAAACTACTTGTATTTCACTTATCAATTGATACATTTATAAATCAGCTAACAACTTTGTTCAACTAGATCAAAACTTCGTTCAATTTATAATTATTCAACAATTAGTAATAACAACAAGTTAGAAACAACAACATAAACATTCCCCCCGAGTGCTACGTATCAGAGCAAGACCAACTCGAACTAACAGCAACTAAAGGACTTCATAAAATTACTTCACTTCCACATCTATTCTTCCGTACCTGCTCAATTACCCATAATAGGTAACATCATTACAGAAGGGGTGAGATATCGAATATTATAAACAAAAATATGATAATTAATATACTAGATTAGAATCATATAAATTTCACCGCTTCATACGACAGTCATGCAACAACTAGAAATAAACAACTTAATAGCAACCACAACTTATAACAACCAGCAACTCATAACCACAACTTATATCGACAACAACTTATAGTAATAACAACATATAACAACAACTTATATAAAAGATGCAAATTATAGTAATAACAATATATACAACAACAGCTCACGACATTAGCAACTTATATCAAGCAACAAGATATAGCAATAGAAACTTATAACAAGCAACAACTTCACAACAACGACAACTTCACAACAACAACAACTTCACAACAACAACGAATCAATAACAACAACAAATTCACAACGACTCAAAATGTGACACAACTATGCACATGCATGTGGTACCATTGGAGCAGAGCTCCCAACTTAAACATTGTCAGGTTATCGAGGCATTTCAATGTAATCAGGTGCCATCAAGGCCAACTTAATCAATGCCATCAAGGCCAACTTAAACATTGCCATCAAGGCCAACGTGGTGTGAGCATACAGCCCCGACTCATGAATGCAATGTATGCGACAATTATCAAAGGCATACAATCAACTACATCATCAACAAGAACAACCAGAACAACAACAACGAAAACAACAACTCAAACATGCATCAATAGCATCAACTTAATCCAACATTGGTCATTCGACCTACAACTTAAACATGCCCATAAACCGGGACAATTCAACTTATTCAACTGTACGAGAAAATCCACATATTCAACCAAAATTCAACAAAACAAACCGACTAAAATCACCTACTAATTATTACGAACTACCTCGATAATTTTCGTTAAATTCCGGACAACTAAGTTTTCGCCTAAACCGGCTAAACCGACTAAAACTGCGCTGTTTTTAACTTCTGTTACTAATACCAGTTTATTGGAAAATTCTGTGATTTTTCTGGTTTGAATACAATATTAAGATCAATGCTGTAACTGGAAACATGATTATTAAAAGTATTAGAAAGTAGTGTTATTGCTTATAAGTAACTAGAAACATGAATAAACAGTATCACTCCAATAACACTTCGTTTGCCAATGGTGTATGCGCTACTATTCATCATTTAATAAAACTATCTCTTATCATATTACTTAATTTTACCGGGCGACTAAAATTCCTACTGTTTTCAACTTCCAGCATCTTTTCAACAAAATAAATCAACCACACTGCCTACTAATTATTACGAACTTCCCCAAAAATTTTCATTCGATTCCGGACAACTAAATATACCGCTTAATTCTGCTCTCGGCACTATTTTCTATCCAGCTCTGCTACTAATTATTTCTACTGGCTCTGCAACTAAAACCATCCCTGCTAAATATATATATATATATATATATATATATATATATATATATATATATATATATATTGACCCTGTGATTTATTAAATCTCTGCTATTTAATAACTCTGCTATTTTAATCATTCTGCTATTTTTAATAAGTCTACTAAACATATATATACTACAATCCAATTGGACTAATTAATTAAATTGAACTCTGCTATTTCATTGGTTATACTACTCTGGAAGACTCTACTAATTAAATACGGAGTCTGTAATTTACTTGTACCAACTCCTAAAGATGATCATACTTAATAATAAAGTATTATTATTATTGTATACTAATGAAATTATTAAATGTCAGCTATTCTATCAAAATATGGCGCTACACTGCATATGCCAAAATCACTATAAAATAGTTTGGTGCATATAAATTATACAACATAAAAAATGTCGCTACAAATGGTTATCAAATGGTTACTACAACATAAATTAGTTTGGTGATATAATAATTACTACAACATAGCTTATCAAATGGTTACTTATCCAATAATATATTAAATGATTCCATCCATGAAAAGTGTCGCTACAGGAAAAGAAAAAGAAAGAGTTCATCGCTACAGTGCTATGGTATAGAAACATGGTTTCTAATTACTCTATCAAATGATAATGGGTCTCTATAATATACCAATTTCAATCCGATAAATACCACATAGTGAAAAATTATATAAATCTCAATTCCTATATACTAACTATCATTCTCCCGGTTATAAAATTCGAACCCCACCCTTGCCTGGATTGAAGGCGGCTCGAATTTCCGATCGAATTTCTGGGACTAACGGCTACCGGCAGCATCCATCGTATCCTCTTTTCTTCAACCTCCTTCCAATGCTACGTGACCTAACCTCTTTTTCTCTTATTACTTGTTACTGCTATTCTTTTATTTCTTTTAACCAAATAATAATAATAATAACATTATTATTCCTTAATGGGCCTATTTCTAACCCTCTCAATTGCTTCATACAACCACACAACAATCCACCCAATTAGTTAAATAAGATAATCTAATAAATAAATAATATTATTCTTAATATTATTTCCTCCGATTTAACCGACTAAAATTCGACTTTAACTTAATAATCCAAATACGCCTCTTAAAATAATACCGACAAATCCAACTATTCTGATTAACTCTCTAACTTTGTCTAAATCCAATAATTAAAACCTTCGATAATTTAATTAACTAATTAATTAAATTCGGGGCGTTACAACTCTCCCCCACTTAGGATATTTTCGTCCTCGAAAATTTATCCGACACGACTATTCCAACAACTTAATTCTTCAGAGTAATCAAATCTCGTCCTCGCAAGGCAACTCCACATATAACACAAACAACGGTTCTTAACCTCAACGGCGACAACAACGCGAATACTACCCAAGTGATGCAATTGACAACTAACATCGCAACACAAGAAGTAACCAACTTAAGAATTTACCGGTTTAAGAACCATAACACCACAACATAAGAATACCAACTTAAACACAACATCAACGTAATCAAATATCAACATCGGTACGATTCACGTCTGAACAACCGCAATACACTACGCGTTCGCTGCGCACTCTGATTACTCTCCAGGTACTAACTCTACTCAGTTGACCTCCAACTTCCAATCATCAAAATCGACATAATACCAAGGATTTCGACTTAACTCTTCGGAAATTCCGTTCCAACAGGTATTCTACGCTCTCGTAGTTACCGAATACTTCAA
This sequence comes from Lathyrus tuberosus, assembly GCA_022829125.1. Lineage (NCBI taxonomy): Eukaryota > Viridiplantae > Streptophyta > Magnoliopsida > Fabales > Fabaceae > Lathyrus > Lathyrus tuberosus. Next base: position 13,805,082 of record JALAZF010000123.1, on the reverse strand, counting down.
ACTTAGATCCGTAAGACAACACCTCGGAACTTTCAACATAATTACAACGACGACTACTTCCAAATCTTGGATGAGATATTCATATACTTCCAAGAATTCCCAATTGTCATAAATCATAACTACAACTTTACCATCTTTTAATAACACATTCTCCAAAATCGTCTTAAACACATAACAACATTACAACCACATATGGTACATGGGTCCAACTAAATCCAACAAGATAACTCATCTTCTTCACTTCCAACTAGTTCAACATACCAAACCATCGATTCCTACTTATATTGACATAGTGCTCCATAAATTCTTGTCCGAATCAACACAACCGAGTAACTCCTCTTTTTCCAACCAAAATCGCACCTTAATAAACCAACTTATAATTCCACTTCTTTTAATAATCACAACTCAACTTTCAAATATTCTACGCGTTCTTCTTCTGATTATATAACAGCTCAAAACATTCGCAACAAACACCAGTTCCAACTCATCCAAACAAATATGGAAGATACGCTTCATACTCCATACATACACCTTAAGGCATACTAGCCATTCGCTTCATCACCAACAACGACTCAAGTTATCTAGAACTCGACTATGAGTCTCCATACTACTCATTAATCCAATCGCAACCTCATGCTATCATTCTTAAATTCAACGAATATGCTTACATGAATCTTCATCGACAAAATAAACAATGCTCAAGCGCTCGGCTTGACCTCAACCAATTCAACGTACATACTATACTAGTTGGCACGACACATCTATCCATCAATTATGATTTCGTCTACTATCAACAATAGATTAAGGGTGATCAGTCCCTCAATTTGTCAATAGACAGCCGACAACCATAACAGTGGCATAAATCATCATTACCCAACACAATAACGTACCTCAACTTGTGCCCAAAGTTCGGAAGCATAATGCCCCGCCAACTCTCTAAGGCTTACCAACGTCTTCTTAGTCTCCTTAATTTCAACTTCGTCAACGATACAAAACGTCCAAAATCCAATACACATTCTCTTATACACGCTCATAGCACAAGCTCGACTATTAGATATTCTTCTAACATCGGAATTGCTACTACTTCAATTACTATCCAAATTGGTTCGCTCCAATTACAACTTTCATCCAAGTCAAGATTTCAACAATGCTAACCAACCAATCGTCTTTCTTTTATTCTCAGAACCTTTATAATCCCCTAGTTTCACACTTTGCCTCATTCAATCCACAACTCAACAATATTATCGCGGTCTCTCTTGAATTCGTTCTTCTCTCAACATCACCGTCTCATAACATAGTCACTACAATCATTCTCATTCGACATAAATTGCAGCTCTAGGCATTTTCCAACACCGTCACATCCTTTCTAATACCAACATTTTATTCATTATCAATATATCGCACTCGGCTTCATCTTTCTCAATTTTCAGCAATAGTCGCTCAACTTCGAACACATTTTTCTCATCCAATACAGACCTCCCAAACACAAAATCATATTCCAAATTGAAGAGAATTTCGTGTAGATTCTAGAACTTCAAGAATCGTTCAAATCTGATTTACGAGTAAAGAGTTATCATCCTTACAGTGGGACTGGTCCAGAATTCCCGTATGCATAATTTTCCGAAAATCAGCATCAGACCCAAACATTAAAACGCACTTTTTTCCCTCTTCACAAACTTCCTGAAGATAAATCTTATATGCAAACTGTAGGGAATTCCGTAAGCATTCCAAAAAGTCCAGAATCGCTTCAATCTGAATCACGAGTAAAAAGTTATGCCTCTTTTACTGACAGCTGCTACAAAATTGCAAAAATCAGAATTTGAGATCGATGAACATAAGTTCCATCTTTCTCTCTTGCTTCCAAAATTCACCAACATCCTTTCTTTTCATCTCACTACGAGAATCCCTCGACTTTAATCCAACTATACTCAAGGCATATTAATCTACCGACTTGATCTACCAACTTAACATTTCCTTTGGGATAATTCCTTAATCTCAATCAATTCACCCTCCATAATATACACACACCTCGAACTCGACCGATACGAATTCATGAGTCCATACTCTCGCCGGTTCGCAACAACATCGCCTCGACAACATTTGCACTCTTACAATCACATCACCTTGAACCAACTTCTACATACTAACAACACGTCCGGGAGACAAGCCTCTCCCCCACTTGTTTCAAACCAACACCTGCAGACAGCAACTAGAAACTACCAAACAAGTACCAACAGTGTTTCACACACATGTCGAGTACTAAGGGACAAACAGCATTAGACAACATTGGCCGGACAGACCGACCTGCTCTGATACCACTAATGTAACACCCCATTTTCTACCCAACATTTATATTAAAAATCAGAGTACTTTAAGATTTCCAACAAAATCAGGATGTCACATTTTTCAACTTAAAAACAACAAACTACTTGTATTTCACTTATCAATTAATACATAGCATTCGGCATTCACAACTTATAAATCAGCTAACAACTTTTTTCAACTAGATCAAAACTTCGTTCAATTTATAATTATTCAACAATTAGTAATAACAACAAGTTAGAAACAACAACATAAACATTCCCCCCGAGTGCTACGTATCAGAGCAAGACCAACTCGAACTAACAGCAACTAAAGGACTTCATAAAATTACTTCACTTCCACATCTATTCTTCCGTACCTGCTCAATTGCCCATAATAGGTAACATCATTACAGAAGGGGTGAGATATCGAATATTATAAACAAAAATATGATAATTAATATACTAGATTAGAATCATATAAATTTCACCGCTTCATACGACAGTCATGCAACAACTAGAAATAAACAACTTAATAGCAACCACAACTTATAACAACCAGCAACTCATAACCACAACTTATATCGACAACAACTTATAGTAATAACAACATATAACAACAACTTATATAAAAGATGCAAATTATAGTAATAACAACATATACAACAACAGCTCACGACATTAGCAACTTATATCAAGCAACAAGATATAGCAATAGAAACTTATAACAAGCAACAACTTCACAACAACGACAACTTCACAACAACAACAACTTCACAACAACAACGAATCAATAACAACAACAAATTCACAACGACTCAAAATGTGACACAACTATGCACATGCATGTGGTACCATTGGAGCAGAGCTCCCAACTTAAACATTGCCAGGTTATCGAGGCATTTCAACGTAATCAGGTGCCATCAAGGCCAACTTAATCAATGCCATCAAGGCCAACTTAAACATTGCCATCAAGGCCAACGTGGTGTGAGCATACAGCCCCGACTCATGAATGCAATGTATGCGACAATTATCAAAGGCATACAATCAACTACATCATCAACAAGAACAACCAGAACAACAACAACGAAAACAACAACTCAAACATGCATCAATAGCATCAACTTAATCCAACATTGGTCGTTCGACCTACAACTTAAACATGCCCATAAACCGGGACAATTCAACTTATTCAACTGTACGAGAAAATCCACATATTCAACCAAAATTCAACAAAACAAACCGACTAAAATCACCTACTAATTATTACGAACTACCTCGACAATTTTCGTTAAATTCCGGACAACTAAGTTTTCGCCTAAACCGGTTAAACCGACTAAAACTGCGCTGTTTTTAACTTTTGTTACTAATACCAGTTTATTGGAAAATTCTGTGATTTTTCTGGTTTGAATACAATATTAAGATCAATGCTGTAACTGGAAACATGATTATTAAAAGTATTAGAAAGTAGTGTTATTGCTTATAAGTAACTAGAAACATGAATAAACAGTATCACTCCAATAACACTTCGTTTGCCAATGGTGTATGCGCTACTATTCATCATTTAATAAAACTATCTCTTATCATATTACTTAATTTTACCGGGCGACTAAAATTCCTACTGTATTCAACTTCCAGCATCTTTTCAACAAAATAAATCAACCACACTGCCTACTAATTATTACGAACTTCCCCAAAAAATTTCATTCGATTCCGGACAACTAAATATACCGCTTAATTCTGCTCTCGGCACTTTTTTCTATCCAGCTCTGCTACTAATTATTTCTACTGGCTCTGCAACTAAAACCATCCCTGCTAAATATATATATATATATATATATATATATATATATATATATATATATTGACCCTGTGATTTATTAAATCTCTGCTATTTAATAACTCTGCTATTTTAATCATTCTGCTATTTTTAATAAGTCTACTAAACATATATATACTACAATCCAATTGGACTAATTAATTAAATTGAACTCTGCTATTTCATTGGTTATACTACTCTGGAAGACTCTACTAATTAAATACGGAGTCTGTAATTTACTTGTACCAACTCCTAAAGATGATCATACTTAATAATAAAGTATTATTATTATTGTATACTAATGAAATTATTAAATGTCAGCTATTCTATCAAAATATGGCGCTACACTGCATATGCCAAAATCACTATAAAATAGTTTGGTGCATATAAATTATACAACATAAAAAATGTCGCTACAAATGGTTATCAAATGGTTACTACAACATAAATTAGTTTGGTGATATAATAATTACTACAACATAGCTTATCAAATGGTTACTTATCCAATAATATATTAAATGATTCCATCCATGAAAAGTGTCGCTACAGTAAAAGAAAAAGTGTCGCTACAGAAAAAGAAAAAGAAAGAGTTCATCGCTACAGTGCTATGGTATAGAGACATGGTTTCTAATTACTCTATCAAATGATAATGGGTCTCTATAATATACCAATTTCAATCCGATAAATACCACATAGTAAAAAATTATATAAATCTCAATTCCTATATACTAACTATCATTCTCCCGGTTATAAAATTCGAACCCCACCCTTACCTGGATTGAAGGCGGCTCGAATTTCCGATCGAATTTCTGGGATTAACGGCTACCGGCAGCATCCATCGTATCCTCTTTTCTTCAACCTCCTTCCAATGCTACGTGACCTAACCTCTTTTTCTCTTATTACTTGTTACTGCTATTCTTTTATTTCTTTTAACCAAATAATAATAATAATAACATTATTATTCCTTAATGGGCCTATTTCTAACCCTCTCAATTGCTTCATACAACCACACAACAATCCACCCAATTAATTAAATAAGATAATCTAATAAATAAATAATATTATTCTTAATATTATTTCCTCCGATTTAACCGACTAAAATTCGACTTTAACTTAATAATCCAAATACACCTCTTAAAATAATACCGACAAATCCAACTATTCTGATTAACTCTCTAACTTTGTCTAAATCCAATAATTAAATCCTTCGATAATTTAATTAACTAATTAATTAAATTCGGGGCGTTACAGGCACCAATAAACTTTGAGCCATAAACCATTTTTCTCAAAACCGTGAACCAGGCCACGATACAACCCTCAAAAGTCCTAATTGAAACAGGGTTATTTCAAAAGTGTACTACCAAGAGATAACGTTCCTGACACCTATGAGTTGTGCTAAAAGATCTTTGTTGGTGTTGCATGTGCATTGCATTATTTCATTCAAAAATTAATGTTGTATCCTAACCCGTGATTCGCTCACAAAAGGGTTTGCGACATCTTTTCAGTAAGACTTCAAGATTAACATGTGTGTTGCATTAGAATTTTCATTCTCAGGATAAAACATTTTTCTGCTTGCATACATTTGTTTGACATCAAAATAAGTTTACATATGGAAATTCAGTCCAGAAGCTTAATCTTGCCGAGTTGAGAATCCAGAAACTCCCGAAGGATAGCCACATCCAGTGGTACTTCCTCAGGAAACTGAAATTCTGGTACCAGACGTGTGATGTTAAGGTGCGATGTCACAACAACACACTCTGCAATAATGGACAGAATAAGCAACAGGAAAACACAAGGAATTGTTCACCCAGTTCGGTCTAACTACCTACGTCTGGGGGCTACCAAGCCAGGGATGAAATTCACTACTTGTAGATATAATTTACAGACTCAACATACCAGTTGACAATCTCCTAAACTTATACTCTACTAGTGACTTTCTACCTAAGAAACCACTTAGATATGAGAACACTACTCAATCCCCTAAAACACTCAAAGAACAACATCTTTGAGATCCCTTGATCTTGCTTCCTAGCTTCGATCAATCAACAACTCTCTATTGCTTCACAGCTTCTAGAGAGGACAGAAAATTCAACACCTATTCAACCTAGAATAGTGTGATTACAAGTACTCTAAACAAACCCTAGACTCTAAGCCTCCAGCTCTTGATCTTCAATCTGTTTTCTGTACCTTCTTCCTTGGTCTTGTGCGCTTTATATAGCTCCTTGAATTTGGATTGAATTTGTCACAATATTTGATCAGATTTGTTAATTAAAAACTGAATCTTTTAAAACAGATTTTATCCCCAAAATCTTTTTAAATCTTCCACCTTTTAATTCTCCAACAAACCTGCAATCAAATCTCCCATGTAACAGAAAATATCTAGCCCAAGATATTCTCATCCAACGAGTCAACACTCTCCACAATTCCAGCTAATACGCGACCCTAATAACAACAAGCCCATGTTGTCATTAGCTTCAGTTCTGCAGGTCTGATGTTACAATATCACCTATGTGACATCAGACATCCACTTCAGCAACTAGCAACCTTAACACAGCCCAGTGTTAAGTGCAATGTTATGACATCAAGCCCATGACATCAAACATAGTTAACCTTCACAACTTAGTACAGCCCAGTACTAAGACTCAATGTTGCAACATCAACACCATGACATCAGCATTGAACACCTTGTTGTTTTACCAAAATTCCAGCCAATCTAGGAACTTACAATCTCCCCCTTTGGCTAATTTTGGCTAAAACAATCTCTGCATCTTCAGAGACTTCAGCAGCGGAATATCTTCAATATTTTGAAACTTTAACTTGCAGCAGTTTGACAATCTTCATATAGTCTTCATTACTTGATCTGCTGCAGCACCATCTTCATTATTGACAACAGCCAATTGGTGCTCCCCCTCAAAAACTTGAACCAGCATCACAGCTGTTCAGTAGCTCACAATGTGCAGCACATCTCCCCCTTGATGTCTGCTTTGCTGCACTCTCCAATTGCTATGAATTCTTCACTAGCAGCTCCACAACTATGATGTCTATACTCCCCCTCCACAGCTGCATCATTACTTTTCAACTAAACACCTTTTATTTTTATTCTTTTAGCAGCAACTACTCTTCTCCTCATGGCAATTTTTAACTCTCCCCCTTTTTAGCCATAATTAGACAATTATCCCAATAAAGTTAGTCCTAAACTAGCCCTCATTGTTAGCCTCACAGTCAGCAAACAGGCAAAACAAATCATAGAACAAAAAGTAGGTGCATAAACCAGCACAATATTCAAATTACAAAGCAAGCACATTTAGTGCAATACAACAAAACAAGAAAACTAAACTACTAACAAACAGCAGATGGAATTCAGTCCTCATCCGAGCTGGTTTCATCTGCATCCTCATTACCTTCATCTGTATCTCCATTCCCATTATCTTTCTCCTGTTGCAAGTTGATGATCATTTGCTCAATCTTCAATTTCCTGACAGTGCTGGTGCTGATAACCATGTCAAGATCCTTGCAGGTTGCCTTTAATTCTTCAATCAGCTCAAATTTGGTACTGCCCTTCTTAACTCCAGCACTTGATGTTGCAACAATGTCTGGAACATGACTCCCAGCAAACAGTTTGGGATGCAAAGATAGAGCTGATTCCCTCTTACAAGCAACCTCAGAACTGGTTAAGATTCCAGGATGTTGTTCCAAGATCATTCCACAGATAAGGGAAGGGAATGATATAGGCATTTTGATAGCATTGGTAGCACCATGTTTCACCACTTGATCGAATATATAGCTTCCATAGTTGAACTTGACCTTTTTCCCCACAGCATAGATGAACCTTCCTAAACCCACAGTTATGGTGGTTTTGTGGTTAGTAGGTACCCAGTTAACAGCACCAATTCTGTGCAAAATAGCATACTTGATGCTGAGTTTGCTAGCTGTCAACTTATTCTTCAGAGGCCACACCTTAACTTGAGTGGCAGTGATCTCTCTACACACCTCATTGTCAGTTACCTCCAGCTCACACTCATCTTCCTCAACTCTTCCTAGGTACCTATTGACAGTACTAGGAGAGAAGTCAATGCACTGTCCCCTAACAAACACCTTCCTGTAGTTCACACTTCTATTGTCAGAAATGTCTGTGGGAATGTTGACAACGAATTCCTTAACAAGTCCACTATAGCCCTTGGGAAATCTGGTCACAGTTTTTAGTAGACCAGCACCATGAATCAGGTACATAATTTCTTTCATCTGCAAGACATCTTTTCCAAGCTCCCTTTCTAGAGCTAACCTTATTTGGCACACAAACTTCCATAATGAAGCACTGCTCGCATAGTGGAAAGATATGTTGTCCACTGGCACTTCAGGGACATTCTCAGAAATTCTCTTTAAAATAGTCTTTCTGACTGGTGTGATGTCATGAACATCTTCCTCAGCTTCATCCTCAGACTCAGATTGTTCCACAATCTTCCTCTTTCTTGGAGTCACCTCAACCTTGCTCCAAGCTTTAGTTGGCCCAACTCCACCCCTTTTCTTTTTATCACCTGAAGCTCTCTCCTTTTCTTTCCTTGTTTTTAGTCTTTTTGCCAAACCAGGCACAGCTCTTCCGATGACTTCATCATCAGATAAATCTTCAACATTAATCACATCAGTGCTCTTTTCTCCTCTAGGAGCAGTCTCATCCTCCCTACTAGGCGATGTTCTGACATCCCTTTCAACATGAGTATTATCTGCCTCCATTTCAGAATCTTCGATTGCGGATACTGCTAATCTGTGAAGATCTGTATAAGTAGGCTGCATGTCACTCCTTTCCCTTGTACCCCGTTTACCCTCTATCCTTTCCTCAGCAGTTTGTGGAAACGGATTGATAGCTCTAAGTTTGTCTCCAAACAACACACTTGTAACAACTTTCATGGTTTCGGAATCCTTAAAGACAGTGGTAGGTCTCTTGGGAGTTAGTTTAGCAGGTCTTACAGTACCTGATTCAGGATAGATAGTGGAGAGGGGCTCAATGTCCATATGCTTGACTGCTGACCCTTCGTCTGTGCAAACCCTAGCTTTTCCTTCTGCGGAACTCTGAATCTTGGTTGTAGAAGCCATGACTCCAGTTATAGAAGGTTGATTCTTGGAGACGAGAACGTTGATTCGTTGAGAGAATGGGGATTCGGAGAGTCGAGATGTTGCTGTACCGTCAAAGGGGGTTCTAAGGCTGAGAGCTTGATATGAATTAGCAATGACTTGTTCCCTCCATAAATCCTTTCCTTTTACACATTTTGAATCAGGACTCATTAACTTTGAATCACTTTTCAGCATCCTGATGTCACATTCTGATGTTATAACATCATTAGTTGAACCACTTTCAAAGGAACTCCACTGATAGCAATTATCTCTGGTTCTGACTCCTTTCATGATCACTTCATCCTTCTCATTTGTCACCAGACACTCATCCTTTGAGTAGCAGACTTTGTACCCTTCATCACATAGCTGACTTATGCTGATCAGATTAGCATCTAACCCTTGGACAAGCATCACACTATCAAGAGTGAGTCCATCAAGATTTTTCATTCTTCCAACTCCCTCTACTACTCCTTCTTCTCCATTACCAAAAACAACCTTGTTAGCATGCCCAAACATGATCTCCACCAAATGCTCCTTGGATCCAGTCATGTGCTTTGAACATCCACTGTCAAAGTACCAAGTTCCTTCTTCTACTTCTTTGTCAGACAACTGAGCCAATAAGCACTTCCCCTTCTCCTTAGGTACCCATTGTTTAACAACTTTAGGCTTGTGCTTTCTCCCTCTGTTTTGAGGCTGAGGGTATCCATGCAGCTTGTAACAAGAGTACTGCATGTGTCCATACCTTCCACAATAGAAACATCTGATTCTATCATCTCTGAAGTGGTTAAACCTTCTCCCACCTTGATGATAAAGCTGTGGCTGCCACTCATAATGTTGTCTTCTCCTTCCAGAGTTAGCTTGTCTTCTATCGTGCTGATGTCTTTTACCATAGGTAGACTGTCTCCTGAACTGACGATGATGTCTTCTAGGCTGTCTCCCATGGTGATGAGGCTTCCTCCTCCTATAATTGTAAGGTACAGCATTGTTGAAACCAGATCCACACCAGTTTTCCTGATGTTGAGACATCTGCTCTGACATGTTCTGTTTGTACCTTGCAGCCTTCATGCTCCTATGATATTGGGGAGGCATATACTATCTAGCACCTTGAGGCTGCTTTCTCTTCTGATTATGACCAGTCTTCTTCTCAATCTTCTTAGGTTGTGAAACATCAGCTTCCTTGGGAGTAAGATTCTGCCTCTTTGGCTGATGTTGAGGCACAGTTTGTGACTCTTCCTTCTTTAGACCTGAAGTACTTGCTTCTGAAGTACCTTTGTCTTCGGCCACATATCCTATCCCAGCTTTGTCTCCAGCAACTTTTTCTGACTGGAGTATCTTGTCAAGAGTGGCTGTACCACTGTTCAACATTCTAACAGTTTTAGTCATATGCTCAAGATGAGCTTTGACACATAGGACTTCTTTCTCCAATTCAGCTTTATCATCCTTAAGCTGAGCTATCTGTTGCTTGTGGCACTTGTTTTCTTGACAGACTTCAGCACTCTTAAAACACAGCTCTCTGTAGGTTGAAGCTAGCTCGTCATAGGTGACTTCTCCATCACTATCATCATCAGATTCAACAATTCCTGTCAAAGATGTAACATGCTTTGCTGACTCACTTTCATCTTCGCTATCAGTGTCAGACCAGGAAATTGTCAAGCCTTTATTCTGCTTCTTCAAGAATGTGGGACACTCTTTCTTGACATGTCCATACCCTTCACATTCAAAGCACTGAACTCCTTTATCTTGTGCAATCTTCTCTTCATCTTTCTCTTTTGACTTGCTGATGTCAGAAGAGATGTTCTTGACACTAGGTCTATAGTTCATCTTCTTGAACACTTTATTGAACTGTCTTCCTAACATAACTATAGACTGAGGCAGATCCTCCTGGGACTCATCATCTTTAGCTGCTGCACGAGTGGAGACTAAAGCTATACTCTTAGGCTTCTTTTCTGGTTCTTCCTCATTCTGTCCAAGTTCAAATGTTTGAAGAGATCCAATAAGCTCATCAACTCTCATCTTGCTGATGTCTTGAGATTCTTCAATGGCTGTTACCTTCATCTTATACTTCTTAGGGAGGGACCTAAGAATCTTTCTCACCAGCTTCTCTTCTGTCATCTTCTCACCAAGAGCACTGGATGCATTTGACAGCTCAAGAACACTCATGTGGAAGTCATGAATAGTCTCATCTTCCTTCATCTTCAAGCTTTCAAACTTAGATGTTAGAAGCTGAAGTCTAGACATCTTAACTCTAGATGTGCCTTCATGAGTAGCCTTCAAAATATCCCAAGCAGCCTTAGCAGTTTCACATGAGTTGATCAGCCTGAATATGTTCTTGTCAACCCCATTGAAGATAGCATTTAGGACTTTTGAATTCCCAAGGGCAAGCTCATCTTCTTCCTTGGTCCATCCTTCTTCAGGCTTAGGCTTTGAGGTGCCTTCTTTATCCTTGCCAGCCTCATCTTTCTCACATACCTCTGGAGCTTTCCACTCTTTAATGACAGCCTTCCAAGCTCTGCTGTCTAATGACTTTAAAAAAGTAGTCATTCTAGGCTTCCAATACTCATAGTTTGAGCCATCCAAGATAGGGGGTCTGTTGACGAATCCTCCAACCTCTTTGTCCATCTTTCACCAGAAAGTAACTTCCCTAGATCTCACCCAGAGACAGACAGGATGCCTGCTCTGATACCAATTGAAATTCTGGTACCAGACGTGTGATGTTAAGGTGCGATGTCACAACAACACACTCTGCAATAATGGACAGAATAAGCAACAGGAAAACACAAGGAATTGTTCACCCAGTTCGGTCTAACTACCTACGTCTGGGGGCTACCAAGCCAGGGATGAAATTCACTACTTGTAGATATAATTTACAGACTCAACACACCAGTTGACAATCTCCTAAACTTATACTCTACTAGTGACTTTCTACCTAAGAAACCACTTAGATATGAGAACACTACTCAATCCCCTAAAACACTCAAAGAACAACCTCTTTGAGATCCCTTGATCTTGCTTCCTAGCTTCGATCAATCAACAACTCTCTATTGCTTCACAGCTTCTAGAGAGGACAGAAAATTCAACACCTATTCAACCTAGAATAGTGTGATTATAAGTACTCTAAACAAACCCTAGACTCTAAGCCTCCAGCTCTTGATCTTCAATCTGTTTTCTGTACCTTCTTCCTTGGTCTTGTGCGCTTTATATAGCTCCTTGAATTTGGATTGAATTTGTCACAATATTTGATCAGATTTGTTAATTAAAAACTGAATCTTTTAAAACAGATTTTATCCCCAAAATCTTTTTAAACCTTCCACCTTTTAATTCTCCAACAAACCTGCAATCAAATCTCCCATGTAACAGAAAATATCTAGCCCAAGATATTCTCATCCAACGAGTCAACACTCTCCACAATTCCAGCTAATACGCGACCCTAATAACAACAAGCCCATGCTGTCATTAGCTTCAGTTCTGCAGGTCTGATGTTACAACATCACCTATGTGACATCAGACATCCACTTCAGCAACTAGCAACCTTAACACAGCCCAGTGTTAAGTGCAATGTTATGACATCAAGCCCATGACATCAAACATAGTTAACCTTCACAACTTAGTACAACCCAGTACTAAGACTCAATGCTGTAACATCAACACCATGACATCAGCATTGAACACCTTGTTGTTTTACCAAAATTCCAGCCAATCCAGGAACTTACAGAGACTTTTTTTAGCAGGAGCTTTCCCAACAAGTTGTGTTAAGACGTAGCCGATCTGGGGCAACCACGTCGAATCATCTCTTTAAGATGTAGCCAATCTGAGCCAATCACATCAAGAAATCTCTTCAGACTTCAGCCAAACTAGGGCAATTACTTCAAGATTCAAATCTCTCCAAAGGCAGGTATTCGGGGTCTTCCTTCGAAGATCAATAGTCAGGGGTAAAACCACTTCAAGGTTCATACTAGGGCAGGTCATCCCAAGAGCATGAGAAGTTAGTCCATCTAGACGACTGATCAGCCTATCAAAGGTTCAGAATATTGGGGCAGAATATCTCGCGGGGATATGAGATTGTTCATGAATCTTCTCGAGGCGAATTCCTTTGTAGACCATACATTCTGAGGCAGGTACTTCGAGATCCGACGAATCTCTCCAAGAGTTTGAAGACATTGAGGCATTTTGGATGTCAAGTCTTCTGTAAAATCCTCTTGAGGCAATTTCTTTTGCTGGACCATGTGGGTCTGGGGCAAGTGAAAGAAAAACTGTTGTTCACGCGTATGCAGTCAATCAGACAAAAGGTTTAAAACAAAGGGGCATTCCAACCCAAGGCATTTGTGGTCCCCTGTTTTCAACAGGCTTCATTAATCATGTTCCCAGCAAGTGATGCATCAAAATGTTTCTCCCCAACAAGTGGCGGTTCAAGGTTGGAATTTCTCAGTTGCGGAAGTTATATCTAGCACGGGGCATACGTGCACATCCTTTGTTTGCAGGTAGCAGCCTCACACTAGGCTCAAAAGCAAGATGGAAGCCTTTTCAAGATCATGGATCATTTTTTCTAGACAAGTAATCACTCATTCCCATGTAGAATACTGGGGCAGTCAGGTTCAGGAAGAGGTTAATTTCCTTTGGGTAATGTCGTATCCTATCAAGTCGATTCTCCCAATCAGTACTTCCAATAGCTACAAGCCTTTCTGTGTCGATAACGGTTGTAAATTCCCCAGTAGAGTTGCTTCGCAGTTACTGGTCAAGACTCAGTGACTGTCCAGGAGTTGGAGGACGCCAAGTCTTTTGTAAAATCCTCTTGGGACATTTTTCAGATCAGTCTTGTATCATGGAGCAAAAAGCAAGTTGTTGACCCTCCCAAACGGGGGGCATCTTGAAATTCCCCGGCAAAAGGTGTTCCAGATCTATTATCCCCAGTAGAGTTTGAGGATGCTTGGTCTTCTGTAAAATCCTCTCAATAGATATCCCCAGCACGAGACGCTTTGAAACAGTTCTCTCCAGCAGAGTTTGTTGTAAACTTATTATCCCCAGTGGAGTCGTCAAACGGAAAGTTCGCCTAACATGGTGCATTGTGGCACTTATCCTAAGTTCGACAGTTTTGTTCCTCAACAGATTACAGTGGATTTGCTTTGTGTTTTCCCAGCAGATCTCTAGGGACTCTTTCTCAGCATGTTGCAACGGAATATCTTCCAACCAGGATTTGCGTACCCCGACGGAGTAGTTCCGATCCTCAGAAAGATCATATCTCTGGTAGTGGTATCCCCACAGAGTTCAGCATTGAATCTTGGCAGCTATACTCCCCATCTGAGTTGTTTTTATCCCCACAGAGGTTTATTGACCAACAGAATCTATTCCTCAACAGAGGGTTAGTATATTCTTTCCCCAGCCGAGTCTGAAGGCTGATGATCCCCGCAAAGGATCTCGAGTTTGGGAGATCCCCTAGCAGAGTTTTAATGACTTATTTCCTCAGCAGAACGTCATTCAAAAATTCTCATCCCCAGCGGAGTCGCTACGACCAGAATTCATCCCCAGACCGACGAAATAATTCCTGGCAGATTTATCACTCCCCAGTATCTCAAAGTCCAATTTATTTTTGGCAAGCATGACAATTCGAAGCAGACGGATTGTTCATTCGTTCTCCAGCAGAGATATTATCCTTTCAGGAGTCTCTGGGGTCAAATAATTTATCATCATTCCTCAGCAAAGTCCAACCGCAGATTGGCAAAAGTCCATCTTAGGGTGGCAAAGCAGGGTAAAGTCCAACCGCAGATTGGCAAAAGTCCATCTAAGGGTGGAAAAGTTTCAAAGTCCAACCGCAGATTGGCAAAAGTCCATCTAAGGGTGGCAAAGTTTCAAAGTCCAGCCGCAAATTGGCAAAAGTCCATCTAAGGGTGGCAAAGTTTCAAAGTCCAATCGCAGATTGGCAAAAGTCCATCTAAGGGTGGCAAAGTTTCAAAGTCCAACCGCAGATTGGCAAAATTCCATCTAAGGGTGGCAAAGTTTCAAAGTCCAACCGCAGATTGGCAAAAGTCCATCTAAGGGTGGCAAAGTTTCAAGACCAACCGTAGATTGGCAAAAGTCCACCCGCAGCGTGGCAAGTCAGTAGACGTCTGACTCCATTTAAAAAGACATTGTTAAAGTCCACCCGCAGTGTGGCAAGTCAGTAGTCGTCTGACTCCATTTAAAAGACAGTTTCAAGTCCAACCGCAGTTTGGCAAAAGACCACCCACAGTGTGGCAAGCCAGTAGTCGTCTGGCGTTGTTCTAAAAGACATTGTTAAAGTCCACCCGCAGCGTGGCAAGCCAGTAGTCGTCTGGCGTCATTCCAAAAGACATTGTTAAAGTTCACCCACAGCATGGCAAGCCAGTAGTGGTCTGGCGTCGTACAAAAGACAGTCTTAAAGTCCACCCGCAGCATGGCAAGCCAGTAGTCGTCTGGCGTCGTTCAAAAGACAGCCCTTCAGTGTTATTCTTCCCGTCAGATTTTTTTATCCAAACAGAGTTCATTTGGTTAGGTTTATATCCCTTTTATTCTTCTCCACAGAGTGCAAATTTTGCGGTTCATTTTGTATTCAATCACCTTGTACCTTGAATGTCTGAAAGCAGTTGCTATCATCCTTTCAGGTCCAAGTTGATTGAAAAGGGCCAGCTGTAGTACCCCAAAATTTGCCCTACCTTTTTCTAACTTTTTCTGGCTTTTGCATATCCATTAGGTCATAACTAATTCATTCATTTGCATTGGGTTCCTAAGACGTATGATCAAGGTATCTTCCTTTCTGTGCAACTTGGTTGATATTCATCAATTAAAGATGGTGGTTAGGGTTCATGGCGAAGACATCTTGACGTGAGATCCAGTTGTGGATTTATATTGTGGTCAGGACAACGTTATTCTCTCAGATGCTCATGGCCTGTCACTGGTAGTACGCATTAATAAGGGTTGAGATTGAAGTTGATTCGAGTTCGGAGTTCACTGAATATTTGAGTTTGAATTTGGATCGGGCAAGCGCTTTAAGATATTTGGAATTCAGTATACAAGTTCATTCTTTCTAACCAATAACCATTTGCATGTTAATATCCATCGTCCATTTTATTCACTTTTGATAATCATTTCGATATCCATTTGAACCCGTGTTCAAAATCCACATTCATTATCTAATGTCCATTCGTTAAAACCATATCCACTTTTATCCATTCTTTTTCATGTCCATATTAAATCCATTAGACCATTTTTACCATTTTATCCAATATCCATTTTTAATATTATTATCCATTTCCATTTTTTATATCCATATTTCATTTTTAAGTCAATTAAATCCAATTAATCATTTTTTTCCAATACCCACTAAAAGTCAATTAATCCATTCCTTCCTGAACCAATTCTTAAGTCTATACCTATTAGTATTTCTTTTCGTTAAATTCTTCTTGAGTTATCTTTTATAACTTTTTTTTGGGGTCCATCAAAAACCCACAAATTCTAGCCAAAACCAACGTTCCAGCCACAACAGCTACAGCCCTCACACATTTTTTAAAACCGTACAACAACCTATAGCGGAAGAAAATTAATGGATAGCAAAAAAATAAACTCACATCAGCAGAAAGAAAAAGGGAATTTCACAGAAAAAACTACAACACATGGAAATTACAATTCACACTACAAAAACGGAATTCACTTACAAAAAATCCACTCATAACAGAGTTTCTCATTGTATATAAGAGAATTTCTCAGATCAGAATTTGACAACTCCATTTTTTCTAACAGAACTAACATTTTCTTCAACAAACTTCTAACAGAAATCTCTAACAAACGCTAACAGATTCAAATAAATTTTGCTCTCTGAATTTGGCATCTGAGAACAATATCACAATCTTCAATCTCTTCATCTTCACCATAACCAACTCTCGCTTCTCACTCTTCAATTCATCTTCTTCAATCCTCTGTAAAAATTCATCATCGCCTAGCCTCTACCTTCAATCTCCTTCTCAATTCTGCAACACTTCTTCATCATCATCCATACGCTTCAATTCATCACCATTCAACCAAACTTCAATCTTCATCGATCCATAGAACCTGATGAAATCAAGAACAACATCAACAATTCATCCATAATTACTCAACATCACACAACACGCGCAGAACAAGTTGAAGAGTAAATTGGAAAATTCAACATCAACGATTCAAAGCATCAACAGAAGATTCGAAGAAGAATCAGAAGCAAAGTGAATGTAAAGTTACCTTTGGTTTTCTCTTCGTATTCTCCGATCGGAAGACGCACCGAACGGTTCTCCGGTAGGTAATCTGCTCTGAATCTTTTTATCTTTTCTGACTGTTGTTGATTGTGTTTATGGAGCAATTTATGGTGTTGAATCATTCGTGTGTTGGTGTTGTTGAGTGTGTTGTGAATTTTGGTGCGTATTCTCTTTTTTTCTTCTGCGTCTTGTTCGTATCAGTGCCTAGTGGATTAGGACGTTGAGAGCGTTGAGCGATAATGAGCGGTGCTGACTCATTTGCGGTGCTGAAACATTCGCGGCGGAGGAGTTTCTTTTTGACGTAGAACAGCGGAGGAAGGTTGAATGGAGTCGAGAGAAGGACGGAGGGAGTTTGGTTTGAGGATTCTGTTGCGGTGGCGTGAGTTATGGCCGGAGAAGGAGGATCACGATGAAGAGGTGATGGAATATTGAAGGCGGCGACATTAGCGAGACGGGGGGAGACGGAGGTGAAGTGCGAATAGTGTCGCCGGCGAGGATGGTGTTTGTTGAGACGGAGGCAGACGTTGAGAGAAGACTGTTCTGAGAAGACGGCGACTGATTTTGAACGAGGAGGAATGGTTCCGGCGAGGTTTTGTTTGTCTCCGGTGATCTGAACGGAGTCGCGGTGGAAGGAGAGTGTTGGAGAAAGTAAAGTGGAAGAAGATGACGGTGCAGAGAGAAGGAGAAGAGGATGAGTTTGGAAGTTGTTTTGAAGCAGGTCTAGGGTTATTTTCTCTTGACCGTGGCAACATCATGGACCGGGCCTTGGGCCCTTGTTTTGTTTTTTTCTCTCTTTTCTTTTCCACACCGTTTTTTTTTACTTGTTAGCACCCCCTGGACATGAAAGTTCTATTGGGCCTCAGCCAAGGCCCATCGCCCTACTGATCACACCACCCTTAGTTTCTTTCTGAACCCACACTGATTTCTGATTTCAAACACCCTAGTTCACTTCCTGCACCCCCACCCCCAGATTCTCAATAAGATTGTTGGGCCTGCAGCATAAGCCCACTCGCTTGGACTTCTTTTCACACACCCAGCACTGCTGACTGCACCCATCTTCTCAATTTTAATGTTTTTTTAATTAGATACTAATTAGATTAATTAGGATTAATCTTGTTTCTTTTTATGAATTAACTTTTTACATTTAATTTTAATTACTAATTCTGGTTTATTGGTTTAAGGTAATTAATCTTCGTTTATTAGTTTAGAATTAATTTTTTCTTTTAATTGGATTAAGTTTAGAAATAGATTTAGTTAGAAATTAAATTGATTAATTTTAGAATTAATTTTTGATTTTTGGATTAAATCTTCTTGTTAGAATTTAATCTTGACTTTAGTTATCTTAGATATTCTTGATAAACTTTGATCTTGATTGTGGTGCATATCTTGATTAATTCCTGATTTTCTCTTTGTACTTGAATTTCTTCTAACTTGATTTCATATCTGATTCTCTTTGTGATTGAGCTGTCTGGTGTTTACTTATTCATTACTCTGTATTCGCATAATCCCATTAAGACTCCTAGTCCGACTTAATTTCTGATTAAGCTCGGAGTAGGATAGACATTAGGCTCTCAATCCAAGCATGACAACATTAGGTAGACGTCCTTCTTTTTCTTTTAGACTTAGATTTCCAAACCACACTTAACCATTAGGAACATCCATGCATGATAACTCTTAGGATTATTAGTCTCCCTTTAGACTTTTACCTTTCTTAACCTTTGAGTCTCTCTTCATCTCATCTCAAAATAAAAGGCAAAAACACTTAATAAAGGCATAACATGTATTGTATTTGAGCCTTTCATGTGAGAATAAGATAGTGAGGGGTCTTCTCTCACTTTCTTAGAATGTTTAGTGTACGTCCCGTCTTGGGTCGATATGCGAGGCATTCGATCCTACATGAGAGACTTAAATACAATACGTGTTATAAACACAAAAATAACCAAAACACTTCTTTCTAAAAAACTTCAAACAAACAATAATGTCTTTCCTTCGGGATTTCTCTCCTCATCTCATTCACTCATTCCTTAAGGATGCATCATTTTCGTTCTACCGCAAACAGGTAATGCATAAGTCTCTATATAGCGAGCTGTAACACCTAACTGTAACACTAAAAAACACAAACAACTTTCCCTTAGCTGAGGGGAACTACGTCGCTCTGATTCTCATGTTCCCGATGAGATACGTAGGCAGTGGGGTAGGGCCCATTCGAGCACTTCTTTTATTTTCCCTACATTTGTTTCTTTGTTTCTTTCCGTTCTCGTTCCTTTTCCTTTCCGGTAGCAGCGGAGCTCCAGACGGCGACACCCTTTGATCGAGACAAGAAAGCGTGGATCCCATCGGGTACGATGGACGCGTGGGGGTGCTAATACCTTCCCTTTGCGTAACCGACTCCCGAACCCAGTTCTCTTGGTCGCAAGACCATACTTTTCCTTCCCTTCATGTTTATGCGGTGTTTCCTTTCCCTCTCATGGGATAAATACACATTGCTGGAGACTCTGTTTCGGTGCCACTTTCGCGTTTGTACTTGGATGAAAATCCCGGGAGAGACAACAAGTACCAACCTTTTCCATCTCATTTTTACACCCTTATGGCCACTAAAAGAACTGCTACGATCACCAGCCCATTTGCCTACTCCATATGCTTACTATTTCCACCCACCAAGTTTCTCATTTTAAAGAAAAATCATGCAGCCAATTTCTCACTCTATATTCTCCTCTCACGTGCCAAACCACTGATATAAAAACCTCCAAAACCCTAAAGTGGACTACACACTCTCATTCCCTTCAATTTCCATATCTGAATCACAATTTTCCCTCAACCTTCTCATCTTCGGGTTCTTCATTCTCTAGGAGTTTTTGAGTTACTTTTAGTGAAATCATCATCTAGCAAGTAAGGTCTTGTTTCTGAATGCAATGCTAAGCTTCTGTATCCACCATTAAAGGCTCTGTAAGCTTGATCTTCTTCATCATCGATTTCGACTGGTGTGAGATTTTTCAGCAACTTTCTGGATAAATAAAGCTTAGATCTACCTTCTACAAGAGATTTCAAGGTTTTCCACGTCATTTTCTGGGTTTTGCTTGTTGCAGAGAAGAGCCAACGGAGCTTCCTCCGTTAGGTAATCTTCATGAACTTTTATCTCTCATGCTAGACGTGAAATAGGTTTCATACTGGTGCATCTGAAGTCCTCTTGTAGTAAAGGCAATGTTTGCGTGAGTGTTGTGTTCGTTTATTTGATTTTCAGTTTGTGCATAAAATTTTCGTGGCTTGATTTCTCCTTGATAACTTGCTTTAAAATAAATTCTGATGCCAGATATAGATTCAGCATGAAAAATACTTCAAAATGGTGTAAGGTTGTGGTTGTTTCGGTACCGTTTACAGTCGTCGCCGGTGAACCTTTCCGAGGAAGATGACCGGAGCTAGGGCTCTGGCATCTGAGGTGTTTGGTGAGGTGGCATTTTGACCCTGGTCCTTGCACGCGTGGACGGGTTTGACTTTGATGTGGATTAATGAAACGTAGCGTTTCATTTGTGCTGAGTTTTTGTGTTTTTTTTTTCTCAATTAGACTGGGCTTAGCACGTGCTTGATTTCCACACCCTTCTTTTCCCTGGCCCATGCGCGTGCTAACTGAGATCACGTTGTTGTTGCTTTTGCTTATACACCCCCTTTCCTTCATTTCTTCTTGGTATGTTCTTTTTCTTTTATTTTCCAATTTCAATTTCATTTTAATTACAAAAGACATTATAAAAATTCCTAAAAATATTTTCCTGGTCAATTGTCATGTTAACTTAATTTTCATATTTTTTATTTCTTTTTTAGTTTCTTTTTCCTATTTTATTTTGAATTAATTTGGTGATGAGTTTCCAATGATACCCTTCATCTAGGGTTAGGATGTTTCTTAACTTTTACTCATCATTTGAGACCAATATCTTGGCTACTTTTAGGCCATCATATGAGGGTGTCTTGATGCTGGTTTGATGATGGTTTGAGTTGCTTTAGGTGACTTGCCATTTACCTTTTATGAACCCTCGATCCTTGCTCGATTATGTGCATATCTTGACTTGTGAGCCACTTTTGAACATGTTCTTGAGCTAGTTCTGTTCCAATATTTTTGTACATGTTAATTGGATGTTTAAAATTGCCTTTAATTTTTTTTTTTTGGATTTTATTGGATCACTTTGCTATTTTTGGTTGATACCTACTTGTGGCTTGAATTTGATTGAAACATGCTTGGATACTTGACCTAGTTTGGATGCTTTTGCTTACTTGTGATTGTATGATGCTTGAGATGATTATTTGGTGTGATCATGTACTGTCTTAGCTTGTTTGTGGCTTTTGATTCATCCTCATTTGTCCATTTTCCTATTTGTTCTTGAATTTCTAAGTTGACAATGTTTTCACTTGAATCCTTTGGTGTGCTTGACCTAGTCTTGTGAGATGTCTTCTTGTATGATCCAATCAATGCATGAGGACTTTTGTTTGATTTGAATGACATGTTTAAGGTTCTGGTCCCCTTGGTTTAGGGTTCATTATGTGACATTTTCTCACTTCTTGCCTCACTTGATCTTTTGTTACTTGCATGAATGATATAAGTGAATGCTTTGTCTAGTTTTGATGCATGTCTTGAATGTGATGCTTAATGATTCATCTTGATTGATTTGAGTTTGATCTTGGTTTGTTGATGATGCATTTGCTATTGCCCCTTGGATTCATTGCCTTGTTTCCATCTCATATGACCATTGTGGATTGATTTGTTTGATGCATATCATTGTCATTTGATTTTGTTGCTTCTTTGGCTCATAATGCATCATGATGTGAAGCATTCTTACATGTTTGAATTGGATGATTATGACATGAATTGAATTCTGACTTGGATTTACTTTCATCTTACCTTATTCATGTCATCTTTGTGTGAGGTTCAATGATGTTTAATTGTGCTTCTTATGCAAGTTTGCTTTCATCCTTTCTTGTTTGCTCTTACTTGCTTACTTGAGCTTTCTTGTGTGAACTTTTGGAGCATGATTAATGATGTGAATTGGTTATGATGTGTATGATGTGCTTGCTGCCCCATCTTATTTCTCATCTTATACCTCCCTTTCTTCTTCATCTCTTTCACTCATTCTCTTCCCTTGAGTCTCAAGACTTGTTTAAGTCTTGGATTCACTCCCTTAGAGCTACCTAGTCCAACTTAATTTCCAATTAAGCTTGGAGTAGGATTAGCATTAGGGTTCCCTTTGCATGCTAACTTAGGTAGACCTTTCCCTTTCAAACTCAACTATAGGGCCACCTTTGCATGACAATATTAGGAACAATTAGTTTCCCCTTAGTGTTTTCTTTTCCTTTGAGTCTTCTCTTCTCATCTCATAACACTTCTAAAACACTTAATAAATATAACGAATATTGCGCTCGAGCCTTAAGTGTAGGAAATGAAGAACGAGGGGTCTCCCCTCCTCTTCTAGATTGTTTAGCATACGTCCCATTTAGGGGCGACCATGCGATTCACTCGTTCCCGCATGGTAGACTTTAGTGCAATGTAAGTTACGAACTAACTTCAATCCACTTCTATCTAAAAAACACAAAAAACAAATTCAAATATTTTTATCCTTCGGGATCGTTCAAGTTCAAATCATTTTCAGAAAAGGGTATGTTACTTCCGTCTCGTCGCAAACAGACATCGACCCTAACTGCCGGACGCGAATCTAACGTCGCTCATAAAAAACACTAACCGACCTCGTTAAGTCGAACTACGACTGCTCTGACTTCCTCTCTCTCGTCCGACTGAGGATACGTAGGCACAAGACGGTGATGTCTTGGCGAGCAACCTCCCCCCCCCCTTAGTTCGTGTCCGAACTACGTTGAATCTGACTTTCCAATTGCACGAGGGAATACGTAGGCATAGGACGAGCGATGTCCATTCGATTCACTTCTTTTTTCTTTTCTTCTTCGTTTCTTCGTTCTTTTCCGTTCCCGTTCCTCCTCCTTTCCAATAGCAGTGGAGCTCCAGATGACGACACCCTTTGATCGAGACAACAAGCGTGGATCCCATCGAGTACGATGGATGTGTGGGGTGCTAACACCTTCCCTTCGCATAACCGACTCCCTTACCCATTTCTCTTGGTCACGAGACCATGCTCTTTCCCTTCCCTTAGGTTTACGCAGTGTTTCCTTTCCCTCTCTTGGGATAAATACACATTTCTGGCGACTCTGTTTTCGTACCACTTTCGCGTTTGTACTTGGATGAAAATCTCGGGAGCGGCAGTTTGTTTATATAGAGTTTTGGTTTGGAGTTGATAGGTTTGGAATGTGCTTTGGACTTAGCTTTGGATCTAGGTTAGGAGTTAGTTACACTTGACTCACAGAGTCAACAGTTAACTTGTTTAGTTAGGTAGTTAACTCAGTGTTAATCCCAATGTAAATCCAAATCAAAGGCTCACATGCTTGGAAATCAAGGAACATGGTGCACTTAATTTAAAGTGATGCATTGGAATAAATGTAAGTGGAATATCTTGAATGGTCTTGAACTGTCTAGAAGGTTCCACACAATGCTAGAACCATGTAGAATCCAAGAACAAAGAGAGTGCATGGTTGTTGTCCCAAAAATACAGCAGAATTTGCAAATCTGTACAGAGTAATCGATTACCCTGTTTGAGTAATCGGTTACTCTAGGCAAAATTTGCCCAGATTGCTTAGGAACAAGTGTTGAATCCCTGGTTTTGATTTTCCACCTCTTACTTTGATGACTAATCATAGAAACCAATATCTTGGGCTTCTTTTGATGGTGTGATGACTTTGTGAAGGTGCAATTAATCGGGCTTGAAAAACCTGAACATTCCTGCAACCAAAAAAATCATAGAGAAAAAGTGCGAGTGATTATGCCAGCGATGCGAATGCATATGCTTATGCAAAAAAGAAAAAAAGGAGGTCAAATTTTGGGTTACAACAAGTTCACGAGAATCTTTGTGATTTCTCCTTAGGACGAGACTGCCCACTTGGAAGTCTCGTCGTATGACTTAAGCGTAATTCCTGATTGCAATTTTTTTTAACGAGGCCTTCCGGAGGGCTGCTCCTGATCGGACCTCTTCGAAGAGATCGAGCTCCTCCCTTAGTGCCTCGTTGTTCGCCTCCTCGTCCAGGGGAGCTTCAGTCCGCCTGGAGGGCATGTGTATTTCGATAGGGATCACCGCCTCGGTCCCATATGCTAAATAGAAAGGGGTTTTCCCAGTCGAAGAGTGGGGCATAGTTCGGTATACCCAGAGCACGCTGTGCAGCACCTCGACCCCTCATTTCTTGGTTTCGTCCAGTCTTCGTTTGAGACCTCACAGGATTACCTTGTTTTCTGCCTCGGCTTGCCCATTCATCTACGGGTGCTCGACGGATGCAAAGTGTTGTTTGGTGCCCATTTTGGCGACAAATTCCTGGATTTTTTTGCCCGTGAACTGTGTCCCGTTGTAGGTGACGATTTCCTGGGGAATGCCAAAGCGGGCAAGAATGTTTTGCTTGTAAAAAAGGATTATGTTTTGGGCTGTTATTTTGGCCAGAGCATCTGCTTCTATCCACTTTGTAAAATAGTCTACGCCCACTATCAGGTATTTATTCTGCTTTGATCTTACGACAAACGGTCCTAGGATGTCCAGGCTCCACCATGCGAAGGGCCATAGGGAGGACATTGTTTTGAGCTCATTGGGAGGTTTCAGGTGCATGTCCCCGTGACGTTGGCATTTGTCACATTTTTTCACATGCTCCTTCGCGTCGTGTTGCATGGTTGGTCAGTAATATCCTGCTCATAGAGCTTTCCTGAGGAGGGATCTTCCTTTGAGGTGCTGGGCATTGATTCCTTTGTGGATTTCGCACAGGACATGGGCGACCATTTCGTCCTCGACGCATTTGAGGAGAGGGATGGAGAACCCTCGCCTGTAGAGCTTATTTTTGACTAGGACGTAGGAACAGGTTATGCGCCTGACCACGGTGGCTTCCTTTGGGTCGGATGGTAGTTCGTCCTTGGCGAGGTAGTTGTAGACTAGGGACACCCATTAGTTTTTGTCACCAATGACGTTCACATCGAGGGTCAGGGGAGTTCTCTTAATACTCAGTCGAGAAAGTATCTCATGGATGACAGATTTGTTTCCTCCCTTCTTTTTTGTGTTCGCCAACTTTGACAGGACATCTGCCTGGACATTATGTTCGTGGGGAACGTGCTTCACCTCCACAGACGTGAACTTCGTCATCTTTTCTTTAACCAAGGTCAAGTATTCAGATAGGTTGTCGTTCTTGGCCTGATACTCTCCCAAACCTTAGAGGGCCACGAGCTGGGAATCTGTGCAGATTATGACTTCCTCAGCTCCCAGGTCTTTAGCAAGGCGTAGACCCGCAAGGAAAGCTTCATACTCTGCCTGATTGTTGGAGGTGGGAAAAGATAGGGTGAGCGAGACCTCGACGAGGATACACTCCTTGTTTTCCAGGATGATGCATGCCCCGCTCCTTGTCGAGCTGGATGCTCCGTCGACGAAAATTGTCCACTTGCGAGCTTCGCAAGTCGGGGAGGTGGGAAAGGTCATCTCCGCCACGAAGTCGTCCAGTGCCTGAGCTTTTAGAGCTTTTCTTCTCTCATACTGGATGTCAAACTCGGACAGTTCCAGCGACCATTTTAGCATTATGTCGGCCATGTCTGGGCGGCCCAATAGTTGCCTCACGGGCTAGTCCGTGCGCACCACGATGGTGTGGGCAAGAAAATAGTGCCTCAGCCTCTTCGTTGCATTGATGAGGGCCAGGGCTACTTTTTCGATCTACTGGTATCTAAGTTCTGGTTCTTGCAGCGTCTTGCTCATTAAGTATAGGGTTTCTTCCCTTTAGAGGTTTCACGAATGAGGGCGGCGCTGACAGCCTCGGTTACAACGGCAAGATAGAGATAGAGGGTCTCCCCGTTATCTGGCCAAGAGAGGACCGGTGGTTCCGATAGTGCTTGTTTTAGGTGGAGGGGGGCTTTGTCGCATTCTCCCGTCCACTCAAAAGTTTCCTCTTTGCGGAGTAGTTTGAAAAAGAGGAGTGCGTGCTGAGCAGATTTTGCCACAAAACGGGACAGTAAGGTGAGCGTCCCATTCAGGGCTTGAATTGATTTTTTCAAATTCGGTGTGGGGAATTCAAAGAAGGCTCTGCATTTGTTGGGGTTGGCTTCAATTCCTCGTTCTATTAGGTAGAACCCGAGGAACTTTCTTGCTCGTACCCCGAACGTGCATTTTTCCGGGTTAAAGCACATCTTATACTTCCTGGCCTGCTCGAAGACCTTCTTCAGATGGAGCGTATGGTGGGATTCCTCATGGGATTTCACGATCATGTAGTCCATGTAAACCTCGAGCATATCCCCGACCTCTCCTTGGAAGACTTTGTTCATCATTTTTTAGTAGGTAGCACCAGTGTTTTTAAAGCCAGAGGGCATTACGTTGTAGTAATAATTTCCTGATTCAGTCATGAAAGTTGTGTACCTCTTATCGCTTTTGGACATGGGTATTTGGTTATAGCCCGAATACGCATCAATGAAAGACAATAATTTAAAACTGACAGAATTATCAACTAATTTGCCTATGTTGGAGAGGGGATATGCGTCTTTAGGGCAGGCCTTATTAAGATCAGTATAGTCAACACACGTTCTCCATTTTCCATTTGATTTCTTTACAATTACAATGTTTAACAACCAAGTAGTGTACTTGGCTTCCGAAATGAAATTTGCCTTTAAGAGGTCTTTTACAGCTTGCTCGGTAACCTCCGTTTTTTTCGGGGACTGTTTTCGCCTACGTTGAGCTACTCCCCTAATGGCGAGTCGATGGTGAGCTAGTGGCAGGCCACTTCTGGATCCAGCCCATGCATCTTCGAGGCGCTCCACGCGAATAGGTCTACATTCTCCCCGAGACAAGCTTTCAGCTGCTTTCTCGCAAGATCGGGTAGGCCGGTCCCAATCTTCACCCCTTTGTGGGGGTCGTCATCGAGGAGGACTGGCTCAAATTCGCCATCCGGGATTGACCGCATCGAATGGGCAGTCTCACCCCTGCTGGTTGATGTTGAGGGGCTGCTCGAGCTCGAATGCGTCTCCTTCCCCTTCTTCTTTTGGTCCCTTAAGTCATCATTGTAGAAACGGTTGTCGAGGTTGATGGAGTCGACGCGGTGCACCGGTTTCACCTCTTCGGAGCTGCAGGGCAGGGTAGGCTTGCTGGAAGTCTTTGGCCGAGCGGCGATTGTGTCCAGGCCTTTTGAGGCTGCCTCGAAGCACCTCCTTGTGGCCTATATGTCTCTGTGTAGGGTGGCGACGAGCCCTTTGGAAGTGTAGTATTTCATCTTCAAGTGCGCCGTGGAGGGTACAACTACCAATTCGGCCAGAGTTGGTCGTCCGAAGATGCACTGGTAAAGGAATGGGAAATCAATTACCAGAAACTGGACCTTGATGGATTCGGATGTCTTTGCTACCCCGAAGGTGACAATTAGCTTCACGTACCCCCATGGCTTCATGACTAAACCGTAGAAGCCTTATAGATCAGAGCCTACATAGGGCGTCAGGTGTGTCTCGTCCAGCTTAAGTGTGGAGAATAGTTGGGAGTACATGATGTCGACCGAGTTTCCATGGTCGACCAGAATTCGCCGAACCTCAAAGTTGGAGATCTGCGCCCTTACTAGTAGAGGAATACTGGAGTTAGGAGCTTCACCGAGGAGTTCCTCCCGTAGAAGGTGATCGGAACCGACTCTCCCTGGACTTTATCGAGGGTAGAACTCCGGTTCGAGCTCGTGTTGATGAGGTGCTCGAACTTCGTCTTCACAGACCCCACGACTACCTTGTTGAATCCCCCTCCCGATATGACCATGGCGGAGGGGAAGCTTTCCCATGGGTTGTGTGCAGCGAAGTAAGGATTGAATATGAGCCCATCGGGGACATAGAAGTCTTCCGGTCGTGAGATGCTCATGGTGACCCGAAGGCTGGTCTCGTCCTTCTTCTTCGTGAACTATTTCAGGTGCCCGTCCCTGATCAAGATTTCGATTGCATCCTTGAGATGGATGAAGTCATCCGTCATGTGACCATGGCTCTTGTGGAACCGATTGTACTTTATCTATGTTCAGCTTGGCAGGTATGTGCTTTGGGAAATGGACCCATACTTGCCGAAACTCCGAGTAGTGCATTCGGAGAGAATCTTATTGCGTGAGGCGGTCAACGGAGTGTACTCGTGAAAGCGTCCAGATGGACCTTTGTGGTCTCGGGATTCCCAAAAGCGATCCTCTCTTCATTTCTCTGCTCCCCGACGATTTGACTAGGAGTCGTCGTTTCTAGAGGACCTGGCGCCCTCTTGGTGCCTCGAATCCCGAGCAGTGTTCGCAGCTTCCTTTTCTTAGTAATGGATGTATGCCTGAGCCTTGAGGAGGAGGGCGTCCAGTGTTCTTGGAGTCTCAATGCCAACCACCTTGGCAAAGTTGTTGTGGGGACGAAGTCCTCATTCGAGCAAATACTTCTTCATGTCGTCGGTCATGGAGACCTGGGCGACTTCTTTATTGAATCTTTCGATATATGCTCAAAGAGATTCGTCTTTCCCTTGAATGATGGCCTCAAGGGAGGCTTCTGTCTTTGGGTGACGACGAGAGGCTGTGAAATGTCGGGAGAACATCCTTCCCAACTGCCTCCATGATGTGATAGACTCGTAAGGAAGGCTCTTGTCCCAGGACATTGCTCCCTTCCTCGGCGTGGTTGGGAACAATCTACACTTGATGGCGCCTCTGACACCATGGTAGGGCCGGCCCAACATGTTTCGAGGCCTAAGGCAAAACTTAATTTAATTTATTTTAAAAATAATATATATATATATATATATATATATATATATATATATATATATATATATATATATATATATATATATATAATATTAATTTGGTTGTTTAATAACTATAGAATTTGTTTTAATGAAATATGCAATCACAACTTACTTATTTTCTCTCTCCCATATATTTCTTTCCACCTTCATGTATTTCTTTTAACCAGTAAAAATTATTGGTGTTATAAAAATAACCACAACAGAATTCGAACCCATGTGGCAAAACATGATTGTTTAAATTTTTCATCATTACGCCATAACATTTATGTTATATTTTATGAAAGATTCTTTTATTATATAAAAGTTGAGGTCATATTTTTCTGCATTTGAGGCCTATTTTAAAGGACCTAAAATTTGAGGCCTAAGGCGGCCATGGTAGTCGAGCAGGGCATCGATGTTTTCGATGTGTTCGTCGGGATCTGTCGTGCCATCATATGTGCCTAGGGTGGGGGTTTCTCCAGCCCTTTAGGCAATTGGGTGGCCATGATTTCTTGAGACAACGGGACTCGAGGCTCGTCGTCGCTGCTACTGCTCGACCGCGAAGGAGAGCGGGCGTTTCGTCTAGGGAGGGGACCGCGATCTCGACGGGGAGAATGTGTTCGCGCCCGACCCTTGGATTTGGGCGGAGGCGAACACTGGTGTTCTGTCTGCAGATCCCTTATAGTTCTCTTGGCCCTGGGGGAGTGTTTGCTTTGGGGAGGAGTATGGTCGCGTTTTCTTATTGCCAATGATTCTGGCTCCGCTGGCACCCGGCGGTTTCTGCCTTGTTTGGGAGAAGGACTCCGAGATCTCCGGTGCTCGCGCCTCGGCGGAGGAGATCTTGGACGACGGGTCTCTTCCAAGGCTCCAATTCTTGAATTCTTCTGGAGGATTAGAAGGTTCGTCTTGTTGAGGGCTTCGAGCAGGGATACCATGGCCGGGTCGACGTTGGGCGGAACTGGGACGGGCTGATGGTCCTCTGAAGGCTGGACCTCTATGTTGTCAGCGCGATCCGGGGAGGGAGATGCAGTGGCTCCATCCCTCTGTTGATGAATGTCGTCTCCAAGAAAAGGGTTTTCCCCTTCATTATATGTCTTGCTGACGGGGAAGACGATGGTGTTGTGAGCATCGTTGACGTTGTCATGGTTATCTATAATCGGAATCTTGAAAAGCTGTTTTGATCTTAGGTTTACGGGGAAAGAAAGACGGGGAGAACAAAGTTTTCCACAGACGGCGCCACTGATCTTTCCGGTTGATCAGAACATGAGGTGGGCCCAGGACTTCGTTTGTGATGCTGGATTCCATGGGTAAGGAGGGGGTGTCCCTCAAGGCACTCTGATGCTAAAGGATCGGGAGAAGAAAAGGCAAGTACAAAGTGAGTATGTCTTAGGATGATTTTAGAATACCTCACCCTCTCAAATGAGAGGGTTTTTATAGTGCCCCCAACGCTTGGCCATTGGTCCCTATTTTTGGGGCGAGATATTTGCTCCGCAAAAATAGGTAACTGTCAGAAACATATATATATATATATATATATATATATATTTGAGTTTTTGCTACGGGTTCGGGTTTGGGTGAAAAAACTCGAATCCAACGGGTGTGGGCGTGGGTGTTATTTTTCCACCCGAATAGCCTTTGGGTTCGGGTTCGGGTTCGGGTGGTGATTTCGGGTGCGGGTTTGGGTAGTATGAAACCCGCACCCGACCCGACCCGTTGTCATGCCTAAATGCGTGGTTGCGAGGAAAAGCGTTGTGACCGTTCCTAGATGGTTGAACTGTGCGTGACAGGCAGAAATGTGACGAAGGGCAGCTGATCCTGGGGGTCAGCTGGTCAACCCTCCTCGACTGTGGGGCAGAAGAGAAAATGCTTTCCTTTGCCCTTAACTGGCAAGGCTTAGGCTATTGGGACGTTTTGGGTGCAGAAGTGGATTGGACCATGGCTAGCCATTGGACCAGTCCGGAAAGACAAACAAAATACTAAAAAGTATAAATATTATTTAAATAAATTATGTAAATAATTAATAAAATTGAATAAAATTTTGAACAAATAATTTTTGAAGAATAATTCATATTCTTTGGGTAATATTTTTAATTCACCAAGAATGACAATTTTTTGTTTTTTATAAGAAATTTATGCATTTATCAATCATAATTGTATCATATTTTTTATTTATAAAAATAGATATTTGTAGTATTTTTTTGTTATTGTCTCATGTATTATCCATTTTTCGTGATTGTCTCGTGTATTTTTTTCATGATTGTCTCATGTTTTTTAATGTATTTATCGATCAACATTTTATTTCATTTCCATTTACAAAATAAACGCATTAAATGAGAATAATTAGTATTAGCACAAATTTATATATTTTAAAAACATGTTAAAAATAATAAATATATTATTATAAATTTAAATTTGAATATATTTTTCTGGATTTGAAATCGTAGTCTGTATGGGACTTTCTCCCGTGTATGTTTGGTATTTGCATCGATTATACTACAATGGTAAAGGTATAAAATGGTATTTGTCATAAATTATAATTTTAAAATTATTAATTATATTTTAAGGATAAGGTATAAAATCTTGTCATAAATATTTAATTATATTATAAATTATAAATTATAATTTTAAAATTATTAATTATAAAATTTAATTATATTACTTAATTAACACTCTACAATTTTAGTGTAAATATTATTGTAATCATGAGTGTAGGAAATAGTTTTATTTAGGGTTTAGGAAAAAATGAAAGCTTTATTTAATGTTGTATTAAATAAATTATTCAAGGAATGCAAATGAATAGTATAAATTAAAATAATTTATTTTATTTGATTTTACACTTTGTTGGCTTAAAATTCTATGTTACGAAATTAAAATAATAAAAAAATATATAATATTATTAATTATATTTTAATAGTGTTTTTAATTGCAGTTAATATATTAAATATTTTATAAATGAACATTATAAATAAAATAGATAGGTACTATGACTGTTTAATATTTTCTCAATTGTTGCAAAAATATCACACATTCAAATTTGAGAATTACTGGTTGCAAGAACAGGATATTGAGAATGTTGTCCAGAACAGTTGGTTGCAAGGTGAGAACCATGATGTTATGCATCACATTACCCTATGTGCGGAAGAACTAGACAAATGGAACATAGTGCAATATAGACAGCAGAAAGGTGAACTGAAGAGACTTAAGGATATGATGGAGAGAGGTCGTCAGAACCAAGATATGGACTCGATGTCGAGGTTTCTTGAAGCTCAGAAGGAGTACAATAAATTGATTATAAACGAAGATACGTATTGGAAACAATGAGCTAAGATGCATTGGTTACGAGACGGGGATCTCAACAGGAGGTTTTTCCAGTTATCAGCTACGGTTCAAAAGAAATTCTAGAAAATTACTATGCTACATCAAGATGAAGGTGTTGAGGTACGTGAACATGCGGGGTTGTGCGATATTGCAAAAGGATATTTTAAAGACAATAACAGATTGACAGCTCCCTTGCTATCAGTAACAGATTACCCTTATCCAACCCATGATACAGTCCTTAGCCTTATCCAACCCATGATATCAGTGAAAGACAATAACAGATTGACACCTCCCTTGCTAATGAAAGAGCTTTACGCTGCTTTAGGTGAGATGCATCCTAATAAATTGTCGGGTTCTGACGGCTTTAATCCAGCTTTCTATCAAAACTTTTAGGATTTGTGTGGTAAGGATATTTTTGAGGCTGCTAAGGTTTGGGTGGAGAGGGGTTTCTTCCCCCCGTCACTAAATGATATGAATGTTTGTTTGATCCCTAAGATTGCTAACCCTGACGACATGAAGGATTTCTGTCATATTTCCTTATGCAATGTAGTATACAAACTTGTGTCTAAAGCTTTTGCTAATAGATTGAAGGTGATGTTAGATAAATGTGTGGTAGAGGAACAATCGGCATTTGTGGAGGGACGTTAAATCCTTTATAATGTGATGATTGTTATAGAGGTTATCCATGCCTTCAAGAGAAGGTTTAAAGGTAGTAAGGCTCAGTTGGCTCTCAAGGTAGATATTAGTAAGGCGTATGACAGAATGGATTGAGGTTTTCTGAGAGGTATGCTCTCTAGGATGGTTTTGCAGAAAGGGGGGATTTATTAGATTATGATGTGTGTCACCTCGGTGCACTATACTATTCTTGTTAATTATGATAGGATTTGACCCATTGAACTAGGGAGAGGACTGAGCCAAGGGGACCCACAATCCTCTTACCTTTTTATTCTAGTCTCAGAAGGTCTTTTCATCTCTTATTAAGGGAGCAGTGGCAAGTGGCGACATTCATGGGATCCAAATATGCAGAGGGGCACCTAGTGTGTCCCACCTTCTTTTTGCTGACGATTATTTTTTATTTTATCGGGCTAACCTTTCTGAAGTTAGACATCTTGTGAAGTTGCTTAGCACTTACGCAGATGCCTCTAGGCATAAGATTAATTTGAATAAATCAGAAGTGTTTTCTAGTCGTAAATAAGTAATTCGACCAAGGAGGATCTTGCTAGCATTAAGGGAGTTCGTCATGTGATGGCAACTAGAAAGTATTTAGGTTTGCCCTCAATGATTGGTAGGATTAAAAAGGAAACTTTTTCTTTTATCAAAGATCGTATTTGGAGTATAATTACTTCCTAGAGAGGTCGAGCGTTATCAAAAGTAGGGAAAGAAGTCATGATAAAATCAAATTTTCAAGCTATTTTGTCATATATTATGAACCTCTTCATCCTCCCAGATGCAATGTGTAATGATATTGAGAAGATGCTTAATTCCTTCTGGTGGGGAGGAGGTAGTAATAATAAGGGAATCCATTGGATGTTCTGGGATAAGCTTGCTTGCACTAAGAAGGAAGGTGGATTGAGATTTAGAGACTTTAAAGCCTTTAACATGTCCATGGTTGCTAAACAAGGCTGGAATCTATTGTCAAAACCTCATGCTCTTGTTTTTAGAATCTTCAAAGCAAGGTACTACCCTAGAACATTTTACTTTGATGTTAACTTTGGTTATAATCCTGGCTTTGGGTTGGGGAGTATTTGGAAGGCGAAGTAAGTCATGTCCTTAAGTTGCAGGTGGAGCATTGGGGATGGTAGTAACATCATGGTAATGAATGAACCTTGGATCCGTGGAAAAAGGGATGTATGTCTGAATGGTCCCCAAAAGCAAGGTGCGTATAGTATTACATTTAGAAATCTTATGTTGCCTAATGTGAAACAATGGGATATGAGGGTTATTAGAGAGCTGCTTAATTATGTAGATGTTGAAGAAATCTTACGGGTCTCTTTTTTGGAGGAGGTCAAGGAGGATATGATGATTTGGAAGGAAGAAAAAATGGGTCCTACAGTGTGCGTTCTGGTTATAGATTTGGAGGAGCTCACGTAAGTGGCACGAGAATGGGAGATGGGATGAGGATTTGTGTAGTCTCTGGAATATCAAAGCCCCACCAAAAGTTAAGCATCTTTTGTGGAGAACTTGTCAGGGTTGCTTAACGACTCGTGCTAGACTCCGACAACATCATGTTCCTTGCCCATCTACTTGTCAATTTTGTGAGAATAACCTTGAAGATGATTGACACCTATTTTTTAGATGTAATGTAACAAACTAGTGTTGGAGGGCAGCAGTATTGTTCACTCTTATAGATGCTCGTTTACATTCTTTTCATGATGTTAAGTCACTTATCTTTGATATATGTAGTGGGGAGGATAGGAAAGATGCTGGTAGATTTGCAGTTATGATATATGAGATCTGGAAGAATATGAATGACCTCATTTGGCACAATGAGAATGTGGAAGCCCCTAAATTTGGTTGGTTAAAATTTCATAAGTGGCAAGAATGATTTATGGCCCAAAAAGCTCTAGATCTTGTAAATGCCCAACAATATTCTACGACTAGGAATCCGCCAAGGGAAGGGTGGTTGAAATGTAATGTGGATGGAGCGTTTAACAAAAATCGTGGTACTTCTAATAGAGGATGGTGTGCATGTGATAATCTCGAGAATTTCATTATTGCAGGTGTGGCATGGGATCTTGGTACTTTGTCCGTGATTGAAGTTGAAGCTTTAGTTCTTAACTATGAAGCTCTGACACGCCATTCACACGGTGTGTCGCCGTGTCAGACAAGTGTCCGACACGGATACGCGTACGACACACGTACGACACGTATCTGACACGTTTTTGAAGTATCCAACACAAAAATAAATTTAAATCACAGCGGACACGGATACGACACCTTATTTCAAATAAAGGACACAATCCAACTCAAAATTTCAGAATTAAACTAAAAAAATTTCAAATTTAAAAAAAAAATAGAATTTTTATCTTTCATATTCCACTTCTCCACTATAAAAACAACACAATTAGGATTCTTTATTTTTTCATATTCCACTGCTGCTTGTGTTGAAAGAAATTAGAACACATATTCATTTATCCATTCTTTAAAGAGAAGCAAGATAGCACCACATCGAGCGGAAGCTTTAGTATATATGCATAGTAACCTTCCACTTCTATCAAGGAGCACTCCCTAATATCATCAAGAGGAAACTAAAATGTGAGATGTTGCCAGAAATGAGTTTGAATCATTATTCAAGAAATGCAAATGAATGGTATAAATTAAAATAATTTCATTTATTTGATTCTACACTTTGTCGGCTTAAAATTCTATGTTACAAAATTAAAATAATAAAAAAATAAATTAAATAATATTATTAATTATATTTTAACAGTGTTTTTAATTGTAGTTAATATATTAAATATTTTATAAAAGAACATCATAAATAAAATAGATAGATACAATGTCTGTTTAATATTTTCTCAATTGTTGCAAAAATATAGAAACAAACTCTTTAAATGTTGTTTCAAAAATAGAGAAACAAACTCTTTAATAATAAAGACAATCCGTTAACCAAAAACCTGAAAATTTAAAAACCGTATTTTTTCTTCAACATTTAATTTCATTTCCATTTATAAAACCAATGCATTAAATAAGAATAATTAGTATTAGCAAAGATTTATCAATTTTTAAAAACATGTACAAATTAATTAATATATTATCATAAATTTAAATTTGAATATATTTTTTTAGATTTGGAACCGTATCTTACTTTCTCCCGTGTATGTTTAGTATTCGATCAATTACACAACAATCGTAAGAATATTCTAATAAGAGTGTTTAATATAAACTAGACAAAATAATACTACAATCTTATCCTAAATTATTGGTTTAAACTATTTATTATATATCTTATGATAAATTATTAATTATATTTTAAATTATAAAATATAATTTTAAAATTATTAATTATAAAATTCAATAAGATTACTTAATTAACACTCTACATTTTTAGTGTAAATATTATTATAATCAAATTCTCTGATTTTATTTAGGGTGTACGGAAAAAATGAAAACTTTATTTAATGTTATATTAAATAAATTATTCAAGTTATAGAAAAGCATTAAATGGTTAAGAAATGAAAAAGTCTAGCACAAAACCTGAGGGTGGGAAAAAAAATGTCACCATTTTGATCTCTACCTCCCTTAGTGGCATGCCTTGACTTTGAGTTTTTATTTTAATTGAAAATTTGCATCTCACATAATATTTTTTTTTCTCTAATAAAACAAAAAAAAAAACTTATGCTTGTTTTTCTTTACTAAAATATTCTCCTTCTGTGTCTAAACGATGTCCTAGAGGTCGTACACTGTGTATGTGGAGAACTACCATCCACTAATCAAGGAATAAATTATTAAAATAACAGAAAAAAAAAATACCGAATTGCAATTTGACGTTGATACGGCATGTGCTCTTCCATGTGCACAAGGTTGAAATAATTGGTTACTGAGAAAGACTGACACATGGCAACAATCAATAACCACCAGCTTATCAAAATAAATAAATAAATAACCACCAGGAGTTTGAGGAGATGTGGAGGTTGCTATAATGTAATTGTCAAAAACCTTCCAATAAGCACTTTCTCCAAACCACACTTTTATTTAACCCAAACCAACTAACATGGCTGTGCTTAACTGCTTATAACAAAGACCCTCACGTTAGTTTTGTCCCTCAAATCACTTTTCAATAAAGTTGCGTGCGTTCTCATTATCCGTTGGTGTGAGAATGTGTGACTCAACTTTCGCTACAAAAGAAGGGCACCAATTCATTCTTGCAAAACACATTCTTCAGGAGGATCAATAGACTACAAAGTGGACAGCTACATTACACTCAAAATTGTTAAAAGAGAAAAGAGTAATTCACTTCCATCTAACCGGTTGACATATTAGTGTAACTAACTGGTTATATTTTAAAACTTTCATGTAAAAATTGAATCAGAAGTAAAGTGCAACCGGTTGATATAATATATCAACCAATTACACCAATATATTTTCTCCATTTTCAACTACAATAACAGAATGTAATCGGTTTGCATAATAATGCAATCGGTTACATCTGATAGTTGTTAGTTTTATTTTGTTTGATAATTGTATCTCATCATCTAATTATATAAATATTTGTGGGGTATCTTGTGAATGAAGTAACACATATTTTCACCCTCGATTATCACACTCTCTTATTCTCTACCCTTCTCCCTCTGCACACTCAATTATTCACCATTTCACCAACCTTGTGCTTTCAAGTTCCAACATTTGACATCAAGAGTTTGGTTCGATCCGTCAAGCGTCTAGTGTGCAAACATGACTTCTGTCTCCATTGAAAGAATTCCTACAAATTTACATATCCTTGATGCGAAGAATTATGACAAACTAGTGCAGACAAATAAATGTGTTGTTCAGCAATCAAGTTGTTCTTGAAGTGATAAAGAACAGGGTAACTACAATTGTAGAATGTGCAACGGATGCATAACGGTCTAAGCATAAGGAGGAGGAGATAAAAGATTACAATGCGTTGTTTTTGATCCATCAATGTGTTGATGTGGATAATTTCGAGAAAGTTAGTGATTGAAAACCATCGATGCAAGTGTGGAAAATTCTGGAAAAGGCGTATGCAGGGGCTGGCAAGGCGAAGGTTGTGAGGTTACAAAATCACAAAAGACAACTTAAGTTAATTCAAATAGAGGAGAAGGAGGTCATCAACAATTTTACGACGAGAATTACTCGGTTGGTGAACCAAGTAAAAATGTGTGGAGTGACAATCACGTAGCAGTATGTTGTCGCAAAAGTCTTGTGTTCTTTGACATCAAGATTTGACATTGTGGTGGTTGCGATTGAGGAATTGAAGGATCTTGCGACGATGAGCAAAGAGGGGTTGTAAAGCTCTTTTGAAGTGCATGAGTAGAGATTTGAGGAAAGGAATGTTGATAAGGCGAAGACGGGGAGCGCTTTGCAAACCCGTTTCAATGAGAGAGACAAGAAGGCGATGGGAAAGTGGCCCATGAACAAATGTAGAGGGACTTTCAGAATTTTGGTGGAAGAGAGTCCTAAAATTTCAAGAATTCAACATTCCAAAAGGGTGAAAACAATGGCAATAGAGCTGTTGGATCAAACAACTCTAGAGGAGGCAATCTAAGAGGTAGAGGAGGAAGAAGGATGGTTGATAAGAGCAGTGTGCAGTGCTTTAATTGTCAAAAGCTTGATCATTTTGCAAGAGTGTACAATGCCGACAAGAAAGAACCTCAAGAAGGTGAAGAACACACTCTTAGTCGTGATCATATAAGGAGAATGCAACAAGCTTATCAAAAAAAAAAAGAGAATGCAACAACAAAAGGTTGGAAGACAACAACAACAACAGTTTGAAAAACACTACCTAACTAAAGTGTAACCGATTGCAGTTTTATGGCAACCGGTTATATGCTGAAGAAAACGTAGTGGTAGATTTGAAAGAAGTAATGCACTGCAGTGATCAATTGTATTTTGGACATTGGGTGTTCAACGTATATGACATGGAGGAAAGATTGGTTTGTTACAATCAATCTTTCCATGAAGAATAACGTTAAATTCTCAGATAATACCACTCTTAGGGCGGAAGGGATCGGTGATGTATCGATCGAGATAAGGGATGATGGACATTCTTTGATAAAAGATATATTTATACCCGAAATCATATGTAATCTTATAAGTATTGGCCAATTGCTTGATAAGGATTACAAGATTCATATGGAGAACAAGATGTTACGCGTTATGGATGCAAATGAGGTTTCTGCCCTAAAAGCTGCTATGGCTCGCAATAGAACTTTCAAAGTTAAGTTGAAGGTTCTGGAGCATAGGTGTCTTTCAAAGCTGGTATAGAATATTGGTTATGGAATTATAGGGTTAGGCATCTAACCTTTAGAGATCTCAATGTCTTGCAAAAGAATAAGATGGTTATCAGACTGCCATTGATCAACATACCAGCTTAAATCTCTGAAGAATGTGTGCAAGCGAAGAAACATAAGGTAAAATTCAACAAGGATGTGGGTTGTAGAATCAAGTGTCACCTTGAGGTGGTGAATTCGGATGTGTGTGGACTGATGCAAGTTGATTCCATTTGTGATAATAGATATTTTATCACATTCATTGATGAACATAGTAGAAAACTATGGAAGTACCTAATTAGGAGAAAGGATGAGGTACTTGAAGTGTTTAAAAAGTTCAAGCCCGTGGTTGAAAGACAAAGCGATCACTAAATCAAAGTTCTCAAAACGGATGGTGGAGGAGAACATGTCTCGAATGATTTTAGAAAGTTTTGTAATCATAAGAGCATAAGGTAGTATCGACTTATACACCACAGTAAAACAATGTTGAAGAAAGGAAGAATATATTAATCATGAATATGGTGTGAAGTATGTTGAAAGGGAAGAACATGTTAAGAGAGTTATGAGGAGAACCAGTGTCCGCAGTAGCATATTTATTGAGTAGGTGTCCAACAAAGATGCTTGAGAATATAACACCAGAGGGAGCATGGTCTGGATTTAAACTGAATCTGAGTCACTTGAGATTTTTCGATTTAGTAGCATATTGACACGTGCCGGGAAAACTTAGAAAGAAGTTGGATGATAAAAGAGAATGGATTATTCTTATATGGTATCACTCCACCAATTGTTACAAGTAGTATGATGCGACAGACAGAAGAATTGTGATCACCCGAGACATCATTTTTGATGAAATTAAAGAAGTGAAATATAGTGCAACCAGTTGCACAAATATGTCAACCAGTTACACTAGTGAAAAATATGTTCATGTAGTGCTGGAAGGTACAGAATCAGCCCCCGTTGAAGCCTGAATGGAAGAAAATGTTAAAAGATCATCAATGCAAAGAAGTTTGCTTGCTAGACTCCAAGAATGTGAAATGTTTCAGGATAACAAAATCAATGACGATGGTAATTTCATCCATTTTGCACTTATGGATGAATCTGGACCAGTTAAAATGAATGAGGCCTTGAGTGATCCAAAATGGATTTGTGTTATGAATGAGGGGCTAGAATTGATTTAGAAGAATAATACTTGGGAGGTAATTGATCTACCGGGAGGAAAGAGGTTAATTGGTGTAAGATGGGTGTACAAAGTGAAGGCAAATCCCAAGAGTGAAATAATCAAGCACAAGGCTCGATTAGTTACAAAGGGATTTTTGCAAAGAGAAAGCATATACTTTGAAGAGGTACTTGTACCAGTGGCTAGAATTGAAACTATTTATTTGGTTGTTGGGATTGCAAACAACAACAATGGGTCCATTTATCATATTTTTGTCAAATCTGCATTTTTGAATGGACTGCTTCAAGAAGTGGTTTTTGTAGAAAAACCCCATGGTTTTGTTGTGAAAAACCAAGAGTCAAAGTTCTATAAATTGAAGAAAGCGATGTATAGTTTGAAACAGGCTCCCCAGAGCTTAGAAAAAGAGGATAGATGGTTTATTAAAGGAGATTGACTTCAAGAAGTGTGTATCCAAACATGGTGTGTATGTGAAGAAGGATACAAATGAAGGGGTGATAATCCTTTTTCTCTATGTAGACGATTTGTTGATTATAGGCAGCAATAAGGAATGCATCTCTAGGTTAAATGGTGAGCTTACGAAGGATTTTGAGATGACCGATCTATGCTTCATGACCTAATTTCTTGGTATTGAGTTTTACAAGTCCAAGAAGGGACTGCTCATGCACCAAATAAGGTATACACTTTAGATTTTGAAAAATTTTAAAATGGGGCATTGTAATGAGGTTGTTACTGTGGCTGAACTGAGGCTACACATACCCTGCCACTAAGAGATCTGACATAAGTTTTGCCATATTCTTTTGCAAGTTACACATCTCTTAGAAGTCCAAGAAACAATCAATAGTTTCTCCATCCAGATCAGAGGCATAATATAGAGCTTTTGCAAGTCTCACTTATGAAGTTAAATGGATGCATTGCCTTTTCAAGGACTGACACATCAAATTCTCAAAGTCAACCTCAACCTATTGCGAGAATAGATTTACAGTAGTATACTTGACATATAATCCCACTTTTAACAAACACTCAAACACATTGAAATCGACGGTGGTATCATAACAAAAAAAATTTAGAAACAAACCTCACTAAATTATTTCCAATTCCATTATCTGCTCATCCTACTAATATTTTTTGGCTAAACCTCTTCTTAAATCGGGTTTTTTATCTTTCTTCGACAAGTTTTGGACTTTTCCAATTTATAATCCAACTTGTGGGGGAGGATTAGAAGAAAATAGTTAATTGGTTGGTTTAATAATAATAAATAGCATTATCTCGGAGCTATGAAAACTTCAATACATATTTATCTAGAAACAGTTACACATGTAATCGTCTAGGACATAAGGAGTGGGACCAAGTATCAAGTATCGTTTAATGTTTTTGTTTTTCAAATTCAAAACGACAAATATGGTTTCTTGTTAAAGGAAGTTCCCCGTTATGCCATGTCAGCATGAGATACATAGTACTACAGTACTATGTTTGTGGCTTTGTGTTGTTGGTAAGTATAAATTCCGGCGAAGTTTGCGGTTGAGAACTTAAATATTAAGGGAGAGAATCAATCATAAACAAAAGGTTAGGGATACGTTGGCCCCACTTAAAACCTCGTGAGTCTTGCGTTTGATTTTTGAGTTACAACCATGTGCTTCTGTCAACAATGAAAGCTAGCTAGTTTTGGATCCTATTTATTCACTCACGTTTGTATGGTGGGAAAAACAAATAGTGGGAAAAACAAATAAGTAACTTAGTTTTAATTTGTCCTCATAAAAAAATCGTGTGTTTGTAGATGAAAGAGAGACAACCATTGTTGTTTCAATAAAATAGTTTGTGTTTTTTTTTTGTTGAAATATTAAATTAGATTTGATTTGATATGATTAGATTTGATTAAAGTTAATATTTAAATATAATCCAAGTTGTGTTAGTCCAAGCTCAATTAGGG
This sequence comes from Lathyrus tuberosus, assembly GCA_022829125.1. NCBI lineage: Eukaryota > Viridiplantae > Streptophyta > Magnoliopsida > Fabales > Fabaceae > Lathyrus > Lathyrus tuberosus. The sequence goes on along the minus strand of JALAZF010000123.1, from coordinate 13,762,423 downwards.
TTGTATATAAATAGACCTAGCTTGTATCATTATTTAGACACAATAGAATAATAGAAATCCTTATTTTCCTTATTCTCTCTATTCTCTCCTCACTAAAAATGCCTCACGCACTAACAAATTGGTATCCAGAGCTTCCGGTTTTGTTCTTGATCAAGTTTTCAAGAATTTCACGTCAGAGATCGTGTTTCTAGGGCAAGTTAATCAACCGCGGCGAAGATGACTGGTGATAAGAGCATTCCGAGTTCCCTTCCAATGCTTGACGGCAAGAATTGGATCCGATGGAAAAAACATATGCAATCCTTATTTGGCTTCCATGAAACCCTAGAAGTGGTTAACGATGGCGTTCCTGTTTTGGCTGCAAATGCAACCGAAGAACAGAAAAAAACTCACAACGAAGTCAAGAAGAGAGATTGCAAGGCTGCTTATTGCATTCAGACGGCGGTCGATGCTGCTAACTTCGACAGAATCTCTCATGCTGAAATGGCGAAAGAGGCATGGGATATTCTGGTGAAGTATTATGAAGGAGGTGAGAAAGTCAAGGTTGTAAAGTTACAAACCTTGCGTCGACAATATGAATTGTTGTCGATGGGAGAAGACGAAAAAGTTGCAGAATATGTGTCGAAGGTTCAGAAACTCGTCCATCTCATGAAGGGTTGTGGTGAAACCATAACTGATAAGATGATAGTTGAGAAGGTAATGAGAACGTTAACCTCTCACTTTGATCACGTTATCGTAGCTATTCAAGAATTCAACAATCTTGAAACCCTAAAAGTGGAAGATTTGGTTGGTTCGTTGGAGGCGCATGAGATGAGAATTGTCGAAAGAAAGGGAGTTCAGGATTCGATACAAGCACTGCAGGCTCAGTCATGGAAAAGGAATGGTGGTTCCAACAAATCCAAAGGCAAATTCGACAAGACTCAAGGAAAGAAGTCTTGGTCGAACCCTCACAAGAATCAGGTCGAAGACAGAGATTCTGAATCCTCGAAAAGAGGAGGAGGAAACTATCGAAAAGACAAAGAAGATAAGAAAGGTATAGTGTGTTATAACTGTGAAAAGAGGGGTCATTTGGCCAAACATTGTTGGTACAGGAAAGACAATGGATCGGAAAAAGGCAAGGACGAAGGAGCGAAACTTGCACGCCAAGATTCAGATGATTCTGAAGGTGATATGGTGGTTATGGCTGCAGTAGCAGATAACCATGTCGAATCTAAGATCTAGTTTCTCGACTCAGGCTGCTCAAATCACATGACTGGTCGAAAGGAGTGGTTGATAGATTTTGAGAAGTTGAAGAAGAGCAAGATAAATCTTGCTGATAACAGTTCGTTGCAAGCAGAAGGTACTGGCAACATAGTTTTTCAACTGAGTAATGGAGCGAAAGCTATGATTAGAGATGTGTTCTATGTACCTGGAATGAAGTGCAACCTGCTAAGTGTTGGACAACTGGTCGAAAAAGGCTTCTCAGTTGTCATGAAAGATGGAGTATTGAAATTGTTCGACACCCAGAACAATTTGGTCTTGGAATCTCCGTTGTCGAAGAACAGGACGTTTAAGACCATGATCAGTTCAACTGAAGTACAATGTCTAAAAACTGTTGTCGACCACAAGGATAGTTGGTTGTGGCATTTGAGGTTTGCGCATTTGAACTTTCGATCACTCAACCAGCTGATTACTCAAGATATGGTATCTGGTATTCCAAGTCTTGAGATGCCTGACAAACTCTGTGAAGGATGTTTAGTCGGAAAGCAAGCCAGAAATTCTTTCGTTTCGACTATGCCAATGAGATCATCCTGCATACTCGAAGTTGTACATTCAGATGTATGTGGTCCGTTCGAAGAACAAACCATTGGTGGAAACAGATATTTTGTTTCGTTTGTCGATGAGTTTAGTCGAAAGTTATGGATCTATGTGATCAAGAGAAAGGACGAAGTATTTGAAATCTTTAAGAGATTCAAGATGCTTGTCGAAAACCAGAGTGATAAGAGGATCAAAGTTTTGCGAACAGATGGAGGTGGCGAATACACTTCGAAGATGTTTGAAAAATTCTGTGCAGAAAATGGTGTTGATCATGAGGTAACTGCTCCTTATACTCCTCAACATAATGGAATTGTAGAAAGAAGAAACAGAACCATATTGGATATGGCGAGATGTATGCTTAAGCAGAAAAATTTGCCAAAATCTTTATGGGGTGAAGCTGTTTCGACAGCTGTTTATATTCTGAACAGGTGCCCTACTAAGCAATTGAAGAACAAGGTTCCTGAAGAAGTATGGAGTGGCAAACGACCATCAGTGAGTCATCTGAAGATGTTTGGCTCAATGTGTTACAAGCATGTTCCTGATGCAAGAAGAAGGAAGCTTGATGACAAGAGTGAACCTATGATTCTGGTAGGATATCATAAGACTGGTGCATACAGGCTATTCAATCCAATTAATGAGAAGATTGTGTTAAGTCGAGATATTGTGATTGATGAAAATTCTTCCTGGGATTGGAATTCTAGTAATTCAATTAACATGCCACTGATGAGCTATGATTTCGACGAAGAAAATGAAGTTGAAGTCGAAGTAGAAGCAATTGCTGAGAATCAAGTCGAAGTCGAAGTAGAAGCAGTTGCTGACATTCCCGATACAGAGGATGTGGCTGAAACAAGCCAACGACCTCGACGAAATAGAGTTCCTCCAACAAGACTTCATGATTATGAAGTGACTGGTGATGATGAAGTCACACCAGATGGCGAATTAGTTCATTTTGCTTTACTTGCAGGTGCTGAACCAATCAACCATAACGAAGCTTTAAAGATTCAACAGTGGAAGTTAGCTATGGTCGAAGAGTTACAGGCAATCGAAAGAAACAACACATGGGAGTTAGTCGAATTGCCAGCACATACAAAAGCTATCGAAGTAAAGTGGGTGTTCAAGTTGAAACACAATGCTGATGGGTCGATAGCTAGACATAAAGCAAGATTAGTAGCTCGAGGGTTTCTTCAAAGAGAAGGACTTGACTACTCTGAAGTATTTGCTCCAGTAGCAAGACTGGAGACAGTTCGACTAGTGGTAGCATTGGCATGTAACCAAGGTTGGTCTACATTTCACCTAGATGTGAAGTCAGCTTTTCTGAATGGTTCGTTAGACAAAGAGGTCTATGTCACACAACCTCCTGGGTTTGTGATTCAGAAGGAAGCGAGTAAAGTATATAAATTGCACAAAGCGCTCTATGGCCTCAAGCAGGCACCTAGGGCATGGAACAAGAAGATCGACTCATACTTAGTCGAATTGGGTTTTGTAAAATGCAAGTCTGAGTATGGTGTCTATGTTCAGGTTGTAGCACAAGATATAACAATCATCTGCTTATATGTCGATGACTTGTTAGTAACAGGAAATAGCTTGAAGAACTTGTCGAAGTTCAAAGAGCTGATGAAGAAGGAATTTGAAATGTCAGATCTGGGAAAATTGTCTTATTTCCTAGGCATGGAATTTCATATGTCGAAGCAAGGTATGGTGCTACATCAAAGGAAGTATGTCAAAGAGATACTCAAGAGATTCAGAATGGATGATTCGAATCCTGCATCCTCACCTATCGAACCAAACTTGAAGTTGGAGAAGCATGGAGAGGAAGACAAAGTTGATGTAACTTTGTTCAAGCAAATAGTTGGATCTCTGAGATATGTGTGCAATAGTAGACCTGATATAGGTTTCGCAGTCAGATTAGTGAGCAGATTCATGAGCAAACCAAGAGTGTCACACATGAAAGCTGCAAGAAGAATTATAAGATACTTAAAAGGAACAACAGATTTTGGAATTATATTTCGACGAGAGTCTGAAGGCAAAGGAGCAATAGTTAATTGCTTTTCAGATGCAGATTGATGTGGAGATAAGAAAGATCGAAGAAGTACAACTGGCTATTTCTTTCAAGTATTTGGTGCCCCAATCTCATGGTGTTCGAAGAAGCAACCTGTGGTGGCATTGTCATCGTGTGAAGCTGAATATATAGCAGGATCCTATGCTGCATGTCAAGCAATTTGGATCAGATCAGTACTTGAAGAAATGGAGGTCGAAGTGAAGAAACCTCTTGTGTTGCAAATCGACAACAAGTCAGCTATAAATCTGGCGAAGAATCCAGTTCTACATGGAAGGAGTAAGCATATCGAAGCCAGATTTCACTTCTTAAGGGAAAAGGTAAATCGAGGTGAACTTGAAGTTAGGCATTGCTCAAGTGAAGCACAGTTGGCCGACATTTTCACCAAAGGATTGAAGATCGACAGATTCCTGAATTTGAGAAAGAAATTAGGAATAGTTCAGATCGACTTGGACTAGCGTAGGTTCGACAACTTGGATTATGGGGGTGTGTTGAAATATTAAATTAGATTTGATTTGATATGATTAGATTTGATTAGATTTAATATTTAAATATAATCCAAGTTGTGTTAGCCCAAGCCCAATTAGGGTTGTATATAAATAGACCCAGCTTGTATCATTATTTACACACAATAGAATAATAGAAATCCTTATTTTCCTTATTCTCTCTATTCTCTCCTCACTAAAAGTACCTCACGCACTAACATTTTTCAGCTTAATTAGAATTATTGAGTTGTAATTTGATAATATTATTTAAATTCTTGAAGGAGTTCGAGATATTACTCTCAAGTTGTGAAATATATGTCCTTTTAAAATGATGAAATATCGGATACGTATCTGTATTATATTAGATACACGTATCATACTCATGATTTTTTTTTATTATTCGATTTTGAGTTAAATTGTATAGTAATGTTTTGTTGTGAACCTAATTATTATTAGTTATGTTGTATGTTTTAGGTTTATATTGTGTAGTTTGTTGTGAATCAAATAATCCTTAAAAATTAGAATTTGACATCGGAAATTTGAATAACATTTTGAAGTATTATTCAATTATATCAATGTTTAGTTAAGTTCATTGAATGCAAATCAATGAATTTACTAAACAACAATGTAAGAGTTAATCTAATTTGATTCAAACAGATATATTTGAATGCAAGTTGATTAACAAAAAGAACAATTTTAAAATTACAATTTTTCAACATAATCAGTAGAAACATTTATTGAGAAGGTGAGATCTAATAGAAACCTACGCTTAAACAATAAGCTTCTATTAACAAGAATTAAATTTAACAACATGCAAATTAAGAAAGCAAAAAAACCTAAAGCATGCAACATTTATACACAAAGTAAAGAGTTATAGTAAGAGAGGTTATATGCCGAGATTTATATTGATTCAGTGTGTCGTCCTTTCTTGTATTTAAGCAAGTCTCTTATTGAACTTTGTTGTTTTTTTTTCCACTATGAATTTTAATTTAGTGCCCTTATGTACAGATGATAATCACATATCAAACTTGAAATACATAGAATAAACTACTAAGCTAAACACTTCTATTTCTTGATTTTCCTTCAAGTGCACACAACTCATAATCCTGGAACAACTCCAAGATCCACGGTCTTAAGCAAATACATGTTCATGTTGATCTTCAAGCACTCCAAGATCACGTCTGAAACAATCTTTACTTGATTCTATCGGGATTCTCTTGTCCGAGTCTTGAACTGTTTACAGATGCAAGAAATTCGAAAATATTTTGGAAAGATTTCTTCCTTTTCTTCACTAAGACTCAATCTCCAAAAATCCACAACTTGATTTTTCTCTCTGAAAATATTTTACAAGAACATTAGAAATCTAATTAATCACCTCATAATAGAATCGCACTCTCTCGCAGAGTTAAGCAACACTCATCAAAGGTGTTTTTGGTTAGAGGTTGAAGATGAAGTTTCAAAAATATATCACACAAACAACGTTTCTCACTCAATATATTATCACTCAAAAATTCTTCAAGGTTTAATTGAGAAAAATTCTCACTCAAGGTTTATCAAAGGTTGGTGTAGGATTATTTAAAAATGAGAGAGAGAGAGAGAGAGTGTGTGTGTGTGTGTGTGTGTGTGTGTGTGTGTGTGTGTGTGTGTGTGTGTTTATATATTTGCTAGAGATAAGGCACAAAAGTAATATTAAAACGATCATTTATTCGAGTTAAAGACAAAAAGAGTAATTTGAATCTAGTGAGAACATGAGTAGAATTAAGAGAAGAAAACTCAAAATTTTGTTTGGTGACTCGAGCCATGTGATTCGAATCATGATTTGAATCACATTTCCAGTAATCATTTAAAAAAAACCATTAATTGAACTAAAGCACCTCATGCTTCGAGTCAAGTGGAGGTATGATTCGAATCACGTTTCAGTGGCGAATTCCAAATTCTCAAACTTGATCATGGTTCGAATCAAGGATTTTTGGGAAAAGAAAAACTCTGAAGGTGTGATTCGAATCACGTTTTCAGCGCCAAATTCCAAATTCTCAAACTTGATCATGATTTGAATCGAGGATTTTTGGGAAAAGAAAAATGTCTTGTTTCAAGTCAGAGACTTGCATGATTTGAATCATGCCTAATAGGATTCTAATTCTAATCACAAACTTTATAATTCAAATCATCTTAAATTGAATTTTAGTCAAATGCATGTTTTATGCATGCAAAAGAATTTTTAATGAAAACGACCTTTTTTTCTAAGAGATGTGCGACTATCTTATTGTGAGATAATTAATTTTTGTATCCTTTTTTTATTGAGTTAACATGAGCAAAGGGTAAGAAAAGCTCCCCTTGAAAAATGGGACTGCAATTTCATAAAACGCATAAAAAATATAAAACCATTACAACTTATCCCCATTTTACAAAATCAAAAAGAGATAGGGACTAAAGAGCATAAAACTCAAACATCTAGCACAAGGAAAACTCATAACACTTCCAAGAAGAAGAAAATAAGCTAAAATAGATAGAGAAGAAGATACGCAAAGGTGAAAATGGATTAAAATTAAAAATCAAAATACATGTATAGGATTATAAATTGTGCCTCATTCAACTTTTTCACTTCTTTTTCAACAATTATTCTCCTTTCCTCTCCCAATTTTTTGTTTCTTATGTATGAATGGATTAATATCAGTGTTTAGGGTGAGGTTATGGCAGTTGATGTATGCATCTATTTTCAGCATAAAAAAGGGATCCAAGCGAATTGATCCATGTTTATTTGGAGCACGCAAACTAATTCTTCCTATTTTTCTTTCCTTAATGAGGTACCTAGCTTTGTAGTTTGAAAACTTTGGGGTCTAATTTGGACTTCTTTAAGATATTTAGTGGGTACCAGTTTTCCATCCAAGTAGTCTTCCCTTAGGTTTAAGTCCAAAAATGTAATACTATGGACGTTCGGCTTGGATGGCGGCTTGCCAATCATCACCACTCTATTTACTCAGGGGTTATCTTGATTGCATTTCCTGGCTACCTTGTGATCTCCTTTCACAACCCCTACTTGCCTATTGTCTAGGGTATATTTTATGTTGAGGTTGACATGAGTAGCACCACCTCTAGGACAGTGAATGCATATCATCCAATAATTATGGTGTACGAACAATGGGCATTTAATATGATATGTCTAAATTTGATGGTTTATGTGTTATCTCCCACTTTAAAATTTGTCAAGAAGGAGATGTATCCCTATACTTATAATTTATCAACTAAGAAATATATTATGGATCTTCTAATGGGATGTAAGTGTTCAGGATCTAACTACAATCGTTCAAAATAGTCCAAATGAAGGATGCTAGTAGAATTACTAGGGTCTATAAGGACTCACTTTATGTTCCAGTTGAACATCTATACACTAATGTGATGACCGAATGACTTTAAACACAAGTGAGGGTGAATTGTTATAAAAAATATTTTCATAAATTTTAAGAAAATGATTGATTTTAAGAAAAGAGATTTAGTCACAATTAGGCGTAAATAACAAATAACTGAAAATTAAAGAGATACGAGAAAAGAATTAGCACACCAGAATATGTACAAGTTCGACCTTAAACATAACGCCCTACTCCAAACCCTACGGATTTTCCCTAAGAGCTCCAATAATAACATGGCTTTTTATCACATGATCAACCCATAATCTTCTTACATAAAGCTTTTACCCAATTTGAGCTTGCAACATTTATAACTATATTAGAGTTACAAGAGAACGACATTCTTGATTTACAATTATAGCTCAAGAATTTTTAAACATCAATCACACAAGCACCACTCTAACTAAGTCCTTTTTTCTATCTCAGTACTAAATAGTTCTAAGTGTATTAGAGGTTTTTAAGACGATAGTGAATAAGCGAGAAAAATAACATTTCATATTTCTTGTGTTTTTTAAGTGAACACAAGTTCTCATTATATAGTAAGAAAATTATTCAAGAAAGGAAATATTTTGGGCCGGATTCCCTTCATAATAAATTAGAATGCATCTCTAATCAAATTTGACCAAGAAAATTAGGAAATGAATTTCCATTTCTAGATCCTAATTGATTAGAATCCTCCTAATCAATTATTGGGACATTTTAATCCAAAATCAATTAGACAAGTGTGTTAATCGATTAGAGAGTGAATTTTCACTTCCTAATTGATTAAATAAGCTTATTAATTGACTAGTCTTTGGCCATAAATATTTTTAACTATATTTTAAAAACACATGAAGTTTTAAATACGGTTTAAAGTGTATGTTGTTAGAACAAGATTTGGTTCTGCAAGATATCTCTAAGTTTTGATAATAACAAAGTTGTATTTGTGTGAGAATAATTTTAGTACTCTAACATTTGTTTTCTAAAGTATTGACAAACAGATTCTGACTCTGATAAAGATAGCTCTGACTCTGATAGAGATCATGTGGAATGTAACGCCCCCAATTTTGTAAGAATATTTATTTAATTTATTTAAATATTATATTCGTGGTTTTCTGTGAATTTTGGTGTTTCGTGTCGATGTCGGTGTTTTTATGAAGTTTTAGTTATTTTAATTAAATAATAGTATATAATATGAATATATTAGTATTATTATTAATTTAAAATAATATTAGAGGAATTAAGGGTAAGACGGACATTTGAGGAGTATTAGCGGGAGTAGTATGGGAAAGCCCATATTTGAGGCCCAAGAGTTAAACTAACCAAAAAGGAGGAATTGATGAGAATTAGGATTCATTTGTGGAGATCGTGAAAATAAGGAGAAAGTACAGAGCTCTGAGGAAAACGGGAAAAAGGCGAGGATTTTCGTGAAGGTTTCCAAAGGCTCAAGAGAGAACTCATCGGATCGACAATCTAAGGTATGGGGAGTAATTGCCTTTCATTGTTTTCATTATAGGATTCGATGCGATTAAAGTGGATTTTTGGGATTTTGAAGTTTATGAGGGTTTATGGGTTTTGAGGTAAACTGATGATTTTGAGGTTATTTTGTGAATCGATTAATAAGAGTTGAATCTAATCGGGTAAAATAGACCTTGGGGCTGATTTCCCCGTCGTTGTTGTTTCAACCCTGTGGTGAAAGGATTTATGGAGTTTATATGAAGCTTGAGAGTTTTGAAGGTTTAGAGAAATTAAGGTTTCCCGTAGTGTCCTAAATCGACCTAACAGACGTAGGTTTTAGGCCTTTAAATTCCGTGAGTCATTAGAACTGTTATAGGGATGTTTTTGGGTCATTTGGGGCTGTAATCGCAGGTGCTTAGAGGTTGTGGAGCTACTCAGGCGTAGTAACGATTTGCTGTAATCGCAGGTTCGCTAGGCGAACCTTTGCTTCGCTAGGCGAATGTTCGCCAAGGCTCGCTAAGCGAGCAGCGCAGCGAATGCGCGATAACGTGGGAGGGAGTACTTAGATGATTCTGGAGAGGAAAGGTGGGCTTCGCTGGGAGTTTCGATAAGCGAAGGAATCAGCGAGGAAGTTCGCTAAGCGAATCAACCGGCGAGTATGACAGATGATTGTGTTCTGGTGTTGAGTGTGGGGTCTGTGAGGTTCGCTGGCCGCTTCGCTAAGTGAAGGCCACATCGAACAGGTTTGCTAGGCGAATCCTGGAGCGAACTGCTGTTGTTCATGAAATTTTGTTTATGCTGCTGTGATGTCTTGATGTTGTGATGTCTTAATGCTGTGATTTCTATGATGATTTTCTATGATGTTATTGATGATTATATGATGATGTTTTATTGATTATTTGACGAATATGTGATGACATGACGTATATGAGAATTGATGAATTATGATGCACATTATGATGTTTATTAGATGATGATGATTAGTGATGTTGTGTATCATACATTCATATGCATACCCTGTGACGACGCTTCATTCCCATTGTGCGAACATATGAGGTAATTATGACGTGCTCCGGTTCCAATTGCGGGATCGATCCTATTGACGGGGATCTTTGGAGGGTTGATAGTCTGGTGTGCATCTATTATGATGATTGATACCACATGCATGAGTCTTGTTGTGCATTTGCATTTAATTGGCATTGTTGTATTTTTATGATGATGTTTGCAATATGATGTTTCCTTGTGATGACCCTGAAGATGTTGTTTATGAAGATAATGCCATTTTATGTATATCTTGTTTTATAATGATTATCATGAATTGTGATTACTCACCCTGCCTGTTTGAATGTTGCCTCCACGTGGGTAACGTGCAGGTGATCAGGTTTAGTTGTGGATGCCTTCGAGGATCTTGAAGTTTATTTGCTTTTGGTCGATTTAGAGGGTCTTGCTCTGATAGTGTAACATCGGGTTGGGGTCCTTTGAGTCGAACTATGTTTTCTCCTTATTTTGTTGTCATTTGATGATATGGTTTTATATGTTGAAAACCTTTTTGGATTATTACGATGTTTGTTGAAAACCTTTTAATTGAGAATTTTGAGTTTCGCTGCCATGTAAAGGCTTTTGAGTTATTTTGAGGAAAACCCTTTTGTTTACAGGGCAAGTGTATTATTTTGATTTAAATGAGAAATGTGCACCCTTTGAGGGAAATTTTATGTTTTACTCTGATATTTGAGTTGTTTCTGCTGCAATATTTGTGGGGGTAGAAAAGGGTGTTACATTAGTGGTATCAGAGTTGGTCGGTCCGTCCGGCCAGGTTTTTACGTGTTGTCAGTCCCCTGTCAGTCGACGAGTGTGTGTACACTGTCGATATTTTAGTTCTTCTAACCTTGTTGGTGGTGTGTAGGATGGCTGGAAGAAATGATCGTGCAATTGCTGATGCGTTGGAATCGGTTGCTAACGTGGTGGCGCAGCTGAATCCAAATGGTGGAGCTCTTGATGAGTTTTGTGCTTTGGGGAAGTTTCAAAGGAACAATCCACCGACTTTTGTGGGTACGCATGATCCAGCAAGTGTACACAAGTGGCTGAAGGCGATCGAGAAGATCTTCCGAGTGATGGGGTGTTCTGATGAGCAACAGGTTCAGTTCGGAACGCATATGCTGGAAGAAGAGGCTGAGGACTGGTGGGATAACACCCGTCAGAGACTTGCAGATGTTGGCACTGTGATAACTTGGGCTGTGTTTAAGCAGGAGTTTCTGGGGAAGTAATCTCCAGAGGATGCTCGTGGCAAGAGAGAAGTGGAATTTCTTGAGCTTAAGCAATGAGATATGACTGTGGCAGAGTATGCCGCAAAGTTCGAGGCTTTGGTGAAGTTCTGTCCGCACTACAATCGTGCTGATGTTGAGATGTCTAAGTGTCTCAAGTTCGAGAATGGGTTGAGACCAGAGATTAAGCAGGGTATTGGGTATCAGCAGATCCGTAGGTATACTGAGTTGGTGGACAAGAGCAGAATCTGCAATGAGGATAGTCGAGCTCAATCTGCTCACTACAAGCAGTTGAGTGAGAAGAAAGGGCAGTATAGGGGTAAGCCTTATACAACTTCAACTGACAAAGGGAAGCAGAAGGCTTCAGATGGGAAAAAGGCAAGTGGAGGAGCAGCTCCCGCTTCTGGAAAGTATCATAAGTGTGGCGAGCAAGGTCACCGTGCTGATGTGTGCACCAATAATGTGCTGAGGTGCTATAGATGCGGTAAGAAGGGGCATCGAGCTACTGATTGAAAAGATGAGGGTCTGACCTATTTTAATTGTGGTGAGAAAGGTCATATCAGCACTCAATGTCAAAAGCCGAAGAAGACTGCTACTGCTTCCCAGACCAGTGGTCGTGTGTTTGCTTTGAGTGGTGCAGAAGTGCCAGAGAAGGACAACCTGATTCGAGGTACTTGTTTTATTAATAATATCGAATTGGTTGCTATTATTGATACTGGTGCTACTCATTCTTTTATCTCGCTTGAATGTGCTAATAGATTGGGTTTAAAGTTGTCTAATATAAATGGGAATATGGTAATAGAAACTCCAGCTAATGGTTCTGTTACTACTACCCTTGTGTGTTTAAGATGTCCTGTGACGATTTTTGAGAAGAGCTTTGTGATGGATTTGGTGTGCCTACCCTTGCACCAAATTGACGTGATCTTTGGAATGAACTGGTTGGAGTTCAACCGGGTTCATATTAATTGTTATAACAAGACTGTAGAGTTTCCTGAGATTGATGATAGTGGGGAGTTGATGTTCTTATCTGCTAAGCAAGTAGACGAACTTGTGGAAGACGAAGCTTTGGTATTTGCAATGTTTGCATCGTTGCAAATTGATCGTGAAGCTGCGAGTGTGGATTTGCCTGTTGTTTGTGAATTTCCATAGGTGTTCCTAGATGACGTCAGTGATTTTCCTCCAGAGCGTGAAGTAGAGTTTGCACTGGACTTAATACCAGGTACGAGTCCAGTCTCAATGGCTCCTTATCGGATGTCAGCTTCGGAGCTAAGTGAATTGAAGAAAAAACTGGAAGAATTGCTTGAGAAGAGGTTTGTTCGACCGAGTGTTTCTCCGTGGGGTTCTCCGGTGTTGCTAGTGAAGATGAAAGATGGTAGCATGAGGTTGTGTGTCAATTATCGGTAGTTGAATAAGGTGACTATTAAGAATAAGTATCCACTTCCGAGAATCGACGATTTGATGGATCAGCTAGTAGGTGCTTGTGTGTTTAGCAAGATTGATCTGAGGTCTGGTTATCATCAGATTTTAGTTAAGCCGGATGATATTCCAAAGACGGATTTCAGGACGAGGTATGGACACTATGAATACACTGTGATGCCGTTTGGTGTATCTAATGCACCTGGTGTGTTAAAGGGGTATATGAATCGGATTTTTCATGAGTATTTGGATAAGTTTGTGGTGGTGTTTATCGATGATATCTTGATATATTCTCGATCTGAAGAAGAACATGCCGAGCATTTGAGAACTGTGTTGCAAGTGTTGAAAGAGAAGAAGTTGTATGCAAAGCTATCCAAGTGTGAGTTCTGGTTGAAGGAAGTGAGTTTCCTTGGCCATGTGATTTCGAGTGGAGGGATTGCTGTTGATCCTTCTAAGATTGATGCTGTGTTACAATGGGAGACTCCGAAGTCTGCTACTGAGATACGAAGTTTTCTAGGATTAGCGGGTTATTACCGCAAGTTTATTGAAGGCTTTTCTAAGTTGGCATTACCTCTGACTCAGTTGACTCGAAAGGGTCAAACTTTTGTGTGGGATGTAGCTTGTGAAGAGAGTTTTGTGGAGTTGAAGAAGAGGTTGACTACTGCTCCAGTGTTGATTTTGCCTAATCGGAGTGAATCTTTTGTGGTGTATTGTGATGCGTCGAAGATGGGTCTTGGTGGAGTATTGATGCAGAATGGGCAGGTTGTTGCCTATGCTTCGAGACAATTGCGAGTTCATGAGAGAAATTATCCTACACATGACTTGGAGTTGGCCGCGGTGGTGTTTATGTTGAAGATTTAGAGACATTATTTGTTTGGCTCTAAATTTGAAGTGTTCAGTGATCATAAAAGTCTGAAGTACTTATTTGATCAGAAGGAATTGAATATGAGGCAAAGGAGGTGGTTAGAGCTATTGAAGTATTTCGATTTTGATTTGAGTTATCATCCGGGCAAAGCAAATGTAGTGGCCGATGCATTGAGCAGAAAGTCATTGCATATGTAGATGCTTATGGTGAAAGAATTGGAATTAATTGAACAATTCAGAGATTTGAGTTTAGTATGTGAAGCGACTCCTGACAGTGTGAAGTTGGGAATGTTGAAGTTAACTAGTAGTATTCTGGAAGAAATCAGAGTGGGACAGCAGTCTGATTTAAAGTTGGTTGACCGATTGACATTGATTAACCAAGGTAACGAAGGTGAATTCCGAATTGACGAGAATGATATGATGATGTTCAGAGACAGGGTGTGTGTTCCAAATGTTCCAGATATTAAGAAAAGCATTCTTGAAGAAGGACATCGAAGTAGGTTGAGTATTCATCCCGGTGCTACGAAGATGTACCAAGATTTGAAAAAGTTGTTTTGGTGGCCAAGTATGAAGAAGCATGTTGCGGAGTTTGTTTATGCGTGTTTGACTTGTCAGAAGTCGAAGGTTGAGCATCAGAAGCCTTTAGGTATGATGCAGCCATTGAGGATCCCATAATGGAAATGGGATAGTATTTTCCATGGATTTTGTGGTGGGATTGCCGAAGACTGTTAAGGGAAATGATTCAATTTGGGTGATCGTGGATAGATTAACTAAGTCGGCTCATTTCTTGCTGATGAAGATTAATCATTCCATGCAGAAGCTAGTCGAGATGTATATTGAGGAGATTGTGAAGTTACATGGGGTACCTTCGAGTATTGTTTCGGATAGAGATCCGAGATTTACATCGTGGTTTTGGAAAAGTTTGCAAGATGCGTTGGGCACTAAGTTGAGGATGAGTTCTGCCTATCATCTGCAAACAGACGGTCAGACAGAAAGGACTATCCAATCTTTAGAGGATTTGCCGAGGGCTTGTGTGTTAGATCATGGAGGATCTTGGGATAGCCATTTACCGTTGATTGAGTTCACGTACAATAATAGCTTTCATGCTAGTATTGGGATAACGCCCTATGAAGCTTTGTATGGGAGAAGGTGTAGGACTCCGTTGTGTTGGTATGAATCGGGCGAGAGTGTTGTACTCGGACCTGAAATTATGCAAGAGACGACTGGGAAGATTAAGAATATCCAAGAGAGGATGAAAGCTTCGCAGAGTCGTCAGAAAAGCTACCATGATAAAAGGAGGAAAGCATTTGAATTCCAAGAGGGAGATCACATGTTTTTGAGGGTGACGCCAGTGACTGGTGTGGGTCGAGCTTTGAAGTCTAGGAAGCTCACCCCACGTTTTGTTGGTCCATATTAGATATCTCAGAGGATAGGAGAGGTAGCCTATCGGATTGCTTTATCGCCGTCACTTGCAAATTTGCATGACGTGTTCCATGTGTCTCAGTTGAGGAAGTACATTCCGGATCTGTCGCATGTGATTCAGATAGATGATGTACAAGTAAGAGATAATCTGACTGCGGAAGCATTGCTTGTGCGTGTCAATGGTCGAGAGATGAAGCAACTGCGGGGTAAAGACATAACTTTGGTGAAGGTGTTGTGGGGTGGACCAGCTGGCAAAAGTTGGACTTGGGAACGTGAAGATCAGATGAAGGAGTCGTATCCGACTATATTTCCTTGAGGTAATTTTTGAGGGCGAAAATTCTTTAAGTGGGGGAGGGTTGTAATGCCCCAAATTTCGTAAGAATATTTATTTAATTTATTTAAATATTACATTCGTAGTTTTCTGTGAATTTTGGTGTTTCGTGTCGATGTCGGTGTTTTTATGAAGTTTTGGTTATTTTAATTAAATAATAGTATATAATATGAATATATTAGTATTATTATTAATTTAAAATAATATTAGAGGAATTAAGGGTAAGACGGACATTTGAGGACTATTAGTGGGAGTAGTATGGGAAAACCCATATTTGAGGCCCAAGAGTTAAACTAACCAAAAAGGAGGAATTGAGGAGAATTAGGATTCATTTGTGGAGATCGTGAAAATAAGGAGAAAGTGCAGAGCTCTGAGGAAAACGGGAAAAAGGCGAGGATTTTCGTGAAGGTTTCCAAAGGCTCAAGAGAGAACTCATCGTATCGACAATCTAAGGTATGGGGAGTAATTGCCTTTCATTGTTTTCATTATAGGATTCGATGCGATTAAAGTGGATTTTTGGGATTTTGAAGTTTATGAGGGTTTATGGGTTTTGAGGTAAACTGATGATTTTGAGGGTATTTTGTGAATCGATTAATAAGAGTTGAATCTAATCGGGTAAAATAGACCTTGGGGCTGATTTCCCCGTCGTTGTTGTTTCAACCCTGTGGTGAAGGGATTTATGGAGTTTATATGAAGCTTGAGAGTTTTGAAGGTTTAGGGAAATTAAGGTTTCCCGTAGTGTCCTGAATCGACCTAACAGGCGTAGGTTTTAGGCCTTTAAATTCCGTGAGTCAATAGAACTGTTATAGGGATGTTTTGGGTCATTTGGGGCTGTAATCGCAGGTGCTTGGAGGTTGTGGAGCTACTGAGACGTAGTAGCGATTTGCTGTAATTGCAGGGTCGCTAGGCGAACCGTTGCTTCGCTAGGCGAATGTTCGCCAACGCTCACTAAGCGAGCAGCGCAGCGAATGCGCGATAATGTGGGAGGGAGTACTGAGATGATTCTGGAGAGGAAAGGTGGGCTTCGCTGGGAGTTTCGATAAGTGAAGGAATCAGCGAGGAAGTTTTCTAAGCGAGTCAACCGGCGAGTGTGACAGATGATTGTGTTCTGGTGTTGAGTGTGGGGTCTGTGAGGTTCGCTGGCCGCTTCGCTAAGCGAAGGCCACATCGAACAGGTTCGCTAGGCGAATCCTGGAGCGAACTGCTGCTGTTCACGAAATTTTGTTTATGCTGCTGTGATGTCTTGATGTTGTGATGTCTTGATGCTGTGATGTCTTGATGCTGTGATTTCTATGATGATTTTCTATGATGTTACTGATGATTATATGATGATGTTTTGGTGATTATTTGATGAATATGTGATGACATGACGTATATGAGAATTGATGAATGATGATGCACATTATGATGTTTATTAGATTATGATGATTAGTGATGTTGTATATCATACATTCATATGCATACTCTGGGACGATGCTTCATTCCCATTGTGCGGATATGAGGTAATTATGACGTGCTCCGGTTCCAATTGCAGGATCGATCCTATTGATGGGGATCTTTGGAGGGTTGATGGTCTAGTGTCCATTTATTATGACGATTGGTACCACATGCATGAGTCTTGTTGTGCATTTGCATTTAATTGGCATTGTTGTATTTTTATGATGATGTTTGCAATTTGATGTTTCCTTGTGATGACCCTGAAGATGTTGTTTATGAATATAATGCCATTTTATGTACATCTTGTTTTATAATGATTATCATG
Source organism: Lathyrus tuberosus (assembly GCA_022829125.1). Taxonomy (NCBI): domain Eukaryota; kingdom Viridiplantae; phylum Streptophyta; class Magnoliopsida; order Fabales; family Fabaceae; genus Lathyrus; species Lathyrus tuberosus. Next base: position 13,745,191 of record JALAZF010000123.1, on the reverse strand, counting down.
AATTGTGATTACTCACCCTGCATGTTTGAATGTTGCCTCCACGTGGGTAACATGCAGGTGATCAGGTTTAGCTGTGGATGCTTTCGAGGATCTTGAAGTTTATATGCTTTTGGTCGATTTAGAGTGTCTTGCTCTGAAAGTGTAACATCGGGTTGGGGTCCTTTGAGTCGAACTATGTTTTCTCCTTATTTTGTTGTCATTTGATGATATGGTTTTATATGTTGAAAACCTTTGTGGATTATTACGATGTTTGTTGAAAACCTTTTAATTGAGAATTTTGAGTTCCGCTACCATGTGAAGGCTTTTGAGTTATTTTGAGGAAAACCCTTTTGTTTACAGGGCAAGTGTATTATTTTGATTTAAATGAGAAATGTGCACCCTTTGAGGGAACTTTTATGTTTTACTCTGATATTTGAGTTGTTTCTGCTGCAATATTTGTGGGGGTAGAAAAGGGGGTTACATGGAACGTCACTCTCAATTGATCAAAAGTCGCTTCTGCGTCAAAGAAGCAAGTTTACTTCTGATCTGTTTCAGAAAGATTCTAAGAAGACAATATTCTGTTGCTGCAATGTTCTCTTGAATTCTGGCTCTGAATATAACTCTGATATTTATCTTCTGAAGACTAAGTGCTAAAGACTCTGAAGACAAGGTTCTGATGAAAAATGTTCTAAAGACTCTGAAGACTTAAGTTTCTGAAGACTAAGTGCTGAAGACTCTGAAGACGAAGTTTTGCTGAACAACGTTCTGAAGACTCTGAAGACTTAAGTTTCTGATAACCAATGGTTCTGAAGAAGGAGTGCTGAAGACTCTGAAGACAAGGTTCTGCTGAACAAGTTCTGAAGACTCTGAAGACTCAAGACTCTGAAGACCCAGTGATCAATTCTTCTGATCATGCTTCAACCATATCTATTCAGAAGCCTCTGATGAATAGAAGAAGATGAAACGTTTGCGAGGGAAAATAGTACATAGTACAGATCAAACACGTTCTTTTCCACTACCCTGATTTGGTGGTACAAAGGACAACTTCAGTGTACAATTTTCATCCTAGCATAACGACTTTATTTCAAGTCGCCAGCAATTTTATTAATATTCCTGATCTGCCCTTCAACGGATCTTTTTCTGGCTATATATAGACTTGATCACTCAAAGAATTAGTAAGAAATATTGATAAGAAGAAGAGATTGAAAAATACTGAGACACTGATTCATACGAGAAAGAAACACAGAAATTCAAATAAGAGAAATCCATGAGTAAACAGTTAAACACTACAATACAAAGAAGAAATATTGTTCATACTATATATATTTTCTCTAAGTTATTTTGAGCTAGAAATTGTGTTTATATCAGCTTGTGTAGAAGCATTTCATTGTAAACATCATATTTGATCAAACAGTTGTTTGTATTCCTTAAGGGACCAGATGGGTCAAAATTCTTAAGAAGAGACGGTTAGTCTGTGCATGTTAGTCACCAACAGTTGCTAGTGCAGTTGTAATTAGTTTGGTTATAGTCGATTAAGTCCTTGTGTATAAGGTGAAATCACCTTGGCGGGTAGACTGGATTAACTTGATAGTTTTCAAGTGAACCAGAATATATTGTGTGTCTTTCTCTATTGCAAGTTTATTTGTGATCTTTGTTTGAGTTCCACAAAAAACTTTCATTTTGAAAAGCCAATTCAAATCCCTCCCCCTTTCTTGTGTTTTCTCACACCTTCAATTGGCATCAGAGCTCCGGTTCTGATTGTGATAAAAAGATTTATCAACACTTCACCGTGTTCAATACCAATCCAGTATTTGTATGAGATATCATGGCTGCAGCCAATGTTAATCCTATTGTAGAAGAGAAAGATCATTACAGTGCCAAACCGCCAGTCTTTGATGGTGAAAAGTTTTACTTCTGGAAAGATAGAATTGAAAGTTTCTTTCTTGGTTATGATGTAGATCTTTGGGATCTGGTAGTCGATGTCTACACTCACCTAATTGATGATATAGGTGTTAAAGTGTCTAGAAGTGATATGGCCAACCAACAAAAGAAAGATTACAAGATTCGTCACAAGGCAAGAACCATATTGCTAAATGTTATCTCTTATACTGAGTATGAGAAGATAACAAATAGAGAAACTGCCAAACCCATTTTTTATTCTCTGATAATGACTCATGAAGGAAATGCAAGTTAAGGAGACAAAGGCACTGGCCCTAATCCGGAAATATGAGGCATTCAGAATGGAGGATGATGAAACAGTTGAGACTATGTTTTCAAGGTTTCAAATGCTAGTCGCAGGACTTAAAGTACTTGACAAAGGTTACTCAACTGCTGATCATGTTAAAAAGATTATCATAAGTCTTCCCAAGAAATGGAGACCTATGGTAACAACTCTAAAGCTATTCAAGGATCTTAACATCATAAGTCTTGAAGAACTTGTTAGTTCTTTAAGAAGTCGTGAGATAGAGTTGGAAGAAGATGAACCTCAGAAGAAAAGTAAATCTATTGATCTTAAGTCTAAACCTGAAAAGTAAAAGGCTTATCAAGATGAGGAAGAATGAGAAGATTTTGATGAAGAATCCGAAGATGAGCTATCACTTATCTCCAGAAGGATCAACAAACTCTGGAAGCATAGGCAAGGAAACTTCAGAGGATCAAGAAGAAACAAAGGTCGTTATGAGTCATCATCTGGACAAAAGAAGCAGAACTCTGGAAAAGAAGTCATCTGCTATGAGTGTAATGAGCCAGGTCATTATAAGAACGAGTGTCCAAAGCTTAAGAAAGACAAGAAGCCTGAGAAGAACTTCTCCAAAGCGAAGAAGGGGCTAATGGAAACTTGGGATGACTCTGATTCTGAAGAAAAAGACTCTGATGAAGAACAAGCAAACGTTGCGCTAGTAGCAACAATTAACGATGAAGTTTTTAGAGAACTAGAAGACAAAATATCATTAGAACCAGAATCAGACTTTGACTCTGACTCAGAGGTATTATCTAAATTCTCTCGTTGTGAATTAGAGTCATGTCTTTCAGAAATGCTGGAAAAGTATCAAACTCTTCAGAGTAAATACAAGGATCTTAAAAGATCACATGTAATTGATTTTGAGGCAAAAGATAAGCTTAAGCAGAATAATTCCTCTCTAAATGAAAATAGTTTTTCCTTAAAAAATAGTAATTATGCTTTGAAAAGCAAAATTGGTAAATTAGAAGAAGAATTAATCTCAAATGTCGCTGACACAAGCTCTATCAAAAAGTATGATAGAGCATTCCAGTATTTTCTAGCTAAAAGCATAGATAAAAGCAGAATAGCTTCCATGATCTATGGAGTTAGCTGAAATGGTAAGAAAGGTTTGGGGTGTTCAGAAACCTTTGAAATTAACGAAAGTCAACCTGTTAAACCAAAACCTCTCTATGACCATTTTGTACCTTCTGGCACTGAGCTTGTTTGCTCTGAGTTTGCACAAGAACCCCCACCGACATAGAAATCTATTTCTAAAGTCAAATATCGTGCACAAATTCCACTTGATTATCCTGTTGCACGTAAGCCCAAAGTTGTTAAATACTCTAGGAAAACTAACAAGAGAGGACCCAGAAAGTGGGTACCTAAGGACAAAATAATCTATGTTGCAGATATCCTTAGCAGCTCAGTTGAAACACCAATCATGGTACTTGGACACTGGTTGCTCGCGACACATGACGGGAAGAAGGCATATGTTCCAAAGTCTGGAACTTAAGCCTGGAGGCTTTGCTGGTTTCGGAGGAAACCAGAAAGGAAAAATCATTGGCTCTGGAACCGTTGGTAATGGTAACCTTCCTTCTATTACTGATGTTCTTCTGGTCGATGGTTTGATGCATAACTTGTTGTCAATTAGCCAACTTAGTGACAATGGTTATGATATTATCTTTAATCAAAAGTCTTGTAAGGCTGTAAGTCAGAAAGATGGCTCAATCCTGTTTATCAGAAAGAGGAAAAATAACATTTATAAAATTAGACTTTCTGATCTCCGTGAATAGAATGTCAAATGCTTAATGTCTGTTAATGAGGAGCAATGGGTATGACATAGACGTTTAGGCCATATTAGCATGAGGAGAATTTCTCAGCTAAATAAGCTTGAACTTGTCAGAGGCTTTCCAAATCTGAAGTATTCTTCAGATGCTCTTTGTGAAGCATGTCAGAAAGGAAAGTTCTCTAAAACTTCCTTTAAAGCAAAGAATGTTGTGTCCACCTCTAGACCGTTAGAACTTCTACACATTGATTTATTAGGACCAGTGAAAACTGCTTCAATCAGTGAAAAGAAGTATGGATTAGTTATCATTGATGATTATAGTCATTGGACTTGGGTAAAATTCTTGAAACATAAGGATGAGTCTCATTTTGTGTTCTCTACCTTTTTCTCTCAAGTGCAAACAGAGAAGGATTACAAAATAGTCAGAGTCAGAAGTGATCATGGTAGAGAATTTGAGAACAGATACTTTGAGAATCTTTTTGATTCCCATGGCATTTCCTGTGATTTCTCTTGTCCTAGAACTCCACAACAAAATGGAGTAGTGGAAAGGATGAATATGACTTTGCAAGAAATGGCTCGTACCATGATCTAAGAAATTGACATGGCTAAGCACTTCTAGGCAAAGGCGGTAAATACAACATGTTATATTCAGAACAGGATTTCAATAAGATCTATTCTGGGTAAGACTCCTTATGAATTATGGAAGAATAAAAAACCCAACATTTCATATTTTCATCTTTTTGGCTATATTTGTTTTATGTTGAACACTAAAGAGAATCTTGGCAAGTTTGACTCCAAAGCTCAAAAGTGTTTATTGTTAGGATACTCTGAACGCTCTAAAGGCTACAGAATCTATAACATAGAAACACGAATTGTTGAGGAATCAATTCATGTTAAATTTAATGATAAGCTTGACCCTGAAAAGTCAAAGCTAGTTGAAAAGTTTGCAGATCTGAAGATTTCCTTATCAGAATCCAAAGAAGAAGATTCAAAAGAAGGAGGCAAAGATGCAGACTCTCCAGATTCAGATACAACCTTACCAGAAACTGAAAATAGTCCATCTCATCAGAAGAAGAATAGACTAAAGACTTTTCATTCTGAAGAATTGATTCTGGGAGACAAAGCTGATCTAGTCAGAACCCGTTCATCATTCAAACCTTCTGAAGAAACTCTTATGGGTTTGGTGTCTCTGATAGAGTCAACATCAGTTGATGAATCTCTTAGGGAGAGTAAGTGGATTATGTCCATGCAAGAAGAGCTGAATCAATTCACCAGGAATGATGTCTGTGATCTTGTTCAGAAACCCAGAGGTGTCCACGTCATTGGAACAAAATGGGTATTCAGAAACAAGTTAGATGAGAAAGGTGAGGTCGTAAGAAACAAAGCACAGCTGGTAGCACAAGGTTATAGTCAGCAAGAAGGGATAGACTATACAAAAACCTTTGCACGAGTTTCCAGGTTAGAATCAATTCATATTTTAATTTCATTTGCTGTGAATCATGACATTACTTTATATCACATGGATGTAAAGAGTGCATTTTTAAATGGGTATATTTCTGAAGAAGTGTATGTGCACCAAACTCCTGGTTTTGAGAGTTCTGAAAACCCAGATTTTGTTTTCAAACTTAAAAAATCGTTATATGGTCTGAAACAGGCTCCCAGAGCTTGGTATGAAAGGCTAAGTAACTTTCCGTTGGAAAATGACTTTACCAGAGGAAAAGTAGATACAACACTCTTTTGTAAAACCTTTAAAAGTGACATTCTCGTTGTTTTAATATACGTTGATGATATTATATTTGGTTCTGCTAATATTTCCTTGTGCAAGGAATTCTCTAAGTTAATGCAGGCTGAATTTGAAATGAGTCTGATGGGAGAACTCAGATTCTTTCTAGAAATTCAGATTGATCAACGTCCAGAAGGAACGTACATTCATCAGATCAAGTATGAAAAAGAACTTCTGAAGCAGTTCAATATGTCAGAAAGTAAACCTGCTAAAACTCCTATGCATCCGACATGCATTCTGGAGAAAGAAGAAGTAAGTAAAAATGTTTGTCAGAAGCTCTATCATGGTATGATAGGCTCTCTTCTGTACTTGACTGCTTCTCGTCAAAATATTCTGTTCAGCGTAAGTCTTTGTGCTCGTTTCCAATCAGAATATATCTTAGCATCTCTGTGCAGTACTCAGATACTCTAGATGAAGAATCAACTCGAAGATTATCATATACACGAGTGTAACATTCCTATCTTCTGTGATAATACTTCTGCCATTTGTTTATCTAAGAATCCTATTCTACATTATATAGCAAAACATATTGAAATAAAACATCACTTTTTACGTGACTATGTTCAGAAGGATACTTTTCAGTTAAAATTTATGGATACAGATCACAAGTGGGCTGATATTTTCACAAAACCCCTTGCTGAAGATAGATTCGAATTCATTCTAGAAAACCCATTTGTTAAACCATTTCCAGAATGAAAAGATGATATTTTGATGTGTCAAGTCACCAGAACTTCTGATATAAGATTCTGATGTTAAGCAAAGTGTTTTATTTACTATTTTATTATGATTTTCTGATTAATGATTATTCTACAAGTTAGAAGATGTCCTGATCAAAAACTAGTCCAGTCAGGCATTCTTGACTTTAGGAATATCAAACGTGATCTCTTGAAATCAAACGGTTATGATTATTTGTGACACCTGTCCAAAATCAAATCATATCTACTGTTGAAGAGACACCTCGAGCGTTGTGATTTCATGAGACTAGGTTTCAAGTAATTACTCCTTAATATTCCTATAATCATGTTTAACGCATTGGATTTGATAATTTACTTGAAAATAGTTTAAATATTTACGTCTTCCTCCCTTATTATGCATTCATAAAGCTGTGTGTAAGACAAAGATTACTTGAAACTAAACACTTCTCTTCTCAACCTTTATTCTTTGTCAGATTCTGCCCTCCCACTTTCAAGTATACATTTATTCGTATTTATTGACTGAGGTCAAGATTTGAATAACGTATATCTGATATGTGATCTTTTGGAGATTGATACACTCCTTTATCATTCTTTGTTCTTGTTTGTATCTCTTGTATTGGAAATGATGAATTTTTCGTTTCAATTCATCTAATCTTTATTTCTATTTATTGCTATCACTTTTTGTTCTCTTTATATACCACACTTCTCCTCAGAACTATTCATCTGTTCCTACACTTGCTTTTAATTCCTATCCTTTTTCATTCACTATATCTTCTAAAACCATTAAGGGAGAAATATCTGACTTAGGTCTCTTGAAAGAATACTTTATCGATTTCAAGGCTCTAGTTGACAATGGTCTTTCAAATATTCTCTCAGATATCATCTACCAGAACTGGGATAAATACTTTGAAATACTCAATCGACCTATCTATCCAGTACTTGTAAAGGAATTCTGGGCCAATGCCCGCGTCCTTGCATATGAGTCCGATTCTTGTTACATACTGTCTACTGTATCCGGTTTTCCCAATATGATTAACTCCACATTCATCTCTCAAGCTATTGAATGTAAAGAAGATGGTGAATGTGTTGAATATTATAGACGAAACAACTGGTTTGCTAAACACATTCACATCATCTATCTTCACGAAGGACCTGCTGACAATCCCTCTTCTCTCACCTCTGAGGCAAAAGTCTGGTACCAAATTATGGGAACAAATCTTAGGCCCAGAGAAAAGGGAACAGGAAGGCTATCTGCATTGGATAGGCTTTTCATTTTCTTCTTAATCTCCAAGATTAAGATCAATCTGCCCTAATCCATGTTCAATTTTTTTAAAGAAGAAATACTTTCATCGAGAGAGGAGTTATCGTTTCAGATTCCCTAAAGTAGAGTTATTTCTCACATTCTTGATCTTCAAGGAGTTGTTGCTTACTTAAAGCAAATCGGAATGACTGAGAAACTTGTTACTGATTGGTGTTCTCCCGTGAACTATTGTGAAACCATCATCAAGAAATGAGATAGCTGGTTGGCGGGTGTTTCTGTTGGTCTCTCAGTTGCTTGGTCTCTCTTTTCATCGTTGTTGTTTCTGTTCATTGTCCTTGTTTTTGTTTGTTGTCTTGTTTTGTGTCCTGCTCCTGTACTGCACCTCTGGCGTTTTGTTTTAATCAATGAAAAATATTCTTATTGCATTTATCTTATCTCATTGCATTTCTTTATGATTTCCATAAAAGGAGGAGAAGTATTGAATTTAATGTATCTAAATTCTCTTAAATCTAAATGCTTACGTTAACCATTGATTACCCTTTTTGATCACGACAAAAAGGGGGGTATTTAAATGGAAAGTTATTTTGATAAATATCTTGTCTCTGAATCATAGCTCTAACATTCTAACACTTTAATTGCAAAGTTTTCTTAGAATGCTTTTCAGGAACAATATTTATATTGGCAAAATGACTCTGATTTAACTAATCAAGATCTGTTATCAGAATGCATTACCACTATAATCAAGCTCTGATATTTTGGATCTGACTAGATCCTGGCAATCAGGCTCTGGTATCCCAAATCTGACAAGATTTTTTTTAAGTCTTAGATTCAGGGGGAGCTTGATAAAGGGAAGTTTACTTTGAACTTATCTGAGTCAATTCTTATTAATTATCTTCTTACAAAATTGTGTTATCAAAATACATTATTTTGTCATTATCAAAAAGGGGGAGATTGTTAGAACAAGATTTGGTTCTGCAAGACATCTCTAAGTTTTGATAATAACAAAGTTGAATTTGTGTGAGATTAATTTTGGTACTCTAACTTTTGTTTTCTAAAGTATTGACCAACCGATTCTGACTCTGATAAAGATAGCTCTGACTCTAATAGAGATCATGTGGAATGTCCCTCTCAATTGATCAAATGTTGCTTCTGTGTCAAAGAAGCAAGTTTGCTTCTGATCTGCTTCAGAAAGATTCTAAGAAGACAATATGTTGCTGCTGCAATGTTCTCTTGGATTTTGGCTCTGAATATAACTCTGATATTTATCTTCTGAAGACTAAGTGCTAAAGACTCTGAAGACAAGGTTCTGATGAACAACGTTCTAAAGACTCTGAAGACTTAAGTTTCTGAAGACTAAGTGTTGAAGACTCTGAAGACAAGGTTCTGCTGAATAACATTCTGAAGACTTAAGTTTCTGATAACCAAGGGTTCTGAAGAAGGAGTGTTGAAGACTCTGAAGACAAGGTTCTGCTGAACAAGTTCTGAAGATTCAAGACTCTGAAGATCCAGTGATCAATTCTTCTGATCATGCTTCAACCATATCTATTTAGAAGCCTCTGATGAATAGAAGAAGATGAAATGTTTGCGAGGGAAAATAGTACATAGTACAGATCAAACATGTTCCTTTCCACTACCATTCCACTACCCTAATTTGGTGGTACAAAGGACAACTTCAGTGTACGATTTTCATCCCAGCATAACGACATTATTTCAAGTCGTCAGCAATTTTAGTGATATTTCTGATCTCCCCTTCAACGGATCTTTTTCTGCTTATATATAGACTTGATCACTCAAAGGATCAGTAAGAAATATTGATAAGAAGAAGAGATTGAAAAATACTGAGACACTGATTCATACGAGAAAGAAACACAGAAATTCAAATAAGAGAAATCCATGAGTGAACAGTTAAGCACTACAATACAAAGAAGAAATATTGTTCATACTGTATATATTTTCTCTAAGTTAGTTTGAGCTAGAAATTGTGTTTATATCAGCTTGTGTATAAGCATTTCATTGTAAACATCATATTTGATCAAATAGTTGTTTGTATTACTTAAGGGACCAGTTGGGTCAAAATCCTTAAGAAGAGACGGTTAGTCTGTGAATGTTAGTCACCAATAGTTGCTAGTGCGGTAGTAATCAGTTTTGTTATAGTGGATTAAGTCTTTGTGTATAAGGAGAAATCACCTTGGCGGGTGAACTGGATTAACTTGATATCTTCAAGTGAACTAGAATATATGGTGTGTCTTTCTCTATTGCTAGTTTATTTGTGATCTTTGTTTGAGTTTCACAAAAAAGCGTTCATTTTGAAAAGCCAATTCAAACCCCCATTTCTTGTGTTTTCTCACACCTTCATATGTGTTCATTACTTTAGTACTGGGAGATCTACCCCCACTTAATATTAAAAACTAATGATCCTAAATAGGTAAAATAAAGATCTCATGAAAGCTTGCAAAAGACAACAATTCCTTTGATGTTGTTCATAGCATTTGATTTTCTTGCACCAAATACTAAAACCTTTTCGCTTTTTGATTTACTACAATTATTCTTCTTCCTTGATGACTCTAATGATAGTTTTGCTTTATTCCCTTAGTCATCACCAAAACCATGATCATATGTATAACACATATAACCACATAATGACCATAAGGTCATCCTCATGGGGTAACATTATGAAGATGTCTATGTGCGAGAAAGTGACCTTTGGAGCAAAACATGACCGAGGTTTTGAGGGTGGATCATTTATGTGCATTACCTAACGAGAATATCTTTTGTGTAAGGAGCTTGACTTTTCCCCTAAAGAAAATCAAGTAGTTATGGAGTTGATGGTGTTACGAACAAGTTTACATTTTTTTTTCTTCCGGTTATTAATTTTTTCTAGGCTGGAGACTTCTAAGAATATCACACTTACAAGATCAAGGTCTTGCTTGGACCAAAATGGAGCATCCTAAACATTTCTATTGAGATGTCTTTATTGAATAAAATGCTCTCTCCCTCTCTCTCTCTCTCTCTCTCTCTCTCTCTCTCTCAACAGCTAGTGGTAATCATATGTATTGTTTCCTTTTGCCTTGTGATATTTTCACCATTTGTTGGGTTCATTTCCCATAACCTCCCATCTAGCATTTAGGTGTTCAGTAATGGATCTTTTGTGATAAACATATTTTTATATTTTTTATTTATAGGGGCAAAGTTGTCAATGTGCCTTTTTGATGGAGGTTTAAAAGTTCCCATGTATTTAACTAGTTTGGGGTAATTTCCTTTACGCTAATTTAAGGAGTGTGATATATTGTTGCTTATTTCCTTTACACCCCTGGCTCTTTTTTTATGCATTGCTCGCCTTGCCTTTTACCTAATATTTTATTGTTTCCATTATCTCTTCCATATAGTATACTTATTTTTTAGTAAGGGACTTGTTAAAATGTATAACTTTAAGCTCATTTTTGAAGGCTCATATGAACATTTATGGGTAAGGTTTATAAGTTTGATGGTGGTTTTATTGAAACATTCTAAGTATTTGTGTAAGGGCTTAGCGTGTTATTGTTGCATATTTTAGAATCTTGTGGTGGATAGCTTGAGATACTTCTTGGCCGAGAACTTGTGTATTAGTTTCCAGGATAGTTTTTATAGTTAGTTATAGAGAATCTAGAAAGATTTATATAACAATTCAAGGCCACCTCATTCAAGGTTTCGAAGAGGAGCTTGCATTTGAGTTAGTTTATGGTACATATGATTTCCATTTATGCGTTGAAGTTGGTGATATGATCTTAATGCTGTCTCTTCCTATTAAACGTTTCTAGTGCAGACGACATGAAATTTTCTAAGACTGAAGCATCCTAGATTTCTGCAGAGACGAAATTGTGGTCTTTGACCTCTATCCCCTCCTATAATATTTCATTTTGCTGATGTGTTTGGTGGATTGTCTTGATATATTATTGCAAGTTTTGGTTCTAGCGGTGGAGTCCAACCATAGCGGTCCAAATCTCCATCAAGGCATCCTGATCGCTAAAATGGGATGTAACGTGTGTGGCCACCATTATGAAAAGACATATAGATGATATAAACTCTTGAAAATGTGGAGCCTATGAATAATTTATTAGGCTCCATGGTGGGTACCAATTGTACTTGTTGGGATTACAATAGTAGTGACCGTTGTTAGGGGAAAATAATGGTGAGAATGGTTTATAGGGGAGGGGGTTGAATAGACCTTTCCCCTAAAACCGGTTTCAAAATTAGTTTTCATAAAATATGAGTTCTTAAAAGTATGGGGCAACAAAAATATTTTATGAAATATGTGTTGGATCAATATCACGAGTTACGTTATATTCAGGCGATACAATGAAATATGAAACAGAGATAATTATAAACAATCAATGAATTAATCAATATAATTCCAATTTATAGGAGATGTCTAAATCAAACTTTATTAGTCAATAATTTAATCTATTATTACAAATTACAAATAGATATAATCACCAAAAAGATGAACCATATGACTTAATATATTCCAGACCTACGCTTACACAAAATATTCCTTTAAGTAGAAAAAACCTAACAACATGTGATTCTACGAAAGCAATAAAAACCTAATCGTACAAAACTATATAGAAAGTTAAAGAAAAGGATAGAGAAGAGTGCAATAGTATTTATACTAGTTTAATGCGTTCATCTGCGCTTTGTGACGTGTATGAACTGCATGTGCACAATTGTGTCTAGTACAAAAAGATAGAACCCACATAAAGATGTATGATTACCAAATTTTTACTCTAAATTTGATTATCTAAAGTGATTGCAAAAGTGTTTATTTGGTGCAAGTTGAAATTGAAATTAATAAATATTTAAATAAAGGACACAGGGTTTGTGATTGCATATCTAGACTCACTCACAATGATTATCCAAATTTGATTACAAGAGTGTCTAATAATTTTCATAGAAAAGTAGATGAAAGTGTGTGTCGCCCAATTTCATGGCGTGTGAAATGTAAACATGGTTCTCGGTTCAGCTAAACGACTTTCTCAATAAAGATCAAGTTGCCTTGTCAGTGGCATCTCAAACTGAACTGTTTAGCAATTTGTATTCAGACAACAATGCATACCCTGTCGAATCATGATCGTGTATATGTTGCATTTGCTTTCACAATCGACATAGACGTGTAAATTGGAGCTTAGATTCTAAAATAAAAAGAGACTCAAATTTTTCTCATAATATATAATGGATAAATCAATTGGGGGGTTTCCATGAGATAGGATCTCATAACCCCTTGTCCTTATGGGACTACTCACCCATGGTCAGACAACCAACAATCAAGAAACTATAAGACATTGCAAATAGATTGAAATGAAAATAAAGTAAAGCAATCAAAAGTAAATTGAATTACAAATTACAAATAAAGAAGGCGATATTAATATAAAAATGAGTAGAATGATTACAAGAACCAACTTAGATTGACTACTCCAAAGGATAAGTCTTCCCATATTGAAGAGCTTTGTGATGTGGAGCATGTAGCTGCTGTCAAGTTGAGAAAATTTAAGATATTTATTGCTGAAGATGGAAATATCCATGACTGTCTCTTTCCTCGTAGTACCATAAGATTAAGTCCAAGAATGCCAATGTTTCTAAAGTTCAATCTATATCAAATGGATGTGCGTGGTGCCTCTCTCAATTGGTACTTATATAAGGAAATCAAATAACTACGTGTTGCCAGCATAATGCAGAACATCGGGGGAGAATAATCTGAGTAAAAACATTAAAAATGTTGTCAGGATTGGTAAAGATGATGTTCTTATGATCAAGTATGTTCATGAAGGAGTTACTAAGGATGCTGATCTTGGTGACATGTCTCTCCTAAATGAGGATAGTGTGTTGAAGTATTTATGTCAAATCAGGATAGCTCTTGAAAATATGCTGAAAGGAGATTTGATCTCTGAAGAAGATATTCAAGGGCCAAATGAAGTCATTATGAAAGATAATGATAACGTTCTCATGGGTTATGTTAAATTGTAAGACAACATGGTGGAACATGTTGTTCATCAGATGCAGTTGGGCTTAGAATTAAGCAAGATAGAGGATGTTGGATATCAACCTGAATTTCCAATAAAGCTAATGAAAAATGATACATGTGACAAGGAAGATATATAAAACATCTTGAGTTTCAGAGTGGTAACCAAGTCACAGTCTCATAAAGAAGACGCGCTAGTAGTTCTGGGTCACTTTGAAGAATCTAGAATGTTTTCATCAGATCTTATGCTGAAGCCAATGTTAGGGTCATGGTGTTCAACAATCAGAAAATAATGGTTAACAGAATATTGAAGGTAATATGGTTGTCAAAAGAAGTTTTGACATATGGAGAAATGGTTCAGCTACTGAAGGAAATCTGTGTGACATACAAGGAAAACCTTATGATAAGTTACAATGATGATGGATGCTACCCTCTTATGGGAGAAGATGTCATGACATTTGTCTCTTACATTTTTTAGTCATTAGATACAGTCAACTTTGAAAAAATGATCATCATTTATGATAGTTAATAGAAATCAATACTGGGGAGTTGTGCCAAAAGATAAAAATAATTTCTCTCCCCTAAGACCATTATGGCACGAATACTAAGGAGAATTAGTTTGAGGTATAACTGGGTTGGCGCTACAAGCATAAAAAAACAGAAATCTTGCATCATTCTTCTCTCAATTTACAAACCCTTTTCTCAACATGAATCAAAATTAAGCTAGTGGGAGCAAGCTTGTCCAAGAGATTAAGGCTTTAATGGAGGTTGTTGATATGTTGGAGTTGTGGTTAAACAAAGCCAAGGAAGCTAGAGAGGTTAGGGATAACATCTCAGTTGTTGAACTGTCTGGTGGAATAGGCTCTAAGAAGATTCTAATTAAGAATCTGAATCCTAAAAAGATAAAGAAGATAAAGGCTATTATGAAGGACCTAAAGAATTTGAATGCAAGTGATTCTAAATTAGATGAAGACCATGGTAACTTCATGGATTCGTAGGCATAAAGACTGAAGACTGCTTTTTTGGGAACTTATGATCATGTTGGGCCAGATTAGTGGTCCTTGTATTTTGGACATCTTATTTTGTAAAGGCTTTGTATCCTATTTTAACGTATGTACTATTAAAATAGATCTAATGCTTGTGCATCTTTGGATGTTGCTCTAGTTTTTCCTCATGTTTTAGTTGTGTATTTGCTAACATACTAAAATTTGCATGACTAACTTTCGGATGCTTTTCAGGTGTGTTAACCCTTTGCCAAAATATGGCAAAAGGGGTAGTATGAAGTGTTTCTAAGTGCTGAAGTAACACAACTTTTGTTTGGTACTAACCATATCTGGTAAGTGCCAAGTGCCAATTTTGTGCTCCATGTTGGAGCATTGGGCAGAACATCTGGTCCCAGTCCTTGTAATTGTGAAAACAAATCTATTTGTGATAGTAGTATTCATTGCATATACTGATATCAACTACTAACTGATTGTGTGTGCATGACTAAGTATGTGAATGGTTACATACTGATATATGTTAGTTATTAGACTTGTAAACTACGAACTATGTGATAGTGAATCCATGCATGAGTCTGTGAATGATTGCATGATTGTATTTTTGGTCTGGAACAACTAAATGGATTATATGTAAGCATCTGAATGTTGATGCTTCTAACTTTTGTTGCTGCTAGTGCTTAACTATGACACATGGAATCTACTGCTTAAATGCTCTGAAGTTCCAGCACATCTACTGGATGTCACTTGTTCTCATGGAAGAAGTGCTATTTATATTGAAGAGTTATTTTTCCACAATTTTCCAAAGGGGGGATTGTTGTTCATAGGGGATTAGTCCTTTGGATTGGCTGCATTTAGCAAAACAACACCTTGGAGAAGAGTCCAAGTATTGAAGATTGTTGTAGCTTACTAAAGCTGTATAGAACTGGAAAAGGGACACATGTTGAGCGCAATGCTTTAGCATGTTGGTACGACATATGGGCCTTGTTCAACAGGCGCCATATTGATGCGTTTTAGCAGATTCTTTTGAGAGAATTCAGTTATGTTTTATTGTTATTAGTTTAACAATATGATAATATGATTTGTTGGACAATTGTGAAAATCAAATTAGATTTAAAAGAGATTTAAATTTGAATTTGTAACAAACCAAATCATATCTTTTTGTTGGAGATATTATAGGTGTAAATCAAATATCCTACTAATTGTGCAAAGATTCTGGATGAAAATAACTGTAGACCCACAAGGAAAAAGCCTACAGTTATTTTGCTATATAAGGAGCTCAAACATACATTGGAAAGCAAACAGTCACATTGAATATTTTAGAGTGCTAGTGTTTACAAGAGCCCTTGTTATGTTTATGTACACCTCTATATTTCAGTAACTTGGCATAGAAGGTTTGTCTAGTTAAGTTGTAAATTCAACATTGTTATGTACACCTCTATGTTTTAGTAACTTGGAATAGAAGGTTTGTCTAGTTAAGTTGTAATATTCAACATCATCTATCTTGTTAGATTGAAGTTGATCACTATGGTTTAGTGATTGTTATCTCCTATCACGAATTTGTGATAGAGAAGAAAGTGAGTAGGTTCTCATGTTTAGGGGGGCTTTAAACAGAAAGCCATTGGGTAGTATTAGGAAGGGGCGTTGAATAACATGGAGTTTGTTTTTTCTTGTAAGTCTAATTGTACTAATCTACTAATAATGAATTTTATTTCTTGGGTTGTGGACTCATCCCTCAAATGTAGGTGTAGTTTCACCAAAATGGGTAAAAATTGATTGTGTTCTTTATTGTTTTTCTGCTCCATCATCTATTACTTGTTATTGTAGGGGTTCTGATGTATCTTGTCCAAACGGTTATTGAAGCATCAAGTTTGACATTTGTCCCCTGAGGAACAAAATTACAATGTTTTGATAGGTTACCAAATCTAACATTTATTTGACAATAGTATGTCTAAGAGTGGTGAGAAAATCTCACTATAGTTCCAAATGAATACTAAATTTAAGTTGCCTTTAATATAACACAAAATCATTTTTCGTTATTTTGACACTATATTTCATCTTGAAAAGTCTATGAATATATCAAGAACATGTTTAATAAATATTTGTTCATTCCCTTAAAAGGTTTTGATGATAACAAAGTATTTAAAGAACAATAGGGTTTACTAATGGTTATTCAAGTGTGCGTGATCAAAAGACATTAACCTTGATATTAATAAAGTTAAATAAAGTATTTTAGATACTAAACCTAAACTTACAAGGAATACTAAAGATCAACAAAGCTCTGAAGAGTAGAATTGTTTAAAGCAAGCTGACTCTGTTTCAAGGAACAACTCTGCATCTTCCAAACAAGCTTCATCAGCAATTCAGAAGATACTGCTTCAAAAGAATTTGTCTACATCAAGTCATCAACTCTGAAAGTGTTAATCCATAATAGATATGATCAAGACTCTGATGAAGGCAAGACTCAGAACCTGTGAACTCAAGACTCTGAAGTCTTATTCCAACCAGGTTCTGAAGACACACTTTAGCTTCTGATCATGATTTAACTAATTCTATAAAAAGCTTCTGAATCAGAAAGTTAAGCATAAAGATAATAATGACTCTGAGCAAGCTTCAACAAACGTCTACAAGAAGTCTCTGTTCATAAGTTATCCAAAGAATGTCAAGTGACAAAGGTACAATACTTTATGGATAATCAACATAAAGCAATGTTGTCAGGATCTTCTCTCTCCAACTATCCATAACTCTTCTTTGCTACACTCAACGTCTTTATGCTAGCTGAGTTTTAGTTCAATCTATTATCCATTAGCTAAAGACCTTCAACGACTATATGTACCATGATAGTCTCAATCTCAAATAGATTTAATCTCAATATCTATTTAAAGAAGAAGATTGAAAATATTCAAGAATGAGAAGATGACTCTAGAGATGAATCTCTATCTCTTCAGAAAATGAATGTGAGTTGAAGATCTTGTGGTCGTGTTTACATGGATGTGATACCAGTTCACTGAAATGAGTTGAGAGAATCTGTGTTCCACAGAAAACACAGATGAAAGAAACACACTCAACATAACCAGAAGGGTTAAGTGTGTGAGAGCAGAGTGAAACATATTCACATACATTCTGAAAAAAGAATATATGAATATGATCAAGAATAGGAAGGCACAACAAGATGGAAATATATGCAAGGAGAGAAGAAGAATGAAAACTTTATTCTTCTACACTCAAGAGCAATCAAATCATATTCTGCTCAAGAGCACAAACCTTTGTGTATCTTATTATCCAAGAACAACATATATAAACACAAGGTTAATACCAGATTCCTCTGTTATGAGAATCTTAAGACTCTAGCCTCTGTGCTCAGAGTAAGTTTCATTCTGATGATTGAGCATTAAAGTCTCATGCTTGCGGGCATATCAAAAAGTCTTGAACTGGATGTTTAGGCAATTGAAGTCTCATCCTTACGGGCAGAGCAGGAAGTCTCGTTCTGGGTGATTGAGCAATTGAAGTCTCGATCTGGATGATTGAGCAAGAAGTCTTGAAAGGGTAGTTTAGGCAAGGAATTCTCTTGCTTAAGGGCTTGAGCAGAAGTCTCTTTCTAGGTGATTGAGTAGGAAGTCTTGAGTTGATGGCTTAAGCAATTGTAATAAGTCTGATTAAAGTTAAAAATTCTTGTGCTACAAAGGGACTGGACTACTCTCAGTTGAGAGGAACCAGAATATATTGTGTGTCTCTTTATTTACTTATACATTTATATCCCACTGTGGAACATACTCTGAAGCCAGACTCTGATATTATTCATCTCTCACTTGCATCAGAATCTGAGCTTGACACCTTATGTTCTAAAACAGAGTTAATAAAAGGAAGTCAACTTTTCACTGTTGTTACTCACCCTGATATCAGACTTTGAATGTGGTTCAGAAACAGTAGAAAAAAAGAGTTTTATATTTGGACATACACAATTTAACCCCTTTTCCTGGGTATTTTTCTCACCTTCAATTGGTATCAGTGCCCGATTGTGATTTGTCACTTAACAGTGAAACAAAAAAGATCCAATGAGAATAACTACTTAGTCAAGATCTCCAGCTTGGATGAAGTTTCCTTCATTAGAAAGAATGGAAACTATAGAAGGTCATGTTGAATTCTTGAACTTAAGCATGTGACCTTGAATGAGCTCTTTCAAATTTCTGTGGATTAAAAAACTTGTTTCTACTTTAAGGCACTTGTTTTGTGAGTATGAAAGGATTTTTAATCTTTAAGACTGACTCGTGGGACAAGTGTACTTAATTTAGAAATCAAGAAAGTGTTTATGCTATAATTCATTTACTTTGTGAGTATGAAAGGATTCTTTAATCCTTAAGACGGACTCGTAGGGGTAAATTGGCTTGTTGCAGGAATATAGGTTTAATCTTAATCTGCTTAAAGCTAGATGTCCACTCACATCATTGGTTGTGATGATAAGCTATGGGGCACTCTTGAAGACAACATTGACTAGAAGATCAATGATGTTGGCTTGGTAACAGATCTTGAGGAATTTTCTTGCAAGATACAACTTCAAGGTTACAGTTATTCAAGATGCTAAAGAACTAAATACTTTAGACCTAGAAAGTTTGATCTGGAACCTTCAAAGCCTTGAACTGGAACTGAATGTGTTGAACCTATGTTGACACCTAGATCTCTTTCCTCGAGGTCTAATGCTGAAAGATCTGGTGATAAAAACTTCCAGACTCTCATGTGTCAGAAAAACTATAAGAAGCTTATGATATAGAAGATTATAATGGGGACTGTGATGATAAGGAAATGGATTGTATCATCAAAAGGTTTCAACAGATGACCAAGAAAATCAAGATATTCTCTGGTATAAGTTTTAACTTCAAAGATTCTAATTCCATAAACAACTATTCTGATATACAATAGGACAGATTCAGACACAGAAGCAAAAGAAGTTAACCTTTCACTTATGACTGACATACTCTCCGATTCTGAATCCTAGTCAGGTTCTAACTCAAAATTTGATAAGACTGTTAAGAAACAACTTGACTTTTCTTAAAGAAGAGTTGAAATCTTCTAAAAGAAACTGTTAAGACGTTGGAAAGAGATCTAACTACTAAAGCTAAAAGGGATTCCATGGAATATTTAAATGACCAAGTTATGGCTCTTCAAGATTTATTGACAATGGGTCTTAACAAAACTGAGCTTGATTTCATGACCTATGAAGTAAGAAAAGGAGAATGTATGTGTTTTTACTAACAATGTCTTGATTACAGAATCTTGACATGAAAGAAACCTAAAGAATCCTATTTTTAGCTATGCTGATAAAAGGATTAAAGACCTTGGTGTATTTGCTGCGAAGTGTAGTAAAATTCTCAATACACAGAATCAATAACAAAGAAGTCAAAGGTTTTGATTGATATTGAACCTAAAACTTCAAAGTCATTAGTTTTTAAGGATATTAGAAACTAAGGTAAATGGTGAAGCATTTGCTCTAGAGCCTGGATGATGGAAATCTACAACATACAACTAGAGGAAAACATGTGGTCCAGATCCTAATGCTTTGGAGAGGAAGGAAAAAAAGGCTATTGTCTCCAGTCTTCTAAACTGCAAGCCTCTGCTGAACCTGAATCAGCTTCTGCAACAAAAAATCTTGAAGACTGATTCTTGTCAGAAAGAATCTGTAGAGGATGTTCAGAATCTGCACAAAGGCATGTCAATCATTCTCTTTCTTTATATAACTTTTGTGCATGATAGGTTATATGTAATTGGTCTATGTATATGATATGTGCGTAACTAGTTTGGACAACTTACTCTTGACAGGATTTTCAAACCTATGAAAAGAATATTTATTCACTTGAATAAATGTTATGGCTATTTGAGTATATCTTTATTTCCGATATCCATTCAGAATGAAGTATTGTGAGCTCATATTTTTTATCAGAAAGTGTTGTTATTCAAGCCAATTCATTATTGAGTTGTGTTGCTTGTTTTACCTTTTATCTTTTAAAGACTTAATTATTTTCTAGAGAACGGGTTTCTAATCTTCTTAAAAGCTTGCTTCAAATAAAGAGTATCAAATTTTGATGCTGATCAGAAGTAGTATCATAAAGAACTGGAACAGTCTCTGATGATTTGTGGCTTCTAAGAAGTATCAGACTCTGAGACTCAACAAAGGAATAAGAAAATTCGAATAGAATTTAACTGAAAAATCTGTTTGACAACTGTCTCACTTAATATTCATGGGTTTGAAAATCTATCATGCATACTCTACAAATGTGTGTACAGAACCTGTGGAGTAGTGATGCTTTATCCTCTGTATACTTTGTGGACTCTCTCTCTTGTCTTGTCTTACCTTTTTCTTTGCACTTGTTGATTTTACTTGTTGGTTTTCCAAAAGAATTTTTTATTTTTATTTTCAAAGTATAGCTGTCTTAAATATTTTTCTCTCTTGGTTAAACCTTTTTATTTCCTATTTAAACCAATCTCCCTCAGTTTAGATTTTTTACTCTTGTTTTACAAACAGTCTCTCAAACCTGGTTGACACAGTGTACAACCTTGATTTGGTTTTTCAAGAGCTCTTCTCTCTCGTTCCCATCCTAACCTAAGATGACCTCTATCTCAAACCTTGGTGTGAAAAACTAACTGGTTGTCATCAATGAAAGGGTTGTCAACCTTGAAGATATGAGTGCTTCGAAAAATGATCTT
Source organism: Lathyrus tuberosus (assembly GCA_022829125.1). Taxonomy (NCBI): domain Eukaryota; kingdom Viridiplantae; phylum Streptophyta; class Magnoliopsida; order Fabales; family Fabaceae; genus Lathyrus; species Lathyrus tuberosus. Next base: position 13,723,777 of record JALAZF010000123.1, on the reverse strand, counting down.
CATAGTTGTGTTTCTGAACAAAGATGTGATGGCTACTCCAAAAGGATCTTTGGTCATAAATGTTCTAGTATGATCAAAGAATTGGGGACTAAAGCTTTTGATGATAAACGTGCCATCCTCTCTGGAGCTTCTGGTGTACATATCATCATCACCTCAGCCACTTCTGCTTATGCAACTGACAGTGAAGATGATGAATTTACCTTAGATGTTAATGTTATGAAATAAATTCTATGCTTCTTAAGAATACCTCTAATCTAGCATTTCTAATCTTTGTTCTAAAAAAGAAGGTAGTTTGGAATCATCTTCTGATGTCAAACAACTTGAGAACTTAGATTCAATAGAATATGATAAAATAGATCTCCTGCCTCTTCTCAATGCAGATATTGAAGAATTATTCTCTTCATGTTTTAAATATGAACAAAAATTCATTCAATATCTGGGAAAGAAGTTGATAAGCTGACATTAGGATAATGAAAATTCTTCTGATGTTCAGCTACAGGATCTGCCTTCTGTTTTACTTCGGCAGGAAGCGTGTCCTTAAGTTTCCTCTTTGTACCTTATTATGTTTTGCTTAAGACTTGTATGTTCTGATTCTTTGTGTATTTTGATGTATTCTTTCTTAGCCTCTGATTACATAACCAAAGCATATGTTGAATTGGATATATCAAGTTAAGAGCATTGTTTTTGTTTTGATTCTGAACTTCTTAATCAGTTGACATTAAAAGAAATACTTATGATTAAAAAGATGGTATGCAAATTAAAACGGGAAAATAACTTCAATGATTTAAAGGAATGATTATAAGTCAATGTTTATAACATTAATCATCCCTAGATTTCCTTGCATGGAAAGAGGTTTCCCATTCTAAATTCACTTTTTCTTCTTCAGAAATGAAATGAATCACCTCTTTAAATCTTATTCTCTTGGACTTATTCTTCTTCTTTATCTTTTTATGTGGCTTTAGTGCCTAAGGAAGAGAGGTTGGCGGAATTTCTTCCAAGGGTCTAACCCCTTGATCAGAAGTTGCCTCAGAGACTGTAGGAGTCCCTGGAACAATAGGAGTAGCAGATTGCTTAGAAGGTGTATTCATATTTAATCAGATGTACGTTGAAGTGAATATGTATGTGTGATTTATCTTGAACAAAGTTATGTGCTTTTATGAAGAAAATTTTGGAAGTTCAAACACTTTGCGTGTTTTAGTTTCCGATCTTTGAAATTCTCAAAGCCAATCACTAATTAAACATGCCATACTGAATCATAATTACTTCTTGGAAACTGAAACGGTAGTGATTTACCATCATAAGTAAAGTATTTCTTTGGTTAAGAGACTTTAAAATTGTTTTTAACTGTCCTCTCTTTTGAAAATGTTTTTAAACATTTAAATTATGTCGTGTTTTAAACTCTTTTAAAATTATGTGCATTTAAACTGTTTTGAATTTTCTTCAGTTGTATTGCTTTCTCTTTCTTTTAAAATCTTTTTGATAATGACAAAGGTGGAGAAAATTCATGGAGTATTTAAGATGAGAAAAGCATCAGAGTTTGAACAAATTAATTTCTACATTAACAACTTCTGAGTTATAAGCTTTAAGTTATTTATATTTTGTATTCATTTTGTGTAATTTATTTTACTGGGCTTAAATGATAAACTTAATTAACAAAGACAAGAATTAGGGAAAGCTTACAAACCTTACCTTAATGAACTGTCAGACTAAAGGAAGAGCTTACAAACCTCGACTTAAGGTCTGTCAACCTCGGGGGGAGCTTACAAACCTCAACATGTTGTTAGAATTTGTTGATTAAAGTTATAAGATTAAATTAACATAGATAAGGAGTTAAGGGGAGCTTACAAACCTTGACTTAATGGACTCTCAGAATTAGAGGGAGCTTACAAACCTCACCTTAAAGGATTGTCTAACTTATGGAGAGCTTACAACCTCAAACTTTAATGTTAAATTGTGCTAACTAAATCACCAACCATTGTTCTTGAATACATTTTTTTGTCATCATCAAAAAAGGGGAGATTGTTAGAATAAAGATTTGTTCATTCCCTTAAAAGGTTTTGATGAAAACAAAGTATTTAAAGAAAAATAGGGTTTACTAATGGTTATTCAAGCGTGCAGACTCAAAAGACATTAACCTTGATATTAATCAAGTTAATCACTCAGAAGAACCATTAAAAGGAAGTAAAGTCATTCTAAATCTGAAGGATCTGAACCAAGCTTTCAGACTCTGAAGAGTCAACTCAAGTATTTCAAAGGCTAGACCTAAGCTTACAAGGAATACTAAAGTTTAGCAAAGCTCTGAAGACAAGAATCGTTTGAAGCAAGCAGACTTTGTTTCAAGAAACAACTCTGCATCTTCTGAACAAGCTTTATTACCAATTCTAAAGATACTGCTTCAATGGAATTTGTCTACATCAAGTCATCAACTCTGAAAGTGTTAATGATCCAGACTAGTTATGATCAAGACTCTAATAAAGGAAAGACTCGGAACCTGTGAACTTAAGACTCTAAAGTGTCATTCTAACCAGGTTCTGAAGACATGCTTTTGCTTCTGATCATGCTTTAACTAATTCTATAAAAAATGTTATGAATCATAAAGTTAAGTATAAGGATAACAATGACTCTGAGTAAGCTTAAACAAATGTGTACAAGAAGTCTTCGGTCAAAATTTGTCCAAAGAATATCACGTGACAAAGGTACAATACTTTATGTCTAATTAGCATAAAGTGATGTTGTAGGATCTTCTCTCTCCAACTGTTCAGAACTATGATTTGCTACTCTCAACGTCTTTATGCTAGCTTTGTTTTAGCTCACTATATTTTCCATCAGATAAACGCTTTCAATGGCTATCTGTGTCATGATAATCTCAATGTTCAACAGATCTATTCTCAGCATCTATTTAAAGAAGAAGATTGAAAACATTCAGGAATGAGAAGAAGACTCTAGAAATGAATCCTTATTTCTCCATAAAATGAATGTGAGTTGAAGATTTCATGATTATGTTCAAATGGATGTGACAGCAGTTCACTGAAATGAGTTGAGAGAACTGTGTTCCACAGAAAATATATTTAAGAGAAAAAACCTAACATAACCAGAAGGGTTAAGTGTGTGAGAGCAGAGTGAAACATATTCACATACATTCTGAAGAAAAAAATGTGAACATGATCAAGAACTGGAAGACACAACAAGATGGAAATCTGTGCAAGGAGAGAGGAAGAATGAAAACTTCATTCTTCTACACTCAAGAGCAATCAACTCATATTCTGCTCTAGAGTGTAAATCTTTGTTTATCTACTTATCCAAGAACCACATATATGAACACAAGGTTAATAGCAGATTCCTCTATTATGAGAATCTGAAGACACTAGCCTTTGTGCTTAGTGCAAGTCTCATTCTGATGATTGAGCATTGAAGTCTCATGCTTGCGGGCAGAGAAAACAATCTTGAACTGGATGTTTGGGAAATTGAAGTCTCATGCTTGAGGGCAGAGCATGTAGTCTCAATCTGGATGATTGACCAGGAAGTCCTGAATGGGTAGTTTAGGAAAGGAAGTCTCTTGCTTGAGGGCTTGAGAAGAAGTCTCTTTCTAGGTGATTGAGCAGGAAGTCTTGAGTTGGTGACTTAAGCAATTGTAATTACTTTAATTATAGTTAAAAGCTCTTATATTGCAAGGGGACTGGACTACTCTGAGTTGAGAGGAACCATGATATATTGTGTGTCTCTTTATTTACTTCAGCATTTATATTCCAGTATGCAACATACTCTGAAGTCACCTCATGTTCTAAAGCAGAGTTAAAAAAAATGAAGTAAACTTTTAACTGCTGTTACTCACCATGGTATCAGACTTTGAACGTGGTTTATAATATGATGGTTCGGAACAGTAAAAGAAAATAATTTTATATTTGGACATACACAATTCAACCCCTCATCTTCTTGTGTATTTTTCTCACCTTCAGAACATATCAAGAACAAATAAGCAATGAATAATATAACAAGTCTTCAAACTCATATTTTTATGGCTTAATTTGACAACAATCTTTGTCATGTTCAAAATAATAATCATGTAATTCACTTGAATTTTGAAGTTCATGATTAGTTTAAGTTTCATAGCATGATTCGACTTGTTGTTCAGGTAATACATGCATAATGTTGGCCTAATATCCACCCAAATGAATTTAATACACTTGCCTCAACTGACTACTAAACATGAACTGCTCATATATAAGAATCTCTATTAGTCATCATCTTCTTTGAAACTAGGTCACAAACCTTGGACCATTACACTTATTTTGTGTAACAAACGAACACACTTCTTAGAATTTGGATTAAATTAGGACCGATCTTCATTGGATGCATCTATATAAATATGAAACAAAATATTATGTCAATTAATTACATTCGGCCACTGTAACAAAATCTGGGTAAAAATACATAGGTGTAACCGGTTGACATATTATGTCAACTAGTTGCACTTCACTACTGTAAGTTTCTGTTTGATAATTTAAAGGGGTGTAACTGGTTACACCTATATGTAAATCAGTTACATGCATATGAATTACTCTTTTTCTCTTAACACACCACCCTAATTCACGTGTTCCAAGTATTCCATGCCCATTAGCTTCTTCAATCTCTTAAACACTTCAATTGTGACTCCTTTGGTCAGCAAATCGGCCACTAGGTCTTCACTTCTACAATATCCCAATCTTAACCTTCATTCACTAACAAGTTCTCCCAAGTACTGAAACCTTATCTCAATATGATTGCTTCTTCCATGTGCATTAGGGTTCTTAGCATGGTTTATAGAGAAAATTTTATCAACCATGAGTGTTACAGTGTCACCCTCTTTGCTACCCAGCTCCTTCAAGAGATTCTTCAACCACATGACTTGGCACGCACACTACGAAGTTGCAATGTACTCGACCTCACAATAAAAGAGGGTCACTAGCAGTTCCTTCTTCGAACACCATAATATTGATGTTTCTTCGAACATAAATAAGTATTTAGTTGTATATTTTATATTATCTTTATCTCCGCACCAATTGGAATCAGTATATCCAAGTAAATTACATTTTCTACCCTTGTCCAATGTGGGAAACTGAATTCCGCATCCAACTGAATATTTGACGTATCGAAGAATCCTTTTAACTACTGCCAAGTAAGACACCTTTGGTCTTTCCATGAATCTTCTCACAATGTCGACACTAAATGCTAAATTTGCTTGCGTATTGCACAAGTAACGAAAGGATCCAATTAGCCTATGATACTGAGTGATATTAACATCTTGCTCATCCTCATTCTTCGAAACTGCAACCTCGGTTCAACCAGAATAATGGCAACATCACAATGTTCCATTTCAAATTTCTTCAAAATCTCAAGCGCATACCTTTTAGGATGCATGAGAAGTCCCTTCTTGGACTTGTAAATCTCAATGCCAAAGATGTATGTCATGAGGTCAAGATCGGTCATCTGAAACTCCTTCATAAGCTCATCCTTGAACTTAGAAATGCACGCTTCATCACTACCCCTAATAAATAAATTATCTACGTATAGACAAATGACTATCACCCTTTCATTTATATCCTTCCTCACATACACACCATGTTAGGATACAGACTTCTTAAAGCCAATCTCCTTTAAAAAAATCATTTATCCTCTTGTTCTAATCACTTTGAGCTTGTTCGAAACTGTACAACACTATCTTCAACTTGTAGAACTTTGACTCTTTATTTTTCATAACAAAACTAGGGGTTGTTCTATATAAACCTCTTATTCAAGAGGTCTGTTCAAAAAAGAAGATTTAACGTTCAATTGATAAATGAACTGATTGCTGTTATTCGCAATTCCAATAACCAATCAGATGGTTTCAATTCTAGCCACCGGTGCAAATACCTCTTCAAAGTCCATGCCTTCTCTTTACAAAAATACATTTGCAACTAATCGAGTCTTGTGCCTGATTATTTCACCCTTGGGATTTTCCTTCACTTTATACACTCATCTTACACCAATTGACTTATTTCCTTCCGGCAGATAAACTACCTCCCAAGTATTGTTCTTCTCAATCAATTTCAGCTCCTCCTTCATAGCACAAATCCATTTTGGATCACTTAAGGCCTCCCCCGTTTTAATAGGTTTGGATTCAGCCATTAGTGTAAAATGGAAGAATTCACCATCGTCATTGATTTCCTTATCTTGGAACAGTTCACATTCTTGGAGTTTAGCAGGAAAACAATGCCCTCTTAAATAGTGTTGAAATTGTTTTTTCTGTAGAGTAACAATTGTACTTTTGAAGCAATTGGTTGCACCTTACTACACTTCTTTAATTTCGTCGAAAACAATGTCCTTACTGATCGCGATCCTTTAATTTGCTACATCAAAAAAATTTTAACCATTGGTAGAGTGATAACCAATAAGAATAATCAATTCTCCATTATCATCCAGCTTCTTTCTATGTTGTCCTGTCACATGTCGATATGTTACCGAACCGAAAACTCTCAAGTGATTCAGATTCGATTTAAATCCAGGCCATGTTTCCTCCGATGTTATATTCTCAAGCTTATTTTTTGGACACCTATTCAACAAATTTGAAGTTATGGACACTACTTCTTCTGTAACTCTTTCGGAAAGTTCTTCCCTTTCAACATGTTCCTCGCCTTGTTCGTGATCAATCTATTCTTCCTTTTGGCAACACCATTTTGTTGTGGTGTATAAGATGACACCACCGCATGTACTATGCCCTCTTGATCATAAAACCTCCTAAAGTGATTTGATAAATATTTGCCCTCCTTATCTGTTTTGAGAACTTTGAGTTTGTGACTAGTTTGCCTTTCAACCATGGACTTGAACTTCTTATACACTTCAAGTACCTCATCATTTCTCTTGATTAGGTACGTCCATTGTTTTCTACTATGATCATCAATGAATGTGACAAATATTTATTTCCACCAATGGAATCAAATTGCATTGGTCCATGCATATCCGAGTACACCATCTCAAGGTGAGACTTGGTTCTACAACCTGCATCCTTGCTGAATTTTTCCTTATGTTGCTTCTATTGCACACATTCTTCACAAATGTCAGTCGATATGTTGATCAATGGTAGTTCGGTAATTATCTTGTTCCTTTGCAAGGCATTGAGATCTCTAAATTTGAGATTCCCAACCCTATAATTCCATAACCATTATTCTCGATTAGTCGTTGTAGCAAGACATTTATGTTCCATAACCTTCAACTTAACCATGAAAGTTTTATTGGGATCCATAGGAGCCTTTAAGACCAAAAACCCGTTTGCATCCATAACTCGTAGCACCTTGTTCTCCATATGAATCTTGTAACCTTTCTCAAGCAATTGACCAATACTTAAAAGATTACACTATATATTCTGAGAATATACAGCACATCATTTATCAAAGAATGTCTACCATCCCTTCAATTGGTAGATACATCACTGATCCCTTACACTGCTAGAGTGGTATACCGCGAACTTAACCTTGTTCTTCATGGCACGATTGTAACAAACCAATCTTTCCTTCGCGTCATATACGTTGAACACCCGGAGTCTAAATACCATTGATCACTGCACAACACTGCTTCTTTCAAAGTCACCATTGCATTTTCTTCAGCATATTATCGGTTGGCATAAAACTGTAACCGGTTAAACTATAGTTCTACAGTGTTTTTCAAATAGTTGTTGTTGTCTTGCAACCTATTATTGTTGCATTCTCCTTCCGTGATCATGACCAAGAGGGTGTCCTCATCATCAAACTTATGTCTTGCAACTCTAGCTTCATCTTTTTGAGGTTCTTTCTTGTTGGCATTGCACTCTCTTGTAAAATGACCAAGCTTTTGACAATTATAGCACTGCACACTGCTCTTGTCAACCATTCTTCTTTCTCCTCTACCTCTTAGATTTCCTCTAGAGTTGTTTCATCTAGCACCCCTATTGCCACTGTTTTCATCCTTTTGAAATGTTGAATTCTTGAAATTCTGGGGCTCTCTTCCACCAAAATTCTATAAGTTCCTTCTACCTTTGTTAATGGGTCACTTTCCCTTTGCCTTCTTATCTCTCTCATTAAAATGGGCTTGCAAAATGATCTCCACATTTTCCTTATCAACATTCCTTTCCTCAATTATCTACTCATGTGCCTCAAGAGAGCTCTGCAACTCCTCTTTGTTCATCATCGCAAGATCCTTCGATTCCTCAATCGCAACCACCCCATTGTCAAATCTTGACATCAAAGAGTGCAAGATTTTCGTGACAACATATTGTTATGTAATCATTTCTCCACATGCCTTAATTGGTTCACCAACTGAGTAATTCTTGTTGTAAAATCGTTAATGGTTTCCTTCTCATGAATTTGAATCAACTCAAGTTGTCTTTTGTGAGTTTGTAACCTCAGAACCTTGGCCTTGTCAGCCCTATATGTGTCTTCTCCAAGATTTCTCACGCTTGCTTCTATGATTAGCAATCACTAATTTTCTCAAAATTATTTTCATCAACACATTGATGGATAAAAAACAACGCCTTGTAATCTTCTGTTTTCTCCTTCTTATGCTTAGACCGTTGTGCATATGTCGCACCTTCTACAAGTGTAGATAATGCGTTCTTGATCACTTCAAAAACATCTTGATAGCCAAACAACACCTTCATTTGTTTGCACCGCTTGTCGTAATTCATCGCATTGATAATTGGGAGATTTACAGAGATTCTTTCATTGGAGACAAAAGTCATATTTGAACACTAGGTGTTTGATGGATCGAACCAGACTCTTGATGCCAAATGTTAGAACTTGGAACCACGAAGTTGGTGAATACGGAGAGAGAGAGAGAGAGAGAGAGAGAGAGAGAGAGAGAGAGAGAGAGAGAGAGAGAGAGAGAGAGAGAGAGAGAGAGAGAGAGAGAGAGAGAGAGAGAGAGAGAGAGAGAGAGAGAGTAATTGATGGCGAAAATATGAGCAATAATCATTAATGAACTATCCAAAAGGGCATTTATACAACTATAAGATGAGATACAATTATCAAACAAAATAAAACTAAAAAACTCGCATATGTAACTGGTTGCACTATTATTACATTCAGCCACTATAACATAATTTTGTAAAAATACACAGGTGTAACTGGTTGACATATTATGTCAATTGGTTGCAATTTACTATTGTAAATTTTTGTTTAACAATTTAAAGGAATATAACCAGTTACACTTATATATTAATCAATTACATGCATGTGAATTACTCTTATTTTTCTTAACAACTTCAACCATTAATATTATCATCTATGCATTACATCAAATTAACTTATGATGATTCTAAGTGTCATCCCTATATAACCCTATATAAGTGTGACTTAAGTCAAGTCCAAGTATCATTCACATTTCTCATTTACTAACTAAAGACTAAAGTGTTCAAGTACTGATTTTATTGATTTCTCATAAATTTTTACCACTATACCTAAAAAAATTCATAATGGTCATCTTCAATCTAGTGTCATTTTCTATTCTAAAGTACAGAAAACTCATTAATATTATGAGCTACACTCGTCAAGTTCATTTGATTTTAGAATAACTTTTTAAAATGTTCGTTAGTTGTAAAAGATTAAAAAGCAAGATTTATAAAAACACATACCTGTATTTTGATGTTGAAATAACGCAAGAGTTACATTAAATAATATAAGCAATAGACTTTTTTGTGTGTGAATGGTTTAAATAATAGATTCTTATTGTAATTAATTTCTTATATGGAAAAGCCTTGTAGAGTTAAACTTTTCTTCAAATAGGTATCTATTATTCCCATCTAATCTAAATGCTTAACAGCAAGCATGTATGAGGGAAATGATTAGACTAAATATTAAATAGTACTAGTCACAAACAAAAAGATATGAGGTGTTATCCACGACTTGATTCAAGAATATTTTTGTGTCGGTGAATGTTTTTATCATATCATTGTACCTGCGTGCATTTCCTCTTCCAAGAATGCAATAACCCAATCATTCCATTTTGCATGTATAGTAAAAAAATGAAGAAAATGAATGATAAAACAAAAAAACTCTTGTAATTTATAAGTCACCCTAATCTTTCTCTACATTTTTTAAATATAATAATCCTAATCATCATTCATCATTCATCATATCCTTAGTTTATTTTATTTTATTTTATATTGGATCTAAGCATAGTGATTTTAAGTTCTCTAAGGGTTGTTAGAACAACATAAAACATAAAAACATAAAAACAGAATTTTGAAGGTAGTAACAATGGTGAAAAGAAACTTGGGGAAGAAGATGAATTGAGAGAGAGAGAATTAGGGTAGAGAGTAATAATAGTGATGAATAAAAATTGGCATTAACTTTGAAATTGGAATTACATCAAAGTATTTATACATGAGAGAATACAACAACTAAAATCTAAAAATACAACTAAAGTGGCATTGCTGTTAAAATTATGTTATTTTTGGAAAACTAACAGCAGTAACCGATTAGCAACATATGCGTAATCGATTACGCTTGCTGAATTTCCAAAAATCAGATTTTTAACAGCTCACAACACACCACCCTCACTTTAGTTGCTCCAAGTTCATCATGCTCAAGTTCTTCAACAGTCTCTTGAACACCTCATTTGTCACACCCTTGGTCAACAAATCCGCAACTTGGTCCTCGCTTCGGCAATAGCTCAATCTAAGCTTTCCATCACCGACCAATTCTCTCAAGTAATGAAACCGCATCTCAATATGCTTGCTCCTTCCGTGTGCAATTGGATTCTTCGCAAGATTTATCGCAGAAACATTATCCACAAACAGTGTGGTGGCATCATCATCACCACATCCCAATTCCTTCATTAGATTCACTAACCACATAGCTTGGCAAGCACTCAATGATGCCGCAATGTACTCGGCCTCACAAGAAGAGAGTGCTACAACCGGTTCCTTCTTCGAACACCATGAGATTGGTGTACTACCGAACATAAAGATGTAACCCGCCATAGATTTCCGATCATCTTTATCTCCGCACTAATTAGAATCGGTGTAGCCAAGTAAAGTACATTTGCGACCCATATCCGATGTGGGAAACAAAATACCACAACCAAGAGTACCTTTCACATATCTAAGGATCCTCTTGACCGCTGCCAAGTGAGACACCTTAGGTCTCTCCATGAATCTACTCGCAATACCGACACTAAAAGCCAAATCCGGTCGAGTATTGCACAAATACTGTAACGATCCAATCAAACTCCGGTAAAGTGTTGGATCCACATCATCCTCATCATCACTTTTGGACAGCTGAACTCTAGCCTCACAAGGTGTATTAGAAGCATTACAATGTTCCATTTCACACCTTTTCAAGATATCTAGAGCATACCTTCTTTGATGCATAAGCAGCCCCACTTTTGACTTGTGAAACTCTATGCCAAGAAAGTATCTCATGACACCAAGGTCCGTCATCTCAAACTCACTCATGAGCTCCACTTTGAACCTCAAAATACTCTTGTCATTGCTGCCCGTAATCAAGAGATCATCAACATACAAGCAAAGTATAATAACACCATTAATAGTATCCGATCTCACATAAACACCATGTTCGGATACACACCGTTTGAAACCGATGCCAATAAGAAAGCCGTCTATACGTTTGTTCCAAGCTCTCGGAGCTTGTTTCAAACCATACAACGCCTTGTGTAGCTTGTAGTACTTCTTCTCTTGATTTTTAATCACGAAACCGGGTGGCTGCCCCACATAAACCTCCTCATCAAGAGGACCATTCAAAAACGCAGATTTCACGTCCATTTGGTAAATCACCCAATTGTTGCTATGCGCAATTCCAACAACCAAACGAATAGTCTCCAATCTAGCCACCGGTGCGAATACCTCCTCATAGTCTATCCCCTCACGTTGCAAGAACCCTTTGGCAACTAATCGAGCTTTGTACTTGATTACTTCACCTTTAGGATTTGCTTTGACTTTATAGACCCATCGCACACCAATCGGTTTCTTTCCATGTGGTAAATCGACCAGCTCCCAAGTACCATTTTTTCAATAGATTCCAGCTCCTCTTTCATTGCACATATCCATTTAGGATCACTTAAGGCTTCCTCCTCATTTACCGGTTCAGATTCGGCCATAAGTACGAAATGAACAAAATCACCATCATTATTCACTTCATTATCTTGGAACCTCTCACAATCTCGGAGTCTATGAGGCAAGGCTCTTTGCCTCACTGGTCTACCATTATTCACAACATCATTTTCCGCTTCAGTAGGTGCAGGTACAGCGGCATCGGAATTCTCCGGATCAAACAAATAAACAAACTGCTGTTGTTCAGTAGGGTGTAACCGATTAGCAACAATCGGGTAATCGATTACACCTGCTGTTTCAGCAGTTTTTATTTCATCAAACTGCACATCCCGGGTTATCACAATTTTTCGATTTCTCTCATCAAATAGCTTGTAACCTCCAGTAGAGTGATATCCAACAAATATCAATTTCTCACCTTTATCATCCAACTTCTTTCTAAGTTGATTTGGTACATGACAATATGCAATCGATCCAAAAACACGCAAATGATTCACACTCGGTTTGAAACCACTCCAAACCTCTTCTGGTGTAATCTTCTCCAGCTTTTTAGTAGGACACCTATTCAACAAGTAGGTGGCTGTAGACACGGCCTCACCCCACAATTCCTTAGGCAACTTCTTCCCACAAAGCATACTGCGCACCATGTTCATTATTGTACGATTTTTCCTCTCGGCAGCTCCGTTTTGTTGAGGCGTATATGGAGGCACCACCTCACGCACAATACCCTCAAGATCACAAAACTTCCCAAACTCACTAGAGGTATATTCACCTCCACCATCCGTTTTAAGAATTTTGAGCTTCCGACCGCTTTGACGCTCCACCATGGATTTGAAACTCTTGAACACTCCAAATACCTCATCCTTCCTCTTGATAAGATATGTCCAAAGCTTCCTACTAAAGTCGTCAATAAACGTAACAAAATATCGATTGCCACCATAAGTCTCTACTTGCATCGGTCCACAAACATCGGAATACACCACCTCAAGTAATCCTTTGGTTCTTCGACCCGCATCCTTGCTAAACACATTCTTGTTTGCTTACTCGTCACACATTCCTCACACAATTCTGTCAGAACACTGATATGTGGCAGCCCTGTTACCATTTCACTTTGTTGCAACATTTTGAGATCCCTAAAATTAAGGTGACCAAGACGGTAATGCCATAACCACTCATCTCAACTTGCCGCGGTAGCTAAACAACGATGCTCCATAACCTTTAACTCAACCTTAAAAGTTCTATTGGCAGCCATCGGCGCTTTTAGAATCAACACACCATTTGAATCTAAAACGTGTAACATCTTGTTCTCCAACCGAATTAAGTAACCTCTTTCAAGTAATTGGCCAATGCTTAAAAGATTACACTTAATTCCCGGTATGTACAAGACATCTTTGATCCTAGAATGTCCACCATTCTTTCTTCCGATCAAAACATCTCCTACCCCTTCGGCTCTTAAAGTGGTGTCGTCGGCAAACTTGACTTTACTCTTTGCTGCTTGATTGATTTGCACAAACCAATCCTTTCGACCCGTCATATGTGTTGAACAACCAGAATCCAAGTACCACTCATCTTTACTTTGAACTCCATCACCCATGGTAAGTAATGCATTTCGATCCGAACGCATTTTTTCACCAATTTCCGAAACAGTACAGCTGCTGTCCCGCAGACTATCACCACAGTAGCTGCTGCCTGGAACATCAACAATGCCATAATTCTCCTCCGTAATCATCACAAGAAGGGTATCTTCATCATCTACCTCTTCCCTAGCAACCTTAGCCTCATCCGCATCCTTTTCCTTGCGTTTTGAGCGACATTCTTTCGCAAAATGCCCAAGCTTTTGACAATTATAACACTTCACGGACCTTTTGTCAAACGGTTTGTGGGCGCTTTGATTACCCTCTTTGGAGCTTCCTTCACCCTTCGAATTTTGTGGATCTTTTCCACCAAAATTCTTCTTGCTTTTAGAAGTCCACTTCCCTTTCGATCTCTTGTTCTTCTCATGTAAACGCGCATGCAAAGCGATCTCTGCTTTGGCTTTGTCAGCACTTCTCTCATCCATCCTTTGTTCATGCGCCTCTAACGAACTTTGCAACTCATCTTTGCTCAAAGTTGTTAGATCCTTTGACTCCTCAATAGCCACAACAATGTTATCGAAACGTGATGTTAACGAACGCAACACTTTCGATACAACATTCTGCTCAAGGATCATTTTGCCACATGACTTGATTTGGTTGACTAACCGGGTAATGCGCGTGATGTAATCGTTGATCGTTTCTTTGTCCTCCATTTGCGTTAACTCGAATTGACGTTTGTAAGTTTGTAACCTTACCACCTTCGCTTTGACGGCACCGGCATACGCTTTCTCCAAGATTTCCCATGCTTGCTTCGCGGATTCACAATCACCAACCTTCTCGAAATTGTCGTTATCAACACACGAGTGAATCAAGAATAGAGCTTTGTAATCCTTCTTCTTTTCTTCCTTGTATGTAGCCCTACGAGCATCGTTAGCATCTGCCCCTAACGGTGTAACTCCATTGATGACGATCTCAAGAACCTCTTGATAACCAAACTGCACCTTCATTTGTTTCGCCCATTTGTCGTAGTTCTTTGAATCAAGAATTGGGAGATTGGTGGGAATTCGAGCATTGGAAACGGTAGCCATTGTTGTTGCAGCAGATTAGGATCAATAACCAGAGCTCTTGATGCCAAATGTTAGAACAACATAAAACATAAAAGCAGAATTTTGAAGGTAGTAACAATGGTGAAAAGAAACTTGGGGAAGAAGATGATTTGAGAGAGAGAGAATTAGGGTAGAGAGTAATAATAGTGATGAATGAAAATTGGCATTAACTTTGGAATTGGAATTACATCAAAGTATTTATACATGAGAGAATACAACAACTAAAAACAAAATCAACTAAAGTGCCATGCTGTTAAAATTCTCTTATTTTTGGAAAAGCAACAGCTGTAACCGATTAGCAACAAATGCGTAATCGATTACGCTTGCAAAATTTCCAAAAATCAGATTTTTAACAGCTCATAACAAGGGTTTGTATATAATCATGTAAATTTTTTTATCTAAATCGTGATAATATTTTATAATGTCTACTTAACTATGGTTTAATCGTGATATTTTTGTGAATTTTGTGCAATAGTTTGTCTTACACATCCTTAAAAAAACTTTATATTTAAGCTCAATCCATCATGCATCAAATTTAAAGATCAATCCTCTTGTCATCAACTATGACTAGCCGAAGACAAAGGAGAAAATAAAGGATATGCCATAAGATAAAGATCACGAAGATGGTCAAATTTGTTAATGTGTGAGGTACTTTTAGTAATGAGAGAAAGAGAGAAAATAAAAAAAATAAGGATTGATATTATTAAATAGAATGATAATAAAACTAAATTACAAAGTGTCCATTTATATACCTAAGTGACTTGACTACTAAGTAAAATAACAAACCCTAAACCCTAATTAGCATTGGGCTTGGGCCACACAACTCAACTTGGATTATATCTAATATATCAACATACCCTCTTTTAATCCAAGTTGTCGAAACACATTAATCATTGTCGATCTAAACTATTCTCAATTTCTGTCTTAACGTTAGGAACTTGTCGATCTTCAATCCTTTGGTAAAAGTGTTGGCCAATTGTGTTTCACTTGAGCAATGTCTTACTTCAAGTTCACCTCTATTCACCTTCTCCCTTAAGAAGTGAAATTTAGCTTCAATGTGCTTACTTCTTCCATGCAAAACTAGATTCTTCGCCAAATTTATGACTGACTTGTTGTCGATCTGCAGTACCAGAGGTTTCTTCACTTTAAATTCGATCTCTTCCAGCATAGATCTGGTCCAAATTGCTTGACACGCAACATAAGATCCTGATATATATTCAGCTTCACATGAAGACAATGCCACCACATGTTGCTTTTTGGAGCAACATGAAATTGGGGCAGGAAATACTTGAAAGAAATATCTAGTAGTACTTCTTCAATCTTCCTTATCTCCACACCAATTAGTATCTAAATAACAAGTAACCATAGTTTCTTTGCTTTCAGAGTCTCGTCGAAATAAAATTCCATTGTTTGTCGATCCTTTTAAGTATCTCATGATTCTTCTTGAAGCCTTCATGTGTGATACCCTTGTTTTACTCATATATCAGCTCACTAATCCGACTGAGAAACAAATATTATGTCGAATATTGCACACATATCTCAGAGATCCGACAATTTGTTTGAACAAAGTCGTCGACTTTTTCTTCCTCTCTATGCTTCTCCAACTTCAAATTTGGTTCGATAGGCGAAGATGCAGGAGTCAAATCATCTATTCTGAATCTCTTGAGTATCTCTTTGACATACTTTCTTTGATGTAGCATCATACCTTGCTTCGACATTTGAAATTTCATGCCTAAGAAGTACAACAACTTTCCCATATATGACATTTCAAATTCCTTTTTCATCATCTCTTTGAACTTCGACATGTTCTCCAAGCTACTTTCAGTTACTAACAGGTCATCGACATATAAGCAGGTGATTATTATATCTTGTGCCACAACCTGAACATAGACACCATACTTAGATTTGTATTTGACAAATCCCAATTCGACCAAGTATGAGTCGATCTTTTTGTTCAATGCCCTAGGTGCCTGCTTGAGACCATAGAGAGCTTTGTGCAACTTGTATAATTTCCTTGCTTCCTCCTAAATCACAAACCTAGGAGGTTGTGTGGCATACACCACTTCATCTAAAGATCCATTCAAAAATGTTGATTTCACATCTAAGTGAAATGTCAACCAGCCTTGATTGCATGCCAAGGCTACCACTAGTCGAACAGTTTCCAATCTTAGGACCGGTGCAAATACTTTAGAGTAGTTGAGTCCTACTCTCTGAAGAAATCCTTGAGCTACCAATCTCACCTTATGTCTTGCTATCAACCCAGCAATATTGTGTTTTAACTTGAACATCCACTTCACTTCGATAGCTTTTGTATGAGCTGGAAATTCGACCAACTCCCATGTGTTATTTATTTCGATTGCTTGTAACTCTTCGACCATAGCAGACTTCCAGTGTTTATCTTTGAAGGCTTCACTATAGTTGATTGGTTTAGCACCTGCAAGTAAAGAAAAATGAACTAGTTTTCCATCTGTTGCGACTTCATCATCACCAACCACTTCATAGTCTTGAAGTCTTGCTGGACAAGCTCTAGTTCTTTGAGGTCTCTGGCTTGTTCCAACCATGTCCTCTTTTAATGTGTCGATTATGATAGAAAAATCGTTGACTTCAACTAGAATATCAATAATATCTTTTACTTCGACATCATTACTTGCTTCGTCGAACTCATAGCTCATCAATGGCTTGTTAATTGGATCACTAGAAATACAATCCCATGCAGAGTTCTCATCAATCATAATGCCTCGACTCATCACGATCTTATTTTTCATTGGATTGAATAGCTTGTATGCTCCAGTCTTATGGTATCCTACCAGAATCATAAGTTCACTGTTGTCATCAAGCTTCCTTTTTCTTGTATCAGGAACATGCTTGTAGCAAATAGAGCCAAACACCTAGATGACTCATTGATGGTCGTTTTCCACTCCACACTTTTCCAATAACCTTGTTCTTCAGCTTCTTGGTAGGGCACCTGTTCAGAATATAAACAGGAGTCGAAACAGTTTCACCCCATAAGGACCTTGGCAAATTCTTCTGCTTCAGCATGCATCTCTCCATGTCCACTATGGTCCTGTTTCTTCTTTCTGTTATTCCATTATGTTGAGGAGTATAAGGAGCAGTTACTTCATGATCAACACTATGTTCTACACAGAATGCTTCAAATATCTTGGATGTGTATTTGCCACCTCCATTTGTTCGCAAAACTTTGATCTTCTTCTCACTCTGGTTTTCGACAAGCATCTTGAATCTCTTAAAGATTTTGAATACTTTGTCATTTCTCTTGATCACATATATCCACAGCTTTCGAATAAACTCATCGACAAACGAAACAAAATACATGTTTCCACCAAAGGTATGCTCCTCAAAGTGACCACAGACATCTGAATGTATAACTTCGAGTATGCAGGATAATCTCATTGGCATAGTCGAAACGAAAGACTTCCTAAACTACTTTCCGACTAGACAACCTTCACAAAGTTTGTCACGCGTCTCAAGACTTGGTATACCAGTTACGATATCTTGAGTGATAAGTTGATTGAGCGACCTAAAGTTTCAATGACCAAACCTTAGATGCCACAACCAACTATTTTTATGGTCGACAACTGTTTTCAGACATTGTACCTCAGTCGAACAAATCATGGTCTTAAGTGTCCTATTCTTCGACAGAGGAGATTTTAAGACCAAGTTATTCTGGATTTCTAAAGTTCTAATGCTTCATATTTATTAACCACTAAGAACCCCTTTTTGACCAGTTGTCCAACACTTAGTATATTGCACTTCATTCCAGGTACATAGAGTACAACTTTGATAATAGCTTTTCCTCCATTGGTCCTTTGAATAACTATGTCGCCAGTGTCTTCTGCTTGTAATGAGCTATTAACAGCAAGTTTGACCTTGCTCTTCTTCGACTTGTTGAAATCTGCTAACCACTCTTTTCAACCAGTCATGTGATTCAAACAACTCGAGTCGAGAAACCAGGTCTTAGATTCGACATGGTCATCTGCAACTACAACCATATCCACCATATCATCTGAATCTTGATGTGCAAGGTTTGCTCCTTCCTCCTTGCCTTTTGTCGACCCCTTGTCTTTCCTGTACCAACAATGCTTTTACAAGTAACCTCACTTTTCACAGTTATAACGCTGCACACCTTTTTTCTCTACTTTATCTTTCTGATAGGAATTTCCTTCTCCTCTTTTTGAGGATTCAGAAGTTCTATCATCGATCTTATTCTGTGATGGTTCGGCAAAGACTTCTTGCCATGAGTCTTGTTGATTTTGCCTTTGAACTTGTTGGAACCACCATTCTTCTTCCATGACTGAGCCTGTAGTGCTTGTATTGAGTCTTTAACTTTTTTCCTTTCGAAAATCCTAATCTCACGCGCCTCCAACGAACCAACCAAATCTTCCGGTTTTAAGGTTTTAAAATTGTTGGATTCTTGAATAGCTACGATAACATGATCAAAGTGAGAGGTCAAAGTACGCATTACCTTCTCAACCATCATCTTATAAGTTAGGGTTTCCCCACAACCCTTCATGAGATGGACGAGTTTCTGCACCTTCGACACATAGCCTGCAATCTTTTCGTCTTCTCCCATCGATAACAATTCATATTGTCATTTCAAAGTTTGAAACTTGACAACCTTGAATTTCTCGTCTCCTTTATAGAACTTGACAAGAATATCCCATGCCTCCTTCTCCGACTCAGCATGAGCGATTATGTCGAAATTAGTGGTATCAACCGGCGATTGGATGTAAAATGTTGCCTTGCAATCCTTCTTCTTGGCATCCTTGTGAATGGTTCTCTATGCGTCGATTTCATCTTCACCAAGCGCAGGAACACTGTTAATAACCACTTATAGGGTTTTATGAAATCCAAATAAAGATTGCATTTGTTTTCTCCATCGAAGCCAATTCTTGCCGTCAAGAGTTGGAAGGGAGTTTGGTAAATTTCTGTAACCATTCATCTTTGCAGTGATTGATCAACAACAACCCACGATCTCAGAAACACAATCTCTGGTGTGTGATTCTCGAAAACACGGTCAAGAATCTAACCAGAGCTCTAGATACCAATTTGTTAGTGCGTGAGGCGCTTTTAGTGAGGAGAGAAAGAGAGAGAATAAGAAAATAAGGATTGATATTATTGAATAGAATGATAATAAAACGGAATTACAAAGTGTCTATTTATATACACCTAAGTGACTTAACTACTAAATAAAATAACAAACCATAAACCCTAATTATCTTTGGGCTTGGGCCACACAACTCAACTTGGATTATATCTAATATCTCAACAAAATTATAATTTCAATCATTTAGAAACATCAATATAAAAATTGTAATATTAAAGAAAAAATTTACACATCTCATTATGTTTTATAAGCAAAAAAAGGTATTTAAGCGAGTACAAGGGATACTCAAATCTAATACAAAAGAGAAAGAAAAGAAAGCACTAATACAAACAGCCAGAGGATTTTTCATCCAATATTCCTTGGTGCAAAAGAGATGACCCTTAAATATAGCCCCAGATCAGTCCTAACATAACGGCTAAGCCATCAAAACAATATCACAGACCCTTTTCGACCCACCATTAAAGAGAATATCATTTCTAATAAGCCAAACCACCCTAATAACAGTTAACCAAATAAGATTTCTAAGATTCTTCTTCGACCTCCCTCGCATATCAGCCCAAGGACTAACCCTACACAGACCAACCCAATCTAATATACAATATCAAACATCTATTACAACAGAACATTGAAGAAACAAGTGACAGTGAGATTCCTCTGGACCAAAACAAAGTGGGAAAATTAGGTTATGCACACCTGAAATAACTTCCCGTTTAGCCAACTCGTCTCTTGTTTAGATCCTTTTAAGGACGAGTCTACACACAAACACTTAGATATTACTTGGAATGTTTTATTTCCAAATACAATTAAGAGATAAATTTGATTCAATATTCGGCTTGAAATCATAACTCAGCATAGAACTTAATCGAACAAATGCAACTTTGATAGAATAACCAATATCATTACACCACCGCATGAATTTATCCGGGGAATCCATATTGGGCGAAATACCACACAAAATATTGAGCAAATTATTAAGCCATGAACATGTATCTTCAATTTTCACTATTGGCATCTTCAAATTCTCAAACAAAATAGGAAAAACCACATTAAGGGGGTCAACCCCAATCCACCAATGTCTCCAAAAGTCTATAGCACCACATCTCCTGACTTTTCCTACAATGTATTGGCCAAACCAATTTTCTTTAACACCCTAAGAATCTAAGGAAATCCCCAAGTCCCTCCAGCATAAAGAAGATTTGGACTTCATAAAGAGAATGGAAGAATCAAGAATGAAAGCCTTGATGTCTCTGTATTTAAAGGTTATAACCTTATGCCAAACTAAATCACCCTCTGATAAAATCTCCATGCCCATTTGCTTAAAAACACTCACTTAAACAATTCACAGTGTTTAACACCAAGCCCCCTGTCAACTTTGGACTTACAAATTAAAGACCAAGCCATCCAATTAATCATCATATGGTTTTATTCCTCATTCCACACAAAAAAAAAAACACGCTAAATTTTTATGATCTCGTGTATAACCACTTTAGGGGCGTTGTAGAAAAAAATGAATAAATTGGAATTTAGTTCAAAACATAATTAATCAAGGTCACTCTTCCACCTAGAGAAACAACTTTCCCTTTCCAAGAAGTCAATATGTTCCTTGACTTATAAAGAACCAGATCCCATGAAGCTCTCTTTCTCGGATTGAAACCTATAAAGATATCAAGAAAAGAAAACAGGACAAAAGTTATAACACACGCCAGGAAGTCTGATGCTGCCTTTAAAAAATCGTGGTTGACGTTAACTCCGATAATTCTACTTTTTTTGAAAATTGATAGAAAACCCCGAAACTAATTCAACCCACGCAACATAGCTTTAATGGTCCAAATATTCTCCCAAAATGGTTGCCACACAATCATCATATGATTTATGAATTGAAACAAATCGAATTGGAGATGATCAAATAAAGAGAAAGGTTGAAAGTAGTTGGTGGAATACGCATTCTTCATTAGACCTGCAATCCCTTCAGCGGCCAAATATGAAAGAAGAAAGAGTGTCTCATTGACGGAGCCCTATCTTCACTTGGAAGTCGTCAATGGGACTTCCATTAATCAAAACTGATAGAGAGTTGGAGAAAACACACGCCCTAACCCAATTAATCCAATTTTTTTATACCAAAATTCATCCTTTGAGGACGTATAACAAATACTCCTAGGAAATGGAATAGAACAATTTCTCAAAGTCTACTTTGAAGAGAAAAAACCTTTCTTATTTTGTCTTGTAGAGTCCACCAATTCATTAAGGATTAAGTCCCCATCAAGCATGCCTCTCTTAGAAATAAAGACTAACTGACTCAAAGAGACTAACTTGTCTATGACCCCTTTTAATCTATCCTTCAGCAACTTTGAAATTATCTTGTAAATGCTTTCGATAAGACAAATTGGATGATAATCGTGCAATCCTTAAGGGTTATGATTCTTGGGAATTAAGGAAATTAACACTGCAAACATAACCTTAGGAAGGTGAGCCTGCTAATAAAATTAATTAATACATTCATATAATTCAAATTTAAGGATATCCTAGTTGGCTTTGTAAAACTCTATAGAGAACCCGTATGGACCCAAAAAATTTCCCCCAATTGTCGACCAAATGACATTTGTGATATCTTGCAAAGAGACTGGGACTATAGGACCAATTATATCTTTCATGGACAACTCATTGAATAAAACACCATCTAGATCCAGTCTGACAAATATAGATTCCTAGAAGTGCTCCATGAAATGATTAAGAGCTAGCAGCTTAATTCCTTCAATGTCATTAATAAGAGCATCTCCTAATTTAAGGCCCACAGAACCATTACAACGAAACCTTGTTTTCATAAAAGCATGAAAGAATTTTGTGTTATGGTCTCCATCCTTCAACAACTGGCACCTTGATTTTTTTTCTAAGCATGTATTCTCTAAAATGCAGTCTTTCTCACACCAAAGCTTGCACCTCGCGCCTTTTCTCAATCCCCTCAAAATTTAAAGTAGCAACGTTACTAACATCATAACTATCTAGTTGATTCATATCTTTAACTTCCTCCTTAACTTGTAAGGCAAGATTTCTAAAAACTTATACGTTCCATGATTTCAACCTACTTTTAAGAATCTTGATTTTTTCCTTGAAAACAAAAAGCTTAGGACCCAAAATATTCGCAGCAAACTAAACCTCTTTAACCAACGGGAGGAAATCAGGATGATAGATCCAAGCTGAAAAAAACTTAAAAGGTTTTGAGCCATAAAACTTATTGGATTTAATTGAAATGGTGCAATGGTCAGAAAAACTTGTTACCCATAAATCGATTAGATCGTCTGAAACTAAAAAATGGTCCAAACTACTCATTAAATCATCAGCCAGATTAAACCAAGAAAACTTGTTACCCAATGTCAGAAGATCTACCAGGTCCATTAAGCCAATGAATTTCAAGAACATATCCAATTCATAATAGTTGGGTTGTGATCTTGAACCTCTTATTTCGTTATGTGGCAATGGATAGGGGTCCTTCGGACAGGCTTTGTTGAGATCGGTGAAGTCTATGCACATACACCATTTTCTCGACTTCTTCTTCACCATGACCATATTGGATATCCAGGATGGATATTTTATCTCCTGTACGAATCTAGCCTTCAATAGCTTACCAACCTCTTTTGTGATCGATTTCCTTTTTTTCTTATCTGTTCTTTTAATTTCTGTACATAACAACTTTCGATGCTGGATCTAGTGAGAGTTGATGGAACACAACATTCGGGTCAATCCTGGGCATGTCCAACTGCTTCCATGTGAAGAGGTCGACGTTGTCACTCAGTATCTTGATGGTAATTGTCTCCTCTTCCTTGGACAACCCTGAGCTTATTTGTGTGATCTGAAACTCTTATGTACCAATTTGTACCTTTTTTAATTCTCTAATTGGAGTAAAGCTATCTCATATGAGATATTCTCAAGGATCCAGGTCCACCAAATTCACCTTCAAAGTGCTCTCTGTTATAGGACGCTCATGCAGAGTCTTCTTTTTTTTAATTTGGAACTATCTTTATAGCATTTCCTAACTAATCCTTGATCACCTATGATTGTTCCGACCTGTCTGCTTCTAGGGGATACTTCGTGGTTAGATAAAGGGTGGATAGTACAACTTCCAGAGCATTGAGCGTCGGCCTTCTGAAGATGATGTTGTAGAGTGATGATGCGTTCACTATCCGTTACCCTACCCTTATGCATTTTGTGTTTCTTTCACTTCTAAAGATGGTCATGATAGGTAGGTGCCCCAATACCTGAACCTGTTCCCCGGAGAAACCGACTAGGGTGCCCTTGAAAGGTAACAACTCGGACATATCCATGTTCATGCCTTTGAAAGCATCCCAATATAGTATGTCAGCTGAACTTCCAGGATCGATTAACACCCTCTTGACACTCCAATCTTGAATTTATACTTTTATGACCATCGGATCATTCTCGTGCGCCAGTACCCCTTCTGAGTCTTGTCTTGAAAAACCAATGACAATAGGTTTTCCTTCATTTTTAGATAACGGAATCTATGGCACATGCATTATTGATCGAGCATATCTTTTTTTGTTGAACTTGTTTCTCCTCCAACAGTAAAACATCCCGATATGATACTGAGTGTGTGTCGGGCCATCTGGATCTCACGCACTTACTCAGTGTTTTTTCCCTTCTTGGCAGAGATATTCTCTGAGTTTGGCTCTCTCATAGACAGACTTCTCTTTCCTGCTGATCCTTTTGCCTTCTTCACATACGATAGTAACCTTCCTTTTTGGATTAGAATCTCGATTTCTCTTGTTAAGTGGTGATAGTCTTTAGTATGATGGCCTCTCACACAATGATAGGCACACCATGCTTCTTCATCCTTTCCTAGCATAACATTGACCCTATTGGGATGAATAGGTTCTAGTATCAACTTGAGATTATACACTTATCGCAAAATGTTAGCATTCTTTGCGTTTAAAGGAGTAAAATTCTCGGTGAAGTTATCATAGGGCCTCCGAGAAGGTTTTGTTGTCGACCTC
The DNA here is from genome assembly GCA_022829125.1 of Lathyrus tuberosus. Classification (NCBI taxonomy): domain Eukaryota; kingdom Viridiplantae; phylum Streptophyta; class Magnoliopsida; order Fabales; family Fabaceae; genus Lathyrus; species Lathyrus tuberosus. The sequence goes on along the minus strand of JALAZF010000123.1, from coordinate 13,698,911 downwards.
TCCCTCGTCTTGTGCTTGTGGTGTTCTTTCATGGGCCTAAATCCTTCGTGCCTAGATTATGTTTTTTCTTTAGCATCCCGAGACCTTTTCTCCATGTTTCTTTCCTCCCCCTTGACATAACATTCCACTTTGCTCATAACCTCCTCCATGCTAGTGGTCGGCTTCTGTGCCAATGATTCGTTGAAATGGCTGGCCTTCAGATCATTTTGGAAATCTCCTTCTAACATCCCTTGATTTGGATGAGAGACTTTTATGGTCACTTCATTGAACTGTGCCATATATTCTCGGAGGGACTCGGAGGGTCCCTGACGAAGGTTAAACAAGAAGGTTATAGTCACCTTACTATGTTTGCTAGTAGAGAAATGTTGTACCATTTTTTAGTCAGGTCTTGGTAGCTGGTAATTAATAGTCTAGGCAGACTCAGATACCAACGTAGTGCCACATCTTTGAACGTTCCCACGATGAGTTAGCATTTCAGGGATTCGAAAGTTCCAATTATTTTCATCTAATTATTGATTATTTTATATGCTCCTAAGGATCACTTTTGCCATTGAAGGATGACAAAGGCGGGGGTTTGAAGTTTTCTGGGACTTGATCGCCCCAAATCGTTTCTGACAATGGTTGAGGATCAATGAGCTATTCCTCCTCTTCCTCTTCCTTAGTATTTTGTGATTGTTATAGTGTGTGGACACTTTCCTGTAGAAACTCATTCTGCTAGTGCAGGTTCTCCACAATTGATAGGAGTTGTGCCATGTCTAGGGGAGTTTGATGTTCACTTTTGCTAGGAGATGATTCAGACATCGTGTTGCTATGGTAAAATGTATGGTTTTGTGAGGTCTGGGAAAGTTTTACCGAGGCCCCACGGTGATCGCCAAATGTTCTTGATAAACACTATTTGGATAAATCTTCCTGAAGTTAGCCAGTGAGGTCACAATTGTCCTATTTGTTAGGAGGTATTAGTTGTCTTTTTCCTCATTGAGAAGTTTCCTTTTGTACTCGTTCACTCATCAATGACCCTTATAGAGATGCCCATTCATATCCCATGTTAAAGTGACCTTGGGTAACGTCCGTCGTCTTCCCTAAGTAACGTCTCTTCCTTTAGTTTTTGTAACTCCCATGCAATCATGAAGATGTTTCGTAATCGTCGTCTGTGGTTGTTCATGTCGCCTCATGGCACCTTTCTAGAGACCAAATCTGACTTGCTCATCTACCAGAGTCACTACGTGACCGGATCCGACTTGCTCATCTACTAGAGTCATTACGTGACCAGATCCGACTTGCTCATCTACTAGAGTCACTACGTGACTGGATCCAACTTTCTCATGCCTTGTAACAATGTTCTCCTTGACCGGGATCAGGCCTACTTAGGGTTTATGCAATCTAACTTATTTGCCCCTTTGTATTAGGCCTACAAAAGTTTGATCTTTGGAAATTCCAGGATGTACAAATTGTTAGTCTTAAAATGTTATTTTAGATATTTCATCATTTTATTGAAAAAAACATTTTGATATCAAACTTCAAAAAATCACTTAATTTTGGAACTACTTCAAATAGGTTTTCATAAAAATTATTTTTAAGATACAATTTTTTGAAAAAATTGCGATTTCGACTATGTTTTGATCTTCAATAATAATATATGTTTATGTTATACGATGTCAAAATCAATATTTCAATTAAAAAAAGAAAAGAATATAAAAAACTTATAATATTTTAAAAAACAATTTTATAAAATTAATTTTTCAAAATAAAAAAATATATATCATTTTTGAAAATTAAAACTAACAAACTCAATATTTCACACCTGAAAATTTTAAATCCACTACTTAGGACCATTAACCCTACAAATTTATTAGGTCAAAAAATTTGCTATAAGATTTTAGACACACCATTTGGAAAAATTGAATAGTGGTTCTCCTATTGTCTTCCATTTTATATTTGTCTAGCTGTTGTTCACATTATTCTCCAATTCACCAAAGGAAGCATAGCACGATATGAATTTAAAGTTCATGATTTTTCAAGATGCATCTTGAATTAAAGTAAATGATGGACCCATAAGAGCAAATAAGTCAATATTTTCCACCATGGTAACACTTTTAAAATCTTCACTATCTCACTCAACTGTTCATACCAAATAAAGTCAAAATATAAAGAGTTTGGTAACAAGCAAGATGTATATCAACAATGATGACGAGTTTAAATTGCGTAGGCAAAAATAATCTCATGATTAATTATTAACTCAAATAAGTTACTCCCATTGTTCATTACATATTGTAAATTAACGTGACAAGGGAATTAACTCAAGAACTCTTTACTGCGGCATATTTATCTTTATTTGGGACCTTGGTTATGGTACATAATTACTTTTTTCTTCTTAAGTTGATTAAGGTATTACTATTAATATAATGACTTTTTATTTTGTTTCTCATTTTGATCACAATGAATACGGTAGGTAGAACCTAATATGTGACTTTACTTGTAATTTTCTACTTTCTGTTTTGACAAATGGAAATTTTTACTTTCATTCTTCATTTCCCACAATCTAACGTTGAAATTTAGCGTTTGAAATATCATCTGGTTTTGACCTATTCTTTGTTCTCTTTTCTTGTTTATTAATATAAAAAAATACTGTAACTCAGTAAATATTGTTTAAATGAAAAATGTTATCATTCTTTTCTTACAAACCAAATTGATATTACTGATACGATGACACCACATTTACATACAATTTTGACACGTTCATTATTCATCGTAGTTATAGGTGAATAATATTTTATTTTTAAATATATTATTTATATAAGATATTTTTATATTTGAAAGCTTATTAAACAAATTATGCAATGTGTTAATCAATTTTAAACACACGATTAATCATAGTTGACTTACTATTTTTTAATGTCATATATATTAACTAATTTATTACATGCAATTAACTAATTTTATTTTTCCCAATTTTTAATGTTATGACACATTAACTAAATTATATATTATATTAACTAAATTTTTACACACCATTAATCAAAGTTCTTTTGAAGAGAGAGAAAAAAAAAAAGTCAAATATGTGAATGTTACTGTCACGTACTCGCAAGTAATATAAGTGTGTGATTTGGTGTCAAAATAACATTTTTTTTTATATTATAGCATGTAATGTTAGTGTATTGTTAATTCAAAGTGAATCTTGTAAGTTTCACATTAAAAATGGAAAAATAAGAAAAGAGTTAATATAAGTATAGAGAATTAGTTTCATATTTTTTTCACCGGAATAACTCTACCTTTGTGGATGTAATAGACTTTGGATTGTTTTTTTATAAGCCAAGTTGTATTAAAAATGAACACAATTGATGCTTAATCCAAATGCAAAGAGAAAACCAAACATCAAACAAAATCACGATAGAGGGAGACAAACAAGTAACTGCATTAATTTTCCATTCCTTCCAACTAAAATTGACTAAGACTTTAAATTTTTGGACAATTTTTCTATAAAAAATTACGCTTGGGAATGTTTGCAATTTTCATCTTATTAAAATTGCGATAAATTTGTGAATTATATTTTTGTTTAAAAAAAATACTTCTTTAGTGGGACTGCTTTTGCAAGCATAAAGATTTGATTTTTGTGTTGATTTGCCAATAAATTGTATCAGATAGTTCAATAAACCGGTACTTAGTATCGTTAATCTATCTGATAAGGTGGTGGACAGACGATGTGTCTTTTGTTGGGAAATAACCTTCCATAATTTCCCTCCTCCGTGAACTCAAAAATAGGCACTTGCGGAAACGTGAAAAAATTAAGCAAAAATGACACAAAAAGATTTTAGCGTGGAAAACCTTCTCAATGTGAGAAAGGGAAAAACCACGGGACCCTTAGGCCTCTTAAAACATCCACTATAATAAAAATGGGAATACAACAACTTCACCCTTAGGTGAAACTCTCTACAAAGTATCTCTCAATTTGTAAGGAACACTCTCACAAATTGGCTCACTATTTCTCTCACAAGGAAAAACTCTCTAAAACAATTTTCTCTCTTGAGCAAGGCTCTATTTCTCTTGCTTCTTGTTTCTCTTGTGGTTGTATTTTGAATGCTTGCTCTTGGTCCTATTTATAGGAGAAGCAAGCCAAAAGGTCTTACATGCATGAAGACACTTGTTCTTTGCCTTTCATGCAAGACACCAAGTGTCCTTTGCCTTTCATGCAAAACACCAAGTGTTATTTTCCTTTCATGCAAAACACCAAATGGCTGGACCCCACATTTCTCCCCCTCCAGCCATAGGGGAATGTTCTGGGTTAGTTTGGAGTTGCTGCTAATCCAGCAACTTGTTTGCAGAGCTCTATCTTCTCTTTTGGAAGAGGTTTTGTCATTATGTCTGCCCCATTCGCATTGGTATGAATTTTCTCTACTTTCAACAATTTACTCTCCAACACATCGCGGATCCAGTGATACCTTACGTCAATGTGTTTTGACCTTGAATGGTATGTCGAGTTCTTGCTGAGATGGATTGCGCTCTGATTGTCACAATAGAGAACATAAGTTTCTTGATTCTGACCTAACTCTTGCATGAAATTCTTCATCCACATGATCTCCTTACAGCCTTCAGTAATTGCTATGTATTCAGCTTCTGTGGTACTCAAAGCAATGCACTTTTGTAATCGTGATTGCCATGAGATAGCTCCCCCTGCAAAAGTAATCAAATACCCGGAAATAGATTTTCTTGAATCTACATCCCCTGCCATGTCTGCATCTACATACCCAGTGAGTAATTGCTTTTCATTGCCAAAGCACAAACACTGTTTGGCAGTTCCTCTTAGATACCTCAGTATCCATTTCACAGCATTCCAATGCTCCTTTCCTGGATTTGACAGGAATCTACTTACTACTCCAACAGCATAAGCAATGTCTGGTCTTGTGCAAACCATTACATACATCAGGCTACCCACAGCTGAAGAATAGGGCACCTTGCTCATTTCTTCTTTTTCTTCTTCATTGCTTGGACACTGTGTCTTACTGAGTTTCAGATGACCAGGTAGTGGGACATGTACAGGTTTAGCATTATGCATGTTGAACCTCTCAAGGACTTTCTTGATATAATCTTCTTGTGACATCCACAACATTCTTTTGGGACGATCTCGAATGATTTTCATTCCAAGAATCTTCTTTACTGCACCCAAATCTTTCATGGCAAAAAATTTGCTCAGTGCATTCTTTAAAGCATCTATCTTTGTCTTGTCTTTCCCAACAATAAGCATATCATCAACATACAACAAAAGTATGATGGATTCACCATTATCATATTTCTTCACAAACACACAGTGGTCTGCAGAAGTCTTTTCAAATTTATGTTGGGTCATGAAGAGTTCAAACTTTTTGTACCATTGCCTTGGAGCTTGCTTCAACCCATATAGACTTTTCTTCAAGCGACACACAAGATGTTCTTTGCCTGGTTCTGCAAATCCTTCGGGTTGCTCCATGTATATCTCTTCCTCCAAGTCTCCATGTAAGAATGTTGTTTTAACATCAAGTTGCTCTATCTCCAAGTCTAGTGTTGCAGCTAGACCAAGGATTGCTCTTATGGATGTCATCTTCACCACTGGTGAGAATATCTCTTCGAAGTCTATGCCTTTCTTCTGATGGCACCCCTTCACGACAATTCGTGCTTTGTATCTGTGGTTTGGGTTGTTCTCTTCAGACTTGAGTTTGAACACCCACTTATTTTTCAAAGCCCTTCTTCCCTTTGGTAATTTCACCAAGTCATATGTCTGGTTCTCATTCAGTGACTGTAATTCTTCTTGCATGGCTTGCATCCATTTGTCTTTGTCATCCGTCTCAATGGCTTCTATGAAGTTTTGAGGTTCTCCTTCATCGGTGAGAGTGACATACTCATCTGGGGAATATCTTCTTGATGGTTGTCTTACTCGCACGGATCTTCTCACTTGAGGTTCTTGGTCTCTCTGATCAGTATCTATCATTTGTTCTTCCTGCATTTCCTGATCTTCTTCTGTTTGGTCAGGTTGCTCCATATGATGGGGTTGTGCTGTCTGATCAGGTTCAATATCTCGTTGAGGAATCTCTCCCCCTGAGTTTTGTACCACAATGGTCTTTGACTTCTTAGATTGAATATCATTGATTGTTTGATCTTCATAAAATACCACATCTCTGCTTCGAACAATCTTCAAGTTTGCAGGATCCCACAGTCTAAAGCCAAGTTCATCTCTTGGAGAACCAAGGTATATACACTCCTTCGTCTTGGCATCGAGTTTTGCTCTTTCATCTTTAGGAATATGAACAAATGCCTTACACCCGAATACTTTCAATTGACCGTAAGAGGCTTTCTTTCCATACCATACTTCATTCGGTATCTCTCCATTTAACGGTCTTGAAGGAGACAAGTTTATTAGATCAATGGCAGTTCTCACTGCTTCACCCCAAAATGATTTGGGAAGTTTTGCATGAGAAAGCATGCTTCTGACTTTCTCTGCAATCGTTCTGTTCATTCTTTCAGCTACTCCATTCATTTGGGGAGTCTTCGGAGGTGTCCTCTCATGCCTTATCCCATGAGCTTTACAATATGCTTCAAATGGACCTAGGTATTCACCTCCATTGTCACTTCTTAAGCATTTCAACTTTCTTCCAGATGCTCGCTCTACAGAGGCGTGAAACTCCTTGAAAGCTTGTAGAACTTGATCTTTCTTCTTCAATGGATACACCCACACCTTTCTAGAGTGATCATCAATGAAGGTAACAAAGTATTGTGCGCCACCAAGAGATCTTTCAGATGTGGAGCAGACATCTGAGTGAACAAGATCTAGGATTTTCTTTCGTCTTCTTGCATCATCTGATCTTTGAAAAGATACTCTGTGTTGTTTTCCTGCTAGACAGTCTTCACATGATTCAAGTGGTTGTCCCTTGATATTTGAAAGATGATCTTTAGCAAGAATCTCTAAGCTTTTATCACTCATGTGGCCAAGTCGTTTATGCCACAATTCTTTGGTTGCATCTTGAGAAACATTAGTCTCTCCCTTGTTTATCTTTCCCTGCATGATGTACAGGGAGCCTTCCTTTTTGCCACGAGCAAGTGTCATGCTCCCTTTGCTAAGCTTCCATCTACCATCGCCGAACTGGTTTATCATCCCTAGGTTATCCAACTTTCCTGCTGATATAAGGTTTAGACGCATCTCTGGTACATGTCTTACTTCCTTCAACACAAACTTATTTCCATTGTCTGTGATCATAGTCACTTCACCAATACCAACAATCTTGCTTGTGACGTGGTTTCCCATCTTCACCATACCAAAATCTCCTCTTTGGTATGATGAGAATAATTCTTCATGAGGTGTAACGTGGAAAGATGCTCCGGTGTCAATTATCCAAGTGCAATTATCGAATGCAACATTTAGATAGTTGACATCTCCAAAAAGGAAAATATCCTCGTTGTTCGAGGCTACTGCAGTTGTGGCTCCTTCTTCCTTATTCTTCTTTGGATTTATTAAATCTGGACGGACTTTTCCAGCCTGTTGATCTCTCTTCAAGAATCTGCACTCAGGTCTTCTATGGCCCGATTTGCCACAATAATAACAGCTTACTCTTGTGCGAGACTTGGATCTAGCTTGTGATCTCCCACGACCTCCTCTTTCATGATTCTTACTCCTTCCTCTGTTATCAACAATGTTGGCTTCGAACTGGTTGTTGAAGCCTCTTTCCCTCCGTCTTGATTCTTCATTTAGCAAGGAATCTGTGACAGAATCCAAGACAAGTTTTCCGTCTGGAGCAGAGTTACTAAGAGTGACAACTAGAGTGTCCCAACTCTCAGGTAGAGAACTTAGGAGCAGAAGAGTTTGCAACTTATCATCTATCTTCATGTCAGCTTTCGTCAGCTGGTTCACGATACCTTTGAAGGTATTCAAGTGCTCGATCATATTTTGGCCATCTGAGTACTCCAATTTCACCAGTCGTCTGACAAGGTGTGCTTTATTTCTCGGTGTCTTCTTTTGAATCAAGGATTCAAGTTTGGTCCACAACTCATACGCATTTGTATAAGTTGACACATGCTCGAATAGACTCCTATCTATGTATTTTCTGATCATGGCAACTGCCTTCCGATTTTGGAGCTCCCACTCGTTATCTTTCTTCTCCGTTGGCTTATCCTTTTGAGAGATTGGCTCATGCAAATCTTTGCAATATAGGTGGTCTTCCATCATCGGCTTCCAATAGGTATAATTATCAGCGGTCAGCTTGAACATATCTCCTTCATAACTGATAGAACCATCCATTTTTGAGAACACGGGAAAGTAGTTCTTTTAGCTAGAAGATTTTGTAAATAGTATCGTACACGGGAAAAGTTACCGTGGTTTATGAATAGTGCAACTAGGAAGTTCCCAGGAAAGAGAGGTGGGTCAATATTGACGCGCTTAAATACCAAGTCTTTCCTTAGCCAGAACTTACAAAGACACACTTTCACAATACTACGATTTAATTCCAACAAGAATATTTCTTTTCTGATGTGGAAGATCAAACAATGTTGCAACCACAGAGCATACTAAGAACTTTCTTACGAGTACAACACTGTAGTTACCCAGAACTCACACAGAGCTCTGATACCACTGTTGGGAAATAACCTTCCATAATTTCCCTCCTCCGTGAACTCAAAAATAGGCACTTGCGGAAACGTGAAAAAATTAAGCAAAAATGACACAAAAAGATTTTAGCGTGGAAAACCTTCTCAATGTGAGAAAGGGAAAAACCACGGGACCCTTAGGCCTCTTAAAACATCCACTATAATAAAAATGGGAATACAACAACTTCACCCTTAGGTGAAACTCTCTACAAAGTATCTCTCAATTTGTAAGGAACACTCTCACAAATTGGCTCACTATTTCTCTCACAAGGAAAAACTCTCTAAAACAATTTTCTCTCTTGAGCAAGGCTCTATTTCTCTTGCTTCTTGTTTCTCTTGTGGTTGTATTTTGAATGCTTGCTCTTGGTCCTATTTATAGGAGAAGCAAGCCAAAAGGTCTTACATGCATGAAGACACTTGTTCTTTGCCTTTCATGCAAGACACCAAGTGTCCTTTGCCTTTCATGCAAAACACCAAGTGTTATTTTCCTTTCATGCAAAACACCAAATGGCTGGACCCCACATCTTTGATGTGATAAAATTGTTAACGAACGTACAAGTGTATGTGAATGAAATAAAAGAAATTTTTAATACACCATCCAAGTTTTTTAAGCATCATGTGAAATTTTATTTTTGCTCATAGATTTCGGATTTGCACATCCGGACGCACCAAATTTTTAAAAAACGCTGATATGTTCCGGATGTGCACATCCGGAAGAATTCCTGATTTGCAAATCCGGAAAAAATCAAAAGAATTCCATAAAATCATTTACTTCTAAATATAATTAAATTCAATATAATTAAAATCCAACATAATTAAACTTAATATGATTTTTTTCAATATAATTAAATCCAATATAATTAAAATTAATATGATTAAAATTAATATGATTTTTTCAATATAATTAAATTAATTTTAGAAGTAAATACCATATAATTTTAATTATAATTTAGAAGTAAATACCATATAATTTAGAAGTAAATACCATATAATTTTAAATACCAATATAATTAAATCCAATTTTAGAAGTAAATACCATATAATTTTAAATCCAATATAATTAAATTAATTTTTTTAATATAAAAAAATAATTTAGAATTAAATGCCATATTAATCCTATTAATTATATTGAAAAAAATTAATCATATTAAATATCATATTAATTTTAATTAATATAGATTTTAATTATATTGGATTTAATTATATTGAAAAAATGATATTAATTTTAATTATATTGAATTTTAATTAGATTGGATTTAATTATATTTAGAAGTAAATGATTTTATGGAATTCTTTTGATTTTTTCTGGATTTGCAAATCAGAAATTCTTCTGGATGTGCATATCCGGAACATATCAGCGTTTTTTAAAAATTTGGTGCGTCCGGATGTGCAAATCCGGAATCTGGGGGCAAAAATAAAATTTCACATGGTGCCTAAGAAACTTGGGTGGTGTATTAAGAAATTCCTATGAAATCATTTTCGTTTGAGGAAAAACAATTAGTAGATAGACTCATACTTGAGGGGGGACCGTTGTGATACAAGTGTGAGTTAGAAGTCTAGCATTGCTTAAAAAAATGGAGGTTAAACACCTTTTAAGTAAAGAAATTCGTAAAACTAATGCCTTAAGATTTTGAAAGTATGTGATATGTCTCTCACTTACATAGTTACTCTTTATTCAATATGGTGTGTCTTTCACTTTTCATACTTGCGATTTTTTAATAACTTAGTATATAAGGCGAGTTATGTTATATTGATAATTACTATTAAGCAAATAAAATATAAAAAAAAATCATAGAATTTTAAAAATATTTGATAATCCATCACAATGTTGCTGTCAGGTTGAATTTTAGATCAACAACTCGCACCCATTTAACACAACTAGTAAATACGAGTTGAGTTACCCTATCCACGCATCAAAATGTTTTATTTTAACACACACACACACACACACACACACACACACACACATATATATATATATATATATATATATATATTAGATTTCTAAATTATCTAAAGCTTTTTATTGCTACCAATTATTTTATCTAAAATCGTATCTTAGAGTGAAGAACATAGACTCCATCTTTACTTTGGTTGATCTGAATTCCAAAGAAGAACTTCAATTTTCCCATCATGCTCACCTCAAATTCAACCTGCATAGTCTCAGAAAATTCTTAGCAAAGTGATGTATTAGTAGAACCAAAAATTATGTCATCAACATAGACTTGGACAATTAAGATGTCTTCATTCAGAGTCTTTCTGAACAGTGTAGTGTCAACTTTATCCTTTTGAAATCCAATTTCTAACAGGAAATTACTCGGTCTCTCATACCAAGCTCTTGGAGCTTGTTTGAGTCCATAAAGTGATTTCTTAAGTTTAAAAACAAAATTTGGGTCGACTGAGTCCTCAAACCCAGGGGGTTCTTTGACATACACTTCTTTAGAAATGTCTCCATTTAAGAAAGCACTCTTGACATCCATTTGATATAAAAAAATCATGATTAATAGCATATGAGAGAAGAAGTTTAGTTGCCTCTAACCATGAAACTGATGCAAAGGTTTAAGATAAATATATACCTTCTTGTTGATTGTAGCGTTGAGCTACCATTCTAGCTTTGTTCTTTACCACCTCTCTTTGCTCGTTCAACTTATTTCTTAACACCCATTTTGTTTCAATGATATTCTTCAGATGAGGTCTGAGAACTAGATTTCACACATCATTCCTTTGAATCTGGTTCAATTCTTCTTGCATTGATACAATCCATCTATCATCTAATAAGGCTTCATCAACAGAAGTTGGTTCAATCATGGAGATAAGTCCTAGCATTGAATACTCCTCTTTTAATGCAGATTTTGTTTTTAGAGGATTGTCTTTATTTCCAATGACTAACTCTTCTAGATGAGAAGACTTGGACTTGAAGGTATTTTTGGATTGTCCAGCTTCTTGAGAGTCATAAGGAGCTTCTTTAGAACTTGCTTCTTCAGGTTGTGTTTCAAAATTTGGGTTTGGTTTTGTATCACCAGCTTCTGAACATCTAACTTATGAACCCCTAACTTTTGTACATTCAACTTCTGAAGGGGTTATAGCTTATGATCCACCAACTTCAAGAGAGTCTTCTAATATGTGAAACTTAGAAAAAATTTCAACTAACTCTGACATTTTACTGCCAGGCTCTTTGTCATCAAGTTTGATATGTATAGACTCTTCAACCATTATGGTTTCAGAGTTATACACCTCGTACGCCTTAGAGTGTTCAGAGTATCCTAAAAAGATACCCTTTTGTGTTTTGGCATAAAATTTCTTCAGATAGACTTTATTGTTTAAAATGTAACATGTACATCCAAACTGATGAAAGTAAGATATGTTAGGTTTTCTTCCTTTGAATAGCTCATATGGAGTTTTGTTAAGAATGGGTCTGATGTATATTATGTTCTGAATATATCATGTTGTATTTACACCTTCTGCCCAGAAGTACTTGGGTAAGTTATTTTCATGAATCATGGTTTTGGCTATTTCTTGTAAGGATATATTCTTCCTCTCTACAACTCCATTTTGCTGTGGAGTTCTAGGAGAAGAGAACTCATGAAGGATTCCATATTTTCACAAAAGTTTTTAAAAAGTTCATTTTCAAATTCTCCTCCATTATCACTCCTTACTTTCAATTTTTTTTTACCTTTTTTCATTTTATACTTTTATGCAGAAGACACTAAACACATCATATGATTCACCTTGGTTCTAAGGAATTTAACCAAAGTCCACTTACTAAAGTCATTAACTATGACAATTCCATAGTTCTTCCCATTGATTGATGCAATACTAACATGACCAAACAGATCAATATGAAGCAATTCTAAAGGTCTAGAGGTAGATACAAATTTCTTTGTTTTGAAAGAGGTTTTATTATTTTTCCCAATTTGTCATGCTGGACAGAGAGCATCTAAATGATAGTTAAGTTCTGGCAGCCCCTTAACAAGTTTTAGCTTGCTAAGCTTGGAGAACAATCTTTAGTTAACATGACCTAACCTTCTGTGACAGACCCAATTTTCATCATTCAATGATAGAAGGCAAAGTACCTTCTGATTAGCCAGTTCAGACAAACTTATTTTGTAAACATTGCATTTCCTCTTACCTTTGAACACTAGGGGTTTATCATATTTATTCATGACTAAGTAGATGTTCTTATTAAACATTACTTTATAACCACTATCATAAAATTGACTTATGAAGGTGCGAGAAAGACACAAGAAAGGGGGGTTTGAGTTGTGTTTTTCACTCATAAATAAGTTTTTGCCTCTTATCGTTAAAGCACTAAGAGAACATCAGAGTTCTTTGAGAGACTCTGACATGTGAAGTAGCAATAAGACTTGTCAATGCGTAAAGCATATATGATAGGGAGAGTCTGAATAAGATATGCATCATTCAGAACTTTCAGTGCAGAAGCTTATCAAAGTTAAGATGCAAGGTTCTGATTTGCTTATGTAAGGTTATGATAATTTAGAGTAAGACATAAACAATAAATCAAAGCATAAACAAGAGTAAAGAACACACGATATATCCTGGTTCACTTGAGCCATTCCCAAGCTAGTCCAGTCCACCCTCCTCAGGTGATTTCGCCTTGAACACAAGGACTTAATCCACTATAATTAATCTCGATTACAGATGCACGGGAAACTGTCGGTGACTAACAACCTGCACAACCGCAGCTGTGACTAACCCACAATGAACCGTTCAGGGATTCAACTTAATGAATATAACGAACATTGGCCTGTAGGTTCCAATCTCGCAAGATCTATTGTCAGGATTTCATAGCTAAACGTTCAGGGATTCAACTTAATGAATATAATGTTTACTGACCATTCTTCCAGGTTTTTCCACAATGACACCAAGCCATTGTCTTCTTGAGTCTCCGGTCACACTGACCACTCAAAGAATCCTAATTCACATAAAATTAGTTAAACTGGAGATTACAAAGATGCTTCTTAACAAGCAGATAACTCCTAAGTTTAAGTACATAAGAACACACAAGTGTTCAAGCAAGTTTTGAATAGCAGCTCCTTGCTTTCTTCAGATACTACAAAAATGTATGTTGATTTGATAGTTGATGACATCTTGTAGATCTTCTTCTTCTTCTTCGTCATCTTCTTTGTTGAGCAAGCTTCAAGCAACAACTCCTTGCCTCAGATCTTCAATGTAGCTCAGACGAGAAGGTGGTTGATGACTTGACTGATTTGCAATGTTGTTTTCTTCATCAACAACTTCTGTACCAATTAATTGTTGTTGTGTTGATTTTTGATCTTTGAGCTTCAACAACAATGGTCATGTGTAAATGGTGATAGCACTATGCCATAAAAGCATTTAGACAGCGCTTTTTTTGGCATTACACGGCGCTTAAAAGCGCTGTCTAAACTGGCGCTGCTAAAAGATTAGACAGCGCTTTAGTTAATGTAAAAAGCGTTGTCTAAATGGTGCTTTAGACAGCGCTTTTTGTTTTTTAGACTAACATTAGACAACGCTTTTTGCCTTCTTTTTAGTATACCTTAGACAGCGCTTTTGCTCTTTTTGGTATACCTTAGACAGCGCTTTTTGGACTAAGCGCTGTCTAAACCCTACTTTATCGCTTTTTATTCAAATTACTGAAAAAAAAAGCGTTGTTTGTTTTATACAGTTTATATGCACCTGTTTTTGAACCACAATTTGCACCAGGTTTTCAACCACAATTTGCACCTATTTTTCAACCACATTTTTGCACCAAAATATCATAAATTGGAGCTTCAAACCAATATATACTCACAAATTTTGCCTATTTATATATACAATTTTCATTCAACAAAATATTTTGCTTCAAATCTACATATTACTTATAGAAATGCTAAGCAAAAAGCAATGCACATCAAGATAACTCTATCTTCTACTTTGCACATATAACCTGAAACAATACAAAAAGATTGTAATTCAATTAAAACAATAATAAACAATGTCTATAGTTACAAAGTTATACATACTCAAAATTCTCATCAATAAGTAAGAGTACAATATACCTTATAAAACTCCGAGCTCAATAATGAATTGACACCAATCCTCTTTAATTTCATCCAAATGATCTCTTGAGTAATACGCACACTTGAATTCATCAAAGTACTACATAATAATATAACATAGTTTGATTTAGTTTCAACTATTTAATTATATGAGAAATATGTGTTAAATATTAAAATAACTCATAAGTTAGAAATACATACATTGGATGGAATCTCTATTCGATCCAAAAAAAGAGTTTCTCTCATAAACCTCAACATGAAATAACCGCAATCTATACCGTTACGTTGCCGAGGACACTACACATGAAAAGAAAATATGGATAAATCCTTAGTTTTATCAAGTATCATCACTAATATAATAAAAAATGTGATAATTAATATACCTTCACTCCAATCCATGTAATGTTGTTGGCTCTCCTCTTTGTTACTTGGATATCTCTTTGTGCTCGAAAAGCTTGTATAATGCTAATAAAATATAAATGAATATTTAGAACAATTCACATAAATAAATAAATAAATAGACACATAAATATTTAGAACAATCTAACTTACGTATCAATCATTTTCTTCATATCCGGGTATGTTGTCCAATCATTTCCTAACGAATCCAGATAATACACAACTTCTCTGATAGGATTAATCGCGATCAACAACCAATGTCCACTGTAAGATTAAACAAATGTTAGATGGAAACTTTCTACACGACGTCAAAATACAAAAAAATTATAATAGATGAATTTAGAATGAAAATCTAACCCAGTATTAAACGCTAAAAAGAACAACTTTTCTGTATCTTTGTCGGCCATAAAGCGGTTGAGTACATACACCATGACATCATCTGGTTTATTTATGATTAACCCTAAGTTGATACTCGCGGGACTTAAGAATGCGAATCTTTGCTCCAATCCACGTGGGCGCATCAATTTGTCATACAGAAACCTTAAATAAAAACATCATTAACATTAGACTATTCATTTGAAACATAAAGTAAATAAATTGTTCAATTAATATAACAAAGTAGATCGGATATACCTCACGTATGCATTGACAACACTGACGCCTAATTCTTCATGACGAAAAACTTGCTCAAATTCCTCATTACCAATTGATTGTTCATATTGAAAGCCATAAATACCTTCCTCCATAGGTACAAGACGAATACCTCCATTCGGAATATCTGTCATTTCTAGAAATGTCTGAAGGCACGACCTATACTTGGAAGTAGGTTTTTTTCTAGGCGCGGTCTTCTTAGCAACAACCTTTTTTTGTGTGGAAACGTTGCTAATCTCTTTACCATGAAGCTATATATCATATAATTAGTTAGATGAAGTATAAGGTCACGAATTTAACATTTTCCATGCATGAATATCATATAATTGTGATGTACCTCTTTTTTTGAAACAACGGACTCGGTATGCTGCGGAATCCTCTTATCTTTTGCTTTGGATGTTGTTGGAGTCTAATTAACATTACCATGTAAAAAATGTACGTAAAATGCGCGTAAAAACTTTGAATACTCAAAGGTTCATAATGGTTTTAAGAATACCTCATATCCTACGCTAATGAGGCCTGACGGCCATGCAACAAACGAACCTATTGCATCTCCCACCAATGTTGCATCTGAAACATCGTCAGGATATGGTAATAATGCATCCATCTCTAAAGCAATATCAACCGAGACTTTCAAACATCCAGTAGGGAGCGGTTTAGTGTGAAGTAATTCTCCCAAAGTGTTATACACTTTTCCCTTGCCAACCATCCGATAAGTTGGTGACGATAAGTAGAGGTGACAAGGGGAAATGCCCTAAAACCAATAATATATATGTCAATTAAATAATTTAAGCTAATAATTTAATTTCATAAAAATATATATAATTACCTCTGGAATATTCGGTTGAAAGTTACAGTTGATACTATCTTTGTCCGAAGCGCTATCTCTTTCTTTTTCCTTTCTTAATTCACGAACTTCAGCTTGCAGTGCTTCCAATTTTTGCTGAAGTTCTTTATTACTAGGAGCCTTTTGTTTTTTAATATTCAAGGATGTCGGAGTGATCCCAAAACCCTTACCCCTCACCCGACCAGAATACTCACGGACATCTAATGCCCGACTAAGTATGCTCCTGGGATCATTGGCTTCATCTGGAGATAAAGACTGGGATAGAGTCTCCTGAAAATCAGATGAATATCGAATATTTGTCAAATATTTGTTAATAAAGTTTTGATTTAATTAAAGAAATAATATTAAACTTACGCATTTCTCAAATACTTGTTGAACACCTTCTTTAACAACTCCATCCTTGCCTACACGGGCTTCCTTCCACAAAACATGTGCCAGAAGAGATGTTTCAGAACTATTCTCCTTTTGTAACTACACATTAAGCCAAATAATATGATCAAATATAACTCATGATGAACAAGTATATCATTGAAATTTATAGATACTTACTATAGACTGTTCTAAGCGTCCATATCCAACACGTCCTTTTCTATATGGATAGGCGGGACTTGATGCTCTTTCCCGATTTGTTTCACTTACACTTTGAAATTCTGGGGTTATTCGTTTGGCTTTAAATGTGTCCCATTCTTTTTGTGAAATCAAAGCTCCATATTTAGATGGAAGCTCTACATCAACAAAATTACCTTCTGCATCCCTAAGAAACTTGGTTGATAAAAATGTTCTAAACCCTCTTAGTAGTTTTCCGGCCAATTTGAGACAAAAAGGTCTTCTATCATCATCAATGTTGAAACACCTCTAAGAAAAACATACACATTGTGCGTTAGTACAAGTAATTTAAAAGACAGAATTAGTTGGCATAATTAAAGACATAATTATGGTACCTTTATCTCACTCCAAATTTTTTCTTTGACTTCCTTCAACTCTTTATTTCTCCAATCATCACAAGTAATTGGAACCTCATTCCTTACAAGTGCACCAATAAAACTTGTCAACGTATAACCGTT
The DNA here is from genome assembly GCA_022829125.1 of Lathyrus tuberosus. NCBI lineage: Eukaryota > Viridiplantae > Streptophyta > Magnoliopsida > Fabales > Fabaceae > Lathyrus > Lathyrus tuberosus. The sequence goes on along the minus strand of JALAZF010000123.1, from coordinate 13,681,308 downwards.
AGGCTCAATAAGTTAGCCTTGTGGGCTCCAATGCACATCTAATATGATGCCTCGATCTCTATCACGAATCACTTTCTTCATAACTGTTATTCCTCTTTTAATTTCCTCTTCCACATTAGCTACGTTCTTACCTCCATCATGAATAGAATCATCATGTGGGTGATCCTCATTAGTAGCCATCTAACTTGTAATAAAGAAAACAAGGATTAACAACATTATGAAATCGAATTGAAAACTAAATGCGATAAATAGAAAACCAAAACAGATCCGCAACCGACAATTGGAATTATTCACACAACAAAATGAACTGATACATAGTGATCAAAAGACGCATTCAACGGAGTAATTCGCACAACACACAACTTAAATTGACAGGTTACCGAAACCGCAAACAAAGCAACAAATTGCAAAATCTCAGCAAGATAGTATTTACGTAATAGAATTTGTGACATGAATTGCAACAGCAACATCACATATTTATACTATTTATAAATATCAAATTGATTACAAGTATCAAACCAAACCAAAATAGATGTACAAATTGGGCGCAGTAGTAACAATGTATCCATATCAGTACAAGACCATTACCAGTTTCTGAAAAATGAACATATCAATTCAAATATTTCCAATTTCCAAACAAAATTATCCTTTGCTCAACATACAGAAACAAACCATAAAACCAACACATCAGTACCAAGCTACATTCATGAGTAGAACCACTATTTATCATCTCTAACGTTAACCATAACAGAAAAGAAGAAAACATACCTAAACGGTGGAGAACGGTGGAGTACGGTGGAGGACGGTGGAGGACAATGGAGGAAGGAAGACGACGAGACTGTAACCAAGACGGTGGAGGAGGGTGGACGACGGTAGCGAGAGCTGTTCTTCGTTCGTTCTCGTCGTTCGTACTTCGCAGTAGAGAGGGAAAGAATAGAGATATGAAAAATAGAATACTGATACTATTCCATTTTTTATTTTAATTAATAAGACCTTAGACAGCGCTTTTGAGAAAAAGCGCTGGCTAATATAGGCCTTTAGCAGCGCTTTTGAAAAGCGCTGGCTAATGTTGTCCTTTACCAGCGCTTTACAAAAAGCGCTGTCTAAGGTAGGCCTTTTAACAGCGCTTTAACTCTTTTTTGTGTACAGTTTCCGTGTTTTATTTTTTATTTAACTTATAGCAGCACTTTTTCATAAAAGCGCTGTCTAAGGTGCGCTAGTAAAAGTCATTTTTGGCGTAGTGTAGCTTTGGATATTAAGTGTTACAACGAGAACTCATCGTTGTTGTTATTTTTACATAATGACTTGATCAATTATGCAGCCAATCGACATGATCAACAGAATCGATACCACATAAGCGTTTTCTCCATTCTTTAAATAGCCAAGTAAAATATAGCCGTTGGAGAGCTTTTGGCCGTTTGAAAAGAGTCGTTATGCAATGATTAAAGTTGTACTGCTATATCTTCTTTTTACTGTAGAAGTGATGAGATTGGTCTTTTAGAACGGTGTACAATCATTGCTAATGGTAACATTTTTCTTCAGATCTTCAGAGGCTTCTGATGGTAATTTGATTGAAGCATGAGTAGAGACTTCTTAACAGGATATCTGAAACTCCAAGTTTTCAGTCTTCTGAAGTCGTCCATTAGGAATCAGCCTTCAGAACTTCAGCACTTGTCTTTAAATCCGTTATCCTTTACTGCTTCAAGTCTTTCGAAACTTTAGAGCTTGTCCATTAGGAATCTGTCATCAGAGTCTTCGGCACTTGACCTTTGGAACCATAATCCTTCAGAACGCATAAGTCTTCAGAGTCTTTCTGCACTTGGTCTTAAGATCCGTCAGCCTTCAGAACTTCAAGTCATTGGAATCTTCAGCACTTTGGTTCTCTATAACATTATCTCCTCAGAAGCTTCGATATCTTCAGAATCATAACCACTCTCAGAGAGCATCCACAAGAGCATTGCAACAGCAATATCGGCATCCTTGGATCTGACTGATTATGATCAGATACAGAAGCATACTTGCTTCTTGCGACTTGTGTCACACATAGTGACTTGGCATATAATCAATTGCGCACATCTGGCTAGTGTTTGTTGGATCTGATATCTTCTATGATTATGATATGCACACAACACACGTTAGAACATAAAATGGTTCTTTCACAAATAGCATTGTTATCATCAAAACATAGAGACGTCTTGTAGAGACAACTCTTGCTCTAACAATCTCCCCCTTTTTTATGATGACAAAACCATGTATTTTGATTGAACATTTTATACAAGGTAATCAATTAAACTAAACATATTTAGAGTCTGGAACAACAGCTCCCCCTGAATGTGTTATCCTCAAAGTTTTATCTGTGATCATCTAGAATCTCATATGATCCAAAGACTCACAAAATAATAATTTGAGTTTCCAGAACAAAGAATAGAAAAGGAATACTTCTCTATCTTGTCTTCAAGGAAACAAAAGTCTTCAGCATTTGGATTAGTTCATCAGAACTTCCGTCTTCAGATCTTTAGAACTTAGTCCTTTGTACGTCGTATCAGAGCTCATAATCTTCAGCCACGTCTGAAGCATTTTCTACTTTTCAGCAGAATCATTTTAGCACAAAAACAGAACAGTTCTTATCTAATAACATAGCCTCGCTATTTATCAGAAACAGACACTGTATTTAAGAAACACCCCCTGAGTTTCAGACTTGATGAAGATTGTAGATTTTAACATTTGAATCTTCTGGGTAGTTTCCCCTTAGTTTCCATAAGTCAGATATTGGGATGTTCAGAATCATAATTCAGATATATTAATTTTAAATCACCAATAAGATCATGAATTTTCAGAGTTTGACTTTGAACACAGGCCTTCATCTCAGAACCTTGTTACTGTCACAACTCAGTGGTTTATCAAAGCTTGATTTTTGATCAGATACCATAAGAAGGATAATTTAGTGATCAATCAACGCTTGATTCTGAATCTGGTACCAATGTGATTTGATTCTTAGTCAGATACCAAATTATGTTGAGTCAGATATCAACTGAAGGTATTCTCTTATACCAATTGAAAGGTATTTCCTTCGTATGCTGAAATTGATACCAATGAAGGTATTTGAAAACTTTACAGCTTAGCTCTGATTGATATTACTACAGACCGAGTCTGATACCAATCTTTATATACTGAGTTTGATTTCCAAGTATAGATTTAGTCGGATACCAAATCATTTCTTCTCAATTAGATTCTTGGTTAAAATCAGAACTTCTCTTTCTTGGATCTTCAATCCAGATGTTCAGACAGTCCTTGACTTCTGATTTGCACAGTTCTTCTGAAGAGCATCTTGAGATGTAGACTTTTATCTTAACTGCTTTCAGAGCTTTCCTTCTTCTGATTCTTATGTTCTGAATATCATACTCTCAGACGGCTTATAGCTTCTGAACCAAGTGAATCAGAGATCACGATAACTTTGGCTTTCAGAAAGTTCTCAACTTCTGAACAGTATTGGGTATATCTGATTCTGAACACATGTTCACGAAGTGTACAACTTCGACCATATGAACAAATAGTTCATAAGAACTTCTATCTTAGTTCTTCTTTCTTAATCTGTTCTAAGAATGCCTAGTGAACTTGTTCAGAGTTCCTCGGTTAAACATCAAACAACAAACGTTAGTAGTAAACGTATTTTATCTCATTGATTTACTTGTTTGAGTTTTGCGCATTGCATTCTATTCTTTTAATATTTCTATCAAAATCATATATTTCTATTTCTCCCCCTTTTTGACATCATCAAAAAGTTTGAGCAATAAGCATTTAGAACATAACCAATATGATAATGAACAAAAGATTCAAGAGATATTCCATTAATAGCTAAACATAGATTAATCATTAACCCTAAGTAGTTCAGAGTTAAAAGTTGAATGATTAAGTATTTTAAGTGTTATGAATTTGAAAATGAACATTCATTCAGGAATCAACCTTAGGCATTTTCATTGATTAACTGATTTGGAACTATACAGGGAGCAGAGAATGAGATAGGAACATCAACACAAAACAACACAAAACGATAATTACATCTAATCAATAAAGCATAACAATGATCAAGGTTTTAAAACTTAATCAAAATCTTTAACATTATCCACTATTTCACATCTGGTTTCGACCGGTGAAGGTCCTAGTCCAAGCCTGCTTATTAATTCCCAGGCCTTTTCTTTCAATATTATTTCAGATAATACCCTTCTATAAGGAATATACGAGTGCATCTAATTTCTTGAGACTTTGATAAAGTGTCTCATGTGGTTGAAAATTGTTTTGGGAAGATCTATCGTTACGTTATGTGTTAGGAGGAAGACGAAAATTTTGTCATCATGCGTCATAGTGCCTCTAGCAGTTGCACGAGGACGAAGGTTGGTTAAGGAGAATTTGAACCAGGTTTTTGGAGAAGGAAGAAGCTTCTCAGGGTTATTCGGTTCGTAAGGAACTGAATCATCAAACAAGATTCTGCACCTCTCCACCATGCTTAAATCAGATTGAAAGTTATCAATTGTGACTCCGAAGGAGACGCATCCAGTGATTCTCTCTATCGAGGCGACAGAGATAGCGATGGGGTAAAGATGGATCTCAGACCAGATGGTGTTTCCATCATTGTTGACCCTAGCAAAATGCCAGAATTCTTTAACAAGGTCAGGAAAAACGGGACCATTCAATAGAGAGTAATAACTCTGCCAAGACTGAGCTTGCATGCTTCTTATTATTTCCAGACCATCGTTTCTGAGTTGAGATAGGTTAGGTCTTTTCTCAGGAATAACTTATAAGTTTTCTTTTCTTCTTAAAAAGGTTGGACCAGTTCTTTGAGAAGTCATCATCTTTGTTGTATTTTCAGAGAGGATTTTTAGGAGGATGATATTTTAGATTTGAGAATGAATTAATGGTGAAGCAAAATCCTACTATTTATAGGCGAGTAAGAGTAGAGAGTAATGACTAAATCAGTACAAAATATTTGGGTTAACTATTTCCATGATTGCTTAGGGTATACTAAAGGGTGTAACCGTATGGGAAAAGAAAACGGAGCAATTACCTAATTTAATAGGGAAATATTAATCGGTTATGGGTAATAACTACTCTTCTGTGAGTGGCAAACGTGGCTTATGTATTTTAATGATGGTGGTTTCTTGAGCCACAAAAAAATCTTCCAAATATCTTTCAAAGGATAAAATCAATCTACTATTAAAGCTTGTCAGATATTTGATTTGCTTAATTTCATATTTTTAGGATTATGAACCATTAATAAAAAGGAAACTATTTCATTAATTAAAACAATTCACAAACATGGTTTTTGACAATTCATTATCCTTTAAAACAAACTGACACGGTTACAACTACTTAGAACAAATACGATTTAAATTCAGAACATGCATTTCGCAGACACAGTTAAAACATAGATAGGTCTAGCTTTCCTAGTTACTAAAGATTTCACATTTAGTCTTCAACAAGCAGTTCTCTGGAAGACTTTCAGGACCATCTTCTTTAATTTTCTCTTTGATCATATCCACAATTCCCTCTCTGAAGAAAATCTCGAATAAAACTCTTGCATAAGGAATGTAAGATTTTGTGAGGTTTCTGGATTCAAAGATGGATTTCCAGAGACAGTTGAAGATAGTGTGTGGTAGGTTAATTTGAAAGTCATTCATTAGTAAATGAATGAATTGGTGGTCATGAAATCTTAGTATGTCATGGCATTCCCCTCTGGGATGGAAATTTAACAAAACTAGTTTGTACCATGCTTTGGGAATGGGTAGGAGATTTTCAGGATTGGATGGTTCATATCAGGATGAAAGGTTATGAAGAAAGGTAAATCTTCTAGCAACAAAGAACTTATTTAGATCACAGTCAACAGGGATTCCAACATTTTCACATCCAGTTGCTAGAGTGACTGAGAAAGGAGTGATAGTGATGGGAACTTCAAGAACAAAGGAGGTGATATGTCTAGTTTCATGATCAAGGAAAGCATGCTTCCAGAAATTCTTCACCAGATTGACATAAATGAGTTTTTCTAGCATAGTGAAGTACCTAGTCCATTATTGAGTGTAAAACACATATGCTATACTGCTAGCAATGTAACTCGGAAGAGGAGGGGTATTGATTACAAATGGTTTTTCAGGAATGATTTTAAGAAGATCTTGGTCTTCAAGAAAGGTTAGTGGAGGCATGATGGCAGATGGACACAGAGATTTTGACACTTAAGGTTCTATGATAGAAAGACTTGAGTATGAAATTGTTTGATAGAGAGAAGTGATTTATATACATATAAATAGGTAAGATGAGTTGTGCCTATCCTAACATAGATCGAGTACAACGAATATTTTAATAAAATTTCAAAAGAGCCTATGTTCTTAGAGATATGTCATGATTACTCAAGATTCGCGGTTACGACTGAGGTTACGTTTGAGTGCACACATTGACAAAAGATTTCTTTTGGAAGGAGAGAAGGTTTTGAATCATTAATATTTTTACCTACTACACAATACTTATTATTTAATTAGTCATAGTTAAGAAGGAGCATACCTTAGAGAATTTGAAATTGAAATTCTGGTATCAGATGTGTGATGTTAAGTGTGATGTCGCAACAACACAATCTACTATATGAACAAGGAAATGACAACAGTAAATTAACACAATGAATTATTCACCCAGTTCGGTCTAACTACCTACGTCTGGGGGCTACCAAGCCAGGGAGGAAATTCACTATCAGTAGTATTAAATTACAGACTCAACAATCCCAGTTGACATCTACTAATCTTAATCACTACCCAATGACACTTCTACCTAAGAAACCACTTAGATATGAGAAACCACTCACTCCCTAAATCACCTTAGTGACATAATTCAAGGATTACACTTTAAAACCCACCTTGATCCTGCTTAACAGCTTTGATCAAGAACAACTCTCTCTTGCTTAAAAGCTCTAGAGTGAATACACTTACAACTCAAAATAGTAACACCAATTCAAACATGAATGGTTTACAAAAACACGCACGAAAACTCAAATTGACTCTCAGTCTATGCTCTCTGTCTTCGTTATTCTCCAACATAGGGTTGAGGCTGCTTTAAATATCATTCTGACTTGGGCTTTGACCTCCTCCAAAAATCTGATTTGATTTGTTATTAAACAGAATTTAAAACATATTTGATCTTCTAATTTTTTTAAATCTTTTCAAATCAGCCTTAATGTAGTTACATGATTTGCTCCATATCTGATTGCCAATATCTTCTACAAAAAAATCGCATCCAATCTCTCTAATAGATCTTCTCAAAACAAACTAACTCCCTAAAACATCACAACCTGATGTTCGGATGTTCTGATAACTGATGTCAAGACATCAAGTATAACATCAACACATAAAACTTCAACCCTGCAACAACTAATGTTAGGAAGCAATGTTAAGACATCAAACATATGACATCAACATTGTACTTTGTTTTACCAAAATTCCAGTCAATACAAGAACTAACAATCTCCCCCTTTGGCTAATTTTGGCTAAAATAATCTCTGCCAACATCAGAGATACCTGCAGCGGAAAAACTTCAGACTCCTAACATTCCAAAACACAACCAGCATCAATCACATTTTATCACATCCAAAATCTGCACAAAGCTAAACTCCCCCTCAACACAAGAACCAGCATACCAGCTGTTCAACCAAGCACACTCCCCCTCAAGCCTAGAACCACATCAGGCAACTAGGCAACACATAGGCTAACTCTCCCCCTTTTTAGCCATAATTGGACAACTATCAACCAGTTAGTATCTCTTACTATTGTCACAACCTACCAGTTAGACCAAGGCTAGCTCTCCTTGTCAGTCAGAAGTCAGCACCACAGACAAGACAAATCATAGAACAAAAACTAGATAAGCAAAAAGTACTTTTACCCAAGTTACACACCATGCACACGATGTGCAGAAACAAAAAAAAAACTATAAACTACAAAAGCAATAAACAGCAAAAGCAGCACTTCAATCTTCATTAGCATCAGAACCATCTGCAGCATCCTCATCACCTTCCTCTGAACCTGAATCTTAAGTATTGACACTCACATCATCTTCACCCTATTCCAAGGATTTGATCATCTGCTCAATTTTCATCTTCCTAGCAGTGCTAGTACTGATCACCATATCAAGATCCTTGCAGGCTGCCTTCAATTCTTCAATCAACTTAGTTTTAGTACTAGCCTTCTTAACACCAGAACTTGATGTTACAACAATGTCTGGAACATGATTCCCAACAAACAGCTTGGGATGCAAGGATAAAGTTGACTCCCTCTTACAGGCTACATCTGAACTAGTTAAAATTCTAGGATATTGATATAAGATCATTCCACAGACAAGGGAAGGGAATGCTATAGGCATCTTGATAGCATTAGTGGCAGCATGCTTCACAACTTGATCAAATATGTAATTTCCATAATTGAACTTGACCTTTTTCCCAACAGCATAAATAAACCTTTATAATCCCACAACTATGGTGGTTTTGTGATTACTAGGTACCCAGTTAGCAGCTCCAATTTTGTGCAAAATGGCATACTTGATACTGAGTTTGCTAGCTGTCAATTTACCCTTTAGTGGCCAGACCTTCACTTGAGTGGCTGTGATCTCTTTACGCACATCATTATCAGTCACTTCCAGTTCACAAACCTCTTGATCATGTCTTCCAAGATACTTATTGATGGTACTAGGAGAGAAATTAATACACTTACCCCTAACAAACACCTTTATGAAGTCCACACTTCTTTTATCAGAAATGTCTATAGGAATGTTAACAACAAATTCCCTAACAAGTCCACCATAGCACTTAGAGAATTTACTCACAGTTTTCCACAGGCCAGCAACATGAATGAGCTCCTAATTTCTTTCATCTCCAATGCATCTTTGCCAAGCTCTCTTTCCAGAGCTAATCTCCTTTGACACATAAATTTCCACATTGGAGCACTGCTAGCATAATGAAAGGATATGTTGTCCACTGGCACTTCAGGAACCTTGTCAAAAATTCTCTTCAAAATGGACTTTCTGACAGGGATGATGTCTTGAACATCTTCCTCAACATCATACTCAGATTCAGATTCTTCCCTAATCTTTCTCTTTTTAGAAGTCACGGCAACCTTGCTCCAAGATTTTGTTGGACCAACAACAGATGTCTTTTTCTTCTTGCCTTCAGCTGTCATCTTAGGAGAAGATTCCACATTCTTTCCTTTCCTAGTCTTTAATCTTTTGGCAATACCAGGAACAACATTACCAATTACTTCATTATCAGATAAGTCAACAACATCCACCACATCAGCATTCTTCTTCCCTCTGGGACTAGGAGTAACATCCCTAGCAGGTGATGTTCCAACATCATGTTCAACATCAACCTCATCTTCAACATGAGTATCAATATCTTCAACTTCAGCTTCTGCATCTTCAATGACAGAAACAGCCAATCTGTGAAGATTGGTTTCAGAAGTTTGCATGTCACTCTTTTCTCTAACAGATTGATCAGCAGGCATTTGACTCAGAGGTCTAGATATTCCCTTCACAGAAATCCCTTTCTAAAAAATTTTTGTGATAATCTGATCAACGCTTTTGTCTATATCTACCCTTTCTTCAACAGTTTGAGGAAGAGGGGCGGTAGTTTTAGGAGTAGATTTGTCTCCAAACAAAACTAGTGACAAACGCTCTACTTTTGCTATCATCAAATTTTTTACCCGCAGATTGATCAGAAGTATTACCTTTTGAAGGCCTCTTAGGTTGATACTTCTCAGGTCTTTTCTTTTCTGAGCCTGGAATCATAGAGAGAGGCGCTATGTCCAAGGCTTCATCCATTGAAACTTCTTTCGTAGAAACCCTAGATGTTGCATGCGAAGAGCTCTTTGAATCAGACTTCTTGGAGGGAGATGACCCATGTTGAGACATTGTTCCTTTGAAACAATTGACGTACAAGGATGTGTTGTGTCTTCCTATCTTTGGAGAGAAGATGAACAGACTTGGAGTGTGGAGATTGATGTAGCGTGTGAGAGTAACAATAGGGAATGATAGCCTAAGGTAAGGGGGCTGCTTTTGTTGGTCACTTAAAAGCCAATAAATGTATTTTCCCCACCAAAACAAATTTCCTTTTAAATTTTTGAAATTTAATAAATGCACACCATAAGTCACTAACCTCAGATGCCTTTTCCACATGCCCAAATTTCTACTTAAGACTTCACAAATTTCAGCACACTTATCTTTAGGGAAATTATAATTACACTTCATATCTGAGTGATCAACCTTTATGTCCTTAGTTTCTTCAAGATTTCCTCTGAATAGTTGCATAACACTAGGTTGTTTGGTGCTCCTTCTAATGTCACATTCAGATGTCAGAACATCATCCTTGACATTACATGATGAGTTGGACTCTTGAGGAACCCATAAATAATAGTTATCTATGGATCTAACTCCCCTCATAATGACTTCACTCTTCTCTTTAGTCACTAAACATTCATCTTTAGTGGAGCTAACCTTGAATCCTTCATCACGTAACTGACTGGTGCTAATCAAATTAGCAGTCAATCCTTTGACAAGAAGTACATTTTCAAGATTAGGTCCAGCCTTACAATTCAATTTTCCCAGTCCTTTAGCGTCCCCTTTTTCTCCATTACCAAAAGTTACATCATTTGTGGAGCAAGTCCTAATATCCACCAAATGATTCTTGAAACCTGTCATATGCTTTGAGCAACCACTGTCAAAATACCAACCATCCATGGTTGGGGTTCTAATAGATGAGTGAGCTAATAGACATGTGACAGCAGCTTTAGGAACCCATTGTTTAATAGCATGAGGTCTGTTCTGCTTCTGTCTAGGTTGAGGAACAGATTTGGGATAACCATGCAGTTTAAAGCAAGAAGATTGTATATGGCCAAATCTTCCACAATAGTAACATCTCACTCTTTGAATCTCTTCTCTAAAGTGATTGAAATATCTGCCACCTTGATGATGATTTCTGTCATAATGCTGAGGCTGCCATCTGTCAAAATATTGATGCTATCTTCTCCCATAATTAGGCTGTCTTCTGTAGTGATGAGTGTGTCTTTTGTAATGATTAGGCTGTCTTTTACCATGATGATGCGGCATTCTTCTGCCATAACCATGAGGCACAACATTATTAGGTCCAAAACCATACATTTTCCCTTGTTGTTGAGACATTGGATGGAACATGTTATGTTTGACACTAGAAGCCTGCATACTCCTATGGTATTGGGGAGGCATATACTGCCTATCTCCAGAAACCTGAGGCTTTCCTTGAGGCAAAAACTTCTTAGGTACAGGACCATAACCCTTTCCATTATTTTGTGGCCCAAGGTGAGGGACAGCCTTCTTAATTCCAGAACCATGTCCTTTTTCATGATGATGAGGAATGTTCTGTTTAACCCCAGAAGAACTAGCCTCTCAGATATCTTCTTCTCACCCTCATATCCTAGACCAGTCTTATCACTTGCCCCTTTTCCAGCTTCAAGTATTTTATCCAGAGTGTCAGTTCCACTATTTAACATTCAGATGGATTTTGACATTTGATCAAGTTGGGATTTTAACAACAAAACTTCATTCTCAAGTTCAGCTTTATCAGTCTCAAGCTGTATTATAATCTTCTTCTGCTTCTCCCCTTCTTGACAGACCTCTTCACTTTTTAGACATAGCTCTTGATAAGAAGATGCCAGCTCTTCAAAGGTCAATTCACCATCACTAGACTCTCCATCAGAGGCACATAGTCCAGTCAATGCCTTAACATGCTTAGCATTCTCTTCTTCACTTTCACTATCTGTATCAGACCAGGAAACAGATAACCCCTTTTTCTGCTTTTTGAGGTATGTAGGACATTCTTTCTTGACATGACCATAACCTTCACACTCATAGCATTGAACTCCTTTGTCATGATTGGACTTTTCTTCATCTCTTGTTTTCTTCACTTGATCACTAGACCTGTTGTTGTCAGATGTGATGTTCTTAACATTAGGTCTATAGTTTCTGTCCATTCTCTTTAACACCTTATTAAACTGTCTCCCAAGCATCACAACAGCATTTGATAGTTCCTCCCGAGTTTCAAAATTATACTCCTTCTGACCATCTTCAGTATCATACACCAAAGCTATGCTTTTGGTCTTCTTTTCAGGCTCCTCATTCAATCCCAACTCAAAAGTTTGAAGAGAACCAATCAACTCATCAACCCTCATCTTGCTGATGTCTTGAGCTTCTTCAATAGCAGTCACCTTCATTTTATATCTCTTGGGAAGGGATCTGAGAATCTTCCTTACCAGCTTCTCTTCAGTCATTCTTTCTCCTAAAGCACTAGAAGCATTGGACAGCTCAAGAATATTCATGTGAAAATCATGAATGGTTTCATCCTCCTTCATCTTCATATTTTCAAACTTAGTAGTAAACAGTTGAAGTCTTGACATCTTGACCTTGGAGGTTCCTTCATGAGTAGTTTTCAAGACATCCCACGCTTCCTTAGCTACTTCACAAGTGTTTACCAGCCTAAAGATGTTCTTGTCAATACCATTAAAGATGGCATTCAAGGCTTTTGAATTTCCAAGTGCAAGCTCATCTTCTTCCTTGGTCCAATCTTTCTCAGGTTTCAGCTTTGTTGTACCATCCTTTTCAACAATAACAGGTGCTTTCCATTCTTTTAAGACAGCCTTCCAAGCCCTGCTGTCTAATGACTTCAAGAAGGTAACCATCCGTGGTTTCCAATAGTCATAATTAGAGCCATCTAGAATAGGGGGTCTATTCACAAATCCACCACTCTCCTTGTCCATTACACCAGAAAGTATCAGCCCTAGATCTCACCCAGATGCAGAGCAGGATGCCTGCTCTGATACCAATTGAAATTCTGGTATCAGATGTGTGATGTTAAGTGTGATGTCACAACAACATAATCTGCTATATGAACAAGGAAATAACAATAGTAAATCAACACAATGAATTGTTCACCCAGTCCGGTCTAACTACCTACGTCTGGGGGCTACCAAGCCAGGGAGGAAATTCACTATCAGTAGTATTAAATTACAGACTCAACAATCCCAGTTGACATCTACTAATCTTAATCACTACCCAATGAAACTTCTACCTAAGAAACCACTTAGATATGAGAAACCACTCACTCCCTAAATCACCTTAGTGAGACAATTCAAGGATTACACTTTAAAACCCACCTTGATCCTGCTTAACATCTTTGATCAAGAACAACTCTCTCTTGCTTAAAAGCTCTAGAGTGAATACACTTACAACTCAAAATAGTAACACCAATTCAAACATGAATGGTTTACAAAAACACACACGAAAACTCAAATTGACTCTCAGTTTATGCTCTCTGTCTTCGTTATTCTCCAACATAGGGTTGAGGCTGCTTTAAATATCATTCTGACTTGGGCTTGGACCTCCTCCAAAAATCTGATTTGATTTGTTATTAAACAGAATTTGAAACAGATTTGATCTTCTAATCTTTTTAAATCTTTTCAAATCAGCCCTAATGTAGTTACATGATCTGCTCCATATCTGATTGCCAATATCTTCTCCAAGAAATTCGCATCCAATCTCTCTAACAGATCTTCTCAAAACAAACTAAATCGCGCAGCCCTAAAACATCACAACCTGATGTTCTGATGTTCTGATAACTGATGTCAAGACATCAAGTATAACATCAACACATAAAACTTCAACCCTGCAACAACTAATGTTAGGAAGCAATGTTAAGACATCAGACATATGACATCAACATTGTACTTTGTTTTACCAAAATTCCAGCCAATACAAGAACTAATAGAAATCCTTTCTGTAAAACTTTATCTCAATACTTTTCATTCTGACTCTGAGCTTCTGATCATCATCTTTCAGCTTCAGCTTTCTTCAGAGTGATCTGTCGTTTGAAGAATATCGATGTCACCTGATTTGGATTTCTAGCCTGAGACAAGAATCAATTTTTCTTTTCAGATGACCACTTCGTTTGTTTTGTTCAGAAATATCATCTAATTTCTGAAGCAAATCCTCAGAGTGTGAAAATTCTGATTCATCAGACATCTATTTTTCATCCGGCTTTTTTTGAACAGATGCATAGCTTGTTTAGAGATAAGTATTTTCAAACATGTGTGTAACACGTGACATGTTTTGCATGACAATCTTTGTTCTTGCAAGGCTGATCTAACTTGTTTATAATTAGTATATCAAAGGATTATTAGCACATCTGCTTCTAAAACGAAAGTCAACTGATCATCATTCTGAAGGATTTCAGCAACTTAAATCCTTTTTGGCTTAGAGTAGATGACTTCAGTCGTTGCATCTAGTTAAGCATCTTCTGATTCCAGGATTTGTGAAGTTCTGAAAGAATTATTAGATAGTGATCTGACCAATCACAGTTAGTTCAGCTGAAATAGAAACTCAAGTCATCAGAACTCAATTATCCATGTCGGTTCAACCAAGACTTAGAAATCATTCTTAACCAGATTCTGATGAATCTTTAGATTTCCTCTTTCTGAAGGTTCTTCAGTTTTCTGCAAAGCTTTCCAAGAAAACAATATTCAGTTTTTCAATGAATCTTTTAACTACTTGATCAGTTAAGATTCAAATGTTGAATTTCTTTTGAATTCTTCAGTTTTCTGACTTCTTCTGCAGACCTCATTCTGAAATTCAAAAATCATAGAAACAACAATCTTTCTTCTTTACATGAAGAAGTTCTTTAATGAGTTTCAAACGAAAAAGTCAAGGGTGGACCTAATCCGTTTCTTGAAAACATCTCAAAAACTCATAAAGAATTAATCTTCAACAAACAAGACTTCTTGTTTTCTGATGATTCAACTTTGAGTAAATATGTGGTTTATCCATACGTATCTTCCAAGATAAGCATTCAACAGATACTACTTCTTATCTGATGAGTCTATCTTGTCAGCTCATTCTTCAATCTTCATCAAGGCTAAAGTGAGGAAGATTCAGTTGTTGACTACTGCAAAAGCTTCCAGAATCAGTGACTTGCTCAAGTAATTCAATTGATTAAAATCTCACCCAGAGTATTTCTACGCACCGCATATGGATCTTTTTCTGACACTGTTAAGTGTTTGATATCCATCAATAACATAATCGAAGCTCTGATACCAATTGAAGGTGCGAGAAAGACACAAGAAAGGGGGTTTGAATTGTGTTTTTCACTCTTAAATAAGTTTTCGCCTCGTATCGTTAAAGCACTAAGAGAACATCAGAGTTCATTGAGAGACTCTGACATGCGAAGTAGCAATCAGACTTGTCAATGCGTAAAGCATATATGAGAGGGAGAGTCTGAATAAGATATGCATCATTCAGAACTTGCAGTACAGAAGCTTATCAAAGTTAAGATGCAAGGCTCTGATTTTCTTATGTAAGGTTCTGATAATTTAGAGTAAGACATAAACAATAAATCAAAGCATAATCAAGAGTAAATAACACACGATATATCCTGGTTCACTTGAGCCATTCCCAAGCTAGTCCAGTCCACCCTCCTTAGATGATTTCGCCTTGAACACAAGGACTTAATCCACTATAATCAATCTCGATTACAGATGCACAGGCAACTGCCGGTGACTAACAACCTGCACAACCGCAGCTGTGACTAACCCACAATGAACCGTTCAGGGATTCAACTTAATGAATATAATGAACATTGATCTGTAGGTTCCAATCTCGCAAGATCTACTGTCAGGATTCCATAGCTAAACATTCAGGGATTCAACTTAATGAATATAATGTTTACTGGCCATTCTTCCAGGATTTTCCACAATGACACCAAGCCATTGTCTTCTTGAGTCTCCGGTCACACTGACCATTCAAGGAATCCTAATTCACATAGAATTAGTTAAACTGGAGATTACAAAGATACTTCTTAACAAGCAGATAACTCCTAAGTTTAAGTACATAAGAACACACAAGTATTCAAGCAAGTTTTGAGCAGCAGCTCCTTGCTTTCTTCAGATACTACAAAGATGTATGTTGATTTGATAGTTGATGACATCTTGTAGATCTTCTTCTTCTTGTTCGTCGTCTTCTTTGTTGAGCAAGCTTAGAGCAACAACTCCTTGCTTCAGATCTTTAATGTAGCTCAGACGAGAAGGTGGTTGATGACTTGACTGATTTGCAATGTTGTTTTCTTCATCAACAGCTTCTGTACCAATTAATTGTTGTTGTGTTGATTTCTGATCTTTGAGCTTCAACAACAATGGTCATGTGTAAATGGTGATAGCTTTGGATATTAAGCGTTACAACGAGAACTCATCGTTGTTGCTATCTTCACACAATGACTTGATCAATTCTGTAGCCAATCGACATGATCAACAGAATCGATACCACATAAGCATTTTCTCCATTCTTTAAATAGCCAAGTAAAATATAGCCGTTGGAGAGATTTTGGCCATTTGAAAAGAGTCGTTATGCAATGATTAAAGTTGTACTGCCATATCTTCTTTTTACTGTAGAAGTGATGGGATTGGTCTTTTAGAACGGTGTACAGTCATTGCTAACAGTAACATTTGTCTTCAGATCTTCAGAGGCTTCTGATGGTAATTTGATTGAAGCATGAGTAGAGACTTCTTAACAGGATATCTGAAACTCCAAGTCTTCAATTTTCCGAAGTCGTCCATTAGGAATCAGCCTTCACAACTTCAACACTTGTCTTTAAATCCGTTATCCTTTACTGCTTTAAGTCTTCCGAAACTTCAGATCTTGTCCATTAGGAATCTGTCATCAGAGTCTTCAGCACTTGACCTTTGGATCCATAATCCTTCATAACACATAAGTCTTCAGAGTCTTTCTGCACTTGGTCTTCAGAGCCTTCAGCCTTCAGCCTTCAGAACTTAAGTCGTTGGAATCTTCAGCACTTCGGTTCTCTATAACATTATCTCTTCAGAACCTTCGATGTCTTCAGAATCATAACCACTCTCAGAGAGCATCCACAAGAGCATTGCAACAACAATATTGGCATCCTTGGACCTGACTGGTTATGATCAGATACAGAAGCATACTTGTTTCTTGCGACTTGTGTCACACATAGTGACTTCGCATATAATCAATTGCGCACATCTGGCTGGTGCTTGTTGGATCTGATATCTTCTATGATTATGATCTGCACACATCACACCTTAGAACATAAAATGGTTCTTTAACAAATAACATTGTTATCATCAAAACATAGAGACGTCTTGTAGAGACAACTCTTGCTCTAACAACTTATGCTAAGTAGGTTATGCTTTAGTTCATCAAATAACCATACATTATTGATAGAGATAAAGGGGTTACCAATAGTACTTGTACCATTGATTTTCCCTTATTGGTTTCCTCCAAATCCCAGAGTTCATCCCTCTTTCAGAGTGAGGGTTTGGAACATATGCCTTTCTCCTAGGACTGGCAATGAACCAAACCAACTCGAAAATAGTTTGGAACTCGGTTCGACAATTAAATCGTTGAACTAGGTTCATGAACCAAATGAGCTGAATATGAGCGAAAAACTATGTTCGTTAACTAAATGAGCTGAACTTGAACTATACATAGCTCGATTCGTTAGGTTCATGAGTCAACTCGATTATATGTGAGAATGATTATATTATTTTTAAGAGTAGGTTTAAATATTTACTCCAAATTTTAACCCTTTATTGTCCCTTATGTACTTGTTATGGCAATAAAGCTGACAATTGCATTTAGAGTCATCCTTGTTGGATATATTATGGCATTTGCTAAAATAACACGTGTAATGAAGGTTGCAATTGGTGTAATCATTCTGTGATGAAAATGTATCAATTTCTAGTAATTTTTTGTGTACTATTTCATTAAATTTGTAAGTTTCATAAATATTTGATGAAGTTATGGATTTTTGAGATAAATGTAAACTTCAATTGAGTGTTTTTTGAATTAGACTTTCAAATGTGTCTCTTGAAAGTTATGTAGTTTTTGAATTATTAGATTTTTGAAACAAAGTTAAATTCCATACTCATAACTTTTATTTTATTTCAATATTTTCTTTTTTAAAAAATATAAATTTAAAATGTCAAATATATAAAAATAAAATAGGCTTAAAAAATGACTTTTAAGTCCGTGAAACAAGTGAGCTGAACCTAACGAGATAAACCGAATAGTTCGTGAACTTTTAACGAGTCGAGTTTGAGCTTAAAAAAAGTTTGTGTCGAACTCGAATTGAGATTTGAGTTGAACCAATTCTTAACGAGTCGAGCCGAGTTAAGCCGAGTTCGACTCGACTCGACTCATTTCCATCCCTACTTTCTCCTATCATATGTCATGAGCAGCCACTGTTTAGTTCCCATTACTGCTGCTTTGCTTCTCTCTTGAAGCATATTTGTAACAAAATGATTTTATATTTAGGTACACATAGTCTTATAAGTCCTTTAGGATTAGTTCTGACAAGTTTTCTCTTATTTTGTACATTTTCTCTCATATGGAAAGGTTTATAATTATTCAAGACTTTTGATTTAGAAGTTTATTATCTTGAATAAATCTTAACCTTAGGTTCAGAACCTTTCAAAACCTAGTGACTTGATGTCTTAGGTTCAAGTTTCTTCAGAATCTTTGACTTTAGAGTCTCAGGTTCTGATTTCTTCAGAACCCTTGACTCAACAGTTTTAGATTTTGATTGGTTCAAAACTTTTGCATTTTTAGAATCAGGTTCAAAATAACTGTCTAACCATTTTTGAGTAGATTTAGAAGAGGAATGGTCTAATGGCTTAATCAAGGTTTTAGTATTTGGATTAAAAGATTTTTTATAGTAGCCCAGACCTGCTCCTTTGCTTCTGCTTACACCATAGATCATGGATGCAAGTTTGGTTATTTTAAGACCAAATGAGATAAATTCTTGAAGATCTATTTCATGTTCATCAAGGGTTTTGTCAGACATATCTTTATCTTGATCAATATGATCTCTCTCAAGAACTTCATTTTTGTTTTGAAATTATCTTATTTCTTCTTTCGAAATATCATATTGCTTTGTTAATATTTCCATATGTCTGGCATTTTCTTGACATCTACTCATAAGACCTTGGATGAAGGTAATCAAATTAGAGCAAGATAGTGTAGAAAATACCTTATAATCTTCAAATTATGAACCATAGTCTGGGTCATATTTTGCTTCTGAAGATGTAAGAGCCAATAAAGCTAGATTCACATGTTCTTCATCTCTCTCATAATATTCTTAATTTTTTAGTTCATCCCATGTTTCCATGAGACTCTTCTTGAATATGTTTTTGAATTTTTTCTTCTGAAAGCTTCCTTTATTTGCCATATCCTTTTGCAACTCTGTACATTCAGCAATGAAGTGATCAAACTTCTTGCAGTTGAAGAAACACTTCTGATCATCCTTAGTATCTCTTAAAGTTGATCCTCTGAAGCCGCTACTTCTACCAGAGAATCTTTTCTTCTTGTTAGCCAAGTATTGAAATATTTTTATGATAAAGGCTATCTCCTTATTATGTGATTCTTCTTAAGAACCTTCTATTTGAGAGTTTCTTCAGATTTTAAGATTTTGGGAGCCTTTATAGAAGATTCCAAATAAACTAATTTTGGCTTCTTAGAAGACTCATCTCCATTGAGTTCAATCTCATGACTTTGGAGGTTGTTGATAAGATTTTCAAGACTTAACGTGTTTAAGTTTTTAGCCTCCTAGATTGTTGTTACCTTGGGTCTGAATTTGACAGGAAGACTCCTAAGGGTCTTCTTAACATGGTCATAGATAGTCTAGCTCTTGTTCAAAACTTGAAGTCCAGACACAAGAACTTGAAAGCTAGAAAACATGGTTTCAATGTCTTCATCCTCCTTCATCTTGAATAGCTCATACTGCTAAACTAGAAGGTTAGCCATAGCTTTCTAAACTTGTTGATTCCCTTCATATATAGCACATAGGGATTTAAAGATGTCATGAGCACTATAGTTATCAATGATTTTGATGTACTTAGAATGAGGTAAACGTCAACCAAGATGCCTCTAACTCTGTGATGTTTTCTATAGATCTTTTTTTAAGCAGGTGTGAGAGATTTTAATACATACACCATTTGAACACTATTGACTTGAATGTTAATGCCATCTTCCAAGATATCCCACAACTCATGATTAAGACTTATTATATGAGTATACATCTTGCTCTTACACCATTCAAGTTCAATAGAGTCTCCAATGAATGTTGGAGGTCTAGCAACATAATGGTTCTTTTTCAGATGTACTTTGATCATGATTATTATCACCACGAGGAGTGCCCCCACTTGAAGCAATTCCATATTCATCATTCATGAAAGAATATGTATTTTTATCAGGATCTTTTCGGCACCACTGTTAAGTGTTTAGCATAGACCTTGCTCTGATTCCAACTGAAGGTGAGAAAAACACAATAAGGGGTTGAATTATGTTGCCTTTTATCAAACTTTTGCTTCTTATGCGTCATACTGATCTTAATCAGAGTCGGAACTCTTAGTTCAAAGTCTGAATCAAAGTCACTCAAATTATTAACTCTTGAATGTCTTTATCAGATTCTGCAACAGAATTTGACTCAGAGGTAAACAAATGATAACAGGGAAATATTGTTCAGAAGCAAGTAAAGTAAAGCAAGAGACACAAGCAGTTATTGTGGTTTCTTTCACAACGTGAGAGTAGTCTAGTCCCCATGCCCTTCCAAGGGATTTTCTATATAACCAAATTGATTACAAATGCTCAAGCACACAAGCAACAGACTTCCTTTACTCAAACACACAAGTAAGAGACTTATTTTTCTCAAGCATACAAGCAAGAGACTTCCACATGCTTAAGAACACAAGCAAGATACTTCCTTTGTTCAAACCTACAAACAAGAGACTTCTTTGCTCAAGCACACAAGCAAAAGGATTTCTTTGCTCAAACCCTCAAGTAATAGACTTATATGCTCACACACACATGCAAGAGACTTCAAATGCTCAAGCACTCAAGCAAGAGACTTCTGAATCTAAAAAAATTATTAAGAGATTTGGCTAACAACTACAATTGATATACAATCAGACTTATAGACAGAATAAAACTTAGAAAAACTCTAAGACTTAAGAACTTCTAAAATATACAAGTGTTAAGATGTTCAAAGTCTAATAAATTTGGCAGAGTAGCTTCTCTTTGAATGTCAATGATCAGAGTATATATAGCAATGTGTTGTATTGAAGCTTGGTAGTCTTCTTCTTTAAGTCTGTAGCTCCTTTTATAGAGAGGATAAAAAGTGACGTTGAAGACATTGACCAAAAGGTTGGGATAGATTTGTACTTGATTAGATACATCAAGAAAGCACATTTCTGCAAGAGGAATTATCGGTTAAAGCTCAGACACACAAGAGAGATATTTTTTCTTAAGTCTTCAAATAATCAAAAGTCTCTGAGCCTGTCAGAGTTGCCTCAATTGAAGAGCTTCTGCTTCTGAGGTTGAATTTCTTCAGACTTCACTCTCCAGAGGCTGATCACATCAGAGACTGCTTCCTTGCTTCTAAAGCTTCAGAGTCTGGGTCACCAGAGGCTAACTTTCTTCAGATTTGACTTCTTCAGAATTTACTCTTTAGAGGATAATCACATCAGAGTATACTTCTTTGGCATCTGAAGATTCAGAGTCTGGGTCACCAGAGACTGAATTTCTTTAAAGTTAACTTCAGATTCTGGATCACCACCAGAGCCAGAGTTTTCAAAAGTGGTCTTTAGATCCAGAGTCTGATCTTCAAATTCAGATTCCTCAAGCAATTTTTCATCAGTTCTTAATCATATAATCTTGCATACTCTGAACATTTTTTAGAAAGCCCAATTGTTCTTTAAATACTTTTTTTTTATCATCGAAACCCAAAGAATTTGGTATTAACCAGTTTTGTTCCAACAATCTTCCTTTTTTTGATGCTGACAAACATAAGTATTTAAAAGTAATTATTGTTAATTTAATTAACATGTTGACTTCATGGTATTAGGTTTGCAAACTCCTCCTGAGTCTGATAGTCCATAGAGTGAGGTTTGTAATCTTCCCCCAAGTCCTATCTAGGTTAAGTAAATTCCTATAACAACACAATAACATTCATCTTCAGAAATTAAGCACGCTAAAATAATCAGCAGATTCAGGTGCTTAAATAATATTTATTTCTCCCCCTTTTGTAATCAACAAAAAGATATAAAATAAGGGAAAGAAAAGATACTGAAGAACAATAATGTATGGGAAACAAACATATCTGAGTAAAAATAATTAATAATCAGGCTTGGTTCTTCCCTTGTCATCAGCTAAAATATGCAAGTAAAAAATGCGATGACAATAAATGACTTGAGTGTTTGGAAGAAGTTCTATAACATGAGATATTCCAGCCTGCTTCTTGGCCAATGAGTAATAGCAGTCAAACCTTAGAAAGGAAATTTGAAGACCAAACATGCATCTCTCTCTTGATTCCATTGTAGCACAATAAACCAGAAAGATTTCACTTGTTCCCATTTTTCCTATAAAAACAGTTTAGAACAAGAAGAAAATATATCCCTCCTTCTTTCTTAACTTACTTTTCATCAAGATGAGTAACCCATGTGAAAACTCCAAGAAAGGGTCTGCTTAAAAAGTGAAGAAAGCTATTAAGAACCAGAAGGATGTTAAACTCAATTCATTAAAAGGTGATGGAACTTCTGTTGGGGCATCCAGAGTTGGAAGAACCACAGAGGCAAGATGAAGAGATCCAAGGGGAACCTTAAGAAGGAAGTCATTGACATATCTGATGATGATTGGGATAAGGACTAGAGAAGTTACCTCATGTAACAAGGATGAAGTGGTAACAAAGGACCAGAGTAGCTTCTTATATTGTCCTTTTGTAATTAGAATCATGTAATCCTTCTCCATTAAATAAAAGCAGATCTTTGTCCCAAAATTTTTTTTGTCTGAATTTCTTTTTAACCACCAAAATCATGTGTGTGTAGTGTATTAAAAATTGTACATGTTCAAACTAACTGATGTCCAAGAAGGTTGTAAAAAGATGCTATTATTTTATCATATAAAGATTTCCCATAGTTAATATATCTCAAAGATAGAGCATAACAGAAACAAAAATCTTAAAAGATATAAGACCAAGTTAGAGGAATTCTCAGATTTGGAACACATAAGTGGATAGAAGATAATAGATACTTAACTGTACAAGCCACTTATATTCCATCAAAAACATTTAATCAAGTTCTGAGTATTAGAAGTTGAAATGCTTCAGAGGCTTCCATACATCAGAAGCTGGTTCAAAGCCTCTGATCATATAAGCTTTTGATCATATTAGTTTATGATCCTCCATTCAAAAGCAAACACTAATCTTCCACAAAATGCATGTTTAGATTCTTTTTAATGAAATCAAAGCTTTCTATTGTAAGAGGCTTGGTAAATATATCATCCCATTGATGATATGTATCATTGAAGTGTATGGCTATTACACCTTTCTGAACATAATCTCTAATAAAATGGTGTTTTATTTCTACGTGGTTTGGTTCTAGAATGTTGAACTGGATTTTTATTTAAACATGTGGCAGTAGTACTATCACAGAAGATGGCATTATTGCTCCTACAATGTCCAATTGATATTTCATCCAGAGGAGCTATGTGCAACACTTAGCAGCTGACATATATTCTCCTTCTTTGGTATACAAAGCAATCATTGCTTGTATTTTACTAGGCCATAATATTAGGTTTTCACCTATAAATTGACAGTTTCCACTAGTAGATTTCCTTTCAATTCTATCTCCAGCATAGCCAGCATCACAGAATCCAACTAGCTTGTAATCTAGGGATTTGTTATGAAGCAGCCCTATATTAGTTGTTCCCTTCAGATACCTAAAGATTTTCTTAACAACAGTTAAGTGAATCTCCCTAAGATCTGACTAGAATCTTGCACACATACATATAATGAACAAAATATCTGGCCTAGAAGCTGTCAAGTAGAGTATGGAACCAATCATACCTCTATACAACTTCTGATAGACTTTGGAGTTTTCTTCTTCCTTGTTTAGATTGCATATTGGATGCATATGAGTGTTCATGACTTTGCAGTCTTCAAGTTTGAACTTCTTCAGAAGCTCTTTAGTATATTTAGAATGATGAACATAGACTCCATCTTTGCTTTAGTTGATATGAATTACAAGGAAGAACTTAAATTCCTTATCATGCTCATCTCAAATTCAGCCTACAAAGAGATGCATTAGTAGAACAAAAAATTATGTCATCAAATAGACTTGAACAATTAAGATTTCATTATTCAAAGACTTTTTGAACAGTGTAGTGTCAACTTGACCCTTTTGAAAGCCATTTTCTAACAGGAAATTACTCAGTCTATCATACCAAGCTCTTGGAGCTTGTTTCAGTTCATAAAGTAATTTCCTAAGTTTAAAAACAAAATCTGGGCGGATTGTGTCATCAAACCCAGGGGGTTGTTTTACGTATAATTCTTCAGAAATGACTCTATTTAAGAAAGAAATCTTGACATCCATTTGATATAAAATAATATCATGATTAATAGGATAAGAGACAAGAAGTTTGATTTACTCTAACCTTGCAACTGGTGCAAAGGTTTCAAAGAAATCTATACCTTCTTGCTGACTGTAGCCTTGAGCTACCAGTCTAGCTTTGTTTCTTACCACCTCTTCTTGATCATTTAGCTTATTTCTGAACACCCGTTTTGTTCCAATGATGTTCCTCTGATGAGGTCTGGGAACTAGATCCCACAAATCATTCCTTTGAAACTAGTTCTGTTCTTCTTACATTGTTATAATCCATCTATCATCTGATAAGGCTTCATCAACAAAAGTTGGTTCAATCATGGAGATAAGTCCCAACATTGAATGCTCCTCTCTGAATGCAGATCTTGTTTTCAAAGGACTATCTTTATTTCCAATTATTATCTCTTATTGATGAGAAGACTTGGACTTTAAGGTATTTTTGAATTGTGCAGGTTTTTGAGAGTCACAAGAAGCTTCTTTAGAACTTTCTTCATCTAATTTTGTTTCAGATGTTGGGTTTGATTCTGTATCACCGACTTCTGATCTACCAAATTTTGGAGAGTCTTCTGATATGTGAAACTCTAAAAAATTTTCAACTAGCTCTAACATTTTACTGTCATGCTCTTTATCGTCAAATATGACATGTATAAACTTTTCAACCATTCTGGTTTCAGAGTTATACACCCTGTATGCCTTAGAGCGTTTAAAGTATCCTAAAAACATATTCGTTTAAGCTTTGACATCAAATTTCTTCAGATATACTTTATTGTTTAAGATGTAACATGTACATCCAAACTGATGCAAATAAAAGATATTAGGTTTTCTTCCTTTGAACAAGCCATATGAAGTTTTTTTCAGAATGGGTCTGATGCAGATCCTGTTTTGAACATAACATATTGTGTTTTCAGCTTCTACCGATAAGTACTTGTGCAAGTTATTTTCATGAATCACGGTTCTGGCTGTTTCTTGTAAGGATCTTTTCTTCCTCTCTACAACACCATTTTACTGTGTAGTTCTAGAAGAAGAGAACCCACAGAGGATTCCATATTTTTCACAAAAGTTTTCAAAAGGTTCATTTTAAAATTCTCCTCCATGATCACTCCTTACTTTTAAATTTTTTTTACCCTTTTTCCTTTTGTATTTGTATGTACAAGACACTAAACACATCATATGATTTATCCGTGGTTCTAAGGAATTTAACCCAAGCCCACATACTAAAGTCATCAACTATGACAAGTCCATATTTCTTCCCATTGATTGATGCAGTACTAACATGACCAAACAAATCAATGTGAGACAGTTCTAAGGGTCTAGAGGTAGAGATAAAGTTGTTTGTTTTGAAAGAGAATTTGTTAAATTTCACAATTTAGAAACCTCCACAGAGAGCATCTTAATGATAGTTAAGATCTGGCAGCCCCTTAACAAGTTTTAGCTTGCTAAGCTTAGAGATCAATATCCAGTTAGCATGACCTAACCTTCTGTGTCAGACCCACTTTTCATCATTCACTGATATAAGGAAAAGTACCTTCTGATAAGCCTTTTTAGAAAAATTTATTTTGTAAACATTGTCTTTCCTCTTACCCTTGAACACTATGGATTTATCAAATTCATTCATGACTGAGCAAATGTTCTTATTAAACACTACTTCATAACCATTATCACAAAATTGACTTATGCTAAGTAGGTTATGTTTTAGTCAATCTACTAACCAAATATTATTGATAGAGATAAAGGAGTTACCATTAGTACTTGTACCAATGATCTTCCCCATTTGGTTTCCTCCAAATCCCACAGTCGAGGGTTTGAAACATATACCTTTCTTCTACCATATCTCGTGAGAAGCCACTGTCCAAATACCATGAGTACTAATTTGCTTCTCCCTTGGAGCATATCTATAGCAAAAATGATTTCAGATATAGGGACCCATAGATTTATGGGTTCTTTAGGATTAGTTATGACATGTTTTCTCTTATTTTGTACATTTTCTCTCATATTGAAAGGTTTAGAGTTAATCAAGACTTTTGATTTAGAAGTTTGTTGTCTTGAATAAATCTTGACCTTAGGTTCTAAACCTTTCAGAACCTTGTGACCTGATGTCTGAGGTTCTAGTTTCTTCAGAATCTTTGACTTTAGATTCTGATTGGTTCATAAATTTTGCATTGTTAGAATCAGGTAAAAAATAATTGTCTAACCTTTTGTAAGTAGTTTAGAAGAGGAATGGTTTGATGGCTTAAGTTAGGTTTCAGTCCTTGAATTAAAAGATTTTTTACAGTAGCCCAGACCTTTTCCTCATGCTCATCAAGGGTTTATCAGACATATCTTTAACATGAGCAATATGATCTCTCTCAAGAACTTCATTTTTGTTTTGAATAGATCTTATTTCTTCTTTCAAAAGATTATATTGCTTTGTTAATATTTTTACATGTTTGGCCTTTTCTTGACATCTAGAATCTAGTCATAAGATCTTGGATGAAGGTAATCAAATTAGAGCGAGATAGTTTAGAAAATACCTCATCGTCTTAAGATTCTGAACCACAGTCTGAGTCAGATTCTGCTTCAGAAGATGTAAGAGCCATCAAAGCTTGATTGGCCTATTCTTCATCTTTCTCATAATATTCTTCATTGTTGAGTTCATCCCCTATTGGCATGAGACTATTTTTGAATCTTTTTTAGAAGCTCTTCTTTTGAAAGCTTCCTTTCTTTACCTTATCCTTTTGCAGCTCTGGACATTCAGCAATAAAGTTACCAGACTTCTTGCAGTTAAAGCAGCCCTTCTGAACATCCTTATTATCTCTTGAACTTGATCCTCTGAAGCTACTACTTCTACCAGAGAATCTTTTTTTCTTGTTGGCCAAGTAATTAAATCTTTTAATGATAAAGGTCATTTCCTCATTATCTGAGTCTTCTTCAGAACCTTCTAATTGGGAAGTTTCTTCAGATTTCCAGATTTTGGGAGCCTTTATAGAAGATTTCAAAGAAAGAGATTTTAACTTCTTAGCAGGCTCATGTCCATTGAGTTCCATCTCATGACTCTGGAGGTTACTGCTAAGACTTTCAAGACTTAATGTGTTTAAGTCTTTATCCTCTTGGATTGCTTTTACCTTGGGTCTCAATTTGGGAAGACTCCTAAGACTCTTCTTGATATGGCCAGAGGTAGTGTTGCTCTTGTTCAGAACTTGAAGTCTAGACACAAGAATTTGAAACCTAGAAAACACGGTTTCAATGTCTTCATCCTTCTTCATCTTGAACAACGCATACTGTTGAACTAGAAGGTTAGCCTTAGCTTTCTGAACTTATTGATTCCCTTCATATGTAGCACATAGGGATTTAAATATGTCTCGAGCAGTAGATTTATCAATGATTTTTATGTACTCAGAATGAGGTAGAGCATCAACCAAGATGCCTCTAACTCTATGATGTTTTCTATAGTTCTTTTTTTGAGCAGGTGTAAGAGATTTTTTGTCAGACACCATTCCAACACTATTGACTTGAATGTTAATGCCATCTTCCATGATATCCCATAACTCATCATCAATACTTATGATATAATTATACATCTTGCTCTTCCACCATTCAAATTCAAAACAGTCTCCACTGAATGTTTGAGGTCTAATAACATAATTGTTCTTTTTTAGATGTATGTTGATCATGATTATTATCACCACGAGGAGTACCCCTACTTGAACCAATTCCAGATTCATCAGCCATGAAAGAATATGTATTTTTCTCAGGATATATTTTGCACCACTATTAAGTGTTTAGCACAAACCTTGCTCTGATGCCAACTGAAGGTGATAAAACACAAGAAAATGGGGGTTGAACCGTGTTAGATTTTCTCAAACATTTTCTTCTTCTGCTTATGACTGATCTTGATCAGAGTCTGAACTCTCAGTTCATAGTTTGAATCATAGTCACTCAGAGTTTAAACTCTTGAACGTCTTTATCAGATTTTGCAATAGAATCCGACTCAGAGGTAAACAAATGATAGAGGCAGAATATTGTTCAGAAGCAAGTAAAGTAAAGAAAGAGATACAAGCAATTATCCTGGTTCCTCTCACAACCTAAGAGTAGTCTAGTCCCCTTGCACTTCCAAGGGATTTCCACTATAACTAAACTGATTACAAATGCTTACGAACATAAGCAAGAGACTTTCTTTGCTCAAACACATAAGTAAGAGACTTCTTTTGCTCAAGCACACAAACAAGAGACTTCCAAATGCTCAAGCACACAAGCAAGAGGCTTTCTTTGCTCAAACCCACAAGTAAGAGACTTCTTTGCTCAAGCATACAAGCAAGAGACTTCCTTTGTTCAAACCCTCAAGTAAGAGACTTTTATGCTCAAGCACACATGCAAGAGACTTCAAATGCTCAAGCCCTAAAGCAAGAGACTTCTGACTTTAAACAAATTGTTAAGAGATTTGGGTAACAACTTCACTTGATATACAATCAGAGGCGTGGACATAATACAACTTAGATAGGCTCTAAGACTTAAAAACTTCTAAAATATACAAGTGTTCAGATGTTCTAAGTCTAAAAAAATACAGAGTAGCTTCTCTTTGAATGTCAATGATCAGAGTCTGTATAGAATTGTGTTGTATTGAAGCTTGGTGGGCTTCTTCTTCTTCTTCAGGTCTACAACTCCTTTTAAAGAGATGAGAAAAAGAGACATTGGAGACTTTTACCAAATGTTGTGCTAGCTTTGTACTTGATTAGACACATCAAGAAAGCACCTTTCTGTAAGAGGAATTATCCGTTGAAGCTCAAACACCCAAGAGAGATATTTTTCCTTAAGTCTTCACGGGATCAAAAGTCTCTGAGTTTGTTAGAGTTTCCTCGGTTGAAAAGCTTCTACTTCTGAGGTTGACTTTCTTCAGACCCCAATCTTCAGAGGCTGATCACATTAGAGACAGCTTCTTTGGATTCTGAAGCTTCAAAGTCGGGGTCACCAGAGGCTGACTTTCTTTAGAGTTGACTTCTTCAGACTTTACTCTTCAGAGGCTAATCACATCATAGTGTACTTATTTGGCATATTAAGCTTTAAAGTATGGGTCACTAGAGGTTGAATTTCTTCAGAGTTGACTTCTTCAGAGTCTGGATCACCACCAGAGCCAAAGTTTTTAGAAGCGGCTTCAGAGCCAGAGTCTGATCTTCAGATTCAGATTCCTTAAGCAATTATGCATTTGTTCTTAATCATATAATCATGCATACTATGAAGAGATGTTAGAAAGCCCAATTGGTCTTTAAATACATTGTTATCATAAAAAGCCAAGGGATATGGTTTTAACCAATTTTGTTCCAACAGTGGCATCCCTAATTGACCTCAAACTAAAATACTACAATGTCCACAATGAACAATGCCTTCCTATTATAGGAGAAGAGAAGCTATAAGGCTTTGCAGCAAGGTCAAAAGGAACGTGATGACAAACATATGGAGATTAAAGTAGCTTCCCTAGTTAAGAAATTGCAAGACATGGTTATTTGTCCCCTGCAGGTAAGGCGGGTCATCATGGTCGAATATGTGCATATATTTGATCATAGTATAGTTAAAGCCAATAGTCACGTCTCTGGTGGTTAATAAGCAGTGGCTACGCCACTTGGTTAACTTCAATTAAGTTTTATGTAAAGAATTAACTCACTGTTATAATGTACAATGTTGTTTTACCAAAGAATAAATAAATTTCTTATAACAATCTTTTTTTATTATGAAAGGTAACATGAGTCAGAGGTACAAAGAAAGCAATCAAAGCCCCATCATAAAGACTCAGGGGGTGTTGTAACAAACTCCATAGGTGTATAATTAAAGCAATAAAAACCTCGCGATTCCAATACATACACACAAAGCAAGCAGACCACAAAGAGGAAAATACCGTCTCACCCCCTCCTCTTGGTAGCTTACCACTCTAGAGGTAGTGGTGAGTCTGTTATACGTCAACCCCAAACGAGGTTTTCACTTGGGGAAAAAGGAATGGGTATAGACCCTTGGCCGAACATGGTCCCTAGAGATGTATTATAAAACTTCGAGCACGACCTTGAAGGAAAAGCTACATCCCAAAGAAACAAACTCAGTTCTAAAAGCAATACCATGTAAACAGGTAAAAACATTGGTAAGTAACAAAGATAAAATATATATTGAATGCTAAGAATGATAAAGGTTACTTATTCATTGAGACTTCTTTATAGACTTTTCAATCTCTTCTATCCTTTTCCAAGAAAGATCCAAGGACCGGCTTGCTTCATCAAAAGTTGCCTTTACCCTCGATAAATATGTCCAAGCATAAGACAAAGCCTTGTTCCTCTTCATCACTTCTTGAGCAAGCAGTTTTACCTTCTCGACCAGAGTGTCGAGATATTCAAAAGACTCCACAGCTACCTCAATAGCCTAAAACAAGCCAGACACTTCCCAATTTTTTTCCAAACACCGATTCTGCTTGACGGTAAGGGTATCAAAATTTTCTTTGAGCGTCCCTCACTTCTTTCGTAGACAGTTGGGCAAGAAGACTTCCCTCTATCCTAAAAGCCAAGATAGACAAAGCTCGACGGGTGTGATAAGCCAACTCTACAAATTCTCCCTAATGAGTTTCCTTCAATTTATTTTAGAAATGAGAATAATCTTCATCAGAGATGGAATACCAGAACTAACTAGTCGTTCTAGGGCCAAGACAAGCTAGTAGCTTATAAAGCAACCCTATTAAAATCGAGGCATGCTCCTCAGTACATCTATGCTGCTGAGGTTTGATAAACAAAATTTTAACCCAAAGTTCTTCAAGATCAGGGTGGGAAGCTGGACCTTCATCACCCTTCTACTGGGGTGGGGGTAGAACATCATCTATCACGATACGATCAGGTGAAACTCATACTTCCACTTATATTGAGGGAGAAGTAATCCAAATGGGCAACTTGCCTGGTGTACTCTACGCAGAAGCTGCCTCAGTCGACAAAGTATTTGGAATACCCGCCAAAAGAGATTCAGTTCACCGATACCTTTTCATCTACAAAAATTCTTCTTCGCTTTTCGTCTCATATACATAAACAATAAAGAAGACATAAAAAAAGGAATTATTCAAGCAAATAGTCAAGAAAAATCAGATTTCCATGTCACTTACTAAAGATAGTCTTACTTTCCTTCTTGATTCTAGTATCCAGTAGCCAACGAGTCTCGATGAATATTTTACACCATTTCCTTATTGTCGAGTCAGGTGAAACGATACCACCAACATAACCAAAATCCTTGTATAAGGCCACTATTTTACTCTTTAAGTATAAATCTTCTTGGGACAAGTCCTCCTCCTTGTAAACGTAAGATCTAGTCCTCGTCAAGAAATGTCTCTGACTCTAGAAATTACGGAATAAATGCGTACACACAGGTGGAAACCTAGGTTCTAATTTACATATCTTTGCATGAGCCTCTTCGTTAATGGGAGTAACAAAAAATAAGCAATCCTTGAAATGCTACAAGCTGTCATAATAGTTCTAAAGGATTTTAGAGTTTTTCCTCAAAGAAATCAGACTTAAACCATGCACATGATTAGTCGTATTGTTTTGATTCTTGAAAAGATGGAATAATAGAGTCATGACCGGCTTTGCCCAACCTACGTATATAAAACTATAGTATAAACCACCCTCGTAAGTGAAAGCGGAGACAATCTCTAATGTTTCCTCGTCCACCCAATCATTTGAGATATCTTTCTTCGTCTCCCTAGTCATAGTTTGTGGGATCTCCATAACAAGAAGCCATGTGAAGAAGTACCTGAAACAACACAAGATATGATAAGAAAATAAGTTCAAACACATACATTCATGCCAAAATATGTCAACAACATAAGAAATATATTGAAAGAGAAACAGAGGTATCAAAGCTCACTACCCATAAATCCTAGAAAAGAAAAAAAGAAGAAAAAAAGAGGTTGGCTTTATCTTAAAGAAAATGGATCGATCAATCATGAATGCTAAGTGCCAGCGAAAGATCTTGATGAACTTGACCAAAAGCTGGAATATGGAAGCTCGCGGGAAAGAATGATAAGAAAGGCAAAAATGAATTCTTTTGCATGTCGCTAATGACAGAAAAGTGAAAAAATTGCATTTCAAGAACCTCTTATATGCACCTCATCCATTAAAGATCGTACGATTTACAATGCACCATCAAAAATTAGGATTTCAAAAAAACTATTCAAAGTACTCGAGTACTCTAAAGAATAGAGAACATCATCATCAACTAGCGTAGAGATATGTATCATTCATTACCAGTGAAACATTATCTATTACAAGAAGGGCATTCAATGTGACTGATCTCGATGACAGAGACGTCCCTTCACAGTCTTTCATTCCCTCAGACCAAGCAATCAGGTTATAGTACGTATTGTAAACTCTCGTTCTACAAAGTAGAGACAAGGGCTTGGGGGAAACTGTTATGGACCGTTCGCGAGGTCCAAGCAAAAGGCTCAATGATACATGGGAAGCAGTAGAGTATGCATAAAAGATGGATATTTTCTTTCATGAAGTAGAAAATTCTGTCCACAAGAGATATGTTGACTGTCCAAATCAATATGTCGATTGACTATGATCCACACATGTTTCTCCTATTTAAGAAAATGGACGCACCATTTCTCAAGTATTCAAATTCATCTCCACTCACACATCACTTTTCATTCTCTTACTGTCTTGAGCGTTAGAGTGACAACTTTGCAGGTCAATCCCTCTCTATTGCATTAGAAGCTCATGTCCACCACATCAAGCTTTTGTATCATCATTTATCTATCAATTCTAATTCCACCATTGAACACTATTGTTCTAAATTAGAAGTCATTTAAAAAAAAAATACATTATTTTATATTATAATTATAAGTCAGATTTACATTATCAATAAAATATTAAAGATTTATAATTATTATTAGGGAAATGCTAATGAGTACTCCAAAGACACTCTTTAAAGGTTGAAACATATATTATTTAAAAAAAAAAATACGTGTATTCAATACATTTGAAATTGAAATAATTAATTTTTGTAAATATTTTTTTTTTAAATTTAGAATACTTAAAAAGTGTCTCCCAAATCACTTATCATTATATCATTTAATAATAATTATTTAAAATATTGAAATCATATATATATTAATTATTCAATAAATCTAAAAAAAATAAAATTTGTTTATAATATAAAACAGAGAGTATTGCTTATTAATTTAACTTTTTATATTATTTTAATTCTTTGTATGTTTTATAAAATTATACATAATATTTTTCTATACAAATTAATTATATATTTTAAACAGTGTAAAATATTAAAATACCGTATAATTTAAGACAAAGAGATTATCTAATATAATCAAATCGCTATTATAAACAGAATACATATGATTTAGAAATACACTTTTTTTTTTATACATTTAGAAATACACTTTTTTTGGATACATTTAGAAATACAATTTAGGGTTACATCCTTTCCTAGATTTTATCTGAAGTATAAGACAAAATTATTAAATTGTCATTATTTATCAACTAACTCAAATAAATGTTTTTAAATTAAACAAAAACTAGATGATAATTAATAGTATTAATTGTTATTTATATTTATATGGTGACTAAAATTTAAAGTACTAGTATATTTTTTATTTATTTTGTTACCAGAGAGAGAGAATGTATTATCCTACTCCTATTTTTTTAAAGATGGATAGAGTTCTCTAAAACTAAAGTTGAATTCAATTTCGAACTTCCACTATTTACCATTAAAGTTGAACTGAGAACAGAGTCCAAAGCTTAACACCACCAATTCATCGCTTTACTTTGTAGTAAAACAAGGTAACCAACATTTGACTGTATCCTATTCCTAGACTATCCCTCCATTACCACCCAATGTCTTTTACAACATTTTTTTGAACAAAAAAAACACCATTCATCAATTTGTAAAACTCAAAAGAAACATGTGAATAATGTTCCAATGCTTCATTTCCAAATAATGCCATTCCAAATCTTAAAACTAGCAAATCCACAGTATTTTTCCTCTGACTGTTTTGACCTTCATGATTTGGGGGTTACTTAACGGACAAAACAAACCAATTACGTTCCGTAAAATCAGAAATCATAAAACACATTTGGGTCCTACATGTTTAGTTTAATCACACCATTTACCCCTCTCTTAAATCCCTTTATATACAACCCTTCTAAACTCATTCTTCTCACACACTCTCACTCACATCTTCTTCTTTTCCTTTATTCCCTTTCCACAATGAATACACTCTCTTCTTCCATTTTCATTCTCTTCTCTCTCCTCATACCTTCCCTCATTTTCTCTTCACCCCTTCAAGACCCACATTCCATCACTCAAGAAGTTAATAGGTAACACTCACTCAATTTTTATCAATGTATTATGTACTAGTACTAATAAATCTATATTACTTAATGTTTGATTTTATTTAATGATGTTGTAGGAAAATCAATGGCTCATTATCTAGGAGGAACTTGGGTTACTTATCATGTGGAAGTGGAAACCCAATTGATGATTGTTGGAGATGTGACCCAAACTGGGAAAACAACAGACAGAGGTTAGCAGATTGTGCTATTGGCTTCGGCAAGAACGCTATCGGTGGAAAAAACGGCAAAATCTACGTCGTAACAGACTCCGGCAACGATGATCCGGTGACACCGAAGCCCGGTACACTCCGTTACGCCGTGATTCAAGAAGAACCTTTATGGATAATATTTGCAAGAGACATGGTGATTCAACTAAAAGAAGAACTCATAATGAATTCATTTAAGACAATTGATGGAAGAGGAGCGAGTGTTCACATTGCTGGTGGTCCTTGTATTACAATTCAGTATGTTACAAATGTTATCATACATGGTATACATATTCATGATTGTAAACAAGGTGGGAATGCTATGGTGAGGGACTCCCCTGGACATTACGGGTGGAGAACTGTATCGGACGGTGATGGCGTGTCGATTTTTGGTGGAAGTCATGTTTGGGTGGATCATTGTTCTTTGTCTAACTGTAATGATGGTTTGATTGATGCTATTCATGGGTCTACTGCTATTACTATTTCTAACAATTACATGACACATCATGATAAAGTTATGCTTTTGGGTCATAGTGATAGTTTTACTCAAGACAAGAACATGCAAGTTACTATTGCTTTTAATCACTTTGGTGAAGGCCTTGTTCAAAGAATGCCAAGGTACTAAAATTTTGATTAATACATCTTGGGTTTATTTTACTATAATTTTTTGGCTATTTCAAAAAAAATTAATACAGTAAAATTGTTTCAGATGTAGGCATGGTTATTTCCATGTGGTGAACAATGACTATACTCATTGGGAAATGTATGCTATTGGTGGAAGTGCTAATCCAACTATCAATAGTCAAGGAAACAGATTTGTTGCTCCTGATGACAGATTCAGCAAGGAGGTAGTTATAATAATTAATTTAAATTCTATGATTAATACATTAAATTATTTTTATGTATGTAACAAAATGTTAATTTAATCATCTGATAGGTAACCAAGCATGAGGATGCACCGGACAGTGAATGGAAGGGATGGAATTGGAGATCTGACGGTGATTTAATGTTGAATGGTGCATTTTTTACGCCATCGGGTGCAGGAAGAGGAGCGGCTTCAAGCTATGCAAGAGCTTCGAGTTTAAGTGCAAGACCATCTTCGCTGGTGGGATCAATAACAACAGGCGCTGGTGTACTCAGCTGTAAAAAGGGCTCTCGTTGTTGATTATGACCCCTCGAGCAAACAAATGTCTCTGCAGGCCGGTCAATTAATTAATTACAAATCAATTCAAGGGAAGGAAGATGAAAAAAGAATGACACCAATATATAATTATAGAATGTATGTTGTTCATTTCTTTGGTTAGGGAAATCTATATTTTGATTCCTATGTTACTACTTTCTTCCTCCATTCTTTTTCTTTTGGTTTTTTTCATTTAGTACAACCTCTCTAGCTGTTAATCTCTTGGAATCAAATCTGAAAATCTTGTCCAAGAGGAAGCAAGTGAAGAAGAGTTGATATGAATCATGAATCATGATATTGTAAAATTATATTAATATTACATGTTTCTATGTTGATTTCTAAGGATGTCTCTGTTTTTCTTTTTCTCTGTTTTGCTCTGTTTGTTACCGACACATGCGCAGATACAGAGGTGCAGAGTGTTGACTGAGACCGGAAATGCAATAAATGAAAATTCCGATAAAGCAAATACCTATTCCGCCAATTAAGCTAGAATTAGTTAGTAGGTGTATTGGAGCAATCAAAAAAGTGTGTAACTGTTAACTGACGGGAATATGAATTTTTGAAAACTAAAGTTTTTCATAGTAGGAATATGAGAATAAAAGTCTTGCCTTTTTTTTTTGACAGAAGATCAAATGTCACACCAAGTAATATTTGCTTTGAATCTTTGTTCCTCCAATCAAAAGTTACACATGTGAAACATATAATAGTATTGTTAATTTTATTAAATTAATCTTATTAATTATTCCTCTGTTTTTTTTTTTTTTTACTTTAGTACGTTTTTCACAATCATAAATATAAAATGGTATATAATATTTTAGTAGAAACTAAGGTTGAAGATTTTGATTTTTTTTTTAAAGAAAAGAAAGAATACATATCAATTAACTTAGAAGTAGAGGCCTTAATACATTCCACTATAAAAAAAGAGAAATTTAAACAGAAATTTACCCATAAAATAGTATTAAATTAGAACTTATATCACAATCCATGTTGGCAATTGCATTTGCAGAAGTATTTGTGATTCATGGTAAATATGAAAATTTATACCATCCAATTAAGTTTAAGCAACTGTTAAATTTGTTTTACAAATTGCATTCCAATTATACTACATTAAGCATGTTTGATTTGCATTTTGAAAGAGACAAAAATAATTCTAGAAGTGCAGAATTGATTTTGAGGTGTTTGATTTTTGTAAAGTAGAATTTAGCCTGCCTCCAGAAATGATTATACTTAAAACTCGAAACACACACTTTGTCCATATTCCAACAATTTTTGAACAATCATTTTTTAATCTATATGAAACTCAAACTCTTTTGTTAATCTTAATCCTTTTAGCATACTCAAAAGTTCAACAATAAATACACTACAAGAACCTAAATATCTTGCGAAACCTCCAAATCACTCACCCGTACAACCTCTTAAAAGACAATCACATTCAATTATCAAATTATTCTTATTAGTTTCATCTGTGTTCAATCTAACTCAACCCGAATGAGGATGAGTAAAACTTATTTGTTTAGCCTCTCGAGGCAACTCCATCTTACTACTATGTAGCTTCGCTGTAACACCCCCAATCTGTACCCCCAAAATAAAGCGATAAATAAAAATTCAAAATTTCATCAGAGTATATTTAAAACATTCACAGCATAGACCGAGGGGTCACATTAATTTGAAACAAAATACACATAAACCTGCCCATAAAGATATGCAACAATCAGGTAGCAATTAACAGAGGAACTTAGTTCCTACTACCCACAATCATAATATAATTGCATACAATTATATATAACACCAAAAATACACATATATACTGTTCTCACCACAACTCATACCAGAATTCAAACACAAAACAACACAATGTATATTTCATATTTCCATCACCGAGGTATACCAACCATGCACAATACAAGTATCACCAACACATATACATATATCAATTTATCAATTTCATCCCCAATTCCACACATAAACAAACCATTAATGATTTATGCAAATGCAAGGGACCGACACAACGACTCTATGCATATGCTCATGCGGTACCGACTTCCATCAATTCTCAACACCAGTTCACTCAGGAACTATTGGAACCATCGCTCGTTACTTAATGTAACTCCCCGTCGGGCATACGATGTTCCCCGTCGCTTTCAGTCCTCTTTGTATAAGGCGCACGGCGTTTATGGATCGCTTTCGGTCCTCTTTATATAAGGCTCACGATCCGATCGCTCACACCCCACACGGGCACACGATCGTCTATAACCATCGCTTTCGGTCCTCTCGGTATAAGGCGCACGATGTTATAGCAGATTCCCTCTGGAATCGATTCGTCGCTCACACCCACTAGGGCACACGACAACACAAGAATGCACATCATGATGCTCAGCATACAATGACTCATGACATTCAAATGCACACATATATGCAACCATCTCACTCATCATTAATCATGCTTTGCAATTCAAGCCCAAAACAATGCATTTATACCATACAACAACCCATAAATCATACCATATCCATATCAACAACACATTGCATGATACACACCAATTACACACAATTATAACGACAAAAGTCGACAAAATGACACTATTCCAAAATTCCCAACATAATTAAATCGGCTAACAATTTTAAAACCATCATCATAAGAAAGTTCATTTCAATAGCTGTCCATCGATACCAAGAATGTTAAAAACGGATAAACGGAACACAAGTTACGGACTAAACAAGAAAAGACATCGCGAAAAACCCACATTTTGCAATTCTCCTGGCCATACGCGTATTGCCCTGAGCCATACGCGTATTGCCCTGCTCCCTCGCCCATTCCGTACGTGTATTTCCCAAGGTCATACGCGTATGGGCAGAGACCAATTTTTCCCAAAATTCCCATTACAATTCCAATACGCGTAGTGCCTTGCTTCATACGCGTAGTGCCCTAAAGTCTTACGCGTACCATTACGCAAATGGGCAGATGGCCGAGAAAATGAAGCTCCATACGCGTATTGCCCACAATTCCTCAATGCCATACGCTTATTTCCCTGACCAATACGCGTATTGCCTTGAGTGATACGCATATGGGCAGTGGAAAAACCAGAATTTTCTGCAGAATTTTGTTCTGCGTTTTCAAACCAAAATCACCCAATTTTCACCTATACACCAGAAAAATTACCAATACAATGCCTAACAACATGTATCTATCATGTACCAACAATAAGGAACACTAAAACATGATTTCAGACACATTTTAATCGAATTGTAACAATTTCCACATATTATAGTTTTTCACTCTATATACAATTTCAATCCAATATCAACCTAAAACATACATACATAATCATACACAAGTATATAATAATCAAGTTTCGCACCCTTACCCGATTTAATCGTGTTTGGAAAGTCGGTTGTTTCGATTTCTAGATTTCCCAAGTTTTTCTCTCTTCCTCCTTCCTTTCTCTTTTCTTCTCCTTTTCCTTCTTCTCTTTTTCTTTCTCTCTTTCTATTTTCTATTTTCTTAACTTAAGAAAAATAAAGTGAAATGCCCAAAATACCCCTACACTTAAATATCTCGCAAACGTTCCCAAAACCCGATAAAATATCACAACATTGAAAAATAACATCTTTCCAAATAAAAGTCGAAAATAAAGTAATATAATAATAAAATAATCAAAACGACTCGATTAAATAAAAATACTAAAACTGGGGCGTTACAACTCTCCCCCACTTAGAAATTTTCGTCCTCGAAAATATACCTGAGACGAACAACTCTAGATACGACTCCCGCATCCTACCCTCCAATTCCCAAGTCAAATTGCCCTCAGCAGCGCCTTCCCACGCCACTTTCACAAGTGCAATATCCTTGCTCCTTAACCGCTTCACCTCGCGATCCAAAATCCTAACGGGTAATGCCTCAACCGTAAGGTTCTCCCTTACCTCAACCTCGTCCATCGGAATCACATGCGACGGATCCGGAACATACTTTCGAAGCTGTGAAACATGGAACACATCGTGCAAATTTGACAGATTCGGCGGCAACGCCACCCTATAAGCCACAACACCCACTCTCGTGGATATCTGGTAAGGACCAATAAACCGAGAAGTAAGTTTCTTCGATTTCAATGCACGACCCACACCCGTTACCGGTGTAACTCTCAAAAATACATGATCGCCCTCTTGGAACTCAAGATCTTTTCTTCTCCGATCATGATAACTCTTTTGCCTACTCTGAGAAGTCTTCATTTTCTCCCGAATAAGCTTCACTTTTTCCGTAGTCTGTTGCACCAACTCCGGTCCAACCACCGAACTCTCACCAGATTCGTGCCAACACAACGGTGTTCGACATCTTCATCCATACAGTGCTTCAAAAGGTGTCATTCCAATACTAGAATGGAAACTGTTATTATACGTGAATTCAATCAATGCAAGATAACTATCCCACGCACCACCTTGTTCAAGAACACAAGCCCTCAACAAATCTTCCAACGACTGAATCGTTCTCTCCGTCTGTCCATCCGTCTGCGGATGATAAGCCGAACTCAATTTCAATTTAGAACCCAACGCCTTCTGTAAACTTTCCCAAAATCTCGAGGTAAACCTCGGATCTCGATCCGAAACAATGCTCAACGGAACCCTATGCAACTTCACAATCACACTGATATAAATCTCAGCCAACCTCTCCAAAGTAAAACTGATGTCAATCGGAATGAAATGCGCCGATTTAGTCAGCCTATCCACAACCACCCAAATAACATTATGCCCTTGCTGTGTATTCGGCAACCCTGTCACAAAATCCATGGAAATGCTGTCCCACTTCCACTCAGGAATATCCAACGGTTGCAACAAACCACTAGGCCTCAGATGTTCTACCTTTGATTTCTGACAAGTCAAACATGCATAAACAAACTGAGCCACATCTCTTTTCAATCCCGACCACCAGAAAATCTTCTTCAAATCTTGGTACATCTTATTAGCTCCCGGATGTATACTCAGATTACTCCGGTGTCCTTCCTCCAAAATCATCCTTTTTAACTCCGCATCATCAAGAATACAAATTCTACCTTGGAGTCTCAAAACACCATTAATATCCACTTTAAAGTCCTCATTTTCACTTTTCTCTCCAACCGTCATCAAATCCACAAATTTCACATCCATCTTCTGTTTCTCACTAACAGACTTCAGAAAATCATTAGTAACCTTCAACATTCCAAGCCTCACGCTATCCGACGTCACCTCACATACCAAACTCAAATCCCTAAAAGCTTCCAAAAGCTCCCACTCCTTAACCATTAAAGCAGACATATGTAACGATTTCCGACTCAACGCATCGGCTACCACATTAGCTTTACCAGGATGGTAATTCAAGCCAAAGTCGTAGTCCTTCAAAAATTCCAACCATCTCCGCTGCCTCATATTTAACTCTTTCTGATCAAATAAATATTTCAAACTTTTGTGATCACTAAAGACTTCAAACCTTGCACCGTAGAGATAATGCCTCCAAATCTTCAACACAAAAACCACAGCCACTAATTCAAGATCATGAGTAGGATAATTTTTCTCATGCACTCTCAACTGCCTTGAAGCATAAGCCACGACCTTACCTTCTTGCATCAAAACACCACTTAGACCAATCAAAGAAGCATCACAATACACTACAAACGGTTCAGTAAGATTCGGCAAAATCAAAATCGGATCTGTCGTCAATCTTCTCTTCAGCTCATTAAAACTTTCCTCGCACCGAATATCCCAAATGAACGATTGCCCTTTACAAGTCAACTGGGTCAAAGGAAGTACTAGCTTAGAAAAACTTTCAATGAACCTTCGATAATATTCGGCCAAACCCAAAAAGCTTCGAATTTCAGTAATGGACCTCGGAGCCTCCCATTGTAGAACTGCTTCTACTTTAGATGGATCCACAGAAATACCATTACCTGAAATCACATGCCCAAGAAAACTCACCTCCGATAACCAGAACTCACACTTGGACAACTTGGCAAAAAGCTTTCTTTCTTTCAAAACCTACAAAACAATACGCAAATGCTCCGCGTGCTCCTCCCGAGACTTAGAATAAATTAAGATGTCATCAATAAACACAACCATAAAATGATCCAAATGCTCGTGGAAAATACGATTCATGTACTCCATAAACACACCTGGTGCATTAGAAACCCCGAACGGCATCACAGAATATTCATAATGACCGTAACGTGTCCTAAAAGCCGTCTTCTGAATATCTTCCTCTTTCACCCTAATCTGATGTTACCCTGACCTCATGTCAATCTTACTAAACACACAAGCACCTACCAACTGATCCATCAAATCATCAATTCTCGGAAGAGGATACTTATTCTTAATCGTCACCTTATTCAACTGGCGATAATCAATACACAACCGCATACTCCCATCTTTCTTTTTCACCAATAAAACTGGAGCACCCCAAGGAGAAACGCTTGGCCTCACAAACCTCCTTTCCAATAATTCATTCAACTGTTTCTTTAACTCAACCAACTCAGATGCCGACATACGATAAGGTGCCATAGAAACAGGTCTAGTACCAGGAACTAGGTCTATAGAAAACTCCACCTCTCTCTCTGGCGGCAAGTCTGAAATATCCACGGGAAACACTTCCGGAAATTCACACACAACAGGAAACACATCAAGTGAAACTTGACTATCCATAGTCAATGATGCAAACAACCCAAACAACTGAGCTTCATCCGCCAAAAGTTTCTTCAACTCCTTGGTGGATAAGAAACTCGAGTCTTCGTCTTCCTCAAGAGAAGGAAACCTTACTAGCTTATGATAACAATCAATATGAACCCAATTGAATTGCAACCAATTCATTCCCAAAACCACATCTAAACCCTCCAACGGCAAACACACCAAATCCATCTCAAAGTCTTTACCATAAATGGTCAAAGGACAACTCAAACAAACCAAAGAAGTAGTTACTGACCCCATTGCTGGAGTATTAATAACCATCTCACCACCCATCGAAGACAACACAAGATTCAAACGCTTCGCGCACTCAGACGAAATAAACGAATGAGTCGCTCCAGTATCAATAATAGCAACTAAAGGAGTACTATTAATAAAACAAATACCTCTGATCAGACGGTCTGCACTTGAAGTCTGAGTTCCGGCCAATGCAAAAACTATCCCACCGGTTGGAGCTTGCTTCGGTTTCGGACACTTCGTACTAATATGACCAGGTTCACCACAGTTGAAATACTTCACCACATTCTTCCTTGCACAATCAGCTGCGACATGTCCTAAACCTCCACAATTAGAACACTTCCTCAAATCCTTCCTACATTCTGACTGACGATGTCCCACATCACCACGTCTATAACATCTCAGAGGACTAGACATTCCTCCTCCACTTGACCTTCGCTCAAAATTCCCCCTTTGTTTACCCTTATCCGCTGGTGTTACATACGGACCACCATAGAACTGTTGCTTCCCTTTCCTCTCGCTCACACTCTTATAGTGAGTAGAACGAGCCTTACTATCCTCCTCATAAATCCTACAACAATCCACCAAATCAGAAAACCTCCGAATC
The DNA here is from genome assembly GCA_022829125.1 of Lathyrus tuberosus. Classification (NCBI taxonomy): domain Eukaryota; kingdom Viridiplantae; phylum Streptophyta; class Magnoliopsida; order Fabales; family Fabaceae; genus Lathyrus; species Lathyrus tuberosus. The sequence goes on along the minus strand of JALAZF010000123.1, from coordinate 13,637,527 downwards.
CTTTGATAACCAATTGCCTGCTTTATCTCAGGACGCAGTCCGTTCTCAAACTTTACACACTTAGAAAATTCCGCAGTCGCTTCAGCATAATGTGGATAAAACTGCACAAGCTCCACAAACTTAGCAGTATAATCAACAACAGACATATTACCTTGTTTTAACTGCAAGAACTCAATTTCCTTCTTTCCTCTTACATCTTCGGGAAAATACCTCCTCAGAAACTCAATGCTAAACACAGCCCAAATGATCTCCTCCTCTGCAGCTTCCAACACATGACGTGTACTAACCCACCAATCATCAGCTTATTCCATTAACATGTGAGTCCCCAGTCTCACCTTTTGATCCTCAGCACAATCCATCACTCAGAAGATTCTTTCAATCTCTTTCAGCCATATTTGTGCACCATCAGGATCATATCTTCCTTTGAAGACAAGCGGTTTGTTCTTCCTGAACTCATCATTACCTGCAGCATTAGGTGCACCCTGCACAGCCCGACCCATAGCTTGCATAGCAGCAGCCAAAGCAGCGTCATTCCTACCAGCCATATTCTGTTCATTTCCAATAACAGCAACTATGGTTAAACAAACAGCTCACCAAACCACAAAGACTAACAAGGACTGACACGGACTGGCTCTGATACCACTTAATGTAACACCCCCAAACTATACCCCCAAAATAAAGCGATAAATAAAAATTCATAATTTCATCAGAGTATATTTAAAACATTCACAGCATAGACCGAGGGGTCACATCAATTTGAAACAAAATACACATAAACCTGCCCATAAAGATATGCAACAATCAGGTAGCAATTAACAGAGGAACTTAGTTCCTACTACCCATAATTCAGATACAGAATAAAAGCGGAAAATCTGTACTGAAATCTCGTATATATATATCATGAAAAGTTTGTCTGCCAAATACAATCATACATGTACGATCTCAAAAGAACATATACATATACACACAAATCACCAACGGTCTCCCTAACTACCCGGTGCCACATATCAGAGCCGACCGACAAAAGAATGAAGACCTAAGCTTCACAAAATGACCCCCAACATCTAATCTGCAATGCCTCATAGAGCATTATAAAACAACAGAAGGGTGAGAAACACAATCATAATATAATTGCATACAATTATATATAACACCAAAAATACACATATATACTGTTCTCACCACAACTCATACCAGAATTCAAACACAAAACAACACAATGTATATTTCATATTTCCATCACCGAGGTATACCAACCATGCACAATACAAGTATCACCAACACATATACATATATAAATTTATCAATTTCATCCCCAATTCCACACATAAACAAACTATTAATGATTTATACAAATGCAAGGGACCGACACAACGACTCTATGCATATGCACATGCGGTACCAACTTCCATCAATTCTCAACACCAGTTCACTCAGGAACTATTGGAACCATCGCTCGTTACTTAATGTAACTCCCCGTCGGGCATACGATGTTCCCCGTCGCTTTCGGTCCTCTTTGTATAAGGCGCACGACGTTTATAGATCGCTTTCGGTCCTCTTTGTATAAGGCTCACGATCCGATCGCTCATACCCCACATGGGCACACGATCGTCTATAACCATCGCTTTCGGTTCTCTCGGTATAAGGCGCATGATGTTATAGCAGATTTCCTCTGGAATCGATTCGTCGCTTACACCCACTAGGGCACACGACATCACAAGAATGCACATCATGATGCTCAGCATACAATGACTCATGACATTCAAATGCACACATATATGCAACCATCTCACTCAACATTAATCATGCTTTGCAATTTAATCCCAAAACAATGCATTTATACCATACAACAGCCCTCAAATCATACTATATCCATATCAACAGCACATTGCATGATATACACCAATTACACACAATTATAACGACAAAAGTCGACAAAACGACACTATTCCAAAATTCCCGACATAATTAAATCGGCTAACAATTTTAAAACCATCATCATAAGAAAGTTCATTTCAATAGCTATCCATCGATACCAAGAATGTTAAAAACGGATAAACGGAACACAAGTTACGGACTAAACAAGAAAAGACATCGCGAAAAACCCACATTTTACAATTCTCCTGGCCATACGCGTATTGCCCTGAGCCATACGCGTATTGCCCTGCTCCCTCGCCCATTCCATACGCGTATTGCCCAAGGTCATACGCGTATGGGCAGAGACCAATTTTTCCCAAAATTCCCATTACAATTCCAATACGCGTAGTGCCTTGCTTCATATGCGTATTGCCCTAAAGTCTTACGCGTACCATTACGCAAATGGGCAGATGGCTGAGAAAATGAAGCTCCATACGCGTATTGCCCACAATTCCTCAATGCCATACGCGTATTGCCCTGACCAATACGCGTATTGCCTTGAGTGATACGCGTATGGGCAGTGGAAAAACCAGAATTTTCTGCAGAATTTTGTTCTGCGTTTTCAAACCAAAATCACCCGATTTTCACCTATACACCAGAAAAATTACCAATACAATGCCTAACAACATGTATCTATCATATACCAATAATAAGGAACACTAAAACATGATTTCAGATATATTTTAATCGAATTGTAACAATTTCCACATATTATATTTTTTCACTCTATATACAATTTCAATCCAGTATCAACCAAAAACATACATACATAATCATACACAAGTATATAATAATCAAGTTTCGGACCCTTACCCGATTTAATCGTGTTTGGAAAGTCGGTTGTTTCGATTTCTAGATTTCCCAAGTTTTTCTCTCTTCCTCCTTCCTTTCTCTTTTCTTCTCCTTTTCCTTCTTCTCTTTTTCTTTCTCTCTTTCTATTTTCTATTTTCTTAACTTAAGAAAAATAAAGTGAAATGCCCAAAATACCCCTACACTCAAATATCTCGCAAACGTTCCCAAAACCCGATAAAATATCACAACATTGAAAAATAACATATTTCCAAATAAAAGTCGAAAATAAAATAATATAATAATAAAATAATTAAAACGACTCGATTAAATAAAAATACTAAAACTGGGGCGTTACATTCGCTGTCAAAAAAATACTTATGAGAAATTTTAGTAACATACCACCACAGAATTTCAGTTCTCAAAAAGTTTTTATCATGTTGTTCCTTATTTCTCTACATCCGAAGTGTATGATAAGATGTTGCCCAAAGTTTTATCCACTACGAATCTCCATTAATACCAAAATCCAAACGCAAATTAGTATAAACCTACTTTTTAATAATACTAGTTAAAAAATGGTCTCTCTCATATCTAACTTAACCACATTAGTCCAAATAACAAAACATAAACATAATTTTATATCATTTCTTTTTAATAATTTTGGCATTCTAACGATAGAGAGAATTGAAGATTTGAGATTTCTTATTGTAAGATAGACAGAACCATCAAAGTTTCTTTAGGCGTCATCTATCAATTTGTTATTATACCATTTGTGTAATTTTTTGTTCACTTTTCTTCCAGCCGTGTGTAATTTTTCATTATTAATTAAATAAGGGTTAATACCATTTTACCCCCTGTCATATAGGCAACTTTCAGTTTACCCCTTGTAAATTTTTTTTTGCAAATGGCCCCTTGTCATTTCAAGATTCCATCAATATACACCTTTGAGAGATCTGGCACATGCCAAGTGCATATATGTCAAGTTGAGTGGCATTTTTATATTTTTTTAAATGATTCCTAAGCTTATTTTTGCCACGTATGTTTTATTGAGGTATATAATATTAGTACATTGTCTTCGTCTTCTCCAAATTGTGTTTGCACTCCTGCATTCTTAAAGCTTCAAATTAGGGCATGAAATGGGTGGTAGCAGAAGTTCCTCCATTGCCAATTCAACCGGTAGGGAAATACCCAGATGTGGTTGCAACATTCCAATGAAGATGTTTGTGTCAAATACCCAAGAAAACCCTAGGAGGAAGTTTTGGAGATGCAAAAAGTCGTGGGAAGGTAATTTCTATTTGTTGGTTTTAATTAGAGTATAGTAACATGTTTGATTCATCTGAAAATTTCTAATTGTAGAGTGAGGTAGCATGCGATTTGTTCATTTGGGACGATGAAGTGGATGACCTCCTTATGAGCAGTCGAAACACAGAAGTTTTCAGAGGTGAAGAGATGGAGTGTAACAACTGTGAATTCACAATTGGGCATCTGAAAGGTTTTGCTAAAAAATATGGGAAAGAGTTTGGAATCAAGTTTGCCAAAGAATATGAGAATGAGGCATGTTCAAAGAAGGTTTAAAAGTTAAAAAAGATGTTGAAAATTGAAAAGGAAAAAAAATTTCTGGTTGATGATGGCCCTAATAGTGCCATGGATGTTGTTTTCTGTTGTCTACAAAATGTGTTTAATGTAATATTTTTTGTTTACCATGTAATGTTTTTTGGTTACCATGTAATGTGCCATTTTGGTGTAATGAATGAAGGAGATGAATTACATATAAAGTTTGGTTAATTTTTTGTTTATAAAGTTTGGTTAAAAGCATAACTGTCATAACATAACTTATAGGAATAATTGGCATAACATAACCAAATCTTAACAAAATTCATTCAACATAAAAAATTCAACATAACCAAAAGCACTTGAAGTACAACTATCATAACATAACTATAATTAAAAGCACTCTAAGTGCATCTGTCATAAGCAGGACCTAAACATAATCAAAAGCACAGTAAGTGCATATTAGCAAAACCTAAACATAATCAAAAGCGCTTGAAGTGCAACTGTCATTACAATACACAAAAAACAGAAAACTAATCAAGATTTCACTAAGCCCTTGAGATGTCACTCCTATACTTCATTGCCTTGACACACGTCCCTAGCTTAGGGTCGGAGCCAACTTCTGCATCTCTTGAGTTAATGTACCCTCTTCATCCTCTTGAATGACCAGTGGTTCGACAATAGTTGTTCCTGGTCCCTTATGTGTCTTGGTTTTCAACACCTTCAACCTGTCACTTGATCTTTTATGTCCAACAATTTTCACTTTTTTCTTGCCCTTGAGCTTGTTCATCTCCTCTGGAATTGTAGTAGTGTCATCAACTTATGCTTTAGCAACTGGTACATCTCCTTGCTGAGCAACTGATACATCTCCTTGCTCAGCAACTGGTGCATCTCCTTGGTTAACAATTGGTACATCTCCTTGGTCAGCAACTGATGCATCTCCTTGTTCATCAATTGGTGCATCTCCTTGGTCAGCAACTGGTGCTACTCCAGATTTTTTCCTAGGATCCTTCCTTTACATTTGAAAATGGAAGCCAAATCAACAACAGGATATTAATATGAACATTTCAAAATATATTGCAATATGAACGAGTTAATGTACCTTTCTTTTCAAAGCATCTGAATTCTGAATTGTAGCCTTACACTTTCTTGAGTTATGACCAATTTTGTCACGCTTAGTGCATCTATAGGTAACTCCAACTCTCATCATTCTTGAACCTCCCTCACCTAGTTCCCTGAATTTTAGCTTCTTGGGCCTGCCAGGTCCTTTCTTGTATAAAGGAGGAAGTAATTCATCTGCTTCAACTGGTGGGCACATATCCATCCCATTTATTGGGATCATTGCAACACTATATGCCAGTCCATATTTTTCTCTAGAGTAGCAATCATCCACATAATCCTCATGTTTAAGTTTCCTATAAGCCAATGATACACAAGCATACCTACATGGAATCCCAACTAAATCCCAAAACCCACAAGAACATGTTCTTTTTCCTACATCAACAATAAATTGTTGAGAATTGTATGCATGTTTGACCTCCCATTGGTCATTCATACACCAAGATGGATTCCATTGCCCACTCATGAATACCTCCTTATCTAGTCTCTTCCTAGGAATAGGCATAATCCTAGGTTCCCATCTTTCAAGCTTAGTTACAGTAGATGAAATTCTGTTCATGAGATAGTTTCTAATTCATTCGCACATTGTTAAAATTGGTTTATCTCCAGCACCTAGTATTGTTGCATTAAATGATTCTGAACTATTATTCATTAACACATCACATTTAGGGTATATGTTAAAAGCATGCTTACACCATGTTTTGGTAGGGACCTTCATTAACCACTCACAAGCATTTGGATCCACTTTCTTTAGCTCAACCATCTTCTCCTCCCAAGCTTGATAATAGGTTGCCTTAGCTTCTCCCATCATTAGGTCTCTAATCAAAGTGCCTCCACCAAATTTCTTCTTGAAATTTGCATACAGATGTCTAAGGCACAATCTATGTTCAATTCTTTCAAACATGTCTTCAAAAACATTTACCAAACCCTATAAATATTAACAACTCAGAAATCCGATTATAAGGTAAAAAAATTTCATAAGTAGTGATAAAGAAAAACTTACAAATACCTTTTTTTAGTCTGAGATGAAGACATATCTTCCCCCTTTGCATCCATCCAAACAGAAGTAGAAAGACCCAAGTCTTGGTTGAATAGATGGATTAGGTCTTTCTACATTAATCTTCACTATATTCCCTGCACATGCTCTTCTTAATTCAACTGCATACCTCCAAACCATTGCATATTGTCTAACAACATCCCCTTCAACAATATCTTTTGAAATCTCCTTTGCTTTCCATGCCCTACTTGGTGTAATCCCTATTGAGTAAGTCTTCCTCATGTCTTGAATGATGTCAGCAATCCTCACTTTCTCACTTGTCTGCATCTTGTTTACCATAGCCTTTGCTACCCACTTGGACTTGGCACATCTATTGTTTAAAACCCTAGCACAACTGTGGGTCCCCACCCATGTTTTAATTTGATAAGTCTTGCTGGAACCCATTTTAGAACATAGACCCAAAAACTCACATTTACCCTTGCATTCTACCTTTACCCTATCTCTTTCATTCTTCACAAAATTAATTTTCCTTTCATTCAAAACTGACCACTCAATTATTGCATCTTTAAAATCAGCCAAGGAATTAAATTTCATTCCTAACTTAAACTCATAATCCTTCCCAAGCTGCTCCTTCATAAATTTCTCATACCTTGGCATTTTTTCATCTTCAGATGCATCTGGATCAGAGCTACCAAACTCATCACTTACATATTGGTCTTCATCCATCTCTACAGGTTCCTTTTTCTTTGGTGTCATCTTCTTCTTTTTCTTTGATGTCATCTTCTTCTTTTTCTTTGGTGTCATCTTCTTCATGGGTGATTTACTGGCACACCTCTTATAACTATAGGACTTCCCATCAACTTCAATACGACGTGAAAAAAGTTTGGTTTTCTCTACTTCAAAACATTCAAAACCATTATCTACTGCAGTTATTCTCTCATCCTTTGTGTCATCAAACCTAACATTTGCTACTTTATCAACACTTTATGTATCACTTGAATCGGTTCCCACCCCCATCTCAATATATTTAGGCTCAATAACCTTATCTTTTATGTCCTTCACATTATGTTCAACATAAATGTGCCCTTCAGTGCTATTACCTAAAGCATAATTAGCAACATCCGATGCACGGTGATCACAGTTAATTTCAACAAAATTTTCATCTATACCTTCTATTTTGCTCCAAACCCTAAATTCATCTCTAATATATCCCCATCCAAGTACCAGTTCCATCACTTCATCTATACCTCATTCTTCGATATCTTGATTAGACACAGTAAATTGAACCCCACCCCTATAAAACATATTCTTCTCCTTAACAAACTCCCCTCTATGATGAATAACAACACTGAACTTACTCATAATCTGTAACGGAAATTCTAACATCAGACTAAACCTAACGCACGAAATCACAAAATGGAAAAAAGGGGATGAAATGGTGATACCTTTGGACGCGAATCCATTTCGAAGTGATGGATTACAAGATGTTCAGCTGATTCCTTGAGTGATTCTGGGCATTGAATGCTTCAATGAGGTTGCATACACAGCTTCAATGGTGGTTCTCACTTAGGTCAAATGGGGAGGACTAAAACGAACATTGCAAATGTAACATTATATATGGAAATTACTGATGTGGAAAATATAAGCTTAGGTTTCATTTTTAAAAAAAAAATTGCACTCAGCTTGACACATATGCACTTGACATGTGCCAGATCTCTCAAAGGTGTACTCCCACCGGTCACAATTATAAGCCAAAATAAATACTTTCGCACCTATTAAGAAAGTTAGTTAAGTGTAATTAATTTTCTTGATTTCATGTACAATCAAAATAAAATTTACGATAATATCCTTTAGTTTATTTGATGAATCAACTTTCAGCATTAAATGCTTTTGAATTAAATTAAGGGTATAATAGTAATACAACTATTAATTAGTCTAAAATTTAATGACTTTTGCTTATAATAGTGACCAAGATTTAAGGTTTTTTTTCTTATAATAGTGACCGGAGGGAGTATATTGATGGAATCTTGAAATGGCAAGGGGGCATTTGCAAATAAAAAATTTACACGGGGTAAACCGAAAGTCGCCTATATGACAGGGGGTAAAATGATATTAACCCATTAAATAATGTAGCGAGATTTTACAATAAAAAAATAAAAATAACATTCTTTAATTAAATTGTATTTGTTAAAGTGACATTTATTTTAAAACAGGGTCGGTCCAATCGTCTCGGAGGCCCCGTTCTAACTTAAAAATGGGCCTAAACTTAAAAAAAAAGCAATTATAATAATTAAAAAAACACATCAAAAATATAATTATGTATTAATCAAAAGTAAATTTAATTATAATTATTTTGAGTTTTAATCAATCTCAATTTTTATATGTATTGCGTTTTTATCATATTTTTTTAATTTATTGGATTTTTATTATAACATTTTATTTATTTCTATTAATATTTATGATAAAAAATTGGACCTTTCAAAATTCGAGGCCTTCCAAAATATGGAGCCCTGTGTTGTAGCGCATGTTGCACTTGCACAGGGCCGACCCTGTTTTAAAATTGAGTGAGTATAAATTAAATTAGAAAAAAACTTAGATACAATTCCTTACGTGTGATTTTTACTATTTTTTAATAAAATATGACAAGTGTATAATTTCCTTTTAAACATATGCATTTTTATCCTATTTTCACTCCCTAAATGATATCTAAGTACGATCGTCATATTTTCATTAGAAAATAGTAAAAAAAACCACACATAAGAAATTGTATCTAAGTTTATTCCATTAAATTATCATGTGTTATTAAAATACTACTTGTTAAAAAGTTAAAAAGCAAACTACTCATGTCTTTAATATTAAAAAAAAAACAAAAAAGAAACTACTAATTTTTTTTATAAAGATTTTATCAAAATATATTATTGAAAAACAAGAGATATTAAATGCATTCACTTTTATTTATTATTATTTTTAGTTCTTTTAAATGATAAATGCATCTTAAAAATTGTAAAATTTCCTTATAAAACTATGAAGTTTCAATGTCACATTCCTTATAAAATTTGATAATGAGTACTTTCTTAAAAACATTCTTCTCTCTTTTATTTATTGACTTTCTTTAATATGTGTGAAATGATCAATTGGGTCACTCAATGTAGGATGGATGTAGTATCTTTGATGTGTGAATCTACGAAGGTAACACTTTCCAATGAATATATTCGAGAACGTCAAGTGTCGTTCCTCCAGTGTTGGTCCACGAATAACAACTGGATCACCACATATGTTAGTACGGAAGGAGGGAACAAGTTTCTCTCTTTACTTATGTTGCTATGGAGAAGTTAAAATGGGAGGAAGTGAACGAAATCATATATCTTCTTACCCATTTAACCTATATCTTATATATATAATTGAGGAGAATTGATTAAGCTCATAATGTCATACATTATGTGACCTAATCAACCATATTAATATCATTTCTCTTCCAATCTATAACCTCCCAATTTAATCCTTATGTTACTATTTTGTAACATCATAGAACCCAATAATATTAGTAATTGGTCAAATCTCTTTGTCCAATAAAACATAAATGAATTCTAGCAAAGCATTATGATCACTTAATATTATTGAATATTTTATATCCATAAATTGTTTAATTATATTTAGATTATTACACTTGATCGAAGGACAAAATCCTTCAATCTCCCACTTGTATACGAACAAGTGTGTAATATTCAAATTCCTTAATTCACTTAATGTCCAACTTGATGATATGATGACATCCAATGTTACCCATATTAGCCTTCAAGTTATTTCTTGAAATCCAAGTTTGAATTGTAAAAACAAATGATTAACTCCTTAATCCAGTTGAGCACGACCATGCATTTTCCAGTTCTTCCTCTTTAAGAGGCTCGATACACCAATCCTAATCATTTATGAGGACTTATCCAATCTTGTATAACCAAGACTCCCGCTTAATTCTTGGCAACTTTGATTTCTCCTTTATAGCCTCCTTTTACGGCACGACGTTTTGCAGTGTCAAAAATATACCAATCCTCAAATGAGAATAATGTCATACTCATTTCTAAGAAATCCACTAAATATAATAAGGAATTATCGAAGCATTTTTGTTGAACTTTTAGTGGGTTTGTTTGGCATGTATCAACTATACATGCCTAAGTAATTGACTAGACATATTCATGTCTACATAGCCCATGAAACTTCCTATCATTCAACTTACAATATAGTCCATGAAATTGAATAATTTATGTCCAACTTAAAGATTTGAACTAGGGACTAAAGTATGTTATAACTCGTGTTCACTAGATAGGATTTCATTTGTCAAATCACGTATTTGACAATCCTATCAAACATTATAGATACTTTGGACATATTACTTAATACTAAACCAAGATTAAATAAGTTCATAAATTTATTGATGAACATATAAAAAATATAATCAAGTGTTTTTGCAATTGTGAACTAATTAAAAGTAAGTAATACACAATTAAATCCACTCACTAATATTCTTGGGCCCTATAGCCTTAGTATGACTATCTTGCTTGGATTGAGGCAATGGTTTACTCAATGGATCAACAACATTACTATTTGTATGAACTTTACTAACTATTGCATCCTTTCTCTCAATAATTTCTCGAATGGGTTGAAACTTATGAATATGTATTTGTACCTTTGGTGTGATCTTGGTTCCTTAGATTGATCTATGGAACCATTATTATCACAGTACAAAACAATTCAATCTGTAACACTAGGTATTACACCTAGCTCTGAAATGAACTTCTTCATCCAAACAACATCCTTTGCTACAACAATGTACTCAGTCTCTGTTGTAAAATCTGTGACAGTGCTTTGCTTTGAACTCTTTCCCTTCACTGCTGCTCCATTTAGACAAAATATGAAACCAGATTGAGATCGGTCGCCATCTTTATCATTTTTGGAAGCTCGCATTTGTGAAACTCACAATAGCCAATTCATTTTCACCTCCATGCATTGAGAAATCATCTTTAGTCCTTCTCAAGAACTTCAAGATATTCTTAGCAGCACTTTATTGTGCGGCACCTGGATTTGATTGGAATCTGCTACACATGCTCAAAGCGATAAGGAACATATGGAACATTACTCATACACTTAATCTCATAAACGCCGGAAGGACATTGAGTTTTACTAAGTGATGTGCCATGTTGTATGGGATGAAATCCTCTCTCCGAGTTTTCCATCTTGAACTTAGTAAAAATATTATCAATACAAGTTTGTTGGCTAAGCCCAATCATCCTCTTAGATCTATCTGGAGCGAGCGATTTTTGTCGGTGACGCGACCACCTTATCGCTGAAGTTTGGGTTTTCCTCCTCGAGGAGAAAGGGTGCTACTTTCTGATTTCTTATTTATCCCGTGAAGCTAGAAAGGAAAGGGAAGCTATCTAAAACTAACCTTGCACGCGAATTTTAACGGAACAAAAGCTTTAAAGAGATTGAGGGGTCCAGGGTCAGGTTATACAATGGGGAGTTGTCAATTACCCATCCTATATGTGGTTATCCACAGGATATTAGCTTTAGGTTTCACTTTGCAATTGATGGTGTTTATCTGTTAATGGGTTGGGAAAGTTTCTTGGGAAGTATGAGCGAGTGAACGAGATTTCTGTGGAAAATGATGATGATGATGATGGCTAAGGTATGAAACCTAAAGTCTTTGACTGATGTATGAAGGTACTGGACCTAGGGTTTTTGTTTAGTATGCTCGCTAAGATTTCGCAATCTTATGCATACGTATTCCCGTTTAAACGAAACAGGGAAATCAGAGCAATCGTAGTTCCTCCTATTCTAAGGGAGGAAAATAATGTTTTGGTGTCTTGTTCAAATCCCAAGATTGAAGCTAAAAGGGTATTTGTGTCTTGTTCAAAGCCCAAGATTGAAGCTAAAAGGGTATTGAGAGGGAGTTTGTCATCTCTAAAGAGAGATTGTTGACTTTTTGTGTGCCTTGATCAAAGCACAAGGTTGATGCTAAAAGGTTAATTGACTCGGCTAGGGGATTTCTTTATACAAAGCCTAAGAGGAGGCTAGAAGTTTGACTTTTCCGGGGAAAATGTTTTGTCTGTCTTGTACAAAGCCCAAGATTGAGGCTAAAAGGGATTTTGACTCCGCTGGGGAGGGTTTGTATGTGTCTTGAACAAAGCCCAAGATTTGAGGCTGAACTTAATGGGAAAATCATTATACAAAGCCTAAGAGGAAGCTGAAATGGGTTTGACTCTTCTTGGAGTGTATTATCTGTCTTGTACAAAGCCCAAGATTGAGGCTGAAATGAGAAATTTAACTGACTCTGGTGCGGATATTTTTATGTGTCTTGTACAAAGCCCAAAATTGAGGCTGAAATGAGTTTGACTCTTCTTAGGGAAAATCATTCCTCAAAGCCTAGAAGAAGACTTGGAGGAAATGACTCTGCTAGGGAAGATATCTGTCCCAAGCTCAAGAGAGGGAAATTTATGTCTTGTAAAAAGCCCAAGATTGAGGCTAAAAGGGTTTGACTCAACAAGAGAGTACTTTTATCCATACTGTATAACGCCCAGGATTGTGGATACACAGCTTGAGAAATCCTTCTACACAGCTTGAGAGGAGGCTAACTCCTGCTAGGGGAAATCTTTATACCAAGCTTGGACAAAGATCGACTCAACGAGAGAGTATTTATATTTGTCTTGTACAAAGCCCAAGATTGAGGCTAAAAAAGGTTGACTCAACAAGAGAGTCTGAAAAGGTGATTAACTCAACAAGAGATTTTAACAAGTGATTGACTCAACAAGAGAGTCTGAAAAGGTGATTGACTCAACAAGAGAGTCTAAAAAGTGATTGACTCAACAAGAGAGTCTGAAAAAGGTTAGCTCTGCTGGGGAGAATCATTTGTACAAAGCCCAAGAGAAGGCTGACCTCGCTGAGGAAGGATCATTATACAAAGCCTAAGAGGAGGCTAGCTTTCTGCTGAGGAAAGGTCCTTATACAAAGCCTAAGAGGAGGCTATCTTTTGTCGGGGATAATTGAGATCCTCAGGCAGGTCCAAGTGGGGAATCAACTCTTGTTGAGGATTACAGAAGAGTTGAGATGTCAGATACCTTGAGGTTCTGATTTAAGATAGTGTTGACCCTAGTCGGGGAACTCTCATGAGAAAGGCTGGGTTTCTGCTGGAGATCGATCCAGAATGCCCTGGGTTTTTTCCTATAGTTGTAAGGAACTTGAGAATGTCTTTGAGGCTCAAGGGGATTAGACTGTCCAAGTCTACTGGTGGGAAAGAGTTTTATCTTTTGTATGATGCCCAAGAGGAGGCAAGGGCTTTAAGGGATGAGAATCAACCCTAAAGTGGCCTGAGGTCTGACACTGGAAAGACTGCTCTAGCAAAGGATGACTAAGTTCTGTCTTATACCTTTAAGAGTTCGTCAGGGTCCTTGTATTAAGCCCAAGAGAAGGCATGAGAACTTCTAAGAAGCCAGAGGGTCCTTGTACAAAGCCCAAGAGTAGGCGGGGATGCTTTTAGGAAGCCTGTGGGTCCCAAACCAAGAAAAGTTCAAGAAATGCTATTCACCGAGAATAGATCATTTAGTGAAAGTTCTGAGATTTGAAGAAATTCAAGAGATGCTATTCACCGAGAATAGATCAACTCCGGGGAGTAGAATTTCTTTGACAATTTCTAGGGGTGACAACCTGAGAAAAGGTTCACGAAGAATACTGCCTTTCTCTTTGTTCCATATTGTTTAAGCCCAAGAGAAGGCAAGACTGTATCTGGAGATCCTATGGGGATCTAGTTATGTTTGTATTTTAAGAGTGACCAACTGGCTTTACCTAGTTCTAGACCTAGTTGCCGGGGAAAACTCTAAATAACTATACTAGTATATATACAGTTGATATATGACAAGTATTTAAAAGGGTATGAAAGAAGACTAACCATGCGCAGCTTCCCACAATACAGTTATATATATTTGACGTGTATTTAAAAGAATGAAAGAAGACTAACCATGCGCCGCTTCCCACAATACAGTTATATATATATATTTGAGCAAGTAAATGAAAGCGGATAAAACTTACAGGTGAGCAAGCTTCCATGTTGTATGGTTAGTTGTTCAAAGAAATTAAAGAAAGTTTTGATAACAATTGTATATTGAATCTAAATCAAAAGGGAATTGTTTTGAAAAGATTATTGGGGCTTATACTCAAAAAGAGGCCCAAAGTTTGACAGTGATCGCACCGTTGTTTTGAATATTGTACCGGGACTTATACAACGACTGAGGCCCAAAAAGGTTTATGTACAACAAGGGTTGGGTCTTACAACTCAAGGAGAAGCCCATAGATTATCGAAAGAAAAGAAATGGGACTTACAACACAAGGGTAGGCCCAGATGATTTTCTTGTTTGAAAATGGCGATCGCGCCGAGATTTTTAACGCAGAGGGACTTATACAATGTATGAGGCCCAAAAAGGTTTTGGTTAAAAAAGGATTGGGTCTTACACTCTATTAGAGGCCCATGAGTATTTTTAAGAAAAAGAATGGGGCTTACAACTCAGGGAGCGGCCCAAGTGGTTTTATTTTTAAACTGGCAATCGCGCCGAGATTTTTGAAAACACCGTGGGTCTTATACAATGACTGAGGCCCAAGCTATTTTGGTTTCAAAGAGGGATTGGGTCTTACATTCTATTAGAGGCCCAAAGAGTTTGAAAATGAATAAAGATGGGTCTTATAGCTCAAGGAGAAGCCCAGGAATTCTGTTAAAAAGGCGATGAATGCGTTGAACTTTTGAAAATATACAGAGGGACTTATACAATATGTGAGGCCCAAAAAGGTTTTATTTACAAAGGGGTTGGGACTTACACTCTATTAGAGGCCCATGAGTGTTTGAAAAAGATTGATGAAAGATCAAAAATCAAAGAAACCCTAATTTTCACCTTTTAAAAGTAATTTTTCAAAGAAAATTAATAAAAAATGATAAAAACACCAAATAAGTTTGAATAAATAACTTGTAATTTTTGGTTTAGGTTTGAAAAATGAAGTTTTAATCACAAGATGAATTAAAACTCATTTGGTTTTGATTTTCAAAATGAATATTCATTTTTAACATGTTTAAAAACAATAAAAAAATGAATTTATTCACAAAAATACCAACTATATTAAATGAATAATATAAATTTTATTTTTTATAGAATAAAATATTTTAACATTTTTGTGATTTTTTCAGAAAAAGAACCAATAAAAAATAATTAAAATTGAAAGAGAAATTAATTTTTCAAATCATTTAAAAATAATATGAAAAATAATAAAAAGTGGAAAAAGTGATAAAAAAAGAGGTATGGGGCAAGGGGGATTCGAACTCCAGACCTTCCACTCGCTCAATACACACAAACCAGTTGATCAACCACTGGGGCGCAATGCCAATTCAAATATAGTATGGTAAATGAAAAATATAAGGCAAACTTGGTTTGAAAACTTGAAGAATGGCGCCATGGCCATCCTCTTCCTTGGGCCAGATGCATGAAGCTCTCTATCTCACTCGTTTCTCAACCATTTGACATGATTCAAACACCAAATTCATGTGTTTTTTAACAAGGAACATGATGGCAATATTTGATTTCATTTATTTTTAGTGTGCAGCAAGTTACATTAACATGAATGTATGAACCCTAATTTTGCAAAAGCAATTGTGTAGACATGTTTGTGAGTGCTATGATCAAATTTTTTGAGGGGAAACACTTAAAACATGATAATAAACATTTGGCAAAAGTATCATGCGAGGAAATATGCATGGATCATGTTATGAGAGTTTGAGGCTTACCTGGCTGCAAGAAGAATTGGAACTCTCCACAAAGTGTGTTCCAGAAGTAATTTGATGACCTCTACAGCTTCAATGGATGTTGTTTAGTGTATTGCAAGCCTTAGAACACTTTGAAAATCTTTGGATCAAGTTGGAGAAATCCAACTGCATAACAGGTAGGTTGAAGATTGAAATTTTGATGGAGGTGTTTCAGAAGTGGTTTAGGTGTTTGGACAGTTTCTATACATCATATGTGATGTGTTAGAAGTGATGGTTTGAGTTGCTTGGTTCTGCAACTCAAAACCCGATAGCACTTGCTCAAGAACAAAGAAATTTGGCACTTAAGGAGAGAATGAGAGAAAACAATGTTGTAAGCTGCTTTAGGGTGATCTGAATGATCAGTTGGGACCTCTATTTATAGTAGAGGAGTTATGTTGAAATGGTTCTCTTGAAGCTCAGAGGATAAGTCCATGGTTCAATGGTCTTGACTTGGCATAAATGCCTTTTGCACTAGGTGTAACAGCTGCCCCAAATAGATCAGCTATTTATTGACTGATTCCACATTCTTCAGTCATTTTAATTGTTGTTTAATCAGAGAACTTGACTGAGGAGAGTGAGAATCTTGAAAGTGCACTATTCCACATTAATTCCCTTTGAATTCAAGGCATATATGCCAAAAACTCATCAATTCTCAAGGATAAGCTCTTGGCATTTCACTCTAAGTTTGTTGGTTGGATCAGATGCATTGTGATCAGATTGGATGAATTTGGCATAATGATCCTTGGCTTTGAATCAGAAATCGTGGAGAGCAAGCAAAATGCAAACTGGTTTTTCCAAAAAAGTTGCAGCAACATGACTTTGAGCTGCTATATCTGTTGATTTCCATGGAGTTTTCTCATGCTGATGGACCCTTTGAATTGCTAGCAATATGCACAACAACTTTAATGTTTACACCTTGAATTGATTCATCTTGCAACTGTGTGAAAAAGTGCCCCAAGTTTTGGTGTTTCACTTGAAATCTGCCTTGGGCAGATTTTTTCTAAGTGTTGGAAAAAGATGCATTTTCATGTTTTTAGTGATTTTGATCCAATCATACTTGAAATCTATGAGGAATTGGAATGAGATGTAGTTGAAACTTTTGTAGTATGCCATAAGAGCTACAAATCCATCTTTGGACCATCCAAAATGGTTGCTTGGATCTCAAGTTATGATCCTTGGAAGTTGGCACCCTAGCCACTTTGCTCCATAACTTAGAAAAATTCTAAGTTTTTTTATGGTTACCCCCTTTACAAGTTACCTCACTTTCTTTGATTTTTCTTGATGAATTATGATTCAAATCACATCTTAACATTGTTTTAGGGTTGAGGAACCATAATTGTGAAAAATCTCAAAAAGTCAAACTTGACTTTTGTGCACATTTGACTTTTTATCAGATGAATTCTAAACTGTGTGACCCTTTGTGAAATCAAGTCCTTGATCTAAATCAAACTTGATGGATATGTTCCATTGGTGTTATGGGGTGTATTGAATCATGTCCCAGGGTTTGGGAGCATGTCTTGGTCAAAAGTCAAAGGTACAGTTGACTTTTTCTTCAAAACCCTAATGGTGGTCCTAAGGAAATTGAAACTTGTGGATCAAGCTTCTTGGATCAAAACATTGTTACAAATGGATCAATGTGGTTTATTAGAGACCCTCAAATCATGTCTTGAGGTCTTGGCTCGTGTTTTGTCCCAAAAGTCAACTTAGGGGTGAATTAGGTCAAGAAACCCTAATTCCCGATTTTTGGTGAATGCATCCCCTGAGGTAAAATTGACTTGATGATTGGGTCCATGAGGTCCCTGGGAGTATCTTGAGTTATATTTTGAATTATTGGCTCATGCCCAGATGAAGATTTTCATCTGGAGTCCCTGGTCGACCAAAACCCTAATTTGGTGACACTTGCGATCTTGTGGTTAATCCACTTGGAATGCTGCAACCTTGTGCCTGATTCTTGATGTGGGAGTCCTCTTGATTATTTATGTGTGTTTGAGAGGTTAGACAAGTTGAAGATCGTGTCATTTCTTGATTGATCCTCTGTCTAAATGCTCTGAGAGAGCTTGAAACCCTAGTCCTTGATTGTGGTGAATGCTCAAACATCTCTGAGGAGATTGATGAGACATGATGGTTCATCCATATTGTGATGATGATTTGCACAATGATGGGAAATCTTAGTGGTCAAAATTTGGGGTATGACACTATCTCTATAGATCTTGATGCCCAAAATGTACTCAACATCCACAAGATCTTTCATAAAGAAATATTTCTTTAACCATCTCTTGACTGACTTAAGCATGGGAATGTTGTTTCCTAGGAGAAGTATGTCATCCGCAAAAAAGACAAAAAATGTAACACCCTGATTTTTGATATTTTATTTTTAAGTGAGTTTTGGAGTGTTTTTTAATTTAATTATTTAAGTTGATTAATTTTGGGTAGTATTAGTGTAGAAGTTAGAATTGGTGGTTTAGCCGTAAACTAGATTTAGGTAGATTTTTAATTATTTAAATAATCGAGAAAATAAGAGAAATTGAGACTTTGGGGAGAAAAATATATTTTTTTGAATAAATTAGGGAGGTGGGTAGAGTTTTTGTAGAAATATCATTGATTTTAATTATTTATAAATAATAGAAAGAATAGAAAAATGTGAGATAATTGGTTTTGGGGAGGAAAATAGAAATATAATAAAAATTGAGAATGAAGGTAGAAATACTGGGAGATAAGTGGATTAAAAAGAATTAATAAAATGGGATTAGGTTTTTGTTTTAAATAGGGGAGTTGAGAGAGAAGTTATTCAGTACGTCTTTTGGATGGAAAATAGGCATAAGAGAGAAAACTTATAAGAAGCTTTTGGAAGGAAACAGAGAAAATCCCATATCCAAAGCTTTATCGTTGTTATAATTTCGAGGCCAGGGTCTGCCCCTCAGTCGAGAATGCCCAACCCACAGGACATGAGATGGCCCAACAAAGACCTCTTTACAAGACCACTGTCGGGTGCAAACACGCCCCAACAACGTCGAGCTCAGCAGAGTCCGTCGAGTAGAGGCATCAAGCCCCTCAGGGCTCGCTCTTCCTTGACACTCAGGTGCTCCTCCCTGCGAGGAGCCATCTCCTTCTCACATAAGGGTCCTCCCCGCGAGGACACGTCTCTCCCCGACACGCAAGACTCCTCCCCGCGAGGACACGTTCTCATGTAACCACCCACTCCCGATGGAATCGGTCTGCCCTAATTCCGGAGATCTAGGAACAGTTACCCCATGGCGAAGACCACGTGCTGGTCTTCACTATGCCACGTAAGCCCTGGAAGTTACTTGGATTGGGCCTGGCAATCCAGCCCAATGCAAGTAACCGTTGGCCCCACGCTGGAGGCTCTCTATAAATACCCTCTCACTTGAGACGGTCAGGGGACACACACTTTCTTACTCTCACCTCTGTACTTGCTATTATTCTCTAACCGTTACCATACTTGAGTGTCGGAGTACCTTGCAGGTACACCCCCCCCCCCCCCCCCCCCCCCCCCCCGCGGCCGTCTTTCAACCTCACCGGAGCTAAAGTCCAGACGACGTCGTTGGCCACCAGATACTGTCTGATCCAGGTACGATCAGTGGCGCCGTCTGTGGGAACTCTTTGCTTCCCTGTTTTTCCCTCGAAAAACCAAAGTAATCCTCTCATTCATCACCAGCATGGCCAATCCGTCCGCTAACAAAGCTCTGGACACCATCCTCGCACAACTCGAGAATGGGAACCACCACGAGGACGCCGCTATCCTCAACGGCGATGAAGGCGACGTAAGAGACGGGCAGACCGCCTCCCCGGACTCCCAAGACGTAGCTGACAACGCCGCCCGCCAAGATGATCAGCAAGCCATTTTTCAGCCAGTTGCCCCTCCGCCCAATGCAGATTCGAGCACCGTGGCCCTGTTTGCCTTGATCAATCATACCAACCAGCTGATCACACACCAGAATACCAGAATTGAAGCACTGGAGCAAGGGCGGGCACGACGATCTTCCCCGCGAAGACATCGTCGTCCACCGTCACCTCGTCGTTCTCCTTCCCCGCGAAGGACCCCGTCAGACGAATCTCGAACCCCCTTGCCAGTGCGCGGAGGCCACCGGCCACGTCTTGAGCGCCCCCAGCCGACGATCTCCCAGAAACGCTATCGTTCCCCGCCTCGGAAGGAACCCAAGGCCTCCACCACCACCAAGAAGTCCAAACAGACCGAGGAGAGGCTGAGGAACCGTTCGAGGAATTCCCCTCCACGACATCAGTGATCCCCTTCGAGGTCCCCGACAGGAAGTGACGACGACCAGAGGACCCCTCTGTCATGGGAGATCATGAACGCCCTAATTCCTGCGGGTATGGAGAAACCTCCGCAACTGGGGAACTACGACGGCCTGGCCGATCCCGACGACCACGTCGAAATTTTCGAAGCCATGCTCGACTTCAGAAACGTCAGGGAAGCCATTAAGTGCAGGTTTTTCCCCACCACCTTGCGGAAGGACGCCATGACTTGGTACAAGGGTCTGGCACCCGGGTCGATCACATCCTGGAAGCAACTAAGACAACGCTTCACCAAACACTTTACTGCATCTCGTCGACACCCAAAGACGGAGGCTGCCCTAGAAAGCATCTTCCAAGGAAAGAACGAATCTCTCCAGAACTACATTGAGAGATTCAACAGAGAAGCTGCCGAGGTCCATACGGCCGACGACATGAAGAAGTATTTAATCATCCATGGGCTACATTTTGGATCTGACTTTGCCAAGGCCGTGGGCCTCCGCAGACCCCGCCGTCTGGAGGATCTCCTCCAACGGGCTCAGTCATACATAGAGCTCGAGGAGTCGGAGGCAGCGCAGATCGCCCTTGAATCGAGACGCAAAGAAGGCCCCCGCGGCCACAAAGAAGAAGACTCTCCTCCCCGACGAGGAGGAGAAAGAAAGAGAGATAATCGCCCCCGTGAACCTCGTGAACCACACGAACCAGCTGGCCGGCTCATTGAATACACCCCACTCAATGCTCCCCGCGCACGAATCCTCACCGAGTGCCAGAACTCAGAGTTTGTGAAAGGAGGAGTCCGCTTTCCGAAGCCCACTGCCCCCAAATCAAACATTGACAAGTCAAAATACTGTAGGTTCCACCGGAGCCACAAGCATGTAACAGAAGACTGCATCCATCTCAAGGATGCAATCGAAATTCTCATCAAGGAAGGACACTTGAAGAAATACGCCCAGAAGAACGACACTCCTCGTCCCAGCTCCCGGGAAGCCCAGAACGTCGAAGAGACGACACCTCCTCCCGACGAGAGTCGGCTTCAGGTCGCCCTCAGTGTCACTCAACCCGAATATTTCTTTGTCCCCCCAATCATTGAGGGCCAAGAAGCAATTCGTAACATGTGGGTGACCTTCCCCCACGAGGACCCCGTCGCTGCCCGGAGCACCTGGGAAAGCTTCCCCAAAGCGGTGGTCATCTCCGGGGGTGGCCCCGAGAAGTTGTCTGTTGGATCGATCAAACGGAAATTTGATGAGCTGGAATCCGCAACGTCGGCGAAGACAACCACTCTCGAGAAAGTGCGGGGGAACTCGAACCCTATCACCTTCTACCTCGAGGAACTCCCCGGGGGGCGACAAACGTTACTATCCCTCTCCTGGTCAGGGCACAGATGGCGAACTTTGACATTCGAAGGATCCTCGTTGACCAGGGAAGTTCGGTCGACATCATGTATGCCCATCTATTCGGGACCCTTCAGCTCGACGAGAGACATCTGACCCCGTACGTCGGTTCAGATCTGTAAGGGTTCAACGAAACCACCAGCAGGCCATGGGGTTACGTTGAGCTGATGGTTACATTCGGGGCCTAAATCACTACCCGACAGGTGAAGATCCATTTTCTGGTGGTCGAATGCCCATCCCTTTACAACTGTATCCTCGGGAGGACCACCCTGGCCGAGCTTACAGCGGTGCTATCGACAGTCCACCTCAAAATGAAGTACTACACGGACATGGGACGAGTAGTGACATTGCACGGGGACATAGACGCGGCCAGGAGATGCTTCGACGCCGCTATCAAAGGCATGAGTTCCATCGACACCAAACCCAAGACCGTAGCCAAGCCACCCCCGGACGCCGAACAGGTACCTCTCCCGCGTGTCAACGCGGTCGAACTCGACAGCAGGTTCCCGGGCGAACCCGATGAAGACAGGATAGAAGACCTCGACCTCCAGGCGGAAAACAATGGGCGGCCTCTCCACCCAATGCGCCCTATCACCGACGGAGACTTTGAACTCGTGGTACTCGGGGACGATCCCGACCGTAACGTAAAGATTGGCACCGGAATCCCCGACCTGGCAAAGAAGAAGCTGAAGGCATGTCTAAGGGAGAACGCTGATCTCTTTGCATGGAGCGCCTCCGAGATGCCTGGCCTCAACCCCGAGGTGGCTTGTCATCAGCTCGTATTAGATCCGGCCGCTTCGGCGTTCGGGCAGGTAAGTTCCTCGAATTTTACCTCACAGAGTGAGGAATCGAAGCCAACCCCGACAAGTGTAGGGCTTTTTCTGAGATCCCTACTCCGGACTCAAAGAAGTCGATACAATCATTGAACGGGATGCTCATCGCTCTCTCCCGCTTTGTCGCCAAGTCTGCACAGTACGCACTCCCATTTTTCAAACTTCTTCGGAAAAAAGCGGAGTTTGAGTGGAGCGAAGAATGCGAGCAGGTGCTCCTCCACCTAAAACAAGTCCTATCGCATCCCCTGGTCCTCTCACGGCCCGAGGGCGGGGATACACTTTTCTTGTACCTTGCAATCACGAGTGAAGCAGTCAGCGCCGTCCTCATCCGGTAAACCCCAGACGGGCAGAAGCCAATTTACTTCACGAGCAAAGCCCTCCAAGGCCCCAAGCTTAGGTATCACCAGATAGAGAAAGTCGTCCTGGCCCTCGTCACTGCGGCCAGAAGGCTACGCCACTACTTCCTCGCCCACACTGTCGTCGTAAGGACCGAACAACCTATAAGGCAGCTCCTTGGACGACCGGACATGGCGGGGAGAATGCTCAGGGGGTCGCTCGAACTCGCCGAGTTTGACATCCAATACGAAGGGAGGAAATCCCTAAAGGCTCAGGTATTATCCGACTTTGTAGCGGAGATGACCGTTCCGGAACCTTCGACCAACGGATCCCAGAAATGGACGATCTATGTCGACGGAGCATCCAGCCCGAAGGGAAGGGGGCAGGCATCATCCTCAAAAACAAGGAAGGCATCCTGATCGAGGTATCCCTTGAACTATCCTTCCCGACGTCGAACAACCAAGCGGAGTACGAGGCCTTCCTCGTCGGACTTCGGCTGGCCGAGGACCTCGGTGCCAAGGAGGTCAAACTCTTCACAGCTCCCAGCTCATAGCCTCGCAAGTCCGAGGAGAATACCAGGCCAAGAACGACAACCTCATAGAATACTTGGCCTTGGTGAAAGAAAAGATGAAAAAGTTCACCTCCGCGGAAGTAACTCACATCCCCCGCGAGCACAATGCCCGAGCAGATGTCTTGTCCAAATTGGCAAGCACAAAGAAGAAAGGCGGGAACAAATCCGTCATACAATAAGTACTTTCCCGGCCGAGCATCGACAAACCCACGAACCCAGTGGCGGACGTAAACGCCATTGGTGACAGCAATTGCTGGATGACCCCTGTGTACGAGTACCTCACGACGGGAAAACTGCCCGAAAATCCTAAAGAAGCTGGAATGGTCAAGCGGTGGGCATACTCATACACGATAGTCGAGGACAAGATATACCGGCGAGGGTTCTCTATCGCCCTCCTCAGGTGTGTCGAGGAGACCAAGGTCCCCGGCATCCTCCAGGAAATCCATGAAGGAATCAATACACAACACCTCGGCGGGCGATCGTTAGCCCGTAAGGCGCTTCAAGCAGGGTATTACTGGCCCACCATGCAACAGGATGCCAAGGAACACGTAAAGAAGTGCGACAGATGCCAATGACACGGGGACATGCACCTTTCTCCTCCCAACGAGCTCAAAACACTGTCCTCCCCGTGGTCGTTCACGTGGTGGGGGATGGATATCCTCGGACCTTTCGTCCAGGGGTCATATAAAAAAATACCTCATCGTCGGGGTTGACTACTTCATGAAGTGGATTGAGGCAGAAGCATTGGCCAAAATCACGGCCTTCAACATACTGCGTTTTTACAAAAGGAATATCCTCGCCGATTCGGCGTTCCTCAAGCTATTTTCACCGACAACGAAACACAGCTCACCGACAAGAACTTCCAAGACTTCGTCTCCAAGCTAGGCACGAAGCAGCACTTCAAGTCGGTCGAGCACCCTCAAACGAACGGACAGGCTAAGGCGGCGAACAGAGTAATCCTACGAGGACTTAAACGTCGACTAGGCGACGCCAAACAACAGTGGGTCGAGGAGCTACACAGCGTCCTCTGGGCCTACCGAACGACCCCACATTCCACGATCGGGGAGACCCCTTTCCCTCAGACCTACAGAATGGAAGCGGTGATCCTCGTGGAAATCAGGGAACCCTCGAGGAGGATAAAAGCCCCCCTCGACGGGGACGCGAACGACGAAGCCCTGAGGGAAGAACTCGATTTCGTCGAGGAGACACGTTCGGGCGCTTCTCTCCGAGAAGCTTCACTTAAGCAGAAAATAACACTACGTTATAACGACAAAGTTATCAAACCTGATTTTCAGGTGGGAACCCTCGTCCTACGAAGGAACCAGAAAGATTCGCGAGAAGGCAAACTCGCCGCGAACTGGGAGGGCCCGTATAGCATCCGCGCGAAAACGGGGGCAGGAGCCTACTTCCTCGAAAATCTGCACGGGGAAGAACTTGCTCGACCATGGAACGCTGAGAAGCTCAAACAGTACAACAGTTAACCACTGCCCGCGGCTCACGAACACCGCGATTACGGGGATGCACTAAGGTACGAGCGCGTTACCCCTATACAGAACACGATGATCAAAAGCCGTGTCGTGTGTGCGCGAGGACTTTTGATCTGACGGGGATACCTCGATCAAGCTCTGCCGTCGTTGTACCAATTAGGAAGAACACCCAGCTCGCGATGGGAAGTTCATACCACGAAGCTAAGACCTCGATCGAGCTCTTAGCCTCGTTGAAGGTCGGAATACGTCTCCGACCACCCGACCAGCTCTCCACGCGGTCAGGGACTATCAAGGTCGAGAAAATCCCAAGGTCTTTATTACTTAGACAAAAACAAAGTTTAACAAATGCTATAACATCACACACAGTATAAACAATACAAACAGCACACGAGCAGATAAGCAAAATTGCATTAAAGCGGGCAGAAGCCCATTGTACAAATATTACAAACAAGTATCAAAAGCTCCTGGCACGCAGGCCAGGCATAAGTATTGAAAAATAAATAAAACAGCTCGCAGGCCGAACAAAACAAAGAAGAAAAGCCAACTCGGCGACAGTCCCTTTGGGCTCCTCGCATTCATGAACCTCGTCCACCCGCATCGGCTACACGATTTGACCGTCGACCACCTCAGAGTCAGGGTCAATCCCTTCGGTTGTGAGGTCGGGGTTCAAAACCCGAAGCTGCTGCACGGCGTTTCTGAATCCTATGTCAGCCGCTTTGAGGTTGTCCTCCTCGGACTGCTGGAGCTTCGCTATGAGCGCTGCCCGCGAGGTCAACAACCTATCTTCCTCGATTTCCTCATCAGCAGGGCGGACAACCTCCTCCAACTCGGCATTCCTCGCCAAGAGACGATCCCTCTCCTCTTCAATCTCGATGAAACGTCTCCGCTCTTCCTCAACATTCTTCAACTTTTCTTCCAACTGCCCTTGAAGCTCGACTTGGGCCTGGTTCTGGCTTTTACATTCGGCCAGCTCCTTGCCCACCTTCTCCATTTCAGCTGAGATAGACTGGAAACTCTCGCGCAACCTGTTCAGTTCACCTTTCGGGCACGCCTCGTCGTTCAGAACCAGGACAGCCGCACAAACCCGCATCACAGCGGACACATCCTCCACCAGAGCCTTTCTCCGAGAGACCTTGTCGACGCCTAGGATGGCCTGAGCTTCGGGGGCACCCACGCAAAGGGAATTATTCCCCATGAAAAAGTTCGGCCTCGAGTGACAAGGCGGGAGCACGAATTTTACAGCAGGGGGAACCTCATTCTCAGTAAGGTCGATGGCCACTGTGTCCGCAACCCGCCGCCTCTTCGGGGAGACCTGGGGCTGGGAGAATCATTATCTTGGTGAGATCTAGAAGAACCCCCAGTTGTTAGAGTGGGAACAGATTCCTGGCCTCGGATCTGCTCGAGACGGCTTTTGCCTCCCTTCTTCACAACGCGGCTAGCCTTCAACTTTTTGAGGCGCTCCTCAGCAGACGACATCTTACCTGCACAGAAAACAAAGAGGTCAGTAATTCGAAAAGAAAAACGAGGGGAAAAAAAGGTCGGGGAAGCCACCCCACCTAACAGCTCGAGAGCCTCCTCGTCAGAAAACGTCTCGAGGAGAGCCCTAGTGTTGATCAATCGACGCTTCGTTATGACCTCCCCATCGTCGCCCAGAAGCAAGTCCCCGTTCGGCGTCACGAACTTGGCTCTGTTAAACCCATTAACGAAAGTGACTATTCTCTCGTAAGCCAGGCGATCTCCCTTGTCCAAACGGCCAGGACTGACTTTGTAGCTGTCCGTCCCCTTTTTGAATTGTTCTTCCGTCCAGAACAAGGGGAATCTTGGCTCAAGGACCTCCTCCGTTTGCCCGTCCGCTTCAAGGGAAACTCGGCAATACACCGAATTCACAGCTTCAAGAGTGACCAGCCTCACGATATAATACCGGTGTTTAAAGTCATAAACCGAATCCAAAGAAGTGTGAAACAGGCTGCGCACTTGCTTGAAAGACACCCAGCCGTGTCTGCCATCGGAGGCTTGTCGCTGGAGGTGGAAGATGCGAAAGAAGAGAGGCACGGTTGCTCCGATTCGGAGATATTTGCAGACGAGCTCGAAAGCTCGGATGAAAGCGAGGGAGTTCGGGTGGAGCTGCGAAGGCGCCAGACACAACCAAACGAATACCGCCTGTTGAAAATCTATAAAGGGAAGAGGCCACCCCGCCTTGTCGAACATGAACTCGTAAAGAGGGAACCTCATCCCTCGGTACGTCGAGCATATGCGATGGTGTGCTTGAGGTCGGAACACCTTCCACGACTTTGAGGAACCCACCACTTGGTGCTCGACTGTACAAAAAATAGTGTCCTCGTCCTCGTCAACAAAATGGGAAGCAATGTTCAACGGCTCATCGCTGACCCACTCCTCGAGGGGACGTTCCTCAACCTTAGCGATAGGCACCATTGGAGAGTCGGGTTGGTCGTCGACGTCCAAAGATCCCTTAGCCACGGGCAATACGTCCATTTACCTGAAAAGCAGAAGGAAATGGTGAATTCGATGACCCATATCAAATCCACCCCTTCCACCGCTGATCAAGTGAAGGGGCGAGGAGGGAACGTCGGGGAACGCGAACCCGCGACCATCCTCGGGTCCGCCGGGAGCGAAATTGGGCAGGACCCCGGGGTATTCGACCCATATCCCCGAGATAAGCGTCAGCTCCCCGGGCATTCCGTCCTTGAACCCCTGAATGTTCAACAAAGAGCTGAGAAACGTTCATCTCACGACTCCGGGATATTCTTCGTGTCCTCGGAAATTTCATCGCCTCTCCCCGCGGGATTCAATAACTAAACTATGAAATTCCGCCATTTTCGCCGGATATTTCGTGATTTCCATGGGAACTTCATCAGTTCACCATAAGATTCACCCTACAAATGCAGACGAAAGGAGAAAAATAAAGAAAGAAACTTACTTGAAATACGCTTTTTAGGGTTCCGGCACAGCGGTCGTCGGTGGAGAACAGCGGCAGGCAGCGGCGAAAAAATGGAGAAGAAGAGAATGGAGAGTCTGAGAGGAAAATAGCAAAGGGTACAAATGAAACGAGGTGATTGTACCTGGATCAGACAGTATCTGGTGGCCAACAACGTCGTCTGGACTTCGGCTCCGGTGTGGTTGAAAGACGGCCGGGGGGGGGGGGGGTGTACCTGCAAGGTACTCCGACGCTCAAGTAAGGTAACGGTCAGAGAATAATAGCAAGTACAGAGGTGAGAGTAAGAAAATGTATGTAACCTGACCCTCTCAAGTGAGAGGGTATTTATAGAGAGCCCCCAGCGCGGGGCCAACGGTTACTTGCATTGGGTTGGATTGCCAGGCCCAATCCAAGTAACTGTCAGGGCTTACGTGGCGTAGTGAAGACCATCACGTGGTCTTTTCCTTGGGGTAACCGTTCCTAGATCTCCGGAATTAGGGCAGACCGATTCCATCGGGAGTGGGTGGTTACATGAGAACGTGTCCTCGCGGGGAGGAGTCTTGCGTGTCGGGGAGAGACGTGTCCTCGCGGGGAGGACTCTTATGTGAGAAGGAGATAGCTCCCCGCAAGGAGGAGCACCTGAGTGTCGAGGAAGAGCGAGCCCTGAGGGGCTTGATGCCTCTGCTCGACGGACTCTGCTGAGCCCGACGCTGTTGGGGCGTGTTTGTGCCCGACAGTGGTCTTGTAAAGAGGTCCTTGTTGGGCCATCTCATGTCATGTGGGTTGGGCCTTCTCGACTGAGAGGCAGACCCTGGCCCAGTCTAGAACAGGAGCCCCCCAAGTCGTTGCTCTGAAGTGTCAGAGTAATGACTTAGGGGTCAACAAGCATGTCGGGGAAGTATCGATCGCGTGACCGCGATGAGGGGAACTTGTTTGAGATCAACTGGTCGTATCGTCGGGGAGCCAAATGTTCGTTGGGTAGAAATCGACGAGCAGACTCGAGCGTGGGTGTTCGCGGATGGTCGACCCAGCGGGGATGCGAGAAGTTCGAACTTGGGTGCCGAAGCAAATGGAGAGACGCGTGTTGGGGAGCGAACAGTCGCATGTATGCCACGTGTCAGACGCCATCATTGCCTAGGGGTGACTAGGCTAGGGTAGTGTACTCTAGTAGTCTAAAACCCTTCGAATTCCGTGAGGATCCTATAAATAGGCCCCACCTCATTTCATTTGCACCGTTTGCTCTTTTCCTCTCAGACTCTCCCTCTGTTCTTCTCCGTTTTTCCGCCGCTGCCTTCCACCATTCTCCGCCGTTCTCCACCGACGACCGCCGTGCCGGAACCCTAAAAAACGTATTTCAAGTAAGTTTCTTTATTTCTTTTTCTCCTTTCTTCTGCATTTGTAGGGTGAACCTTATGGTGAACTGATGAAGTTCCCATGGAAATCACGAAATATCCGGCGAAAACGGCGGAATTTCATAGTTTAGTTGTTGAATCCCGCGGGGAGAGGCGATGAAATTTCCGAGGACACGAAGAATATCCCGGGGTCGTGAGATGAACGTTTCTCAGCTCTTTGTTGAACATTCCGGGGTTCAAGGACGGAATCCCCGGGGAGCCGACGCTTATCTCGGGGATATGGGTCGAATACCCCGGGGTCCCGCCCAATTTCTCTCCCGGCGGACCCGAGGATGGTCGCGGGTTCGCGTTCCCTCCTCGCCCCTTCACTTGATCAGCGGTGGAAGGGGTGGATTTGATATGGGTCATTGAATTCACCATTTCCTTCTGCTTTTCAGGTAAATGGACGTATTGCCCGTGGCTGAGGGATCTTTGGACGTCGACGACCAACCCGACTCTCCAATGGCGCCAATCGCTAGGGTCGAGGAACGTCCCCTCGAGGAGTAGGTCAGCGATGAGCCGTTGAACATTGCTTCCCATTTTGTTGACGAGGACGAGGACACAATTTTTTGTACAGTCGAGCACTAAGTGGTGGGTTCCTCAAAGTCGTGGAAGGTGTTCTGACCTCAAGCACCCCATCGTATATGCTCGACGTACCGAGGGATGAGGTTCCCTCTTTACGAGTTCATGTTCGACAAGGCGGGGGTGGCGTCTTCCCTTTACAGATTTTCAACAGGCGGTATTCGTTTGGTTGCGCCTGGCGCCTTCACAGCTCCACCCCAACTCCCTCGCTTTCATCCGAGCTTTCGAGCTCGTCTGCAAATATCTCCGAATCGGGGCAACCGTGCCTCTCTTCTTTCGCATCTTCCACCTCCAGCGACAGGCCTACGATGGCAGACACGGCTGGGTGTCTTTCAAGCAAGTGAGCAGCCTGTTTCACACTTATTTGGATTCCGTTCGTGACTTTAAACACCGGTATTATATCGTGAGGCCGGTCACTCTTGAAGCCGTGAATTCGGTGTATTGCCGAGTTTCCCGTGAAGCGGACGGGCAAACGGAGGAGGTCCTCGAGCCAAGATTCCCCTTGTTCTGGACGGAAGAACACTTCAAAAAGGGGACGGACAACTACAAAGTTAGTCCTGACCGTTTGGACGAGGGGGATCGCCTGGCTTACGAGAGAATAGTCGCTTTCGTTAACGGGTTTAACAAAGCCAAGTTCGTGACGCCGAACGGGGACTTCCTCTGGGCGACGATGGGGAGGTCTTAACGAAGCGTCGATTGATCAACACTAGGGCTCTCCTCGAGACGTTTTCTGACGAGGAGGCTCTTGAGCTGTTAGGTGGGGTGGCTTCCCCGACCTTTTTTTCCCCTCGTTTTTCTTTTCGAATTACTGACCTCTTCGTTTTCTGTGCAGGTAAGATGTCGTCTGCTGAGGAGCACCTCAAAAAGTTGAAGGCTAACTGCGCTGCAAAGAAGGGAGGCAAAAGTCGTCTCGAGCAGATCCAAGGGTTGGAATCCGTTCCCACTCCGACAATCAGGGGTTCTTCTAGCTCTCACCAGGATAATGATTCTCCCAGCCCCCTGATCTCCCCGAAGAGGCGGTGGGTTGCGGACACAGTGGCCATCGACCTTAATGAGAATGAGGGTCCCCTGCTGTAAAATTCGTGCTACCGCCTTGTCACTTGAAGCCGGACTTTTTCATGGGGAATAATTCCCTTTGCGTGGGTGCCCCTGAAGCTCAGGTCATCCTAGGCGTCGACAAGGTCTCTCGGAGAAAGGCGCTGGTGGAGGATGTGTCCGCTGTGATGCGGGTTTGTGCGGCTGCCCTGGTTCTGAGCGACGAGGCGTGCCCGAAAGGCGAACTGAACAGGTTGCGCGAGAATTTCCAGTCTATCTCAGCTGAAATGGAGAAGGTGGGCAAGGAGCTGGCTAACTGTAAAAGCCAGAACCGGGCCCAAGTCGAGCTTCAAGGGCAGTTGGAAGAAAAGTTGAAGAATGCTGAGGAAGAGCGGAGACGTCTCGTCGGGATTGAAGAGAAGAGGGATCGTCTCTTGGCGAGGAATGCCGAGTTGGAGGAGGTTGTCCACCCTGCTGATGAGGAAACCGAGGAAGATAGGTTGTTGACCTCGCGGGAAGCGCTCATAGCGAAGCTCTAGCAGTCCGAGGAGGACAACCTCGAAGCGGCCGACATAGGATTCAGAAACGCCGTGCAGCAGCTTCGGGTTCTGAACCCCAACCTCACAACCGAAGGGATTGACCCCGACTCTGAGGTGGTCGACGGTCAAATCGTACAGCCGATGCGGGTGGATGAGGTCCATGAATGCGAGGAGCCCGAAGGGACTGTCGCCGAGTTGGCTTTTCTTCTTTGTTTTGTTTGGCCTGCGAGCCATTTTATTTATTTTTCAATACGTATGCCCGGCCTGCGTGCTAGGGGCTTTTGATACTTGTTTGTAATATTTGTACAATGGGCTTCTGCCCGCTTTAATGCAATTTTGCTTATCTGCTCGTATGATGTTTGTATTGTTTATACTATGTGTGATGTTATAGCATTTTTTATACTTTGTTTTTGTCTAAGTAATAAAGACCTTGGGATTTGCTCGACCTTGATAGTCCCTGGCCGCGTGGAGAGCTGGTCGGGTGGTCGGAGACGTATTCCGACCTTCAACAAGGCTAAGAGCTCGATCGAGGTCTTAGCTTCGTGGCGTGAACTTCCCATCGCGAGCTGGGTGTTTTTCCTAATTGGTACAACGACATCGAAATTCGATCGAGGTATCCCCGTCGGATCAAAAGTCCTCGCGCACACACGACGCGACCTTTGATCATCGTGTTCTGTATAGGGGTGACACGCTCGTACCTTAATGTGTCCCCATAATCGCGGTGTTCGTGAGTCGCGGGCAATGCTTAACTGTAGTATTGTTTGAGCTTCTCAGCGTTCCATGGTCTAGCAAGTTCTTCCCCGTGCAGATTTTCGAGGAAATAGGCTCTTGTCCCCGTTTTCGCGCGGACGCAGTACGGGCCCTCCCAGTTCGCGATGAGTTTGCCTTCTCGCGAGTCTTTCTGGTTCCTTCGTAGGACGAGGGTGCCCACATGAAAACCACGTTTGATAACTTGGTCGTTATAATGTAGTGTTATTTTCTGCTTAAGTGAAGCTTCTCGGAGAGAAGCGCCCGAACATGTCTCCTCGACGAAATCGAGTTCTTCCCTCAGGGCTTCGTCGTTCGCGTCCCCGTCGAGGAGGGCTTCTGTCCTCCTCCAGGGTTCCCTGATTTCCACAGGGATCACCGCTTCCGTTCCGTAGGTCAGACGGAAAGGGGTCTCCCCGGTCGTGGAATGTGGGGTCATTCGGTAGGCCCAGTGGACGATGTGTAGCTCCTCGACCCACCGTTGTTTGGCGTCGCCTAGTCGACGTTTAAGTCCTCGTAGGATTACTCTGTTCGCCGCCTCAGCCTGTCCGTTCATTTGAGGGTGCTCGACCGACGTGAAGTGTTGCTTCGTGCCTAGCTTGGAGACGAAGTCTTGGAAGTTCTTGTCGGTGAACTGTGTTTCGTTGTTGGTGATAATAGCTTGAGGCACGCCGAATCGGGTGAGGATGTTCCTTTTGAAAAAACACAGTATGTTGAAGGCCGTGATTTTGGCCAATTCTTCCGCCTTAATCCACTTCGTGAAGTAGTCCACCCCGACGATGAGGTATTTGTTTTGATATGACCCCTGGACGAAAGGTCCGAGGATATCCATCCCCCACCACGCGAACGGCCACGGGGAGGACAGTGTTTTGAGCTCGTTGGGAGGAGCAAGGGGAATGTCCCCGTGTCGTTGGCATCTGTCGCACTTCTTGACGTGTTTCTTGGCGTCCTGTTGCATGATGGGCCAGTAATACCCTGCTCGAAGCGCCTTACGGGCTAACGATCGCCCGCCGAGGTGTTGTGCATTGATTCCTTCGTGGATTTCCTGGAGGATGTCGGGGACCTTGGTCTCCTCGACGCACTTGAGGAGGGGGATAGAGAACCCTCGCCGGTATAGCTTGTCTTTGACTATCGTGTATGAGCATGCCCGCCGCTTGACCATTCCGACTTCTTTGGGATTTTCGGGCAGTTTCCCCATCGCGAGGTACTCGTACACGGGGGTCATCCAGCAATTACTGTCACCAATGGCGTTTACGTCTGCCACTGGAGTGGGTTTGTCGATGCTCGGCCGGGAAAGAACTTCTTGTATGACGGATTCGTTCCCGCCTTTCTTTTTTGTGCTTGCCAATTTGGACAAGACATCTGCTCGGGCATTGTGCTCGCGGGGGATATGAGTTACTTCCGCGGAGGTGAACTTTTTCATCTTTTCTTTCACCAAGGCCAAGTATTCTACGAGGTTGTCGTTCTTGGCCTGGTACTCTCCTCGGACTTGCGAGGCCACGAGCTGGGAGTCGGTGAAGAGTTTGACCTCCTTGGCACCGAGGTCCTTGGCCAGCCGAAGTCCGGCAAGGAAGGCCTCGTACTCCGCTTGGTTGTTCGACGTCAGGAAGGATAGTTCGAGGGATACCTCGATCAGGATGCCTTCCTCATTTTCGAGGATGATGCCCGCCCCACTTTCCTTTGGGCTGGATGCTCCGTCGACATAGATCATCCATTTCTGGGATCCGTTGGTCGAAGGTTCCGGGATGGTCATCTGCGCTACAAAGTCGGCCAATACCTGAGCCTTCAAGGCTTTCCTCCCTTCGTATTGGATGTCAAACTCGGCGAGTTCGAGCGACCACCAGAGCATCCTCCCCGCCATGTCCGGTCATCCAAGGAGCTGCCTTATAGGCTGTTCGGTCCTTACGACGAAAGTGTGGGCAAGGAAGTAGTGGCGTAGCCTCCTGGCTGCAGTGACGAGGGCCAGGGCGACTTTCTTTATCTGCTGATACCTAAGCTCGGGGCCTTGGAGGGCTTTGCTCGTGAAGTAAATTGGCTTCTGCCCGTCCGGGGTTTCCCGAATGAGGACGGCGCTGACTGCTTCACTCGTGATTGTAAGGTACAAGAAAAGTGTCTCCCCGCCCTCGGGCCGTGAGAGGACCGGGGGTTGCGATAGGACTTGTTTTAGGTGGAGGAGCGCCTGCTCGCATTCTTCGCTCCACTCAAACTCCGCTTTTTGTCGAAGAAGTTTGAAAAATGGGAGTGCGTACTGTGCAGACTTGGCAACGAAGCGGGAGAGAGCGGTGAGCATCCCGTTCAATGATTGTATCGACTTCTTTGAGTCCGGAGTAGGGATCTCGGAAAAAGCCCTACACTTGTCGGGGTTGGCCTCGATTCCTCGCTCTGTGAGGTAAAATCCGAGGAACTTACCTGCCCGAACGCCGAAGGTGCATTTGTCGGGATTGAACCTCATGCGGCATCTCCTCGCCGTGTCGAACACCTTCTTGAGGTGCGCGGTGTGGTCGACTTCTTCCGCTGATTTGACGATCATGTCGTCCATATAGACCTCAATCATGTCAGCGATTTCAGCCCGGAAAACCTTATTCATCATCCGTTGGTAGGTCGTACCGGCATTTTTCAGACCGAAGGGCATCACGTTGTAATAGTAGTTGCCCGACGTGGTCATGAAAGCCGTGTGCTGTTTGTCGACCTTGTCCATGGGAATTTGGTTGTATCCCGAGTAAGCGTCCATGAAGGATAATAGTCTGTAACCTGCAGAATTGTCGACCAGTTGGTCGATGTTAGGCAAAGGGTAGCAGTCTTTCGGGCAAGCCCGATTAAGATCAGTATAATCAACGCACATCCTCTATTTTCCATTATTCTTTTTAACAAGTACAACATTGGATAGCCAGGTTGTGTACCTGGCCTCCGAAATAAAATTTGCCTCTAGGAGGTCTTTTACAGCTTTTTCAGCAGCCTCCGTTTTTTCGGGAGACTGCCTACGTCTACGTTGAGCTATGGCCCTAGCGGTCGAATCTACTGTGAGCTTATGGCAAGCCACCTCGGGGTCGAGGCCAGGCATATCGGAGGCGCTCCATGCAAAGAGATCAACGTTCTCCCTTAGACATGCCTTCAGCTGCTCCTTCGCCAGGTCGGGGATTCTGGTGCCAATCTTCACGTTACGGTCGGGATCGTCCCTGAGTACCACGAGCTCAAAGTCTCCGTCGAGGATGGGGCGCGTTGGGTGGAGAGGCTGCCCGTGGTTTTCCGCCTGGAGGTCAAGGTCTTCTGCCCCGTCTTCATCGGGTTCGCCCGGGAACCTGCTGTCGAGTTCGACCGCGTTGACGCGCGGGAGAGGTACCTGTTCGGCGTCCGGGGGTGGCTTGGCCACGGTCTTGGGTTTGGTGCCGATGGAACTCATGCCTTTGATAGCGGCGTCGAAGCATCTCCTGGCCGCGTCTATGTCCCCTTGCATTGTCACTACTCGTCCCCTGGCCGTGTAGTACTTCATTTTGAGGTGGACTGTTGATGGCACCTCCGTAAGCTCGGCCAGGGTGGTTCTCCCGAGGATGCAGTTGTAAAGGGATGGGCATTCGACCACCAGGAAACGGATCTTCACCTGTCGGGCAGTGTCTTCGGTCCCGAATGTAACCATCAGCTCAACGTAACCCCATGGCCTCGTGGTGATTCCGTTGAACCCCTGCATATCTGAACCAACGTACGGGGTCAGATGTCTCTCGTCGAGCTGAAGGGTCCCGAACAGATGGGCATACATGATGTCGACCGGACTTCCCTGGTCGACTAGGATCCTTCGAACGTCAAAGTTCGCCATCTGTGCCCTGACCAGGAGGGGAATAGTGGCGTTTGGCGCTCCCCCGGGGAGTTCCTCGAGGTAGAAAGTGATAGGGTTGGAGTTTCCCCGAACTTTCTTGAGAGTGGTTGTCTTCGCCGACGTTGCGGATTCCAGCTCATCAAATTTCTGCTTGATCGATCCTACGGACAACTTCTCGGGACCACCCCCGGAGATGACCATCGCATTGGGGAAGCTTTCCCAGGTGCTATGGGCAGCGACGGGGTCCTCGTGGGGGGACAAAGAAATATTCGGGTCGAGTGACACTGAGGGCGACCTGAAGCCGACTCTCGTCGATAGGAGGTGTCGTCTCCTCGACGTTTTGGGCTTCCCGAGAGCTGGGACGAGGAGTGTCATTCTTCTGGGCGTATTTCTTCAAGTGTCCTTCCTTGATGAGAATTTCGATTGCATCCTTGAGATGGATGCAGTCTTCTGTTACATGTCCGTGGCTCCGGTGGAACCTACAGTATTTTGACTTGTCAATGTTTGATTTGGGGGTAGTGGGCTTCGGAAAGCGGACTCCTCCTTTCACAAACTCTGAGTTCTGGCACTCGGAGAGGATTCGCGTGCGGGGAGCGTTGAGTGGGGTGTATTCAGTGAACCGGCCAGCTGGTCCGTGTGGTTCACGAGGTTCCCGGGGGCGATTATCTCTCTTCCTTTCTCCTCCTCGTCGGGGAGGAGAGTCTTCTTCTTTGTGGCCGCGGGGGCCTTCTTTGCATCTTGATTCAAGGGCGATTTGTGCTGCCTCTGACTCCTCGAGCTTGATGTACGACTGAGCCTGTTGGAGGAGATCCTCGAGACGGCGGGTCTGCGGAGGCCCGCGGACTTGGCAAAGTCAGATCCAAAACGTAGCCCATGGATGATTAAATACTTCTTCATGTCGTCGGTTGTATGGACCTCGACAGCTTCTCTGTTGAATCTCTCAATGTAGTTCTGGAGAGATTCGTTCTTCCTCTGGAAGATGCTTTCTATGGCATCTTCTGTCTTCGGGTGTCGACGAGATGTAGTAAAATGTTTGGTGAAGCGTTGTCTTAGTTGCTTCCAGGATGTGATCGACCCGGGTGCCAGACCGTTGTACCAAGTCATGGCGCCCTTCCGCAAGGTGGTGGGGAAAAGCCTGCACTTAATGGCTCCCCTGACATTTCTGAAGTCGAGCATGGCTTTGAAACTTTCGACGTGGTCGTCGGGGTCGGCCAGGCCGTCGTAGTTCCCCAGTTGCGGAGGTTTCTCCATGCCCGCAGGAATTGGGGCGTTCATGATCTCCCATGACAGAGGGGTTCTCTGGTCGTCGTCGTCACTTCCTGTCGGGGACCTCAAAGGGGATCGCTGATGCCGTGGAGGGGAATTCCTCGAACGGTTCCTCGGCCTCTCCTCGGTCTGTTTAGACTTCTTGGTAGTGGTGGAGGCCCTGGGTTCCTTCTGAGGCGGGGAACGAGGGCGTTTCTGGGAGATCGTCGGCTGGGGGCGCTCAAGACGTGGCCGGCGGCCTCTGCGCACCGGCGAGGGGGTTCGAGATTCATCAGAAGGAGTCCTTCGCAGGGAAGGAGAACGGCGAGGTGACGGTGGACGACGATGTCTTCGCGGGGAAGATCGCCATGCCCGCCCTTGCTCCAATGCTTGAATTCTGGTATTCTGGTGTGCGATCAGCTGGTTGGTCTGATTGATCAAGGCAAATAGGGCCACGGTGCTCGAATCTGCATTGGGCGGAGGAGCAACTGGCTGAAAAATGGTTTGCTGATCGTCTTGGAGGGCAGCGTTGTCAGCCACGTCTTGGGAGTCCGGGGAGGCGGTCTGCCCGTCTCTTACGTCGCCGTTGAGGGTAGCAACGTCCTCGTGGTGGTTTCTGTTCTCGAGTTGTGCGAGGACGGTGTCCAGAGCTTTGTGAGCGGACGGATTGGTCATGTTGGTGATGAATGAGAGGATTGCTTTGGTTTATCGAAGGAAAAACGGGGAAGCAAAAGTTCCCACAGACGGCCCTACTGATCGTACCTGGATCAGACAGTATCTGGTGGCCAACAACGTCATCTGGACTTCAGCTCCGGTGTGGTTGAAAGACGGCGGGGGGGGGGGGGGGGTGTACCTGCAAGGTACTCCGACGCTCAAGTAAGGTAACGGTCAGAGAATAATAGCAAGTACAGAGGTGAGAGTAAGAAAGTGTGTGTAACCTGACCCTCTCAAGTGAGAGGGTATTTATAGAGAGCCCCCAGCGCAGGGCCAACGGTTACTTGTATTGGGTTGGATTGCCAGGCCCAATCCAAGTAACTGCCAGGGCTTACGTGGCGTAGTGAAGACCAGCACGTGGTCTTCGCCCTGGGCTAACCGTTACTAGATCTCCGGAATTAGGGCAGACCGATTCCATCGGGAGTGGGTGGTTACATGAGAACGTGTCCTCGCGGGGAGGAGTCTTGCGTGTCGGGGAGAGACGTGTCCTCGCGGGGAGGACTCTTATGTGAGAAGGAGATGGCTCCCCGCAGGGAGGAGCACCTGAGTGTCGAGGAAGAGCGAGCCCTGAGGGGCTTGATGCCTTTGCTCGACGGACTCTGCTGAGCCCGACGCTGTTGGGGCGTGTTTGTGCCCGACAGTGGTCTTGTAAAGAGGTCCTTGTTGGGCCATCTCATGTCCTGTGGGTTGGGCCTTCTCGACTGAGGGGCAAACCCTAGCCCAGACCATAATAGTTTTTGTTTTAAATAGGGGAGTTGAGAGAGAAGTTATTCAGTACGTCTTTTGGATGGAATATAGGCATAAGAGAGAAAACTTATAAGAAGCTTTTGGAAGGAAAGAGTTAAAATCCCATATCCAAAGCTTTATGTTGTTATAATTTCGAGGTAAGGGGGTTCCTCATGTATGGGCGCTTAAGTAGATGGATAGTGTGGGTTTCTTACCCTCATTCCTTCTTCCCTTTCTTTTTCGTCTTTGATGATGGTTGAGGACGTTGAAGGTTTGATGCTTCCCTATGTATAAATCTTGAAGCCCCCTCTAGTGTGAAATAAGAAGAAGAAAGTTAGACTCTATAGATTCGAAGAGATTTGGACCAAGGATAAAAGATGTGAAGAGCTTGTAAAAAAGACTTGGTTGGATGATTCTAACTAAGGTGCTAACAAACTCTATGTAATTCAAGGCATTTAGGATTCTTTCATAGATTTCAGGCTAGGAGATGTTAGGGCATAGATTAATCATATAAAGAAACTTTTGAAAGATGAGAGACGCTGGAATGAGAGGGCGGAGGAGATCAAACTCAACAAGGCCCTAAAGTGACAAAGAAATTATCTATTAAGTGCGAAAAAAGCGATTTGGAGGAATATACGTAGAACCCTTTGTATTAGTGAAGGGCATCACAATACAAAATTCTTCCATGGAAAAGCAGAATAGTAAAGGAGAACAAACCACATTGCAAAAATCAAAGATGAAAGAGGGGTTTGGTGGAAGGGTGAGGACAATTGTGAAAGAATCCTGGTCAGTTATTTTTTAAAAAATTGTCTTCCTCTTATTCTCTTAACAATGATGATACCTTCTGTCAAGTGGTTAAAGGGAAGGAAACAAGGGAGAAATAATAGTGGTGTGTGTCGCTCCCAGGATTTTCATCCAGGTATAAACGCGAAAGTGGCGTGGAAAACAGAGTCGCCAGCCGTGTAAATTTATCCCAAGAGAGGGAAAGGGAACACCGCATAAACCTGAGGAAGAGGGAAAGGAATGGTCATCGTAACCATAGCCTGGGTTCGGGAGTCGGTTACGCGAGGGGAAGGTACTAGCACCCTACGCGTCCATCGTACTCGATGGGATCCACGCTTGTTGTCTATTCTAAGGGTGAGTTATCCTAACATCTAGGGCTGCACTAAAACGGGGGAGGGAAAAACAAAGACAGACTCGGTAGGACGTCGACTTCCTAGGCCTACGTACCCCCTTTGTGCAATGGGGAATTCAGAGTCAACGTAGTTCGGACCTAGTTCTTTTTGTGTTTTTTATGAGCGACGTTAAGTTCGCGTCCGACAGTTAGGGTCGATGCCTGTTTGCAACTCAGACGAAAAGTAACGTGCCCTTTTTGAAAATAGCCTTTAGTTTGACAATCCCGCAGGATAAAAAGGTTTGGAGTTTGTTTGTATTTTTTAGGACAGAAGTGACTTGAATTAGTTCATAACTCAACTTGAACCAAAGTCTATGACACGGGAACGAATGTGTCACATGGTCGTCCCCAATGGGACGTATGCTTAACACTCTAGAAGAGAGAAGGGGGACCCCTCAATCTTCATTTCCTATGTTTAAGGCTTGTGTGCAAGGCAAGTTGACCTTATTAAGTATCTTGGAAATTGTTATGAGATGAGAAGAGGGACTCAAAAGAAAAGAAAAAAAACACTAAGGGGATTCTATCCTAATGTTATCATGCAAAGGTGGCCCTAAGGGGAAGTTTGGAGGGAGACTATCCTATGGAATTTAGTCCTAATGTTATCATGCAAAGATGGCCCTAAAGGGAAGATTGACAACAACCTAAACCTAAAGAAAAGAAAAGATGAGAGGAAGAAAGAGTGAGAGTGAACATGGATGACTATCCACACCCTCAAATAACTTACCTCAGCCCCCGCATAAAAGGTTAGTACAAACAGATATAAGTGACAATAAGACAAATGAAACCCAAACAAATCACAAACCAAAGAGAAATGATTACAAACCAAATGGAACTCAACCAAGACAGAATGTGGATTACCTAAACATGAATTATGAAGTCAAAGAAGCAATCTCAAACAATGGCACAAGTGCCTTCTCAAACAAGTAATCAGACATGATCAAGGATGTGCATACAAGAAGACCTCAAACAAAGAGCAATCTTATAATTAGCAAAACATCTTCAAAAATTACCAAATTAATATTTAACACACCTCAACCAGTGGTAAACAACATGTTAAAAATTCATGCTAAAATTCACAAATAGGTCACCCAAACAATTATGCAAAGTTCAGACAAGAAACATGACTCAATATGCAAAAGAGGAGGATTAAAATGCAATATGAAAAAGATTTAAAAATATGAGAAAAATGTTTTAATGAATTTCAATATGTTGATGTAACAATGCAAAAAGAATGGACTCAAAAGGTTTCATAGACTATGAGAAATAAAATAAACAAGTCAGGGTATGCATATATTGAATAAATTCAAAAGAAAATAAAGAAATAATTATTTCAGATGCTAAAAATAAAATAAAAATAAAATAAAATTTGAGAAAATTTTATAAAACTATAAAAATGCTTCATGAATTTTTTGGTGATTTTTGGATGCAAATATATATTTTTAAAAATTAAAAATGAATTAGTGCAAATTAAATAAAATAAAAATATGGCAATAAACATGGAGGGTGTGAATAGCAGCAAGAACACGTTAAAAATGTTAATGGGCTCATACAGGGGGGTGTGAATAGAGGGCTCATACACTAAAACCCATCAGCGAAAAATGAAACAAAAAGAAAAAGAACACGTGGACCTCAGTCCACCAACAGACTCAATCATGGCCATACAAATCATCCAACGCACACCATCAGTCAACAAACTAAACAAGTAAACATGATAAACGCTTCAGATCACAAGCACACCATAACAATGTTGTACGCACCCACACACAATTGCTCAGAATACCAAAAGAAGCCACGTGATAGACACATGATTTTTTTTATTCGCTGGCGTCATAATGTCCACATGATTCATCCCACGCACCAGATTAGATCATACAGTCAAATATTAAACAAAATCAAAGGCTGAGACATGATGAACACGATAATAACCATGGTCCAACACACATGCAAGCATTAAAACAAAAACTCCAAAATAAAAATGTGGCACAACGAGGGCCCTTGGATCAAAGCTATGGACGG
Organism: Lathyrus tuberosus; assembly: GCA_022829125.1. Taxonomy (NCBI): domain Eukaryota; kingdom Viridiplantae; phylum Streptophyta; class Magnoliopsida; order Fabales; family Fabaceae; genus Lathyrus; species Lathyrus tuberosus. The sequence goes on along the minus strand of JALAZF010000123.1, from coordinate 13,595,517 downwards.
CCCTGATTGCGTCTTCCCCGTGGAAACCCTAGTCGGCCGGAAAACCTACCAGATGCCGGAGCCCTAGCTCCGGTCGTCTTCTCCGGCGACCACCACCCCCAAAATCCCCAGAAATCACATATGGGTACACTAAATTGATCAGAAAAACATGAGGATTAATAGTATCACATTATTTTTTACAAATAACCATCATATAAAGAGAATCGAATGAAAAAAGGTTTGGGTCCAAAACTTAAAACTCATCGTACGAACAATACAAACGTCCAAACTCAATACAAACTACATCATGATTATCAGTACACACCACAGATCATCATGCACATTTAAAAAGAGAGTTTTAAGATCATAAAAAATTGCACTAACCTGAGATTATGCAAACTGTATCCCTGCTGTTAGCTGCAAACGATGGTTGCTTTGCGTTCTATGGATCCCAAGGATTAATGTTGTGAAGGAATTTTTGGAAAAGCTCTTGTGGATTGAGAGATTCGATGAAGAAAAGTTTTAGGGTTCACTCTTGAAAACTCTCCAAAAAATAACGTGTATCCTCTCTAACCAGTGCATGAGTTAGCTTAAATACCTAGGGTTAATCCACTGATAATCACTTGGGCCTTGTTAATTCCTCACTTAATGAGTTTAGAGTGATTTTGGAAATTTGCATAATGTGAAATACACCCTCTTCCATGCATGCACACCCAAGCCTTTGATGATGGATCACTTATTTAACAATTTCTAATCACACCTGAATGGAATTTGGGCCTTGAGATGTCTTGGTTTATGAATTTTCAATAATCTTGCAATTTTGCATAATGGGAAATAAGTGATGAATAATCCATGGATTCACTTTATTCAAAGGCCAAAAATGGTCCTTATGGAATATACTTTGATGTTATAATGTGCCTTGAAGCAATGGAACCAAATATAGGTCACTATGTCCCAAAATGCAAAAGTTGTGAAAATGGAACCATGAGAAAACCCTAAAAACCACTTTGCCTTCTTTTGATCATAACTTGAGTTTCACAAATGATATGGAGACCATCTAGTACTTGTTGGAAAGGGGAGAAAAAGATCTTCAACTTTCATGTTTGAGGAAAATTCACTTGAAGCTTCTTTGATGATGAAAAGTCAAGTTGAAAGTAGTGTAAGAACTTGCCCAAAATGGAAACTTTCAAATTATAGGTCATTTCCAAATTTAGTAACTTTTGTACCAACCCTTGATTCTTGATAAATGGTATGAAACTTGACCCTTGAAGACCATATGAGGATGTGAGACCTTGAGAACCTTGAAGAGAACCTCAAACTTTCACAGTTGACTTCCCCTCTCACTGTTGACTTTTCCCAAATTCTCCTGATTCCCAATCCATTGGCCAATTGAACTTCTCATGAACCAAACTGATGGACAATCTTCCATTCCTAGATACTTAGGGACCCAAGGAAGACCATGGAATCAAGTCTTTCCCAAAAAATCAGAAATAAACTGACTTTATAGCAAACCCTAATTTTGGTACCCTCAGTCTAGGAGGAAATATCACAGTCTCCAAACCCAAATTCCTCTGAATATGATGTGTATCCTCTCCAACAAAGATAAGATATGCCATTTGGTGATGATAAAAGCTCAAGAAGCTTGCCCATTGGAGCAATAAACCCAAGATTCTCAAAACCCTAATTTCTGCACTGGTTAGGAGAGAGTGAGACACTTGAGATCTCTTGGACAATATGAGGACTCTTGCTTGACCCTTTGAAGAACATCTTCTCCTCTTGAACTGCCTCAGGCACCTTGACCCCATGCTAAGAACCAATGATATGCACACATGACAATGCAAAAAAATGAAATGAAACATAAGCCAATTAGTACTAAAGGTAGGAGAGCAAATTTTGGGGTGCTACAGTGTGAAGCACCATATTCTCCGTAGGAAGTCAAAGAGGCCTTGAATCAGATGAACCCATTGTAGACTATGTGACTAGATGGCCTTACTGCTTTGTTTTTCCAGAAATTATAGAATATTAGAATATTATGGGTCCTGAGGTAATGCAACTTGTTTTGGGGGGGGGTGCTAAATAATAACCATGATACTGGTATTCTTAACAAGACCTATGTTGTCTTATTCCCAAAGTGTAAGAATCCCAACACACCTAAAGATTTCAGGTCCATCAGCCTATGCAACATGGAGATGAAATTGGTGACATAAACTATAACTAATATGTTTAAATCCCTGTAGCCGGAGGTTATTGACGATGAGAAAAATGTGTTTGTGAAAGGAATATTGATTACAAACAATGCCTTAATTTCTATGGAATGTTTTCACAGGATGAAAAAGTAGAAAAAAGGCAAGAAAGAAATGATGGCATCGAAACTCGATATGTCGAAGGCGTACGATAGAATTGAATGGTGTTTTCTCGATAAGGTGCTTAGAGTAATGGGATTCCTAGACTTAATAGCGGCGTTGATTGGGATATGTTTATCTACGGTTACCTACCAAATTCTTGTCAACAGGCAACCTAGCCGGAGTCTCTCCCCTGAGAGGAGACTTCGACAAGGAGGCCCATTTTCATCTTACCTAGTTACTATCTGTGCAACTGTCCTATCTGGCTTACTCAAGAATGAGATGATGGACAAACAAATTCATGGGATTCAAGTTGCTAGGAGGTCCCAAAGATCTCACACTTACTCTTTGCATATGAGTGCCTTTTGTTCGCATGAGCAAACTCAAATGAAGTTGATTGTTTATTGAAGACCCTTGACAGGTACCATAGTGTATTAGGGCAAGTACTTAACCTTGACAAATCTGAGGCGTCTTTTAGTCAAAATATGCCTGAAGAGGTGAAAGATATGATCCAAAATCGAATGGGTGTTAAGACTTTGATGTCGAATTCAAGATATTTGGGTCTGCCAATTGTGTTTGGGAGATCTAAGAAGGAGGTTTTCTCACTTGTAGTGGAGCATGTATGAAAAAAAAGTTAAATGGTGGAAGGGGAGTTTTCTATCTCGAGGAGGTAAATAGTGAAGGTGAGGAAAATACACAAGAAGGGGGGTTGAATTATGTTCACCAAAAACATTTCTGCTTCTGAACATAATTCAGATTCTAAACATTGATTCAGAATCTGATCATAAGTGCAGCGGAACAATATAATAGAAGTAGAGTAGACAAAACAATGAACACAAATGATTTATCCTGGTTCCTTTCCCAACTGAGAGTACTCCAGGTCCCTTGCCTCACAAGAGATTTTCCACTATAATCAACTCATGATTACAAATGCTTATACACTTAAGCATAAGACTTTCACTGCTCAGACCTATAATCTAAGACTTCCCTGCTCAATCAGCACTTGATCGAGACTTCCTGCTTAGATCCTCAAATCCTAAGACTTCCCTTGCTTAAACCCTTATGGTTCAAGACTTTCCTGCTTAGACACATAGCCTAAGACTTCCCTTGCTGAGATCCTTGATCCAAGACTTTCCTGCTCATATGCACCATCTAAGACTTCTCTGCTCAGACCTTCTGTCTAAGATTTCCTTTGCTTAGATTCATAATCCAAGACTTTGCTGCTTGATCAAAACATATCAAGACTTTCAATGCTCAAGCACACAGCACGAGACATACTTGGCTCAAGCTTTTCAACTGGATATTTTGATGCTCAAACACATATCATGCGACTTTGATCTTAACTACTGAACAACAAGTTTAGCAGAAAAGAGAACAAGGTGTACTTGATCCTGAATCAGAGGTACAAAGTAATAACCTTAACAAAGACCTTAAGCGCTCAAGATTTCTATAATATTCAATGTTTAGGAAACCTTGAGGCTATTTACAATTTACAATAATTAACAGAAGATTCTGCATATTCAGTAGTGTTGCTCATTATTGATCTTGTTATTTCTTCATTCAGATAGAGGCGCTGAACACCTCTATCCTCTTTGGCATTCCCTCTTCTTCTTATTCCTTGTTAAAGATTCAAGTAGAATCTTCAGCTACTTATATAGAAGATTTCAGAGAACTAGCCGTTTGAAGAGACAACTTAATCAAATGTCTTTGTTCTCTCCATAGTACAAGAGATGTTGAGGATAGATACACAGAAGATCTTGATCCAATGTGTAATTTGTTTAACCATAGCGTCTTCAGAAGTATCCTGTACTATAGAGCCGTTGAGAGTGGTTATCCGTAAAGCATGTCGACTCTTCTTGAGTCTTGTGAACATAGCCTCTAGCTGACAAGCTGATTTTACATAACAGCTTACTTTCTGCAGTACAAATAGCTTTAACTTTGCTATAACTTCTGAACAATCACCAGAAGCCAATACAATTATTAAGTGTATAAACAATGTGTTATTTCTTCTGATGTCGAGTCCTTCAGCTTTAGAGTCTACGCCAGACATCACTTAGCAAGTGTTCTTCAGATTTTGTATCATCAAAAACATGTAACTCAACTTCACTCAAGTGTGCCTTCATATCAGATTTTGAATATATCTTTTAAGTATAAGAACCTGTATACTTGAACACACATTAGATAACATCATTGTTGTTTTAATACTTTTGTTATCATCAAAACTAAGGATATATGTCATGAATAAATCTTGTTCTAACAAATAGGTCCCGACCAAACTACATAATGAGTTGCTACAAGCTCCATGAAAGTTGTTGTGGGTAGATTGAAGCAATGTTGGCAATTTTTTTGTGGGGAACCAATAAATGGGGAAAGGAAGATTCACTTGCTAAAGTGGGACATGTTAGCTATGTCAAAAGAAGTTAGGGGCATGGGATTCAGGGGTTTCATTGAGTTCAACACTAGTTTGCTTGGGAAACACTTTTGGCGCATGTTAGTTGGGGAAGAATCACTTCTTGGAAAAGTGTTCAAAAGCAAATATTTCCCTAGGTGTTCTATTCTTGAGGCGAAGGCAGGTTTCTCCCTAAGTTATGTTTGGAGAAGTATCCTCAGTGCTAGTGAAGTTGTCAAGAAATGATACATATGGAGGATCGAGGATGGTGCCAAAGTGAGAGCGTGGAAAGATAACTGGCTAACAGGTCACACGGGTCTCAACATTAAAATCATTATTAGAACTCTTAGTCCAAATGCTCTATTCTGCGAATCAATTGATCCACATCTTCATATGTCGAATAAAGGTCTGATTGGCAAATTCTTTGACCCCTATGAAGTTTTGGAAATCTATAGCATTCCTTTTGCTTTCAGGAAGCAGGAAGACAAAATCATCTTACTCCATGAAGAAAATGGTGGATACTTTGCTCATTATGCATACAAATGCCCAGTGGCGGAACTAGACTATAAAGTTTGGAGTGGCCATAAAATTAAATTATAATTTATAAATAAAATATTCATACCATATTGTATATAAAATATTTAAAATGCAATAACCACAAAGTTGAACATAAAATGATTTAAAAATATTACTTAAAAATACCTTATAATAATGCTCTACGATTTTTGAGTTGCTTGAAATCCTCAATAATAGTCTCAGAATCAATATTTGCAGCAATTTCTCTTTCAATGTTAACCGTCATGCTATCTTCTAGAAAATCAGCTTCCATTTTACTTCTCAATCTTGTCTTGATAATTTTCATTGCTGAGAAAGATCTTTCAGTAGTGGCCGTAGATACAGGGAGAGTCATAACAAAACGGAGCAGTCTATCAATCAAATAATAAATTTCATTCTTTCCAGTTGAAGCTAAAGATGAACATAAGTCTTGAATAGTTGATAAATTATTCAAACTCGATATTTGGCGAGCATCAATAATAAAATGCCGAAGTTGAAATTGCAAATTAATCCTCTCTTGCTCATTGAAGTCCATAGGATAATACTTTTCAACTAGCGTACAAATAGTATCAAAGTTAAAAGCCTTGTAGTTATCCTTGGGAGCCAAAGCACAACTTAGAGTTAACAAATCAATCGCTTGCTCACTAAATCTGCTATTCAACTCTTGTAATTGTTTGTCAATGGTAGCAAAAAATATTTCAACTCTAAAATAATGCTCAATGGTTACCTGGTTCTCTTCAAGACAAGAGCGTCCAAATCTTGTTGTTGAATGAACATCATCAAGATCATGAACCTCAATATCATGTTTTTCACAAAAAGACTTCACACAAGTAAACAATTTATCCCAACCATCTCCTCTCAATTCTTGAATAAGAGCTTTTGTTGTACAAACCAAATGCATAGCATTAACTACATCTTGGGATTGTTGTTGTAAGGCTTGGCAAAGCATATTTGTGACACCCATAATTTCTTTCATCAGATGCAATATGAATATAAAATCAAATGATTTCAAGTAATTGTAAGCACTATCAGCATCTCCACGTGAAGCATAACTTAATCCTTCCTTTGCAAATTTTTTTGAAACAATACAAGTTGCTTCGTACATAATTATCAAGCTACTAATAGAAGAGAAGTGTGATCCCCAACGAGTATCTCCAGCCCGTCTCAAAGTACCAATTTGATTTTCACCTTTACCAGTTACAATCTCACCAATCTCTAACAAATGTTCAATTTCATCCAAATGGGAAGCTTGTAACTCATCATGGAGCTTTGTAAAAGAACAAACAACATTTACAATATGAGTTAGCTTATCAAAGAATTGATGAATTGATTTAACTTCTCTTGATGCGGTAACCAGGGCAAGTTGCAATCGATGAGCAAAACAATAAACATAATATGCATAGGGACAATCCTTCATAAATAGTGCTTGTACACCGTTTCATTCTCCTCTCATATTGCTAGCCCCATCATACCCTTGACCACGAATGTTAGAGACATCAAGGTTATGTAGAGAAAGTATATCACATACCTTTTGCTTAAGAGTTGAAGATGTAGTGTCATTAACACATGCAAGGCCAAAAAATCTCTCTTGTATAAAACCATCTTTATCAACAAATCTCAAAACAAGAGACATTTGCTCTTTTTTAGATTCATCACGAGCTTCATCTACAACTATACAAAATTTGGAATCGCCAATTTCTTCACGGATATGCTTTTTCACCCTACTTGAAAGAATATGCAAGATATCTTTTTGAATTTTATGTGAAGTATACTTGCTATTAGATGGAGCATTTTCCAACACAACTTTTGCAACTTCATCATTGTAACATGCCAAGAGTTTTATCAGTTCAAGAAAATTACCTTGGTTTAATGATTATTTACTTTCATCATGACCTCTAAAAGCACAAGCTTGAAAAGTTAACCAACGAACTGTGTCAATTGAAGTCTTGAGACGTAGTCGATTCTTCATAATTTTAATCGAGCTTTGAGCTTCAATAATGTTCCTAATTTGCCCATCTTGATTTAATAGATCTTGACAAGCTTTCATAGCATTGTTGTGTGGTGAACAAGGATCATACCCTATGTGTTTAAGAAATGCACAATTCTTTCCATTTCTAACTTTCTTCCAACCTCTAAAACCTGTAGAAATGAAGACATCTGAACTAGGACGTCCACTTGGTCTTTTGCTAAAAAGATAACACAGTAAGCAATAAGCAGCATCTTCTGAAGGTGAATACTTTAACCACGAAGGAAAAAGGCTAAACCAAGCGTGTTGAAATCTTCTTTGATGTTCTTCTTTACCAGACAATGGATATTGCTCTAAATGCATTTGATATGGACCTCATTTCAAATAAGCTCTTCGTATTTCATCCATTTGATTTAATGGATATTCCCACATCGGAGGACGTTTTCCAGGATCGCGTTCTAAAGAATTCTCAATGTCATCTGGGCAAACTCTATTAACATTTTCTTCAATTCTTGGATTCTCACGAACTCTTTGAGGTTCAGACATAGAAGTTAAATTTTCATCATCTCTTTCTTTCCTCTTGAAAAAAGAATCAATTTTTCTACTCTTCATTAGCACTGTTATGCTGCAAAATCAATTGAAGAAATTAACAAAAAAAATACACTTTAGTTGAGTATTGTTCAACTTCAATTAAAATATAAGCACAACACAACAAATTCCCAACGTTCTTTAAATTCACAATAAAACTTATAAAGAGAAACAATCCCAAAAATCCCTAAATTCACAATTCAATCTTACACAATATTCTTTAAATTAACACAATATTATCAATTTGATTGTATTATCAATTTGTGGAATTGAAGAAAAAACCTAATATTTTATTATGTAAATAAATAAATAGAAAAAAAATTATTTACCCGAAAGATACACAGTTTAGAGAGCGACAAGCGAAGACCGGCAGTGCCGTAGAGAAGAAAAGGGGTGTGGATTTTCTTTTGTAAAAACCTACGCATACTTTACTGTAAGTAAACTAAAGTAGGGTAAATGGGAGTTGTGTAATTTTGTTTTTTAATAAAGGGTAATACTGTATTTTCTCAATATAGAAAAAAAATTAAAAAAAATATTGGGGTGCTCGTGGTCCCCCTAGTCCCCACAGTGGTCCGCCCCTGCAAATGCCTTAGTCGGGATAGATTATCTCAAGGCTCAGACACTTCTAGTGGAGCAAATGATAAACTCTAACACAACATTTGGAATGCACTAGTTCAAAATATAATTAAGGAGTTCCTCTATAGAGTGGCAAGGAAGATTCTTCCAACTAAATACAACCTGAGCAAGAAAGGAATGAGACCCGAAGCTACCTGTGGATTCTACATTCTTACCCCTGAAATAGACCATCACATTTTTCTACACTGTGAGTTTCCTAAACAGGTATGGTTTTACTCCCCCGTTGATTGTTGAATTCCTCATCATATCTAAATTGTTGACTTGCTAGATCATTGCTTTAAGTGTGGTAACGAGTTTGGCATCCAATTAAGCTACATTATCATGTGGAAGATCTGATTTGTGAGGAACTAATTGTTGTTCCAAAGAAATAGGCTGGACCAGCGCGGGGTGGCATAGGAGGCGCTTGAGGATTTACAGGAATTCAACAACGCTGACCCTCATTTGCAACCAAAGAATGGGTATGTGGTAGAATGTAAACAGGATCTCAATCCCAAGAACTTGAGTACAATTTAAGTGGATGCAGGATGCTATCCGGAGGGGTGTTTTTTTTAGGTTGCATAATCAAAAATCTCAAGAATGAAGTTACCCTAGCGACAAGTAAGAAGGAACTAGAACACGTGGAACCTGACCTGGAAGAGCTCCTGGTGATTAGGTGGGACCTGCAGACTGCAAAGACCCTAAACCTTGACAGAATTTTCTTCTAATCCAATGCCTTGTCTCTTGTTGATTGTATCAATCATGTTAAGTTTTTAGTTGGTGATAAGCATATATTTGCAGCTTGTAGGGATCTTTTGGGCACTTTTAAGGTTGCTATTGTCATGTATGTTAGTAGGAGGTTTAAATCTGATGCTCACCCTATGATTGGAGTAGGGAAAAGGGTAGGATCTAGATGTTGGTTTGGGAGCATTCCTAGTTTGAACTGGGATCCCAATTCTTATACCTCTTCTATCGCTATCCTTTAATTGAAAGTATATTTGATTGTAAAATAAATAAATAAATAAATAAATAAATAGAGACATAAGAAAGCTTTGTGAAATATTACCATGTATCTCATCAATGATAAAATTAAGGTGATTTCTTATTACACCACTCATGTTTCTTAGGCACCACGCGAATTTCCGTTTTTCCCCCTGATTCTGGATGTGCACATTCGGACGCACCATTTTTTAAAAAACGTTGATTTGTTCTAGATGTGCATATCAGGAAAAATTCCTGATCTGCAGATCCGGAAAAATAGCAGAACTTTATTTTTTTTTTAAATCAGTTTTGTTGGTTGGTTGCAGATATTAATATATCGTCGCATTAATGAATATTGAATAAGAGGATTATTTCATTATTACTACTATAATGAAATTCTCAATATATCGGCGAACGAGCGCGTCTCACGATGATTAGCAGGAGGGAAAACTTCAATTGTTGATCATAATTTTGCCTGATTTTAAGGGTAAATCATATGGTGCGTTTTTTTCTAGTCTAAATCAAATCATAAGGTTTTGTTGTATTATGTAGAATAAAGCATATGTGTAACTTTGTGTTTCTCTATAGCTGCAGTAAGCTTTGTGTTTCTCCATAACTTATGTGTAACTTTTTGTAAGGTGGTTGCATCAATGGACTGACTTTGGGTCACAAGATACAGAGGAATTGTTTCTGCTCAGGTTCATTGAGAGGAGATAATTCAAGATATCTTTAAAATAACAGTGGATTCCTCATGATGAGGCATAGCTGATTTTCTTTTAATTTTCAGGGAGTGACGTGTGGCTTTCTATAAATCAACTGGGTTTAAGCCTAAAAGGATTATATTTTACAGGTTCGAGTTGGTTTTTTCTAAATCATCTTGTATCCAGTTCCTCTTGCTTATTATGCACACTTGCTAGCTTTCCGCGCTCGATACTACATAAGTGAAGTCGAAAATTTTGATTCTGGTTCTGCAAGTGGTAATAGGAGTACCACCAACTTTGTGTCGACTCTGCTGCCATTTATCTTGGATAACGTCAAAGAAGTAATGTTTTACTGTTGATCTTGATTTGTCCTACAATCTTCGAGGATAGATTTGGGAGTTCGGATATTCACAATGCCTTTTTTTGGATATATAACTTATGGTTACAGGTCATGTTTGCCACCATAGGTGGACGACCGTTATTTTGTTTAAATATGGGTTAGAACTACTAGACAGCTTTTGGATACAAAACATGTGGTCACCATGCGTTTTGATATAAAGTTACAGGCATTTGTTGCTCTAATATAAAGTTTCAGGCATTTGTTGTTCTAACCTTCTGTTAAAATAAATGTTATTATTACTTCTTAAAATAAATGTTATTATTACTTCTTAATATCGTTTTTCAAATAAATAAGTTTCAAGAATTTTTTCGGATGTGCACATCCGGACACGTTCACGCTCAATACGTACCTGATTTATACACCCGGAAGCCGCGTAACTTGTCATTTCGGATATGCACATCCGGAACAAATCAACGTTTTAAAAAAAAATAGTGTGTCTGAATGTACACATTTAAAAAATGGGGGCAAAAATAAAAATTCACATGGTGCCTAAAAAATATGGGCGGTGTAATAAAAAACTTCTAAAATTAATACAAAGTTGTATTTAGACACAATACTTAATTTAGGTAGTTAACTTAATTCAAAAAGTTACAAAACTATTGAATCTAACAAACGTACTATCATAACTGTAACTACATTATTCTGTCTAACCTATTCTACTAGACCTAATTTTCACATGTAAGTCGTTTTTAGTTTTATTATAGACCACCATTATAGCTGCTATCAAAACAACACAAACAACTAACTACATTATGGGATATTTATTTACAAAATAATTGTTGGAATAAATACTATTTATTTATTTTCAAATATTCCTACGTAAGCATTGATTTTCATTTAATAATATTAGTTATTTAACAATTAAGAGTTTAATGATCAAATTAAGTTATAAAATTAATTATATTTTTATTGTATAACTAATTAAATTTTAATTAATTGATTTAAATTTAATCTGAATCAATTTTACAATTGATTTATTTTAAAATAATAGAAATCCTACCTAATCATCAAACTATATATAAGTTAAATTCTCTAATGTACCGATACGATGTTTAAATTGATTTATTTAAATTTATTTTATGTCATATTTTTGTTTGGAAAAGTTTATTAAAACAAAATTTATAATACTATTCATGAACTTTTTTGAGTTTACTTTTATAATTTCTCAAAATTAACTTATAAAAATAATTTATATCACATATAAAAATAGTTCAAATTTATTATATCTTTTATTAGAAAAACATTTTATGTAAGTTTTTTTATAAATACTTACTTTGATAAGCATTTATGATCCAAATAAACTGTTTATCAAAACTAAACCCAAATTCATCACATATTATATGTACTTTTATAATAATGCACACGGAGTTTAAGAAGATCAACATAGCATATATCTTATATCTTATGTTTATCAAACTTTTTTTTTCAATAAGCAAGAATTTTATTAACAGCGAGAACAAAGGGTTCTCGAACCCGCTTACAGAAAACGAAACGAGACAAAGCTCGACAAAAAGAAAATTACAATCCAATAAAGCTTTAGGATAAAAAAGATAAAGGACTCTTGCTAAAGTCGTAAAAGCTATAATTGGATCGAGTAATTTTCCCGATGAACGACCATCTCCAAATCAACGTCTTAATATTCCAAACCGAATCAAAGACATTTCAAGTATCATTCCTAAAAATGATTCCATTCCTCATGATCCACATACTCCAAACAATTGCCAACCAAATACATCCCTCTTTTCCCTTCTTCACCCCTTTCCTCTTGCAAAATAAAAACCACTTCAAAAAACTTTCCTTTATATTTCTAGAATCATAATTCATCATACCAATCCAATCCGCCACCTCCTTCCAAACCAATTTAGCTACCACACAATTCAACAACAAATGAGCTAAAGATTCGTTAGAATTCCGGCACAAAACACACTCCAAATCACTATTCGGGAAAACACAACCTCTAATTTGAAGAGAATCCTTAGTAGGAATCCTACTAAGAAAACACCTCCAACCAAAAGCTTTGATTTTGTTAGGAACCTCTACTTTCCACAAAAGAGAAAAAGCCTCGTCATATAAATTAGGCGGACCAAAAGGAATACGGTATTTACTAATAATTTCAAAACAATTTTTTACCGAAAAATCCTCTTCACTTCCTCCAACCCAATCAACCGAGTCTTCCCCATCGATTACCGGGTGCCACGACAAAAGAGCATTCCGGAACAGCCCCAAACCGGTCTCCTCCGTTCCTCCAAAAACGTCACTCACCCCAAAATCCCCCCACCTCCACTCATCATCTATCCAACCACCCATGCAAGCTACTGAAACCTCCTTAAGGCGAGACATCTCAAAGATAGAAGGAAATTTCTCTTTTAGACAATAATCATTAAACCAACAAGAATGCCAAAAAGAAGAAATATAACCGTTACCAACGTTGAAACGACAATTCGAAGCAAATAAATTCTCCGGAAAACCTTTATCCAAACCATTAACATCCTTCCACCAAAAAGAGGACTTCGGATGAATATGCATAGTTTTACCGAATTCCACCATCTTCACATTAATATCTTCATATCTAGCCTTAAGCACTTTGTACCATAAAGCTTTCGATTCCTTCACAATCCTCCATCTCCATTTATTCAAGAGGGCTCAATTAAAGTCATCAATTCTTTCAAGGCCCCCCTTTTCCTTCGGAAGACACACCTCTTTCCAACTCACCCAATGAATTTTCCTTAAATCCACCTTTCCCCCCCATAGAAAATTACTTTGAATTCTAGTGATCTCTTTAACAATCTTTGTCGGCGCTTTGTAAAAAGAAAGCATAAAAATAGATAAACTTGACAACACTGACTTCAACAAAGTAAGCCTTCCCCCAAAACTAAGAAACCGATTATTCCAACATGAAAGTCTCTTTTTAAGTTTTGACACCAATTCCGACCACAAAGCAAGAGACTTCGAAGAGAAACCTATAGGACACTATGCCAAACAAGGGAAAAGAGGGCGCTTTTTTTGGCCTATGACAGCGCTTAAAAGCGCTGTCTAAGCCAGCGCTGTTGTAGGTAAAGACAGCGCTTTTTTATTTATGAAAAAGCACTCTCTAAAAGTGGAATTTAGACAGCGCTTTTAAAAGCGCTGTCTAAAGTATACGTTTAAAATTAAATTTTTTTTTATAAACTTTAGAAAGCGCTTTTTCCTTCAAAAGCGCTCTCTAAAGGTGCTTTTAGACAGCGCTTTTGAAAGCGCTGTGTAATGTATACGTATAATGATTTTTTTATATACCTTTAGAGAGCGCTTTTTCCTTAAAAGCGCTCTCTAAAGGTAGACTTTAGACAGCGCTTTTGAAAGCGCTTTCTAATGTATAACCTTAGACAGCGCTTTTCTCTCTAAAGCGCTGTCTTTTGTCTACATATAATTTTGAAGATTCTTTTTAAAAATCCCATTTTAACCATTTTTTTATGCAGAAACCTGTATAATTCACATTTCCATAAACCTGTCTAATTCACATTTCAATAAACCAGTATGGATACGCATTTCCATCAACAAATTCTATTTCAAAACTAGAATTTACATTAATGCAGAATTCACACAAATTCTATAAACTAGAATTTGTACATTTCAATAAACTAGAATTTACATGCAGAATTCGCACAAATTCTATTGTATGGTTTCAAACCTGCATAGAATTTACATTTCAATAAACTAGAATTTACATTCACAAAACTATACATTTAAGAAAGAATTCTTCTTGCAATAAAAAATTCGCACAATTCCTCCTTAGTATCTTGCAATTGTTTCCTCGTGTAATAAGGACACGCCATATGATCGAAATACTACATAACAAAACAAAATACGCATTAGTTAAGAAATAATATATAGATGTTTTGTGTTATCAAGTAGCATCACTAATAAGCAATATTGTGAAAATTAATATACCTCCACTTTGACCCATGTAATATTGGTTGCTCTAGCCCGTGCTACTCGTGCGTATCTTCCTGGTTACTAGACATTTGACCTGTAAGAAAGAAAAAAACAGAAATTAAATGACAAATATAAAAATCCATAATCCTAATCCATTGAATGATATAAGCTATATTGAATGATATAAGCTATAATTTTACAACTAGTACCTTTTTCACTAACGTCTCTTTCTTTTCTTGTTTGGAGTATGTTCTACCCGTCTCTTAACAACACGGACGGTTGGATTGATCCAAATACCCTCATTATGATAATTTCTAGTATATGATTCATTCGCTATAATATTTTCATCTTGATCATTTCTAGTAAATGATTCAATATCAACTTCAATATCACCTTGATCTCCAACGTTTTCATCAATTACTTTGATAGATAAAAGCACTATAAACCATTTTGTACTTGTCGGATCAATGACATAGAACACTTGTTTAGCTTGAGAGGCTAGAATAAAAGGCTCATCTTTGTACCCCCACCCTATTAAGATCCACTTGCAAAAATCCTGACTTATCCATTCGTACGCCATTATTATTTTCAACCCACTTGCAACGAAATATAGGAATCTGAAACTTCTCATAATCAAACACCCAAATACACTCGATAACCCCAAAATATGACAGATTTGCAAATTTGGGGTTTAAGTCTTTCACACTTGAAAATGTGCATTGCTTCAGCTACCACGGTGACACCACTATTTTGCATAGTACTTTTATCATCTTGTTCTTTGGTTAAAATGTGTATCCATTAATTGCGTATGCGCTATAAGAAAACACAACCATACTTGGACCATATGCTAAACATCTCAACCTTTCTGTTATTGAATCGCGGTCTGAATAATACTTTGAATAAATATGATCCTTAAACCAAGGTATGAAACTTCGATTGTGCTCTCGTACTATCCAATTCTCATTTCTATTTGGATTTAAACCTCGGAGAACATCCTTGTTCATTTCAACATACGGCTCAACCTCATTCTCATTGTGCAGAACATACAAATGCACTTGATCCCGTTCGACCCTTGATATTGTCACAACTTCATTTCCAATTAACTTTTTTCCTTCTTGTTTTTCGACAATATGAGATTTGGGGAGTCCAATTGATTGTACATTGGACAGATATTCAGTACAAAACTCAACCGCTTCTTCAACAATGTATCGTTCGGCAATACAACCCTCTGGCCGACTTCGATTTTTCACATACCCTTTTAATATTTTCATATAACGTTCAGCAGGGTACATCCATCTCATATAAGCCGGTCCACACAATTGTGTCTCTTTCACTAGATGAACAACTAGATGAACCATTATGTCAAAAAACGAGGGAGGAAAATACATTTCAAGATCACACAAAGTAATAACTATTTCTTTTTGCAATGTTGGTAAGATCGCAGGATCGATCACCTTACTGCAAATTGACTTGAAGAAAAAACACAATTTAGTTATTGCGCTTCTTACTTTTTTTGGCAGAATAGAACGTATACCTATTGGTAGAAAATGTTCCATTATAACATGGCAGTCATGCATCTTTAAACTCTTTAACTTGAGGTCTTTCATAGACACAAGTCTTCTAATATCTGAAGAGTATCCTTCTGGAACTTTAACTTCACTTAGAAACTTACACAATACTTTTTTCTCCTTTCTAGATAGAGTATACGCAGCAGGTGGTAGATATGTTCGTTTTCCTTTCTTCAAGGGTCCTAATTCAGTTCTTATCCCCATATGTACCAAGTCCTTTCTTGCTTTAAGGCCATCCTTAGACTTTCCTGGTATATTGAGTAACGTACCAATAACACTGTCAAATACATTTTTTTCAATATGCATAACATCGAGAAAATGTCTTACATACAACGACTTCCAATATGGCAGTTCAAAAAAAATTGACCTCTTCTTCCACCCACTCTTGACAAGTGTATGTGCAAAAGGCTTTCCAAACTGAGTTGTCACATCTTTCACCTTTTCAAAAATTGGATCACCTGTCAATATAGTTGGAGCTCTACCATGTTCTGGCTCTCCATTGAATACTTTTCTCCACCCACGATAGTGATGATTAGAATTTAAGAATCTACGATAACCGAGAAAGACATTCTTCTGACCAAACTCCAATCGCGTCCAATCTGTTTTATCTTCACAAATAGGACACGCACATTGACCTTTTATGCTGTACCCTGATAGATTTCCGTATGCTGGAAAATCATTAATTGTGCCAAACAACATCACCCTCAAGTTGAAACTTTCTTTCCTATACCCATCATAAACCTCAACACCGTTCTCCCACAAAAATTTTAAATCTTCTATTAAGGGTGCCAAGTATACGTCTATGTCATTCCCTGGTTGTCTAGGCCCAGAAATTAACATAGATAACATCATGTACTTACGCTTCATACATAGCCATGGAGGTAGGTTATAAATCATTATGATCACAGGCCAAGTGCTATGTGAGATACTTTGAATACTGTGTGGGTTCATTCCATCAGTAGATAATGCCAAGCGAAGGTTTCTTGCTTCTTTTCCAAATTCAGGATAATCATCATCAATTTTCATCCACTGTGGTGAATCTTCCGGATGTCGAAACTTTCCATCAATAATTCTTTCATCTACATGCCAAGTCAAGTGTCTTGAATCGGTCTCACTACGAAACATGCGTCTAAATCTCGAAATTATAGGAAAATACCATAAGACTTTTGCTGGAGACAACTTTTTCTTATATCGAGAGACACCACATTTAGGACACTCATTTAACGATGCATACTCATTTCGAAACAATACGCAATCGTTTGGACAGGCATGTATCTTTTCATAGCTCATGCCAATAGAGCACAACATCTTTTTGGCCTCATATGTTCGATTGGGAAGAGCATTATCCTCTGGAAGCATATCTTTCATAAGGGCCAATAATTCTGTGAAACTGTTATCCGACCATCCATTGCCCGCCTTTAAGTTGTACAACTTTAATACCGCAGACAATCTTGTAAATTTGGTGCAACCATTATACAACGGTTTCTCTGCATCGCTTACCAACCTCTCAAACATTTTGGGGCAATCCTTAAGATCTTCTTCAAGTGCTTTTGTAATCTCTTCGACTCGATCAGAATCGTATGTATCTGTGCCATTGTCGTATGAAGCGTAGGTCGTATTATCCCCCGATTCAACATTCCCGTTAATTTTCTCACCATGCAAATTGCAACATGTATAACTTCTATCAATTCCACTCCTCAATAAATGCGATGCTAACTGAACCGCGTCAACCCGACTCCCAAAACAGCAACCCAAGCAAGGACATATCATTCGACTGGGGTCTTTGGCGTGCGCAACAGCAAACTTAACGAATTCCGATACCCCATTGTCGTACTCTTTTGACAATCGACTTGAAGACATCCATTTCTTATCCATAGTTATACTAATTAAACTAAACAAAAACAAAAAGAAAAAATGTTATACCTGTAAGGAAACGATCCGACTTTCACACTTTGAACACAAGTAACCCCTATACACGTATCATAAAATGAAATATCATTAATTGACCAATTATGAGTCATAACTTGATAAGTGGCAACTAACTTATAATTTAAAGTATCAAAAAAATTCTAATTAACTTATAAAGTAGACAATTATAATTTAAAGTATCAAAAAAATTCTCTCCTCAATAAGTATAAAGTAGACAATTAACTTATAACAAAAAGTCACAAGTTCTAGAAAATAAAAGTATAATTTAAAGTATCAAAAAAATTCTCTCCTCAATAAGTATAAAGTAGACAATTAACTTATAACAAAAAGTCACAAGTTCTAGAAAATAAAAGAAATGAACTTGGGAAAAAATGATAGACCAAACACAATCAATTGGAAAAACAGTACAACACAACTAGCGAAATACAATTTCAATCAATACTAGGTTGTTTATACTAATCAACTTTGCCAAATATACAGTAGAAAATATTTAAAAGTAACCTTCCACAAAACTAGGTTGTATCATTAAGTATCTTTTCAATAATAGTCATCGTCATGAAGATACTTTATTATTATATTCCTTATGAAAATACCTTCCACAAAACTAGGTTGTATCACAAATGCATAACACAATGAGCTTATTATAAAAAAAGATTAAGGATTGATACTTTGCCAAATATACATGAAAAATAAAAGCAAAAAATAGGTTCGATTCTGCAACAATAAAAGAGGGAGCTTTTATCCTCATCGTGAAATCTTTTTCAGCATAAAAATCAAATCAAAAACAAATTTTAAAAACAGAGAAATGAATAATAAAATAGTAACAACATACCTTATTCGTTTTCAGAGGATAAGAGAATAAGAACAACAACAACAACGTTTTCACGAATGGAATGCAACAGTGACGACAACGGTGACGGCAACGGCAAAGAACGACGGCAATAATGGCATGCAAGAACGACGACAAGGGTTTAGAGAAACGGTCGAGAGAGAAAATGAATAGAAGTGTCTCTGAAAATGTTTAGAATTGTTTTATATTTTAATTAGTACAGGACTTTAGAGGGCGCTTTTCCTTAGAAAGCGCTTTCTAAAGTGAAAATAATTAGAGCCCTATAAGAGCGCTTTCTGAAAGCGCTTTCTAAGGTGGCCTTTAGATAGCGCTTTTTAAAAGCGCTCTCTAAAGTAATACCTATAGCAGCGCTTTTTGGAAAGCGCTTCCTAAGGTAGTCTAAGGTGGCAGTCTTTTACAGCACTTTTGAAAAGCGCATTCTAAAGCCTTTCTTTTAAGGTGCTTTTTTTTAGCGAGATTTTTTTATTCTTTTTAGCAGCGCTTTTGTATAACAGCGCTATCTTTTAGGTGCCGTCTAAACATATTTTTGGCGTAGTGGGAATTCCAAGGAAAACAAACTTACTTTCCTCCCTTCTACAAGAAAGGAAATAAGAAGCCACCTCCAAAAAGCGAGTGCTAGTATTTATTCCGATGATTTTACTTTTGTGAAAATTAATACCCAAACCGGACACAATTTCAAAACCCCTCAAAATCGATTTTATGGCCCATAATTGCTTCCAACTCCCCTCCCCAACCAACAAAGTGTCATCCGCAAATTGGAGGATGTCAACAAGACAATTCCCATTTATATTGAAGCCCTCAAATTCACCTATTTCCACCAACTTACTCACCAAGCCATTCAAACCTTCCGCAATAATAACAAAAAGAAAAGGAGAGAGAGGATCTCCTTGTCTCAAACCTCTCTCCACCACAAACTCCTTCGCTGGGCTCCCATTAACCAACACCGACATTTTACTAGTAAAAACCAAGGCTTCCATCCATTTTAGCCAAACATCCCCAAAACCCATCTTCCTTAACATAAATCTAAGGAAATTCCAACTAACATTGTCATAAGCCTTTTCAAAGTCTACTTTGAAGAGCAAGCAACATCTTCCCTCCTTCTTTGCGAAATCAACAACTTCATTAGCCACCAAAACCCCATCTAGCAATTGTCTCCCCGGCACAAAAGCACTTTGCTTGTGAGAAATGACCGAATTCAACACCACTTTGAGTCTTGCCGCCAATAACTTTGAAATAGCTTTGTATACACATCCTTATATGTGTGTTTTTTTATATATTTGTTAAAAATTAGTTTAACAACAAAATTTTCACAATATAGTATACTAGAAAACATGTATAGTATTTATGTTGTATCCATCAAACTACAATTCTAAATAAAAAAACTTATACAATTTATCTAGTGCAAAAATATAATTACTAATAGATTGAATACTTTTAAAAATGTATTTGTGAATAATATTGTGTCTAATGACACCACCATAGAATATATTTATATTTATATAAGTGATATACAATAGATAATTATAATTGATTGGTATTGATACATATTGATGATAGATACATGAATGGTTATAATTGTTACATCTTAATTATAACTATTCTTCACACTCCTTCTCAAACTGGATCATATATATTTGGTGACCATGTCAGTTAATTAGTCGTTAAATTTGATGAAATTTGTGGTGATTTCTCCAGAAAGTACCTTGTCTCTTATATATTGATAGACTATTTCTACGTGCTTGGTCCGTTCATGGAAAACCTGATTAAATGTAATGTAGAGTGTCGTTTGATTGTCGCATATGTGTTTTGTGGTATGAAGATCTCCAAACCTAAGCTCTGAGAGGTAATTTTTAAGCCATGCAAGCTCCTTTGAGGTTTTTGCCATAACACGATATTTAGCTTCAACACTAGATAATGCATATGTATTTTTTTTTTATTTCTCCATGAGATCATATTACCTCTAATAAGAACACAATATCCATAAGTGGATCTCCTATCCGACTGTGATATGACCCAGTCTGCATCTGAATAATAAATTATTTTTGCATCAACCTTATCTTCATATAATAGTCATCTTCTTGGTACATTCTTTATATATCTAAGGGTTCGAATGACTGCATCCCAATGGCTATCGCAAGGAACGTTCAAAAACGGCCTCATAATGCTCACCACAAATGTAATATCTAGTATGGTGACTGTAAGATAGTTGAGTCTACCTATAATTCGTCAATATCTTCCTGGGTCTTTCAACGACTCCCCCTGACTCGGAAGAAGCTTGACGCTGGGATCCATAAAAGTATTACTAGGACGACAATCAAGCATACCAATTTCATCAAGGATGTCTAATGCATACATGGATTGGTTGATTACAATGCCTGATGAGGATTTGGAAACTTTAATGCGCAAGAAGTATTTGAGTGGACCCAAGTCTTTTATTTGAAAGTTTTTGAAAAAATGAGTTTTGAGACGTTAAATACTCTTTGTATCATCTCCAGTAATAACAATGCCATTAACATAGACCACACGAAAGATGCATCGACCGATGGAGGAATGAAGGAAGAAAATAGAGTGGTCTGTTTCACATCTAGCCATACCAAACTATATCAAGACAGAGTTGAAGCGACCAAACCAAGGACGCGGGGACTGTTTTAGCCCATAAAGAAAACGAAGAAGCTGACAAACATGTCTATAATTTCTAGGAACAGTAAAACCTGGAGGCTGATCCATATAAACTTCCACATCCAATTCTCCGAGTAAAAAGGAATTTTTAATGTCCAACTGATGAAGTTGCCAATGATGAATGACAACCATTGCAAGAAATAGGCGGACTGAACTGATCTTGGCTAGTAGATAAAAAGTGTCACCATTATCAAGACCAAGTATTTGTGTGTATCCTTTGACTACAAATAGGACTTTGAAACGGTTGATTGACCATCTAATTCAACTTTTACCGTATAAACCCATCGACATCCCACTATAGTTTTGTCTGGAGGTAAAGTAACAACGTTTCAAGTGTTATTTGAATGCAATGCAATAATTTCTTCCACCATCGCCTAATGCCAATTGGGATCAGTCACAACTTCACTTATAGACTTAGTAATAAACACAAAATCTAGAGCATAAACAAAAGAGAGATAGGAAGTAGAGAAACAATCATAATTTAAAACACAAGCATATTTAGGATTAGGATGATGAGACCAAATACCTTTTTGTAATTCTATTGTAAGGTTAAGTTCAGGTTACGTAACTCAAGAAGCAGTTGGAGCAAGAGATGGTGTTGGTGAATCAATATCATATCTTACCTCTAACCAACGGTGTGTTCGTTGTTGGTAGACCCGCAATGGAGTTCTAGGGGCTGCAATAAGTGTGGGGATGAAATTTTTTTGATAAATAGAATCTACTTGAAAATATTTAATTGTATATGCTTTGAAAGAAAGATTTAATCAAATATGCTTTAAAAGAAAGATTCTCAGGTTTTTGTAGTCCAAGATTCTACTAAAGTTGAATCGTAGAAATTTTGGTTGGAAAATATTTAATTAAACAAATCTTACACGAAGACATTTAATTGTATTTACTTTAAATGTAAGATTTAATTTGTTGAATATTTGATTTAGTTTGATTTTGATTGTATAGTAATGATCTCTCGGCTGGATCGTAGTCTCTGTATAAAAAGATTGTTCTCCTTATTTGAAGAGATACTTTTAGAGAGAATATTTAATCAGTTGGAGAGTTTTGTTGAGTTGAGTTTTTGTATTGTGCTTTTTTTTTAATGTAAAATCATATCCTTGTTACTCTTTCATACTCAAGAAAAGATAGAGTTTTTGGTATTTAATTGTGATATTTATCACATCATAAAGAATTGTTTCTTACAAACACTTGGGAGAGTGTTTGAGTGAAATTGAAAGGATCTCATATTCAAGGGGATCTTGAATTGAAATTCACAGATAATATTAGAAAAATGACATTGAACTAGGAGAATCCATATGAGACAGTCGAGTATTATTGACTTCTTGAATTAGTGAATTTCTCTTCCTTTAGCCTCCAATCCTCCAAACGTATGTGAAGTTACATCGAACTACGTTATCAATTCTTTGTGTTATTTATATGTTATTTGATTAACCTGTTCATTACTTTATTCAAATCATCTTGTCTCTCACATTGTTACAAAATTTCAACAAAAAAAAGATATTAGAGAGAAGAGTGTTTTGCCGGATTTATTTTTTTCATAACACAAAATCTTCCTTATTTGAAAAATTCAAAATTTAAATTGGTGGAGAATTTTGTGAGGTTTTAGAAGGGTTAGATATATTCTTCAAACATAATATATATTAGTACAATAATTTAAAAAATAAAAATATATTAATAATAGATATTCATTTATCATTCTACAGAAAAACTCTCTTTTAAAAACACTCAAAGACTTATTTATATTTCTTTCTAATTATCTCTTTCAAAAGTTGTCTCCAAACTCCCAAACAAAATTTAAGTGACTTATTCTCCATAACATATCTATAAAAGATCTTGGGTTAATACACATTTTACTCCCTGCCATTTGGGATGATTAATTTTTTTTATTTTTTTAATGTGACGTCTCAGGAATTTTATTTATTTTTCTTGATATTTTAATTACACATGTGACCTTTTATTATCATTTTATTATTTGCATGTTAAAATGTTTAAAGATAAAAAAAGATCTTAGGTTAATACACATTTTACTCCCTATCATTTGAGACGATTAATTTTTTTTTATATGATGTGTCAGGAATTTTATTTATTTATTTCTTTATATTTTAATTACACACGTGACCTTTTATTATTATTTTATTATTTGCATGTTAAAAGGTTTAAAGATAAAAAAATTTGTGAGGTTTTAGAAGGGTTAGATATATTCTTCAAATATAATATATATTAGTACAATAATTTAAAAAATAAAAATATATTAATAATAGATATTCATTTATCATTCTACAGGAAAACTCTCTTTTAAAAATACTCAAAGACTTATTTATATTTCTTTCTAATTATCTCTTTCAAAAGTTGTCTCCAAACTCCCAAACAAAATTTAAGTGACTTATTCTCCATAACATATCTATAAAAGATCTTGGGTTAATACACATTTTACTCCCTGCCATTTATGACGATTAATTTTTTTTATATTTTTTTAATGTGACGTGTCAGGAATTTTATTTATTTTTTCTTGATATTTTAATTACACACGTGGCCTTTTATTATTATTTTATTATTTGCATGTTAAAATGTTTAAAGATAAAAAAAGATCTTGGGTTAATACACATTTTACTCCCTGTTATTTGGGACACTTTTTTTTTTTTTTAATATGACGTGTCAGAAATTTTATTTATTTTTTCTTTATATTTTAACTAGCGTTCAGACGGGCACTCGCGTGCCTGTCTGTCCGCTTTTTTAATGCACACACGTAAAAATGTAAATGATATTTTTTATCTAATATTAATTTTAAATAGAAGTTAAGTAAGAAGTTAATAGTAGGAAGTTAAAAGTAGGAAGTTAGGTAGGAAGTTAATGGAAGTTATTGAGTAAGTTATATATTAAATAAGGGTAAAATTGGTAGAGAAATAGGCTACACCAAAACACCATGTTTTGCTTTTATATATGTTATAGATTATAGATTATAGATTACACACGTGGCCTTTTATTATCATTTTATTATTTGCATGTTAAAAGGTTTAAAGATCAAAAATTAAAATTTTTGCCAACACCAAGTATTGAACTCATGTTCTCATTATTGCAAAGGGCACCTCTTCCGCTAGGCTAATAAGTCTTTTTTGTTTCTATATTAACTTCAAATGAATATATTACAAAATTTCAAATGTATGTATTTAAATAATTTTTTTTAATGTAATAAAACATTAAATGTAATATAACATTTAACTAATTTCTAATTTTTCAATAAAAAATATATAAAAATATAATACAACATTAAATAGGCTGCTATTAATTTCAAATTCTTATAAGGCTGCTTTATTAAACTAAATTAATATTAATTTCTAATTTCTATAAACGTTTTAATAAAATAAATTAATATTAACGTTTTAATAAACTAAACTAAATTAATATTAATAATTAACATATTATAAAATATTAATATTAATATTATAATATATTAATGATATATTTAAATAAATATATTTAATTAAATAAATATGTTAATTAAACTAAAAGTAAAAATTAAATAATTAAAACAAATTAACATATTATAAAAATTTAATTTTAAACTGAAATTAATATTAATATGTTAATATGTTTAATATTAAACTTAAATTAATATTAATATATTAATATAAAGATATACCTTAACTTTTAAAAATAAATTAAGATAATTAATATTTATTAAAAAAATAAATTAAAGATAATTAAAATAATATTTAATTAAAAATATACATTAAATTTAAAAAATAAATATATTTAAGTAAATTTAAAATCAAATAATATTTAATTTTTATAAACTATTTAAATATAATTAAAAAATTAAAATTTATATTAAAATAATAAATATTATCTTAACGTTAAATAATTAAAAATTAAAAATTAAATTAAAATAATTAATATCATCTTAACGTTAAATAATTAAAAAATTCATATTATCTTAACGTTAAATTTAAAAAAAAAATTAAAATTTATATTCAAAAATTAAAATATATATTAAAATAATTAAAAGTTACATTATTTATGTATTATAACGTTAAATAATTAATATTTAATATTTTTTATATTTTTTAACTAAATTATTAAATATAAATATAATAAATATATATTAACGTTTGTATGAAAAATAAACTAAGTCATTTTAAACTAAATATTTATATTAACATTTAATATTTAAAAAATAAACTAATTTATTAATTATAAATATAATAAATTTTAAATTGAAATTAAATAAATAAATAAATAAAATAATAAATTGAATGTAAATAAAATAATAATAAGTTATAGTATTTATTTTAAGTCATTTATGTATTTAATATGTTAATTTAAGTGTTAATATAATTGTTAATTGAAATGTTGTAATATATATATTTGAAGTTAACAAATAGACAATAAAGATTTATTAGCCTAGTGGAAGAAGTGCCTCTTGTAATAATGAGGACATTGGTTTAATCCTTGGTGTGCGCAAAATTTTTAATTATTGATATTTTAACATTTCAACATGCAAATAGTATTTGATAAAAAAAAAACATGCAAATAGTTAAATAATAAAAAAATGTCAACTATAATTAAAATATAAGAAAAAAATAAATTAAATTCCAACAAAGCTGACACGTCACATTAAAAAAGCCAACAAAACAGCAACAGGGGATAAAATGTGTATTTACCCAAAGACCTTTGATAGTTAGTAACAAATACATTCTCTCATTAAAATTAAACTTTTAGCTTTATTAAAACTTTCACTTATTTGAGCATTTAAATTTTTTACTAGTGAAACACAATCTCCAAACAAATGCATCAAATACAACAATAATATATATATATATATATATATATATGATCTTTATTATCCATCTACAATTAAAAAGTTAATAACTTTTTTATCTTACCTGATCAGAAAGAAACCAGTGGGCTGCAATGTCGTGAGATCAACAACTCCGGTGGTGATGAAACAGCCCGGGGGGGATGTACCTACAAGGTACTCCGATGCCAAAGTCAGGAAAAAGGAGTAAGCAAGTACGGAAAAGCAAAGGGTGAGTTAGAGAATATTGCGTAACCTGACCCTCTCAAGTGAGAGGGTATTTATAGGCTGCCCCCAGCGCGGGGCCAACGGTCGCTTGCACGGGGCTGGATTACAAGGCCCAATACAGGTGACTGCCAGGGCTTACGTGGCGTAAGGAAGACCAGCACGTGGTCTTCGCCCTGGGGTAACGGTCCCGAGATCTCTGGAAGGTGGGCAGACCGATCCTTTCGGGGGTGGGAGGTTACAGGATGACGTGTCCTCGCGGGGAGGGACACGTGGAGGTCGAGGAGAGACGTATTTGCCAAGACTCGAAGCCTCCGCTCGACAATGCATGTCCAACACGTGCTCGACGAGGTGTTGATCTGGACGTGCTCGACACTGGGTAAGTGTGGGCCTTGTTGGGCCGCCTTGGATCATTGGGTTGGGCATGCCCGACTAATGGGCAGGCGTTGGCCCAGTCCAGAACAGGAGCCCCGCAAGTTGTTCTCTGAAGAGTAGAAGTAATGACTTAAGGGTCCGCCCCCATGTCGAGGACACAATGAGCGTGTTCGAAGAACCGGGTTGAAGGTAGTTGTCTGATACCTGCAAATAATCCTTTGTCGAGGAGGCCTGTCAAACGGGGCAGTGTCCCCGCGGTAACGGGCTTGTGGCAACGGAAAGGCCACGAGCAGAGGATGCTAGATGGGCAGGAATTTTGAAGTTTGCTCGAATTTCGTACGTCGCTATTGGGCGACGTTGCGGGGAGGTGAGAAGTTGTGGATTCGAGCACCAAAGCAAACGAAAGGACATACGCGGGAATCTGCGTGCCACGTGTCACCCGTCATTATTGCCTAGGGAGGCTAGGCTATGGCTAGGGTACTCGAGTGCCTAGGGACGCCTCGAGTCCCGTGAGGGGCTTATAAAAAGGAGTCAGCCTGTGCCATTTGCACGTTTCCCTCCTCTTTGCTTTGAATTTCTCCCTTCCTCTCTCTGCTTTCGCCACCGTCTCACCACCACACGCCGCCGCACCGGAATCTCGCAACCACTATTTTCAAGTAAGTTTCTGATCTTTTTCTTTCCATTTGTGTTTTTTACGGTGGTCCTTCGGTGAACTGATGAAGTTCTCGGGGAGGTCACGGAGTTTCCAGCGAAAATGGCCGAACTTTATTAGGATTTTGATGAATCTCGCGGGGAGACATGATGCATGTCCCGGGGACCTGAGGAAGGTCCCGAGGACGTGGGATGAATACCCCGGGGACATAGGACGAAGGCACCGGGGACCTGAGGACGGTCCCGGGGACGCTCGCCTGATGTCCCGAGGACATTGGGTGAACGGGATAGATGCGCGTCCCCGACGCTCCTGGGCGGAGGGCGTCGCCCACGCAGTTCCCCGTTTCCTTTCTTCGCTCTTTCACTTGATCAGCGGTGGAGGGGTGAATTTGATCTGGGTTATCGAATTCACCAGTTCCTTCTGCTTTTCAGGTAAATGGAGGCCGTGGTCGTGGGATCTATAGATATTGACGACCAACCTGACTCCCCGATGGCACCGATCACCAGTGTCGAGGGACGGTCGCCCAAGAATTGGGCTAGCTTGGAGCCTCTAAGCATCGCATCCCAGTTTGTCGCAGGTGACGAGGACGATATCTTCGCCACCGTCGAGCATCGCCTTGAGGGCTCCTCAAAGACCTGGATGGTGTATAGACCTCTGCAGCACCACCGCATCTGCTCAGCGTACAAGGGGATGAGGTTTCCCTTGTATGAGTTCATGTTCGACGACGTGGGGTGGCGCCTGCCCTTCAACGATTTTGAGCGAGAGGTGTTCATTTGGCTGCGCCTGACACCGTCGCAACTCCACCCCAACGCCTTCGCCTTCATTCGCGCCTTCAAGCTCGTCTGTCAGCATCTCCGCATCGGGGCAACCATACCTCTGTTCTTCTGTATATTCCACTTGCAGAGGCAAACAATTGATGGAAAACATGGTTGGGTGTCTTTCAAGCAGGTGAGCAGGCTGTTCCAGACTTACATGGACTCTGTTCGCCACTTCAAGTCCAGGTACTACATCGTGAAGCCTGTCTAGTTCGAGGCCGTGGAGTCGGTGTACAGACGGGTGCACCAAGAAATATACGGGCAGCAGGAAGAGGTCCTCGAGGCGAAGTTTCCCCTGTTCTGGACGGAGGAGCACTTCAAGAAAGGCACGGGTAGTTATATATTTAGTCCTGGTAGACTGTGTGAAGGGGATCGTCTGGCCTACGAGGAGATAGTCAAATTCGTCGCTGGTTTCTCCCCTGCACAGTTCGTGACACCGGACGGGAAGCCTATCCGCGGCGACGACGGGAGGCCCTTGGAGAAAGCCCGATTGATTAACACGAGGGCCCTCCTCAAGACGTTTTTCGACGAGGATGCCCTTAAGTTGTTAGGTGGTGGATGCCTCTTTGATTAGATCCTCCCGTGCATTTTGTTCTTCAACTTACTGACGTATTTCTATTTTCTTTTGCAGGCACCATGTCGAGCGTATCAAGAAGCTGGCAGCTACTCGAATTTCAAAGAAGAGTGGAAAAGGGCGGGTCGAGCAGATCCAGTCACAGCACCCAGGTCCCACCCCGGCAACCGGGGACTCTTCCAGCTCTCCCCAGGGTAGCCAATCTCCCGTCACGCAAGGGTCTCCAAAAAGACAGTGACTCAGCGAGCATGTGAACGTCTATCTTACCAAGACTGAGAGCCCTCCCGCTATGAAGTTCGTGCTCTCGCCTTGTCATTCGAGGCCGAATTTATTTTCGGGGAACAATTCCCTGTGCGTTGGTGCACCTGAGGCTCAGACCATCTTAGGCGTTGACCGAGCTTCTAGGAGAAAAGCCTTGGTGGAAGACGTGTCCGCAGTGATATGGGTTTGTGCTGCCGCCCTAGTCCTGAACGACGAGACCTGCCCAGCAGTTGAGCTGACCAAGCTGCAGGAGAGCTTCACGTTGGTCGCAGTCAAAATGTAGAAGGTGGGCAAGGACCTGACAGAGTGCAAAAAATAGAACGAAACCCATGTCGAGCTTCAGAGGCAGTTGGAGGAGAAGCTGAAGAAGGTCGATGCTGAAAGGAAGGATCTCTTGGCGAGGATCGCCGAGTTGGAGCAAGTTGTCCATCCTGCTGAAGAGGAAACTGAGGACGACAGACTATTGACCTCTCCAGCAGAACTGATAGTGAAGCTCGGGCAGACCGAGCAAGATGTCCTTGTGGCTGTCGAGCTGGGCTTTAATAATGCCGTGAAGCAGTTCGGGATTGTGAACCCCAACCTCGTCACTGAAGGGACTGATCCTTACTATGAGGTGATCGAAGGTCAGATTTTTCGGTTGGCGTCCGAGGAGGATGATGACTGCCAGGCCACGGGAGACGAGTAGCCTGAAGAAAACACAGCCGTCTAGTTTTCCATTTGTTTACTTTGTTTGGGCCTGTGAGCCATTTTTTGTAGTGACTTTTCCCGGCCTGCGTGCCAGGGGCTTTTTGACATCTTTGTACTATTCGCACAATGGGCTTCTTCCCAATTTAATGCTTTGCTTTTGCTTATCTGTGTGTGTGATATTTACATGTTTGATATGTTTGTTGTTTTTTGCCTAAGTAAATTGTCTAAGTAATTTGGGGGTTTGCTCGATTTTGTTGGTCCTCGACTGTGTGGGGAACTGGTCGAGTGGCCGAGAATGTATTCCGACCTTTAACGAGGCTACGAATTCGGTCGAGGTCCTAGGCTCGTGGCGTGAACTTCCCATTGCAAGCTGGGTGTTCTGCCTGCCTGGTACGACGACGACGAAGCTCGGTCGAGGTATCCTCGTCGGATTAAGGGTCTTTGCGCACACACAATGCGGCCCTTGATCTTCTTGTCTCATGGAGAGGAGTCGCGTTTGTACCTTAGTGCGCCTCCGTAGTTGCGACGTGGCCGTGTCGCGGGAAATGCTTAACTGTAGTATTGTTTAAGCTTCTCAGTGTTCCATGGTCGAGCAAGTTCCTCCCCGTGTAGATTTTTGAGGTAGTAGGCTCTTGTCCCCATTTTCGCGCAGACGCGGTATGGGCCCTCCCAATTCGCGGCGAGCTTGCCTTCTCGCGAATCTTTCTGGTTCCTTCGTAGGACAAGGGTGCCCACTTGAAAATCACGTTTAATAACTTTGTTGTTATAACGTAGAGTTATTTTCGGTTTAAGTGAGACTTCTTGGAGGGATGCGCCGGACCTTATCTCCTTGACAAAGTCGAGCTCCTCCCTTAGGACCTCATCGTTTGTCTCCCCGTCGAGGGGAGATTCCGTTCTCTTCGAGGGTTCCCTTATTTCCACAGGGATCACCGCTTATGTTCCGTAAGTCAAGCGGAAGGGGATCTCCCCGGTCGTGGAATGTGGGGTTTTCCGGTAGGCCCAGAGGACGTTGTGCAGCTCCTCGACCCACCTTTTCTTGGCGTCGCCTAGTCGACGTTTCAGTCCTTGCAGGATCACTCTGTTCGATGCTTTAGCTTGCCCGTTCGTTTGAGGGTGCTCGACTGATGTGAAGTGCTGCTTCGTGCCAAACTTGGCGACGAAGTCTTGAAAGTTCTTGTCGGTGAACTGTGTCCCGTTGTCGGTGAAAACCGCTTGGGGCACGCCGAACCGGGCGAGGATGTTCCTCTTGTAGAAACGTAGTATGTTGTGAGTCGTAATTTTGGCCAGGGCTTCCGCCTCGATCCACTTCGTGAAATAGTCCACGCCGACGATCAGGTACTTGTTTTGGTATGACCCCACAACGAAGGGCCCCAGGATATCCATTCCCCACCACGCAAATGGCTACGGGGATGATAGAATTTTGAGCTCGCTGGACGGGGCCAGGTGCATGTCCCCGTGTCGTTGGCATCTGTCGCATTTCTTGACGTGCTCCTTAGCGTCCTGTTGCATGGTGGGCCAGTAGTATCCTTCTCGTAACGCCTTGCGGGCTAAGGACCGTCCACCGAGGTGTTGTGCATTGATCCCATCATGGATTTCTTGAAGTATACCGGGGACTTTGGTCACTTCGACGCACCTGAGGAGGGGGATCGAGAAGTCACGTCGGTACAGTTTGTCTTCAGCAATTAGGATCGTCGGGCAGCTTTCCAGTGGTGTGGTACTCGTATACCAGCACCATCCAGCAGTTGTTGTCTCCAATGGCGTTCATGTCTGTCGCGGGGATGGGTTTGTCGATGCTTGGGCGTGAGAGTACTTCTTGTATGACGGATTTGTTCCCACCTTTCTTCTTTGTGCTCGCCAGTTTGGACAAGACATCTGCTCGGGTGTTGGGCTCGTGCGGGATGTGGGTGACTTCTGCTGCGGTGAAGTTTTTCATCTTTTCCTTCACCAGGGCCAGGTATTCGATGATGCTGTCGTTCTTGGCTTGGTACTCTCCTCGAAACTGATAGGCCACTAGCTGGGAGTCGGTGAAAATTTTGACTTCTTCGGCGCCTAGGTCTTCAGCCAACCGTAGCCCGGCGAGGAAAGCCTCGTATTCAGCCTGGTTGTTCGACGTCGGGAAAGACAATGTGAGGGAAACTTTGATCAGGATGCCTTCCTCGTTTTCGAGGATGATACCCGCCCTGCTGCCCTTCGAGCTGGATGCCCCGTCGGCGTAGATCGTCCACTTCTAGGACCCATTGGTCAAAGGTTCCGAGAGGGTCATTTCCGCCACGAAGTCGGCCAACACCTGAGCCTTCAGGGCCTTTCTTCCTTCATATTGGATGTCAAACTCAGCAAGTTCGAGCGACCACCTGAGCATCCTCCCCGCCATGTCTGGTCGACCGAGGAGTTGTGTTGCGGTGAGAATCGGATATCAAGATATTAATTAACTTGAATCACAAAACATGAAATACACCACCGAGCTTTGATTTATCCAAAGGAAAGGGTAAAGATCGAAGAAAACCCTAATAAGAGATCTAAGGTTCGGGGTTGGTTATACCTTGGGAAGGTGTTAGCATCCTAAGTATCTATAGTACTCTACAGGAACCTCTTGTTTGTATTTGTGTTAATTTATTGTTTGCTTGCTAAGGGAATCTGCTAGGGGGAAAGGTAAAGACCTAAGGGTATATACACTAAGTATGCTCGCCAAGACATCGCATCTTGTGCCTACGTATCGGACTAAAAGAATCAGAGCAACCGTACTTCACCTCAATGGGGTGAGGAACTCTTGACTATGGTCAAGGTTCCAAGGGAAAGTAGGGTCTGACAGCAAGACACCTACGTGGAGTGCGGCGACTTCAAACTTAGGGTTAGGTAAAACAGGGAAAGAAATGTCCATGGGATAGTAGGGTTTGACAGCAAGACACCTACATGGAGTGCGGCGACTCCAAACCTAAGGCTAGGTTAAAGGGTAATGAGTTATCTATGACTTTGAGGTCAATAGAGAGACTTTCCTTTGGAAGGAGGGGAATAACAAGGGATTGAAATGAAATGAAACTGAACAAAATAAGTTCAAAGATTCAAAGATAGTAAACATTAATCAATATATGAAATAAACTTCCAAGTATGAATATGGCAAACATGGATAAGTGAACACATGAGTACGGCAGAGATAACATCCTCACAGTTTAAAATCAAAGACATGTCAAAGCTATGAGATTTAGCAACAAAGGCCAAGACATACAGACAACACCCAAATAAAATGACCTTGTCCAAAATCAAGGAACAACTCTCAAACAATCATCTTACATGTCATAGAACACTCCAAGGAAAATTCTCAAGTCTTGAAGAAAAAGTTGATGATTTTTCACAAAAAGGTCCAAAAATTAAATGTAAATTCATGCGTATTTTTATTTTGAAATTTTTAGAAATAAACAAGAAAATAAAATAACCATGAGAAATAAATTATGCAAAAATTAAATTAAGTAAAGACAGCATGGCAATCGCCACATTTCCTCATGGCAGGCGCCATGACTTTCTTCATGGCAGGCACCACTCAACTTCATGGCAGGCCCATTCAACTCATGGCAGGCGCCATTCATTATGGCCAGTGCCATCATTATCATGGCCAACACCATATAATCTCATGGCAAGTTCCATGCACATCATTTCCTTGTTCAGTTTTTTAAACAACACTTCACGAATCAAGTTTACAATATCAAATAAGATTATACATTATGATTTGCAATATTTATTCAAGAATCAGACATTAACATGATAACCGTATGAAGCAATGATCATGGTATTTTGAAAATGAATTAAAAAAAAGTGAGTGTTACCTAGTGGAGATGGTCCACTGCCTCTTCACAGGTACGAGTTCTGAAAAAAATGGATGAGCTTCTTCTCCCTCAAAGTGCCAGCTGCTGCAAAACTATCTTTATCCCTTCTCTTAGTTGCCCAGGAAAAAATACAATGCTAGTGCTTTGGATGATACATGGTGCTGGATGGTGGAAAGCTCGAACCAAAACTCTTGCAACAATGTTCTTGCAGATTTGCAAGAGTAAGTGAGGGAGAAAATGGGGAGAGTGTTCAGCCTATATTTGGGGTGAATCTGGTGTCCTTTTGGAGTGGAGATTAAGCCTCTATTTATAGGAAATAAGGAGAGCTTGAGGTATGGTCAGATTGGTACTTCTTGCCAAATTTTCCCTTTTCCAAGTTTTCCCCTCGTGCAAGTGAGCTGGCTGGGTCAAAAAGTCTTCAGCTCTAGTAACTGATCAGGATAGGGTTTGGTTTGCTTTTGTGTGCTGATGGGATTGGAGCAGAGGTGCAAGTTATAAGGAGAAAAGAGATGCCATGCCTTGTGAAAAAGTTTCTCTTTCTTCATGATATCCACTTGCATTAATTTGATTAAACAATGTTATTTTAAGTGGTTCAACTTGTGGGAATCGTGGCAGTCGCCACATACACATGGCAAGTGCCACACTTCATGGCAAGTTCCATCAACTCTTCATGGCAAGCGCCATCACTCATGGCAAGTGCCACCAACATCATGGCAGGCGCCATCACCCAGGGCAAGTGCCACCAACATCATGGCAGACGCCATCACCCATGGCAAGTGCCACCAACATCATGGCAGGCGCCATCACAATCTTTCCTTTTTCAATTTTTAAACAACACTCACAAATGCTTTGGTGATCAGAAGTGATAATGTATCATTATGCACTAAGTGTGAAACTTGCATTTCAAGAAAAGACACCAAAGACAATGGTTGACTTTCTTGACCAAAACCCTAATCTGGGGCATGATGAACTTGTGGCTCAAGGTACTTGCAATAGGAACCAAACACACTTGATTTCTTGTTGAGTAAGATCTATTGGGTGTAAGTTCAAATGGTTGCATTTGGGAGCATCCGTTATCTTTCTTGAACAAATGACTTCTCATAAGAATCTCACCCAAACTGGTGAACACTTGTGATGATTGTATGGAGCCAGAGAATGCCTTAGGAGACCTTGAAACACATGAGAACTTGGTTTATTGTTCTTGTCCTCTTTCCTGTACAAACCCTAGCTTTCACATTAAAAAAAACAAACTAGCAAGATATGGTGGTTAGTTAACAATGCACAAATGATTGAACCCTAAATGTAAGTGCAAGATGTTATGACATCTAAGGGGTAAAATTTGGGGTATAACAGTTGCCCCTATTTAAATAACTTTATCGGATGGCACGAGGAATGGAAATCCTTGGGACATCAAGGTGAAAGGTATTTAAATATAGTAAACCGAAAATTTTGCCCTTAGATGGAATGCAGATGCCAAGGACGGGCAACAGACGTGCAAATGCTGACATGCCATGAACTTCTAGTATGATGATATGATGCCATAATAGTGTAAAAATGCAGACAAACAAGACACCAAAGGATAAAGAGCAACCAAACACAGGTGAGCTTCACTGGAGAAGGATGAAGGTTAGCAACTAGGAGAAAACTCACTGGGGAGACTCCAAGGAAACACTGGGGATAGAAAAATAAAACTGAGGGGAAATCTCATAGATCCTTACTGGAGATAAGAGCCAGAGAGGCGTTCTCCACTAGGGAAAGATCCAGGGAGATGGACGACAGGTTCATAGGTGACCGAGCGACACTAGGGGGAAATAAAAGCACACTCTTTACTGGGCATGAAACCAGAAAGAAGACATGATCTCTACTGGGGATCAATTAATAAAGAATCAATCTGGAAGAACATCAGAAAGAGAAAGGCACATCCGGAAGAACATCAGATGGCAAAAGAAACCAGACATCCAATAATGGCTTTGAATGAAAGGTACAAATCACAATATCTAATAATGGCTTTAGATAAAAGTGAACAAACAGGGATCCAAGAAGGAATTGGATACAAAGAAAACAATCATCCAATAATGGCTTTGAATGAAAGGTACAATCACAATATCTGAGAATGGCATCAGATGAAAGTGAGCAAACAAGGGTAATCCAAGAAGGCATTGGATACAAAGAAAACAATCATCCAATAATGGCTTTGAATGAAAGGTACAATCACAATATCTGAGAATGACATCAGATGAAAGTGAACAAATAGGGATCCGAGGCAGCATTGGATGCAAAGAAACCAGTAATACAATAATGGCTTTGAATGAAAGGTACAAATCACAATATCTGAGAAAACATCAGATAAACGTGAGAAAGGTAGAGATCCAAGAAAGCATTGGATAAAAGGACACCAGACATTCAATAATGGCTTTGAATGAAACGTAAACTCATAATACCTGAGAAGGCATCAGATGCAAATGAGACAAAAGGTGAAATCCAAGAAGGCATTGGATAAAAAGAAACCATAACGTCCAAGAAAGCATTGAACGAATATGAACAAGGAGATACCCAAGAAAGCATTGGATAAAAGGAATCACAATATCCAAGAAAACATTGGATGAATGTGAACAAAGGTGAAATCCAAGAAATCATTGGATAAAAGGAATCACAGTATCCAAGACAACATTGAATGACTGTGAACTTTCAGGAATGACACTGAAAGTAAAGGCAAATCACTATATTTAGGAAGGGTATCGAATGATAGTGAGAAAGACATCCAGGAATGGCACTGAATGCAAAGGAGAAAACTTATCCAGGAATGGAACTGAATGAACAGATAAGACTTTCAGGAATGACACTGAAAGATGTCCAAGCAAATTTGATGGGGGTTACAGAAGATAGGCAAAACTTCCAGGAATAGCACTGGGAGAAACAAGAGGAATAAGATATCCAGGAATGGCACTGGAGATCACAAGAGACGGACATCCAGGAATGACACTGGAGTGAGAGAATATAAAGATCCAGGAATAACACTGGAATGAGAGAAAACAAACATCTAACAACATGACTAGATGCTCAAAATCATTCAGGAATTGCACTGAATGAAATGACGGATAACGTTTTGGTAGGCGCCAAGTAAGTTGGACTTTGACCACAAGGTAAGACGTGGATAACGACACGACCTCAGACGAAATGCAAATGAGGATGAAACACTCATGATATGCGTATGGTATATGAATTATGCCATGCAAATGTAGATGCTGACGACACAGCTCGACTCTTTTAGTGAGAAGATAGGAATTGAAGACTAATTCCTCAACACGGAGACCACTGTCATTCTGCTTGGGGACTAGAGATGCTATTGCTGGACACTTCTCTGCCACACTAGTAAATTGTATCAAGTGATGATCCTTGTAGTAAGGATGGAAAGTTGCATGGGGATTCTTCAAGTTAATTGCCCCTGATCAGGTGACTGTTGTAGATGAACTGATCATTGCTTCGGTTTGTCTGAGTCTTGACATGACTGCTTTGCTGTACACTTGGAAAGCTTGCCCCTAGTATGAGCCTTGAAAAATCTTCTGGATAAACCAATTCTGAGAAGGACTTGCTCCTGAACAGCAAATCTTGTACTGATTCTTCAACAGGATTCGGAAAGTACTTGCCCTTGATAGGATCACCGACCAAGTTTCTTAATTGTTTGAAAATTCCTTGAGAGAAAAGCCAGTTTGCAAATAAAAGTATTTGTACAAACATGGTAATTGCAAAGTTCATGCAAATTTTGAAATCAAAATCAATTTGCAAAACAAATGAATCATTGGTCTGAACACGGCGGTTCAAGACATTTAAAAGTGAAAGGTATGATGCCAAAATAGATGATCTGCAAAGATCTTTGGGAGTCAGTTTACGCAACCTTGCTGTATTATGCTTTCGAAATAACCTTGCTTCAGTTAGGTCTTTTGAGAGTTGTAACGTGGTTTGGTTCACGGTTTAAGAAACAAAGGATAAAGGCTCAATGTTTATTTGTACCTGTAGCGAGCGATTTTGGACGCGGTTCTTAAGCGCTGGTCGCTCTCTGCGGTTGAGTTTTAACTACAGGTCGATTCATTTTTTATCCTATTGTGAGCTGAATAAGGAAGGGAAATAGATGTCTCCAATTAACCCTGCTTTGCATACTGAGTTTAAACAGCGGTCTGTTAGGTTACGAATGCTATCAATGTGGGGGGGGGGCCCTTGTACTGGTTATTTGTATTTTCGCCAATACGGTTTTCTCTCTTTCTAGGATTTTCTGGCGGGGAACGAGGATTAAGATGTCAGGACTGATGCTTTTTTATAGATATATGAGAGTATGGGACTTTGGGTTTTTGTTTAGTGTGCTCGCTAAGATCTTTTCTTTCAATCTTATGCCTACGTATTCCCGTTTACCAAAACAGGGAAATCAGAGCGTTCGTAGTTCCTCCTATTCTATGGGAGGAAATGGTTGTTTTTGGTGTCTTGTTCAAAGCCCAAGACGTGAAGCGAAAGGTAGTTTGTATCTTGTTCAAAGCCTAAGATGTGAAGCTGAAGGTGTTGACTTTAGAGAGAATTTGTCATCTCTAAAGAGGTCTGTTTGTCACAACTGTTGGGTGACTGACTGTAAAAGAGGATTACTTTAACCGGGATTTGTGAATCCGACAATGCCATAATTTCCTTTATAGGGGTTTTAACCTGAAGGAGAAGACTTTAACTCAGTTTAGAGTAATGTCATCTTTCCTTAGGAATTTCTCATACTAAAAGAGGGACAGTGGCATGGATGTAGATGATCCAGAGGCTTACCGCTTACAGCGATTAGATGAAAGGGAAGGAGTTGTTGATGTTTGTGTACTGTGAACGAGACACAGCTTTGATGCTAAAAGGTTAATTGGATCAACCAGTGGTTTTCTTATACAAAGCCTAAGAGGAGGCTAATATGTGTCTCGTACAAAGCCCAAGAGAGAGGCTAAAAGGTTTTTGACTCAACGAGGGAGTCTTTTTGTATCTCGTACGAAGCCCGAGGTGGAGGCTATTTGACTCAACAAGAGAGTTTTTTGTATCTCGTACGAAGCCCGAGATGGAGGCGAAAGGGGTGATTGACTCAACGAGGGAGTCTCTTATGTGTCTCATACAAAGCCCGAGAGAGAGGTTAAACGTTGTTTGACTCCGCTGGGGAGAATCATTTGTACAAAGCCCAAGAGGAGGCTATGGTGACTGTTTCAGTTGAGTGACAGGTCCAGTATACTGATTTAAAGAGAAAATCAGTTCTTATATGAGCAATACTGTACTCATGGATTTGATTCAAGGATCCGGGTTATTCCTGTTCTTTAAGGAAGTGGGAAATCTGAAGGGTATTGAGACTGTCCGAGTCTACGGGTTCCTTCCTATTCTTGAAGGGGTCACTTGAGAATGTCTTTGAGACTCAAGGAGATTAGACTGTCCAAGTCTAGAGTGTCATCTTTTGTACTATGCTTTGAGAAACAGTAGTAGACTCTTTGAAAGGACTGTTCTATGAAGATGACTAAGTTCTGTTCCTATACCTCTAGGAGGTCGTCGGGACAATTTGTACGAAGCCCAAGAGGAGGCTGGAAACTTTTAAGAAGCCCAAGAGGAGGCTATCATTCCCGGAGGAAGAGATCATTATACGAAGCCTAAGAGGAGGCTGTGAATACTTCTAAGAAGCCGTAGGGTCCTTGTACTAAGCCCAAGAGGAGGCGGGGTTGCTTTTAGGAAGCCCGTGGGTCCTTGTACGATGCCCAAGAGGAGGCCGATTGCTTTTAAGAAGCCCGTGGGTCCCCAAACCTCGAGAAATTCAAGGCAAGCTATTCACAAGGAATATATCAAGTCAGGAAAGTTCGAGAATTTGGAAGAAACTCAAAGATGCCATTCACGGAGAATACATTCATCTCTGGGAGTAGAGTTTCTTGACAATTCCTAATGAGGACAGCCGAAGAGAAGACTGTATCTGGTGATCCTATTGGGGATCTAGTTGTCTATTTCTACGAATAAACGAAACGGCGTCACCTAGTTCTAGACGTAGTTACCGGGGAACTCTAAATATCTATACTATTATTACACAGTTGATATGAGTTTATGAAAGAAGACTTACAGTG
This sequence comes from Lathyrus tuberosus, assembly GCA_022829125.1. Taxonomy (NCBI): domain Eukaryota; kingdom Viridiplantae; phylum Streptophyta; class Magnoliopsida; order Fabales; family Fabaceae; genus Lathyrus; species Lathyrus tuberosus. The sequence goes on along the minus strand of JALAZF010000123.1, from coordinate 13,555,748 downwards.
AAACAGCCCCACAATACAATTATATGTATATGAAAACAGTAAATGAAAGCGTATAAACACTTACTCGGTTGTAGAGCTTCCATGCTGTTTGGTTAGTTGTTCAACAAAGAAAGATTGAAAACAACAGTATATTCAAAATCAAAGGAGAAAGTGCTTTGAAAAATAAAGATTTGGGGCTTACAGCTCAAGGAGAGGCCCAGGGTTTAATCAGTGAGCGGACTGTTGTTTTGAATTTGTACAGAGGGACTTATACAAGTGACTGTGGCCCAAAAATTATTTTCTGTACAAAGGGATGGGTCTTACACTCTCTCAAGAGGACCAAAAAGTCTTAAAGAAAAAGAGTGGGGCTTATAACATGAGGGTAGGCCCAGATGATTTTTCCGTTTGAAATGGCGATCGCGCCGAGGTTTTCTTTTAACGCAGAGGGGCTTATACAATATCTGAGGCCCAAAATGGTTTTGGTTAAAAGGGGGTTGGGTCTTACACTCTATTAGAGGCCCAAAAAGTTTTGAATGGGTCTTATAGCTCAAGGAGAGGCCCAAAAGGTTATTTTTCAAAAGGGTGACGATCGCGCCGTTTGTTTTTGACGGTATCGGGACTTATACAACGCACTGAGACCCAAAAATGGTTTGGTCAAAAAAGGATTGGGTCTTACACTCTATTAGAGGTCCAAAGTGTTTTGAAAATGATTTATGAGGGTTGAATTAATCCAAAAACCCTAATTTGTTTTCAAAAATGTATTTAATTGAATAAAAATTCAATTAAAATGATCAAAATTGTTTAACATATGGAAAACAAATTGTGATCTTGGATTAATGCTTCAAAAATTAATTATTGACCTAAAAAATAATTAGAAAGCATTAAAAGTTGCAAAATCAAGGTGGAAAAAATATTTTAAATGTCAAAAACAATTAAAACATTAATTCTTTGCAAAAATATCAATTATATAAAATAAATAATATTTTTGGGATTTTTTGAGAAAATAAAATATTTTAACATTTTTGTGAATTATTAAAAAAAGAATCAATTCAAAATCATTAAAACTCAGAGAGAAATTAATTTTTGAATCAATTAAATAAAATCACAAAATTCAAATATTTTAATTTGAAAGAAATGGCGCCAAGAACACACCAAGAACACGCGCGTGTTCTGGGTTTGGCCAGATTTGCATTTTCTATCCAATCTCACTGAATACTTGATTATATCATGCAATCCACATACCAATAAACTCGTTTCAACCTCACGATCATGTCTATGGCATTTAATTTCATTTAAATTAAACATAAAACATGAAATCACGAAGAAACCTCAAGAACCCTAATTTCTGCATGAAGGCTAGGATTTTTGATACACGAATCAAACAAAGTAATTAATTGAGGGAAAACATTCCATGCATGATTATGAACATATGGCCAAATTATTGTGCAGCAAAAATTGCATGGATCATAGAGTTAGAAGAGCTCATGCTTACCACTTGCAGCTGATGATCGTGATTTGTGTAGGAGGTGTTACAGTTTTGTTGTGATGATCTGAACAACTTCCCTAGGTGCTATGGAGTGTGTTTGAATGCTTGGACTTGATGGAAATTGGCTGGATCACTTCATGGCATCTCAACTGCACTTTGGTTAAAACCTTGAGCAATTGACTGGTGATTCTGAGAAATCAATGTTCCAGTTGTTGTTTAAGTGTTTGATCAGCTCATATGTGATGTATATGATGTGTGTGAGTGATTGGTTTGAGTGGAATTGCCCTCTAGCTCAAAACCCGATAGTTACCTTGCAAGAGAAAGAGATTTTGAGAAAGGCAAGTGTTGTAGGCCTTTGGTGTACTTAAACTGAACACAATTGAGCTCTATTTATAGTATAGCAAGTTTGTTTTGCAAGGAATAGTGAATGGCAACTGCTAAGTAGGTTTGTTCAATGTTGGCCAATGGAAATCCAAGTCTCCTCTAGCCATTGACTAGAGGTTAGGGCATAGAGCTTTGGTTCCCTTGGTCTTGGATAAGTCTTGACTGATTTCAGATGAGAATGGCTCAGTCCATGCCACCTTGATGCTTCCATTGAATGCTTCAATCCAAATTTGGAGTCTTGTCCCTATTTTGGCCATTCTAGGTTCAACATGCTATTTCTTGTTCCATGGACTTTGGAGGCTTGGCTCAGTGATTGTCCCCTTTAGATTCAATCCTCAGATGTGTCCAAGTGGATAGGAGCATTTGAATTTGGCTGATTTTGGCAAATCGAGCAAAATTGCAAATTCTGCCTTGCCTTTGACAAATTTCAGCAAGGCAACTTGCCAATGTCATATCTCATGGTGTAAGTTGAATTTGATAATGTTCTTGACCATTTTGGAAAGCCCTTACATGATACAACAACTGTTTGAACATGTTTGGTTTTGATCTCTTTTGAATCCAAGTGAAAAATCCCCCTACATTTGGCAAAAAGTAAGGCAAAATCTGACTTAGTGAAATTTTCACTAAGTGTTGGAACAAAGTGTTTTCTCTTAATTTTGATCACTCCATAACTCAAAATCCTTAATGAATTGGACTTAGGTCTAGTTGAAGTTTTTGTAGAGGGTAATGAGACCTACAAATCAATCTTTGAATGGGGCACAATGGCCTTGTGGTTTAGGAGTTATGATCCTCCAAAGTTGGTGCATTAGTGGCACTTTTTCCATAACTTAGAAAATTTTCTAAGTTTTATGGTTACCCCTTTTACAAGTTATCCAACTTTTCTTGATTTTTCTTGATGAATGATGATTCAAATCATACATTAACATCATTTTAGGGTTAAAAATCCATTTTGGTGAAAAATCTCAAAAAGTCAAAGTTGACTTTTGTGCACAGTTGACTTTTTATCAGATGAATTCCAAACTGTGCAATTCTTCAGGAAATCATGTCCTTGACCTAAATAAAACTTGATGGACATGTTCCATGGGTGTCATAGGGTATATTGATGCATGTCATAGGGCTTGGGAGCATGTCCTGGTCAAAAGTGAAAGTTACAGTTGACTTTTTCCTTAAAACCTTAACTGTGGTGCAGATGAAATTGAGACTTGTTGCTCAAGCTTCTTGGATTTATCCATTGTTCCAAATGGATCAATATGGTATATTAGAGACCCTCAAATCCTCCTTTGAGGTCTTGGCTCATGTTTTGTCCCAAAAGTCAACTTAGGGGTGAATTAGGTCAAGAAACCCTAATTCCTGATTTTTGATGATGCATCCCCTGAGGCAAAATTGACTTGATGATTGGGTCCATGAGGTTCCATGGAGTATATTAGGTTATGTTTTGGATCATTGGCTTGTGCCCAGATGAAAAATTTCCATCTGGAGGCCCTGGTCGACCAAAACCCTAATTTGGTGACACTGTCGATCTTGAGACTTGATCCACCTAGAAGGGAGTAGCCCTGTGCTTGATCCTTGAAGTGGGAGTCCTTTTGATCCATTGTGGATGTTTGAGAGGTTAGACAAATTGAAGATCATGTCATTCCTTGATTGATCCTTTGTCTAAGCACTCAGAGAGGGCTTGAAACCCTAATTTTGATTGTAGTGGGTGCTCACCCATCTTTGGGGAGACTGATGAAGTATGATGGTTCCTCCATATTGTGATGATGATTTTCATAATGATGGGAAATCTTAGTGGTCAAAATTTGGGGTATGACAGTACCCACCCAATCTTCGTGATGACCTCCAGTCCTACACTCAGTTAACTCAAACTATGCACTCAGGTTCCAGTAGGTTGGAAATTGCACTGATGATAGTGATGATGGTTCAGAAGTTAAAGGACTTTTGATGGCAATCACTGCTTCCTTACAACTTTTGGTTGTCATACAAGCTTGTTCTTCCTTCTCTTTGTATAAGGTAAGGTCATGAGCTTCCTATCTTTCTTAGCTTTTGCCTTGAAAGGGACTCGGCTCATTCTTTGAGTAAGGATTCCTTGACGACCCTTCTTCATTTATCACTTTGGGAACAACTTGTACTACATTTATTCATTTAATTTGGCAGAGTTGAAAGTTTGTGACTGTCTGGCTTAATGATTACGGTGAACCATCATTGGTATTTGACTTTGAAAGACATCTTCGACACTTGCTTGCTGTGTACGAAGGAAAATTGTGAATGCAACCTTTTGTTGAAAGGCGTCTTGCATGAAACTCTTACACAATCAAGTTAACTAAGAACTACCCTGCCCCAGGTTAAGATTGTGGGTTTTTTGGTACAGAAAGAAACTTCTACTCCTAGGCTCAAAGGGGTTGACGAGGGAGTAACTTCCTTATTTCTCAAGTGTTTAGGGATTGAAACAATGCCTCACATCGTCAGCAAAGTTTATTTGAAAGCATACCAGCAATTATGAGTATATTATTTTCGTCATCCTCCCTCCAATCTTTGCACAATCAAAAAGAAAGTGGAAAAGAGATAAAATATTTTGCAAAAGAAAGCATAGAGATGTAAATAACAGACAAACTGAATTGAATCAAAAGTTGCAATGCTCATTTCATTAATCACGAAAGTACAAACATAATTTGAAGGCAAACAACCAGTACAAAATAAGGAAAATGTAAACAACAAGAAACAAGGCCTAGTGACTAGTTAAACACAAGGATGAGTTATCCTGTCTTTAAGAAGTGGCTGAGCTGAAGTAGACTGAAGCTTCACTTGGCGTGCCCTGACAGAGGGTTACTCTGGACATTGGGATTGTCCTTAAAGGAGAGGATTTTGTTTCTCATCAGCTCTTGTACTCTAGCCTTCAACGCAAAGCAACCTTCCAAGTTATGGCCTGAACCACCTTGATGGTATTCACAATGAAGATCTACCCTATAGCCATCTGGAAGAGGATTTGGAGGAAGAGGCATAGGCCTTGCGGTAATTAAACATTGCTGAACCATACCAGAATAAAGCTCGATGTATGTCATAGGAACAGGATCAAATTGATTCCTATTACGGCACTGGTTCTGTCCTGCAGTTGAACGTTGGGAAGCTTGAGCTGGTCGTGGAGCAGTAACCATGGGAGTGACAGCAACAACAGTAGGGTGAACAACATACTGAGGTTGAGGACGAGGCCTTCTCACTTCAACTATTACAGCATTAGTTTGATCTTCCTTCTTCTTCTGGAAGTTTCTGTAGGATTTCCTCACAGCATTGGAAGATTCAGCAGCCTTTGACACTTTACCATTCTTAAGACCTTCCTCGAGTCTCTGACCGATAGTAACCAAATCAGTGAAGTTGGAGGAAACACTTCCAATCATCTTCTCCCAATAGAATGAGGACAGGGTATCCATGAACATTCCAGTCAATTCCTTCTCAGCCAAAGGAGGTTCAACTTAGGAAGCCAACTCTCTCCAGCGCTGAGCATACTCCTTAAAAGATTCCTTCTCATGCTGAGTCATGTTTTGCAGCTGGCAGCAATCAGGGGCCATGTCAAGGTTATACTTATACTGCTTCATGAAGGCATTTACAAGATCTTGGAAGCAGTGGATGGAATTTTGCTCGAGACCCATATACCATTTGAGTGATGCTCTACTCAAGCTATCCTGAAAACAGTGGATAAGCAGCTTCTGATTTTTAGTATAAGCAGCCATCTTGCGACAATACATGACCAAATGAGCCCTTGGACAAGAATGGCCCTTGTACTTCACAAATTCTGGAGTTTTGAACTTAGCAGGCATAACAAGGTTAGAACTAAACACATGTTGTCTGCATCCACATTGAAGAAGTCAGTACCCTCCATAGCTTTAAGTCTCTTATCTATGATCTGAAACTGCTCACGGACAACTTCAGGTTCAACAAAGTTTTCACAGTCTTCACCCGGAGCACTGGCAGCATTGTACTCAAAGAGGGGATTCTCAAAGGGAGCTCGAACAATTTGTGGAACGGCATGGACCGTAGGTCTGGGCTCGGCGAAAACAGGAGCCTGAAATACAGGCATAGCAGTCTGACCAACCATAGCAGTAGATGTAATCGGTGGAGAATAGTTGTGTGGCAAACCAAACTCTGGCCAAGTTGATCAGACTTAAGGTCATCGATCTCCATTCGGACCTCAGCATTGTGTGCCTCTTGCTCTGATATCTTGCGTCTGTAGTTAGCTCTAGTTTGGTATCGGTGTCGAGGAATCAGCTTGACGACTCACAGATGACACTGGAATATAGAGACAGCTGGAGATGAGTAACTGGACAAACAGACGCATGCAATGAATCATGCAAAGATGCAAATGATATGTAATGAAATGCAAACGGGATGCAAAACACAAGCAACAGGATCAAAGGTTCGAGATCACAGCATGGAGTATAGGTAAAGAACTAACCACAGGGTGTGTACTAGGGTTATTGTATCCGCAGAACAGGGTTCTAAGAGTTCCCAGAGTCAACAACCCATCTTTCAGATATTATCGACTTCCCAATTACTTGGTAATCAATAATATTCTCAAGAGAATCTCGTCTGAGTGTAGTATCGCGTAGCAACCAATTCGGGAATAGACTCCCTCATAGTCCTCGCACTACATCCTAAAAAGGCCAAGTGAGGTTAGAGATAACTACGGTTCTCAATATCATGGGTACCTAGGTCGAGAGTAGCACGTTTTCACGAATAGACTCGTTCAACATTGACTAAACTCTCAAGAGGGCCTCAACTGAGTGATGGTGTCTCAAGTCAACTTTTTTGGGAATCGACTCCCTCAAAGCCTCCTTGAATATTCCATTGTCCTATAATAAGTCCACTCAAGTCCGGGTTAGGACTTATCTCACCACTCAATAGTTGCATCCTGCCAAACAGAAAACCCAAGCACAACAGGTATATATATATATAGATATAAATAATCTACAAGTATATAGGCAAGCAAACATATAAATAACACAAATACAAACATGATAGGCGTAACCCTCTTAGGGGATATTCTTCCCCAGTGAAGTCGCCATTTTTGTTGCGGTGGGAATCGGATATCAAGCTATTAATTAACTTGAATCACAAAACATGAAATTCACCACCGAGCTTTGATTTATCCAAAGGAAAGGGTAAAGATCGAAGAAAACCCTAATAAGAGATCTAAGGTTCGGGGGTTGGTTATACCTAGGGAAGGTGTTAGCATCCTAAGTATCTGTAGTACTCTACAGGAACCAATTGTTTGTATTTGTGTTAAGTTATTGTTTGCTTGCTAAGGGAATCTGCTAGGGGGAAAGGTAAAGACCTAAGGGTATATACACTAAGTATGCTCGCCAAGACATCGCATCTTGTGCCTTCGTATCTGACTAAAAGAATCAGAGCAATCATAGTTCACCTCAATGGGGTGAGGAACTCTTGACTGTGGTCAAGGTTCCAAGGGAAAGTAGGGTCTGACAGCAAGACACCTACGTGGAGTGCGGCGACTCCAAACTTAGGGTTAGGTAAAACAGGGAAAGATGTGTCCACGGGAAAGTAGGGTCTGACAGCAAGACACCTACGTGGAGTGCGGCGACTTCAAACCTAAGGCTAGATTAAAAGGGTAATGAGCTATCTATGACTTTAAGGTCAATAGAGAGACTTTCCTTTGGAAGGAGGGGAATAACAGGGGATTGAAATGAAATGAAATTGAACAAAATAAGTTTAAGGATTCAAAGATAGTAAACATTAATCAATATATGAAATAAACTTCCAAGTATGAACATGGAAAACATTGATAAGTGAACACATGAGTACGACAGAGATAACATCCTCACAGTTTGAAATCAAAGACATGTCAAAGCTAAGAGATTTAGCAACAAAGGCCAAGATGTACAGACAACACCCAAATAAAGAAAACTTGTCCAAAATCAAGGAACAGCTCTCAAACAATCATCTTACATGTCATAGAACACTCCAAGGAAAATTCTCAAGAGTCTTGAAGAAAAAGTTGATGATTTTTCACAAAAAGGTCCAAGAATTAAATGTAAAGTCATGCGTATTTTTGTTTTGAAATTTTTAGAAATAAACAAGAAAATAAAATGACCATGAGAAATAAATTATGCAAAAATTAAATTAAGTAAAGACAGCATGGCAGTCGCCACAATTCCTCATGGCAGGCGCCATGACTTTCTTCATGGCAGGCGCCACTCAACTTCATGGCAGGCGCCATTCATTATGGCCAGTGCCATCATTATCATGGCCAGCGCCATATAATCTCATGGCAAGTGCCATGCACATCATTTCCTTGTTCAATTTTTTAAACAGCACTTCACGAATCATGTTTACAATATCAAATAAGATTACACATTATGATTTGCAATATTTATTCAAGAATCAGACATTAACATGATAACAGTATGAAGCAATGATCATGGTGTTTTGAAAATGAAGTAAAAAAAAGTGAGTGTTACCTAGTGGAGATGGTCCACTGCCTCTTCACAGGTACGAATTCTGAAAAAAATGGATGAGCTTCTTCTCCCTCAAAGTGCCAGCTGCTGCAGAACTATCTTTATCCCTCCTCCTAGTTGCCCAGAAAAAATCACAATGCTAGTGCTTTGGATGATACATGGTGCTGGATGGTGGAAAGCTCGAACCAAAACTCTTGCAACAATGTTCTTGCAGATTTGCAAGAGTAAGTGAGGGAGAAAATGGGGAGAGTATTCAGCCTATGTTTGGGGTGAATCTGGTGTCCTTTTGGAGTGGAGATTAAGCCTCTATTTATAGGAAATAAGGAGAGCTTGAGGTATGGTCAGATTGGTACATCTTGGCAAGTTTGCCCTTTTCTAAGTTTTCCCCTCGTGCAAGTGAGCTGGTTGGGTCAAAAAGTCTTCAGCTCTAGTAACTGATCAGGATAGGGTTTGGTTTACTTTTGTGTGCTGATGGGATTGGAGCAGAGGTGCAAGTTACAAGGAGAAAAGAGCTGCCATGCCTTGTGAAAAAGTTTGTCTTTCTTCGTGATGTCCACTTGCATTAATTTGATTAAACAATGTTATTTTAAGTGGTTCAGCTGGTGGGAATCGTGGCAGTCGCCACATACACATGGCAAGTGCCACACTTCATGGCAAGTGCCATCACCTCTTCATGGAAGGCACCATCACTCATGGCAAGTGCCACTAACATCATGGCAGGCGCCATCACCCATGGCAAGTGCCACCAACATCATGGTAGGCGCCATCACCCATAGCAAGTGCCACCAACATCATGGCAGGTGCCATCACAACCTTTCCTTTTTCAGTTTTTAAACAACACTCACAAATGCTTTGGTGATCAGAAGTGGTAATGTATCATTATGCACTAAGTGTGAAACTTGCATTTCAAGAAAAGAGACCAAAGACAATGGTTGACTTTCTTGACCAAAACCCTTATCTAGGGCATGATGAACTTGTGGCTCAAGGTACTTGCAATAGGAACCAAACTCACTTTATTTCTTGTTGAGTAAGATCTCTTGGGTGTATGTAAGTTCAAATGGTTGCATTTGGGAGCATCAGTTATCTTTCTTGAACAAATGACTTCTCATAAGAATCTCACCCAAACTGGTGAACACTTGTGATGATTGCATGGAGCCAGAGAATGCCTTAGGAGACCTTGAAACACATGAGAACTTGGTTTATTGTTCTTGTCCGCTTTCCTGTGCAAACCCTGGCTTTCATATAAAAAAAAACAAACTAGCAAGATATGGTGGTTAGTTAACAATGCACAGATGATTGAACCCTAAATGTAAGTGCAAGATATTATAACATCTAAGGGGTAAAATTTGGGGTATAACAAGTTATCTTATGGGCTGCTCGGTCCTTACAACGACCGTGTGTGCCAAGAAGTAGTGTCGTAGCCTTCTAGTTGAGGTGACGAGGGCCAGGGCGACTTTCTTGATATGTTGATACCTGAGCTCAGGGCCTTGGAGAGCCTTGCTGGTGAAGTAAATCGGCTTCTGGCCGTCGAGGGTTCCCCGGATAAGGACAGCGCTGACAGCTTCGCTCGTGATGGCGAGGTACAGGAACAGCGTCTCCCAGTTCTCTGGTCAGGAGAGAACTGGGGGTTATGAAAGGACTTGTTTGAGGTGGAGGAGCGCTTGATCACATTCCTCGGTCCATTCGAACATGGCCTTCTGTCGTAGAAGCTTTAAAAATGGGAGGGCGTACTGTGCAGATTTGGCGACGAAGCGGGAAAGCGCGGTCAGCATCCCGTTTAGCGATTGTATCGAATTTTTCGAGTTCGGGGTCGGAACCTCGGAGAAAGCCCTACACTTGTCGGGGTTTGCCTCAATTCCCCGCTCTGTGAGGTAGAAACCGAGGAACTTGCCCGCCCGAACGCCGAAGGTGCATTTGTCGGGGTTGAACCTCATCCTGCATCTCCTTACCGTGTCGAAGACTTTCTTGAGATGGGCGGCGTGGTCGACTTCTTCCACAGATTTGACGATCATGTCGTCCATGTAGACCTCCAGCATGTCGCCGATCTCTCCCAAGAAGACTTTGTTCATCATCCGTTGGTAGGCCGCGCTGACGTTCTTCAGGCCGAAGGGCATTACGTTGTAGTAGTAATTGCCCGATTCGGTCATGAAGGCTGTTAATCTTAGCCATGGGGATTTGGTTGTACCCCGAGTAGGTGTCCATGAAAGACAATAGTTTGAAACCTGCAGAATTGTCGACCAGCTGGTCGATGTTAGGCAAAGGATAAGAATCTTTCGGGCATGCCCGGTTAAGGTCGGTATAGTCAACACACATCCTCAATTTTCCATTATTCTTATTAACAAGTACAACGTTGGACAACCAAGTTGTGTACCTGGCCTCCGATATGAAATTTGCCTCTAAGAGGTCTTTTACAGCTTTTTCAGCAGCCTCCGCTTTTTCGGAGACTGACTACGCCTAAGTTGTACTATGGCCCTTGTAACACCCTGATTCTACCCAACGTAATTATATAATATCAGAGTATAAAATTTCGCCATACAGGATGTCACATTTATTTCAACTTAAACATATCTTACAATCACCTGTATATCATACATAACGGATACAACTTCCCGGATAACTGATTCGAACCTGTTTAGTTCTTTAAAATATAACAACTTTAACTCTCAAGCAGCGGATTAATAAGTTCAACATAAAATTTTTCTTGATTTAAAATGCAACAAAATAATGACTCCACATCAGAAAAGTCTTTAACTTCAAATAGTTAAAGTATCTTCATCCAACATAAAGCAACTTCAAAATTCAAGTTTTTAACGAAATCAATATAAAATTCAGCAACTTAAACATAATCAAAGCAATAAGAAAAACACGCGATTATCCCCCCGAGTGCTACGTATCAGAGCGACAACCACCGACTCGAACTAAGGTAACCGGCTACTCTTCCTGATTACCTGCACGTTGCCAACATAGGGACAACATTCAAACAGAAGGGGTGAGTTACCGAAAATTATAAACGGAGTATGATAAATAATATACAAGCAAGAAGCATACAAACATTCACCACTTCACATCAACCACCAACAACCAAAATCAAATCAATAACAACTAACGGAAATCAACAACAACTTAAGAGAATGCAACTTCAATGTGACTCGACAATGTTATGCATGTGGTACCATCGGAGTAAAACTCCCAATGTAATATTGCCAGTTTATCGAGGCATCAAGGCGTAAGCCTTCAACTTTCAACTTTCAACATATGCCAATCCAGGCCAACGTGGTGTGAGCAACGCTCCGACACAAAATGCAATGTATGTTCATGACACGCACTCACTCAACAACATAAACAACTCAACAACATCCACACATTATCAACTTAACAACATAACAACTTTTCGACATAAACAACTTAATCAACTTTGGCTATTACGCCTTCAACTTAAAATTCGTCCGTGTACCGGAACAATATTAAAACTCAACTGCTGTACCTGAAATTCCACTTTTTCAACATAGTTTCAACCAAACAATTCAACCAAAGCCACCTACTAAATTACCCGGCTTACCCCGACAATTTCCGTTAAATTCCGGACAACTAGTTTTTCCGCCCCAAACCGGCTAAACCGACTAAACTGTCCAGTTTTTAACTTCGGTTACTGCTACCAGTTATTTTAGAAAACCTTGATCCTATTACTGTTGCCAATTAAAATAATTTTCAAGCTTCTGTCAAAATTCTGTTTACTGTCATGGTTTCTGTTTTTTTTTTCTGTCAAATTATCCTTGCCACTTAACTAGTTTTCTGTCGAAACTCACCACTGCTACTTAATCAGAGTTCATGCTAAGTTTCTGCTGGGTAATAATTATCATATTATCTTTATGCCAATAAACTAATACCAATGGTTATTTAATGGATTTAGTTGGAAATTATTTAGTTAAAATGAGTTACTAATACTGCTTAACCAAAATCAATCCCATTGGAGGCGCCCACCCCCACCTAAGAAAACAGTATGGAGGCGCCCACCCCCCCACCTAAAACCATTATGGAGGCGCCCACCCCCTTTCATTGGAGGCGCCCACCTCCACCTTGTGAGGCCCCCGCCTCAATTTCTTTTCCACCCAAAAATACAATTCTCTGTTAATTCCCCAAAATACAATTTTCTGTAACTTCGCTTCCCAGATTTCACCGTAACATGGTACCTCGTCCAGCAACAATTTTTCCTCAACAATTAACAGTTAACATTTCGTATAATTAATCCCTATAACTTCAGCAACAACACATCGTCGAAGAAAATCAACTTAACTCAATCATCAACATCAGCCAGATTATCAACGACCACACAAAATCAACAATAACTTATCAAGAATCAATTGGGAAAAACAATCGTATAATCCCCTACCCATATACTATTCATCCTAACCCGGTTATAATAATCGAACCCACCCTTACCTTGGATTGAAGGCAGCTCGACGATCGATCGGGTTCCGGAAACTCGATACCGGCAGCGGTTTCTCTCGCGACTTCTTCTTCTCTTCCGATCTCAACTTCTCTCACGTCCTTCTTTTCCCTCTAACTGATACCCACAACTCCACTATTCTTTCTATTCTCTTTGTTTTATTAAAATAATATTATTCAATTATAATGTCTAATGGGCCTAATCATACACCCCCTAATTTACTAATTCTGCACGAAACCAAGCCCACTTGAACGAGCACACTCCAACTACGATAATATTACTACCAATATTATTCCGCGACTTTTAATATTATTTCTACGACTTACCGACTTAATATACCGACTTAACGACTTAATTCACCGCAACACCAAAATCAACCGAATGATTCACAAACAATTAGTAAATATCCAGTTAAATAAATAATTAAATATTTAGGCGTTACAACTCTCCCCTACTTAGAATATTTTCGTCCTCGAAAATTTACCTGATTCAAACATCTCGGGATAGGAGTCTCGCATCTTGCTCTCCAATTCCCACGTCATGCTTTCTCCGGTAGCTCCCAACCAGACAACTTTCACCAACGCGATCTCTTTCCCTCGCAAGGTCTTTATTTCACGATCCGCGATTCGCACAGGCTTCGTTTCCACCGTGAGATTATCCCGTACTTGCACATCATCCATATTAACCACATGAGACGGATCTGAAATGTATTTCCGAAGCTGCGACACATGAAATACATCATGCAGATTCGAAAGATTTGGCGGTAACGCCATTCGGTAAGCAACTTTCCCGACTCTGTCCAGAATCTGATACGGCCCAATAAAATGAGGAGTGAGCTTCTTAGACTTCAAAGCTCTCCCAACACCAGTCACAGGTGTGACTCTCAGAAACACATGATCGCCCGCTTGGAATTCCAAATCCTTCTTCCGCTTGTCATGGTAACTTTTCTGTCTACTTTGAGAAGCTTTCATCTTCTCTCGGATCAACTTCACTTTCTAGGTAGTTTCTCGGACTAATTCCGGCCCAAGTACTACACTTTCACCAGATTCATACCAACACAACGGAGTTCTACACCTCCGACCATACAGCGCTTCAAAAGGTGTCGTTCCGATACTAGAATGGTGACTATTATTATAAGTGAACTCTATTAATGGAAGATGAGTATCCCACGACCCTCCCTGCTCAAGAACACAAGCTCTCAACAGGTCCTCCAACGACTGAATAGTTCTCTCAGTTTAACCATCTGTTTGAGGATGATACGCCGAACTCAACCTCAGCTTAGAACCTAACGCCTCCTGTAGGCTCTTCCAAAACTCTGACGTAAACCTCAGATCTCTATCCGATACAATACACAAAGGAACACCATGCAACTTCACAATCACTCAGATATAAATCTCTGCCAACTTCGCAATCGGGTAGGTGATGTTAATAGGTAGGAAATGAGCTGACTTCTTAAGCCTATCAACAATCACCCAAATAGAATCATGTCCTCTTGAAGTCATAGGCAACCCTGTTACAAAGTCCATAGAAATGCTATCCCATTTCCATTCTGGAATCTCTAACGGTTGCATCAACCCAGCAGGTTTCTGATGCTCAACTTTCGACTTCTGACACGTCAAACATGCATACACAAATCGTGCCACATCTTCTTTCATTCCGGACCACCAAAATATTTTCTTCAAGTCTTGATACATTTTAGTAGCTCCCGGATGAATACTCAGATTACTTCTATGACCCTCTTCAAGAATTTTCTTTTTCATATCTGTATCATCTGGTATACAAATTCGATCATGCAGCCTCAACACACCTCGTGCATCAATCTTAAAGTCATTCTCATCCCATTGACCACAACTATTCATGATGTCCACTAGTTTCACATCCCGCTTCTGAGCCTCCCAAATACTGTCCAGAAAATCATTGTTAATTTTCAACATACCCAGCATAACACTCTGCGGTGTCACTTCGCAAACCAAACTCATATCTCGAAACTGCTCAATTAATTCCAATTCCTTAATCATCATTGCTGACATATGCAAGGTCTTTCGGCTTAAAGCATCGGCCACAACATTAGCTTTGCCCGGATGATAATTTAAACCGAAATCATAATCTTTCAGCAATTCTAACCACCGTCGCTGCCTCATATTCAACTCCTTCTGGTCAAACAAATACTTTAAGCTCTTATGATCACTATAAACCTCAAATCTAGCGCCATAGAGATAGTGCCTCCAAATTTTCAGCACAAAAACCACTGCAGCAAGCTCCAAATCATGCGTAGGATAATTCCTTTCATGAGTTCTCAACTGTCGAGACGCATAAGCAATTACTTTATTATTCTGCATCAGCACACCTCCTAATCCCATCAGCGAAGCATCGCAATACACCACAAACGGTTCTTCTGGATTCGGTAATGTCAAAACCGGAGCCGACGTCAACCTCTTCTTCAATTCTGTAAAACTTTCTTCGCACTGAACATCCCACACAAAAGCTTTACCTTTACAAGTCAATCTAGTTAACGGAAGTGCCAACTTAGAAAATCCTTCAATAAATCTTCTATAATAACCAGCTAGTCCCAGGAAACTTCTAATCTCAGTAGCCGACCTTGGAGTTTCCCATTGCAACACAGCATCTACTTTAGAAGGATCCACGGCAATACCACTACCTGAAATCACATGACCCAGAAAACTAACTTCTTTCAACCAGAACTCGCACTTGGACAGCTTCGCATACAACTGTTTACCTTTCAAAACTTCCAACACTGTCCTCAAATGTTCCTTATGCTCTTCTTCTGACTTAGAATAAATCAGAATATCATCAATGAATACAACCACAAAACGATCCAGATAAGTATGAAAAATGCGGTTCATGTATTCCATGAATACTCCCGGTGCATTAGTAACACCGAAAGGCATCACTGAATACTCATAATGTCCATACCGTGTTCTGAACGCCGTCTTCTGAATATCCTCATCCTTCACTTTAATCTGATGATAACCCGATCTCAAATCAATCTTGCTAAACACGCGAGCACCCACCAACTGATCCATCAAATCATCTATTCTCGGAAGTGGATACTTGTTCTTGATTGTTACTTTATTCAGCTGTCTATAATCAACACAAAGTCTCATACTTCCATCTTTCTTCTTTATTAACAACACCGGAGCTCCCCACGGCGATACACTTGGTCTTATAAACTTCTTCTCAAGTAACTCTTCCAACTGCTTCTTTAATTCAGACAACTCGGATGCCGACATTCTGTATGGTGCCATCGAAACAGGTTTAGTACCAGGTACAAGATCAATTGCAAATTCAACCTCTCTCTCTGGCGGCACATCAGGAATTTCATCAGGGAAAACTTCAGGAAATTCATTTACCACCTGCAATTCTTCAATCTTAGCTCTGCTCTCAATAGACAACGTTGCCATCAACGAAAATATCTGAGCTTCTTCTTTCATCAATTGCTGTAACTCTCTGAAAGACAGCAATCCAACCCCTTCCTCTTCCGGAGAGGAAAACCTCACCGACTTGCGATAACAATTTATGTGAACATAATTATACTCTAACCAGTTCATACCCAGAATTACATCCATTCCGGTCAGCGGCAAACAAACCAAATCAACATAAAAGTCTTTATCGAAGATCGATAAAGGACACCTTAAACACACAAGAGAAGTAGTCACCGATCCCTTAGCCGGAGTCTCGACGACCATTTCTCCATTCATAGCAGATAATTTAAGACCCAATCTTTGAACACAATCAGCAGAAACAAAACAATGTGTAGCACCAGTGTCAATAATAGTAATTAAAGGAGTACTATTAATGAAACATGTACCTCTGATAAGTCTGTCCTCATTAGTTGTCTGAGTTCCTGCTAACGCGAACACTTTTCCGGTCTGAGCTTTCTTTGGCTGCGGACACTGATTACCAATATGTCCCTCTTCACCACAATTAAAACAGATCATCTCCTTGTGCCTGCAATCAGATATTGCATGCCCAATCTTACCACATCGGAAACACCTCTTTGCCTCAGCAGTACACACGGTACTCTTATGACCAGATTTTCCACATTTGAAACAAGTTATGCCAGCAGGAGCATCTCCCCTACTAGTCTTCTTGCCTTCAGTCGCTTTCGGTTTACCTTTTCCAGCTGGAGCATCATAAGGCTTACCACGGTTTTGTTGTTGCTTGCCCCTTCTGTCACTAACAATCTTGTAGTGAGCATTATTGTCCTCTTCATAAATTCTGCAACTATCAACCAAATCAGAAAAGACACGAATCTTCTGATACCCAATAGCTTTCTTGATTTCAGAGCACAACCCGCTTTCAAATTTGATGCATTTAGAAAACTCGGCATCATCACCGGTATAGTATGGATAAAACTTAGCCAGCTCAACAAACTTTGCAGCATAATCAGTAACCGACATAGTTCCTTGTTTCAGCTCAAGAAACTCGATCTGCTTCTTACCACGGACATCCTCTGGATAATACTTTCTCAGAAATTCTCTTCGGAACACATCCCAAGTAATAACTTCACCTGTAGTCTCCAATCTCTGACGAGTCTCTAGCCACCAGTCATCAGCTTCGACTGCTAGCATATGAGTCCCATAACGAACCTTCTGCGCTGGAGTGCAGTCCATCACACGGAAGATTCTCTCAATCTCTTTCAACCAGTCCAATGCTCCATCAGGGTCATACTTGCCCTTGAAGGTAGGCGGATTTTCCCTCTGAAAAGTCGCCAGACTACGAGATCCATCATTCTCGCCAGCATTCGGTAAGTTCTGCACAGCCTCAGCCATTGCTTGCATTGTAGCAGCCATTGCAGCATCGTTCCTTCCAGCCATATCAAATTATCACTACAACATAAACCAAGGTTAGAACCAAATAACAATACTCGATTGTTAAACAACTACGACTCGACACTTGGCCGGACGGACTGACCTGCTTTGATACCACTAATGTAACACCCTGATTCTACCCAACGTAATTATATAATATCAGAGTATAAAATTTCGCCATACAGGATGTCACATTCATTTCAACTTAAACATATCTTACAATCACCTGTATATCATACATAACGGATACAACTTCCCGGATAACTGATTCGAACCTGTTTAGTTCTTTAAAATATAACAACTTTAACTCTCAAGCAGCGGATTAATAAGTTCAACATAAAATTTTTCTTGATTTAAAATGCAACAAAATAATGACTCCACATCAGAAAAGTCTTTAACTTCAAATAGTTAAAGTATCTTCATCCAACATAAAGCAACTTCAAAATTCAAGTTTTTAACGAAATCAATATAAAATTCAGCAACTTAAACATAATCAAAGCAATAAGAAAAACACGCGATTATCCCCCCGAGTGCTACGTATCAGAGCGACAACCACCGACTCGAACTAAGGTAACCGGCTACTCTTCCTGATTACCTGCACGTTGCCAACATAGGGACATTATTCAAACAGAAGGGGTGAGTTACCAAAAATTATAAACGGAGTATGATAAATAATATACAAGCAAGAAGCATACAAACATTCACCACTTCACATCAACCACCAACAACCAAAATCAAATCAATAACAACTAACGGAAATCAACAACAACTTAAGAGAATGCAACTTCAATGTGACTCGACAATGTTATGCATGTGGTACCATCGGAGTAAAACTCCCAACGTAATATTGCCAGTTTATCGAGACATCAAGGCGTAAGCCTTCAACTTTCAACTTTCAACATATGCCAATCCAGGCCAACGTGGTGTGAGCAACGCTCCGACACAAAATGCAATGTATGTTCATGACACGCACTCACTCAACAACATAAACAACTCAACAACATCCACACATGATCAACTTAACAACATAACAACTTTTCGACATAAACAACTTAATCAACTTTGGCTATTACGCCTTCAACTTAAAATTCGTCCGTGTACCGGAACAATATTAAAACTCAACTGCTGTACCTGAAATTCCACTTTTTCAACATAGTTTCAACCAAACAATTCAACCAAAGCCACCTACTAAATTACCCGGCTTACCCCGACAATTTCCGTTAAATTCCGGACAACTAGTTTTTCCGCCCCAAACCGGCTAAACCGACTAAACTGTCCAGTTTTTAACTTCGGTTACAGCTACCAGTTATTTTAGAAAACCTTGATCCTATTACTGTTGCCAATTAAAATAATTTTCAAGCTTCTGTCAAAATTCTGTTTACTGTCATGGTTTCTGTTTTTTTTTTCTGTCAAATTATCCTTGCCACTTAACTAGTTTTCTGTCGAAACTCACCACTGCTACTTAATCAGAGTTCATGCTAAGTTTCTGCTGGGTAATAATTATCATATTATCTTTATGCCAATAAACTAATACCAATGGTTATTTAATGGATTTAGTTGGAAATTATTTAGTTAAAATGAGTTACTAATACTGCTTAACCAAAATCAATCCCATTGGAGGCGCCCACCCCCACCTAAGAAAACAGTATGGAGGCGCCCACCCCCCCCCCCCCCCCACCTAAAACCATTATGGAGGCGCCCACCCCCTTTCATTGGAGGCGCCCACCTCCACCTTGTGAGGCCCCCGCCTCAATTTCTTTTCCACCCAAAAATACAATTCTCTGTTAATTCCCCAAAATACAATTTTCTGTAACTTCGCTTCCCAGATTTCACCGTAACATGGTACCTCGTCCAGCAACAATTTTTCCTCAACAATTGACAGTTAACATTTCGTATAATTAATCCCTATAACTTCAGCAACAACACATCGTCGAAGAAAATCAACTTAACTCAATCATCAACATCAGCCAGATTATCAACGACCACACAAAATCAACAATAACTTATCAATAATCAATTGGGAAAAACAATCGTATAATCCCCTACCCATATACTATTCATCCTAACCCGGTTATAATAATCGAACCCACCCTTACCTTGGATTGAAGGCAGCTCGACGATCGATCGGGTTCCGGAAACTCGATACCGGCAGCGGTTTCTCTCGCGACTTCTTCTTCTCTTCCGATCTCAACTTCTCTCACGTCCTTCTTTTCCCTCTAACTGATACCCACAACTCCACTATTCTTTCTATTCTCTTTGTTTTATTAAAATAATATTATTCAATTATAATGTCTAATGGGCCTAATCATACACCCCCTAATTTACTAATTCTGCACGAAACCAAGCCCACTTGACCGAGCACACTCTAACTACGATAATATTACTACCAATATTATTCCGCGACTTTTAATATTATTTCTACGACTTACCGACTTAATATACCGACTTAACGACTTAATTCACCGCAACACCAAAATCAACCGAATGATTCACAAACAATTAGTAAATATCCAGTTAAATAAATAATTAAATATTTGGGCGTTACAGCCCTAGCAGCCGGATCTACAGTGAGATGATGGCAGGCCACCTCTGGGTCGAGGCCAGGCATCTCTGACGCGCTCCATGCGAACAGATCAGCGTTCTCCCTGAGACATGCCTTGAGCTGCTTCTTCGCCAGGTCGGGGAGTCCGGTGCCAATCTTTACGCTCCGGTCTGGATCGTCTCCGAGGACGATGAGCTCAAAGTCTCCATCTGGGATGGGGCGCGTTGGGTGGAGAGGTTGCCTGTTGCCTTCTGCTGGGAGGTCATTTTCAGCTGCTCTGCCTTTTTCCTGCTCGCCGGGGAACCTGCTGTCGAGGTCCACCGCGTTGACGCGCGGGAGCGGCTTCTGCACTGCGTCCGGGGATGGCTTCGCTCCGGCCTTGGGTTTGGTGTTGATGGACTCAGGCCCTTAGTTGCAGCGTCGAAGCACCTCCTGGCCGCTTCAATGTCCCCGTGCATAGTGATGACCCGGCCTCTGGCTGTGTAGTACTTCATCTTCAGATGGACTGTAGATGGTACTGCCGTGAGTTCGGCCAGAGTGGTCCTCCCCAGGATACAATTGTAGAGGGACGGACATTCGACCACTAGGAAGCGGATCTTGACTTGTCGGGCAGTGTCCTCGCTCCCGAAAGTGACCATCAGCTCAACATAGCCCCACGGTCTGGTGGTGGTGCCATTAAATCCTTGTAGATCCGAGCCCACGTAAGGGGTCAGATGCTTCTAGTCGAGCTGGAGGGTCTTGAAGAGATGGGCTTACATTATGTCCACCGAGCTCCCTTGGTCGACTAGGATCCTATGGACGTCAAAATTTGCCATTTGCGCCCGGATTAAGAGGGGGATGGTGGCGTTGGGACGTGCTCCACCTGGCAGCTCCTCGAGGTAGAAGGTGATGGGGGTTTGATCTCCCTTGCACCTTCTCGAAAGTGGTGGTCTTCTCCGAGGTCGCGGATTCTAGCTCGTAAAATTTCCGCTTGATTGACCCGACGGAGACCTTCTCGAAGCCTCCGCTGAATATGACCATCGTCGTGGGGAAGTTCTCCCACGTGCTGCGGGCAGTGACAGGGTCTTCAGGGGGGAAGCTCGCCCACATGCTGCGAACTACCTCGGGGTCCTCGATTCCCTCGGGGACGTAAAAGTCCTCGGGTCGAGTGATACTGAGGGTGACTTGCAGTCGGTTCTCCCCAGAGAGAGGTGTTGTCTCCTCGATGATTTGAGTGTCTCGGGCATCTGACCGAGGAGTGTCGTTTCTCTTGGCGTACTGCTTTAAATGCCCTTCCTTGACCAGGATCTCTATTGCATCCTTGAGGTGGATGCAATCTTCTGTGACATGTCCATGGCTCCGGTGGAACCTGCAGTACTTGGACTTGTCCGTGTTAGATTTGGGGGTGTCGGCTTTGGAAAGCGGACACCCCCTTTTTAAAACTCTGAGTTGGCGCACTCGGAGAGGATTCGCTCGCAGGGAGCATTGAGCGGCGTGTATTCTGTAAACCAGCCAGCTGGCCCCCTTGATTCGCGGGAGTCCCTGGGACGGCCTTCGCGTCTTTTCTCTCCCCCACGCCGGGGGGCAGGAGAGTCTTCATCTCTTTGGCTGCGAGGGCCATCCCGACGTCGTGAGTCGAGGGCGATTTGGGCGGCCTCCGACTCCTCGAACTCGATGTATGGTTGAACTTGGTGGAGGAGGTCTTCCAAGTTACGGGGTCTATGGATGCCCGAACTCGGTCCCGAGACGTAGTCCCCGCATGATCAGGAACTTCTTCATGTCGTTGGTTGTGTGGACCTCGATAGCTTCTCGGTTGAATCTCTCAATGTAGTCTCTGAGAGACTCGTTCCTCCCTTGGAAGATGCCTTTCAACGAGGCTAGCGTCTTCGGATGGCGGCGAGACGCAGTAAAATGTTTGAAGAAACGTCCCTTCAGTTGCTTCCAGGACGTGATGGATTCTGGTGCAAGGCTTTTGTACCAAGTCATGGCACCTTTCCTGAGGGTGGTCGGAAAGAGCCTGTATTTAATAGCCCCCCGGACGTTCCTATAGTCGAGCATGGCCTCGAAGCTCTCGACATGATCGTCGGGGTCGGCGGTGCCGTCGTAAGTCCCCACGGGTGGAGGCTTTTCCATCCATACAGGGATAGGGGTGTCTATAATCTCCCTGGACAGAGAGGTCCTCTGGTCGTCCTCATCACTTCTGACTGGTGACCGTGATGGGGAGTGATGGCCTCGACCAGGTCCATGTCGTCGAGGAGAATTCCTGGAATGAATCTTCGACTTTTCGCCGTCAGCTTTGCTCATCTTCTTGGTCGGGGAGTGTCGTGGCTCTTTCTGAGGAGGGGAGCGAGGGCGCTTTTGGGCGACCACATGCTGGGTTCGTTCCAGGCGCGGTCAGCGGCCCGCAGGTTGTGGGGAAGTGCTGCGAGAGTCCACCGGGGGTGTCCTTTGCGGGGAAGGGGACCGATGGGGAGACGGTGGGTGAAGATGTCTTTGCGGGGAAGAGCATCGTGGTCGCCCCCTCTCGAGGGCTTCGATCCTTTCGTTCTGCTGGGGGATCAATTGGTTGGTCTGGTTGATCAAGACGAACAGGGCCATCAGTGTTTGGTGGTGCAACGACTGGCTGAAAGACAACCGACGGGTTATCCTGTTGGGCGGCGTCATACGCCGCGTCGTCAGAGAAAGGGGAGGCAATCTGCCCGTCCCTTACGTCGCCTTCTTCGAGGTAGACGATCGCATTGTCCTCGCGGTGGTTTCCGTTGTCGAGCTGCGTGAAGGCGGTGTCCGGAGTCTTGTTCCCAGGCTGGGTGCTGGCCATGGTTGTCAGAAAAAGTAGAGGTTGCTTTGGTTTTACGATGAGGAAAACGGGGAAACAAGTGTTCCCATAGACGGCGCCACTAATCTTACCTGATCAGAAAGAAACCAGTGGCCAGCAACGTCGTGAGATCAGCAACTCTGGTGGTGATGAAACAGCGCCGGGGGGGGGTGTACCTGCAAGGTACTCTGATGCCAAAGTCAGGAAAAAGGAGTAAGTAAGTACGGAAAAGAAAAGGGTGAGTTAGAGAATATTACGTAGCCTGACCCTCTCAAGTGAGAGGGTATTTATAGGCTGCCCCCAACGCATGGCCAATGGTCGATTGCACTGAGCTGGATTGCAAGGCCCAATACATTTGACTGCCAGGGCTTACGTGGCGTAAGGAAGACCAGCACGTGGTCTTCGCCCTGGGGTAACGGTCCCGAGATCTCCGGAAGGTGGGCAGACCGATCTTTTCGGAGGTGGGAGGTTACATGATGACGTGTCCTCGTAGGGAGGGATACGTGGAGGTCGAGGAGAGACGTGTTCGCCAAGACTCGAAGCCTCTGCTCGACAATGCCTGTCCAACACGTGCTCGGCGAGGTGTTGGTCTGGACGTGCTCGACACTGGGTAAGTGTGGGCCTTGTTGGGCCGCCTCAGATAATTGGGTTGGCCCTGCCCGACTAATGGGCAGGCGTTGGCCCAGTCCAGAACACTCTAATTTAATTTAATGTCTTTAACTTTCATTGATCAACATTGTTGCATGTTAAACTATTTTTAGATATGTTTGAGATTTTTCAAAGAATATGTATAAGGTCTATCAAAGAAAAGAAGGTTAATAATATTTGTGCGGATATGTGTTAGAATGAGTGTCTTACAGCTATCGGACATTGATTTAAAGAATATCAAAACAAACAAACAAAAATATTACTACTCACTCCGTTTCAAAATGACTGTTGTTTTAGGGAAAAAAATTTGTTTAAAATGAATGTCATTCTCACTTTTCAATGTAATAATAATTGCTATTTTTTCAATTGTGTCATATAATTATTACTCCCTCCGTCCCAAAATAAGAGTCTTTCTAGCCAAAAAAAATTGTCCCAAAATAAGAGTCTTTTTACATTTTTAAGACAACAATAATTAATTTTGACCAACTTTACCCCTAATAAATATTGTTTACACAACTTTCAAGATATTACATCACATTACACCTTTAAAACAACCAATAGTAATTAAGGGTAATTTTGTAAAATTGTTATATTTGATTACTCAATCATTATTTTTTTTAATATATGTGCAACAACCTTAAAAGACTTTTATTTTGGGACGGAGGAAGTACTTTGTACACTAGTTCCAACACATTAATAAAACTAATTTAGTAAAAGTGTAATATCTTGTGACAATAGCATTGCATTTTTTTATCTGTGTGTAAAAACTTTAAACGATAGTCATTGAAACGGAGGGAGTATTTTAAAACACTTGTGTGATCTTTTCAACATGTGTCAGACATTTAACAAGTGTTAGACACCTTGACTAAGGGTGACAAATAGGCATATTCATCCAATAAAAAACTAAAAAAAATGGATAGGAGCAAAACATAAGAGATATTGTAGATGATGCATGCCTAAAATTTTGGTGCATTTAAAAAAAAATAGGGCGAGATGGACCTTGCAATCCCAAATTTTAAAAGTTGAAATAATTCATATTATTTTGAACATTTGCAAAAACCAAAAGAAAAAAAAAATGAGACGTATCAAATATAATAAAGAGTGCAAAATATAAAACCTTAGTTCACCCTTAAAAAAAAGTTAGCAAAACGTAGTATGTTTGTTGGATCATACTCATTTTACCATAAGTGCAACAAACCTATTCATAGAGATGTTTCTCTCTATAGGATAACACCATCAGTACACACAATCTGATTTAAAGAAAATTACGTATCACTTTAAAAAAATTTATTAAATTATAATTTATTTTCTAATACTAAGTAGTAATTTAGTTAGTCATTTATGTGAATATTCTTACTATATCCTTCCATATTTATTAACTTTTTTTCTTCTATTTTTTCTATTCATCTTTCTGATACAATTAATAAAAATTAATTTTATAAAATCCTTTATTATATAATTTTATACAATAATAATAACAATTTATTTTACAGCATAATAAATATATTTTTAATAATTATAAAAATAGTAAAACAATTTATAAAAAAAATCTGAAATAATAATATATTACTCCACTCCAGCCATTATCATCAATCTACTCAGCATCAAAATCAAAACAAAATAAAATAGAGATTTAAATGAAACTTTTAAAAGTTAACAGATGACATTAAAAGACAAAATAAGTACTGTAGTTATAACAAAAATGATAAAGCAGCAACGTGGTGAAGGTAGCATGAGTGTGTGAAAACAAAACACAAAAAGTGGCCCGACAAAACACTGGGAAGTTACAAATTGGTTGCATGAGTTTGGAAAATAGCGAACATGGGTGTACCGGTCACAACTACACGAGATTCAACTTTGTGCTCAGAGCAAAGCTGATAGAGAAAGAAAAAGGATAGAAATGCACATGGGTTACCGACCCTCTTTAGTGGTTGTACTCCTTTTCATGCTCTCATTTCATGTGTTTGTGTGGGCGATGATTTATACGACATTCAAGTTTGAGTTTTTACAATATTTTATTCTGAATTTAACAATATACTTTAGAGAGTTTGAAATAAATTCTATGCATATTAAGCAGTTGAGATAAAATTAAGAGAATTGATAATTTGGACAGAAATAATTTTAATTTATATTTTTTCGAAAATTCTACATGACACCTCAAGTTGTACCTAATACCCCATATTTTTATAACGTCAACAATACTTATCTCATTCTTTACATTTTTCTAATATTTGCAAAATTTTCTCTCAAATGCAAAATTTCGGTAGCATTTAAAAAAAAATTGATATGCATTTTTACGGGTTATTTAAAAAATTCGATGATGCGAGAGTGTGATAGTCTAAATTATGACTATAAATAACCACGTAGACAGTGTCCAGGAAAAGACACATCTACCTCATTTCCTTTAATTGCAAGGGCACTGCTAACAATGTTAGACCTAAATCATCTATCAATGCCTCTATATGGCACAACAGGAACTAATCTAGGAATGCTCTAAACATAGCCAAACCGGGGCAGATACCCTGCAACCATTGAACTCTCTCATCGTAGATAACCAAGAAAAAGGACATTGTCATCAAACTCTCGATGCACTATATGGTCTACATAGGGTGTCCATATGACATCGTCCATGGTTAGAGCATCGATCCTCCGCTGGTACTATATAATACTGACTGGATGAGAATGCTCGAAACTCTATCTGGTGGGCCGTGTGGAGCCATTTAAGATAAGACCACGATTACACCTGCCACAAATGGACGTGAAATTCTTGTATATCCAACATTGCACTGAAAGAAAGAAAAATAAAACAAATTAGACATACGAAATGTCTTTGATAAATAAGAACAAAATAAATAAAACTTAAATATTCATGCCTAAAATAGACTCATATAACCAGCAAGATGTCTCGGCTCAAAGGAAGTCGTCTCTCCAAGGACAATATATAGTATTGTCAAGTTGGGTGAAAACTATGTAACGCACAAGTATACACGATCCATAGTAGCAAGTGATAAAAAGTAAGAATATCTTTTCCATAGGGAGTGTAATAACTTAGATTGATTTTCAAAACTGTCTTTTGTGAATGAGCATGAGCAATGGTAACGATAATTAATGGTTCTCATAAGTTCAGTTTTTAAGTAAACACCGATAGAACTAAAGTTAAGTAAATAAGTGAAATAAGTAATGGAATATATGTTGGGAAATGATCCATTTAATATACTTTATCTTATGTGTGTGATTGATGCGATATATCGTGCCAGATGAGGTGGAAACATGATCTTATGGTGTATTCCTACATCATCAGTACATATGCAAGAAAGTAAGGGGTCAAATTCCTAAGCCTCACATTTAACTTTAATGCATGTTTGGTTTCATTCCAAATTTGTAGCTCTTTATGCCAAATGTAGCTATTCTAGTGAATATGTCTATCATACTATTTTCAATCATATTTATCACAAGTTCCATTTGTTAATGGATTTTTCATTTCTTCCAAGGGTTCCTTTTATAGACAACCTTATCTAGGGGTTTTATGACGTATTGGATCACAGGATTCTTGATTATCCATCACTTTTAGGCCCATGAATATCAATATAATTCCCTCTATTCCTTCTCTCTCGTACTAGTACCAGGTGAGGCGCACTGCGCTTGTAGGGGACAAAGTGTCCAATGACAAACTTGTTGTGCAGGGGGATAAACTGTGCTCTATAGCGGTTCTACTATTTGTAATGATTTATCTTGTAGCATTTTGATCTTATCCCTTTACTTTCCAGCTTAACTTCTTACTTTCACACTAATCTCCTGCCATCTTCACATTCCTTTTGATGTTCTCTACTCCTTTCAGCATCTTTTGGCCCTAAAGCCTGCTAAACATGAAATGTATTCTTGACACAATATAACTCGCAACCTGAGTGAATCATGCACAAGAACAAAACACATAAAATTTAGAAGATTGAGCACCTAGTGTGCTCTCTACTAATCTAGCTAAAAACAGAAAAACTCAACTGAATACTCAAATTAAAATCAAATAAAGCGATACAATTTCAAGTGTTAAGGTCTTAAATATCTCTCAATATTTGAGTTTTTAGTATCCCAAAGCAGCATAACCTTATGTCCAATGGAGAGACTGAAGGACAGCAATCAGGGATATGTATATGACATCAATGTATACATGGGACTTATAGGCTAAAATAGTACATCTAGTAAGATGCAACATGTATACCCTAGCGGATGCCTCATGCATATAGTTCTCCACCAGTGATTGATATATATCCCAAAGCCAAGAGAGACGAAAGTGAGCACCCTAATTATCCCCGAAATCTACCAATACCAACCATGTTGTAACACCCAAGTATGTCTCAACAGCCATACATGCAATCTGTTGGTTCATCAGCAGAGGGGTGAAGAAGTTACCTGTAAGGGAGAGAGGGAAGAGGATGGATACATCATCTAGGGTAATCGTCATCTCACCAAATGGAAGATAAAAGGAAGATGTCTCCTTATGTCATTACTCAACAAAAGAAGACAACAATAGAGCGTCAAGAATGGTGAGTGAACAATCCACCAACGACAACAAATCAACATCAACAATAATCGCCCTGACCTCATTAGTCATATGCACTGCTGATAATTTCTTAAACTTCAACCCATGAGTGGGGAACTTCAATGGAGCATAATCCTATAACAAATAAAACATAAAATATCAGTTACATTCAATTAACTACTAATAAATAAAAATAACTTAAATTAAAATATTTATACATCTCCTTGCCATAATCTAAATGCCACATGATCTTTGGCCTGACCAACTCTACCTCCTCAACATTGGAAAGCATTTGGTCCACGAGATTGCTCAACCCTCATATGATTAGAACCGATGTGGACTACTCTACCAGCTATGGTATCTAGATGAATGTCTACATCATCTCCGACTCCCCCTCTAGAGCTCTTTGCAACTGTTCTCTCACTCAATCTAGGTATGATCTTAACATCTCTTCCTCTTTTCTTCACTACACAAAAAAACCCAAAAAATTCTAAACAAAATTTACGTGCCATGTTTTTTGAAATATCCGGTCACACCCCTACATTACCGACAATTTTGAAAAATTGGGTATGAACATGATGTGTTTTTATCGGTAATTTGTAAATATATGGTGTGAACATATGCATTTTTATCGAATATTTACAAATTTCTGATAAAAACACATCATGTTCATACTAAAGTTTTCAAAATATTCACTAAAAATGCAACCAAAATATGCATTTTTACTGGATATTTCTAAATTGCAGGTCTATAACAAAAAAATCTGGTATCGGCAGTTTGAAAACCCCAATTAAAATGCATGTTTTATCTAAATATACGATATTCTAACAAAAAATCGGTATAAATGCCTAAATTTAATGAAAAAGACACTTATAAATATTCTGTATTTCCAGCAAAGATTCGGTAAAAAAACTATGATTTTAGTAAAAAAATAAAAAAATTGGATGTAAAAATTGATTTTTTAGCTTTGAGGATAATATGATCAAATCAAGGGTTAAATGGAGATGTCAGGTCCAACGTAGAAGGTGCCATATAGATTCTTCATATTTAGAGAGTTGAGGTCTAATATGATATATATTTCAACTAGTTCAATTTAGATTTTAAAAGTGTGTTTTTACAATAAATAATAGGTATTAAAATAGTTTTTTTGTAATAAAATAATTTTAAAAAAATGTTTTTCTACCAAAAAATATTGGGTTTTCTCTTTCATTTTCTTTAAATTCATTCAGATAATTAATTTGTCAAACTTTAATGACAGTGTTTGTTTAATGTCATAAAAAGACATATCTAACTAATAAATCTTATTTTATTGTCCATGAAAAAAATTCTTTATGTTGATCCAAGAAAATATCTCCTTCCAAGTCATCATTCAAAAAATCACTTTTGGCATCTATTTGTGTACCTCTAAATTTTGAATAACAGCTAGAGAAATGAATACCCTAACGAATGTAATCTTGGTAACAAGTGAAAAAGTAACGAAGAAATTTATATTCTCCTTTGTCTAAACATTTGTCTACAAGGCGAACCTTGTATTTCTCAACAAGTCTATCAAGTTTTAGTTTCTTTTATAAAATCCATTTACAACCTATAGGTTTGCACCCAAGAGACACGTCTACTTAGGGGTGGCAAAACGGGTCATGGCCTGCCGGGTCGGTCCGCCCACCCGCCAAAAAATGGCGGGTTGGGTTGGAATTTTGGGCCCGCCGCCCACCAACGCCCGCCCCGCTAAAAACTGCCACCTGCCAAAGCCCGCCCCGCCAAAACCCGTCGCCCGCAAAAGCCCGCCGCACCTTTTTTATTAACATGGTTGGTATTATATTTTCCAAATTATATACAGTATGAAATTTATATACAACCTTGCATCACATGAAAATTATATACTTTATAAAAATTATTTACTCTGATAATCATTATGAAATTATTTACAGTATGAAAATTATTTACTAGCCTTGCATGACATGAAAATTATATACAGTATGAAATTGATATACAGTATGAAAATTTGAAGATTCTCCAAATTATTAGTCTTGCTCATATTTTATTTGCCTTGCGCAAAAAATTGCTCAGTAAGCCAATTTGTGCATGCTTTTATAAAAACACATAGTTTGTTTAATTTGTGCATGTTTTATAAAAACACATAGTTTATATACATTGCTCGGTAGACCAATTTTTATACAAAACAGGACTGTTTGAGAAATTTCTAACCCAAATTGTTCTTATTGAAAGATAAAAAAAAAACCTTTTAATTTCCTAAAAAAATTGAAAAAATAAAAATAAAAAAAGAAGGCGGGCAAGCCCTCCACCCGCCAACCCGCCACCTTGGCGGGGCAGACTTGATTTTCATGCCCATTTAAAGCCCGCCCAGCTCTTTTTTTGGCGGGCATTAAGCAGGGCGGCCCGTTTTGACACCCCTACATCTACTACATGCCGGGACTTGATAGATCTTAGACAATCCATCTCGTTATTTGTGGCCTTTTTCCATAAGTTTCCAAAAAGACAAATCTTTTTCGAGGTTTCTCGTATCATCTTCTAATGAATCGACAATGTAGTCAGGTAATCTTCAACAACTTTTGTTCTCTTACTTCTTTAAAGTTATTATTTTTCTTATTTGTTGATAACATTTCTCCTAATCAACGAAGGATTACTTGTTCAAGTGCCCTAACTTTTTCTTATTTTAAATATGAATATTTTTTATATCAAAAGTTAGCATTATTTGACTCTATGATCACTTTACATTTAGATTATAAAACATGTACGCTTTGTTGTTTGCTGCTTACCTAATGAATACACATTCATAGAGTTTACTAGAGAGTTTAACTATCTTAGGGTATGGGATCTTAACATAAGTCAGATGTGAGATATTGGATCGAACTCTAGTTTTAGCATGCCGTCGAAGTCCGCTCACATGCTGTTGTCGAAGACCTACATGATGTAGTCGAATTGTGTTCTAGTATGTAGGAGATCGAATTAGGCCTTGTGTTATAGATCCAATTGTTTAAGTTAGCTTGTACCCTAAGTTAGCTTGTAATGGGTAATTGTTAAAAAAAGCCCATTAGTTTAGTATGTTAGGTTTATTATAAATAGCATACTAGTCTCTCTTCCTAAGTGTGACAAAACCTTATTAGATAGAGAGAGGTTAATTGTTGATATTCACTTGTAATCTTTGAACACTATTGAGAAAGTGAATATATAGTAAAACAAATTTAACTAATTCTCTATTCTTCTTCCTCTTTTCTCTTCCTTTGTGAACCCTAATAGGGTTTCAGTTGTTTTTCCTTGCTAACCTTAACCCTTGTGTGTTTCTTACCCATAAAGAAACCGTTAATATTTTGTTTCAAGGTATCGTTTTTCACAACAAATTGGTACGGTGAGCGTGGAGAAGATGCCTTCAACAAAGTATGAGATTGAAAAGTTCACCGGAGTGAATGATTTCGGTCTGTGGCGCTTGAAGATGAAAGCCCTACTGGTTCAACAAGGTTGCTTGGAAGCGTTGAAGGGAGAGGCAGCCATGGATGTTGCGTTAACGGTAAAAGAAAAGACGGCCATGATAGAGAAAACCTACAGCGCAATATTGTTGATCCTTGGTGATAAGGTTCTTTGACAGGTATCAAAGGAGACTTCGGCATCGGGGTTATGGTTGAAACTTGAAAGTTTGTACATGACCAAATCTCTGGTGAGTCGAATCTACCTGAAGCAAGCTTTGTATTCATTCAAGATGAGTAAAGACAAAGTTTTGGCTGAGCAGTGGAATATGTTCAACAAGCTGATTCTTGATCTTAAAAATATTGATGTGAAGATTGATGACGAAGATCAAGCATTGTTGCTGTTATGTGCTTTGCCCAGAACACATGCTCACTTCAAAGAAACTCTCTTGTATAGAAGGGAGTCCCTGAACTTTGAAGAAGTTCAATCAGCCTTGTATTCTAAGGACCTGAATGAAAGAAAGGAGCATAAGCCTTCGACGGTTAGTGAAGGTTTGACCGTTAAAGGAAAATTCTTGTCGAACTTACCATCTTTTCGCAAGAACCTTCTGAAGTGTTGCTTTCCAACTGATTGTTGTCCCAAACATATTGAACACATATCCAGAAATAGATTTTCTGGAATCCATACAACCTGCATAATCAGAGTCGACATATCCTTTGATTGCTGCTTTACTATCTTCACCCAAGGCTCCACCATAAATTAGGACTCTATTCAGAGACCCATTTATATACCTTAAAATCCACTTCAATGCTTGTCAGTGAGCATTTCCAGGATTTGCCATGTACCTGCTTACAATACTTATTGCATATGCTATGTTGGGTCTAGTACAGACCATAACATACATAAAAGAACCCACTATATTAGCATATGGAATGCTATTCATATAAGCTCTTTCGACATCAGTACTGGAACACTGATCTATACTCAGCTTGAATTGAGGGTTTGTCGGAGCCATAACAGGCTTTGAATTCGACATACCATACTTTTCGAGAATCTTCTGTTGGTATGCCTCTTGAGATAAGCATAATTTTGATTGCTTTCTATCTCTTCGGATGTCAATCCCAAGAATCCTGGACGCAACTCCCAGATCCTTCATATTGAACTCCTTATTGAGTTCAGCCTTCATCCTCATTACATCTTCGACATCGTGGCTTGAAGGTTTTGCAAATGAGCTGAAACTTCGAGGTCCAGTTATCACTATTAAATGTGATAGTCAAAGTGCAATACACCTGTCGAAGAATTCAGCCTATCATGAGTGAACCAAGCACATTGATGTGAGGCTGCATTTCGTCAGAGGGGTAATCAAGCGTGGAGAAGTCTAAGTGCTGAAGGTTTTGACAGATCATAATGCTGCTGATATGATCACCAAGACGTTACCCAGTTGTAAGTTTTTCCACTGTATGCAAGTGATAAAGCTGCATGAAGAAATTTAGTTTATTTCTTAAGGATATAGAGTTAGATCCAAGGTGGAGATTTGTGAGATATTGGATCAAACTCTAGTTTTAGCATGCCGTCGAAGTCCGCTCACACGCTGTTGTCGAAGACCTACATGCTGTAGTCGAATTGTGTTCTAGTATGTAGGAGATTGAATTGGGCCTTGTGTTATGGATCCAATTGATTAAGTTAGCTTGTACCCTAAGTTAGCTTGTAATGGGTAATTGTTAAAAAAAGCCCATTAGTTTAGTATGTTAGGTTTATTATAAATAGCATACTAGTCTCTCTTCCTATGTGTGACAAAACCTTATTAGGTTGAGAGAGGTTAATTGTTGATATTCACTTGTAATCTTTGAACCCTATTGAGAAAGTGAATAGTAAAACAGATTTAACCAATTCTCTATTCTTTTTTCTCTTTTCTCTTCCTTTGTGAACCCTAATAGGGTTTCAGTTGTTTTTCCTTGTTAACCCTAACCCTTGTGTATTTCTTACCCATAAAGAAACCATTAATATTTTGTTTTAAGGTATCGTTTTTCACAACATCAGACAACCCCATGTTTGAAGATAAAACAAGTTATGTTGTGTTTTCTTCATAATTTCATAAGGTGTGACATTGCTCATAGGTTTTGGAGCTCTATCCACCACATGGAAAGCAATCAATAATATCCTCCAACGATGATATGTAACAACAAAAATTCACCATAATAGCAACAATCAATTTAGTTAAAGTTCTATTCTTCCATTTAGCTTTACAAATCATTTAAGAATAATATGATATCGTAAGCTTTATGTTTAATTCCATATAGTTTATAAAATTCATTAATCAATATGGACTCATAGTTTGTGCGTTTATCACTACAAGGCCTCTTGATTTTTTATTGAATTATTTTTCAATTTCTAATACAAATATCATAAAACGTAAAGCACCCGACTTTTATTTTTCATTAGATATACACAAGAATTAGTCATAACAGCCATCAAGAAAAGTGATCAATCACATTTTATATATCATTAACAAATAATTTTAAAATAAACATAATTTGTCCAAGTTTGATGTTATATGAATTTTTTCTTGATAGAGTCTAGCACATGTCAAATATTAAAATCATACGTCATATAAGTTGACTTCACAATTATATTCAAATTAATGTTAAGTTTGAACATGCCATCAACAACATACCATTTCCCAACAGAAAGACTATTTTTAATAATGGTGTAGAAATATGCCCTTATTAAACGAGTAAAATTTGTTTGACTTAAATAATGTTTTCGTCCCTGTAAGTTGGCGTGTTTTTTGTTTTCGTCTCTGTATCTTTTTTTTTCGTTTTTAGTCTCTATATCGTACTTTTTGTTGGTGTTTAGTCCCTAAAGCTAAAAAAAAGTAAGATATAGAGACTAAAACTGGAAAAAAAAAGATACAGGGACGAAAACCAAAAACTCGCCAACTTATAGGGACGAAAATACTATTTAAGCCAACTTGTTTTATTCAAAATAAAATAAAAAACAATATTCTTCATGGTCTTTGAAGTGTGTATAACATACTTGAGAACCAAAGTCTTTCCAAGGGCGAAGTTGACCTCCACTTTTCTAGTTCCATGAACTTTCTTATCTTTAGTATATGTGAATGTTTTGAAAATAAAATGATTTTAATATACATGGTGGGAGGTACCAGTGTCAATCTTTTATCCATTTGATCCATCTGCAAGAATCATCTCAATAATCATATGACCTAGTTTCCCATAATTGTAAAGATTTATGAGTTGGAGTCATTTATTTGAGGAAGTGGTTGATGCATTATAGGTTACCCATTTTTATGGTTACCATTCTTGTTACAGTTAGTTTAGAAGTTCTTATTCATATTGCAGTTCTTATTCTTCAGAGATTTGAAACAAACTGCACTTTTTATTTTTGCAAAATACTATTTTTAGTCTCTTAACTTTACTTCGGGATTTTTATTCATATTGCAGTTCTTATTCTTCATAGATTTGAAACAAACTGCACTTTTTATTTTTGCAAAATACCATTTTTAATCCTTTAACTTTACTTCGGGGTCCATTTTAGTCCCATAAGTTTTAAAAGTAACAATTTAGACTCTTATGTCTTCAAACAGCGTCATTTAAATGTTTTCCGTCCAATTTTCACAAACGGCGTCTATTTTTACGCGCGTGCCTTGTGCAAGGATTCGAACCAATGTCACTTTCTTTAAAGTACAACATAATTTACCACTAGATCACTTTACCCTTGATGATTTAATTTATAAATGAGATATATATTTTTATTTTTATTTTTCTTAAACTCTTATTCTTCCCATTCCCAAACACTATCAAATTGCAGTAATAGACTACCTCAAACTAGTTAACACAGAATTTAACTATTCTAATCTTCTACTTATCTTCATCACATGGTCACGGAAAAAGACAGAAGAATATATCAGAATTTAACCAACTTTAGTTTTTAATTATCATGTTGAACACAGAAGAATATCCAAAAATTGTTCAAAATATCTGTATTATCTAAAGCCATTAGATCTCTTGAAGAACCTTTTCTCTGAATCAATTGAAACATTCCTTTCGAACTCAAAGAATTGAAACCCTCTGCAACAGATTTGGTTTTTGATGGAAACAAAATAATGAATTCTACTTCAAAACAGATATGAAAAATCCCTAGTGTTTGATTTTCCGGGTTTATTGATTTGGGTTTCTAAGTTTAGATTTGGTTTTATTTCGATTTCTGTATAATGATAAGTGCATTATACAAATCGGTCGATGTAAATTATAAAAATTCCCATATCGTTGTTTCGATTGCATCAAATTTCCCAAATCGCTGGATGTAAATTATTTCGAGATTTAGATTGATTTCAGTACTCCCATTTTCTCATAATAATTGTTATTGCAATCAAAAATCGTTCCAGGTATTGCAATTAAATTTTGAAGATGAATATCTATATGCAGGGAGAGTATACTGAAATCGTAGTCTGTATATCTAATTTTCAGGTTAAAGAAACCTAGGTTGAAGAAGCTTGAAGAAATCCAGGAAAGATAGAATAAATATATATTCAATTTGTGAAATTAATAAAAAAAAGGAAAGAATGCCCCAATGGTAAACTGTGTTGACTGTAACCAACATGTTCCTGGTTCAAGTCTAGGTAAAAGCAAATTTTTGTGGAATTTTGTTTGAATAATTAAAGGATCAATTTGAAACTTTTTAAAATTGAGGAACCAAAATGGACCCAGAGGTAAAGTTAAAGGACCAAAAAGAGTATTTTGCCTTTTGTTTTTTGTTTTTGAGATTCCTTCTATACATTAAGGTTTTTTTTTATCACATTTTCTAAAGATAAATCTTACATTTTGTGCCTTATGGCACATTTGGATGAGGTAATTGATTTTTCTTAGGAAATTAGAATTACAAAAAAATTAAATGATTTAGCTTAAACATGCTGGTATGAGAATCAATGTTCAATCATAGTATAATTTTGTGCCAACAAAAATCACAAAGTGTGAGTAAATTTGTATTGTATCAAAAGAGATTATTGTTAATTTGACAAGATGAAGGAATGTGTACTTGTTGTTGGATATGAGAAAGACGTAATTGTAATCAGGGGTGCACAAAGAGAGATTGATTTTGTTGTGCTATAACTATGAAAATAACTAAACTAAAATAACAGTTGAGATACTCTACGAGGGACCTGATTAAGTTCCATCTTTGAATCCTTTTCCCCTTTCTCATGGTTACTCTATACTTGAATCTATAATTATTCCTCTTAAATCAAGACTATTATATAAAATAGTTATGAACTAATTCATCGCCGCATGTCCATCAATGTTTGAGAAGAAGTGAACTCAAAATGATTTTTCTTTATAATTTCCCATGTCAATATGGTTTACTTCAATTCTTATTCTTTTACCATAGTGATATAATACTCCATCTCCATCTCAACAAACTTCTCAAACTCAGTAGCTTTTCAATAAAGTTTTCGCAATAAATTTCAAATTGATAAAATGAAACTTGAGTACACCTCAAAAATTCACTCAAAATGTTTTCTAATTCCATGTAAATATTTTCTTCTTCTTCTTCAGAGGTAGTTGCATTCTAGTAGGTGCTCTATCTCAGTTATGAGTATGTCAACATCATTGATATGTCTGATGCTCAGACTATCCTTGAATCCTTGTGCTCAGATTTGAGGGAATTAGTTTTGAAGCTTGTTCAGTTACACTTCATCTAATCTCACCAAGCAAATAATGAGAAGATTGTTCTGGGTTCAAACCTAGGTCACGATTATTCAAGAAGTTATACAACTTGAATTTATTGTGCTATGTCGGTTTGTCATACAATCATCAAAGAACAGAAATGGAATTAGATGTTGAAAAGCTATCTATCAAATTATCTTTTGTAAAGTCTGTTGAAGGATACTTTCTATGGAATGTCTGATGATGAGGAATTAACCTTCCTAATCAGACGACTTTTTTAACTGGCTAAGTGAAATGTGACATCTGATGATAGAAGAGTAACTTTAAAAGCTTCTGAAATATTAGTATTTCAACTGATTTCCCAAATCTGAAACCAAGGAGAAACACTACCAGAACCTAATGTCAGAGGTCTTCATTGCATATTCCTTTGAAGCTGACATTAGTGCAGATGAAAGAGTAATCTGGCTCTGCCAGTCATTACTGCTTCTGAAGAAG
Source organism: Lathyrus tuberosus (assembly GCA_022829125.1). NCBI lineage: Eukaryota > Viridiplantae > Streptophyta > Magnoliopsida > Fabales > Fabaceae > Lathyrus > Lathyrus tuberosus. The sequence continues at coordinate 13,518,036 of JALAZF010000123.1, read as the reverse complement.
CATCTGGGCGCTGAAATAAAAATCAAGTATTGAAGAGAAAGAGATTATGCCAAATCTATCTTGCTTCAATATTTGATAATAAGGAGCCTGTTCTTTAAGGTGATATCATAAAAGACTATGTTGCTCCTTGATTGAGGGTCATCATGGAATTTTTATTAAAGGACAAGTCTATGAGAAATATTCAATTCTTCTTCGTGTTCTACAAGAAATTACATGATGGTGCTTTAATTTCTTTTATGACATTCTCTGATAGCTAACATCATCTAGTTTTTTGCTTATAAAAGATTTCAAAGTTTATATCCAAGACAATGAAATCAATAATTCTGCTAAGAACAAGATCTTGTTCATATCATGATTTATCCTTGACTAATACTCTAGAATGAATCATGGTATTGCTATTAGAATGTGGCATAAGGTGAAGAAAAACCTGTATGGACATTTTTGTATGGTCTCAAAGGAATATAAGTATCATCATTCAAATCTATTTGTTGTAGATATTGAAGAAAGGAGCAGAGGCATCTTCCATGGTACTTATCAAAGGTTGTTTATAACATTTGATGGAAGAAGAGCGTACATCCCAGACTCAAGTACTAGAGATACTGAATTTGGTGGGAGAAGTGGAGTTAATGGTTTAACAGCCATTGAACCAGAATCCACTTAAAGCGGTGTTCATACTCTATGGTCAAGTCTGAATACTGATACGAGTCTGACCGAGAAAACAAAAAAAAAGGGTTATGTTCTTCTCTAGCTTATCTCTTGATTCTATGAGATGTTTATGTATATGTAAATACAAAGTCTCTGCTAGATTTATAGAGAAGTTCTTTTATTGAAATAATCTTCAGAAATAATTAAGAAGAAATTATGTTGTATTTATCTATACTGAATATTTCATTAGCTAGATGACTATCATATTTATGGAAACAGTTTCCTCACTTTTTGTGATGGTATTGCTGCTTGTTAGCTGTCAAAGGAAACAATTCAATATTCTTTATTCACTCATGACTCTTTCTTTAAGAGAAAATGTTGGTTTTGAATAGAATCTTGGAGACTAATGACTAAAAGAAGATATATCTCTCTAAGTCTAGATCTACTAGACTCTGATGGATGATAGCTTCTGAAAAATTGTCAGACTTTGAGATTCAGAAGAAGATTCTTTACTTCTGATAAATCAGTTTAAGTAAAAGGTTTTTCAAAAACTCTTATATTACTTAAATTTCATAAGTTTGAAAATCATCTAGTGGATTCAGGAGATCTGCTGGATAAGAACCTTTGGGTAATGATGCTTTCTTTTTATATATTTGTTGTCTCTATCCCCTGTCTTGTAAAACATCATTTTGTGTCCTTTTTTCTAACAAGATTCTTATTCCTTTAGAATCTTGTTCAGTTCATTTTCTTTTTGTTTTCTCTTTGGTTGTGTTCTGATCAAGCCAAACTTGAGATGAGTTTCCTAGTCAATTCTTCTTTGAATCAACTGGTTGTCATCAATGAAAAACTTGTAGATTTTGATGAGTTACTTAAGTTGGGTTTTAAATTTTGGAAGACTGTGTCTGAACAAAGTTGGAATGGATACTTGTGGTTCCACTTATCCAAGTCTTGTCAAAGAGTTTTGGATTAATGCCTGAATTGTTGAGCTGAATTCTGAGTGTGCTATTCTTTCTAAAGTAATTTTTGTTTCTATAACAGTAACCTCTAAAGTGATTGCTAATGTGATCAATTGTGAGGAAATTGGAGAAATCCCAAGAACTCTTATTTAGGAACACTATCTTCCTACTTGGCGTATCTTTGTAGATCCATCTAATACATCATTGGTTTCAAATCTTCATCCTGATGCAATTGTTTGGAATCAAATTCTGAACCCAAACTTGCTGCCTAAGGATAAGGATTTAGATCTCGTGGACCCTATTGAAAAAGATATGCTACTACTTCTCAATTCAAACTTGCAGGTTGATTTTCCTCAAGTTATGTTTGACTTTTTGAAGAGGAGTTTTTCTTCCTTCCACAAGGGAAAGATTTTCTTCATTCCTTATGGACGAGTTGTTTCAGAACTACTTGTTCAGTAGGGAGTTATCATAAGTTCATAGGCTAATTCGTCTAAAATCTATAGAGACAAGTTTGAAACTATCTATGAAAGATTCTGGTGTTATATTTCTGTACAGTTATGCCTAATAATTGTTAGAACCTTTGTATTAAGCAATCTTATTATTAATTCAAGCTTGTTCATGTTGTTGTGCAATTTAACTATTTTGTATATATTTATTGTTGTTCTAAAGGATTAAAGAAATGAGATTAAGAACTCAAAACGTGCAACAATTCTCATTAATAAACCGGAAGATATTACAAATTATTTAGACTTTCTAGTCTATTGGATTTGCCCTAAGGTATTCCATAGGATCATCTGACATGTCCAGATTATCTAAATAATCTTGCAATTCTTCCTTAGCAAACTCCAAAGCCTCCTTTCTCATATGGTTTTTGCTTTTGGACTTAGAAGTTCTTCTTCTTCTGGGTGTCTTTACAAAGGATGTTAAAGAGGTGTTCGCTTCTGAAGTCATATGCTTGTTAGTAGATCCTTCAGCTGCTGCATTGATTTTGGTTGCTTGAGTTGCTGTATTTAGTATGGCTACCTTTCTAAAATCTCTCTTTGGAACCCATATTTGTTTTTGTTTATACATCTTGGTGTTCTGAAGATTAAGTGATAATGAGATTGAGTCTGCTATGAGTTTTTTTATAGACTTGTTACATTCATTGTCTTGAGTATCCGTTATTTTAATATTGATTAAGTCAAATCAATGTTTTAATGACGACTCTTGGAAATGTTATCTAACAGTCTGACCTATTAAAATTCCTTTAAAAATAGTAAGTATTATAGTTAACATGTTTAACTATTGCTTCTGGTGTCAATATTACTTCATTAATGTTTTACCAAAAAATCAAAAAGGTGAAATTAAGTGGTTGTGTGCATGCAATGTAAATAAAAATAAATTGGTCAAAAACGTCTTCATTAATCAAGCTAAAGGATTACAAAATATTTTTACAAAAGGAATTGTGTGTTATTATAATAGATCTCTATCTAAGTCATCCTTTGCCTTGTAGGAGCAGTAGTTTTCATAGGCAACTTCTGGTTCATCCTCATCAATATCTTCCTCGTCTGCTTTTGGGATAAAAAAATGGTAAAAAATCTTGTTGAACCTTCTTCTCCTTGACCTATTCATAGAATTCTTTCTTGGATCATTGCAGCTACTAAAGAACCTACTTTTGTAGGTTGTTGAGGAACTGCTGATGTAGCTTCGTCTGAAGTAATCTTAGTAGAGGGCATAGGCCTAGTAGTGGATGACTCAGAAACTGCTCATTTCTGAAGATTCTTGACACTCAGACTTGTAGAGTTCTATGTGATTTCTCTCACCACAGAAGCTTTAATGCTCTTAGCTGATGACTCCATGACTTTAGTAGATGTTGATGAAAATGAATTAGGTTTTGGCTGCTTTTATAATGGCTTCTGAGTATCCTAATCGACGGAATAAAAATCCTTTACTCTATTTTTTGGACTGTTACGACCAATATCTGCATTACACAATCCTTAATGACCATTGTTACTTGATCGCTTTTCAATTCTTGGAAACTGATCTTGTAATGATGACCTGTTATGCATTTATGACTGTAATTCTTTTTTCTTTCTCTTTTTTATTCTTTTTGATGTGACAAAAGGGGGAGAAATGATAGTAAGTATTTAATGAGAAACTAAGCCCATTGAACCTATTCAGTTTGTACATAATGGTCTTTTATAATTTTGTTATTTAAATTTATGTTATTATGCTTATCTTGTCCAGGCGACACATTTTAACTTTCTTATACATAGAACTAAATAGGAGCTTACAAACCTCAACCTTAGCCTATCAAACTCAGAAGGAGCTTACAAACCTCGTATTCTGTTGTTTCTAGAGGAAGTTAAAATATTATTTTTTGTTTTCTTAAATATAGAACTAAGGGGGAGCTTACAAACCTCATCCTTGGAACTATTTGACTCAGGGGGAGCTTACAAACCTCAGACTCTGATGTTACTAAGAAAACTAAATTACTTTTTCTTGAAAGTAGTACTTAGGGTGGGTCACAGAACTCAACTTTGGACTATTAGACTCAAGGGGAGCTTACAAACCTCATACTCTGATGTTGCAAAGAAAATTATAACTGCCAACATTGTTCTTTTAAATACTTATGTCTGTTATCATAAAAAAGGGGGAGATTGTTAGAACAAAATTTGTTCATGACATATATTCCTTGGATTTTGATGATAACAAAGTATTTAAAGAGCAATGGTTATATTTAATGTGTGTTTCTTGTATGCAGGTTCTAATACTTGTAAATATTTAGATACAGAATATGATATACAAAGGCACACTTGAGAGAAGCTTAATTGCTAACTTCTGGTGGTGCAGAATCCGAAGAACACTTGCTAAGTGATGTCTGGCGTAGACTCTAAAGCTAAAGGCATCAGCATCAAAAGAAGCAACATAATTGTCTCTAAACTTGGTGAATGTAAATTGGCTTTTGGTATCGTTCAGAGTTGGTGATAAAGTTGAAGTTGTCTATACTGCATAAAGCAAGCTGCATTGTCAAATCAGTTTGTCAGCTAGAGTCTGAGTTCACAAGGCTCAAGAAAGGTTGACATGCTTTATGGATATCTATTCTCAATGGCTCTATATTACAAGATCTTTTTGAAGACTCAATGGTTAAACATGTTACACAATTGATCAAGATCTTTTGGTGTATCTATCTTCAACAACTCTTGTACTATGGAGTAAAGCAAAGGCACTGATCAAGTTATCTCATCCAACGGCTAGTCTGATGCAACTACTATATAAGTGGCTGAAGGTTCAAACTGAATCTTTAATAAGGATTAACCAAAAGAAGGAGTAACAAGATCAGCAATTATCAACTCTATCATGTATGCATATTTTCTGTTGTAGTTTGTAATTGTAAAAGCCTTAAGATTTCGTACACATTGAATATATTAGAAATCTTAAGAGCTTTAGGTCTTTGTTATGGTGATTTACCGTACCTCTGATATTAGTATCAAGTAGACCTTGTTCTCTATTCTGCTGAACTTGTTTAGCAGTTTAGACTAAGTTTCTCGCTAAGATGCTTAGCCCATGTAAGTCTCTTGCTATGTGCTTGAGCAATGAAAATCTTAATCAAGTGGATTGATTGAGAAGAAGTCTTGTATAATTGGGATACAAGCAAGGCAGTCTCTCACCAAGATGCTTGAACCATGTAAGTCTTTTGTTATGTGCTTCAGTAATAAAAGTCTTAAGCAAGTAGATTGATTGAGCAGAAGTCTTGTATCATTGGGATACAAGCAAGGAAGTCTCTTGCCAAGATGTATGAGCCATGTAAGTCTCTTGCTATGTGATTGAGAAATGAAAGTCTTAATAAAGTGGATTGATTAAGCAGAAGTCTTGTATCATTGGGATACAAGCAAGGAAGTCTCTCGCCAAGATGCTTGAGCCATGTAAGTCTCATGATATGTGCTTGAGCAATGAAAATCTTAATCAAGTATATTGATTGAGCAGGTTGGTTCGGTTCATGAAATTTGGAGAGTAAGCCTTAAACTTGAGGGGTTTAAGCAGGGAGGCTCGTTTCATGGAACTTGGAGCAGAAGTCTCACAATGCCAAAAAAGACCTTTAGCGGCGTTTTTTTTGGCCTTTAGCAGCGCTTAAAAGCACTGGCAAAGGTGGCGCTGCTAAAGGTAAAGACAGCGCTTTTTTTCCTGCAAAAGCGCTGCCTTGGGTCCCCTTTAGGCAGCGTTTTTCCACTAAAAGTGCTGTCTTTTGTTCCCCTTTAGCCAGCGCTGTCTAATGTGTATTATTTTCCAACTTTAGGCAGCGCTTTTTTGGGAAAAAGCGCTGGTTCCCCCCCCCCCCCCCCCCTTAGGCAGCGCTTTTTTTAAAGCGTTTTCTTTAGTTCCACTTTTGGCAGTGCTTTTTCAGTAAAAGCACTGTCTTTTGTACACGTAAATTGTTTTAAAAATTATTTGTTTTGCATGCGGTTTTTGTCAAAAGCGCTGCTAAAATTCCTTTTTTTAAGAAAACTTTTTTTAAAAAAACCTTATAATAGACCTGTATATTACCAAACCTGTATAACATAATTTTTTATCAAAACTTATCATAAATATATACTTCAATTCACAAGCCTTTATTCAACATAGGCCTACATAATTATATACTTCAATCACCATATATAGGCCTTATATTTCATAATTATACACAAGACTTTATCAATTAACCATTCTAATATTCAACTTATGGTCGGCAACTTTCAAATTAATTAACTATTCTAATAACAACTATTCATACACCAAATAACCATTCTAATTACCATTCCACTTCCAAAATAAAATAACCATTCTAATAACCATATACAACAACTTCCAAAACTATACAAATTATATACAACAACTTCCAACTTCCATACCTTATATGATTCTTTGCTCAATAAGGTATTGACACCAATCCTCCTTAATTTCTTTCAATTGTACTTTGGAATAAGTAGCACACTTGAATTCATCAAAATACTACATAATATAACATAATATACATGATTTAGTTAAAAGTAATTAATTATATCAAATATCTGATAAATATTAAAATAACTCATAAGTTATAAATCCATACCATAATTGGAATCTCTATTTGATCCAAATGAATGATTTCTTTCATAAACCTCAAAACGAAATAACCGCAATCTATACCATTTTTTTTTGACGAGGACACTACACAGTGAAAAAAAAATAATATATATCAGGATATATAGTCTAACTTGTTTTACCAAGTAGCATCACTATTATAAGCAAAATTGTGAAAATATACCTCCACTCTAATCCATGTAATCTTGGTTGACTTACTCTTTGATACTTGGGCTCCTCTTTGTGATTGAAATATTTGTATAGCTCTAACATAATATAAATGAATATTTAGAACAAACTCACTTAAATAAATTAATAAACAAATACACACTAATATTTAGAACAATTTCACTTACGTATCAATCATCGTCTTCATATCCGGGTATTTATCTACATCACCATCTAACGAATCCACATAATACACTATTTCTCTTATCAGATTTATCGCAACCAACAACCAGTGTCCACTGTAAAATAAAACAAAAGTATCGATATAGTAATTTTATACGCAACATCAAAAAATGAAAAATGATAATAAATGAAGTAAGAATGCAAATCTAACCTGTTGCCAGTATTATATGGTAAAAGATACAACTTTTCTGTATCTATGTTGGCCATAAATCTTTCGACTAAGTGTGATTGTACTGAAGTTAGATTCATCATAATTAACGGTGCATTGATACAGTTGACAGATAAGAAACCGAATCTTTCTGACAATTGATGCGGGCACACCAATTTCTCATACAAGAACCTTAAATAAAAACATAATAAACATTAGATTATTCGTCGAAATGAGTAAATAAATTATTTAAATAATTAAAGAGAGTTAATCGGAATACCTGATGTATGTGTGCATAACACCGATGCCTAATTCAGAATGATTAAAAATTTGATCCAAATCCTCTTTAGAAATTGTTTCTGAATAGGAATAACCGAAAATACCTTCCTCCATAGGTACTGCACGAATACCTCCGTTCATCAAATTCGATGTTTCTACAAGTGTTTCAAGAGATGACCTAAATCGGGATACAATTGCTTTTTTTTTCCCCGTCCTTGCAAGAGTCTTTTTTTGGTTGGACGTGTTGCCTAATTCTGGCTGCCTATTCTGACTTTCTATTATTTGCAACTCTTGGGCATGAATCTAAAAATCATATAAGTTAGTAAAACATTTGAATATAGAACTAACACTTCTAATGTGTATATATTGAAAAATTTGTGCTAAATTAATTTCATAATAAGCATATATAATTACCTCGGCAAGTTTCTGTTGACAATTGATACTACCTTTGTCACTAGTATCATTAAACTCTGAACCACGCCTTTCTAACATATATTTTTCCTTGTCCTTTTGTAATTCACGGACCTGAGCTCTTAATTCTTCCATGGCTTCCATCACTTGTTTATTGCTAGGATTTTGGCTCTTTGAACGATTATAAAAGGATGATGGAGTGACCCCAAAACCCTTACCCCTCACACGACCGAAATACTCAGGAACATTTAACACTCGAGTAAGTATGCTCATGCAATTCTGGTCTTCACCTAGAGTTGCGGACTGAGACATAGTCTCCTGGAATTCATATGCTTGAATATCGAAAAATATTAGCGGGGATTAAAAAGCATAAATATTATATATATATATATATATATATATATATATATATATATATATATATATAAGTGGGATATAAAACGCATAACGTTATACTTACACATTTCATAAAAACTTGTTGAACATTTTCCGCAACAACTCCATCCTTACCCTTACGAGCAGCCTTTCACAAAACATGTTCCGGAACACATGTTTCTTCACTTTTCTCTTCTTCTAACTACACATTAAGGCAAATGATAAAATCAATTATAACACATGGGAAATAAACAAGTAAATCAAAGCATTTATATATACTTACTATTTTTTGCTGTAAGCGTGCATATACCAAACACCCCTTCCTGTATGGATACGCGGGTTTAGATGCTCTTTGGCGATTTACGCCACTCAACTCCTGGAATGCTTCAGTTCTTCTTTTGGCTACAAAAGTTGCCTATTCTTCAGGTGAAATCAATTCCACATACTTCACTAGACGTTCTGCTTCAATAAAATTTCGTTCGGCATCCCTAAGATACTTGTTTGATAGAAATGCTCGAAACCCTCTGTGTCTTTTTCCGGCTAATTGAATACAATACTTCTTTCGGTCATCACTAATATTAAAAGACCTCTACAAATACAAATAACATAATTAGTAATTTAAAGACATAATCGGCAACAAAAACAAATAACATCAATATGGTACGTGTATCTCACTCCGTATATTTTCTTTGGCGGGTTTCAACGATGCATTTCTCCAATTATCACAAGTAATTGGAATATACGAACGAACAAGTGTACCATTGTAACTTGTCAACATTGATCTGTTAGGCTCAACAAGTTAGTTCGTATCATTCCAATAAATGTAATACTTTATTCCTTTATCTCTAGTACGAATAATGTTCTTCATGATAGTTACTCCTCGCGTAATATCTCCTTCCGCTTCTTGAATTGTTTCATGTCCATCATTTTTTGAAGTATCATGTGAATTTTCCACTTTACTAGCCATTTCACCTGTAATTAAGAAAAACATCAATATAAAATGACACAATTATATTAAAAAACTTATAAAGCTAAACAAACTTAGAGGGATTAAGTTCAAAGTCATTTTAGACACAATTATAAACAATGAACCAGTGAGTGAAATCGATACAGATACGCAAACGGATAGGCAATCAAAAATCAAATAAAAAATCAACTAACAATACAACTAATATCATTTTCAATTAAATCAAAAATCAATCAACTAAATATCAAAAACTAATATCATTTTCAATTAAATAAAAAACTAATATAAAAAATCAACTAACAGTACAACTAATATCATTTTCAACTAACAATACAACTAATATCATTTTAAATCGAATCAAATCAAATATCAACAACTAATCACATTTTCAATTAAACACTAACAAACTTCTACAAACCAAAAAATCAAAACCTAACATCAACAACTAATAATACAACAAATTTATATCACAGAAACAGCAGAGAAACAATCAACAATGGAGAAAATTAGGCATTTCCATTATTGGAGAGAAAACCAGAAAAAAGGAGAGTAAAAACCTCAAACGGCGGACGACGGTAGCACGGATTAAAGTCACGAACGGCAGACGACGGTAGCTGTGAGGGTAGCCTCGAACGGAATAAAGTCACGAACGACGGACGACGGAGGACGGAGGGAGTTTCGTTTGCAGAAGAAGAAGACGAAGATACAGTGTCGCGAGATATTAGGGCAAAATAGAAACGGTCGTAATGAAAATAGAGGGAGATCAGAATCTGTTTTAATTTTAATATTTTAAAAGACCTTTAGCAGCGTTTTTAGAAAGCGCTTTCTTATGTTAATCCTTTAGCAGCACTTTTGGGGTAAAAGCGCTTTCTTATGTGGAATTAATGAAAGACCTTTAGCAGCGCTTTCCAAAAGTGCTGCCTAAAGAGTGTTGTACGAAAGACCTTTAGCAGCGCTTTTCAAAAGTGTTGCCTTATGTTACACCTTTAGCAGCGCTTTTAATAAAACGCTTTCTAAAGTTCACCTGCCTTAGGGTTTTAGCAGCGCTTTTCAAAAGCGATGTCTTATGTCCCCCATTTAGCAGCGCTTTTTTATTTCGTTTTTTATTTTTGTTTTTAGCGAAACATGTAGCAGCGCTTCTGCCAGAAAGCGTTGTCTTTGTTGCGATGCGAAAACTCATTTTTGGCGTAGTGTCTTGAGTCTGTAGGACTTGAGCAAGAAGTCTTGGATCTAGAGTATGAGCAGTGTAAAAGACTTATGCAGAATGCATAAGTGAATGTAATCATATTTTGGTTATAGTGAAAATCTCTAGTGAAGCAAGGGGACTTAACTACTCTCGGTCGGGAGGAACCATTATAATCAGAATTTGAACACCAGTTCAGATTCTAAACTCTGATCAGACGCAGAATTAAGAAAATGGAAAACACAATTCAACCCCCTTCTTGTGTACTTTTCTCACCTTCATACATGACATGATTCTAGTGTCACACCATATCATGACAATAACCGTTTCTGGAAGACCACCTAGGCCAGCTAACCAGGAGGTACTTGAGGTTCATGATGAGTAGGCAAAGAGCGTGATGATAGTTTGTCGGTGTGTTGCGGAGATGTGTAGAGGAGCCATAGAGGTATGACTATTTGAGGATGACATTTCCCACTTGGCCCTCGTGGAGTGCATGGTTTCCGATTTACGGAATGTCGTATAGTACAAGTGGAGGAGGAGGCAGGGGGTTAGACAGACCAAGTAGTTAGTTTATGTTTGGATGTATTACTTTTTTGTATTTTCGGACAAATGTTATGCATGGTCTTGCTTTTTGTATTAATGCATGACTTTTTGCTTTCATTTAACTTTAATATAACTTCATTTTATTTTGATTTTACTTTAATATACGTTGGCCTAAAAAAATTGTGATGTTGGAACAATGGTGATGTTCTGAAATAATTTAGAGAACATTTCAGAGATACATCTCCGAATACACCAAAACAGTATACATAGATGCATCTCCAAACCATATTTTTTTTAAAACAGGGGTGAAACTAAAAAAAACAAGGTCGGTTTGATTTTGAGTACGTTCGGAGATGCATATTTTGACGCATGAAGCACAATTTCAAATTTTCAAAGGTGTGATATATATATATATATATATATATATATATATATATATATATATATATATATATATATACAGTGGCGGAGCCAGGACCTTGGGGCAGGGGGTGCAAATTTTATAAATTAATTATTTAATATTTATTTAAATATTTAAATATTTAAATAATTATATTTTATTATATTTTTCAAATATAAAGCAATATGTAAATTATTTTATCATTTTTTTATTAAAAATATTATTTTAAATCAGATAAATTTGTTTTTATCAATTGATTATTATAAAGGAGTACCAATTTTAAAAAGAGGCATAAAAAAATAAATTAATAATCAATTATTGAATACAATTTTCATACATAAATTGATTTCCTTCCCTAACAGTTATATAAGATAGATGGTGTGGTGGAAACATCAATGTATTTGTCTTACCCAATTTTGGATCCGAATCTCAATTTTGTACTTCCATAATAATAATAATAATAAAAAATAGTTAATTTATAACCAAAAAGTGAATATAACAGCAGTCTTGCATAGTACATCACTTCATAGCAGCAATATTGTTGCAGACATTTCTGTTCATTGCAGAACAAATATATTTTAAGGGTGCAAAGTAAACGAATTCAGGGGGTGCAAAAAGAAAAATAATTGAGGTATTTGTACAAAATTTCAAAATCCAGGGGGTTCACTTGCACCCCCTCAGCTATAGCTGGGTCCGCCCCTATATATATATATATATATATATATATATATATATATATATATGTGTGTGTGTGTGTGTATAACTAACGTATGACCCAATTACGAACAAATATCCCTCATTTTCAATTTAGTAACATTTGTAGTTTACTAACATATGATCCAATTAGGAACAAATAAAACCAAAAGTCTGATCAAATTTTCTAACCATTAGACGTTAGGCCGATGACATGTAATTGATTTTCCATCGATGGTTTTAGACCGTCAGGAATAAGTATGAACCCGTCATATGAAAATAACCGATTCGAGTAAATGATCAAAGGAGAACTTTCAAATGGCTTAATAAATTATACTCTCACATTTTTTCATTGGGACTGCGATCGTATCTGTAAGATTCTATATCCTCTTAAAGACTAGCAACCTCTTATAAAAAGAGTAGAAAAATGTAAACAAAGGTTCGCACACTTTAAATCATAAAAATCTTTTTCTTCCTTGCTTCCTTGCTCAGATACTGACTTGGACGTCATAGTATTTGAAGGCATTACTCCTCAACACGGATTGAAGAATCAACAAATCACTAGTTGTTGGAGATCAGCATCCCATAAAGATAACCAAATATGAAATGTGTTTCTAATGATCTACGCATGTACAAAGAGTTTGATCAAATTGTTACGTGATCTTGATTTTTTTACCAAAACTTTTAACTTAAATGTTATTAATCTTTGTTGACATATTAACAATGTGTTGGTATTATGTTATAAATAAATATGTATATTCAAATGTGTAATAGTTCGCTAATAATGTATTTTAAAAAAATAATTTACATATATTTTTATATAATAATATAAATTAAAGTGAGGTGATTACTGAGTTATACATATTTGCATTCATTCTGGTTTATTTTCGTCTCTCTATCTAATTAAGAAGTTTTTATCCTATTTTGTTTTCTATACATTAAGAATGCCTACTAGTGTTGATTCAATTGCCATCTATATTGTCACGTCATATTTTTCCAATAAAAAAAATCATGTTCATTTTGCTAAGAAACTTTGAATGATACTTTCAATGAAAATGTTCCAAGTAACACAGCAGCGCCCTCTTGCCGTGGGCCAAATTCCTTTTGCAAATAAAGGAATTCTCTTGTACTCTAAATCATTATTCTGTTTAGAGTAATGTTAATTTATGTCTTAAAGACATAAGTTAAGAATTAAATATAAAAATAATATTTTGAAAATTATACACTATTTTTAATTAAAATAAAAAATTATTTAGCATTACTCTTCTGTCTAATTTAGTTTTAAAATTATAAAAAGTATAATAAATTCTTATGAATATGTCAATTTAATCATAAAATGTAGAAAAATATGTCAATTTAATTCATATTATCTTATTAGAGAAGAGTAAATTAACTTATTTTATAGATTTTGTTTACTATTTACATAATTTTCGGACTAAAATGAATAATAGTGATCGTTTATGGACTAAAGTGGTGGTTTATAATTCTTTATTTAAAAGTAAGAATTTTATTTACTATTTAGCTGTCAATAAGAAGTGGTTTCATTTTGTTCATAAAAAATGGTTTCATTTCTTCATCGAAAATAAAATGGTTTCATTAACTTTTGGGTTCGGAGTGTGGGGCGGACCCTAAATTTCAATTTAGAAATAAAACGAGAATTTTATCTAACACCCATAAAATATATTCGGCACCCTATATATGATCACTTTTACCATAATACACCCGCATTTAAAAATGGTCACTTTTGAACTTTTGGGAAAAACTCAGAGATCTACTAGATAGAGTTTAAAGATAGTGTATTATTAGTGTAAAACAATTTTATACATATAATTAATTAAAACTCTTATACTTTTTATGTCATTTTAGTATTTTAAAATTAAAATTGAAATTTATTCTAATGCATGTCTTTTATTGATTGACAATGTAAAATTTTTTACACTGTCAATGCATTTTCTTTTTTCTCATATTAAATATTTTGAAGATTCTATCTAATAAACAATTTTCCTTTAATTTTATGCAGTTATACCATATATTTTGAAATTTTGAAATATTTAGTAAAGTACATGTATTTTTAAATTGTCCGGTAAAATACATGTATTTTTGTCAATATTTTTAATTTTTTTTTTTTGTAAAAATACATTTTCCTATCAGATATTTTAAAAATCAAATTACATGTTTTTCAAGACAAAAGTGAGAGAGATATTGTTGATATTATACTAAAATCTGGGGTGTGAAATATAAAATTAGGGGTCCAACATTAAAATTTCTAACACGTTTTCTATTTCGTGTTTCATTTGCAATGTTGGTTATTGGTGGTTGTTGTGATTTGATGCCTGATTGTTGGGCTACACATTTTCTATTCATGAACATTTGTTCCTGGAAACACAATTCTTACCCCCCACTATAGTTTGTTATTAATTGAGTAATTAAATTTAGATGCGCGCGAAGCACTTTTGAAAATAATTATATTGAAAATGTTAAAATGAATGAGATGTTAATTTTATTTTTAAAATACTTTTCAAAGAAAATATTAATATTTTTGTAAGTCAAAAGTTTATATAAATTTTAGTTTCCTATCAATTTATTTCAAAATTTTAACAATGAATTATAGTTTTTTTTTAATTCAAGAAACAACTTTCCAGTTTATTTACAATTTCATTCATTATGAATCATTGCACTAAAAAAATCACACATGTTATATAAGTTCATATTTTATTAATATATAAGAATAAGATACATGTTGAGAAACGCTCTCTGAACAAGTTATTGTTGAGAATGTACCTAGATCAATTACTCCCCAGTTTGATTACATAGTTGTAGCTATTGAACATTCTAAAGACACCAGTACCATGAGAATTAAAGAACTTCAGAGCAGTCTAGAGGCACAAGAGTTGTGTCTGACTAAGAGGAACGGTGAAATAGAGTCTGAGCAAGCTCTGAAAGCTTCTTTTATCAAGAAGAACAAGAAGCATGCATGGTGTAAAAACAGAAGAAAGTCTGGTGGTGTTTAGAATTCAGAATCCTCCAATCCATATGAGAAGAAACACAAGAGTGTTCAAAAGAGAAAGGAGAAGTAAAATAAGAGAAAGGTTCAGTGCTACAGTTGCAACAAGTTTGGCCATTGTTGCTGATTATTGGATAAACAAGGAAAGAATGGGTGAAGAAGTCAATATAGCCAGAGGAGATTTTGATGTTGAGCTCGTAATATTAACGGCATCTAAGAATGAAGGTGAAAAGATGGTAGACTGATGGTATATGGACATTGGATGCTCAAATCACCTAACTAGAAATAAGAAATGGGTAGTTGATTTTGACTCTAGTAAAAGGACCAAAATAAGATGTTCTAATGATAAGTATCAGGATTTTGAAGGAATGGGAAATGTTAAAGTAACTATGAGGAATGGTAAAACTACACTGATTCAGGATGTGTGGTATGTTCCTAGCATGAAAAGCAATCTGATAAGTGTAGGTCAGCTGATTGAAAAAGGTTTTTCAGTAACCACGAAGGACAATCTCTTGAAGATGCATGACTGTAATCATAAACTGATTATGAAGTCAGAACAGGAAAGGAATAGGACATTCAAGGTGAATGTGAAAACTGCAGACTCTCAATACCTTGGTGCAACAAGTGTTGTAAAGGAAAGCGAGTTGTGGCACAAGAGATTGGGGAATTTAAACTTCCAAAGCTTAGGGCATCTGAGTTCAAAGAAGCTGGTTCATGGAATTCCAAAAATTGTGGCACTAGAAAAATCATGTGATGTATGCATGAGAGGAAAACAACCAAGGGTTTCATTCTTATCATAAATTCCTCTGAGAGCATAGCATGCTTTAGGTGTGGTGCATTTTGATGGCCATGAGTAGCCATCATAAAGTTCAAGCATGAGGTGTTTTATGAATTCAAGAAGTTTAGAGTCAAGGTTGAGAATCAGAGTGGACAAAGTTTGAAGATCCTCAGAACTGATGGTGAAGGTGAGTTCAACTCTATAGATTTCAAGAAGTACTGTGAGGAGAATGGAATTGAGCATGAGGTTAATTCTCCATACACTCCTCAGAACAATGGTCTTGCTAAAAGAAGAAACAAAACTTTGGTTGATATGACAATAAGCATGCTGAAAGAGAAGAATTTACCTAATATATTATGGGGTGAAGCTATTGTCGCGTCAGCATATGTGCTCAATAGATGTCCAACTAAGAAGTTAAAGGGAAATGTTCATATTGAGAAGTGGAATGGAAGTAGGAAAAATGTGATCCATCTGAAGGTGTTTGGTTTAGTTTGTTACAAACATGTTCCAGATGTTAAGAGGTGAAAGTTGGATGACAGAAGTAGAGTCATGTTACTTATAGGTTACCACATTATAGGTGATTATAAGCTCTATTGTTCAGTCACTAACAAAGTTGAATTCAATAGAGATGTTGTTGTGAAAGAATCAAAAGTGTGGGATTGGAGACACTCTCAATCAAACTCTGGTGCAGTAATAACACCTTAGTTATGCTCTGAAGGTATTTCTGCCTCTGAAGATGAGTTAGAGTCTGAAGGTGAATCTGAATCTAAAGTTGAATTTGAAGATGAGTTTGACTCTGGAGGAGACACTGAAAGTGAGTCCGAGTCTGACGGAGAGCCTGACTCTAACGGTGAGTCTGATGATGATTCAGATTCTAATGATGATCCAGACTCTGGTAGTAATCCAACATTTGATGGTGGTTGTAACACCCCGATTTATTTTATTTATTTTCCGTAATTTAATTATGTGATAATTGTGATTGTGTTGTATTATTGGTGTGTTTGAGCTACCTTGGTGTGGGGTAGTGGCCTTAAGAGAGACTTTAAGGTGTTGAGGGGGTGTGTGAGTAATAAAGTAGATATTGGTGGTGTGGTGAGTAAAACTAATTAGTAATATTAGTTAGTGATTATTTATTCAAATAATATAAGGTAGATATTATTTAGATTAAATCTTTAGTATTATTATAATTATTTTTATTATTTAATTAGATGGGAATTAGTAATAATAATATAATATAGTAATAAGAAAAAGGGAATTGGGGAGAAGTTGTCAGATACGTAAAAACAAGAAAAGAATTTGAGATCAGAGCTAGGGCAAGGAAGGAAGAGCTAGGAAGAAGAGATCACCATTGTTGAGGTAGAAGAAACTTTTGCAAGAACTCTAAGGTAAGAGTGAGGTTCTAATTGTCTAAGGGTTAGTATGATGATGGTGGGTAGAATATGTATATGCTTAGGTTGTGTTTTGTTCTCTCATTACCATGATCATTGTTGCAATTTTGTAATTGTTGAATTGATTGAATTTCTTGATGAACTATATGTGGTATATTGATATTGTGACTGATGTTGGATTGGTATAATTGTTGTGTTGTTGTTGTTGGAATTATGCAATTGATGAATTATATGTTGTAGTTGATGATGGTTATGAGTCAGAGTCGAAACTATGTTGTGAGTGTTTTCGGTGAAAAGAATTTGGGGTTTGAAACTTTAGAAAAATGTTTTTTTGTGTTAAAATGTAGTACAAACAAATTGTAAGAAAATGGAGTTTTGGGATGGGTTAACAGTGATTTTCGTGTGAAAAGTTGCAGAAAAAGTGATTTTGCATTAGGGGTGTTCAAAAATATGGTTAACTAAATTGTATACTATAATTGAACTGCATTGCACTATAAAAAAACTGAACCACTAAAATGGTTAATGAACTGAACCATTTAATTAAAACAATTCAAATTCAGTTTAAAACTGGTTAAGAACCAATTTTCTTTTATAAACTAGTTTAATTATATAACTTAATTAGTTTTTAATAAAAAGAATAAAAACTTAATTGAGAGTAAAAAAAAATTCTGAAAATTAAAAAAAAAATCTAGAAAATTTTCGGAAATATGAAAAAGTCGGTTTTTTTCGAAAATATGAAAAAATCGAGTTTTTTTCGAAAATATGAAAAAGTCGAGTTTTTTTGGAAATATGAAAAAGTCGAATTTTTTTTGGAAATATGAAAAAGTCGAGTTTTTTCAAAAATATGAAAAATCGAGATTTTTTGAAAATACAGAAAATTGATTTTTTTTTTGGAAATATAAAAAATCGATTTTTTTCAAAAATATGAAAAAATCAAATTTTTTTAGAAATAGGAAAAAGTCAATTTGACATCAGTGCCAACGATGTAAACTCAATTTCATAAATCAAAATTATAAAACCCTACTTTAAGTAATTTCCAGTTCCATGCTATTATTTTCATCCATTACATCCTAATCTCAAACTCTACGTGACAACCTAATCAAGTCCACCTTTTATCTGATAATAAACATGTCAGTGCACAGTCTATTAGAGATTAAAAGAACAAACTATGAAACTAATAACTTTAATTAAGTGAATTTCCAACTACAATTCCTGAGAACATGTAAACATTAAGCCAACAATATGTTTATAACAAAGAAATAAAATGGCTTTAGCAAATCATTACTCTAAACATTAAACAATATTCTTAAACAAGTTAACCTTAGCAACATCAATACTAAGCAAAAATATAAATATGGAAGGGATGGATAAGAACATTAAACAATAATTTCTTTTTGGAAAAATAAAAAAAAGTATTTTTTTTTGGAAAATTAAAAAAAAAATTAATTTTTTTTTATTCAGAAAATTTTAAATTATTCAAAAAAATTATTATTTTTTGAATACATTTTTCAAATATTATAATTTTTTTTTTAAATTAACATTTTTTCATCAAATTAAAAAAATTGGTTTTAAAAGAGTTCAAATTATAAAATTGGTTTATAATTGCAAACTGATTATAAACTAGTTTATAAATACAAACTGGTTCTAAACTAGTTTTAAACTGAATTGAAACCATTTTAGCAGTTAACTGCATTTTTATTGAAATGGTTATTGTAAACTGAATTGAACCATAAATGTGGTTTGGTTCAGTGCAGTTTATGAACCACGAACACCCCTATTTTGCATACAATGTAATCAGTTACCATGATTGGCGTAACCGGTTACACTGATCTTAAAACGTGTTTTTTGGGAAATTTGCATAGGTGTAATCGGTTACCAGGTTTTGGGTAACCGGTTACACTGAGGGGAGTTTGCGTAGTGTGACTGGTTACAAGGGGTGTAACTGATTACCTCATTTGGTGTAACCGGTTACATTGGGAGCAGTTTTTGAAAATCTTTGAAAATTCATAATTTTAGTTCCGGGTTTTCGATTCGAGT
The DNA here is from genome assembly GCA_022829125.1 of Lathyrus tuberosus. Taxonomy (NCBI): domain Eukaryota; kingdom Viridiplantae; phylum Streptophyta; class Magnoliopsida; order Fabales; family Fabaceae; genus Lathyrus; species Lathyrus tuberosus. Next base: position 13,498,739 of record JALAZF010000123.1, on the reverse strand, counting down.
GCCGTTCGAAGCGTTAGGAAGCTGACACGGTGAACTTTATTCGAAAATTGGTTTCAGTACTAGAAGATGAATAAATTGTTGTGTGATGATGTGAAATGCATTGTATTGTTTATGTGGTGGTGTGACATAACTTTAAATGCATTATTGTTGCTTGCTATGTTGCGTGTTGATGTTGTTGAGTTGTTATAGCATGTGTTGGTGCATGGTGGCCAGTATTGGCGGAGTACATTGACTATGGAGGTGTTGGTTGTTGTACTTGATGTTGTTGTTGCATGTATAATATGTTGCATGCATTCATGATGTCGATTTGTGAGATAAGTCGTTTGTCCGGTAGGGTGTGAGCGTCTTATCTAGATTCTAGTTGTAGAATCGTGTGTTTCACTACGCCAAAAATAGCCTTAGGCAGCACTAAAAAGATAGCGCTTTTATCACAAAGCGCTGCTATAAGGAATAAAAAAAATTCGCTAAAAAAAGCGCTGGTAAAGGATACCTTTAGAAAGCGCTTTCTAAAAGCGCTGCTAAAGGCCGTAAATAGTCCCCACCTTAGAAAGCGTTTTTTAAAAAGCGCTGCTAAAGGTATAACCTTAGAAAGCTCTTTTAAAAAGCGCTGCTAAATGATAGCCTTAGAAAGCGCTTTTAAAAAGCGCTGCTATAGGCCAATTAAAAGATAACCTTAGAAAGCGCTTTTAATAAGCGCTGCTATAGGCCAATTAAAAGAAAGCGCTTTATTAGGAAAAAGCGCTGTCTTAGGTCAATTATTATTAAAAAATAAAATAACACTAAATTTTCAGAACCCGCCTATTCATTTTTACTCAAGACTTCTACCTCATTTCTCTCTCGCGATTTCTCCGACCACCGCTGTTCTGTTCGTTCTCTCACCGTCGTTGTTCTATTCATTCTCCCACCACCGTTGTTCCGTTCGCGTCTGTTCTCGCGACTACTCCCTCATCTCTCTCTCTCTCTCTCTCTCTCTCTCTCTCTCTCTCGCGTGAAGTAAGAAGAGGCACGTTGTTGTTGATATAATGTTGTTGTCTTTTACGTTGTTGTTGATACATTTTGTGTCAAGGTATTGTATATTGTGTGCATACGTTTGGTTTACCATTTTCTATGACTGTCTTTTCCTGGTTTGCCATTTGTTATCTATTTCGATTCAAGAATGAAGAAGATGAAAGTTTATATTTAGTTTATATTCGATTCAAGAATGAAGAAGATGAAAAAGAGTTCTTATACCTCGCTTTCGGATGTGTCTTGAAACACTTGTGGCAACATCAGATTTGATGGATGGTGTTATTCGTCAAATAGACATGGACGAAGGTGTTTTTGGTTTTCCTCATTCCGAAATAATTGCAAAAGAGGACATGGAACAGATTTTTTGGCATCTTGAATTAGGCATCGGTGTTATGCATTCATACATCTGGTACTCCGATCAATCTATTATTTAATTAGTTGAATAATTTATTTACACATTTCAATGAAAATAGTATAATGTTTATTATGTTTTTATTTAAGGTGCTTGTATGACAAATTGATGCGCGGGAATCAATTGTCAAACAGATTCTATTTCTTGTCTTGCGCCCGTGTCAATGCACCGGCAATTGCTATTGATCCAAATTCAGTAAGAGATCACTTACTCCAGAGATTTATGGCCAGCAGTACAGAAAGTTTGTATCTTTTACCGTATAATACTGGAAACGAGTAAGATTTTCATTCTAATTTCATTCTAATCTTTGTATCTTTTGCGTAGAAATTATCCATTTAAACTTTTGTTATATTTTACAGTGGACACTGGTTGTTGGTTGCTATTAATCCTACAAGAGAAGTGGTGTATTATCTGAATTCATTAGATCATGATTGGACAACATATCGGAATATGAAGGATTTGGTTGATACGTAAGTGAGATTGTTCTAAATATTCGCGTGTATTTGTATATTTAATTATTTCTGTGAGATTGTTCTAAATTTACGTTTTTCTTTTATAGAACAATACTAGTATACCGAGCACAAAGAGAAGCTCGAGTATCACGGTCTAAAGCAACCAACATTACATGGATCAAAGTGGAGGTATATTAATTTTCACAATGTTGCTTATAATAGTGATGCTACTTGATAACACAAGACAACTATATATTAATTCTTATTTGTTTTTCTATGTGTAGTGTCATCGTCAGTGTAATGGTATAGACTACGGTTATTTCGTTTTGAGGTTTATGAGAGAAATCCTTCATTTAGACAGATTAGAGATTCCCATCACGGTATGGATTTATAACTTAGGATTTATTTTAATACTTATCGGATATTTCATATAATTTATTATTTTAAACTAAATCATGCATATTGTGTTTTGTTATATAGTACTTTGATGAATACACGTGTGATCATTACACGAAAGATAAATTGGAACAAATCAAGGAGGAATTGTGTGAATACCTTATTGAGAAAAGAATCATATAAGGTATGGAAGTTGGTGTGTAGTTATGGAGTGTAATTGTATAGTTTTGGAAGTTGTTGTATATTAGGATATCTTTAGAAGTTAAAGGATTAGAATGGTTTAATTATGTGAGTGGTTTATGGATTAGAATAGTTTAATTATGTGAATGGTTTATGTTTAATTATGTGAATGGTTTATGGATTTGAATGGTTTACATATGGAAATGGTTAATGGAAATGGCCTAAAATGTGAATCATGGATTAGAATGGTTTATGTGATTTATCAAGATTAGAAATGGCCTAAAATGTGAAGGATTGGAAATAGCCTAAAATGTGAAGGAAAATATATACAGGTTTCTGCATAAAAAAGAAGGAAAATTTGATTTTTTTTAAAAATCATTAAAAAAACGTGAAGAAAAGACAACGCTTTTAAGAAAAAGTGCTGCCTATAGTGAAAAAAAAAATTAGACAACGCTTTCAAAAGCGCTGTCTAAAGGGGGGAAATAGAAAGCTCTTTTCCTGAGAAAGTGCTGCCTAAAGGTGAAAATAAAAAATAAATTAGACAGCGCTTTCAAAAGCGTTGTCTAAAGGGGGACAATAGAAAGCGCTTTTTCCTACGAAAGCGCTGCCTAAAGATGCCAATAGAAAGCATAAAAGGATAGAAAAAGCGCTGCTAAAGGGCCACTTTAGAAAGCGCTTTTTCAGTTAAAAGCGCTGCTAAAGGCCTACTTTAGAAAGCGCTTTTAAAGGTAAAGCGCTGCCTAAAGTAGGCCTTTAGCAGCGCTTTCTCATAAAAAAAAGCGCTGTCTTTACCTACGCCAGCGCCACCTTAGGCAGCGCTTTTAAGCGCTGTTAAAGGACAAAAAAAGCGCTGTCTTTTCCTTTCTTTGGCGTAGTGTTTGTTGAATGGATCGTGTGACCGGTGGGATGTGAGTGATCGTGGAGCTCGCGTGCTCGATGGGGTGTGAGCTACATAATGGAAATTCTGATGGGAATGGTGATTTTGAATGGTACCACATGCATTGAGTCGAGTTGAGAGTCTCATTGCATTGCATCTTGGTTGCATTAGTTGTTGTGTTTGGATAATGGTTGTGTTGATTTTGTGGTTGTGTGTTGTGGAATAGGTGATTATGCATGTAATAATATGATGCTTGCTTATTATCATGCTTTCCTTTATATAATTATGATATCTCACCCCTTCTGTTTGAATGTTGCCTTTACATGGGCATCATGCAGAAAACCCGCAGTAGAGGAGTCGGTGTGAGTGGAAGATGGAGTTTTCCCTTTTTATTTTTGTGTCGGCGTTGTTACGGTGAGAATCGGATAACAAGTTATTTATTAACTTGCATCACATTTCTTTGAATTCACCACTGAGCTTTGATTTATCCAAAGGAAAGGGTAAGGATCGAAAGAAAAACCTTTTGTGCCATATGAAGACACAACTAAGAGATCGGGGATCGGGGGTTGGTTATACTAAGGGAAGGTGTTAGCACCCTAAGTATCTGTAGTACTCTACAAGAACCTCTTGTTAATGTTTGTGTTATGTTATCTTTTGTTTGCTAAGGTAATATGCTAAGGATGAAGGTAAAGACCTAAGGGTATGTACACTAAGTTTGCTCGCCAAGACGTCACATCTTGTGCCTACGTATCTGACTAAAGAATCAGAGCAACCGTAGTTCACCTAACTAAGGGTGAGGAACCATTGACTATGGCCAAAGTTCCAAGGGGGAATGAGTATGAGCTCATATAGAGTTTAAGAAACTCTCTAAGTCTAAGTTGTGATAGGGGGAAGTGAATACTCAAGGTGATGAGTTCACATAGAGTCCAAGAACTCTAACTTAATTCTAAGTTGTGAGAAAAATGGCTATGAGGCTAAAGGGAAAGTATCTTATGACTATGAGGTCAAAGGGAAGATGGCCATGACTATGAGGTCAAGGCTGGTAGGTGGCTATGACTATGGGGTCAAAGCTGGTAATCCTGTGACTATGAGGTCAAGGAGAAATTGGCTATGACTATGAGGCCAAAGTTGGTAAGTGGGAAGCAAGTGTTAGTGGTTAGAGGGCTCGACAAGATATTGCATCTTGTGCCTACGTATCCTAACTAGGATTAAGGATTCAGAGCCTCCGTAGTTCACCTGTACATGGGTGAGGAACCAATGACTATGGCCAAAGTTCCAAGGGGGGGATGAGTATTCATAATCATGATACTCGCGTAGAGTTAAGCAACTCTCTAAATCTAAATTGTAAGGCAAGTGGCTCTAATGAGGCCAAGATGATATCTTAAACATGACATGGCAGTCAACTGGGAATCCTTTCCTTTAGAATAAGATCAACAAGGATCAAGGAAATCAACAGGCACATAAAAAAAAAACATCATGTGATCAGCAAACATAAATCTCTCAAGAATAAAATTTCACAAGACAACAACCTCAATCATAGCCTGATATCAACATGATATTTAACAACAAAGCATGTTAAGAGATGATTTAGCATGAACTTTAACATGAAATAAACAATAAGGAATTATTTAAACAAAATTAAAAGTCATGTGAACACACAGTAAATAATAAAACGTAAACTTAAACAAAGATGGACTATTTTTTGGGTTTTGAATATGAAAATGAAATAAATAACAAGAAAGAGTAAAATGTTCTGTTTGTATTTTTTTTGTTAAAAATGGAGATGAAAGTTAAAATAAATGAAAATGAAATAAATAAAAATTGAAACCATTTATGCTCAACCAATACCCATTTTCATGGGGGTTTCACTCAACATATCAAGCAAACACAATAGCAACTTGAATTAATGAAAATAAAGCCTTAATGAAGGTTTGGAATCAAGAAAGTTTACCTATTGGAGTATATCCAATGCACCTTCTAGAGTATTTCCTGATGAGATGTGATGATGCTTACAGCTTCTCTGGATCCCCAGGAGTGTGTTGGAACGCTTGGTTTCAAGATATTGGAGGAGTTATATTTGATGTAAGGAAAATGGAAAAAATCGAGAAATTTGAAGTTTCGACTCTTATGATTCTTGAAGTAATTGATTACTGAGGTTTTTATGTGTTTCTCTTTGTTGGATCTCTCTTTTCTCTCCCTTTCTCTCCTTTTTTCTCTTTACTTCTCTTTTTTTGTTCCTTTCTAAAATGAAGAAACTAAGGCCTATTTATAGGATTTTTTATCCTCCTTTTTTTTAGTACCAAGGCTGCCCTGAGTATCAGCTTCTAATTACAATTCTTCCACTAGTAATTACAAAACTGTCATTAGTAGTGTAATGTTGATCCTCTCGCTGCCGATCCTCACGCTGCTGATCCTCAATTGCTGATCCTCACGCTGCTGATCCTCACTTGCTGATCCTCACGCTGCTGATCCTCAAACTGTTGATCCTCAACTGCTTTTTGTTATTACAAAAATGCCATTTGAAAATTACAACTTTGCCATTGCTTGGCACCCAAGTAAGGAATATTCCTTCCTTGATCCTCACGCATGTTCCATAATTACCACTTTGCCATTGAACAATGCTGATCCTCATGCTGCTGATCCTCACGCTGCTGATCCTCACACTGCTGATCCTCACGCTGCTGATCCTCAACTGCTAATCCTCACGCTGCTGATCCTCAGCTGATTTTTGTTATTACAAAAATGCAATTTGAAAATTACAACTTTGCCATTGCTTGGTACCCAAGTAAGAAATATTCCTTCCTTGATCCTCATGCATGTACCAATATTACAATTTTGCCATTGCATTATTTCTTGATCTTTTTGTGTGATTTTCTTGATTCAATCTCGATTAAATCCAATTATCTTCTATAGTTTTCATGATTATTGACTTGAGAAGTCCATGGTTGGTTAAAAAAATGTCGAAAGTCAAACTTCGACTTTGTTGACTTTTTTGCAATTGAATCAAATTCTTCAACTATCAATGAGCCACACTTCTTGAGTTAATCGGATCACATGAATGAATCAGAAAGTCGCATTTGAAACCCTTGGATCACGTCTTGATCCCTTTGAAGACGCAATGGTTAAACATGTTACACAATAGATCAAGATCTTTTGGTGTATCTATATTCAATGACTCTTGTACTATGGAGAAAACAAAGACATTTAATTAAGTTATCTCTTCCAACAACTAGTCTTCTACAAACTACTATATAAGTGGCTGAAGGTTCAATATGAATCTTAAACAAGGAATAAGAAGGAGAAGGAATGCCAGATAGGATAGAGGTGTTCAGAGCCTCTATTTGAATGAAGAAATAACAAGATCAACAATGAGTAACACTACTAAATAAGCAGAATCTCCTGTTAATTGTTGTAAATTGTAAACAGTCTTAAGGTTTCCTAAACATTGAACATCTTGGAAATCTTAAGTGCTTAAGGTTTTTATTAAGTTTATTACCATGTACCTCTGATTCTGTATCAAGTACACCTTGTTCTCTATTCTACTGAAACATGTTGTTCAGTAGTTTAGATCAAAGTCTCTTGCTATGTGCTTGAGCATCAAAGTCTCCAGTTGAAAAGCTTGAGCCAAGTATGTCTCTTGCTATGTGCTTGAGCATTGAAAATCTTGATATGTTTTGATTAAGCAAAGAAGTCTTGGACAGTGTGTCTGAGCAGTGAAGTCTTGGATTGAGAATCTGAGCAAAGAAGCCTTAGACGGTGCATCTGAGTAGAAGTCTTGAACCAGGTGGGTTTAAGAAAGGGAAGTCTTAGGATCTGAGGATCTTAGCATAGAATTCTTCATCAGGTGCATATTGAGCGAGGATTCTTAGACGATAGGTTTGAGCAGTGAAAGTCTTATGCTTAAGTGCATAAGCAATTGTAATCATGAGTTGATTATAGTGGAAAATATCTTGTGAGGCAATGGGACTAGAGTACTCTCGGTTGGAGAGGAACCAGGATAAATCTTTTATGTTCATGGTTCAGTTTACTTTACTTGTGATATATTACTACGCTGCATTTATGATCAGATTCTGAACTAATGTTTAGAATCTGAACTCCGTTCAGAAGCAAAAACTTTTTTAGTGAACACAATTCAACCCCCCATTCTTGTGTATTTTCCCACCTTCAATTGGCATCAAAGTTTGGTATGTGCATAACAATTTACAGTGGTGCAGACAAAGGTCTTGTGGGAAAGTATGTTTTTCATCTTAGTATTAAATGAAGGTTGGCAAAACGATGAAGGAATTTATTAAACAAAACTAGTCTCTCTCTCTCTCTCAATGGTGTTATCCATGTGAAGAAAATAGTTCAATATGTTGGCTCCTGAACAAGTCAGAAATACATCATCATAACATACTGAAGATCCAGAATCATAAATTCCATCCAGGTAAGTTCTATTAATTACTTTTATTCAAGTGTAACATTATGTACAAGATATTTTAGCATGTATATTCTTCATGCTCAGATATCTTGGAAGAAATTAACTTAAGAACTTTCAGACTGGTGAATTGGGTATTCTCACCATTTGTGACAATATATATGTCATGTTGAAATAAAGAATTATTTTTAAACATTTTTTAAGAAAGCTCTCTTACTATTGTTCAGAACAAACTAATATAATGTGTGTTCTTCTCTGGACTGATACAACTAGTAATTCTCCTAAGAGTTACTCAGTTGAAAAAGAATTATGAACATAGTAATTTATGCTTGATTCCGAATGGAGAATTTGAATCTGATATCTGTCAGAAATGGTCTTAATCAAAGTCTTTAGTAGAAAAACTTTTTATCTACGATAATCTCTAAAGAAATCTCTATTTCAAAAACTTGCATAAAGAATTCCTTGTTTCTCACATGCTCAAAGAGAGAAAATTCCTTTTGGCACCTGTATCACTTTTTACACCTGTTTGAAATGTCTTCAGCATACATGAAATTTTTGGTGACTTGAATTTTAAGGGAATTGAATTTGTTTTAAATATTTGTATGTTTAAATTCTCCTTAATGTCATTTAATTCTATTAACACATTTTCAACACACATAGCCTTTATCACCGTCTATTTAGTGATCTAACTACAAACCCTAGAAAACCCCTAAAACCTCCTACATGGCCTCTTTAACCAATTTTCTGAAAATGGGTTCCATGAAAAAAATTTAAGATCAAACCGAAGACTGTTCCACTCGACCAAGATGATTTGAAGCTTCTCAGTTAAATGGTTGTCAGTTAAATGATTACTTTAAATTCCAAGGATGGATGAATTTCTCTAATATGCTTAATAGACTGACTTACCCAACTTTGGTAAAAGATTTATGGGTAAGGGCAGAAGTGTATGATGAGTACTCGGCACAGAATGAAGAGAGGAATGTTGTAGAAAAGAACAAAAGTATGAAAGGGAAATCAAGAACAAAAATGGGTCTGAAGGAATTCAAGGGTGTGGAAATTAGATATGCTGTGATGGGTCTAGAAATTTCCATCACTCAAGAAAACATTGCTTAGCTAATTGGGGCGGAAAATAGAGGAATGGTGATACTCAACAAGAAGGATGAAGGTGACTTTGCCAAGGAAATTAAGAAGTCTTTGTTTGAAATGAAAGATGACTATGGAAAGGTAAAGAACTTGCATCTCATGCAAAAGCTTCTGTTCAAGATTCTAATTGGTTGTTTAATTCCCCGGGAAGGAAGTTCTGATCAAATTTCTTGGGATCACAAGATGTTTCTTTGGTATATATCAACTGATCAAAGATTAAATCTTCCAGGTTACATCTTCCATCATGTGTGTGAATCCATCAAGGATTCAACTAAGAAGCTCAAAATAACAGTACCTTATGCAAGGCTATTTTCTGAATGTTTCTACCAAAGTTAATTGATCAATACATTGATAAATTATGGAGCTACTCAAGACCTGGATGATACCTATGGAAGTGTGTTATCTGCATCAGTTCTAGCTCATATGAAAGAAAGAAGGAAAAAAGATGTTGTTGTGATTCCTAATCCTATCAGAATCAGGAAAGATAAGAAAATAAAGTTTGTAGACCACATTCGAATATTGAATAAGGAAGACTCTCTTGAAGTCATCACAATTCTTATTGAAAGGCTAAGATCGAGTGTGGTGTGACTATAACCCATGATCAACTCCCTGACAAGGCTCAAAATGAGTATGGCTTAAAGAGAAAAGGAAAGAAGATGGTAATCACTTATGAAGAATCTGATGAAGAATCTCATACTCTTGCGCTTGTTAGAAAGAAACTGCTAGGAGATGCTCAAAAGGTTGTTCAGAAGGAGGAATAAAGATTTGTTCACAAGTCTGGAAAGAAATGGGATCTTCATAGCTCCAAGGTGGATCTACAACATGAAGTTGAAGAGCTCAGAGAAACCAGTGAGATTCTTCCCACTAAAACTAGAGGTGGATCTAGCAGTAATCTGGATAAAGAAATACTTGTCTATAAGAAAAGAAAATTGTTAAAACTAAGTCAGATAAAAGAAGAAGTAAAGGATGCAAAAAGAGCTCAGGTTTTGAAAGAAGTCGACAATTTTTTCTCTTCTGTTGTCTTGATTGGTATGGAAGTGGTTTCTAAAGAATTGATTAAGGAATATCGTATTGAGGACTCAATAGATATTATAAACAAAGGCATAGAAGTCTTAAGAGAACAACTTGGAAGTAAGTTAGAATTTGTTCTAAACTCTCCTGAGGTTGTTAAGATGTCTCAAGAGTTTATTGAAACATGCAAAAAGGATGCTGTTGGTATTAAAGATAAGTCTATGGAAGCATAAAAAGTTACTCTAGAGATAGAAGTAGAAACAATATCTGCTGAGAAGGGTGATGAGTCCAGAAGTTGGTTAAATGAAAGTCCAGTTGATAATGACAATGAAGCAGAAGCTGCGAAAGAGCTTGTCTCATTAGCAGCAGGATGAGGCACTGAGCCTGAACCCATTCATGACTTCAATCTTAATACTTCACTGAGAAATTATCCCTCACCATCATCTGTTAAAACCAATCAAACCTCTATCATATCAATCATCCCTCTAAACACTTATTTTTTCTTACTATCAAAGACCTCCCCACTCATAACATCTGAAAATGTTGCTCCATCCCTTGACCAAACCATTCAAAACATTGATGCTTACATCCAGAATAATCCAATCTCACCAATTCCTGGTGAAACTAGAAGTGGTTTGGATGCCAAGCCTATTAATGCTGCCTCACCATCTAACAACTCCACCAGAACCATTTCAGACCAACCTGTTCAGGACTATCTCAATGATGGATATGAGTATGCTGAGTCTGAACAACAATCAGAAAACAATGACCAAAACCAACCCTTACCATCATTCCATCAGGAAACTACTCAACACAAATCTCCATCCAATCATGCCTTAGAAAATTATATTTCAATTGAATCTATTCATGAAACCCAGACAAATAATACAAACACACCATCTCAACATATAACTAACCACAAACCTCTTCCCAATCATGTACTTTCTCAGTTAGAAGTTTTTAAGACTGGGTTGTTTAATGAGGCAAAAGCACTTCTGGAAGAAGGATTCACATCCACTAACTCTGCAACTTGTAATGAAAAATAGGAAAACTTCAGAAGATCTGTCAACTCGGCTATTGGAGATCTGAAGATTTTCTCAACAAAGGAAGTCGATGCATCTAGCCAGAAGCAATTGCTCAATCTTGAAGCTAAAGTAACTACAGCTGATTAATTTCAAGAGGTAATGAAAATTCAGTTGGCTAGCAACCAACTCTCAATGGATACTCAACTCAAGTCTGTGGATGAGAGGCAAGAAGAAATTGTTTATGATCTTAAGGCATTCATGGAATTGTTGAAGAAACCTTAGGTTTAGGATGCAGAACCCTTTTATGTGTTTTTGTTGTGAATCTTTATATTGTTTTATGTTTGTGGATATTATCATTGTTACATCGTTATATGTTATCATGTTTGTGGATCTACATATACTTGTAAACTCATCATAATTCTGGTTGTTTATATGTTCATTGTTTCAGTTGTGTGTTATACTCAATATTGACAATTTAAAGTAAAATGAAACTTGCTTTTGCTTGCTAAACTGAATTAAGAAAAACTTAATTGGAATATTAAAAATTACATAAGAAATGATAAGATTGTACAATAAATTAGCATATTCCTAGTCTTCTTTGTTGCTTCAGTTATCTTTCTCTGTGTTACAAACATATTCCTTCCAGTATTGTTTTGATTTCTCATCTTCAGAAGAAGGATCTTCAAGAGTAGTTTTGTGCTCCTTTGATCCTGCATTATGTGCTATGTAGGTAGCCAATCTGGTTTGAACGCCTTTCTTTTCCTTCAGTTTCTGATTCTCACTTGCTGCATCTGCTTGAAGTTGTGTAGAATGTTCCTTGGTTGCCAAACGTCTCTCTCTTGCTACTTCAGCTTTCTTCAATAATTCAAACTCTTTTCAATACCACCTCTCTCACTATTGTGATACATGCGGTTATAAGATTTTCTCTTAATAACTATCTTGTGATTGAAGAATTTTTGAAAAACTGGATGCACCTTTGAGGACTCCTTGTCGATCTGCTTTTATAGAGTACTTTAGTATTCATTCAAGTACGTCCGTGAACCAACTGTTAATAATCTTTAACCATCTTGGGACACTGCATTTACTTGATGCTGACTGATATAAACCCTATAAAGTATTTTTGACCATCTTGGGATTCTGTACTTCTGAATTTCGGTTGCTTTAATTTTTCTTTTGTTTAATTGTCCCATCTTATGTTTTATTTAACCTTTTTGATGTGACAAAGGGGGAGAAATATAAAAGTATTTAAATACAAATTTATACCCTTTAGACTCAATGCGGCCAATGTTAATAGTATGATGGTTAATATTGTTTATTTAGTTTTTCTATATTTACTGTTATTATGGTTATCTTGCCCGGGTAAATAATTTTAACTTTTCTTGTATATAGAACTAAGGGGGAGATTACAAACCTCAACCTTAGGCTATTAGACTCAGAAGGATCTTACAAACCTCGTATTCCGATGTTGCTAAGAAAGTTAAAATTACAGTTTTCTTGAAAATGGTACTTAGGGGAGCGTACAAACCTCGTACCCTGATGTTGCTGGGAAAACTAAAATATATTTTAAGATTTCTTAGAAGTAGAACTTAGGGGGAGCTTACACAACTCAACCTTTGATCTATTAGACTCAGAGAAGGCTTACAAACCTCACGCTCTGTTGTTGTATAAGAAAAATTAAAATATCCCAAACATTGTACTTTAAATACTTATATTTGTCGTTATCAAAAAGGGGATGATTGTTAGAACAAGATTTGTTCATGACATATATTCCTTGGGTTTTGATGATAAAAAAGTATTAAAAGAACAATGGTGTCATCTAATGTGTGTTCAAGTATGCATGTTCTACACTTGGTGATTTTATTGGCTTCTGGTGATCGTTCAGAAGTAGTAGCAAAGCTGAAGTTGTCCGTACTGCAGAAAGGAAGCTGTAATGTCAAGTTAGTTAGTCAGCTAGAGTCTAAGTTCACAAGGCTTAAGAAGAGTTGACATGCTTTCCAGATAACCACTCTCAACGACTCTATAGTACATGATCCCTTTGAAGACGCAATGGTTAAACATGTTACACAATAGATCAAGATCTTTTGGTGTATTTATCTTCAACGGCTCTTGTACTATGGAGAAAACAAAGACATTTGATTAAGTTATCTTTTCCATTGGCTAGTCTTCTAAAAATTGCTATATAAGTGGCTGAAGGTTCAATCTGAATCTTTTTTTTAATAAGCGTTCAATCTGAATCTTAAACAAGGAATAAGAAGGAGAAGGAATGCCAAAGAGGATAGAGGTGTTCATAGCCTCTATCTGAATAGAGAAATAACAAGATCAACAATGAGCAACACTACTGAATATGCAGAATCTCCTATTAATTGTTATAAATTGTAAACAACCTTAAGGTTTCCTAAACATTGTAAACAACCTTAAGGTTTCCTAAGTCTCTTGCTATGTGCTTGTACATTGAAAGTCTTGATCTATTTTGATTAAGCAAAGAAGACTTGGATAGAGTGTCTGAGCAGTGAAGTCTTGGATTGAGAATCTGAGCAAAGAAGCCTTAGACAGTGCGTCTGAGAAGAAGTCTTGAACCAGGTGAGTTTAAGCAAGGAAATTCTTAGGCAAAGTGTCTAAGCAAGGAAGTCTTGAACCAGGTGGGGTTAAGAAAGGGAAGTCTTAGGATATGAGGATCTAGGCAGAGAAGTCAGGATTAGGTGCTGATTGAGCAAGGAGTCTGTTGAATGCCAAATTTGACTTAAATTTGACCATCTTTCTTGGCATTTTTCAACTCTTTTATTGTGTTTTAATTGAATTATTCCATGAAAATGTGTTAATCTTCAATATAATTGCATATACCTTTGGATTCCTTGATTTGTGTATTATTGTGTAGGATTCCTTGCTTGAATGGATGCTTGGGACCTTTAAGAGATGAAAGAAGGTTTAGAAGATCATTTTTGTGAAGTTTTGAAGTTGAAGCCCGCTTAGCCTGGTTTCTAGCGCCCATTTGAAGAAGAGGCAGTGGCTTTTGGCCTCAGTGGTCGCTGTGCGAGGCCTGGGCGAGATAGCTTGTTGTGCGAGCTCAGATATTTCTGAAGGGCGATTTTACTGTTCCAAAGGCACTTGAAGTGCCTAAATAGGGAGCTCGCTATGGGAGCTAGTATAGATTTTGGGAGATATTTATGTACTTTTCTTGCTTTTTAGAAATCATTCTTAGATATTCTTTTACACAAACATTTCCTTGGAGCACAAAAACTCTAAGTTCTTCATTTTTTCATCAAGAAGTGATCTTTATCAAATAGAAGCTGGATTCACATCCATTATCGATTCTTCATCGTGGATGCACATTCATTTTCTATCTTTCCTTGTGAAGCAAGCTACCATGGTGATGGGTAGCTAAATCTTTTGTATCAAGGGTAGATGTAGTCTTCCTTGATCTTGTATGTATTTTCTTTAATCTTTTGTAAGTAAATAAATTTGATGATTAATATATGGCGAATATCTTTGTTCATAATGATATATCTTTGATTTGAATCACTCTAGACATAGATTTTAGAAAACTTGATCTAAGATATTCATCTATCAATGAAGAAACTTTAGACATAGATTTGTGAGTTGATATTTGCTTTGTATCAATCTTAAAGATTATTGTATTGGTTGTTAGCATGAGACATCATCTAGTGATGGATACAATATTACTCACAAAACTGCTTTAGACATAAACGGTATTGAGAGGTACGTGATTATATTGATCGGAAACAAATTCACATGCTTGATTAATAGAATATATGTAAGTTAGGTTGATGAAATCTATTCTTAATATGCTTTGTCAAACAAACTTATTTCAAACTTTACTCTTTGCTACTAAATCTTGTGAAAACTTATGATTCCAAACAAAACACCTTTGAAAACCTCACTTAAGACTTCATAAACTATAGAACGGCAAGTGATATTAGAACAATCCCTATGGAGACGATAAAATAACTTTTACCACTGATATATGCTTTCAGCAAAAATGGCGTCGTTGTTAGGGATTGTTGATTGATATTGCAAGCATTGAAATAGTTTATCCGATTTTAAGATTTATATAGTTATCTTTTACCTCAGTTTATATTCCTTGTGCTTGTTAATTTGTTTGGTTAGTGTTTCAGATATCTGTTTATCCGAGGAAGTGTACCCGCATACCAACTTCTATTTGATCTAGAGATTGATAGTACTGTGCGGAGACTTAATAGCAAAACCAAAAGACGAAAGAAACTAGCTAAAGAAATAAGGGAGCGCAAAGGAACTTCTTCAAGTAATCCACCAACTACCCCCAATGTTACACCAATTGTCGTACCTCGAAAAATGAGAACGACCTCGCGAAGCGCAATCGCACGCCGGCGGGATGGACTTAACAGAGTCGCCACCAATCTTTATTTATTCCATAGAAGGAAAGGGAAAATATCGAATAAAACCCCTAAAAAGAAAGGATCAGAATATAGTCATCACAACCAATGTCTGAGTTCGGGAGTCGGTTACGCAAGGGGAAGGTATTAGCACCCCTCACATCCGTTGTACTCAACGGGAACCATTTAGTTAGGGTTAAATGTATGTTGGCTTATGGATTGTTTCTAATATTCTACTTAGAAAGGGAAGAGAGAGAAATGTTTTTATATTTTTAAATTGAAGGAGAAGGGGACCTAAAGGGGTTTTTATTACTAGGGGGCTCGACAAGACTTCGCAATCTCGTGCCTACGTATCCTCATAGTGAAATGAGGAACTCAGAGCCTTCGTAGTTCGGGGCTACGATGAAAAATGGAAAGGTGGAATCCAAGAAGGCATTAGATGTAAAGGAAAATGTGGAATCCAAGAAGGCATTGGATGTAAAGGAAAAAGGAAAAGGTAGAAAAAGAAAAGGTGGAAAAAGAAAAGGTGGAATCCAAGAAGGCATTGGATGTAAAGGAAAAAGGAAAAAGTATAAAAAAAGAAAAGGTGGCTCGCTAGGATCTCGCAATCCTATGCCTACGTATTCTCAAGATGAACTTGAGAAATCAGCGCATCCGTAGTTCTGGCTCTACGGGTGAAAATCTTGAAAGCAAAGCTTGGGAGGATTGGTTGTTTAGGAGAAGAGATTAATGGCTATCTCTTATGAAAGGATTTGAATGAAGGGTTAAAGGTTGGTGAAGGAGAAGAGATTAATGGCTATCTCTTGGAAAATTTAGTGGTTTGAAAGTGGCTTGAATATGTTTTAAGAATGCCAAAGGGTTATGCCAGTGCTAGACTCTAACAATCCTTTTCATTCAAGATTGGTTGTAAAATTGTTTATTGGACGATGAACATTGATAGTGATCAATGGTTTAAGAGTTGCGCCAAGATGCTAGATCTTGACGGCTCTTATTCATCCAAGTTGAAATGAAAAATATTTTGAAGGACAATGAACTCTTGAAGATAATCAATTGTTCGAAGAGTTGTGCTAAGATGCTAGATCTTGACGGCTCTTATTCATCCAAGTTATGATTAAGATTGTTTTGAGGACAACAAGCTTTTGATGATAAAAAAAGCTCAAAAGGGTTATGTCAAGATGCTAGATCTTAACGGTCCTTATTTGTCCGAATTGATATGAAAGTTGTTTAATGGACAATGAACACTTGATGACAATCAATTGTTCGAAGAGTTGTGCCAAGATGCTAGATCTTGACGGCTCTTATTTGTCCAAGTTAATTAAAGGTATTTTGAGGAGCGAAAGAATGAATGAATGGCTACCCCAAAGTGCGAGACTTGAGACCAATCGTTCGAGGTTTCTGCTAGAATGCTAGATTCTAACGGTCCTCTTCTTTCGCATTTATTTAGAAACAGATTTTAACATTCGATTTTAAAAGTCACTCGATGCTTGATCGAGGTTTGATTCGTAAGTTGAAAATAATTTGTGAAATAGTTTGAAATTGAAAATTGTTTAATGAAATAGAAATCGAAATGAAATCGAAATGGTCTCGTCTCAATTATGATTTAATCGAGGAATCGATAATCTATGATATTTGACTTTCATTGACCGATAAAATAAAAATGAAATATGGCCTCATATTTATCAACATTTTTAGTGATTTGAATAAAATCAACCAATCAAGATTTTTATATATCATTGGCCCAAGATAAAATCAAAAGGAAAATCAAAGATGAAGATAAAAATGAAATAGAAAACAAAACATTGAAATGGTTTCAAAATATTTTTCTATAAAAAAAATCTTAAATAAAACAATAAGATAGAAAGACGAGGGGTGCCATAATTGAAAGAGAGTGTGTGTTGTGAAATCTGCATCAAGGAATTATACGAGCTTAATCAGGCCCATCGTCCATCTTCAAACACAGCTAAAAAAAAGAAAAGAAAAAAAGGGTGGTATGGAAAGTAATATGACGGGCCCTAAAGCCCAACCACAAACCGATAGCCATAACCAACAAAGTAAAGGCTCAGGTTTAATATGATAACCACCAAATCCCTTAAAACAAGTCAACATCACCATCATTTTGAAAATGAAAAACAGGGCACAGATCACCAAAAGGAAAAAAAAAAGGTCAAATCAAACACAACCATGGTTATAAAACTACTCATCAGTAATAACAACAAAAAACTGATCCGCTTAAAACCTTACAAATACGATTCAGAAAATCAAACACAACAAACGAAAATAGGATCACAAAGGAAATAGAATGCTCAGAAGTCTCAACCTTATCATCGCGCTACAGTATCATCATCAGTTTTTTATTTAAAATAAATCCAAGAATAATTCATATAATGAAAATAGAAACTCAGCCAAGGCATAAGCTAAGGAACAAGTTGTCATCGCGCTTCACAAAAGCCAAAGCAGCAACAACAGAAGAAATCAAAAGAAGGAAACAAATCGAAACAACTTCACGACGCGGTCCGACCTGCTTCTTCCTCTGAATCGCTTCAATCCTCCTTTTCGCCTTAAGGTTTGTGTCTCGTCCGATTTCAGTCTCTCTTCTACTCCTTCTTTTTTCTGGATTTGAATTCACGATTTGGTGGGTTTATGATTTTGGCAGTTTGGTTTGAAGAAGGGTTGAAGGTTTGTGAAAAGCTTATGAAGATGAGATTAAAGGAAGTTAGCAGTTTGTGGTGATGAAGTTTGGAGGTTTTAGGTTGCTGAAATGTTTGGAGTTAGTTTAGAAGGTGTGGAAAAATCATGAAGGAGGTCCGAATGGGTGAGCTGCTGTTTGATTGAAGGTTGAAAGAGGTTGAGAAACAAAGGCCGGTGGTGGTGCGATGGTGATGAGGATGTTTGTTTATGGTTGAGGCAGTGTATTCTTGTTTGAAAGCTAAACAGAGAGGACAGTGGAAGGATATAGATGATGAGTGGAAGTTTAATGGTTTGTAATGGTGATGTTGAAGAGGAAATGTGTGAAGAACAAAATGAAGTCTGTTCTTTACATGGAGTGAGGCGCCCCCCCTTTATGGTATTCTCCTCCTCCTTTTTAACTATTCTAAAACTTCTCCAATAAGTTTTATTCTGCTGTTGATGTTGTGTCACTGTTGCGTGTTTGCAGATTGTCCGGTGTAGCAGAGTCTTTGGCGTGTTGTATTGTGTTGTTGTTGTTGTTGTAACGTTGCTTTCGCGGTTTACAGGTTGTAGCAGAATTACAGCAATGGTTTTGGATTGTACTTGTATCAGTTTTGGTCAATGGACTTGTTTGGACTTTTGTTGTATATTTTTGAATCAATGTTTTTAAAACAAGAGAAATGTCTTAAATGAAATAATAATAGAAAAAGACTAATTAAATTGAATTATAAACTAATTAAAATTAAACCTAATTAAAATATAAACTAAAACTAAACTAAATAAGAAATTAAACTAAACCAATAGCTAATAAGAAAAATTAAATTATAAATAAATTATTTAAATTGAAATTAAAGTTAAACTAAATTAAAGATGAACTAAATAAATAAAAATTGAAATTAGACTAAGTTAACATAAAACTTAATTAAAAATTTCTACAATTAAATTTAAATAATCTAAAATAATGATCTAAATAAAAGAAATCAAGAAATGACAAGGAATGATAAGATCGGCTAGAAAATGCATGATTAATGATCAGAGGATCTGAGGGTAAAATTTGGGGTACAACACCAATCATGGAAGTACCACCTCCACCTCCACCTCCTCACAGAGGTCCATGTACCAATAGTCCGCGACATAATGCTCAGTTTGCTCGCAATGCAAACAATGGAAGGCACTCAAAGATGAAAACATGAACTCTTCAACTCTTATATTTAAATCCCTTTACTGGGCTAGATCACGAAGACCCGTTCACTCATCTTACAAAGTTCTACGAGATTGTGGGAGCAACGAGAGCTCCAGAAGCTGAAGAGGAACAATTGTTCAAAATGCTATTCCCTCCTTCCTTGATAGGGAAAGCGAAAGATTGGTATCTTGATCAACCAGCTCTTGTTATGAACGATTGGAATTTATTGGAAGAAAAGTTTCTTGAAATAGATTCATGGAGGCTAAGATGACAATTTCCTTATTTGCTTAAGGTGGAAATGAATCTCTCAATGAAGCGTGGGAGAGGTTCAAATCTATGTTGCAAAAATGTAAAGGCCACGATTTTGATGATCTTACACAAGTGCATATATTTCAGAATGGACTCCAACCGCTCACAAAACTCTCTTAGATGCTACCTCGGGTGGATCTTTAATGTCAAAGAGTGCGGAGGACGCAGTTGCCATCATTGATACGATGGCACTCAATGACCATCAAGGTCAACATAACCGTGGTACATCACAAAAGAAGCCGAGAATAATCGAATTGGGTACTAATGATGTTATTCTTGCACAAAACAAGTTGCTATCCCTACAAGTGGAGTTGTTGACACAACAAATATCAAAACTTCCACAAAAATAAAGGAGATGCAAGAAATTCCCAACAAAAATCAACAAGTTGCAAGTTATGAGTTATGAAAGGGAGACCATCCTACCGGGTATTGTCCTCAGATTGTAGAGGAAGCTAATTACATGGGAAACCAAAACCAAAATAAAGGCTATCAACTGAGACCACCTCCATATTAACAACGCAACCAAGGTTACCAACCAAGAGGTAATAACCAAGGTTATCAACAAGGATGGAGGCAAGATCTGGGAACTTCCAACCATCAAAATCAATACCAAAACTATACTCAACCTCCATAACCTCAAAGTTGAAACTAAAAAATGGAGGACACATTCAATCAATTTATGCAAATGTCGATTTCCAACCTAAAGAATATCGATGCGTCTATTAGGAATCTTGAGACACAAATTGGAAAATTGTCTAAACAATTAGCCGACCAACACAACATGACTTTTCCCGCGAATACTCAAGTGAATCCTAAAGAGAGTTGTAAAACTATCTTTACTAGAAGTGGTAGGGAGATTGATATGGGCATTAGTGAGAAAGTTGTGGAAGAGGAGGTGGTAGTTGAAAAAGAAAATAAAATATATGAGGAAGAAGTAGAAAAAAAACCTGGAGGATGATTTAGTTGAAAAAGGATGAAAGAAAGATGGGTGAAATAGAAAAGAATTCTAGAGAAGAGAAAAAGAAAAAGAGTAGAAAAGGAAAGGAGCATGTAAGTAACATCCCAATTCAAAACTTACCTTATCCGCATGCTCCTACAAAAAAGGTTAATGCGAGGCATTATGCTCGGTTTGTGGATATTTTTAGTCGATTGCAAATTAACATTCCATTCTCTGTGGCACTTGAACAAATGCCTAAGTATGCTAAATACATGAAGGACATGCTTACCAAAAAGAAGAGATTTACGGATAAAGAAACCATTTTGCTTAATGCTAATTGTAGCGCTATCATTCAAAGTATTCTTCTGCGGAAAGAAGGAGATCCGGGAAGAGTTACTTTACCTATAACTATTGGTAATGATTTCAATTGTAAAGCTTTGATTGATATGTGTGCTAGCATAAATTTAATTCTGTTGTTTGTGGTTAAATGGCTTGGAAACATTGAAATAAAATCAACTAGAATGACATTGCAATTGGTGGATAAGTCAAGAACTTGTCCTTACGGTGTAGTGGAGGATGTGTTGGTAAAAGTTGACAAATTCATGTTTCCGGTTGATTTTGTGGTAATGGATATGGACGAGGATAAAGATACGCCTTTAGTTCTTGGTCGACCCTTTATGAAGACTGCCAAAATGATGATTGACGTTGATGAATGTATTATGAAGGTGAAGACTCAAGATGAAAATGTTTGTTTCACACTTTTTAAAGGGATAGTTTGTTCCAAGCAAGTGAAAAATGGTTGTCGTATGGATGAGAACGATGATGATGCAATGGATGTAAAAATGAACTCTTGTTGGAATTTGCCATTTATGAAAAATATTGGAAAAGGTCGTGAAAATGGCTAAAGATCTTTATGTTGGTGAGTTTGACCGGGGAGCTAATTCATTTGCTTTTGGCGTTCCATGATTTCACCGTCGGGTCGTCGAGCTAAAACGACATTAAACAAAGCGCTTGTTGGGAGGCACCCAAACTTTGTAAGTACTCCTTCATTTTTATTGCATTTTTAGAAGTGTTATGTTAGTATAAGAAAGTGTTGTGGTGAAACAATAGAGAAAAACTAAGATTTTTGAAATTTATGTCACCTTCACCTTCACCTCGATGTGCGAGCTTGGGCGAGGTCGCCTTGAGCTCGCAGAGCAAGCTTGCGCGATCCTGATGTCGCGGTGAGAATCGGAGACCATAGATATTGAGCTAACTAGGCTCGCAAATCTTAATTCACCACTGATCTTTAATTTATCCAAGGGAAGGGAAAAAGAACAAATAAACCTATAAGTATGCAATGAAAAAACAAAGCAAAAGAGAATCTAAGGTTCGGGGTTGGTTATACTAAGGGAAGGTACTAGAACCCTAAGTATCTATAGTACTCTATAGGAACCTCTTGTTGAATTGTGTTATTTGTTAATTGTTTGCAAAAGGTGAAAAGATGGGTAAACTAAAAAGAGAAGGGGGAAAAAGAAAAAGGTAGCTTGTTAGGATCATCGCAATCCTATGCCTACGTATTCTCAAAAGGAACTTGAGAAATCAGAGCGTTTGTAGTTCGGAACCACGGGTAAAAGCAATGTTTGTTGGTTGATTTTAGTAGAAGAGACAAGTTGTCATATTAAGGAGAATACTCAACTAAACCACCACAAACATATGGAAGATGGATCTTTGCTTCACATTAAGAGAAGGGCTCCAACTCGGGTATAGAATCAACGAGTACGCCACATAACTCTCTCAAGTGGAAAAGAATCAACATTTTTCTCAACAATGTCATGGGGTAGGAGAATTACATCTCGACTAAGGATGACTAATGTCTAATCTCTCATGAGAAAAGGGAACTTAACTGTAAGTTATCTAAAGTTGAATTATCTTAAGGGAAAACTACCTAAAAGGATGAACAATCTAAGTATATAAAACCTATGTAATCAACCTAAAATGAAACAAGGATCCTACAATGGGTAAAAGATGCAAAAGAGAAATGCAATGCACATGACTACATAGTCAACCATGAACCCTTCCCTTTGATTTGGGCATAAGCAGATAACATCAGTGGAGCATAAAGAAAGAGGACTTCAAGGAAAAGCTAAGATCATGAATGAATGGCAACATATGCTAAGGCAAATTGTAGAGCAACCAAATCAAATCAAGGAATAAAGCATCAAGTCACCAATAAGACACACAACATGTTAGAGATGAAAGCAAACAAAGTAGTGCAAACATGTGTGTCTTAAAGCAATAACTGAACATCAACACAAGTACCAAATGAACCAAGTTGGGTAAGAACTCTTGCAAGTCAGTAGTTATATCACATCATATTCAACACACTCAAATGATTAAGAAGAAATCACAAGAAGATCAATAATGTATCAAAACAATAGTCACACACTTATCACAACAAGTTCACAAGAAAGAGATCAAAGATGATCCAAAAATGGAAGTTAAAGCATGAAACCAAGATGGGTCAGTAGCACAACCACACATTTCAACTCATAAAAAAAACCATGAAGTCAAAGAGACTAAACAAGAAGTATGCTCAAGACATGGGCAAAGAACTAAGCATTAATCAATCCATATCAACCACAAAAGGGCTCAAACATCCAATACAAGTAAAGGAAACAAAATGAGTAAGCAATACACTTTTAAATGATGGAAGTCAGAAGCTCAAATAGGGCATTTAAGTCATTTAAGATCAAAAGCATCAAAGAGATTCATACAAGAAGCATACCCAAAACTAGATCAAAAGCAAACCAAGATCATGTTCAAAACAAACCCTAACTTGAGGCATAAATGAAAAATGGCAAAATGGCCAAATAAATTTAAATAAAAGGCTCTACCTCATGGCCACATATTCAAGTGTGTGTGTGTGTGTGTGTGTGTGTGTGTGTGTAAAAGATCTCTAAAAGAAAAACACAAGAGCTTACACAAAATTAACCAACAAGCTTATGGTATCTTACTAGCCGAGCATAAATCGAGGGACACAAAATCAAATGAAAAGAAAACAAATTAGCATCACCAAAGTTCAAAAAACACACTCAAACATCATCACATCATATGTCAAAAGATAGCACGAGATTGGCTCTAGAAAAAGTGTTTAAGGCATCAAGAAACAAAACCCTAGTTTAAGGGTATTTTAGTAAACACTTTACTCAAATAAACAAAAATAAAATAGGAAAATAAATTTAAAAATAAAATAAAAATATGAATAAATTTTATAGACATTAAAGTATTTAAAAATTAGTTTTTGGTGATTTTTAATGTGGAAGGAATGATGAAAATAAAATCAAAAGTAAAAGAGTAAAAATAAAAATAAAAAATAAAATAGAATAAAACAGGGGGTGTGGAAGTAAAATGAAAAACAAAAAGATTCTATTGCAATGCGCTGATGGGCCAAATAATGGGGGGTGCGGATAGAAATAAATGCAAAGCCCAGTAGCATTTAAAACCATATTTTAGAAAACAAACCCAAAAAACAAGCTCACTAAATGAGTCAGCATGACTCTGCATCCACGCAAGATGGTCAAGGGGTCAGATCGCCACCTCACCAGAACAACTCAGACGCCGGAGCCCTAGCTCCGGTCGTCTTCTACGACGACAGCCGCCGGAGTCGTCCAAAAATCTCACCAGAACACCTCGAACCTAACACTTTCCCACTCATTTTTTTCGTGCTGGTTCCATACCCAACCTTACTTTCTGCATTTGAAGCCTCTAACCCTCTTAAAAATGGCCACGAAATTTGAATGTGCATTATGGAACACTTATGAAAAAAAACAACAACAACATAAGCAAGCTCCTTATACTTCCAGAAATCCAAACACCACAAACACACATTCAAATAAGCAACAAAAAGTTAGAAAAAAAAGTGAGAGAAGAAGTTACCTAATGAGGCTTGTATACCTCTGTTCTTGATGCTTACAAACCACAAATCTTCACCCTTTTGGCTCCTTAAGCTTTGAGAACAATTTTACTGATCCAAGAATGAAGAGACAACCCTCAAAAATGCAGATTTGATGCAAGGAATTTTTTTAGAGTGAAAGAGAGTGTGTTGTGTGCTTTGGCTCAGAAATGAAGCTCTCTCCCTAGGGTTTCTTCTCTTAGCTTACATATCAATCTTTTGTGTGGTAAAAAGGAAAATTACTGAGGTTTAAAGTTGTCTTGTGATCCTTGGTGAAAATTTGAAATATGAGGGTTGAATGGGAATATGGCACGAGTTAGCATGGCTTATGGATGGTTTTTGTTGTCTTTTTGTGTATGCAAGATGGTCAGAATTGGTGAGTGGAGTAGCCATCCTTGTTGAGCAAGTTTTTTGTACATGTTTTGTCACTTTCCAATTCTTGCAAGACTTGCTCATAAAGGGTGGAAATGGTACAAGGTTGGTTTGATCATTTATGGCAATGTTTTGGGTGATGTCTTGGCATGACAAAGAGGAGTACTATATGCATGGTATGGACACAAAACCTAGGTTGCATGAAAAACTCACATTGTGCATGAAAAATGACAACATAACATGCTTGGCCATATTTTCATGTAGCTCACTTTAAACACTTGTAACTTGGTGGATTTTGATTCAAATTATGCAATCTTTAGCTCAATGGAAAGTAGGGAGATGATGGAGAAAGTTTCATGTTCAAAGCATCTTGAAATGAGGTTTGGAAGATTATGAAAACAATCCTAGAAGTCATGTCCACAACTAATTCAAAATGACCTAAAAATTTCTAAGTTATGAACCTTTTGACAACTTTGGATCCCTAACTTTGCAACCTCATATCTTGAGTTGTGTTGATCCAATACAGGAGTTCTTGATATAGATGGAAAGCTTGAAGAATGCCCAACAACTTTCATGTTGCAATAAATTTGAATTAGAGTCTAGAACCATGAGAAAAATGGCCTTGAAAACCCATCTTCCAAGTTGAGATTCCACACTTAGAAAAAATTCTAAGTATAGAATTCCAAAATCTTGTTTTTCTCAACTTCATGCTATCATAACTCAAAATGTATTCACTTTTTAGGAATTCCTTCTCATTGACAAAGTTGTAGTAGGGAATAAGCTCTTCAAATTGGTCTTTGGATCATTGAAAATAGATGTCTAGATTAGGAGTTATGACCTTGGCAAGTTGGCAAGAAATCACTACCCATCCATAACAGAAAAAATTCAACTTTCTTCTTTGTTTCCCTTTTTGCAAGTAACCTCAATTCTCTTGGTTTTTCTTGATCAAAATCAATCATAAATCACGTTTCCATGGAATTTGACTTGAAAAGTTCATGTTTGACCAAAAAATCCCTAAAGTCAAAGGTTTGACTTTGTAGTTGTTGACTTATGTATCAGATGAATTTCACCTCTTGATCTTCAATGAAATTAATCTCTTGAACCATTTGAACACCATGGATGGAATCCAAGGATGCATTTGAATGTCTTGAATCATTTCCCAAAGCTTGAGACCATGTCTTGGTGAAAATTCAAAGATTACAATTGAATTTGGTTAAAAACCCTGGTTTCATGACCAGGTGAGCTTGATCTTTGAAGAATTTGATATGAGGCCATTTTGTACTTGATTATTGATGAGAAGAGGTCTCTTGAGATTAAGAGAACTTTCTTGGTTGGTGATCCATCCAAAATTTGACTGACCAATCCCTTAAGCCTCTTGAAATAAACCCTAATTCACAAGTGAACAAAAGCAAACAAAACAAAGCCTGATAACTTGGTTAGCTATGCATGAATGATTGACCTAGAATGTTATGCAAAATGATGTAAAATAATGTGGAATCTTAGGGTTAAAAATTAGGGTGTGACACCTGACACAATGCTAAAAGTTTTTCCACATCACTTTTGTTTTGTTTTAGTGTGGGTCATTTTCGTGGGCCCATTTGGTGTACTTCTGATTTTGTGGGATTATCCCCCATTTCCCCCTCACCCTTGAACTTCCACTTTCACTTTTTCTCACTCTCACTCACAAACAAAAATAAATATTCGCTTTGTCTCTTTCAACCGTACCCAAGAGAAAGAAGTGCATTTTCAAGTTCTCTACTTTCATCTTCCATACTCTCTACCTTTTCAAACTCCAAGTTTGATTCTATTTCCTTGCCATTGTTCTCTTTCTTTAGAAAGTCACATGTGGTTAGGGTTTTAGTTGAACTTTGTGAAGAAGTTAACTTTGAGGGTTCGAATTTTATTTGGTATGTGTTGTGAAACGTGTATTGATTCTGATTATGAAATAGCCATGGTTGCATGTCAAGTTCTTGTTTAGGTTTAAGTTTGGCATTATGAGGATTTTCTTTTAAAAATTTTGAATTGCATGTTCATAGGTCAATTGTGGTGTTATTGAAATTGCTTGTGATGTTTGTATGTTCTAAGATATTCTTGAAAACATGTGATTTGGATAGAGTTGAAATTGTGCTATGTTGTCTACTGCAGAACCTGGAAAAATTGAATTTGCGTAGGTTCACCTTCAGCTTGCAGTGCGAGCTCGCCTACAGCGCGCTGTGCGAGCTTAGGAGACCATGACAACAACATTTGTTTTATGTTTTCTTGTATGCTTAGCTGTTGTTTCCTTTTCTCCAATGCCTTGCTTGTATAATATGTTGTTGGTACCTTAGAAAACAAGCGCGCCAAAGAAGCAAAATACGACCGGAGGCTCCTCTCGTAAAGCACAACCAAGAGCTTATGACAACGGGCATTTTAAAGGTCGCTAGTAGGATGAATAAGTATCTTAACCTTGAGAAGAGGAGTATCTTTGCTGAGAAGGTTTTCACCATTCATCCCGAAGGACCCTTCCGAGCAGCTGCTACGGTCTTTGAAAATAAGAAGTGGGATAAGCTGATACATCCATGTTATAGTTTTAATGTTGACATTATGAGGGAGTTATATGCGAAGACCCTCCCTGATGATTAGGAAAACTTCACATGGACCACGATGGTAAACGAATGGGATGTGAAGTTCGATAGAGATACCATTAATGAGGTGTTAGGGAACCCTTTGACTTTTGGGGCTAATGAGGTGGATTTCCATCGAGATTTGAGATTTCATAGGAATATTGTTGAGATGACCATTGATTTGCTAAGGGAAGGAAATAATGTGGAGTTGAACCCATCTGGGGTTCCGGTTAGGTACAAGAGAGAGGACATGCGTCATGTGGCACAACTTGTGTTACTCATGGTGTTGCATAACATCAAGCATATGATGCATTCCTCTACGTTTCTGTTTATGATGGCACACCTGGTGCATAGTATCCTTTTGGATACTCAGATAGATGTGGCACACATCATTGCTGGTGAGATGTGGGTGGTGGTAGAGAGTGGTGTAAAACCAGGGGCCAGAGCTAATTGCCCATTGGTTTTGCCATACTTGATCATGTCTTTATGTGTGCACGGGCGTGCAAAGTTACCATCCCGCTGCCATATCACCCTGACTATTGATATAGATGATGCTTATGTGTCTGTGTTTTGCAGGCCAAAGAGGAAACCTGGAGCTAGAGCTAGAGAGGTTGCAGGTGCAGGAGAGGGTACAAGATCTGGAGTAGCTAACTTCCAGAGTTTTGACCCTAATCAGAGGGAAGTCTGCAACTACAACTGGGATTGGATGCAGGCGACTCAACATGTTATTATTTCTGTACATGATTCTATGCACCAGATGCAGCTACAACACCGAGAGCCTACCGTGAATTATTCTATTATGACTAGGGAGCATTTCCTAGCTCATGCAGGTTAGCATGAGGCCATCCCATTTGATAGAGAGGAGGCGGGTGTAGCTGATGCTGAGGATAATGGTGATGATGATGATGATGATGGTGTTGAGGATACTGAGCCAGATTCTAAGGAGGAATAGTTTCTGATGTTTTTGAGCATGATCTTAAAAGCTTACTTCTTTGTGTTTCGACAAAGTGAAGTTTCTTGTTTAAGCTTTATGATCATTGTTATATTTTGATGTTGTTGTATTTTATTTCTTTAATTTTTGTGTTGTACTCTATCCAGTTTAGTTGGATTTATTTTGGCTTTGTACTACTACTTTTGTTGGTGTGTACACCATTACCTTATGTTATAAGAATTGAATATTTTAGTTTTTAATGTTCAATTAGTTTTATTTATGGTTGTTAAAATTGTTTTGAAGTTTATGCTTCTACATTGAATGTGATGAGGAGAACTTCATAGATTGGTTGCTCTTTTGCATAAAAAGTATCCAATGAAGATTCTACCAAATTTGGATGGTGATGAGAGGATTTTGAATGTGATGAATGCAAGCAAGGTACATGGTTACTGCTTTCTAGAATGTTAGAATGACTAAGAATTTTTTGCTTTGTACAAATGTATATTCTTGTTTCATTTTGTAACTTATTTGAATGCTTGAGTCACTTAGGTCCCAAAGCCACAAATTGTGAGAAACCTCCATTGTGCACTAAATGCTTGGATGACTGATAACTTTGTGTAACTCATTTATTTCATGCTTAATCTTTTGATTATTGTGATTTTGTGGAAGCTTTAGAAATGATCAAGGAAATTTGTTTATATTGAGCACAACCATATCCAAATAAGTAACTTACCCAGTGAGTAGTGAGTATTCGTTAACCTCTTTGAGCCTTAACACATTAGATCCCATTTTGGTAATGAACTTGGTTTATGTACATATAGAAACTTGAAAGTTAAGTTCAGCATTAAATTTTGTGGGATTCTAAAAATTTTGTTCTTGAAACCTTTGAACTTTGACCATTGTTTTAAACTTAATTTATTGCCATAAAAAGCAATGAGCATTCACTTAAGTTTGATTCTATTCAAGTTGGGGTGAATGAAAAGAAAATGGTAGGTTGCTATAAATTTTGAAAAATTTTGAACAAGCATAAAAAAAAATTTTGAATATGAATTTGAAAAAGAAAATAAAAAATACTTGTTTGAGAGAAAGAAATAGAAGATGAAGAATAAATGTGCAAAGGAAGTTTGAAAGGGAGAGTAATAGAGAAAAGAAATTGGTGAAAAGAAGTTGTGATGTACAAATACTTTGTATAGTGAATGTTTCTTTTGCATGGCAACTTCGATTCAATAGCCTAAGAAATGACCTTTGTTGTGAAACACGACCAAGCTATAACTTTACAAGCCCATAGTGATATTTTACTTCCATGATTTCATTTATGATTGTTAGATGAATGTGTGAATTGAATTGTTGTTAGCATTGTTATTAAGAGGAGTGTAAATTATCTCGCGGTTGCAAACGCATAAATTTCTTCATCCTTATTTTGAAGAGGAGTGTTAGAGTTATTTAAGTATGAGAATTTAGTTGTTATTTGAATAAATTGCATGATATTGGTTTTAAGAACTAAATTTTTTATCATTGTTTGATTCTAGTAAGTAGTGAACATTGCATGTGTGCATTCTTATGATGAATTTGAATCGTTAATCCTTTCTTGGTTGAATTTTATGCTTGAGCATATCCTCTTATTTTCATGAGAGGCATACTTTGCTTGAAGACAAGTGAAGATCTAGTTGGGGAGAGTTTGTTGAATTCCAAATATGAATTAAATTGGACCATCTTTCTTGGCACTTTTCAACTCTTGAATTGTGTTTTAATTGATTTATTCCAAGAAAATGTGTGAATCTTCAACATAATTGCATATACCTTTGAATTCCTTGATTTGTGTGTTAATGTGTAGGTTTCCTTGCTTGAATGGATGCTTGGGACCTTTAAGATATGGCAGAAGGTTTAGAAGATCATTTTTGTGAAGTTTTGAAGGTGATGCCCACTTAGCCCAGTTTCCAGTGTGAAGCTCGCTTAGCCTGGTTTCTAGCGCCCATTTGAAGAAGAGTCAATAACTTTTGGCCTAAGTGGTTGCTATGCGAGGCTTGGGTGAGATGGCTCGCTGTGCGAGCTCAGATATCTCTGAAAGGCGGTTTAACTGTTCCAAAGGCACTTGAAGTGCCTAAAAAGGGAGCTCGATGTGCGAGCTAGTATAGATTTTGGGAGATATCTATGTACTTTTCTTGCTTTTTGGGAATCATTCTTAGATATTTTTTTACACAAACATTTCCTTGGAGCACAAAAACTCTAAGTTCTTCATTTCTTCATCAAGAAGTGATCTTTATTGAATAGAAGATGGATTCACATCCATTATCGATTCTTCATCGTGGATGCACATTCATCTTCTATATTTCCTTGTGAAGCAAGCTACCATGGTGATGGGTAGCTAAATCTTTTGTATCAAGGGTAGTTGTAATCTTCCTTGATCTTATATGTATTTTCTTTAATCTTTTGTATGTGAACAAGTTGATGATTAATATATGGTGAATATCTTTGTTCTTAATGATATATCTTTGATTTGAATCACTCTAGACATGGATTTTGCAAAACTTGATCTAAGATATTCATCTATCATTGAACAAACTCTAGACATAGATTTGTGAGTTAATATTTGTTTTGTATTAATCTTAAAGATTATTGTATTGGTTGTTAGCATGAGACATCATCTAGTGATGGATACAATAATACTCACGAAACCGCTTTAGACATAAACAGTATTTAGAGGGTACGTGATTCTATTGATCATACACAAATTCACATGCTTGATTAATAAAAAATATGCAAGTTAGGTTGATGAAATCTACTCTTGATATGCTTTGTTAAACAAACTTATTTCAAACTTTACTCTTTTCTACTAAATCTTGTGAAAACTTATGATTTCAAACAAAACACCTTTGAAAACCTCACTTAAGACTTCATAAACGATAGAACGACAAGTGATATCAAAACAATCCCAGTGGAGATGATAAAACAACTTTGACCACCTATTATACTTTCAACAGAGTCTTAAACGGTAGGTATGAGCAGTGAAAGTCTTATGCATAAGTGCATAAGCAATTGTAATCATGAGTTGATTATAGTCGAAAATCTCTTGCGGGGCAAAGGGACTGGAGTACTCTCGGTTGGAGAGGAACCAGGATAAATCTGATGTGTTCATGGTTCTCTTTATTTTACTTCTGATATATTACTCTACTGCATTTATGATCAAATTCTGGACAAATGTTTAGAATCTGAACTCCATTCAAAAGCAGAAACGTTTTTATTGAGCACAATTCAACCCCCTTCTTGTGTATTTTGCCACTTCAGATGACTGGTGGATCAACACTTGTCAGGTGTTGGAGACTTCAGGTGAAGTTGCCTGATCTGTGTTCCGTAGGGAATTTCTGAGGAAGTATTTTCCAGAAGATGTTCATGGGAAGAAGGAGATTGAGTTCTTGGAGGTGAAGCAGGGTAATTTGACTGTTACTGAGCACGCTGCCAGAGTTGTGGAACTTGCTAAGTTCTATCCGCATTACAGTGACACGACTGATGAGTTCTCAAAATGTATCTAGTTGAAGAATGGGTTGCGTCCTGAGATTAAACAGGCAATTGGATACAAGTGTGGTGAGTTGGGTCATCGTGTCAGTGAATGCACGAGTGATGCAAAGAAATGTTATTGGTGTTGGAAGATATGACATCTGATTGTTGATTGCAAGATTAATGTGGTGACTTGCTACAACTGTGGAGAACCAGGACATATCAGTTCTCATTGCCAGAAGCTAAAGCAAGATTCAACTGGAGGAAAGGTGTTTGCTTTGTCAGTGACTCAGACTTCCAATGATGACAGGTTGATCAAAGGTATATGTTACTTTAATAACACGCCATTGATTTCTATTATTGATACTGGTGCTACTCATTCTTTTATTACTGCTGATTGTGTAAAAAAGCTAGGCCTTGTTGTTTCTTCTATGAAATGAGAAATGGTTATCGAAACTCCTGCTAACGGACCGATGAGTACTTCTATGGTTTGTTTGAATTTCCTTCTTTCGAATCGCATTGCAAGTGTTGAAAGAGAATAAGCTTTATGAAAAGTTGTCAACGTGTGAATTCTGGTTGCAAGAGGTGAGTTTTCTTAGTCATGTTATTTCAGGTGATGGTATTTGATCTGGTGTGATCATACTTGATCGTCGTGGCCTTCGTGTAGGGTAGGTGATACGTGTAGGAGAGGAGGGGGGTGTACCTGTAAGGTACTCCGATGCCAAAGTAAGTTTGAGCTAAAGAGAAAGCAAGTACAAAGTGCTAAGGAATGATTTCGAATATTCAATAGTGATCAAACCTGACCCTCTCAAGTGAGAAGGTATTTATAGAAGTAACCCCCAGCGCGGGTCCAAGGTTTCCCATGTGACCGAATTATCTGGTCGACCAGTGGGAGACTGCCAGGTGGAGGGTCAGGCGCGTGACCATTTGACCTGGTCCAACTGCTTCGGTGAGATTCGAGGAGGCAGTTGGTCGCGTGAATTGTCAAGCGCGTGTGGGGGACGTCCCCAATGGTCATATTGTACCCAACGGCTAGTTGTGACCAACGACTAGTTTCTGCCCAACGACTAGTTTCTGGCTATTGGGCCTTGCAAAGAGCTGGACTGGATTGGGCCATGCCTTACTATAGGCCCATCACTTGCCCAGTCCAGAATAGGATCCCCCCAAGTCTTTGCTCTGAGGAAGAGTGATGACTTGAGATAGCCTCGTTGATTGTTGCCTTTGAATGGTAATGTTCGGGGACATGCCCCTCTCCCGTTCTACTGTTGAGGTGGTCGACATTGGTTTGTAACCAGCCAGACAAGCCTTTCCTATGCGAGGACATGCTCGCGGAAATGGCGATTTTATGTCGACCAGGTTTAGGAAGTGTGTGAAGATGGCTGGTTTATACCTGAGTGAATCGCACACTCAAAGATACAACAGAGTCGTCACCGAACTTTATTTAGTCCCAAAGGACAGGGAAAATATTGATAAAACCCAAGGGGAAGAGAAACGGAAACGGGGGTCGGTTATGCGAAAGGAAGGTATTAACACCTAACGCATCCGTCGTACTCGACGGGAACCATTTCGCTTGCTTCTAGGCTTGGATGGGTTATCTATCTAAAGGCTTCTAGCTAAATGAAGAGAAGAAAGAAGAGAAAAGAAAGAAAGAAAGAAAGAAAGAAAGTGCTCGCGGAGGATTGGGGCCCTCGTGCCTACATACCCTCATAGTGCAATGAGGAAATCAGAGCGCCGTAGTTCATGGAACCAGGGACAGAGAAAGGAGGAAGGGTGGAAGCGTGGAAGTGTGCTTGTCAAGATCATCGCAATCTCGTGCCTACGTATCATACATTCGAAAGAATGCAGAATCAGAGCTTCCGTAGTTCGTGGAACTAAGACAAAAAAGAAAAGGAAAGGGATAGTGGTGTCAAAACCAAGAACAAAAGAAAAGAGAGAAAGTTTCGCTGGGGATAACAAAAGAATTGGTGTCGAAACCAAGAAAGGAATGCAAAGGAAAAACAAAAGATGTACTGGGAATAACGTACAAGAGTGGTGTCGAAACCAAGAAAAGGAAAAGAGCAAAAGGAGTAAAAGGGACTCCACTGGGGAGTAAGAGGACAAAGAATTGTGCTAGGGACCAGAGGATAAGCGACCCTACTGGGGAACAAACAAAAGGATGGTGTCAAAACCAAGAGAAAAAAATTTTGGTATATTAACTGACTGGCAGTGGTTAACTGCAAGAAAAGAGATAAGAACTCTAGTGGGGAAAAGGTTTTAACAGATAGATTATGATCAACCAAAAGAATGGGTGTAGAACCAAATGAAGGTTATAACCCAAAGGACGGATGTGGGACCAAGCGAAGGTCGTGACCCAAAGGACGGGTGTGGGAACAAGCGAAGGTCGTGACCCAAAGGACTGCTGATACCGACTGAACAACCAGTACTTGATCAATAAAAGGGGTATTGAACCAAAAGAAGGTTATTAACCCAAGGGTGTAAGTATTCTAACCAAGAAAAGGTTGCTAACTGTTGGGGATTCGGTATTAACAGAAGAACTGTGATTAACCGAGCAGAAAACGAGTGATTAACCAAGAGAAGGTTATTAACTCGAAAAGGCTCAGTATTTTAACAGACAGGTTGTGGCTAACTGAAAAAATAGGTGATTAACCATGAGAAGGTGATTAACCCGAAAAGGCTCAGTATTTTAACAGGCAAACTATGGTTAACTGAGAAGGAGTGCAAATTGGTGTTTTAACTGACAAGCAGTGGTTAACCAAACAAAGGGAGAAGAACCAAGAGAAATTTGCAACCTCCGAAAGAGTTTTGGTGTTTAACAGGAAGACTGTGTTTAACCGAAGAAAAGGGTTTGAGACTCTTCAGGGGAATCAAAGAGCAATGATTAACCACGAGAAAAGGCTAATGAGGCAAGAGATGGGTGTTAACCCAAGAGACAGTGATCTTTAACCAAGAGAAATGATGATTGATCAAAAGAGAGATTGAAAACGATAAAAGTGATCAGGGATCAACTCAACCGGGGATGGAGAAACACTATAGTTTGAGGATAGAGGTGACTATTCTCAGCGAGAGGGCCAATGCCCTTACCCAAGAAATAGTCAGAATGAGGGTAGGACAACTCCCTCCTCATTCCTTCTCTAGCACTCAAAGTATAGTGCGGAAATTGAAATGGACAGTGTAACGGCTTCAATTTGTACAGTGCTCCCGTGCGTTGTGCGCCGTGTACCATGCACCGTGCGAATCTCTGACTCCGCAGGGGAAAAAGAGAAAGAAAGCTCTAAAGGAAGCCTAAAGAGAAGAGCAAAGGAAGGATCAACCAATCGAAACAAGGTTTCAATTAATTGATCAAGGGGAATTGATATGCTAATAATCTTCTAAAGAGAATGGAAAACCATTAAAGCAAAAAGCGTAAATTATTGATTGTACAAGATTAAGTTTATTCTCTTGAGAACAAACCTAATGCAAAGAAAAAAGAGAAAGTACAAAACAGTGCCAAATGATACACGAAAACATGTAGCATGTGATCAAAGAAAATGCAAGGAAGCATGTATTCACATAATGCCAAGAATATGAACAATTTGAATAATCAAAAGTGTGCAACAAAAGTTCATTAATAAGCTTCAAACATAAGTTAAATGACACTTAAAACATCTATAAAATCAAGCATGACAACCAATGGAAGTTAAAAGGAAGAAAGCATGGCAAACACACTTGAAAATGCAAGAAAATGGCCTTCTGGTTCAGTGTTAATCGATTAACACTTTTGCACTGCAAAGTGTTAATCGATTAACACTTGCAAAACAGCAAAAAACTGAAAAACATAGTGTTAATCGATTAACGCTTTTGCACTGCAAAGTATTAATCAATTAACACTGGCACAGGGGCTGAAAAATAGCTTTCAAAAGTGCTTTTGGCCAACTTAATAATTGTGCAATCACTCCAATGCTAGGGCAAACAATTATGCACGAAAAATCAATTTTAAAAACAACAAATGATCAACAATAGAATCAATTAAATCATCAAGATCATGGATCAAGCAATGGTATAATCAATTCACATGCAAAAACAATGAAACTACATCGCGAATGATACGAAACGTTCGAAACAGAAAAATGAGTGAGATCTACCAACCTACAAGCCGGAGATTTGGCTTGGTGATTGTTGCAAAGAGATCTTGGCAAAGAAAATCACAGAAAACCAGAGGAATCTTCAACTATAGCCGAAACGTATCGAAACCGAGCAAATTGCGACGAAGCTCCAAAATGCAAATTCGAACCGTAGAATCTTGAAGCAAACACTTGAGATGAATCCAAAAGTTAATAGAACTCCAGAAACTCAAGTATAATAGCATGATGATGAAGATAATCAAAGAAAACCAGAGGAATCTTCAAACGTAGCCGAATCGTATCGAAACCGAGCAAAATGCGATGAAAACTCCAAAATGAGAATTATCACCGAAGAAACTTGAAATAATCACTTGAGATGACTCCAAAAGCTACTGAAGCTCCACAAAATCCAATAGAATGGAATGATGATGTAGGTTAAGCTAAAAAAAAAAGCACTTTCAAGGTGAAAGTAGCTTTTCTTCAATGGAGAATTAAGAGCTTTGGTGAGGTTTTGGAAGAGAATTGAGATGAAGATAAAGATGTAGCAGAAAAAATCAGAAAGAATGTGAGAGAATTGAGAGTGAAGTGTGAGGAATTGGTGTGAAAATGGTCGATCCCTTGAAAAGTGAGTGAAGGTGTGTTTATATAGATTTTTGGTTTGGAGTGTGAGAGGTTTGGAATTTGGTTTGGACTTAGCTTTGGGTGGTTTGGAACTAGGCTAGGAGTTAGTTAGGCTTGACTCACTGAGTCAAGCGGTTAACTTGGTTAGTTAGAACCAACTCGGTAACAATCCCAAGGTGAGCTCCAACATCCAAAGGTCCACATACTTGGAAATCAAGGAACATGGTGCACTTATTTGAAAATGATGCATTAGAATAAATTTGAGTGAATTCTTGAATACTCCAGAATGTTCCACATGCTACTAGACCAATGTAGAAGTTCAAAATGTGGAGGGAAAGTTGTTGTCTTGAAAAAGCAGCAAATTCTGCAAAATTTGCATGTGTTAATCGATTAACACATTTGCACTGCAAATGGTTAATCAATTAACCAAGCCAAAAAATGCCCAAATTTGCCTGAAAAATGGTGCGGTGGCCACGGTTCTGATTTTCAACCTCTTGCTTTGATGAATAGGCATAGAAACCTTTATTTTGTGCTTGTTTTGATGATGTTGTGACCTTTTTAGGATGCGATTGATCGGGCTTGGAAAACCTAAACATTCCTGCAACAAAATCACAGAGAAAAAGTGTGAATGCGTATGCCAGGGATGTGAATGCACATGCCAATGCAGAAAGGAAAAAGAGGGAGGTCAAATTTCAGGTTACGACAGTGTGCTCGCTGAAATGGCGTTTTTATGTCGAGGATCCTTAACGAGGGCATGACCCGTGTGTATTGTCGAGGTAAATCTGCTCACTGGGGCTGTAGAAGACTTAGGAAATGTAACGTCTAGCTTTGGGAATGCCAAACGAAGATTCCCTTTCTGACACGTGATGGCGTATTCAACTTCTGTCAGGCCTAGGGGTCTAGGTTATGATGGCCTTTGCGCCTCCTAAGAGAGCAAGTGTTTATAAAAAGGGGGAAGAGAGGATTCATTTGCACACTTCACGCAAATTCTTCTCCCCAAAATCCTTTGCTCTGCAACCTGTACTCTCACCGGAGTTCTTTCGCCACCGTTGATCTTCAAAGTCCAGGTCGTGGTCTTCATCTTCTACCTCTCTACTTACCAAGTAAGTTTTTCATCTCTCTTTGTAATTTCTATGGTGTTCTTTATTTCTGGAAATTTGCATGAATTTTCCGGTGATTCATGAACTTTCTGGTTGAACGTTCATGCGTTCTTCGATGACCACATGAATTTATGGAAAATTCATGAAGAACATGAACAACATGGGATAGATGTCCATGAATATAGCGTAGGCTTATGTAGATCTTCTTAGATTCTGGTTAGGATTATTTTTAGGTTTGTAGTCGGGTAATAGGCCTGTTCGACGCAAAACTTTGGCTTTGGCACGACAAGTTTAGTTCGTCGAGTAAGCTCTTCCTCGCGGAGCTTCTCGTATGGTTGCGGTGACTCCTCCATGTTGTATGGGGAAAATGAAGTCTCCATACTCCGCCGTGGTCGACTAGAGCTCGAGGTTGTCCTCGACTTATTCCTCGCCCTTTCACTTGATTAGTGGTGGAAGGGTGGATTTGATCTTTATCGTCGAATTCACTTTTTCTTCCTCTGCTTTTCAGATGAAATGGCTAACAGACACGAGGGGGCGTCCCTAACGTCGGGGCTACGTACGAAGAGGCGGAGCAGCCCGTAGAGCACGCCAATGTCCATATAGCTGAGGGGACCTCAAGTGGATCGCCCATGAGCCCATGTCGACGAGGTCGACATTTACTGAAGAGAAAGCTCGGGAGTTTCCCTATCTTGAAGACTGGGCTGAGGGAGCGCCCGTGCATTGGAGGGCTATCTGCCCCAACGACCGGATCTATTCGGTGTATCCGGGGATGCGATTCCCCATGTACGAATTTTCCTTAGTGGGGCGAGGTACCGCCTGCCCTTCACCAATTTTCAAGAGGCCATCTTCTGTCATTTAGAACTGTGCCATGCTCAACTTCTACCCAACACACTGACGTTCATAAGGTCCTTCGAGCTGGTCTGCCGTTATCTGCAAGTCGGGGCGACCGTGGACCTTTTCTTCTGTATTTTTTAAATCCAACGGAGAACAGGGGGCCCGAAGCAAAGATGGGTGTCTTTCAAGCAGCAGATCAGTCTCTTCTGGTCGTATTCAGAATCTGTCCGAAACTTCAAGGACAGGTTCTTGGTTGTGAAACCTATCTTTGAGGCAGCTAAAAGGTCCATTTCTACCTTGGAGACCGTGGAAGTTGGTGGTCGACAAGTTATGAAGGCGGTGTTGAAGTTCCCGTTGGAATAGGTATATGCCCATTTCAAATATAGGACCGACCAATTCCTTGTCAAGCACGAACAGCTCGGTGACAGGGACAAGGAATCTTATTGGGCATTGCATGCCTATGTGGAAAGTTTTAGCCCTGCCTTTGTGGTGGACAGGGATGACAAAGAGTTGCCCGAGGAGGATGGAGAGCCTGCTCGGGCGGCTCGTTATATTAATACAAGGGCCCTCCTCGAATGCAAAACTGACGATGCTGTGTTTGAGCTCCTCGATATAGATTACTTCTTTTCCCGTGTTTTTAATTCTTGTTCAATATGATGACCTCCTCCTTTACTTTTGGAGGGGAAATGGCGGACATGAGGGAGCGTCTGATGAGGTTCGCTGCGGCCAAGAATCTGAAGAAGGGGCCAGTGCCGAAGGCTGGTGTTGCCAAGCAACAAGTAACACTAGAAAAGTTCGTGGGCATCACAGACTCTTTTTTGGGGACCACTTTGAACCCTCCTACTCCGGACATGACCCACAAGAGGAAGTGGGATGATGTCGAGTCTTCGTCGGCTGGTTGTTCGGGCGGTTTTGTCGAGGGGAAATTTGTATTGCCTCCATGCTATCTCCAAGGAAGGATTTTTTACGGGGAGAGCTCTGTCGTTGTCCCCGAATTTGAGGCATCGGCCATCCTGCCAGGATGCGGCCGCTATGATCAGAGTGTTGGAGGCGACGTTGGCCCTCGGGGATGCGGAGATGCTTCCGCTAGCCGACCTTAAGAGGGCGCGAGCTAAGATCTCCGACCTGGAGCTGGAGAACGCAGAGATTTACAATGATCTGAAAAAGCTTCAAGGCAACCTAGAGGCCAAGATCGAACTCTAGAAGGAAGTGACCTAGATGAAGGGGGAGGTGACCAAGGTGAATGAAGAGAATGCCCGTCTGAAGGTGAGGATAGTCGAGCTGGAGGGCTTGTCGGCGGTTGGTCAGGATAAGACCGACGACGAGAAGGCCCTGAAGACCCGGAAGGACTTGATCGAGAGGATTTGTCTTCTTGAGCAAGATAATTTGGGGGCAGCTGAGTTTGGTTTTAATGCTGCCGTGGAGCAGATGAAAGCCCTCAACTCCGATGTCCAGCTCCTGACCGAGGGGATGGGCGTTCTCAATATGGTCGTCAACGGCGAGGTGGTTCCCCCGGAGGTTCCCGGCAATGCAGCTTAGTTATTTGATTTTGTACTTGTATTTTGTTGGCCTGCGCGTCGTTTGGTTTGTAACCTTTTTGTCGGGCATAGCCCTCCTTTTGTAACATTAACCACTCTGGCCTTCAGGCCATATTTATATAAATATTTTGTGTCTAGCATTGTGTACGTCGCATTTATTTGTGTATACATTTACCGTTAGAATGCTAAGTACAGACGTTTTGCTCGAATTGTTTTTGTTATGCTCGACAGTTTGGGAGACTCGTCGAGGAGGCGAAGCAATTTCGTCGGTGATGGGACTTAGATCTCGGTCGAGGTACTAATCTCACAGGCTTGGACTATTCCCATCGCGAGCTGGGTGTCCTGCCTTGTTGGTACGGCAACGGCGGAGCTCAATTGAGGTATCTTTGTTGTGCGAAGAGTCTGCTCGACCTATAAGTAGAAACTGGCCGGCGTTGTATGGTGAAGGATTGCGCTTGCACCGGGGCACGATCTTACGGCCGAGCTGTCTCCCCGTACGGGGTGATCTCGTCGGCGGTTAGTCCGCCCTAGTGGCTGGTCCTAACTGTAATATTGTTTGAGCTTTTCAGCGTTCCATGGTCGAGCAAATAGTTCTCCGTCCAGAGTTTCTAAGTAGTAGGCTCTAGTGCCTGTTTTTTATTTGACTCTGTAAGGTCCTTGCCAGTTTACAGCCAGCTTGTCCTCGCGCGAATCCTTTTGGTTTCTGCGTAGGACCTAGCTGCCAACGGGGAAGTTGCGTTTT
This sequence comes from Lathyrus tuberosus, assembly GCA_022829125.1. Lineage (NCBI taxonomy): Eukaryota > Viridiplantae > Streptophyta > Magnoliopsida > Fabales > Fabaceae > Lathyrus > Lathyrus tuberosus. The sequence goes on along the minus strand of JALAZF010000123.1, from coordinate 13,458,082 downwards.
ATGACTTTAGCGTCGTGGCGTAGTGTTATTCTTTGTTTCAGTGAAGCTTCGTGGAGAGCTGCCCCAGACCGGATCTCTTAGACCAGATCAAGCTCTTCTCTTAGAGCCTCGTCGTTTAGCTTCTCGTCGAGGGGAGCTTCCGTTTGTCTGGAGGGTTATCTGATCTCCACGGTGTAACACCTCAAAATTTGCACTCCTATTTATACCATCAATAGCTGGCTTATGCTTGCATTCATCTGCATCTTCCATTAAGTCATAATACTCATAATCATTCATTTGCATTGGGCTCCTAAGGCGTGGGATCAAGGTTTTATGTGCAGGCTCGAGTTTCTTTTGTTGTGAGATTCTCAGCTTCATTCAGGTTGGAATTCCAAACATCATGAGTGTTCTCTTATCAAGGCTTAAGCATGTTAAGTTTGAAAACAAGATTCATGTGGAATATAAGTTACTTGGAATTTAAGATGTCCATCATCATTACTCAAGTTCACCATAATCCATCCTTTGAATTCAGTTATCCATATCCACGTTTTCCAATATCCAAATTCATTTTAGCTGTTACATCATTCATATCTAAATTCAATCCCTTTCGCCAATATCCAAAGCCAAATATCCTAAATCAAACCCATAACTAGAGATTCCATATTCATATCCAAAATTCCAAATTACTAGACCATATAAATCCATACATTTCCCAATTCAAGCTTCATGTCATAATTATAATATAAGCTCTCTAAAAGAAGCTACCAATGTAAAAGTCAAGTTCATTACATACTGCCTGTTACAATTTTACATGTCACAATCCTAATTTAAAGCTAGTTCTAAGCTAATTACTTCAATCTTTCCATGCCTATGCAATTCCATTTTTCATGCCATTGCTTGCCTTTAATCCAAGCCTTGCTTCAATTTCTTTCATCTAAGTCGCCTTGCATCGTGGACAGAAAAGATCAGCAAGCGTCCAAGTTGCTATTAACCAAAGCTGCATCACATGTAAATGAGAAGTCATACACATTTCGAACCAAATTCGACATGTTGTAATAAATATTCAAACATTCCATACTTCACTAACTGTCCTAAATTTTTGATCCAAGCTCTCTCTGACTTTATTAATAGTCCCCAAACTAGCATTCACTGGTGCTAACTATCACATTTACACCAATCATAATCTCAATCACTTCTAACCAAATTCGAATTCGACTTTTCAACCAACCAGAGGCTAACTTACAGTTATGAATGAGAGGCTTCAATGCTCCTTCGAGCTTCTTTGGGATTGAGACACTTGAGAATAAATCAGAACTCGGATCTGCAAAAAAAAAAAAGAAGAATGTTTTAACTAAGCAACACATTGAGATACCTTGTAGACAGATGAAACAGAACATAGGATACTGTCTATACCAGGTCCAATATCATAAAAGAGGAGGTTTTTATGTGGAGTTGATTTAAGTGAAGTGTACATGGACAAGAAGCTCCAATTCAGAACGTAATCAACCAAGAATGATTTTCTCGACTTGTACATTTCCTCGAGACAACTCATCAAAACTGCAGCAAATAGAGAGAAAATTAGTGTCACTGGGTCTAAACTTTAACCAAAAATGTTCATACAAATGCTGTGACTAAAATGGGAAGCTGCCTAGCTGTTTAATTGGGCACATGTTATCCGATATTGTTGCATGTCATGGATAAAGTTAAAGGGTTCATTACCTCAATTCCTGGAGTTATGGTTGGTCTTTTCTGCTCCCAGGCTTGTCTAAACTACGCTATGGTGAGGTTGGAAGCTTGCAATATCATCATAGTTGGGTTATCATTCTTTTCCTCTCTTTCTGTACCAGCCTACTTTCAACAATACATCATTTCTCTGAAATCCAATGTGCTTGTGCCAAGTTATTTCCAGCCGTAAACCTATCAAGACACAAAAGGAGATTACATATCAGAAATTTCATAGCAGAATTTGGAGCATATTGTTGATGTTGCTTCGTACCTGGAAGTTAAGAGAGAGGGTCAACTTCAAAAGTCGTTAATAGAGTCGACGCAAATAAAGATAGCAGCTGCAATTAGCAAAAATGTCTTGGAGCACCTTGTCCTAGAAGGCAGTATATTCATTGGTGAAATCAGCCTTAGAGGAGAGCTTCACATGGTTCCTGGAATCAACAAAAATACACACCAAAAAAAGAAATCAGAAAAACCCTAACATTCCTAACTCACTTTCATACTCCCATAACCAATTGATAACAGAAACTCACTCTAACAAAACCCTTAACCAAAAATCCACAACAGAATTTGTTCCCAACATTTCCTAACCAATCCAATTCTCCTAACCAAATTTCTAACAGATAGATTCTATAACAAAAAAACTTCCTAACTAACTTAACCGTCACAAACCAACCTAACCATATCATAACTTCCCTAACCATCATAACAATTCTTCCAACTAACTTTTCATGATCTCATAACCAACTTTCAAAACAGTTGCAAATTAACTAACTATTACAGAATAACAAACTACCCTAACAGATTTTCAAGTTTGAAGCTAAACTCATAGGATCTCTATAAATAAAACAATCATCTCCACAGTTTTTCTTCTTCGCTCCCTAATCATTTTTCTCTACATTCATCATTTTGGAACTGGTTCAGAAACTCTTCTTCCTCTGACACTCTCCATCCTTCACCACTTTCATCTTCATCTTCATCAATCTACAATCTCCCACTCAAAAACTTTTGCGGTTCCTTCATCTATTCTCAAAACTCAGCCATCCAACAAAACCTTCTTCATCTTTATTCAACCTGAAAATCAAGAACATGATAATTCAACACAACTTCAACAAATCAATTCAAGGAATATCAACAACAACGATTCAGAAGCAACATCAACATCAATCTTCAATAACAACTCATATGCAACATGCAATTCGAAGCACTTCTCGCAGCAGAACGTGTAGCCACATCAACAATTGGCGCGCGTGCAAAGAAAAGGAGAAGAAGAAGTAGAAAGAGGATCCATCACGACAGCATACCTGAGCTTCCAACCGTCGTCAGAGGATTCATTCTCGCCGGCACCATTTTCCGGTATGTTTCGTCAGCTTTTACACGATCCTCATCTTGCTGAACCATAAACGCACCTTAGTTTTCTCCTTTGTCTGAGTTATAAAGTTGAGATAAGGTTGAGAATGGATCGAGAGAAAAAAAGACGGACACGCTTTGCATTAGGAGAGTTAGAGGATGTGTAGATCGAGTTTGAGTGAGATGTAATAACGAAGGCTCCACCGCCACAGGCGTAAGGCCACGGCGATGCAGAAAATTTGATCGCTGATAACTTAAGTGAAACGGTGAAGGGAGATGACGAAGGAACAGGGGAACGACGACGACTGAATTTCGAAAGCTGAGAAAATGACAAGGACGACTTGATGGATTGTTTACACAGCCGGAAAAAGATTCGCGGCGCAGAAGAAAGGAGAAACATCTGAGACTTTGGTTAATATAAAATATGAGAAATATGAGAATTTTTAAGGAATTTAAAATTTTAAGTAATTCAAATGATTCAATTGAAATTTATTTATTTTTAAATTTTTTTGTTTGGATGGAGTATTATAATGATTCAATGTAAAAAATTTGGGGTTATTTTTATAATTTTTAAAGTTTTTGGGTCAAATATAAAATATGAAAAATATGGACTAATTTGTAATTTTTGAAAATTTGAAGGGACCAATTTATAAAATTTGAAAATTATTAGGGACTAATTTGCAATTTTTTGAAAATTTTGGAGGTGAATTTGAAATTTTCATAAAATATAAGGACTATCTTGCAAAATTTGAAAAATTAATAATAAACAATTTAACATTTATATTATATAGAGTTAAGAAGCAATTTGAAATTCTTTACTTTTTGGTGTCATTTTAAATTCCTTAAATTTAACATGAATAAAATACTCCATAAATTTACATCATTTTAACAATTCTCCATATTTTTTATCCAAACAATGGATTTTGATCAAGTCATTTTCAATTCTTTCAAAAAATTACTTTTCCTCATTAAAATCCTTCATCCAAACACACTCTTAGGGTTTTTCTTGTTGCTGTATCCTATTCCAAGAGATGACCCGTGAAATTGAATTGGACCTTAACTACATGGAACTTGGATTCATACCATCCTATTGCACACAGCACCCCACAGTTAATTTTATTTTTTTTATTTCTAATTTTTTATTTTGTTCCTAATTATGGATTAGAATATAATTTTGATTAATCATGTTTAATTGGACTAGTTTCTAAGTTGTTAGAATTAGATAATTGGAATATTAATATTAGTTTTAGAATTAGATTTCTAGACTTAGTATAACTTTAGAATTTGATATTGATTTTGGAAATTAACCTTGATTGTAATTGACTTTTGACGTTGATTAGGTCCTTGTTAATTGTAACTAGTTTTTTTATTATTATTAATGTTGGCAATTGTTTAATAATTTTGATGGTTGTGGATAATTCCCTTGTTAAATTGTTTTGTCGATTAATATCTTGATTAGTTTCTTGACAATTATAATGGTGTTAAGAATTTTAGTTAAGGTGTGGATTAATTTTGATTAAGGTGTTGACCAATTTCGAATAAGTGTTCATAAATTTTTGGATAGCCTCTCGTGGAGTAACTTTGGTGAGTTTTCTCGAATTAATTCATTTAGACTAATTTTGATGGATATCATGGGGCTTTGTGTGATTAAGTTTGAGGTGATGAATATTCTCGTGGTTTAGTTTAAATCTTAATGTTTGTTGATTATATTTGATCCTTGCTTGACACTTTAGATATTATTAATGCTTGCTTGATCTTAATGATGCGTATTCGATTGACAATGATTGCTTGATCTCATTGAGGTATGTTTCTTCTTGTGCAATAATTAATTGAATGAATGTAAACGTTGCAGCTACATACATAGCTGTTGTGAACAAAGTGTGCTGTAAAATGTTGCTATTCTGTCTGGTTGCATACATATCTGTTCTGTTCTGGAAATGGTAGCTGTTATAGGCTGTTTTTGCTTGTTGTTGGTTTTTATAGCTATACAGGTGCTGGAGCGCTGTTGTTGCTGCTGTTTATGGTTTATTTCCTTGTTTTATTGTTTTTATTCATGAAGGGTGAAGAGCATTTGGTTGCATGTCTTTCACGGATCCGTTCCACTTTCTGACACTTTTGCTCATTTATGCTAGATTACTAGAAGTTTGTCGATTTGCTTATACTTTTCTTGCGTTGCTACGGATTGCTATCCGTTCGGTATTACTCCCCCTCTCTTTTACTAATTCCGCATTTTCTTATTTTGATGCCATGAGAAGTAGGATTGGGAGTCCGTGCCACTTGGCCGGCAATTCTGGAAGTCCTCAAAGGAGGCTCTGTCTGTGATTGTTTACTTTTGTGCCAAAGACCTCAAAGAGGCATCCCATTCCCCATTTCCCCGAAAGGTCCTCAAAGAAGGCATTAGGCGGAATGAGAGTCCGCAATCGACTCCCGCCATTTCTAGTCCCAGGCCGTTCTTAGCTCGCATTTCATGTTGATGCTTTGAACATAACTTACTCTTGTTATCGAGTTGGTCAAGTGGAAAAGGGTTTTACAATTAAACCCCCACACCTTGTCTATAGGTCATATTGACCGATGTTGATGCTTATGTGGTCTGATTCACATCTTCCCCATCCTTACTCTGCTCTCCATGGTTCTCGATACCATTGGGTGAGTACCCCTATTTCCCACAGCTAGCTTGTTTGCCTCGGTTGATATGACCTCTTGGCTAAAGCTCCTCATTTTCTTACTTTGATTGTGTGACATTATTGTTGACTGACACTGCTTACTCTCTCGTTTGCTTTTAGTTCCTTTTGTTTATGGATTGAGTTACAAAATGTTTACTTGTCTATTCACATTATCCCCTTAGGATTCCTAGCTCCACTTAATTTTTTATTAAGTCGGAGGTAGGAGAGACATTAGGATAGCAATCCATGTATGACAACATTAGTTAGATTCCCCTCTTGATCCTGACCTTAGGACCATCATTGCATGCTGATTTGTAGGACCTAGTTTCCCGTAGACTTTTCGCGAGTCTCACTTTTCTCTCGCACCCATGCGATCGAGACCGTTCCATGTGTTCTGTAGTAGCGTGAACTACAGATTCTCTGATTCCTCTTTCTCGTCCGATTGAGGATACGTAGGCACGAGATGCGATATCTCGGCGAGCACACTAACAAATAACTTTCCTTTTCTCTCGCTCCCGTATGATCGAGATGTTAACCAATCAATCAATCAAACCTTTTTCTCTCGCCCGCGTGTGATCGATACTTTTTCATAAAACAAAACAACCGACCCGTAGGTCGAACTACGACTGCTCTGACTTCCTCTCTCTGGTTAGATTGAGGATACGTAGGCACAGGCGCGACGCATGGCGAGCAACCTTCCCCCCACAAAACCGTAGTCCGAACTACGTTGACTCTGACTTTCCCACACCTGAGGGAATACGTAGGCCTAGGACGACGATGTCCTATCGAGTCACCTTTTCTTTTCTTTTTCCCCGTTCCTTTATTTTCATTTCATTCCGTTCTGTTTAGCAGTTGAGTTTCAGATACCCTACACCCTTTGATCGATAACAACAAGCGTGGATCCCATCGAGTACGATGGACACGAGGGGGTGCTAATACCTTTCTCTCGTGTAACCGACTCCCGAACCCAGGCTTTGGTTGTGACGATCATTCCTTTCCCTTTGTTGAGGTTTTATTCGATCATTTCCTTTCCCTGCGTCGGGATAAATAACGTTCGATGGCAACTCTTCTGTTCTTTTCCGCCGGTTGATTTTCGCAGATGCGACATCTGGTGACCGAACCCAGAATCTCTGGTTCCCTAAGCGAGTCAGTCCTAGCGCCTGTTAGTTTTCGATTATAGGGTGTTTATCTGTACGCTTTACTTGCTTTATTTATGGCATTGTTGCATGTTTACTGTTTTATTACATTTACTTGCTTTTCATTTTACTGTTGTCATATATTATATGTTGGACTGTGCTGGATTTTTCTGTTTGGTGGGCAGGGTGTTCTGAGAGATAAGCCCACTACCCAGGCTTGAGTATACACACAGGATTTAGAGTGGACAGTCGTGTCGCTTGCGTGGTGGTGACCACGTGTAGTGTTCATGAGACCCACAACCAGACGAGGTTCTTCTAGGAGATATCTGATACTGCATGTTGATGCAGGCCATTCGATATCCTCTTGATGAGCTGTCAACTCTGGTGACCATTCCTGAGGACTCAGTTGAGGCACTCCTCCCAAGGGGCGATAATGGAAGACCAGAAATGGCAAACCCATTACGCTTCTCGATCCGAGGACCCAAAGTTGAGAACTTGCCATAGGATGACCTTTTTTGAGGGGGAATCAGTGGAGGCACTCATCGATTGGTGATAATACTGTACCCAGAAGGATGAATGTATTATTGCTTCTCGACCTCAGTGCCAGAAACTGAGGATCCTTCGTTTTTAGTACCCACATGTGAGAATGGGCGGGTGTTACAGGTAACCGAAACCTCCAAACTACCTGGTATTCTGGTTTTCTTATCAGTGTGGACTTATCAGCCTGGTATTATGGTATTATGATTATTCGATATTCTGGTATTCCGATTATTCTGGCACTCTGACTATCCTGGTATTCTGATTAGACCGGTATTCTGATTATGCCGATATTCTGGCATTTTGGTATTCTGATCATTCGAATATTCTGGTATTCCAGTATTCTCTTCAGAGCAGACCTATGAGCTTATTCAGTCATCAGCACAACACTTATTCAGAATATATGGAAGCTTTGATCCCATGTCTTATTGCATCCATAACATCGCATTTTCATTTGTGCATAATTTTGCATATCTTTCTCTAGGCCCGGAACAGTGAGCCCATCCATCCTTTGCCCAACCTGCAGTTGATTTCCCGACTTTCGTATTGGACTAGAATCAGCTTTTAGAAGAATCAGTCATGAAATCATGAGAACAGAATCAGTTTGTGACTAGGGCCGATGTTGAGTTGATGAAAGGTCAGTTGGATCAACTTATGGAAGCTATGGCCGCCATGACAAGCAGAGATGTTGATATTCAGAGAACTGAGAATGTCATTCCCCCTCTGGTGAACATGGTTGCTCAAGCTCAGCCTGTGCGAATCCCTGTTGAGGATCCTGTTATGCAAGAACGTCCCATTATCCGAGGCGGACATCCATCTTCTCCTGACGCTGCAGACTATCAGAGTTTTGCCTTTTCTGTGCCAGATTTCCAAGGGGTGGTTCTAAATACGAAGCCTAAGGACCCACGATCTGTTGATTTTATGGAAAGATACCGTGTATTAGGCGAGAAGCTTAAAGCTCTGGAGAGGCGTGATACTCTTGATCTGAATGCTTCGAGCATGTGTTTGGTACCTGGCCTTGTGTTGCCTCCTAAAGTTTAAGACACCGAAGTTTAAAAAGTACAGAGGGGATAGTTGTCCAAAGAAACATTTGGTGATGTTTTGCAGAAAAATGACCTCATTGTCGTACAGTCAGATACTTCCAGATTTGATCAAAGGTGGATTGATAGTACCGAAGGAATTAAACCCAGTGCCTTTTCCGTACCCACCTAGTTTTGACGTCAACGCCTGTTGTGACTACCATGCTGGGGCACAGGGGCATTCAACTGAAGATTGTAAAGTGCTCGAGAGCAAGATTCAGACACTTCTTGACTCCAATACGTTCTCATTCACGCCTCAGGGTATTCAGATCAACGATTCTCCTTCTTCCAGTCAGGTGGGTTCATCAATCCATGTTATGGAACAAGGCATCGAGAGCAGTTGTGCAGATGGTTATCAGGCTGACTTCGTAGAGCAATTCTGAAGATGGCTAGCTCAGTAGCAAATCCAGCTTGGAAAGCCCTGTTCTCCGGAGCTGGTAATCATTATATCATGTCATTTCTTTGCATTTGTAGTTTCTTTCCTGTTAAAAGTGCAAACTCATATGTAAAACTTGTTGTTTTTAATTGATAATGATAATGAAATGAATATACATGTTTTGACTAAATCCATTCGTATTCACTCATACTTTTTATCGATATCGTATGCTTGCTTAAGCAGGATCTGAGGGAGGATGACGAAATTGAAAGACGCAAGAACTTTAGATTGTATACTTTGAACAAAAACCCTGTTGATGATGTTCAGGCATTGTTTCTACTCCCCAAACACTGGAGACATAAGGAAGATAATCCCTTGTAAACCCTGTTGAGCCTAGTAGTAGGAGTTTCTTTCTGAAAACGAAAAACCCTCGATCTTAACCTGGGGCGGGGTAGTGTCATACCCCAAATTTTGACCACCAAGATTTCCTATCATTGTGCAAATTATCATCACAACATGGATGTACCTTTATGCCTCATCAATCTCCTCAAGGAATTGTTGAACATTCACCATTATCAAAGATTAGGGTTGCAAGCCCTCTCTGAGCTTTAGATAAAGGATCAATCAAGAAATGACATGATCTTCAACTTGTCTAACCTCTCAAACATCCACAAAGGATCAATAGGACTCCCACATCAAGGATTAAGCACAAGGCTGCAATCATTCCAGGGGGATTAAGCAGCAAGATCGACAGTGTCAGCAAATTAGGGTTTTGGTCGACCAGGGCCTCCAGATGGAAATTTTCCTCTGGGCATGAGCCAATGCTTCAAAACATAACCTATTATACTCCATGGGACCTTATGGACCCAATCATCAAGTCAATTTAACCTCAGGGGCTGCATTTACCAAAAATCAGGAATTAGGGTTTCTTGACCTAATTCACCCCTAAGTTGACTTTTGGAACAAAACATGAGCCAAAACCTCAAGACATGATTTGAGGGTCTCTAATACACCACATTGATCCATTTGCAACAATGGATTGATCCAAGAAGCTTGATTCTCAAGTTTCAAGTTCATCAGGATCACAGTTAGGGTTTCGCGGAAAAAATCAACTGTGCCTTTGACTTTTGACCAAGACATGCTCCCAAACCTTGGGACATGATTCAATACACCCTATAACACCTATGAAATCAATCCATCAAGTTTGATTTATGTCAAGGACTTGATTTCATAGAGGATCGCACAGTTTGGAATTCATCTGATCAAAAGTAAACTGTGCCCAAAAGTCAAAGTTTGACTTTTTGATTTTTTGATCAATTATGGTTCCCTAACCCTAAAATGATGTTAATGTGTGATTGGAATCATCATTCATCAAGAAAAATCAAAGAAAGTGGGATAACTTGTAAAAGGGGTAACCATAAAAAACTTAGAAATTTTCTAAGTTATGGAACAAAGTGGCTAGGGTACCAACTTCCAAGGATCATAACTTGAGATCCAAGCAACCATTTGGGTTGATCCAAAGATGGATATGCAGCTTTCATGGCATACTTTAAAAGTGCCAACTACACATCATTCCAATTCCTCATGGATTTTAAGTTATGGAGTGATCAAAATGACAAAAAGTGAAAATGTCACTTTTTTCCAACACTTAGTGAAATTTTCACTAAGTCAAAATCTGTTTCACTTTTTTCCAAATGTAAGGGCATTTTTCACTTGGATCCAAAAGTGTCAAGACAAACTATGATCACACATATGTTGTATCATATGAGAGCTTTCCAAAATGGCCAAGGACCCCACCAAATTCCACTTGAGCCATGAGATATGACAATGGCAATATGCCTTGCTGCAAACTGTCATGGCAAGGCAGATTTGTGCATTTTGCTCGATTTGCCAAATTTTTGCAAATGACAAACAAGTTTATCCATCTGAACACCTCAGGGAGGGACCAATGAGGGACAAACACTGATCCATAAGCCTCCCAAGTCTTTGGAACTAAAAATAGCATGCCAAACCTAAAAAACCCTAAAGAGGGGACAAAACTCCAATTTTGTTTTGGAGCATTAAATGGATGCACCAAGGTGGCATGGACTGGACCATTTCCAACTGAATGAATCAAGAATAAGATCTGAACTAGGGAACCACATCTCTGTGCTCTAACCTCTAGTCAATGGCTAGAGGAGACTTGGATTCCCATTGATTAACATTTGCCAAACCTCTGCTGCAGTTGCCATTCACTATTGCTTGCAAAATAAACTTGCTCTACTGTAAATAGAGCTTATTTATGCTTAGTTTAAGTACACCAAAGCCATCAAACAGATGCTTTCCTCAAAATCTCCTTCTCACTTCCAAATTTGCCTTCCAAAGCAAGTCACCATCGGGTTTTAAGTTTGAGAGCAATTCCAACCAAACCAATCACACACACACACCTCATAAACATCAAATAAAAGTGATCCAAACACACACATAAATTCTATAACACCAAAATCACAAAATCACTTGCCAACTGCCCAAGTTCTTGACAGAGGTGCAGTTGAGGTACCATCTCAAGTTTCAGCTTGTTTCAAACCACTCCAAGCATTCAGACACATCACTTGGCACCTAAGGAAGTTGTGCAAATCATTGGAACCAGCTTGCAACACCTCTAACACAAAACATGATCACCAGCTGCAAGAGGTAAGCCAAAGCTCTTCTAACTCTATGATCCATGCATATTTTGCTGCACAATAATTTTGACATATGTTCATAATCATGCATGAAGTGTTTACCCTCAATCAATTGCTTTGTTTGAATCGTGTATGGAATTTCCGAGTCTTCATGCAAATTTTAGGGTTCTTAAGGTTTCTCTTTGATTTCTTATTCCACACTTAAAATAAATGAAATTAAAGACCATAGACATGATTGTGAGGTGAAAACGAGCAGATTGATATGTGGTTTGTGTGATTTCATCAAGTATTAAGTGAGATTGGAGAGAAAACGCAAATCTGCAGAAACAGAGGGATGGCGCGTGTTCTTGGCATGTTCTTGGCGCCATTTTTTGAATATTTGAATATTTGAATTTTGTGATTTTATTTAATTGATTCAAAAATTAATTTCTCTTTGAGTTTTAATGATTTTGAGTTGATTCTTTTTTTAATAATTCACAAAAATGTTAAAATATTTTATTTCACCAAAAAATCCCAAAAATATTATTTATTTCATATATTTTATATTTTTGCAAAGAATTAATGTTTTATTTGTTTTTTGACATGTAAAATGTTTTTTCCATCTTGATTTTCCAATTTTAATTGGTTTCCAATCATTTTGTGGACTAAAACATGATTTTTGAAACATTAATCCAAGATCACAATTTGTTTTTCACACATGTTTAACAATTTTGATCTTTTTAATTGAATTTTTATTCAATTAAAATATAGTTTTGAAAACAAATTAGGGTTTTGATTAATTCAACCCTCATCAAACTTTTTCAAACACTTTGGGCCTCTACTAGAGTGTAAGACTCAATCCCTTTTTAACCAAAATCTTTTTGGGTCTCAGATATCGTATAAGTCCCTCTGCGTTAAAAGAAAGATCTCGGCGCGATCGCAAGTTCAAAAACAAAACCCTAGGCCTACCCTCGTGTTATAAGCCTCATTTATTTCTTTTAAATCTCTTTGGGCCTCTAATAGAGTGTAAGACTCAATCCCCTTGTACATAAAAAATTTGTGGGCCTCACATATTGTATAAGTCCCTCTGTACAGTTTTCAAAACAACGGTGCAATCATCGTTAAAACTTGGGCCTCGCCTTGTGCTGTAAGCCCCAACAACTTTTCAAAGCACTTTCTCCTTTAATTTTGAATATAATGTTGTTATCAAAACTTTCTTTGTTGAACAACTAACAAAACAGCATGGAAACGCTACAACGGGTAAGTGTTTATCCGCTTTCATTTATCGCTTTCATATGTATATAACTGTATTGTGGGGCTGCTTCACTGTAAGTCTTCTTTCACATCCTTTTATATACTTGTCAAATACCCATTGTGTAATAATATTATAGTTATTTAGAGTTTTCCCCGGCAACTACGTCTAGCACTAGGTAAAGCCTTGTTGGTCACTCTTAAATACAAACAAAACTAGATCCCCCGTAAGATTCCAGATACAGTCTTCCCTTCTCTTGGGGTTAAACAACAGTATTCTCGGCGAATCTTTTCTCAGACTGTCACTCTTAGAAATTGTCAAAGAGACTCTACTCCCCAGAGTTGATCTATTCTCCGTGAATAGAATCTCTTGAGTTTCTTCCAAATTCTCGAACTTTCCTGGAATGATCTCTTCTCTGTGAATTGCATTTCTTGAACTTCTCTTGGTTTGGGGACCCACAGGCTTCCTAAAACCATCCCCGCCTCCTCTTGGGCGTTGTACAAGGACCCTTCGGCTTCTTAGAAGTTCTCATGCCTTCTCTTGGGCTTAATACAAGGACCCTAACGACCTCTTAAAGGTATAAGACAGCATTTAGTCATCCTTTGCTAGAGCAGTCTTTCCAGTGTCAAACCTCTGGCCACTTTAGGGTTGATACTCATCCCTTAATGCCCGTGCCTCCTCTTGGGCATTGTACAATAGATAAAACTCTATACTTGGACAGTCTAAGCCCCCTTGAGCCTCAAAGACATTCTCAAGTTTCCTTTCAAACATAGGAAAAAACACTGATCACTCAGAAACCGGGCCTCTCTCATGAGGGCTCTCCCACTTGGTCCTGCCTATGGATCTAATCCTCAACAGTAAGATAGCCTCCTCTTGGGCTTTGTACAATGACTCTCCCAGCGGAGTTAACCTTTTCAGACTCTCTTGTTGAGTCACTTCCCTTTTAGCCTCTATTTCGGGCTTCGTACGAGACATCAAATTACTCTCTTGTTGAGTATAAAAGATTCTCTTGTTGAGTCAACTTTTAGCCTCCGTCTTGGGCTTCATACAAGACACGTATAAAACACTCTCTTGTTGAGTATAAAAGATTCTCTTGTTGAGTCAACTTTTAGCCTCCGTCTTGGGCTTCATACAAGACACATATAAAACACTCTCTTGTTGAGTATAAAATACTCTCTTGTTGAGTCAATCTCCTTTTAGCCTCTATCTCAGGCTTCGTACGAGACACTAAATCACTCTCTTGTTGAGTATAAAAGACTCTCTTATTGAGTCAAACCTTTTTAGCCTCCGTCTTAGGCTTCGTATAAGACAGATAAAAGTACTCTCTTGTTGAGTCAAACCTTTTAACCTCCGTCTTGGGCTTCGTACAAGATACATATAAAAGCACTTTCTTGTTGAGTCAGTCACTTGTTAGTACTCTCTTATTGAGTAAACCCTTTTAGCCTCTATCTCGGGCTTCGTGCGAGACAACAAATAAAAGGCACCCTCTTGTTGGGTCAATTGCCTCCTCTTAGGCTTTGTATAAGGAAACCTCGGTTGAGTCAATTAACCTTTTAGCATCAAATCTGTGCCTTGCTCACAGCATACAAACATCAACAACTCCTCTTTAGAGATGACAAATTCTCTCTCATCCTAAACCTTTTAGCTTCACATCTTGGACTTTGAACAAGATACAAACCACCTTTAGCTTCATGTCTTGGTCTTTGAACAAGACACCAAAACAACCTTTTTCCTCCCATAGAATAGGAGGAACTACGATCGCTCTGATTTCCCTGTTTCGTTAAACGGGAATACGTAGGCATAAGATTGCAAAAATCTTTGCGAGCATACTAATCAAAAACCCAAAATCCAATACCTTCATATATCAATCAAAAGCATCCGACCTAATCCCTTACCAGAAACCTAGCCCATAATCCCGACACGGTGTTTTTAAACAAATAACCTTAAAAGACGAACCTCCCTTTGATAGCATCTATAAACCAACAATTTTGACTGTTTAAATTCGGTTTGTAAGCAGGGTTAATTGGAGACATCTATTTCCCTTCCTTAATCAGCTCAATAGGATAAAAAATGGATCGAACTGTAGTACCCAAGCGATAGTGATTCGAAACCACAAAAAACCGCACTGCAGAAAATTGGCGACCACAGTGGGAGGCATTCTTTCTATCCTCTTTTAGGGTGAAGGCCCTAAGTTCACAAAACACTACAGAAATGAGGAATCTGCTGGGGAGTCATTATCTGTATAGGATCATAAGACTAGAGGTCTAGGATGATTAAGACAAATATATATACTATTTTTCCTAATTGATATCTGTGTTTATTTTTCTGCTAATGGGAATGTGTGTGATGCCGCATGTGGAAAGATTGAGTATACCCCTAAGATAGGTGATGGCATTATACGGGTAATCTTACGGGGAGTGAATCCCAGTTAAGAGTCCCCGGTCGTTCATCAAACTCAGTGGAGACTCCCGTTGTAGATGCATTGCCTATACGACTTCGGTTGTTGAAAGTAGTGTGGTCGATTGGGTTATCTTAGAAGCTGAGGTTTTTTGTAGACTGAAACCATTTTGTAGTGCGGAAGCTATCAGAAATAGTTGTCACGCGATACTACCCTCATTTGAGATCACTCTAAGATACATCAGCTTGCTGGCGATCCGCTTGCTGTTGTTATCCCAAGAGGGGTCAATGATTTTACGAACAGGTGCAAAAATCACCAGTACAAACCTTTGGGGATGGGTAGAGCCTTGACTTCATGACACCGACCCTTTGACCCCATGTTTTTTCTATGTTTTTGTGTGCTGCATTCATACATTCATTTAAAAAACATTTGAACAAAGAACATTTCTCTTCTAGTCTCTCTTTTTCAAATTAAACTAAGACAATGTTTGCAAATGTCAGAGAAAGAGATTGCTAATGGATTTCGGTAGAAGAAAGACTCACAAGTATACCTTCAAGGTTCCAAAGTTAGAGGATTTAAGAGGTTTGGCTAGGGTGATCACCAACCCTGAGGCTTTCAGAGCCAAGTATGGAGGACTACTGTTTGTATTAAGGGTCCATGTAATTGAGGGAATCCTGTCCGCACTCATTCAGTTCTACGATCTGGTTTATCACTGTTTCACATTCCCAGATTATCAACTGGCACCAATGCTAGAGGAGTATTCTCACCTGACTGATCTGCATATCACTGATCAAGCTCCCTTTTCTAGACTGGAAGAAATTCCAAAAGATCAAACCATTGCAAGAGCAATTTATTTAGACGAGTCAGAAGTCAGGACTCACTTGACCACTAAGGGTGGAATCCAAGGTTTGCCAGCCCAGTTTTTGATAAAGAAAGCCCTGTACTTTTCCAGTATAGGGAATGTGGCTGCTTTCGAGAGCATCTTTGTTTTTCTCACCTACAGGTTATTTTTGTTTCCCAACATTGATAACTTTGTAGATATCAATGCCATTAGGATATGTCTGATTGGAAATCCCGCACCAACCTTACTCGCAGATGCGTATCATTCGGTACACTTAAGGAATTTATACAGTGGAGGAATGATCACGTACTGTGTACCCCTGCTATACAAATGGTTCATTTCCCATTTGCCCAAGTCTGTTGCATTTTGGGATCAAAAGAATACTTTACGTTGGTCGCAAAGAATCATGTATCTTACCAACTCTGACATTGATTGGTACAATCGAATCTATGACGGGATCAATTATTGACCGTTGTGGAAATTTCCCAAATGTACCCCTTATAGGAACTAAGGGGGGAATCAATTATCATCCAATTTTAGTTCGTCGTCAATTTGGATACCCAATGAGGCATGTTCCGCGTAATGCTCATCTGGAAGGTCTTTTCTTCAAGAAAGGAGAAAACGACAGCGCACTAAAGACTGAAATAGTGCATGCTTGGACACATGTTCACAGGAAAGAAAGAGAGTCTCTAGGGAAACCAGACTGTATCTCTGTGGAGCCTTATCTCCACTGGGTACAAACTAGAGCTCTCAAGCTGAGGATGCCTTACCCTCATCAGGAAGTTCTTCCATTAAGGGACTTTGTCCTTTATTTTATGTCTGATATGGAAAAACTTCAGGTTACTCTCAACAAAGTTCAACAGGAGAGGAGGTCTTGGAGGAACAAGTACCGCATTCTCAATGTGGAGTGTAAGAAAATACAGCAGCTATTGAAAGATAAAGATGCTCTGATCGAGATTTAGAGCAACATGCTGTAGAAAATCAGGATGACCAGAGGAATTTGCTCGCTCCTTTCACTTGGCAAAGGAATGACAACCCGACAACGGCTGAAGAGCCCCGATCAAAGAAAAGGAAAGCACCAGAACCAGCACCTGAGCTCTCTTCAGAGAGGACTCAGGATCCATTAGTTTAGATTTCCTTTTGCAGCACTTTGTAATCTACGGTATTTCCATTTCCGCAATCTTTGAATTCAATAAAACGGGGTTCCCCTCCCCCCCCCCCCCACTGTTTGATATTTGCAATCCAATTGTCGAAGTTTATTTTGATTAAACAAAAAAATATATAATTAATAAAATCCTTGCATATCATTCATCATTCTCGCATAAACGCATTCTTCTTCCCTTCGAATCTCACGTTTGTGTCTCGATTCTAGAGTCAAAGTGTCTCATTCGTACAATACTCTGACCAATCGACAGAAAAAGATGGATGATCTCGAGGAAGAGAACAGATAGTTGAGAGAAGAGATCAACACTCTGAAAGAAGATCTGAGAAAGCTTCATAACAACATGCAAGCTCTAGCAGAAGCTCAGATGCAACAACAACGGACTGTGATCTCAGAGACCACATCAACGCCCATAGTGGAGAAATCTGATCCTAGGTACAAAATGCCAAAAGATCGTCCCTGGGGCATGCCACTCAACTATATCCCAGAAGGATATATTCCGCCGATCATAGAAGATCCGGAACTGTAGCAGGAGCCGTTGGGCCTGAAGGTTACAAATTTCGGGAAAGCGAAGATGCCAGGGGCATGACAGCAACTCCTGAAGGTTACAAACTTTGGGAGACACCTAGCGTCACTGCCATGATGACTATAGCACCACCTGTGGTGCACACTGTCCCGGAAGGACAGATTCCACAGATACCTTCTGGTGGAAATGAAAGTATGTTCGATAGAATGAATGGGTTCCAGGAACAGTTTTTGGAGATGCAGAAAGAGCTGCAAGCCATTCGCGGTCAGGACCTATTCGGAAAATACGCCGCAGACCTTTGTTTGGTCCCCAATGTGAAAGTTTCGCACAAGTTCAAAGTGCCCGAATTTGAAAAATACAAGGGAAACTCTTGCCCTCAAAGCCATTTGGTGATGTACGCTCGGAGAATGTCAACTCAGACAAAGAACCAGGACCTACTGATTCACTACTTTCAGGATAGTTTAATCGGCGCCGCACTCAAATGGTACATGGGTTTATACCGCGCTAATATCGCTACTTTCAATGATCTTGGTGCTGCTTTCGTTCAGCAGTATAAGTATAACCTGGACATGGCACCAGACAGAGATCAACTCAGATCAATGTCACAAAAAGACAAGGAAACCTTTAAGGAGTATGCTCAGAGATGGCGTGAAATCGCCGCCCAGATTTGTCCACCTCTTGAGGAAAAAGAGATGACAAAGATCTTCTTGAAAACCTTAAGTTCATTTTACTACGACATAATAGTCGCCAGTGCGCCCAGTGACTTCACCGAGATGGTGGGCATGGAAGTTCGTCTTGAGGAAGCCGTCCGAGAAGGACGTTTAGTTAAGCACGCTGGATCATCAAGTAGTACAAAAAGATACGAAAGTACTCTCCTTAAGAAAAAAGAGCAGGATATTGGTAATACCTCTCTCGGAAAGCAAAGGCGACGTTACCAACCAGTAGCAGCTGTAACTCCTTCTATTAACCCTGCGTCTGTTCCAACGTATCAAGCTCAGGTTGCCCAAAGCCAACCGAATCAACAACAATATTAGCAAAGGACACAACAGCCTCTTCAGCAGACTCGTCCTCATAACAACAACAACCGTACAACGCGACCACCAGGGTTCGACCCTATACCCATGTTGTACGCAGAACTGTTTTCGCTCTTACTGGTCAAGGGGCACGTCTAAACCAAGTCTCCTCTCACAGTACCAGAAAATCTGCCTTTTTGGTTCAAAGCGGATCAGACTTGTCCTTACCATCAAAGAGGACCAGGGCATAACATAGAAAACTGTCTCAGTTTCAAATCCAAAGTACAAAAACTTGTTAGGAGTGGGGTCTTATCTTTCAAAGATACGAATCTGAATATTCTCACGAACCCGTTGCCTCAACACGAGAAAACTGCAGTCAATTTGATAGAGGGAGAGTCTAACAACAGCTATCAAATTCATGATGTACTCTTATTGAGGACCAATCTCGTCAAGATGCATCGCAGACAGAGCGGGTATGACCATATACCACCTCACAACTATCATCAGTGTGATATCTGCTCTAAGAACAATCAAGGATATTCTGTGGTGCAGTCCGCTCTACAGGAATAATTGGATCTCGGATGGATCTAAGAGCACCGAATTCGTGGGGTCAACATGACTTATACAAATTCCAACATCATTCATAGCCACGACATCCATGCAATGAATGTCAACCTGGTGAAAATGCACTCAAGGCAAAGCCAGTATCATAATCTGCCGCGACACGATTACAATTTCTGTCTGATTTGCTCGGTAAACAATCAGGGATGCTCTTTTGTACAAGAGGCCCTCCAGCGTCAGATGGATCTTGGGTGGATCCAGGACTACCATGATAAAAATCTTTATCAGATCAACATGATTCAAATCTTCGATATTCGCTTGATGAATACCAGCTTGGTAGAATTACGCGCTAAGCAAGTCCATCTCGGTTTTCTGACTTCACATAAATATCAAAACTGTAAAGGATGTTGTGAGAGTGACCAGGGATGTGCTCTCGTTCAAAGAACTTTGCAACACTTATTAACCACTGGTGGCTTCCGATCTATCTAGATGAAGACACACAACAAGTCAGTATGATCGACGGGAACCCTACTAGGCGTTATAGTCAGGATGTTCGATCAATGGAAACGGACCTAGTAAGGTTACACTGCATTCAAAGCGGACGTGGCCAGGTGTCGCCGCATAACTATGAACGCTGTAGAGTTTGCTCGAAAAATAACCAAGGATGTTACCTCGTACGAGCAGCCCTTCAAGGTCAGTTGGACCACAAAGAGATTCACCCATGTCCAGTTTCGGGGCCCATCAACTTGATGCCCGACTACTTCGCTGATCAAATCAAATATATTGTTGTAATCTATGATCGCGAGAGGACCAAATATGTTTGTACCATCATCCCTCTGCTTGATGAATCAAAGGTTCTTAGCCAAGAACTGATTGAAGTTACCTCCGACAGTCAGAAAAATCAGAAGGCTCCTGTAGTTATCTATCTACCAGGACCATTACCGTATGAATCAGCTAAGGCGATCCCTTACAAATACGGTGCAACAATAATTGAGAATGGAAAAGAAATTCTATTACCCTCCGTCGTGAATATTGCAGACATCAGTCGAGTAATGCGGAGCGGTCGAATCTTCAACCGAGGAGTTGGAGAACCTAACAAAGAAAAGGAACTTCAGACAGAAGCTCCCAATCCACCAGTCGGTCAGTCCAGTGATCCCGACGTTTCAAAAAACGATGATGAGATGTTGAAGCTCATCCAAAGGAGTGAATACAACATTATTGATCAACTGTTACAAACTCCTTCAAAGATCTCTGTGCTATCACTTTTACTCAGTTCCGAAGCCCACAGAGAGGCTCTATAGAAAGTCTTAGAGCAGGCCTTTGTGGAACAGGATGTGTCAATACGACAGTTCGATAGCATCGTCTCTAACATCACTTCCTACAATAACTTGGGGTTTAGTGATGAGGAATTTCCAGAGGAGGGCAAAAGTCACAACATGGCGCTCAATATTATAGTTAACTGCCAGGACGATGCCTTAGCCAGCGTACTGGTAGACACCGGATCGGCTCTCAATGTTATGCCGAAGTCCACTTTAATGCGACTATCATTCAAAGGATCCCCAATGAGGGGCAGGGAGGTCATCGTCAAAGCATTTGACGGGTCTCAGAAAGCAGTTATCGGCGAAGTCGGCCTTTCCATAACTATCGGTCCTCACACTTTCCAAGTCACTTTCCAGGTCATGGGCGTCCGGGCAGCGTACATATGTTTATTAGGAAGAGCTAGGATACACCAGGCTGGGGCAGTCACTTTGACACTGCACCAGAAACTGAAGTTCGTCAAGAACGATCAACTCGTCACGGTCTGTGGAGAACAAGCCTTGATCGTGAGTAACCTGTCATTATCGACTTGTGTAGAACCCGAGGAGGTTGTTGGAACTCAGTTCCAAGCACTTTCGGTGAGCAATGAGAATCAATCAGAGAGAGGAACTTCGATTTCCTCATACAGAGATGCTCTCGAAGTGATCAAAAGTAACAATACAAAGGGATGGGGACAACTTGTCATTCCTACTGATAACAAAACAAAGAAGGGTCTTGGTTTTTCTTTAACCTGTACCCAGACTGCTATTAACGATGAAAGTCTTCATCCCATTCAGGACTTCTTCCACAGTGGAGGTTTCCTTCACCCAATATCTCAAGAAGTCCATACCATCAATGAGGGTGACTCCTCCGATAGAGATGAAGAGTGGAAGTCCTATCTTAACGAGGACGGTTATATGTCTCAAGGAGGTGCCTACGCCATTTTGCTATCCTGCACAGAGTCCGAGATTTATACCCAAGTCAGATGTCAGAATGATATACGGAGATTGTGATCCAGAAGGATGTCGTGCACCACCAAACTCATTAGAGGAGGACACTCTAATGAAAGACAACTTTGACCACGACTATTATGGCCCAATGGATGGCCTGCCTATCTGGCAGCCATACCCAGGAGACTTGGGGCAAGAAAATCAGCCGAACAATGAAAATCATTTGAGCATCATTGAACAGAATACCTGCATCCCCACCATGTCATGGGACCAACACTCAGGTCATTCAGAAAATATCCAGCATGACGATGAATTGGCAAAGCTTGCAGGACTAGAATTCATCAACTATGCTTTTCCCGAGGTCAACGTCATCGAAAGAGATGACTCCTCCAGTTCCAAAGAAGTGTGGGATACCTTAGGACAACCAAGTGGAAAATACGACTATATGGCCAAGTACACTGCTCCTGAAAGCTCTCGTATCAGGCTCGAAGACATCCAGCCAACTAGATGGGGAGATTTACCCGAGAGCATAAATACTATGTAAAATACAACAGAAGAGTGCGTCTACGACAACTCTGCCTAGGAGACAGATTCCAATGATCCTGCTCCACCAGAAATCAGCGTTATTTCTGAAGACAAATCAAGGAAGGTACTGTTGAAGCTAGAATAGCAGCAAGCAAAAATTTATAAGTAACCCAGTTTTGTCGTCTCCACAGGGATCAGTGCGAGGGAAAGAAAACCATTCAACGGTTTCTATATTTCTAAGCTCATGAATCAAAAGTTCTGGTTTAAAACGAACCAAAAGCAAATGCGGAAAATTAAAGGAACAAAAAGCAAGTAAATAACAAAAACACATTCTTCGGAGGAAAGAAACTCAATAGAGATCACTCAATAACACATGCATTCTTCCGACCATTTCATACACAAATCACGCATTCGTTTAATATCATCACGTATCACTCACAACATACATGTCCTCTCAGCCCCCGCATATCGTAAGTGATTTTATACCAATCAATAACTCCTCTCGGACATCACCAATCAATACAAAGCATATAAAGCCTACATGAATGTTAAGCCTAATCCATCTCTAGAATCAAAACTCAACAGATATTACTATAACATCAATATCAAACTCATGAGCAATTCATATACAAAGCCCTGACCAGAATACCAACATATGGTTAACCCTGCATTCAACTAATTTACCAACTGTATACGAATGTCGTTCTTCATCGCTATTGTCACGCATCCTCGCAATACCGTATCGATCCTACTCATGCTACCCATGCTACTTAATCAACACAATACAACAAAAGATACAATGAATATCAATTCATAAACCCCTGTCAAAAGCTTGCTCATTGACAGATGAAAATCTAAGATTAACGATTCGATATAGGTTTTGTCACGACCCACAAACAATCAATCAAAGACAAACAATCAATAGAGAATCAAAACATATTCATAAACATAGATTAGATGAAATACAATAGGTATCAAGAGATTTACATACCAACATCAACAAAAGAGAACACAAAGAGAAGAAAGGAGAAAAATAAACTTCTCACGGCGTGTCAAAGTCGATCGAAGCGAATCCGACTCCGAATCATCAAGATGCATCATCCAATGTTGTTTCTAAGCTAATCTACTCCTAAAACATGTTTGATGAAGTTGGGAGAAATTTTCCCCAAAAACATACATAAAAAATAGTGTTTTTGGCCATAAATGGTGTTTCAGCCCGTCAAAATTCGCCCGGCGGAATTCTGGGGCGCCCGGCGGAATTATGGCGGTTTATTTTTGCAAGTTCCAGAATTGTGACAGTGTTGTGCCTGTGCTTCCGCCCGACGGAATTTTAGCTTCGCCCGGCGCTTTTGAAGTTTCGCCCGGCGGAATTTTCGCCCGGCGCAGCAGGGGCGAATCACACCAGAAAATTTTGCATTGTTTTATTCGTAACTTTTGAACCGTAACTCTGATTGACGCACGGTTTGAAGCGCTGGAAAGCTTATTCAATGCTCTATACAACAATGGAAAAATCCCATTGCTGGAACACCTACAAAAATAAATGAAAATCAATTAAACTCAATGATATTTACACGATAACGCACTATATACACGAAAACGTAAAGTAAACGTATTTATAAACAAATCGGGTTTTATTCGCACGATATTTACCACAAAGCATTGATAAGTGCAACAAAACATATATACAAAAATAGGTACATTTTGCATTTATCAGGTACCAGACTTTGTGATTCACCGAGGAGTTCGTCGCCAATGGGTCGCTGTTGATGTCCCAAAAGTTTTTCATAAGTCAAAGTAATTGCCGTCTTTAACCTTTCACCTTGCCCAGGTAATACGGATGTTTTGATAGGGCTCACTTTCTGTAAATATCCCTCTTCGATTTGCCCAAAGCGACAGAGTTTTGTTTTATAGGGTTGTAGTTTCAAGAATCGACAGGTTCATAAATAAAATAACGTCGTTCTGTAATTTCCGCAGTTATTGCTGTTTTCTCTTTTCATTTTTTTTTCAAAAAATGGTAATCCTAAAAAAAAACAATTCAATAATAAAAACAAGCAGTTATCAAAAAATACACTGCACACACTCTTGCATTCTCTCTATCTCTTCTAAAAAACAATCATCACGTCATGCAGATTGCTTGTTTTAAACCCCGTTGAAACATACGATCTGATGCCTTCTCCCAACTTTGAATTTCCGGTGTTTGGGGCTGAAGAAGAAGTTGACGACGAAATACCAGAAGAGATCTCCCGTTTACTCAGACAGGAGGAAAGGTCCATTGAACCTCACAAAGAGCCGTTGGAAACCGTTAACTTGGGCTCAGAGGAGGAAAGAAAAGAGGTCAGGATTGGGGCACTGCTCAGTCCAACTGCCAAAGAGAGTTTGATAAATCTTCTCAAAAAGTTTCCCGATGTATTCGCTTGGTCCTATCAGGATATGCCAGGGTTGGATACCAGCATCGTGGAGCATCATTTACCGTTAAGATCAGAATGTCCGCCGGTGAAACAAAGGCTGAGACGGACTCACTCGGACATGGCCATCAAAATCAAAGAGGAGGTACAGAAACAGATTGACGCGGGATTCCTCGCCACGTCAGAATATCCTCAATGATTAGCCAACATCGTACCCGTTCCGAAAAAGGACGGAAAGGTCAGAATGTGTGTCGATTACAGAGATCTAAACAAGGCTAATCCAAATGACGACTTTCCTTTACCACACATTGACATGCTGGTAGACAGTACAACAAAGTTCAAAGTATTCTCCTTCATGGATGGATTCTCGGGCTATAATCAGATAAAAATGGCGCCGAAAGACATGGAGAAAACTTCATTCATTACCCCATGGGGTACTTTTTGTTACAAGGTAATGTCGTTCGGTTTGAAGAACGCCGGGGCAACCTATCAAAGGGCCATGACTACTCTCTTTCATGACATGATACACAAAGAAATCAAAGTATATGTCGATGATATGATTGCCAAATCTAAGACAGAAGAGGAGCATGTGACCCACCTGTCAAAGCTATTCGAGCGATTGAGAAAGTACAAACTCCGCTTGAATCCCAACAAGTACACATTTGGTGTCCGTTCAGGGAAACTTTTAGGGTTCATCGTCAGCCAGAAAGGAATTGAGGTTGATCCTGACAAGGTAAAGGCCATTCAAGAAATGCCTTCTCTGAAAATAGAAAAACAAGTCAGAGGATTCCTGGGACGTTTGAACTACATTTCCTGATTCATATTCCTCATGACCGCGACATGCGCGCCAATTTTCAAATTACTCAAAAAGAACCAGGACAATGTTTGGACAGAGGACTGCCAAACCGACTTCGACAGTATCAAGGAATACCTGTTGAACCCACCGATTCTATCACCTCCAGTGGAAGGAAAACCACTGATCATTTACTTAACAGTCCTAGAGGACTCAATGGGTTGTGTACTTGGCTAACAAGACGAAACGAAAAGGAAAGAGTTTGCCATTTACTATTTCAGCAAGAAATTCACCGACTGCGAAACTCGGTACACTATGCTTGAGACAACTTGTTATGCTCTGGCTTGGGCATCCAAACGTCTTCGCCAGTATATGATTCGTCACACTACTTGGTTGGTCTCCGAAATGGATCCAATCAAGTATGTCTTTGAAAAACCTGCTCTCACGGGAAGGATTGCCCGTTGGCATATGTTGTTATCAGAATATGACATAGAATACCATGCTCAGAAAGCCATTAAGGGAAGTATTTTAGCCGATCATTTGGCTCATCAACCGATTGACGATCAGGAATCAATCGGGTTTGACTTCCCAGACGAAGATGTCATGTATTTAAAAATGAAAGATTGCAATGAACCGCTACCCAGTGAAGGGCCAGAACCAGATTCCCAATGGGGACTAATCTTTAACGGAGCCGTCAATCATTACGGAAACGGAATTGGGGAAATCAGCATAACCCCTCAGGGTACCCACATTCCTTTCACCACCAGACTTACGTTCAAGTGCACAAACAACGAGGCCGAATATGAAGCTTGTATCATGGGTCTCGAAGAAGCAATAGATTTGAGAATCAAAAACTTGGATGTATATGGCGACTCAGCCCTGGTTATCAATCAGATCAAAGGAGATTGGAACACATACCAATCAGGACTGATTCCTTACAAAGATTACGCGAGAAGGTTGTTACCATTCTTCAACAGAGTCGAGTTCCACCACATCCCTCGTGAAGAGAATCACTTGGCTGATACATTAGCCACTCTCTCTTCCATGATTAGTGTAGGTCAATGGAATGAACTACCTAAGATCGACATAATGCGCCTTGAGAGGCCCGCTTACATCTTCACGATTGAAGCAGTCATAGATGACAAACCTTGGTATCACGATATCAAATGCTTCCTTCAGAAATAAGAGTACCCACCTGGGGCATCCGGAAAGGACAGAAGGACCCTCAGAAGGCTGGCTGGAAACTTCTTTCTGAGTGGTGATACACTCTATAAGAGAAATTTTGACATGGTCTTGCTCCGATGCGTAGACAGACCAGAAGCAAACATACTGATGAAAGAAATTCATGAAGGATCCTTTGGCACTCATGCCAACAGACACGCAATGGCGAGAAAAATTCTGAGAGCAGGGTACTACTGGTTGACCATGGAATCCGACTGCTACAAGCACATGAGGAGGTGTCACAAGTGTCAGATATACTCTGACAAAATCCATGTACCGCCAACACGTCTCAAAGTTCTTTCTTCCCCGTGGCCTTTTTCCATATGGGGAATCAACATGATTGGTATGATCAAACCCAAGGCTTCAAACGGAGATCGGTTCATTCTGGTAGCCATTGATTACTTCACTAAATGGGCCAAAGCAGTGTCGTACGCCAATGTAACCCGACAAGTGGTGGTCCAATTTATCAAAAGCAATATCATCTACCGTTATGGTGTTCCAAGCCAGATCATTACTGACAATGGATCTAACTTGAACAATAAGATGAAGAAAGAGTTATGCACTGAGTTCAAGATCGAACACCATAACTCATCTCCCTACCGGCCTAAGATGAACGGATCGGTAGAAGCCGCTAACAAGAACATCAAGAGGATTGATCAGAAAATGGTCGTAACCTACAAAGACTGGCACAAGATGCTACCTTTTTCTTTTCACGGTTATCGCACATCTGTCCGCACTTCAACAGGGGCAACCTCTTTCTCTCTAGTATATGGCATGGAGGCAGTGCTCCCCATAGAAGTAGAGATCCCATCAATCTGGGTATTGATGGAAGCTAAGCTAACAGAGGTTGAATGGTGTCAAAGTCGACACGATGAACTAAATTTGATCGAAGAAAAGCGAATAACGGCGCTATGCCACGGTCAGTTGTATCAACAGAGAATGAAGAAGGCGTTCGACAAAAAGGTCTGACCTCGCATCTTCAGAAATGGAGACCTTGTGCTCAAAAAGATACAATCATTCCTCACTGATTCTCGGGGCAAATGAACTCCGAATTATGACAGCCCCTATGTGGTCAAGAAAGCTTTCTCAGGCGGCGCCTTGAGACTTGCAACCATGGACGGAGAGGAATTTTCCTACCCCACGAATGTTGACGTAGTCAAGAAATACTTTGCCTAAACTAAAAAAAACGTCTCGGTGGATTAAAAACCCGAAAGGGTGGTCCAGGCAAAAATTAGAGACATGATCAAAAATCATCCCGGTGGATTGGAAATCTCAAAGTACAATCCAGGCAAAAGTTAGGGATACTGGCAAGTAACTACGTCCAACAGGGGCAAATCCTCCAGTAGCAGTCATGCCATTCATCAAAAAGCTCCAGTCAAGGTCATCTTCGACAGAAGCTCAGGATGTCCAGAATTCAAAGTTGGAAGAAGGATAGTGGTCGTTATGTTTCAATGTAGCCCTTTTCCCTTAAATTACCATTTTCTAACTTTGTAAATACTCCATGGAATCACGCGCTTAGCTGATTTCCATCCTATCAATAAAATTTGAGCCCTTGTGCTTTTGTCTGTAATTCTTATTTGTTTTAGCTTTACAGAGCAAAATTTTAACATGATTAACGATTCTTGAAATAAAACAAAAATGAATTTACTTGTCAAACTTTTCTGCTTTTAAAACAAAGATGGCAATTCCTTTTGACTGTTGAACATCGAAAGAACATCGATCGCTTCTCCCAAAGTAATCGAGCTTCAAAATGCAAAATCAAAGTAATCCTTCTAAACCAGTGCGCATGAATAAAGGATCAGCTATGTCAGATGCTAATACTCCATCTGATATCCCCGGCAGAGTTCTTACCTCCTAAGCCCGACCAACGGTTGTTCCCCGCAAGGACTATCTCTCCTAAGCAAGGCAAAATTGCTATCGTGAACCAGTGATACTTTTCATCTCCCACCGTGGCCGAGTATCCAGTCGTGTTCATCTACTAGTCTGTATGTCACGTCGGTTTTGTCAGCATAAACATACATACATCATGCATTATTGATTTACATTCACATTCATATTGCATCACTATCACTCTAGTCAGTCTTATTCCCAAGTGGTAACAGTCCTCTCAATCGAGTTGTCAGTTCTTTCCTCGTCAGGAAGCGAGCCATCTAAACGACCTCTCCTCCAGTTTGTTGCTGGATTGAAGTTGGTCCCTTGACCACTTTGATAACTTGAACCTCTGAAAAACAAGGAGACCTGCGACAAGCATCACTCTTCGCCATTGAAGGTGATATCTTCGCTTTCCCAGATTAAGGAAAATCCCCAGAGAAAGCCTCTTAATCAGAGATTCGGCAATACAGCAGTTTTTCTCCGAAAAAATCCGCTGACGAAAAGGTCATCAGCACCTCAAAATTGGATCACATCATATGGCATTTCTCCGAGAAGATCCCGAGAAAAGTATGATGTAATACCCCAAGCGGAAACAGTCTCTCAAGTGACTCATTTTCCCCGATAGAGTCGACAAATGGCGTCTCCAACAGAGAAGTTTGTACACCTCTACAACTCAGACAACTGAGTTCCCCAGCAACTCGGACATCAAAATTTTTTTCTATCAAACGGCATCTCCCCAGGAAAATTCGGCGAGAAGTTTGAGGAAAACCGCTACACATAACGTCCCTTGTCAAGAAAGTTTATTGACAAAAGAAACTAAGACCAGTTCCTTGGTAGAAAACCAGGATCGAGGGGAAGTTTATTTCAGAAACTTAGACCAGTTCCTTGGTATGAAACCAGGATCGAGGGGAAGTTTATTTCAGAAACTCAGACCAGTTCCTTGGTATGAAACCAGGATCGAGGGGAAGTTTACATCAGAAACTTAGACCAGTTCCTTGGTAAGAAACCAGGATCGAGGGGAAGTTTATTTCAAAAGAAAACTGAGACCAGTTCCTTGGCTGAAGACCAGGATCGAGGGGAAGTTTACCTTTTCTAAGCGTCATTGCTTAGCAAAAGAAGAAGGATGCGTGAACTACCATTCCTAACCACCATCAAAATTTCGGGTATTCTGATATTTAATACTCTTGCACCCCGAATGCCCGAATACCTTCGCCATTCACACCTTCGGGTCCAAGAAGATTAAATAGGGGCATATGTCATACCCCAAATTTTGACCACCATGATTTCCCATCATTGTGAAAATTATCATCACGATATGGATGTACCTTTATGCCTCATCAATCTCCTCAAGGAATTGTATAACATTCACCACTATCAAAGATTAGGGTTGCAAGCCCTCTCTGAGATTTAGACAAAGGATCAATCAAGAAATGACATGATCTTCAACTTGTCTAACCTCTCAAACATCCACAAAGGATCAAGAGGACTCCCACATCAAGGATTATGCACAAGGCTGCAATCATTCCAGGGGGATTAAGCAGCAAGATCGACAGTGTCACCAAATTAGGGTTTTGGTCGACCAGGGCCTCCAGATGGAAATTTTCCTCTGGGCATGAGCCAATGCTTAAAAATATAACCTATGATACTCCATGGGACCTTATGGACACAATCATCAAGTCAATTTAACCTCAGGGGCTGCATTTACAAAAAATCAGGAATTAGGGTTTCTTGACCTAATTCACCCCTAAGTTGACTTTTGGAACAAAACATGAGCCAAGACCTCAAGACATGATTTTAGGGTCTCTAATACACCACATTAATCCATTTACAACAATGGATTGATACAAGAAGCTTGATTCTCAAGTTTCAAGTTCATCAGGATCACAGTTAGGGTTTCGCGGAAAAAGTCAACTGTGCCTTTGACTTTTGACCAAGACATGATCCCAAACCTTGGGACATGATTCAATACACCCTATAACACCTATGAAATCAATCCATCAAGTTTTATTTGTGTCAAGGACTTGATTTCATAGAGGATCGCACAGTTTGGAATTCATCTAATAAAAAGTCAACTGTGCCTAAAAGTCAAAGTTTGACTTTTTGATTTTTTTATCAATTATGGTTCCATAACCCTAAAATGATGTTAATTTGTGATTGGAATCATCATTCATCAAGAAAAATCAAAGAAAGTGGGATAACTTGTAAAAGGGGTAACCATAAAAAACTTAGAAATTTTCTAAGTTATGGAACAAAGTGGCTAGGGTACCAACTTCCAAGGATCATAACTTGAGATCCAAGCAACCATTTGGGTTGATCCAAAGATGGATTTGTAGCTCTCATGGCATAATTTAAAAGTGTCAACTACACCTCATTCCAATTCCTCATGGATTTTGGGTTATGGAGTGACCAAAATGACAAAAAGTGAAAATGTCACTTTTTTCCAACACTTAGTGAAATTTTCACTAAGTCAGAATCTGTTTCACTTTTTCCAAATGTAAGGGTATTTTTCACTTGGATCCAAAAAGTGTCAAGACAAACTATGATCACACATATGTTGTATCATATGAGAGCTTTCCAAAATGGCCAAGGACCCCACCAAATTCCACTCGAGCCATGAGATATGACAATGGCAATATGCCTTGCTGCAAACTGTCATGGCAAGGCAGATTTGTGCATTTTGCTCGATTTGCCAAATTTTTGCAAATGACAAACAAGTTTATCCATCTGAACACCTCAGGGAGGGACCAAGGAGGGACAAACACTAATCCATAAGCCTCCCAAGTCTTTGGAACTAAAAATAGCATGCCAAACCTAAAAAACCCTAAAGAGGGGACAAGACTCCAATTTTGTTTTGGAGAATTCAATGGATGCACCAAGGTGGCACGGACTGAACCATTTCCAACTAAATGAGTCAAGGATAAGATCTGAACTAGGGAACCACATCTCGGTGCTATAACCTCTAGTCAATGGCTAGAGGAGACTCAGATTCCCATTTATCAACATTTGCCAAACCTCTGCTGCAGTTGCCATTCACTATTGCTTGCAAAATAAACTTGCTCTACTATAAATAGAGCTCATTTGTGCTCGGTTTAAGTACACCAAAGCCATTAAACAGATGCTTTCCTCAAAATCTCCTTCTCACTTCTAAATTTGCCTTCCAAAGCAAGTCACCATCGGGTTTTGAGTTTGAGAGCAATTCCAACCAAACCAATCACACACACACACCTCATAAACATCATATAGAAGTGATCCAAACACTCACATAACATCTGTAACACCAAAATCACAAAATCACTTGCCAACTGCCCAAGTTCTTAATAGAGGTGCAGTTGAGGTACCATCTCAAGTTTCAGCTTGTTTCAAACCACTCCAAGCATTCAGACACATCACTTGGCACCTAAGGAAGTTGTGTAAATCATTGGAACCAGCTTGCAACACCTCTAACACAAAACACGATCACCAGCTGCAAGAGGTAAGCCTGAGCTCTTCTACCCCTATGATCCATGCATATTTTGCTGCAAAATAATTTTTCCATATGTTCATAATCATGCATAGAGTGTTTACCCTCAATCAATTGCTTTGTTTGAATCGTGTATGGAATTTCTGAGCCTTCATGTAAATTTTAGGGTTCTTAAGGTTTTTCTTTGATTTCTTATTTCACACTTAAAATAAATGAAATTAAAGACCATAGACATGATCGTGAGGTGAAAACGAGCAGATTGATATGTGGTTTGTGTGATTTCATCAAGTATTCAGTGAGATTGGAGAGAAAACGCAAATCTGCAGAAACAGAGGGATGGCGCGTGTTCTTGGCATGTTCCTGGCGCCATTTTTTGAATATTTGAATATTTGAATTTTGTGATTTTATTTAATTGATTCAAAAATTAATTTCTCTCTGAGTTTTAATGATTTTGAGTTGATTCTTTTTTTAATAATTCACAAAAATGTTAAAATATTTTATTTCACCAAAAAATCCCAAATATATTATTTATTTCATATATTTGATATTTTTGCAAAGAATTAATGTTTTATTTGTTTTTTGACATGTAAAATGTCTTTTCCTTCTTGATTTTCCAAATTTAATTGGTTTCCAATCATTTTGTGGACTAAAACATGATTTTTGAAACATTAATCCAAGATCACAATTTGTTTTTCACACATGTTTAACAATTTTGATCATTTCAATTGAATTTTTATTTAATTAAAATATATTTTTGAAAACAAATTAGGGTTTTGATTAATTCAACCCTCATCAAACTTTTTCAAACACTTTGGGCCTCCACTAGAGTGTAAGACCCAATCCCCTTTTAACCAAAACCTTTTTGGGCCTCAGATATCGTATAAGTCCCTCTGCGTTAAAAGAAAGATCTCGGCGCGATCGCCAGTTCAAAAACAAAACCCTGGGCCTACCCTCGTGTTATAAGCCCCATTTCTTTCCTTTAAATTTCTTTGGGCCTCTAATAGAGTGTAAGACCCAATCCCCTTGTACATAAAAACTTTGTGGGCCTCACATATTGTATAAGTCCCTCTGTACAGTTTTCAAAACAACGGTGCAATCATCGTTAAAACTTGGGCCTCTCCTTGTGCTGTAAGCCCTAAGAACTTTTCAAAGCACTTTCTCCTTTAATTTTGAATATAATGTTGTTATCAAAACTTTCTTTGTTGAACACCTAACAAAACAGCATGGAAGCGCTACAACGGGTAAGTGTTTATCCGCTTTCATATGTATATAACTGTATTGTGGGGCTGCTTCACTGTAAGTCTTCTTTCACATCCTTTTATATACTTGTCAAATACCCACTGTGTAATAATATTATAGTTATTTAGAGTTTTCCCCGGCAACTACGTCTAGAACTAAGTAAAGCCTTGTTGGTCACTCTTAAATACAAACAAAACTAGATCCCCCGTAAGATTCCAGATACAGTCTTCCCTTCTCTTGGGGTTAAACAATATGGAACAAATAGAAAGGCAGTATTTTCGACGAATCTTTTCTCAGACTGTCACTCTTAGAAATTGTCAAAGAGACTCTACTCCCCAGAGTTGATCTATTCTCCGTGAATAGCATCTCTTGAGTTTCTTCCAAATTCTCAAACTTTCCTGGAATGATCTCTTCTCTGTGAATTGCATTTCTTGAACTTCTCTTGGTTTGGGGACCCACAGGCTTCCTAAAACCATCCCCGCCTCCTCTTGGGCGTTGTACAAGGACCCTTCGGCTTCTTAGAAGTTCTCATGCCTTCTCTTGGGCTTAATACAAGGACCCTATCGACCTCTTAAAGGTATAAGACAGCACTTAGTCATCCTTTGCTAGAGCAGTCTTTCCAGTGTCAAACCTCTGGCCACTTTAGGGTTGATACTCATCCCTTAATGCCCGTGCCTCCTCTTGGGCATTGTACAATAGATAAAACTCTATACTTGGACAGGGTAAGCCCCCTTGAGCCTCAAATACATTCTCAAGTTTCCTTTCAAACATAGGAAAAAACACTGATCACTCAGAAACCGGGCCTCTCTCATGAGGGCTCTCCCACTTGGTCCTGCCTATGGATCTAATCCTCAGCAGTAAGATAGCCTCCTCTTGGGCTTTGTACAATGACTCTCCCACTGCAGTTAACCTTTTCAGACTCTCTTGTTGAGTCACTTCCCTTTTAGCCTCTATCTCGGGCTTCGTACGAGACATCAAATCACTCTCTTGTTGAGTATAAAAGATTCTCTTGTTGAGTCAACTTTTAGCCTCCGTCTTGGGCTTCATACAAGACACATATAAAACACTATCTTGTTGAGTATAAAAGATTCTCTTGTTGAGTCAACTTTTAGCCTCCGTCTTAGGCTTCATACAAGACACATATAAAACACTCTCTTGTTAAGTATAAAAGACTATCTTGTTGAGTCAATCTCCTTTTAGCCTACATCTCGGGCTTCGTACGAGACACTAAATCACTCTCTTGTTGAGTATAAAAGACTCTCTTGTTGAGTCAAACCTTTCTAGCCTCCGTCTTAGGCTTCGTATAAGACAGATAAAAGTACTCTCTTATTGGGTCAAACCTTTCAGCCTCCGTCTTGGGCTTCGTGCAAGACACATATAAAAGCACTCTCTTATTTAGTCAGTCACTTGTTAGTACTCTATTGTTGAGTGAACCCTTTTAGCCTCTATCTCGGGCTTCGTGCGAGACAACAAATAAAAGGCACCCTCTTGTTGGGTCAATTTCCTCCTCTTAGGCTTTGTATAAGGAAACTTCGGTTGAGTCAATTAACCTTTTAGCATCAAATCTGTGCCTTGCTCACAGCATACAAACATCAACAACTCCTCTTTAGAGATGACAAATTCTCTCTCATCCTAAACCTTTTAGCTTCACATCTTGGGCTTTGAACAAGATACAAACCACCTTTAGCTTCATGTCTTGGGCTTTGAACAAGACACCAAAACAACCTTTTTCCTCCCATAGAATAGGAGGAACTACGATCGCTCTGATTTCCCTGTTTCGTTAAACGGGAATACGTAGGCATAAGATTGCAAAAATCTTAGCGAGCATATTAATCAAAAACCCAAAATCCAGTACCTTCATATATCAATCAAAAGCATCCGACCTAATCCCTTACCAGAAACCTAGCCCATAATCCCGACACGGTGTTTTTAAACAAATAACCTTAAAAGATGAACCTCCCTTTGATAGCATCTGTAAACAACAGTTTTGACTGTTTAAACTCAGTTTGCAAGCAAGGTTAATTGGAGATGTCTATTTCCCTTCCTTAATCATCTCAATAGGATAAAAAAATGAATCGAACTGTAGTACCCAAGCGATAGTGATTCGAAACCACAAAAAACCGCGCTACATGTAGGTGTCAGTTAATTTGACAGTGCGTTCAAATTTCAAAAGGAATGTCCCATTCGAGGATCAATTACATCTATGGTTATCCCTCACCAACTGAAGAGTGAGGCAGTCACAACCCAAACAAGTCAAACAAACCAGTGTCACACGATTTGTTCAAAAGAAAAAACGAAAGCCCGCTAAGTCGAAACTTGAAAACAAGCGACATAGGCAAAAGTTAGGGCATCCCGCTGGACTTCAAAATCGAAAGATTAAAAAAGAATCGGTCTAGGAAAAAATCAGGGAGATCAAAAAACAAAAGAATGAAAAGCGAAAAGGATTGTAAAAAATGAAAAATCCTCGAGCAAAGAACAAGTCGTGTGACCACAGACACCAAAGACAAAAGGGGTGACTCTCACTTCAAAAATCGTGTGGGTTCCCTCTATCCTATTACCATTCATTAACCGTTTTGAAAGGTGAGCTCCTATGTCGAATTAGCTGAACATAGGACTGGAGGACATCAAGGAGAATGGGTGGGTTAAAACCAAACTTTGAGCCTTATATCCTTTCTTTCTTAAACCACGAACCAGGCCACGTTACAACCTTCAAAAGACCTAATTGAAGCAGGGTTGTTTCGAAAGCATATTTCGGTTAAAATCGCGTAAGTTTTGACTCCTAAAAGGATCTTTCTTACCATTCATGTTGGTATCGATGTGACATTCTGATAAGTGATTCATTCACTATATGTCACAACATTTTTCCAGTGAACAAACTTGGATGTCAAAACTGTCATATGCATTGCATTAAAATTATCTGTTCAAAATAAATCGTTTTACTTGCGAGTGAGTATTTGACATCAGGAAAGTTTCTGTAATGAAAAGATTGATCAAAATAAGATGCAAATGCCAGAAGACTCCGTTGAGCAGGGGCAAGTCATCAAATGATCACGCCAAATGGGCAAGCCATTCCAAGATTTAGCTAATCTGGAGCAGCCACGTCGAGAAATCTCTCTAAAGTTTAGCCAAATAGGGGCAATCAAATCGAGATTAGGCAAATCTCTCAAAGATCAATCATTCAGGGGCAAAATCACCTCAAGGCTCGTATCGAGGCAGGCCACCTCAAGAGCATGAGAAGTTATCCTCCCTCAGAAGACGCTTAATCAAAAGTACCTTTTCAAGATTCAGGATACTGGGGCAGAGTATTTCAAATCACTACAAATCATGTCGAGGAAAGTTCCTTCATAAACTATGATGTCTGGGGTAGTTACGTCGAGATCCATAAATAACTTTGAGAGTTTGAATACCCTGGGGCATTTTGAATGCCGGGTTTTCTGTAAAATCCTCTTGAGACCATTTCTCCTAGTAGACCATGTGGTCTGAGACAAATAGGGAGTTCGTTTATGATAATTTGCATGCAGTTGATCAGTAGAAGCGTGAAGCGCCAAAGTAGTTCCCAACATGGGGTTTCTCTTCCTCGGCAGGGCACTAGAGGGTATCGTTCCCCAGTGAGGTATTAGAATTGCTACTCGTCCCCGGCAGAAATAGCCAAGATGGTATTGTCCTCGGTAAAGTGTTATCCCTAGCGAGAGTCCTAAGGTTTGGTTTCCCCAACCGGAGTTGGATTTGTCTTTGCCCCAGCAAGAGTTCAAGTCCCCAGACAAGGTAAAGATGGTTTGTTCTTGCCCTTCAAGCTAGTGGGCATCCTCAGCAAGAGGCTCGTTTGACCTCCCATCCCTAGTAAAGTCTTTCTCTCTCTAATATAGAAGAGCTAGCATCCACAGCTGAGCATCGAGAACCTCTCTCTCCCCAGCAAGAGTGCAGAGATTTTCCTTCCCCATTCAGATTGGTTTATTACTCCCTAGTGAATGTTCAGAAGTCAAACACATCAGACATGATAATGTTGCATCTCCAGAAGGAGACTTGTTTGATGTCTCTCCTTGGTAGAGATCTTATCCTCCCCACAGTTTCGTGGTGTCCATCTTCCTCATCAAGACAGGGATTGCAATTTCGCCATCAAGGGTATGCTACCACCCCCAGTAGGTTAAAGTCATTTCCCTAGTAGCAGGTCAAGTTCAATGATATTCCCCGGCAGGTTTGGTATTATTGACTGCTCACCCCAAGCAGGGTTTGGTGTTCATCCTCTCAACGGTATGATCAACAGTGGTTGACATCCCTAGCAGATTCCAAGTCCAATGGTTATTGGCGCCTTTTCCGTATCAGATCTTTGGGTTCCATCATCATCAGTTGTCATTCTTAGTCCCCAACGGAGTGGGAGTCCTCTTCAGGTTTCATCTTCAGCAGAGGTTGAGATCAGGAAGGCCGTTCAATTTGTCCTCCTCAGCACGGTTTGTGACCCAGAGGACAATTCAGTTTGTCACCCCCAGTGGAGTTGCCTTCATAATCCTCAGCATTTATTTTGCTGAGGAGCCTCTTTGCATCTTGCATGTAGTAATCATCGCATCCTCAAAACGCGTAGCATTTCCATTTGATATGGAGCATTACGCCATAGAAAAATTCAAACATATGCATTTGAAGCATAAGCCATGTTTGGATATTATCGTTGCCAGACGTCCCCCAACAAAAGTGGTTTAACTCAGGAGGTTCAATCTTACCTTATCCCCGGTGAAGTTGCCAATAAGCCCATTCATCTCACGGGTATTCCTCTGCAGAATTGTCTGTTCAGACTTCTCTTCTCCCCAGCAGAAAATAATGTGACTGTAGCCCCAGACAGGTGCTTTAACCAATCCTTAGGGTAGTAAATCCGTCACTCTTACCCTTTTGATCGTCCTTACCTAGCAGAGTCGTCTGACTAGGACTCCATCATCCCCTCAGAGTCGTCCCTCACACCCATCGTCCAAGGTTTGGATGCGTTAATCTTGATGTTTTCGAGACACTGTCCTTTCAACACTCGTCCGTGTTTGCTTCATGTCCTCAATACTTTGTTCGTATTGATCCCCTATTTCTTTCAACACTCGTCCGTGTCTGTCTCACTTTCGTCAATATTCATCCATGTTGATCTTCAACACTCGTTCGTGTTTATCCCACTTTTGTCAATATTCGTCCATATTGATCTTTCAACACTCGTCTGTGTCTGTCTCACTTTCGTCAATGTTCGTCCGTGGTCTTTCAACACTCGTTCGTGTTTGTTTCAGGTCGATCAATACTCGTCCGTATTGATCCTAGAATCTTAGACACTCGTCTGTGATCTTTCAACACCTGTCCGTGTTTGTTTCAGGTTAATCAATACTCGTTCGTATTGATCCTAGAACGTTTTAGACACTATTCTGTGATCTTTTAACACTCGTTTGTGTTTGTTTCAGGTTAATCAATACTCGTTCTTATTGATCTTAGAACGTGTAGACACTCATCCGTGGTCTTTCAACACTCGTCCGTGTTTGTTTCAGGTTAATCAATACTCATTCGCATTGATCCTAGAACGTGTAGACACTCGTCTGTGGTCTTTCAACACTCGCCCGTGTTTGTTTCAGGTTAATCAATACTCGTTCGTATTGATCCTAGAACGTGTAGACACTCGTCCGTGGTCTTTCAACACTCGTCCATGTTTGTTTCAGGTCAATCAATACTCGTCCGTATTGTTCCTAGAATCTTAGACACTCGTCCGCGATCTTTCAACACTCATCCGTGTTTGTTTCAAGTTAATCAATACTCGTTCATATTGATCCTAAAACGTGTAGACACTCGTCCGTGGTCTTTCAACCCTCGCCCGTGTTTGTTTCAGGTTAATCAATACTCGTTCATATTGATCCTAAAACTTGTAGACACTCGTCCGTGGTCACTCAACACTCATCTGTGTTTATTTCACGTTAATCAATGCTCGTTCGTATTGATCCTAAAACGTGTAGACACTCGTCCGTGGTCTTTCAACACTTGTTCGTGTTTGTTTTAGTTTCATAAATACTCGTTAGTATTGACTCGGTATTTGTAGACACTCGTCCGTGTTCTTGCAACACTCATCCGTTTTTGTTTCAGTTTCGACAATACTCGTTCGTATTGATTCTGGATTTGTAGACACTCGTCCGTGTTCTTGCGACACTCGTCCGTGTTTGTTTCAGTTCCCTTAATACTCGTCCGTATTGATCCTTATTTCTCTCGTCACTCGTCTGTGTTTATCCCCAGCGTAATTAAGCACCCGTCCTTGTTTCATTCCGTTTCAATACTTCGTCCGTATTGATTTTGACACCCGTCTGTGTTCATAGTTTTACATCTCTTGTTATTAGTTCCCCAGCGGAGTCGTCCCTCCCTCGGAGGTTGCGAATTTGGTGTGGTTATTTTGATATTCAATCTTCTTCTTGACACTCGTCTGTGTTCGTATTTCGCTGATATGCGTAAGTATCATCTTTCGATACTCGTCTGTGTCATTGACTAAATCATTTGTTCATGTTTATCATCTTTCTTTGATACCCGTCTCTATCATCTTTTGATACTCGTTCGTGTCATTAACCCTAACACTCGTCCGTGTCCATCTTTCCTTGATACGCGTCTTTATCATCTTTTGATACTCATTCGTGTCGTTAACCTAAGTATTCATTCATGATCGTCCTCATTCTTTGGCGCCCGTCTGCGTCGTTTTCTACCCCTAACGGTTTTGCAATCTCACTTACCCTTTTCACCCCAGTAGAGTTTTACACTCGTATGACCTTCTACCCGTATTTTATACCCCCGGAGCGCAAATTTTCAGTTTCTGTTGGTATTCAATCCCAATTTACCTCGGACGCCTGAAAGCTGGTGCTTTCATCCCTTCAGGTCCACAGTTGATTGAATAGGGGCAGCTGTAACACCTCAAAATTTGTCCTCCTATTTATACCATCAATAACTGGCTTATGTTTGCATTCATCTGCATCTTCCATTAGGTCATATTACTCATAATCATTCA
Organism: Lathyrus tuberosus; assembly: GCA_022829125.1. Classification (NCBI taxonomy): domain Eukaryota; kingdom Viridiplantae; phylum Streptophyta; class Magnoliopsida; order Fabales; family Fabaceae; genus Lathyrus; species Lathyrus tuberosus. Next base: position 13,418,084 of record JALAZF010000123.1, on the reverse strand, counting down.
TTTGCATTGGGCTCCTAAGGCGTGGGATCAAGGTTTTATATGCAGGCTCGAGTTTCTTTTGTTGTGAGATTCTCAGCTTCATTCAAGTTGGAATTCCAAACATCATGAGTGTTCTCTTATCAAGGCTTAAGCATGTTAAGTTTGAAAACAAGATTCATGTGGAATATAAGTTACTTGGAATTTAAGATGTCCATCATCATAATTCAAGTTCACCATAATCCATCCTTCGAATTCAATTACCCATATCCACGTTTTCCAATAACCAAATTCATTTTAGCCGTTACATCATTCATATCCAAATTCAATCCCTTTCACCAATTTCCAAAGCCAAATATCCTAAATCAAACCCATAACTAGAGATTCCATATTCATATCCAAAATTCCAAATTACTAGACCATATAAATCCATACATTTCCCAATTCAAGCTTCATGTCATAATTATAATGTAAGCTCTCTAAAGGAAGCTACCAATGTACAAGTCAAGTTCATTACATACTGCCTGTTACAATTTTACATGTCACAATCCTAATTTAAAGCTAGTTCTAAGCTAATTACTTCAATCTTTACATGCCTATGCAATTCCATTCTTCATGCCATTGCTTGCCTTCAATCCAAGCCTTGCTTCAATTTCTTTCATCTAAGTCGCCTTGCATCGTGGACAGAAAAGATCAGCAAGCGTCCAAGTTGCTATTAACCAAAACCTGCATCACATGTAAATGAGAAGTCATACACATTTCGAACCAAATTCGACATGTTGCAATAAACATTTAAACATTCCATACTTCACTAACTGTCCTAAATTTTTTATCCAAGCTCTCTCTGACTTTATTAACAGTCCCCAAACTAGCATTCACTGGTTCTAACTATCACATTTACACCAATCATAATCTCAATAACTTCTAACCAAATTTGAATTCGACTTTTCAACCAACCAGAGGCTAACTTACAGTTATGAATGAGAGGCTTCAATGCTCCTTCGAGCTTCTTTGGGATTGGGACACTTGAGAATAAATCAGAACTCGGATCTGCCAAAAAAAAGAAGAAGAAGAATGTTTTAACTAAGCAACATATTGAGATACCTTGTAGACAGATGAAACAGAACATAGGATACTGTCTATACCAGGTCCAATATCATAAAAGAGGAGGTTTTTATGTGGAGTTGATTTAAGTGAAGTGTACATGGACAAGAAGCTCCAATTCAGAAAGTAATCAACCAAAAACGATTTTCTCGAGTTGTACATTTCCTCGAGACAGCTCATCAAACCTGCAGCAAATAGAGAGAAAATTAGTGTCACTGGGTCTAAACTTTAACCTAAAATGTTCATACAAATGCTGTGACTAAAATGGGAAGCTGCCTGGTTGTTCAATTGGGCACATGTTATCCGATATTGTTGCATGTCATGGATAAAGTTAAAGGGTTCATTACCTCAATTCCTGGAGTTATGGTTGGTCTTTTCTGCTCCCAGGCTTGTCTAAACTACGCTATGGTGAGGCTGGAAGCTCACAATATCATCGTAGTTGGGTTATCGTTCTTTTCCTCTCTTTCTGTATCGGCCTACTTTCAACAATACGGCATTTCTCCGAAATCCAATGTGCTTGTGCCAAGTTATTTCCAGTCGTAAACCTGTCAAGTCACAAAAGGAGATTACATATCAGAAACTTCATAGCAGAATTTAGAGCATATTGTTGATGTTGCTTCGTACCTGGAAGTTAAGAGAGAGGGTCAACTTCAAAAGTCGTTAATAGAGTCGACGCAAATAAAGATAGCAGCTGCAATTAGCAAAAATGTTTTGGAGCACCTTGTCCTAGAAGGCAGTATATTCATTGGTGAAATCAGCCTTAGAGGAGAGCTTCGCATGGTTCCTGGAATCAACAAAAATACACACCAAAAAAAGAAATCAGAAAAACCCAACATTCCTAACTCACTTTCATACTCCCATAACCAATTGATAACAGAAACTCACTCTAACAAAACCCTTAACCAAAAATCCATAACAGAATTTGTTCCCAACATTTCCTAACCAATCCAATTCTCCTGACCAAATTTCTAACAGATAGATTCTATAACAAAAAACTTCCTAACTAACTTAACCGTCACAAACCAACCTAACCATATCATAACTTCCCTAACCATCATAACAATTCTTCCAACTAACTTTTCATGATCTCATAACCAACTTTCAAAACAGTTGCAAATTAACTAACTATTACAGAATAACAAACTATCCTAAAAGATTTTCAAGTTTGAAGCTAAACTCATAGGATCTCTATAAATAAAACAATCATCTCCACAGTTTTTCTTCTTCGCTCCCTAATCATTTTTCTCTACATTCATCATTCTGGAACTGGTTCAGAAACTCTTCTTCCTCTGACACTCTCCATCCTTCACCACTTTCATCTTCATCTTCATCAATCTACAATCTCCCACTCAAAAACTTTTGCGGTTCCTTCATCTATTCTCAAAACTCAGCCATCCAACAAAACCTTCATCATCTTTATTCAACCTGAAAATCAAGAACATGATAATTCAACACAACTTCAACAAATCAATTCAAGGAATATCAACAACAACGATTCAGAAGCAACATCAACATCAATCTTCAATAACAACTCATATGCAACATGCAATTCGAAGCACTTCTCGCAGCAGAACGTGTAGCCACATCAACAATTGGCGCGCGTGCAAAGAAAATGAGAAGAAGAAGTAGAAAGAAGATCCATCACGAGAGCATACCTGAGCTTCCAACCGTTGTCAGAGGATTCATTCTCGCCGGCACCATTTTCTGGTATGTTTCATCAGCTTTTACACGATCCTCATCTTGCTGAACCATAAACGCACCTTAGTGTTCTCCTTTGTCTGAGTTATAAAGTTGAGATAAGGTTGAGAATGGATCAAGAGAGAAAAAAGACAGACACGCTTTGCATTAGGAGAGTTAGAGGATGTGTAGACCGAGTTTGAGTGAGATGTAATAACGAAGGCTCCGCCGCCGCCGGCGTAAGGCCACGGCGAGGCAGAAAATTTGATCGCTGATAACTTAAGCGAAACGGTGAAGGGAGATGACGAGGGAACAGGGGAACGACGACGGCTGAATTTCGAAAGCTGAGAAAATGACAAGGACGGCGCGGTGGATTGGTTACACAACCGGAAAAAGATTCGCGGTGCAGAAGAATGGAGAAGCATCTGAGACTTAGGGTTTTTCTTGTTGCTATATCCTATTCCAAGAGATGACCCGTGAAGTTGAATTGGACCTTAACTCCATGGAACTTGGATTCACACCATCCTATTGCACACAGCCCCCACGGTTAATTTTATTTTTTTTTATTTCTAATTGTTGATTTTGTTCCTAATTATGGATTAGAATATAATTTTGATTAATCATGTTTAATTAGACTAGTTTCTAAGTTGTTAGAATTAGATAATTGGAATATTAATATTAGTTTTAGAATTAGATTTCTAGACTTAATATAACTTTAGAATTTGATATTGATTTTGGAAATTAACCTTGATTGTAATTGACTTTTGACGTTGATTAGGTCCTTGTTAATTGTAACTAGTTTTTTTTTATTATTAATGTTGGCAATTGTTTAATAATTTTGATGGTTGTGGATAATTCCCTTGTTAAATTGTTTTGTCGATTAATATCTCGATTAGTTTCTTGAAAATTTTAATGGTGTTAATAATTTTAGTTAATGTGTGGATTAATTTTGATTAAGGAATTGACCAATTTCGAATAAGTGTTCATAAATTTTTGGATAGCCTCTCGTGGAGTAACTTTGGTGAGTTTTCTCGAATTAATTCCTTTAGACTAATTTTGATGGATATCATCGGGCTTTGTGTGATTAAGCTTGAGGTGATGAATATTCTCGTGGTTTAGTTTAAATTTTAATGTTTTGTGATTATATTTGATCTTTGCTTGACACTTTAGATATTATTAATGCTTGCTTGATCTTAATGATGCGTATTCGATTGACAATGATTGCTTGATCTCATTGAGGTACGTTTCTTCTTGCGCAATAATTAATTGAATGAATGTAAACGTTGCTGCTACATACATAGCTGCTGTGAACAAAGTGTGCTGTAAAATGTTGTTATTCTGTCTGGTTGCATACATATCTGTTCTGTTCTGGAAATGGTACCTGTTATAGGTTATTTTTGCTTGTTGCTGGTTTTTATAGCTATGCAGGTGCTGGAGTGTTGTTGTTGCTGCTGTTTATGGTTTATTGCCTTGTTTTATTGTTTTTATTCATGAAGGGTGAAGAGCATTTGGTTCCATGTCTTTCACGGATCTGTTCCGCTTTCTGACACTTTTGCTCATTTATGCTAGATTACTAGAAGTTTGTCGGTTTGCTTATACTTTGCTTGCGTTGCTTTATATTGCTATCCGTTCAGTATTACTCCCCCTCTCTTTTACTAATTCCGCATTTTCTTATTTTGATGCCATGAGAAGTAGAATTGGGAGTCCGTGCCACTTGGCCGACAATTCTGGAAGTCCTCAAAGGAGGCTCTGTTTGTGATTGTTTACTTTTGTGCCAAAGACCTCAAAGAGGCATCCCATTCCCCATTTCTCCGAAAGGTCCTCAAAGAAGGCATTAGGCGGAATGAGAGTCCGCAATCGACTCCCGCCATTTCTAGTCCCAGGTCGTTCTTAGCTCGCATTTCATGTTGATGCTTTGAACATAGCTTACTCTTGTTATCGAGTCGGTCAAGTGGAAAAGGATTTTGCAATCAAACCCCCACACCTTGTCTATAGCTCGCATTGACCGATGTTGATGCTTATGTGGTCTGATTCACATCTTCCCCATCCTTACTCTGCTCTCCATGGTTCTCGATACCATTGGGTGAGTACCCCTATTTCCCACAGCTAGCTTGTTTGCCTCGGTTGATATGACCTCTTGGCTAAAGCTCCTCATTTTCTTACTTTGATTGTGTGACATTATTGTTGACTGACACTGCTTACTCTCTCGTTTGCATTTAGTTCATTTTGTTTATGGATTGAGTTACATAATGTTTACTTGTCTATTCACATGATCCCCTTAGGATTCCTAGCTCCACTTAATTTTTGATTAAGTCAGAGGTAGGAGAGACATTAGGATAGCAATTCATGCATGACAACATTAGTTAGATTCCCCTCTTGATCCTGACCTTAGGACCATCATTGCATGTTAATTTGTAGGACCTAGTTTCCCGTAGACTTTTCGCGAGTCTCACTTTTCTCTCGCACCTATGCGATCGAGACCGTTCCCTGTGTTCCGTAGGAGCGTGAACTACAGATGCTCTGATTCCTCTTTCTCGTCCGATTGAGGATACGTAGGCACGAGATGCGATATCTCAGCGAGCACACTAACAAATAACTTTCCTTTTCTCTCGCTCTCGTACGATCGAGACGTTAACCAATCAATCAATCAAACCCTTTTCTCTCGCACGCGTGCGATCGAGACTTTTTCATCAAACAAAACAACCGACCCCTAGGTTGAACTACGACTGCTCTGACTTCCTCTCTCTGGTCAGATTGAGGATACGTAGGCACAGGCGCGACGCCTGGCGAGCAACCTTCCCCCCACAAAACCGTAGTCCGAACTACGTTGATTCTGACTTTCCCACACCCGAGGGAATACGTAGGCCTAGGACGGCGATGTCCTATCGAGTCACCTTTTCTTTTCTTTTTCCTCGTTCCTTTATTTTCATTTCATTCTATTCCGTTTAGCAGTTGAGCTTCAGATACCCTACACCCTTTGATCGATAACAACAAGCGTGGATCCCATCGAGTACGATGGACGCGAGGGGGTGCTAATACCTTTCTCTAGCGTAACCGACTCCCGAACCTAGGCTATGGTTGCGACGACCATTTTTTTCCCTTAGTTGAGGTTTTATTTGATCGTTTCCTTTCCCTGCGTCGGGATAAATAACGTTCAGTGGCGACTCTTCTGTTCTTTTCCGCCGGTTGATTTTCGCAGATGCGACACACGGGTATCACTCCCTCGGTTCTGTAGGCTAACCGGAAGGGAGTCTCCCCGGTGGTGGAGTGTGGGGTTGTTCAATAGGCCCAGAGCACACTATGTAGCTCCTCGGCCCATCTCTTTTTGGCTTCGCCTAGCCTTCTTTTGAGACCTCAAAGGATCACCCTGTTCGCGGCCTCTGCCTGCCCATTAGTCTGGGGATGCTCGACGGAGGTGAAGTGTTGCTTCGTACCTAATTTGGCGACGAAGTCTTGGAACTTCCTGTCCGTGAATTTGGTTCCATTGTCGGTCACGAGGGCCTGGGGTACCCCGAATCGTGCGAGGATATTTCTTTTGTAGAAACAAAGTATGTTGAAGGCTATGATCTTGGCGAGAGCTTCGGCTTCGATCGACTTTGTGAAGTAATCGACGGCCACAATCAGAAATTTATTTTGGTAAGACCCTATTGTAAAGGGGCCGAGTATATCCATCCCCCACCAGGCGAAGGGCCAAGGCGATGACATAGTCTTCAACTCGTTATGGGGGGCTAAGTGCATGTCCCCGTGGCGCTGTCATCGGTCACATTTCTGGACATGTTCCTTAGCATCGTGCTGCATGGTCAGCCAGTAGTATCCTGCTCGCAGGGCCTTTCATGCCAATGATCTCCCTCCCGAGTGTTGCGCGTTGATGCCCTCGTGAATTTCCTGAAGAACTTCGGGGACCTTGTTCTCCTCAACGCATTTCAGGAGGGGGATGAAGAATCCCCGTCGATAGAGCTTGTCTTCGACTAACTCGTATGAGCAGGCTCTTCGCTTAGTAACGCTGGCCTCCTTGCTATCCCCAGGCAACTCCGCCGCGGTGAGGTAATTGTATACTGGGGTCATCCAGCAGCTGCTGTCTCCAACGGCGTTAACATCGAGCAACCCTTATGACTTCTCAATACTTGGTCGAGCGAGTATCTCTTGTATGACAGATTTTTTCCCGCCTTTCTTTCTGGTGCTAGCCAGTTTCGACAAGACATCTTCCTGAGTGTTTCATTCGCGAGGGATGTGCTGGATTTCCCACACGTCGAACTTAGTTATCCTCTCTTTCACCAGCGTCAGGTACTCGACTAGGAGATCATTCTTGGCTTGGTATTCTCCTCGTACTTTGGATGCCACGAGTTGGGAATCTGTGAAGATCTTCACTTCCTTGGCACCCAAGTCTTCGGCCAACCGTAAGCCTGTGAGGAATGCCTCGTACTCGGCTTGGTTGTTCGACGTGGGGAAGGACAGGACTAGAGATACCTTAATTAAGATTCCTTTCTCGTTCTCGAGGATGATACCGGCGCCACTACCCAAGGAGCTGGATGCTCCATCAACGAAGATGGTCCATTTATGCGCCCCGATAGGCTGGGACACTAGAGGCGTTATTCAGCCACAAAATCAGCCAGGACCTGTGCCTTGAGGGCCTTCCTGTCCTCGTAGTGGATGTCAAACTCAGACAGCTCCAAAGACTATTTGATTTGAGCATTCTATCGCCCATGTCTTTCCGGTTAAGCAATTGTCTTATGGGCTGGTCTGTTCGCACCACTATCGTGTTGACCAGGAAGAAATGCCTTAGTCTCCTCACAGCATTGATGAAGGCGAGAGCGACCTTCTCGATTTGCTGGTACCTGAGTTCTGGCCCTTGCAAGGCCTTGCTCATGAAATATATGGGTTTTTTCCTGTCGGGTGTTTCACGAATGAGGGCGGCGCTAATGGCTTCGCTGGTGACGGAGAGGTATAGGTACAACGTCTCCCCATTATCTGGTCGTGACAAAATGGGGTTTTCAGACAAGGCTTGCTTGAGGTGGATCAGATCCTACTCTCATTCCTCTATCCACTCGAATATGGCTTCCTTTCTAAAGAGTTTAAAGAAAAGCAGAGCGTGTTGGGCAGACTTGGCCATAAAGCGAGAAAGTGAAGCGAGCATCCCGTTGAGGGATTGTATGGATTTCTTCGACCTTGGCATGGAGAATTCAGCGAATGCCCGACATTTGTCAGGGTTTTCCTTTATCCCCCTCTCGGTGAGGTAGATGCCAAGGAATTTCCCTGCCTGGACGCCGAAGGTGCATTTTTCTAGGTTAAAATGCATTTTGCATTTCCTCGCTTGGTCATAGACCTTTTGCAAGTTGTGTGATCGGATTCCTCTTGGGACTTCACGATCAAGTCGTCCATGTATACTTCGAGCATGTCCCCGATTTCTGATCAGAATACCTTGTTCATCATATGCTGGCATGTGGCCCCAGCGTTTTTCAGACTGAACGGCATTACGTTGTAGTAATAGTTCCCCGACGAGGTCATGAACGCGGTATATTTCTTGTCCTTTTCGACCATGGGAATTTGGTTGTATCCCGAATAGGCGTCCATGAAGCAGAAGAGCTTGAAGCCTGCAGAATTTTCTACGAGCTTATCTATGTTGGGCAGAGGATAAGCATCCTTCGGGCAGGCCCAGTTAAGATCAGTATAATCAATGCATATGCACCATTTTCCATTATTTTTCTTGACAAGTACAATATTGGACAGCCAGGTTATATACAAGTTTTTCGACAGCCTGTGCCTTTTCATCAGATTGCTTGCGCCTGCGCTGTACGATGACTCGAGCAGCTGGGTCGATGGTCAGTTGATGGCATGCAGTCTCAAGGTCAAGGCTGGGCATGTCCACGACGCTCCAAGCAAACAAATCTGCGTTGTCCTCCAAGCATTTCTTCAACTGCTGCTTCACCTCGTCGGGCAGACCTGCGCCTATCTTCACCCATTTGCTCGGGTTATCTCTGAAGGTGATGACCTTAAATTCCCCGTCAGGAATCGGACGCATGATGGTCGATGCAGGGGAGCTGCCTGATGCTGCCGAAATGCCTTCGTTCCCGTCTTCCTCGCCTTCTTCAGAAATCTAGTTGTTGAGGCCGATTGTGTGCACTAGGAGAGCTGGCTTCTTGTCAGGCTGACTTCCTTCGCCGGGATGGTCTTCCTCCCTTGCCCTCTTGGCGGCCTTGGATGCTGTACCGATTGAGCTTTGTCCTCAGGTAGCTGCTTCAAAGCATCTCCTCACAGCTTCTATATCCCCGTGCAAGGTCGCGGCGTGGCCCTTCTCCGTATAGTACTTCATCTTGAGATGAACGGTTGATGGGACGGTGATAAACTCCGCTAGGGTTGGTCTGCCCAGGATACATTGGTACAACGATGGACAATCAACTACCAAAAATTGAGTTTTAAACGACTTTGATGCCTCCTCTTCCCCGAATGTGACGGGGAGCTCCAGATACCCCCAGGGTCTGGTGGTAGCTCCATTAAACCCTTGGAGATCTAATCCAATATACGATGAGAGGTTCTTCTGGTCGAGCTTCAATGCCCAGAATAAACCGGTGTACATGATGTCCATATAACTGCCCTGGTCGACCAAGATCCGTCTGACATCAGTGCTGGCCAGCCTTGCCCTGATAAGCAGGGGAATGTGTGAGTTTAGGGAGCCCTCAGGCAGTTCTTCATGGTAGAATGTGATTGGCTGAGAATGCCCCTGAACCTTCTCGAGTGTGGATAGCTGATCGGGACTGCAGTCGATGAGCTCGTCGAATTTTCTCTTGACCGACCCTAATGTGAGCTCATTGTATCCGCCACATGAAATGAATATTTCCATGGGGAAAGTCTCCCAGGCACTGTGCGCGGATACCTGGGGAGGATCCTTGAGGTAGTCGGGGATGACGAAGTCCTCTGGCCGTGTGATTGACATGGCGACCTGCGGGGGAGGACTGGGTGGTGAAGACTTCGTTTCCTTCTTGGTCTCCGAAGTATCTCGTCGGGAGGATTCACCCTTTTCGTATACTGCTTTAGGTGACCCTCCTTGATGAGGATTTCAATAGTGTCCTTCAAGTGCACGCAGTCTTCGGTCACGTGGCCGTGGCTGCGGTGGAAGCAGCAGTATTTACTCTTATCTGTGTTGCCCTTTGACGATGTTGGCTTGGGTAACCGGACACCCCCCAGCTTGAATTCCACATTTATGCATTTGGAGAGAATGCGCTCGCGGGGAGCTGTCAGCAAAGTATATTCCGTGAAACGACCAGCAGGTCCCTTGCCTTCACGAGGATGATCGTCTCGTCGTCTCTCTTTATCGCACCTGGGTGCCTCTGACTCGTCTTTTTTTGTTGCCCGAGAACTCTCTTGATCCCTAGAGTCCCAAGCTTTGTATACGACCTCTTTCTCCTCGTATTGTATATACGCTTGAGCTTTATGGAGTAATTCAGCCAAGGTGCGAGGGATCTCTATGCCTACCGCCTTGCGAAATTTGCTCTTCGGTCTCAAGCCCTTTTCGAGGAGATATTTCTTCATATGGTCCGTGGTGCGGACCTCAATAGCCTCCTTATTAAAACGCTCGATGTACGCACGCAAGGGCTCATCCTTGCCCTGTATGATGGCTTCGAGCGTGGACTCCGACTTGGGATGACGTCGGGAGGCAGTGAAGTATCGGGCGAATTGGTTCTTTAGATCCTTCCAGAACGTGATCGAACCTCGGGGAAGCCACTTGTACCAGGCCATGGCCCCCTTCTTGAGAGTGATGGGGAATAGCCTGCATTTAATAGCCCCGCTCACATTATGATAGTGGAGCATTGCTTTGATATTTTCTATATGTTCGCCTGGGTCGGTGGTCCCGTCATAAGTGGCTAGAGGAGGTGGCTTTTCCAGCCCGCAGGGAATGTACGTGTCCATGATCTCCTGAGATAGGGGTCCATGGACATCGTCATCACTGCTCGCACTGGATGACCGACAGGGGGAATTGTTGTGTCTATGACTTCTGCTGCGTCGAGGAGAATGTCTACGCGACTTGCAGTGCTCATGTTGGCTCTTCGAGGGCCTGGTCCTCTTCGGGGTAGGTGAGCGTCTGGATCTCTGCGGAGGAGATCAGTGTCATCTTCTGGCAACTCCTGAATCAGGTTCTTCCGATCTTGACCGTCCCCTGACGGGAGAAATGCTCCTGGATCTGTCCCGCCTTCGCTTATGAGGGGGAGACTGCGGACATGGAGAGGGGCTGCCAGGCTTCTGTGAAGGACGTTGCTCCTGGAGAGCGTGCTCGAGCATGTTAATCGTATCGCACTGTTGGAAGATCAGGAAGTCGGAACTGTTGAAAGAGGCGATGTGGGTAGCAGTGTCGGGGTCAGCGTTTTGAGGGACAGGTATAGGCTCAACGACGTGACCAGCGGTCTGTGCGCGAGGCTTGACGTCGTTAGAGACCGAGGATGCACTCTTCTCGTCACGGTGATCGTTCTCCATGATAACAGCTCTGGGGATGGGGTGGTCGGCATTGTCTTGCACAACGAAGACAACAGGATCTTGATGGGCATCGTCATTTCTGTTGGAGGCCATGATGATCAAGTGAGTTTTGGAAAGAAAGCTTTGGTCTTTTTGGTGAAAAGATGAGGTATTTTGAATCAAAAAGACGGGGAAGCAGTATGTTCCCACAGACGGCGCCACTGATCTGGTGTGATCATTCTGGATCGTCGTGGCCTTCGTGTAGGGTAGGTGATGCGTGTAGGAGAGGAGTGGTGTACCTACAAGGTACTCTGACGCCAAAGTATGTTTGGACTAGAGAGAAAGCAAGTACAAAGGGCTAAGGAATGATTTCGAATATTCAATAGTGATCAAACCTGACCCTCTCAAGTGAGAAGGTATTTCACTACAAAAAAAACTGTCTCTTGCTGTCATACCCCAAATTTTGACCACTAAGATTCCCCATCATTGTGAAAATCATCATCATAATATGGGGGAACCATTATGCCTCATCAGTCTCCCCAAAGATGGGTGAGTACTTACTACAGTCAAAATTAGGGTTTCAAGCCCTCTCAGAGCTCTTAGACAAATGATCAATCAAGGAATGACATGATCTTCAACTTGTTTAACCTTTCAAGTAGCTACAAAGGATCAAAAGGACTCTCACTCCAAGGATTAAGTACAAAGCTGCTCCCTTCTAGGTGGATCAAGCCTCAAGGTCGCCGGTATCACCAAATTAGGGTTTTGGTCGATCAGGGCCTCCAAAGGGAAATTTTCCTCTGGGCATGAGCCAAAGATCCAAAACACAATCTAATATACTCCATGGAACCTCATGGACCCAACCATCAAGTTAATTTTGCCTCAGGGGATGCATTCATCAAAAATCGGGAATTAGGGTTTCTTGACCTATTTCATCAAATATGGAAACACATGATAAATATGTCAACAACACTAAAAGAGTAGATTTGGTAACAACAATTGATACATCTGGCAACAAAACTAAAAAATTGGTAACAACAATACTCTTTTACTCAGACCAATAGTACATGTTATTGAAGCAACTTTTACATCAATTTCAACATTCACAACACCTTAACCACTAAAACAAATAACACAATAAAGCACAAGGACTTCCAGATCATCTTCCATTTCCTTGTGTTCTTCAAAGCTTCATCTAGCTGCAAATTATTGACCTTTAACACTTCAACCATGCTTTTTGCCTCAGTCAACTCTTTTTGGGCTTCTTCCAACTCCTTAAATTGCATTTCAATCTTCCATTGCAGATTCCTCAGGCTTTCCTCCTTGCAATCTCTTGAATCATCATAGAACCATTCAAAAAAACCGCACCCGACATTCGTGTGTCCCTATACATATATGCAGGCAACTTATTAACAGTGAAGCTGTAACGGATGGAATGGATGTGTTTGACAAAGAAGATTACCTTAAAATGTTGACAACCCCAGAAAAGCTTTCCATTATTTTGGACGGTTCTTGCCTTGCGAAGTACAGCAAGGTCTCCACAAGCACACATGACTTTCCCAAAACTGGTATACACTTGTGAATCGAAGCGGGTTCTTGAAGATGAAAAAGAAGTACGCCCAGAACTCATTATTGATAGTGGATTTTCCTTTCAATTTGGTAAATTTTGGATGAATTCGTAACCCAGGGTTTGGAATTGGGATTCGATTTATAAAGTTTCAGATTTAATTAGGAAGATGATGCTGACTATGCTACACACCCCAACCAAGTCAAAATCCACGTAATCATTTTTAACACCGTTACCATGTAATTAACGGAAAGGATCACTACGAACCTATTTAAAAACGTATGGGACCAATTTGGAACTTTTAAAAGCTAGAGGACCTATTTGGACCTACCTCTATAGCTAGAGGACCAAAAAGGGTATTAAGCAAAAAAAAATAACATTTTTTATTAAAGGGATTCCTGACAAGATCTCAAAATCCATCTCCTACGTATCTCTAGTAGTTCTTAGTTAGTAGAACTATGTAGCCTTGGATAAATTTTTGTTGATAACTTCAGAAACTGCTTAAACGCATAAAGTTTTGTTGACCGACCTCAAATAGAGTTGATTCCAACATGAATCGCTCTACGTTTGCTTAACATATCGCTAAACTTATTAGTTTGTTTATTATTTTATCTGCCTTAAAAAATATCTTTTGGTCCCATCGATTTTTCATAGATGCATTGCAGTTTCAGAGTTAAAATTCAATTTAACTTCAGAAACTGCTTAAACGCATAAAGTTTTGTTGACCAACCTTAGATAGAGTTGATTCCTACATGAATCACTCTACGATTGCTTAACATAGTACTAAATTTCAATATTTTAAAACTCTGATTTATTTCCAATTTCTTGTCTTTCACTGATAAATTTTGCATTGATTTCATTGATGTCTACTTTTGCTGTTTATAGTTGTTTATTTAAGTTTGCATTGTTAATTTTCGTATTTGTTTATCCCCATTTGACAAATTGTACCCTCGTTCCCATAAATATGTAATAAGTTTACCGCTTTCCTTTACTATTTTATAATCTTATTCGATTGTTAATTCAAAGATTAAAATCAACATCTTTCATAAAAAAGACAACTTTCATAAACAGAACAAACAAACACTCGATCCAACGTCGAGTCTTTTTTCCCAAATCAAAACCATTAACACTTTCACTTCTCAAACATTTTCAAACCCTTAAATCATTTCATCTCGTTTCAGTTCAAGTGCAAATAAAAACCCCGATCCAACGTCGAGCGTCTTTAATCAAATTCAAACTAAAATACCTAATCATACTTAAACATTGTTTCAAAAAAGGGTGAAAAGGGAGATGGCCTAGAGCCTTCGATTCCTCTCCTTGATTGTTTAGATACGAGTTGTGTTACTCGGTCATTCAAACAGTTGTCATCCATTAAAATCTTCTAATCTGATTCACCTCAAATCGCTTTCATATTCAAATTTAAGTCAAACTTATTTTAGTAATACTTGGACGAAAAAGAAGGTGGTCTAGAGCCTTCTATTCTCTTCCTCGAGTATTTGGATACGAGTAGCCTTACTCGGCCATTCAAGAATTTGTTGTTCGTCCAAAATACACTAACCTTATTTAAATATTTTTGCAATTAAGGATGAAAAGGGAGATGGTCTAGAGCATTCTATTCTTCATCCCGATTATTTGGATACGAAGAGCCTTACTCGTCCATTCGAGTAATCATCCTCCAACAAAACACTCAAACCAATCAAAACTTATTTTCCCTCCTTGCCCTCCAAAACGTTGTTTAGAAATGAGTATGCTTTATCCATATTGTCGTGAAAGAAACAAAGGCTTTAGTATCCAAGAGCGAGCAACAAGCAAAGGTATAAAACACTCGATATGTCTAAAGGATTACTCTTTAAAAGTAATCAACCCAGTAGTTCTTTTAGTAGAACAATGTAGCCATGAGTTCTCTATAGTACCTGGAGATACGTAGGAGCAGGATTTTGAAATCTTGTCAGACATCCCTATAATAAAAATTGTTTTTCTTTTCTTTTTTTCTCTCTCTCTATAAGTAGAAGATCACAATTAACAAAGCTAACTTTCAATTGCAAATCTAACTAAGAGGTTCATGTTGAGTACAACAGGTGTGAGGGGTGATAATATCTTCCTTTGCATGACCAATTCCCGAACCCAAATTTGGTTGTGACGGCCATTTTCCTTTTCTTTTGGGGGGTTTTATCGATATTTTCCCTTCCTTTTAGGAATAAATAAAGTTTGTTGGCGACTCTGTTCGAACATCTTTTCCGCGGGCGTGCGAACGCTTCGCGAAGGATCACGTTTTTTGAGATGCGACAGACACGTTATGAAATACATCGAATAAAAGGAAATAAGTTCTGGAAATAAATCAGAATACAATACTCATCTAGAAATACATCCGAGAGAAAAAGAAATATTCGGAAATGCATCGGATCAGAATAAAATACTCATCCAGAAATACATCGGAGAACACGTTCTGGAAATACATCGGATAAAAGGAAAAAGGTTATGGACATACCTCAGAACAGAAGGATACATGCGGGAATACATAGTATTTTTTTCTACTTTTCCACCATTGTATTGATAATGCACCCCCTCCCTTTTATTTTATTTTATTTATTCTTTTTATTTTCATTAGTTATTTTTGTAATTAATCATGTTGGTAAAATCAAAAGCAGTTAAAATCAACTTTTCAAAAATAAAATCAAATATGCTTGATCAACATGAAGTTGCTTTTCAAAACAAAAACAAAACATTTCACCATCAAACCATTTTCAAAACAAAATGCAAATCAAATGCTTGATCAACATCAATTCATTTTCCAAACTTTATCGAAAACGCTTAAAAAACTTATTTTACAATAAAGCAAATGAAAAAGGATTAATTGGGCATATGCTTCTTTATTCCTCGAGCATTTGGATATTAGTTGTAGAGATCTCTTTTCGAATACTCGTCTTCCATACTAAAATATGATAATTAACCGAATTTAGTCCATTCTTTCGTGGATGAAAAATGATTAATTGGGCATAGGCCTATTCCCCCCCCCCCAAGTATTTGGATACTGGTTGTAGAGTCTGCTTTTTGAATACTCTTCTTCCATTAAGGAACCATGACTCGATTCACCTCACATATTTTATAATAAAATCGGATGAAAAAATATTAATAGAGCATAGGCCTCTTTCTTCCTCGAGTACTTGGATACGGGCTACAGAGCTCGCTTTTCAAACACTCGTCATCTACCCAAAAACAAATTCAACCAATAAAACTATCTTTTTCCACCTAAAACAGTTCTCAAACGAACAATATTTTATCCATTCTACTGCGATACAAGCAAATGCTTATGCCTCCTATGCGTGAGTATAAAAGCAACGTTTAACCGCTAGAATGAGACCTAAACATCGCTCACTAAACTCAACCAACACACACTCATTTGCCATAAAGAACTACATAGCTTTGAATTCGCGATCGCATCGGAGGATACGTAGGAACGAGATTCAACCTCTCGTCAAGTACTATAATTAAAAAATCCAAAAATATATATTTTCTTGCCCAGAACTATGTAGCTTTGAATTCCTCATCGCACTTAAGGATACGTAGGAGCAAGACTCACAATATTGTCAAGCACCCTAATAAAAATATATTTTTAGTCTTATACTTATTTTTATAAACACGTAATAATAACTAGAAGAAATCAAATAAAAAGCATGCTAACTCTTATTCTCAAAACTAACTAAATGGTTCCCGTTGAGTACAACAGATACGAGGGTTGTTGATACCTTCCCCTCGCATAACTAACTCCCGAGTTTGAATTTGGTTGCGACAACCATTTATTTCTATTTTGGGAGGTTTAATCGATATTTTCCCTTTCCTTTTGGAATAAATAAAATATGGTGACGACTATGTTGTATTTCGAGCGTTCGTTACGCTCGGGTATTTTCGGCATCGCGACAATAAAAAATAAGAACTCCATAGTTAAGCGTGCTTGACATGGAGTAGTATTTGGATGGGTGACTTGTTGGAAAGTTTCTCATAAATAGTGTGAGTGAGGACAAAGCATGCTGAAAAGACCCGTGTTGGTTTATGGGGTCAGCCGGTAATCCTGAAAGTTGTCTGGGACATTACAAATGGTATCAGAGCAAACCTCTCCCAGCACGACGTGGTTTAAGGAAGAACTAAGAAGAATTTGTTGGATATGTAACACCCGAGGCTAAAGAGGGTGAGGGGTGGTTGTAATACCCAAGGTCGAAGAGGGCGGAAAGTGGTCTCCCGAATTCACATCGGAATGAGAGGATCCTGAGGCTGTGCAGGTATGCGACTGTATGATTGAAGGAAGACTTATAAGGATTGATTGATGTTATATATACCAAAAGATGCATCTTCTTTTTCTTAGTATAAAAAATAAGAACTCCATAGTTAAATGTGTTTGACTTGGAGTAGTATTTGGATAAGTGGCCTTTTGAGAAGTTTCCCAGAAAGCATGTGAGTGAGGATAAATTATGCTGAAAAGACTCGTGTTGGTTTGTGGGATCACTCGGTAATCCCGAAAGTAGTTTGGGGTGCTACACCAACATTTTTTAGGCCAAAAGGGCATCACCACCCATTCGTATGTGCCTAAGGCCCCAGGGCATCAAAACACTATTTTGGACACATCTTCCTCTACCATAAAAATTTGTTTATAACCAGAATAAGCATCTAAAAGACTTCAATACTCAAAAACAGTTGTTGAATCGACTAGCATTTTCGCTACTGGCGTTGGGTATTTGTCTTTTAGAGTGGCAACATGTAAATCTCTAAAGTCGATACAGACTCTGAGAGTGCCATTAATTTTAATTCTTGGAACAATATTCTCTAGCCATTCGAAATTCCTGGAAGGTCTTATAAATATGTTTTTGAGCAATCTTTCAACGTCTCCCTTGATCTTCGACAAGACTTTCGGCGCAAATCTCATTGGGGTTTGCTTCACAGACCTCTTGTTAGGCTTGATTGGCAGTTTCACCAAATCTCGACTAAGTCCAGGAATCTCGTTGTAATCCCTGGAGCAGTCTTTGAACTCCTTAAGAACCTTGACTACTTGTATTTTCAGGCTTGGGCCGAGTTTGGCACTTATGTAAGTTGGCCTTTTCGTCGTCCCATCTCCTAAATCTACCTCTTCCAAATGATCTTGAGCTTGCATATTTTTGGTCGAGGTTAATGGTTCTTTTTTAAAACACAAAGGCTCGTCATCGTATATATAATTGAGCCTGTGGTTTTCTGAAGATGTTTCTTGGTCGTTCTGGCCAATTTTCATTGTTTGAACCTCAAGCACTATGGCTTCGACAACCATCATTTCTTGATATTAAGACTCTAAGGCCGTTATTAATTTGTTTTCAGTCACATAGGCCGAAATTCGAGCCAGTGTTCTCGACTCAAACATCATCCATGTCAGATTCAGACCATATGTTATAGCCCCCGATGGTCTCGTACTCCCATATAAAGCCATGCATAGGCTGAATCTTTATGGAGTAATAAACATCATCCCCATTGAAATTAAAACTTTATTTTGCGGGCGCACATGGTGAAATATTTACCAACTGTCGGTCAAAGTTCCTCTCGTCGACATGGTTTACCTCTGCATAGAAAAAACTTCAATCTACTTCTATATGTTCCACGATCCCGTCAGGCTTCCAGATCATGATTATTTGGTGCATAGAAGAAGGACACATCCTACCCCATGTATCCATTCTTGACCAAGTAACACATTGTAATTTTCCTTAGTTTGAATTACAATGAATAAATTTTGTTGAGTGGTGGTTCCTACCACCACATTTACTTGTATGACCCCTAAGGGCATGCTAGTCTTTCCGTCATAGTTCGACAAGACCGCATTGTTGGACTTCAAATCCGTATCATACTTGTCAATCTTCCTAAGTAAGGAATGTGCCATTACATTAATGCAGGCTCCACATTCTATCAGAACCTTATTAATCCTGACACCTTCCACCTTAGCCCTTATATACAAAGGCTTCAAATGTTGTTGTATGAATATGTCAGGTCTTTCAAATATGGTTTTATCTTCATTGACAGAAACATCATTCATAACATAGTAACATAAAGGTTTGTGAGTTACCATTTCTTCATCCAACCCACACTCATCTTCGATTACTTCAGTAACTCTATCATACTCCAATGGCAACACATATATCATATTGCATATAATATCGAAATCATCTTCCAACCCTGAGTCAAAATCATTATTTGCCATCTATTCATCTTCACCGAAGGAGGCCTTTGGCTCATTATTTTCCACCACTGCTACTCTTACTCGCACTCCCTGCTTTGAAGGAAGCTTCTTACTCTCACCCACCAGGTTCTAGTCATGTGATATTTTCCCATGTAGTTATTGGAAAAGTACAAGTATTTCTTAGATGTTTGGGAGATGTCGTGGTACGAAGATCGCACACCAATTTCTATCACTCACTCGCCTTTATCAGTAATCGATCTTCCTACAGGTCCAACCCACACCCTAGGGGAAACATTGGAAGGATGGACATATGTCTTAGGTTTTTGAGTTTTTTGAGCCAACCCCCTCTTATTGAAGAAGAACTCTCTCTGTTGGTCTTGTCGACCACCTTTCCTTGGCTAATAAAGGTTAATTTATTTCCGACTCCTTTGCAACCTTCTTATCAAAATTGGCACTGCAACATGGGCACAACATGGCCTCAAAGTCCTTCAACTTGCACCTATTTACAAAATCAATAAGTTCTTCCTCAACTTTAGGAAAAACTACCTTCATATGCTCTTCATAACTGACTTTAACCTCGTTTATGTCATCTGTGATATCAACGTTAGCACATCTACAGACTCGACAAGGAAAGCCTCTTCAACTTTGGGGTTAGCCTCTTCCTCCAGTTAAGGCTTTTGCTTGTCTGCGAATTTCAACCTCCTGTCTTTCAATGCATTTGGCACCAGGTCCTGAAAAAACACATTGAGAAGTTTTAGGACCTAAGAAGTTATGAAATTTACAAAACCTTTTTTCTTTCTTTGCTATATTGGAAGAATCTTAAGCCCTTTAGGAATTACGATTAGATCATCAAAGACTAAAAGATCAAGAATTTCATCACACTTAGTTACATCGAACATATAAGTTTTTGTGACAAATTTCTCATTTTTGGGTTCGATAGGATTCTTCTCGTTCGAAGGTTTTAACAATTTGCATATATAGGGAGGCCATGGCTTTAACTCTGCCACATTGACCTCACTTTCCTCAACAAAATCATTATCTACGTCAGGAATATTTTCGATTTCGTCTACTTTGACGTAGGCTACTTTCCTTTTTTTATGAGACTTACTTGACATGGCTTTTTCAACCTTCAGGCATTCTACCCGTCAAACTCTATCTACTAATTGAGCCATATCTCTTAAGTATTGGGTGTCTAACTTTTTTCTGATGGAATAATCAAGACCATATGCAGCCAGTTTGACTAACTCATGCTCAGGAACTTGAGAAAAGCACCTTAATTTCATTATCCTAAACCAATTTAGATAGTCGTCTATGGTTTCAGCCACCTTTCGCCTCACACTGGCTAATTCCTTGAGGTCAATTTTAGATTGGCCCATGTAAAACTGCTCATGGAACGCCCTTTCTAGTTGGTTCCAATTAAATATTGAATGTGGTGGCAATGTGGTGAACCACGTAAATGCATTATTTGTCAAGGAATTTGGGAAGTATTTCATTTTCAGGTCTTTCGTTGTTGGCTATATCACCAACCTTAGTTTGATACCTACCAACATGTTCGACTCTGGACTCATTGGTGTCACTAGCAAATTTAGTGAATTTGAGGACCTTCCATCCCATGGGAAGTTCATTCTTCCGCATATATTTCAACTGTGAGGATACATAGTTGGGCTTATGAAAGCCAACGTTAAGGCCATTTTGGACCAAAATCTGTTCGACCACATTAGTTATATTGTTTTGCCCCCTACACATTTGTTTTGTTGGACGTTCCTAAACACTTGGTCGGCATCCTAGTTTCTTTGCACCATAACTACCTCTGGCCATTTTGGCCTTGGTTGCCTTCGACTACCCTCGGTGGAGGATGTTCGACAGACACCTGATTATCGAGTAACTGCACAACTGGTGCTGGAGGCGCCCAAAAAAATCAGCAATTCTACCATTTGATGGGCCAATTGCTGGTAACTCTGGGTTGTGTTATGAATCAACGAATGGAACACGATACCTATCTGTTGTGTTAACATGTTCACTATCTCATGGTTACTTTCATCCATTTGTTGCCTCATGGATACAAGGAAATTTGTAGTTAAGGTTGGCATTCTTGAAGGAACATATTCAAATCCTCCTTGTGGTTGTGCCATTCGACCAAGTTGCTTATGGCGGATCCTGACGCCAAATGTGGATTTAGGGGTGACACTATCATCACAGCATTGTCTGCAAACGTCGAAATGTGGCTTTGCAAACCTGTCATCATGGCAGTTGGCATGCCATATGGGTAATCCCTAGTGACTAGAGGTAGTGTAAAACTTGAGACATAAGGGGGTATAAGGTCCCCCAACACATCAAAAGTAGCTTTGGGTTAGTTGAGATATTTGTTACCGGTGGTAACAAGACTACCACTCCTGGTATTGCATCAAAGTCATTACCATGAAGAAGATGAAGTTACGAAAATTGATCGAAAAACGTAGATGATTGAAACCAACTATTAATACTATAAAATAGTTGAAAACTAACTTAGTTGTATTATTCAGTATACGGTAATTCGCTGAGAAAACTGCTGTTTCCACATGTTCAAATATAAAATTACAATAGTAGTCAAGAGACTTATATACTATGTTGGTTAAACTAAAGAAACTTAGGGATTAAAATCACTTTTATGAGTGCTAACTAACTCTATTAATTAACTATCAACTAACCATTATCCTAATTGTTAACAAGAATACAAACTAACTTTGTTAGTTGCTGAAAGTAATCTTTAGCTTGATCTTCTCTACCAACATTTAAGTCTAATTTATATTAATATATCGTTGACGTGTAGTTAATTCCATATCGTGGAATCAAGTGATTGTGTTAAGATTTTAGAAGAAAAAAAAGGTTGTGTTGCAAAAGGAAAAAAAAAATATGAAAAGAGATCAAATTGTCCTTTTTGTGACAATATGTTATGTTAGTGCACACACTAAATAATAGTTTACTCCCAAATAAACGATTAATATAATAAGAAAAAATATATGTTTTGTGAGTAACAGATAACTTAAATGCAAGTGTCCCTGCCACTAAACAACAATTTACAAATAAACAATGTAATATAATAAGCACAAAATATAACAATTTGTGAACAATGGATAACTCATAAGTGTCCTTGCCACTAAACAACAGAGTAAAGTATCCTTGCAATGTTGTACCCAAAAAAGAGAGTAAAGTGCTCTTTTTATTTTGGTCAGAGTAAAGTGTCATTTTTTAAACTTATTTTGGTGACATAAGAGTATATTGTTCTGATTTAGTAATATTTTTTTTTTTATCACCATGAGTATCCACCCTTAAAAGTACTCACCAATTTACAATATATGATACTTTAATAAAAAATATTTTAAAATAAACATCACTTTCACTTTTTTAATATAAAAACAAATATTATTTTATTTATATTATCTAATTTATATTATGTACACAACTTATATATATATATATATATATATATATATATAGTTAATAAAACTAGTTTAATGAAAATATCAATGTATTGTATTTGTAGCATTTTTTTTCTTTATAAAAATTCACATGCATTATTTTTTTTTTTTACAAAAATGTTTATATTAGGACAGTTCTATTAGTTCAATTGTTAAGGACACAAGTTCAACTATGTAACATTCCCTTAATTCAAAAATGTGAAATTCTAATCATTATCCAAAAAAAATATATAAATTATATTTCTCTCTTTAGATATTAATAAATATGAAAAATAAATAAGTAAAAATAACATGATTTTTTGACAATTTTATCATTAAAATTATTTTTTATTACTTGAGAATTATGATAAAGGGTCTTATAATAAGCGATAAATGTAATATTACAAACATATTATATTTGGCTTCATATTATAATGATAAAAAAAATATAATAATGGTTAAAAATTAATAGTTATGCATTCAAAGAATAAAACTATTTTGTACTAGTGTATTTATCTAATTAAATACGTTAAATAGATATTTCAAAAAAATGTTTTATAAATTAATTTATAAAAATGATATGTTTATGTAGTTTTATTCGATATTCATGTTAAAAAATTTATATATTTAGTCATCACAAGTAAAAAAATTATATTTTCAATTTATAATAATCGTTTGTAGTCTCAATCATTTATTTGTGTTATCTACCATATAAGAAAAACTAACCCCACCATAAATACAATTCTACCATTTTGAACACGTGTCACCTTCTTATGCATTATTTTGATTTATGGTAAATATTTTTTGAATTCATGCTTCTTTCTCACACACTCTCTCTTCTTCTTCCTATTCTCCATTTTCTTCTTCTCCTCCGTCTTTTCCTTACTCCTTCGTCTACTTCACAATAACGGCAAAAAAATCCAAACCTAATATCGATTGTATGATGAATGACTGGTTTTGTTTTTGTTGGAGGATTTTGTGGTTTCGGGTTAGGTTTTTTATTTTATGGGTTCACCGGAGAATGTCGGAAGCTGAAGCAGAAATTACAGCTGAAAGAGGAAACTGATAGAAGAGATTCTCTAAAATTGAAGATTATTGAGGTAGAATTTTGCATTTTTTTCCTGAGTAAACTATCGCTAATAGTCGATTTTCCGTTTTGAGATGTTTGCTACAAAAAATTGAGATATATTTTCGTATCTGAGTTGTCGTTGTTCTTCTTTCAGGAAGAATTGAATCGGTTGTAAGGGTTTTTACTGGTTTTGTTGTTGTTGTATAATTTTGTGGGTTCAAGTTAGGGTTTTTGATTTTATGGGTTCACCGGAGAATGTCGGAAGTTGGAAGAGGAATTAAAGTTGGAAGAGGAAGCTGGTAGAAGATATTTTCTAAAGTTGAAGATTATTGAGGTAAGAATTTGTATTTTTTTCTTGAGTGCATTATCACTAATAGTCGTTTTTATGTTTGTTGGGATGTAAATTCACTTTTGAATTTAAGGTGTTTCTTATATTGGTTATCATTGGTCTATTCTTTATAATCAGACGATTTTATGGAAAAGTAAAAGGTTTAACGCAACAAACGATTGCTAACAAAGCTGCCGCTACATGCTCACACCACAATGCAGACACATTCTCATATGACCCAACTGCTCTTACTATTCATATAATAAGATTGTGCATGTAACAACATTATACCTTTCATGACTTATGTAACATGTTGTTATTTTCTTGTCTCTCAGGTTACAAATTATGTGAATGAATTGGAAGGGATGAAAGTTATAACAAAGCAATAATTCATTGCGTCACTGCTAAGGTTAGTTTGAGTTAGGCAATTAAAATTGTATCCCATTTTACATTAAGCTACTAAAAATTGAATATACCCTTTTACATTCAGAATGAGAAGGAATTGTCTAATATTTATAAATTCAAAACCTGTGTGTGTTGAAGGTATCACATTGTTCTTTAATTAAGTTGCGTCATTCAATTGAAAATTTGAAGCATCTAAGATATCTACATTTACGGTAATGCGAAGGATTGGTAAGTCTTTTTATTCCATCATTAGTATTGTTTTCTGACAAGCACTGATATTGGAGGGGTGTAAAAAAGTTGCATTGTCTACAAAATATATTTCAAAATCAAACAATTTGAGACATTTTGATATTTAAAATTTAAAGGCCTCTGAACACAAGAAGACAACTTCTGTATTTGAAATATTGGGTGTTAAGGGACAATATAAGATTGTCATTTGTTCGCTCACATCTTAAGTCATTAAGTATATGCACTCGTCATTTATATTCTGTGTTCAGAGTTTTTGTTTTTCTTATTTATTTAACTTTGCTGTTTGGATGTAGGTTTACGACGGATAATTCTTAGTGGACGGATTCAAGACTGAATATATGGACTTTTTATATCAGATATCACACTACTGAGGTGTATATGTTTGGACAAGTTGATTTATATTCGCCTTCCAGCGTGTATGCAAGTACACTCAAGGCTCTTCCCAAGACCTCAATGCATATAGAGTTCTATTTGATGAAGTAATTTTTGTATTCCTCTTTAGTTCTATCAAATCCCTTATATCATTTCTTATCTCGCAGCCCAAGATTTGGAGTTAAGGAATTAAAAGACGCACGAATGGTAATTGATGTCGGTGATGTCCATATTCAACAAATTCGAGATTGTGTCGTAGATGATAAAAGATTGAAGAATGTTTTTCGTGAATCTGTCAAGTTAGTGATGAAAGAGGTATACTTGCCAATTTATGTTTCTTAGCATTCACTTAACTATCATTTGAAATACTTCAATGAAATCATACTGATCTCGGCTTCAGAGGTAATCATCTTTCTTATCATGTTGTGTATAGTAGAGTTGTTCTTTATAGTTTTTAAAATTATTACACACTTAAATGACTATACTGGCCATATGAGCAAGACCAGATCATGTCTAAACTAATTTTCCCTAGTGGGGACTGTCATATGGACTGTCATGGGAAGGAAAATAACACAAGTCACTGAATGATTTCATGCCACTGCTTTGAAGCACTTCACACTGATAGTCGTATGTGTTTTTTGATACAAACAGGACCGAGTAGACTAGGGAGAAAAGTCATTTCCAGTGCAATAGATGGACAAGACGGAGGAGCCTAGCCAAAACAGATTCTGAAGAAACTCATGAAGTTCTGTCTTTTCAAATTCTGAATACATTTTTGAGAGAACTATTAGCATGTCCTGTTTGGGAATTGTTAGTAAGATAATTGAGTAAGCTAGCTTCTTGACAGTTTCTCCTGTGGTGCTTGAATTTGTCTTTCGAGTCTTATGACTTTCATTTATAGATGACACTTGGATATCAACTTATTTAAGGTTTCTTTATAAACATGCATTTGTCAGGTTTTCCTGATATTTCACTTATTCATTTTTGTTGTTCTTTCAGGATCAAGTAAAGCTGCAGAATTCTCAAGAGCTAATGGGAATACTTATTTGAAAGTACGCGACCAAACAATAGAGGTACTTGGGAAATCTGAATTTTACTGCTCCAGCCCCGTGAATGCTTCTTTGATCGAACCACTTCAGGTGAAGAAATGGAATCATCTAATTAGATTTTAGAGAAGATTGGGCTGACAGGTTATCAGGTAGAACTGAAATTGTTTTGAATTTAATATGTTACTACCGCCAAATATTAAAATCTCTTTCGATGACCTAACCATCAAACACTTGAATGTTCCTCTTGCTTCAAAGACAACTCATAGCTTGCAGATACTCAACTTCCATTTCGGGTGCATTGCAAGTTCCATCAAAGTTTCCCTCTACTGGCTCCATTCCAAAGGAGGGAAAACTAACATAAGGTGTGTATTATTTTGTTGTTTTATGCCACCCTATAGAGAAGCAAATCTAAATAAAATATTGATGTAATAATAAGCTTCAATTAACAAAATGAAGCTTATATGACTCATAATTGTCGCAGGACAGATCCTGTTCAGCACTTGCACATTTCGGGAGTTTGCTAGGTCTACAGTTGAATTTATGTGGTTTACAGTTAAAAACCAAGTATATATTTCTTATATTATCTCACAACATGATAATTTGCAGCTGTGCTCAAGCTTACCAAGTCCAAATGGGGAGTCAGTAGTAGACAAATTCAATCACAGTGGTTTAATTGCTTATTCACTATATGTTTTTCGTTTTTTCAAGGTCAGTTCTCTTTGGCTTTAATGCCCAATCATATCACACATCGTATTTCCAACTTATTAATAATCTTGACCATCATCACTAATTATTATTTTGCCTCCCTATGTTCCACTATTACAGTTTCAAGATAATTAATGCTTTTGCATTACCAAATGCATGGAGAAGCTTAAGAGTCTCATGGCAAACTATATAAACATGCCTCCTTTTCTCCCCAAGACAAACAAAATATCAGAAACCTAGCACTATTTCTATGGCGACCAACAGCATTGTCCAGGTTGCACAACCTTCTAAGGTGTAGACGGCGACTGAGATACCACCATCGACGATCTTGCAACAGCCATCTGAGGTCCAACAACCTCAACAGGTTCGAATCCTACATTACCTACTTCATTTTTCAATAACTACACACATCTCTCCATTTTTCTTTCTTCCTCTTTCAATCAATTTTTTTTATTACATCAACAGATGCAACAAAATGTCGAACCTCATGTCCGAGTAACACCAGCTGCTGACATCCAACCACTTCCGGAGCTTTAACCACCTACCAACTACCACCACCCTCTACCGCACCAACAACCTTCCCATGTTCAACAACCTCATCAGGTCCGGCCGGTACGATTTTGTTTTATCCCAGTTCGTTTTGCCCTTTCTTATACTGCATCAACCTTATTTGCATATGTTATTGCGAATACACCTTATTGAAAGTTCATGCCATGGTCCGTTCTTTTTTCTCTTCATGTCAAATGACATATTCAGGTCATGTTCTTGACAATACTCATTTACTGGTTTTTTCCAACAGGTACCTCAGGCCCCTTCTGTGCGACAAAGACGAAAGAGGAGATCGGGAATAATGAGTAGAATGGTTCAAAAATTTGTTTCAGAAGATGATGAAGAATCGGACTATGAAATCTTTGATTCTGATGATGACGATCGGCAAGACTACACTTGGGACAACTATTTGACAGCGAGGAGTTTTAGATTTAATGATTAAGTTTGCAAAATTTCTTTCAAATTCTTGTCGGCTAATTTAATATGTTTTTTGTCTTCTTAATGTAATGCACATTAGAGCATCTCCAATGGTGCAACCCATTTTTTTGTTCTTTGTGGGACCCATCAAGACACATCATCTTTAAGCAATTCATCTAATTTTCACTCCAATAGTGCAACTCTAAAAAATTTATATTGGGTCCTTCTATTTTCACTTCAATGTACTAGTGTTCTGCACTCATTGGCTACCATCACTATTTTAATCAATTGTAGAGTTGCATTGGAATGCAACGGTCGGTTACCTGGCGAAACACAAACAATAATTTTTTGTTGACAGCTGGCGAACTCATGCATTGCAACGACCACTGGAGATGGTCTTAGTATTCGTAGTGACCTATTTCTAAAGTTAATATAACTTTCTATGTATTATGAGGAGCCACTGATTATTTATTGACATATGGTGTTTTCAAGTTTATCTTTATGGCACATACCTATTTTCAATACAAATCTACTCATTTTCTTATATGTAAAAATTCTATGATATATGTTTGATACATATTTGGCTATTTAACAATAATAGTGACGTGAACAAGTATATAATCTACCATATAAGAAAATCTATAACCACCTGAGATACTTTTATACCCTTTGTCTACCATATAAGAAAATCTATAACCACCAAAAATACTTTTATACCCTTTGGACACGTGCCACTTTCTTAAGCACCTTTTGTTTAGTGGTATACATATTTTGAATTACTTCACTGTTCCTTCAACAATCTTTCTCGGACTATCTCTCTCTTCTTCTTCCTATTCTCCTTCCTCTTCCTGTTTTCAATTCCCTTAAATTTTATGAAAATGAATATTATATTCAATAGTTTTTAATATATTTGATTTTGTAAATTGATTTTAATCAATTATATTACATAGTTTTTACTAAGTGAATTATATAATTTGCTTGAATATTTCTTCCCTATAATTTGTAAATTTAAGATTTTTATTATTATAAATTTTTTATTAACATCAAATATTTTTAAACAATGTTATTTTTATAAGCGTGACTAAGTTTAGTATTGATTCATATATTGTTTACGGGAACACGAGGTTACTAATTAAAATATTGAACATTAACGGGAATTTGAAGTAATTGATAGAAAATTTGAATATTAACGGGAACACAAAGTTACTTATCAAAATATTGAACATTAACGGGAATTTGAAGTAATTGATAGAAAATTTGAATATGAACGGGAACACGAAGTTACTGATCCAAGTATTGAATATTTACTGGAACATGAAGTTAGAGTTCAAAATATTGAATATTAATGGGAGAATTAAGTTACTCAGCAAAATGTTGAATATTAACGGGAATTTAAAGTTACTCATAAAATATTTGAATATTAACGGGAACACGAAGTTATTGATCTAAATATTGAATATTAACGGAAACATGAACTCAATGATCAAAATATTGAAAATTAACGAGAACATGAAGTTCCTGATCAAAATTATGAGTTGTGAAAAATGAACTTAAGGTTGTTGATCAAAATTTTCAACACGATTGTTTTTTTATTGGGTGTTATGGTTTTTCCTTTTTTTGTTTTACAAACAAATTTTTATATTTTCGATTTTTTTTGCATTTAATAACGTAACTGATGACATATCCTCAGTCCAAACCGGAACCCGTGCAGACGCACAGATTTCTCACTAGTTTTACATATGGATAAAATAAAAATAAAAATCAAATCCCTAATTAACTTTGAACTTTATAGTGTTGTAAAAATAGGAAAGAATGATCACTTTAAGGTTGTTGCACATATGGCCGGCATGGTGAGCGGCGCACCACCGTACTACTTATTACGTTCACAAAGTTCCGAGACAAATCTTAAATGGAAATTTCTTAAACGTGGATCCCGCTCCAAGCAACAAGTACCAGTCAAAAAGGACATGTTTTGTATTCAACAAATAAGAAACTGCAACGTAGGAATTGTTCTACCCTAATGAGTTGGATTGGATTAGAACGAGTTTCTTAAATCTCACTGATTACTAGATTTGTGTAACTTTTCCATGCTTCAAGGGCCGTATTCAAGGGATGAGTCATTGCCCAAGTGGCTTCAACCCTTAAGCATTGATTATGAGCTGTCTTATCCTTTTCCACGTCAGCGTAGAATCCAGGTACTCCCTCCGTTCTATAATGAATGATCTATTTAAAATAAAATTGTGTCTCAAAATGTATGATTCATATTAATTTTTAATGTAACTTTTTTTATTTTACCTTCTAATTCATATTATTGTCATCATTCCTAATATATCATAAGAATACTTTAGTACAAATATCATTATCTCTTTTATTTATTCATTTTTGTAATTTGTGAGAAAAATTAACTGAATCATTCTGTGTAGAACAGAGGAAGTATGTGGCAACTGTGCATTCCTAATTCTCATTCTCATAAAAGAATGTGTGCATTGTTAATTGATTTTTTTTTGGTTAAAAACCTCTCCACGCGCCTGCCAAGGAAATTCACTTGGGCGTGTAACTCCAAACATAATCAACAAAAAAGAATAAAACATGTCATCTATATTGAGAATAGTTGTGTTTTCTTCCACTTGCAAAGCATCATTCACCAATTTGGATCTAGTTTTCATGTGTCTAAACCGATTAAAGTATTTTCAATTCTCACTAATTTACATTATATTTATTTCACTTCAAATATCACATATCTCTGATATTAAATTGAAATAAACACATTTTTAAATAAATAAGAGTAAAATTCTCATTATTGTAACTTTATGAGAATTGTGAATTTAAAATTCATATTATCATATTTTATCTTTTTTATAAATTCGAAAATTTAACCTGCCAAACTCCAAAATTATACTCAACACCTTCAAACTTTCATAATCCTGAAATTATTCTTAAAAAAATTTGAAGCAAATAAAAAAAACACATTATTAAGAATTTTATTTTTTATTGGAAATTTTGAAATTTCCGATTAAAATGAAATTTTCCAAAAAAAAAATGAAGAATGTCGGATATTTTTAAATTTCTGATAATACAAAAATTTCAAAATATCAAAACGTAGATGAGCCAATTCGCTAGGGGACAATCCCCTCATAAATGCCAAACCCTATATGCATGGTTTTGTTAGTGGCTTAATCCTGATCAAAATACTGACACACTGTGTCACCTTGTCCGCGCCTACGTCTGCATGTTAGTAGGAGAAAATTTAGGAATTACATTTTGTGAAATAATTTGTTATGACCTATTTAGTTTGGGGACTTGTCCCCTCACAAATTTTTATTTTGTGAGGTTTTTTTTTCCACTAGTGAGAAGTTTAAACCCTAATTAAAAATATTTTTGTTTTGTAGTGATTACCAACACGTTGATGAAGTTACGAGGATTAACTGACCATTGGGTGAAAACTTTGAATAAAAGATAGTTGAACCAACAAGTTGCGAATGAGCTGAATTTTTAACAAACGAATCTTGATTTTATGCAAAATCCATTGCTAATATTTGACTTGAGATATGCAGCACACTAATAATTAGACTACAACTGAATCTCCTAGGAAGAAGATGAAGTTACGAGGATTGATCGGGAAGCGTAGATGATCGAAATCAAATATTAATACTATAAAATAGTTAAAAAAATTAACTTAGTTGCATTATAAAGTAGATGAAGATTTGCATAGAAGACTTTTGTTTTCAAATGTTCAGTCAGAGAATTATAATAGTAATTAAGAGACTTATATACTATGTTTTTTAATCTAAAGAAGCTTAGAGATTACAATCACTCTTATGAGTGCTAACTAACTCTATTAATTAACTAACGGCTAACTATAATCCTGACTGCTATTTGTTGGTGTACAAGGTGAAAATAATGAAGATGAAGAAGAGAATATATTATATTGAATGACGGCTACAAAAGGATAAAAAGATACAAATGATTGGAATGACAACTACCCTATTTATAAGCTAAAATTAGGGTTACCAAAAGCAACAATAAAATACTAAAATACCCTCTAACAAACTTAATGACTAAGTTTGTGAATATAAAATAAAATATAAATTATTATTCTAATACCATCCCTTAATTTATATTTCCTCAAAACTAACAACTCCAATTCCATCCCTTAAGCGAAGGAATTGATCAGTCTTGATAGCCTTCGTCAGAACATCTGGCAACTGCTTCTGGGTACTACAGTGCAGAACTTCTAACACTCCATTCTGAACTTGACTTCTCAGATAGTGATACTTTGTCTCAATATGCTTGCTTCTCCCATGCAACACTGGGTTTCTGGCAAGGTTGATCGCAGACTTGTTATCAATCATCAGCTTCAGAGGCTTGTCAACTTTGATCTTCAGATCTT
Source organism: Lathyrus tuberosus (assembly GCA_022829125.1). NCBI lineage: Eukaryota > Viridiplantae > Streptophyta > Magnoliopsida > Fabales > Fabaceae > Lathyrus > Lathyrus tuberosus. Next base: position 13,386,158 of record JALAZF010000123.1, on the reverse strand, counting down.
CCAGCAAGTTCAGAATCCACACAGCTTGACATGCAGTAACAGCGCCTGCAATGTATTCAGCTTCACAGGTTGATAGCGCAACAACAGGTTGTTTCTTAGAACTCCAAGAAATAGGACCTCCCAGAAACTTGAACAAGTATCCAGAAGTACTTCTTCTATCAACTCTGTCTCCACACCAATCAGAATCTGAGTAACTCAGAAGTTCTGATTCAATCTTCCTTCCAGAACTCAGAAGTTCTGATTCAATCTTTCTTCCAGAAGGGAACAACACTCCATACTTCAGAGTTCCCTTGATATACCTCAGAATCCTGACAGCAGCTTGGTAATGGGACCACTTAGGTTTACTCATGAATCTACTAACCATTCCAACTGCATAGCAAATATCAGGTCTGGTATTACACAAATACCTCAGAGAACCAACCAACTGTTTGAAGGTTGTAGCATCCACATCCTCACCATCAGAATCAGAATCTAATTTCTGATTTGTATCTGCAGGTGTGATAGCAGCCTTACAATTCTGCAGCTTAAATCTCTTCAGAAGTTCTCGTTCATACTTCAGCTGATGCAAAATGATACCTTTCTCAGAATATCTGAACTCCATCCCTAGAAAGTATGTCATTTTCCCGAGATCAGTCATTTCAAACTCATTCATCAGCACCTTCTTGAACTTCGCTAATTCTTGTTCAGAACTTCCGGTCAACAGTATGTCATCAACATACAAACACACCAGAATCATATTTCCTTCAGAAATATGCTGAACATAAACACTGTATTCCATCTCACATTTCTGAAACCCTTGCTTCTTGAAAAATGAATCGATCTTCTGATTCCAAGCTCTGGGCGCTTGCTTCAATCCATACAAAGCTTTATGTAATTTGTACACCATCCCTTCCTGATTCTCTTTCACAAATCCAGGAGGTTGTGACACATAAACTTCTTCTTCTAATGGACCGTTCAGAAATGCAGATTTCACATCTAAATGCATCAGAGGCCAATTCCTGTTAGCAGCTATTGCAATCACCAATCTGATTGTTTCATGTCTCGCTACAGGTGCAAACACTTCAGAATAATCCAGCCCAGGTTTCTGTAGAAATCCTCTTGCTACCAACCTTGCTTTGTATTTGCCAATTGATCCATCTGGCTTTAGCTTCTGCTTGAAAACCCATCTGACGCTGATGGCTTTCTTGTCCTTTGGAAGTTCTGTCAGCTTCCAAGTCTTGTTTCTTTCTATGGCCTCAAGTTCTTCTTTCATGGCCTTTAGCCAGAACTTCTGCTTGAGAGCCTCTTCTGTACTCACAGGTTCAGAGTCTACTAACATGGCACACTGAATAATTTCACCTTCAGAATCTACTTCAGTGTCTTGCAACATGTCAAACTCTTCAAATCTTCTTGGAATGTTTCTGATTCTCTGTGGCCTCTGACCTCGTTCAGAACTTTCTCCGGATGCTTGAACCTCAGAAGTTCTGTCCTCAAAAGTTTCTCCTTCAGAAGTTCTTGCTTCAGAAGTTGGACTTCCTCCAGAACCTTGACCACCTTCAGAGTCTGGCATATTCCCAGAATCTGAATCACCACCAGAATCTTGATCATCATCAGAATCTGGATCATCATCAGAATCACCTTCATCTTCTGAGTCTTCTTCAGAATCAGAATCACCATCATTTTCAGAAATTCTTATTTCTGACCTTTCTTCAGAAGTTCTCACATCAGAATCAGATTGAGACTTATCCCAATTCCAAACTTCTGATTCCTTCACAATAACATCTCTGCTGAACTCAACTTTATTAGTTTCTGGACAATAGAGCTTGTACGCACCTGTACTGTGGTACCCCACCAGTAACATTACTTTGCTTCTATCATCCAACTTCTGTCTTCTAGCTTCTGGAACATGTTTGTAACAAATAGAACCAAAAACCTTCAGATGACTAACACTTTGCTTTTCTCCCGTCCACTTCTGAATAGGAACTATTTCCTTCAGCTTCTTCGTTGGACATCTGTTGAGCACATATGCTGCGGTTGCAACAGCTTCTCCCCAGAAGTTCTGAGGAAGCTTCTTCTCCTTCAGCATGCTTCTCACCATATCAAGCAGAGTACGATTTCTTCTTTCAGCAAGACCATTGTGTTGAGGAGTGTAAGGAGCAGTAACCTCATGCTCAATTCCATTCTCCTCACAGAACTTCTGAAACTCTTTGGAGTTATACTCACCCCCACCATCGGTTCTGAGAATCTTCAGAGTCTGACCACTCTGATTCTGAACCTTCATTCGGAACTTCTTGAATTCACCAAACACCTCGTGTTTGAACTTAATAAGGGATACCCATATCATTCTTGTGAATTCATCAACAAATGACACGAAGTATTTATTCCCTCCGAACGATTCTACTGGAAATGGACCACACACATCAGAATGTACTACTCCCAAGGCATGTTTTGCTCTTGGAGCAACTTCTGACGCAAATGGCAATCTTGGTTGCTTTCCTTCCATGCACACTCTGCATGACTTCTCAGGCTTCTTAATTGTAGGAATTCCATGTACCAGCTTCTTCGAATTCAGATGTTCTAAGCTTCTGAAATTCAAATGACCAAATCTTCTGTGCCACAGCTCACTTTCTTTCACAACACTTGTTGCACTAAGACATTCAGAATCAGAAGTTCTGACATTCACTTTGAATGTTCTATTCCTTCCTTGTTCTGACTCCATAATCAACTTCTGATTACAGTCATACAGCTTCAGAAGATTGTCATTCATGGTAACTGAAAAACCTTTCTCAATTAATTGTCCCACGCTCATCAGATTGCTTTTGATGCCAGGTACATACCACACATTCTGAATCAATGCTGTTTTCCCATTGTTCAGAACAACTCTGACATTTCCCATACCTTCAGCGTTAAGATATTTGTCATCAGCACATCTGATCTTTGTTCTCTTCTCAGAATCAAAATCAACCAGCCATTTCTTATTTCCAGTAAGATGATTTGAGCAGCCAGTGTCCATATACCACCAGTCTGTCAAATTTGTATCATCTGACCAGTGTGTCCCACGCCGCCTTCGCCGTCGTAGAATCTGCAATCTTCTCAAACACATTCGCATCCACACACTGATGGATGTAGAACAATGCTTTCTGATCTTTCTTCCTTGTATCCTTCTGCGCGTTCTTCTGTTCTTCCGTCGCATCTGCTGCTACCGGAACGTAACCTTCGGTGACAAGATCTAGAACATCTTGAGCACCGAACAGTACTCGCATCTGAATCATCCAACGATTCCAGTTTTTGCCATCAAATACTGGAAGCTTGGTGTTCATGCCGCCGCCGCCGTTCATCATCTTCAACCTTGTACAGTACACTCAGAATCTCACCACACACAGTGTTTCCCAACCCACAGAATCACAAATTTATGATTCCGATCAGAACTTCGTTCAAGATTCAACACAAATCAAGAACAAAAATTCAATCACACAAGAAAATTCTCACGTTTCACTCGTGTTTCCCGTTGATCCCAACCGGAGCTCTAGATACCAATTGTTGGTGTACAAGGTGAAAATAATGAAGATGAAGAAGAGAATATATTATATTGAATGACGGCTACAAAAGGATAAAAAGATACAAATGATTGGAATGACAACTACCCTATTTATAAACTAAAATTAGGGTTACCAAAAGTAACAATAAAATACTAAAATACCCTCTAACAAACTTAATGACTAAGTTTGTGAATATAAAATAAAATATAAATTATTATTCTAATACTATTATCCTGACTGCTAACAAGAATACAAATTAACTTTGTTAGTTGTTGAAAGTAATCTATCTTGATCTTCTCTACCAACATTTTAAGTCTAATTTATATTAACCGATAGTTGTCGTATAGTTAATTCCATATCGTGGAATCAAGTGATTGTGTTAAAATTTTTGGAAAAGAAAAAGTTGTGTTGCATAACGAAAAAATAAATGAAAATGGGATCAAATTGTCCTTTTGTGACGATATGTTATGTTCGTAACAGATAACTTAAATGCAAGTGTCCTTGCCACTAAACAATAGTTTACTAATAAACAATGTAATATAATAAACACAAAATCTATTTTTTTAATCAATGGATATCTCATGTATAAGTGTCCTTGCCACTAAACACAGATAATAACTAAGTAACGTAAAAAGCAAAAAGTATATATATTTTGTGAATAACGGATAACTTGAAGAGTAAAGTATCATTTTTAAAACTTATTTTGGTGACATAAGAGTATATTGTCCTGATTTAGTAAATTTTTTTATTATGATGAATATCAACTCTTAAAATGAATTTTTTTACACAAATAATCTTTTTTTTTTTTTTAAATTCAAAATATCCCACTTTTTAATGTTTTTTTTTCAAAGTATCCCAGTTAAGGTTTCTGAATACATAAGGGTGTCATTCCAATTGGCAACCCTTTGTTAAGGCCTAAAAGGTGTCGTCAATGCAGTCTTCAATCCAATTGGCAACTTGGTTGAAAACTTAAAGCTCTGTCGCCAATTCATTTGGAGACAGGATACATTTTGTAATTTTTTTGCCAAAATTAAATAAAATTATCATTAATTAAATAAACAATTACATAAATTAATGTTGGCGATCGGGTGGGTCATAGCGGCCACCAGTTCCATATCCCCTAGGCACCCTAACTCGTTGCACTCGTTTCCCTCGTTGTTGACTCACGCCGGGTGTTTGAGGAGTTGAAGTCTTTGGAACATTCCCAGATGGTTCCCTAAGAATTTCTTGCATTTCCATGAGGTCGTGTGTGTTGAAACTGAGCGTGCGACCCATGCCAGAGTAGTTCAGATGTGATGAAGAGGTCATTGGTGTGCGGCCTGGACGATTGAAGGGGGACATTGGTGTGAAGGATTCGTTGGTGAAAAGTTGAAATGGTAGTGGTGTTTGAAAGCCATAAGGTTGTTGAGATGGTTGAGTGTGTAGGCTAGGGTATGATGTCGGATCGTTTTGGCTACGGAAAGATGTTTGGCCGTTATGGCTATAGTATGATATACCCTCATTTTGGCTGTATCTTGATGTTGTGTCAGAGACATAGCCATATTGGGTTTCTTGATAGTAATCATTTTATTGGAGATGGTATGGGGGACGCTTTTGGTATTGTGGATGGGTGTTTGGCATGTTTGGATGGTTAATGGGTTGATAATTTTGTTGGGTAAGGGGTTGTGAGTAGCATGGCCTTCCAGGTGGGTTAGACGTTGAGGCTTCTTGTGTGTAGGTGATTTGACGTGGGTCGTATAAATACTTGTCTTCGGAGACAAACCCAGTTGCAACCGATCTGTACCAAACCATATAATTATTAGTTGGTATAGACGGGGTTGCCATCACCGGGTCACATAAGACATGGGTGCTGCGATTCATCCATTTATGACGCTCAGATTTTTCAAAATCTTCCAGTCTAGAAATCCCATTGATCATTAACTCTTTTTAGATGCCATTTACTGATGTCAACAGGAGGATCTGGGATGTTTTGATGCATTCCAAATTGTAGTTTGACACGGTAACTGTTGTGCATCTCCATAGTTGTGAATCTGATGATCGGAACGCATACAGTCCAAACGATAACATCTTCCTCTCTGACTTCATGTATGTGTTCCATGTTTAGATATGGACGTCATATGAACTGAAGAAGAGAAAAATATTAGATAATAAAATAGTTGATATACAATATAAATTGATTTGTTTAGAGGCCTTACATCTTCAGGTGTTAGGTGATCCAATAGATTGCGGTATTGAATGATACAATATTTAGGACATCTGTTGCAACTCATACCCTTAGTCGACCATCTAAACAACAAGAAGTTCAAATTCAATTAGTTAGACACAATAATTGGTAAGGTGAAATAAACTAATATTAAGTTATTAACTTACTTTTGTGCATACGGGAAGGGAAATCTGTTGTGGTTGACGAGCGCTAGGGATGACAATCTAGACCAACCCAAGCTTGAAGCAACACGGTGCATCCGAAAAAAGTAGATGTGTTTTTTTTTGGCGCACTTACACAAAGATCTATACAAATAAGACAGACAAGCGGAATCCCAACTATACTATCTTGTTTTATCTAGATCTCTCAATAAGGGTAAATACATAACGTGCATAGAAGAACCAGTGCCTTCGGGAAATAAAAATAAACCAATTAAAAGCATAAGATAACACCTGGTTTTCATTATTTTCATATCTTCTGTAGAATCTTCATCTAATATAAAATCGGCGTACCATGATTTTAGGCGCGAAAGTAAGATACCTTGGCCTCTTGAGCTCTCATCTAGCAAGTCGGCACCCAAAAGTTCCTTACAAATTGATGATTCAAGGTTTGTTGATCCATTGATTGTCTTACCATCAATATGCAAATTGAGTAACATGTACACATTCTCTAAGGTCACGGTACATTCACTGGTTGAAAAAAAGAAGGTGTGTGTCTCTGGGCGCCATCTCTCTTGCAAAGTTAGTATAAACTTTGCATCAACCGATTAAGACATGATTTTTGCTTACATGTCTGAAACCGACGAGCTCAATATATGATTTAATTAGTTCTTCGAGTGCAACATATTCATGGGAACGAGGGCGAAATCTAGAGACATCCTGCATAATTATCAATTTAGAAACTGAGATTCTGGTATTGATATATCCTAGATGTCCTATGACATGTCGAGACATCTGATCTGAACAAAACACATAGGCAAGGCATATAAACATTAAACACGATACTGAAAAGCATAAGCAACAACACCAGAATTGTTAACCCAGTTCAAAGCAACTCTCCTACTCTGGGGGCATACCAAGCCAGGGACAAATCCACTATGATAGTATCAATTCATAGACCTTTATAGAAAACACCTCAGTTTATAGTCTACTCACTTAATCACTACCTAAGCTAGACTTCTATCTAAGACTCACCTAGATATGAGACCCTCCTCAATCCCTCATCAATCACGGACAGCGATTGGATACAACAATTCTGAACAAACAGGAAGACACACTTCCATGACAATACCTAGTCAAGACTCAAAGCTAAACTCCACCGTTTACAACTTTTTTCCTAACTAAGAACACAACTTAGATTTGCTTAAAAGCTTCATCCAAGAACAATACTCAACTCATTACCTAAAGGCTTCTGAGTGAGAACACAGACCAACTATCCTAGAGAGTGGCACAAAGACAAAGCCCTAATGATCTACATCTTGGACCCGTACTTTTTCTAGGTTACAAGCATTCTATTTATAACTTATTCCCAACTGGATCTGGGCTTCAAATCACCGCATATCAGCTGCTACAAATCAGCAGAAACTTCTGCTACATAATAGGTCTTCAATCAAATCCTTCATAATTTATCTCCATAATTAGAAAGTCATTATTCTTCAATATTCTTCTTGATTCTGACTTGAATCTTCCAAACCTATAAAACAGCGCCACATAGGATAACATAATATTCCCAGAATATTCTGCATCTGTTAAATCATAACAGAATTCAACTGTCCAACTCAGCACAGGCGCGATGTCGAATGATTCAGCATAGGACATCTTATCTGACATGTTGCTCCAGACTCCAGATGATGAGAACTTCAGTCTGATTAATGTTAGAACATGTTGTTCGACATATTCTTCACAACAGCTCTAAACATTTCCATTCCATCCAAACAGCTCCTCTTCATGTTCAGCCGAACCAATCCATTACAGGCTCATTCCCAGAAACATTCCTCACAAGGCTTGGGCATTAGCAGATCTTAGATTTAATTAATAATTAAAACTAATTATTCTCCATATCTTTTTGCACGAAAATAGTAACAAACTATTCTTCAAAAATAACAGAAAGTGCTTGCTTCAAAATAACGCCACTCCATGATTTTCGCACGCAATCACTGAACATAAACACACAAAAGATTGCATATAAAGCGCAGCAAATAAACCATAACATTCTGAACAGAAAGTTCTGTCAACAGATGTTAGGACATCCAGCTCGACATCATGAACAGAGCCCTGCAACAATAAGAAGGACCACCTGCAGAATGTTAGAAACACATGTCAAGACATCAAGCATAACATCTTGATGTAACACCCTGTTTTAGCAAAATTGCTGCCAATACAGAACTAACAAACTCCCCCTTGGGCAAATTTTGGCTAAAACAACATTTGAGCACAAAAGCACCAACACACATCAGAGAACCCTGCAGCAGAAATAAAACACAGCTGACAATCCCAAAAAGAACTGAAACTCCCCCTCAAGCCAAGGAACCAGATAACCATTTCTTCCAGAAAGAAAACACACAAAAGATTGCAAATAAAGCGCAGCAAATAAACCATAACATTTTGAATAGAAAGTTCTGTCAACAGATGTTAGGACATCCGGCTCGACATCATGAACAGAGCCCTGCAACAATAAGAAGGACCACCTACAGAATGTTAGAAACACATGTCAAGACATCAAGCATAACATCTTGATGTAACACCTTATTTTAGCAAAATTACTGCCAATACAGAACTAACAAACTCCCCCTTTGGCAAATTTTGGCTAAAACAACATTTGAGCACAAAAGCACCAACACACATCAGAGAACCCTGCAGCAGAAATAAAACACAGCTGACAATCCCAAAAAGAACTGAAACTCCCCCTCAAGCCAAGGAACCAGATAACCATTTCTTCCAGAAAGAAAACCACAGCACCACAACACACAGAACATTATTATGCCAACAGTACTAAGTCACACTACTCTCCCCCTTTTTAGCCATAATTAGACAAACTTCACTAAGAAATTTCCATAACAAATCCATAGAGTAAAGAGTACATTAATGTAGACCAAGCACAAAAAGTTTCAAAAGCAAACTCTGAATCATCCAACTAAAAGAACAAAAAGAAAACCAAAGAACACCATCACCAGCAACAATCACCATCAACTCTCTTTCCAGCACCAGTAGCAGACCCAGAATCATGACCTTCATTATCAGCAGTCCTCTCACTAGAGGTACGGTCTTCACCAGCTTCCTCTTCACTTGCACCAACAACCTCAATATTGTCATTTTCAGCCTGTTCCAAATTCTTGATCAAAGCCTCCAATTTCAGCTTCCTTGTAGTAGTAACACGAATGACATCCCCTAACTCTCTGCAGGTCTCCTTCAATTCAGATATAAGCCTAGTCTTTGTGGTAGGTTTCTTCTCAGCAGATGCCAAGACAAGTTCTGGGACATGTCTTCCAGCAAACAGTTTATAATGCACAGACAAAACAGAATCTCTCTTGCAGGCCACACATCAGTACTGCAAAGGATACTAGGATACTGACTGAGGATAATACCACATATGAGAGAGGGAAAATCAATGGGCATTTTGACAACATTGGTTGTAGCATGCTTCACAATCTGATCAAAGATGTAACTACCATAGTCAAACTTAACCTTTGTACCAACAGCAAAAATGAATCTTCCTAACCCAACAGCAATGGTGGAAGTGTGATTTGTAGGAACCCAATTAGCTGCCCCAATCCTGTGCAGGATTGCATATTTGACACTCAGTTGTCTGGCAGGCAGTTTTCCTTTCAAGGGCCAAGCAGTCACCTGATTTGCAGTGATTACCTTACACACCTGATTATTAGTTACTTCCAGCTCACTTTCTTCTTGCTCACTTCTTCCCAAGTAATTATTGATAACACCAGGAGAAAAATCAATACATCTCCTCCTCACATACACCTTCATAAAATCCTCACTTCCTCTGTCAGCAATATCCACAGGAATGTTCACAATGAACTCCTTGACCAGCACATCATAACATTAGGAAAATCCAGACACAGTCTTCATCCATCCAGTTAGGAATGCTTCACACAATCATCCACAAGTTCTGAAGCACAAACACAATGCCTTCCACTGAACTCTAAGTAAACTCCTCTTACTTAGAATTAATAACACACACCAAGACAAGTGTAACATCTCCCATCAACAAAGACCCTCACAAAGTTCTTCCAAAATTTGCAGAGAAAAATAAATTCTCCCAGACACAAACAAAGTTGTCCTTCAGACTCCTCCTCAGAAGCATGTGCGCACATGATTCAAACAATTAGCTTCACATGGCTAGAACCATACATGTCCTATTAAGAACACACCAAAACGCCATCCAGCAGCCTAATGTCATAGCATGTTATCTGACATTATATCCTCATAAGAGGCAACTGTAGCGAGCGATTTTGGACGCGGTTCTTAAGCGTTGGTCGCTCTCTGCGGTTGAGTTTACTACAGGTCGATTCATTTTTTATCCTATTGTAAGCTGAATAAGGAAGGGAAATAGATGTCTCCAATTAACCCTGCTTGCATACTGAGTTTAAACATCTGTCTATTAGGTTACGAATGCTATCAATGTGGGGGAGCCTTTGTACTGGTTATTTGTATTTTCGCCAATACGGTTTTCTATCTTTCTTGGATTTTCTGGCGGGGACCGAGGATTAGGATGTTAGGACTGATGCTTTAGATAGATACATGAGAGTATGGGATTTTGGGTTTTTGTTTAGTGTGCTCGCTAAGATTTTTATTTCAATCTTATGCCTACGTATTCCCGTTTACCGAAACAGGGAAATCAGAGCGTTCGTAGTTCCTCCTATTCTATGGGAGGAAATGGTTGTTTTTGGTGTCTTGTTCAAAGCCCAAGACGTGAAGCGAAAGGTGATTTATATCTTGTTCAAAGCCCAAGATGTGAAGCTAAAGGTGTTGACTTTAGAGAGAATTTGTCATCTCTAAAGAGGGGGTTGTATGTCACAACTGTTGGGTGACTGACAGTAAAGGAGGATTACTTTAACTGGGATGTGTGAATCCGACAATGCCATAATTTCCTTTATAGGGGATTTTAACCTGAAGGAGAAGACTTTAATTCAGTGTAGAGTAATGCCATCTTTCCTTAGGAATTTCTCATGCTAAAAGAGGGACAGTGGCATGGATGTAGATGATCCAGAGGCTTGCCGCTTATAGCGATTAGATGAAAGGGAAGGAGTTGTTGATGTTTGTATACCGTGAACGAGGCACAACTTTGATGCTAAAAGGTTGATTGGATCAACCAATGGTTTTCTTATACAAAGCCTAAGAGGAGGCTAGTATGTGTCTCGTACAAAGCCCGAGAGAGAGGCTAAAAAGTTTTGACTCGACGATGAAGTCTTTTGGTATCTCGTATAAAGCCCGAGATGAAGGCTACTTAACTTAACAAGAGAGTTTTTGTATCTCGTACAAAGCCCGAGATGGAGGATAAAATTTGTTTCAGTTAAGTGACAGGTCCAGTATACTGATTTTAAAGAGAAAATCAATTCTTATATGAGCAACACTGTACTCATGGATTTGATTCAAGGATCCGGGTTATTCTTGTTCTTTAAGGAAGCGGGAAATCCGAAGGGTATTGAGACTGTCCGAGTCTACGGGTTTTCTTCCTATTTTTGAAGGGTGCTTGAGAATGTCTTTGAGACCCAAGGAGATTAGACTGTCCAAGTCTAGAGTTTCATCTTTTGTACTATACTTTGAGAAACAGTAGTAGACTCTTTGAAAGGACTGTTCTATGCAGATGACTAAGTTCTGTTCCTATACCTCTAGGAGGCCGTCGGGACAATTTGTACGAAGCTCAAGAGGAGGCTGGAAGCTTTTAAGAAGCCGAGAGGTCCTTGTACGAAGCCCAAGAGGAGGCTATCATTCCCGGAGGAAGAGATCATTATACGAAGCCTAAGAGGAGGCTGTGAATACTTCTAAGAAGCCGGCGGGTCCTTGTACTAAGCCCAAGAGGAGGCGGGGTTGCTTTTAGGAAGCCCGTGGGTCCTTGTACGATGCCCAAGAGGAGGCCGATGCTTTTAAGAAGCCGATGGGTCCCCAAACCCCGAGAAATTCAAGGCAAGCTATCCACAAGGAATAGATTAAGTCAGGAAAGTTCGAGAATTTGGAAGAAACTCAAGAGATGCCATTCACGGAGAAAAGATCATCTCTGGGGAGTAGAGCTTCTTGACAAGTGCTTTTAAGCAGCCTGTGGGTCCCCAAACCTCGAGAATTTCAAGACATGCCATTCACCGAGACTAGATCAAGCCAGGAAAGTCCGAGAATTTGGAAGAAACTCAAGAGATGCCATTCACGGAGAAAAGATCATCTCTGGGGAATAGAGTTTCTTGACAACTTCTATGAGTGACAGTCTATGAAAGGGTTCACAGAGAATGCTGCCTTTCATATCTCCATATTGTTTAACCCCAAGAGGAGGGAAGACTGTGTCTGGTAATCCTATGGGGATCTAGTTTAGACTATTTCTAAGAGTGATCAACGGGCTTAATGCTAGACGTAGTTGCCGGGGAAACTCTAAATATCTATACTATTATTACACAGTTGATATGAGTTTATGAAAGAAGACTTACAGTGAAACAGCCCCACAATACAGTTATATATATATATATATATATATATATATATATATATATATATGAAAGCGGTAAATGAAAGCAATAACCACTTACTCGGTTGTAGAGCTTCCATGTTGTTTGGTTAGTTGTTCAACAAGGAAAGATTGAAAATAACAATATATTCAAAATCAAAGGAGAAAGTGCTTTGAAAAGGAGAGATTTGGGGCTTACAGCTCAAGGAGAGGCCCAGGGTTTTATCAGTGAGCGCACTGTTTGAATTTGTACAGAGGGACTTATACAAGTGACTGAGGCCCAAAATGTTTTCTATACAAGGGTGTTAGGTCTTACACTCTAATAGAGGCCCAAAAGGTTTAAAGAAAAAGAGTGGGGCTTATAACACGAGGGTAGGCCCATTTTGACTTTTCGTTTAAAAATGGAGATCGCGCCGAGATTTTCTTTTAACGCAGAAGGGCTTATACAATATTTGAGGCCCAAAGTGATTTTGGTTAAAAGGGGGTTGGGTCTTACACTCTATTAGAGGCCCAAGTGGGTTTTAAGAAAAGAAATGGTTCTTACTACTCGAGGGTAGGCCCAGGGTTATTTTGAAAAGGCGACGATCGTACCGTTTATTTGAAAATGTACAGAGGGACTTATACAACGAATGAGGCCCAACATGTTTTCTGTACAAGGGTGTTGGGTCTTACACTCTAATAGAGGCCCAAGTGTATTTGAAAATCAATTTTGAAAGTTGAATTAATCAAAAACCCTAATTTTAATCTTTAAAAGTAAATACTTAAAGAAAATCAAACAAAATACAAAATAAATTTGAATAATCCATTTATGATTTTGTTTAAGGTTTGAAAAAAATGAGGGATAATCACAAGGAATATTTAAACTCATTAGGTTTTGATTTTCAAAGTAAATATTCACTTTTAGAATGTTTAAAAACAATTAAAAATGAATTTATTCACAAAATACTAATTATATTAAATAAATAATATAAATCTAATTTTTTTGGTGGAATAAAATATTTCAACATTTTTGTGAATTATTGCAAAAAGAACCAATCAAAAATGATAAAAATTGAAGGAGTTATTAATTTTTCAAATCATTAAAAATAATAATATGAAAAAAAAATAAAATAAACAAGTGATAAAAAGAAGTCTGGGGCGAGGGGGATTCGAACCCCAGACCTCTCGCTTGCCAATACACATAAAACCAGCTGATGAACCGCTGGGGCGCAATGCCAATTCAAATATAACATGGCAAGTGAAAAATATATATCAAACTTAGTTGGAAAACCTGAAGAATGGCGCCATGGCCATCTTCTTCCTCGAGCTCGTGCATGAAGCACCATATCTCACTCATCTCTCAACCATTAGACATCATTCAAACACCAAACTCATGCGTTTTTTCACAAGGAAGAAGATGACAATACCCAATTTTATTCATTTTCAATGTATAAAAAATTATATCATTGTGGCCGTATGAACCCTAATTTTGTAAAAGCAATCGAGTAGGCATGATTATGAGTGCAATGATCAAATTTTCTGAGGGAAAACAATCAGCATATGATGGCAAGCAATTGGCAAAAATATCATGCGAGGAAATATGCATGGATCATGGAGTTTGAGTTTTGAGGCTTACCTTGATGCAAGCTGAAATGGAACTCTGCACAAACTTTGTTCCAGTCGTGAATTGATGATCCCTACAGCTTCAATGGATGTTATGGAGTGTGTTACAAGCTCTGGAACACTTTGAAACTCTTTGGATCAAACTGGAGACCTCCACCTGCATAATTGAGGCATAATGGCTTGGTTGAAGGGTGATTTTGAGCCTGAGGTGTTACAGTCAGTGTTTAAGTGTTTGGACACCTCAAATACATCATATGTGATGTGTTTGAGCAATTGGAATTGATTGCCTAAGGCTGCAACTCAAAACCCGATAGTGGTTACTCAATAAGCCAAAAAACTTGAGGTTTAAGGAAGAATGAGAGAAAGCAGTGCTGTAACTGGCTTTGGTGTGAGTTGAATGATCCATTGGGACCTCTATTTATAGGTGATCAACTTTTGTTTTGGAGGAATAGTGAATGGCTGCTGGATCAGATCACATTTGCATGGATTGGCTTGGAGGATTTCTTCTCAAGCAAGGCAAGCTAGCCATTCCCAAGAGCAGGGCTATGCCTTGACCAAAATCACATTCCTCAGATGTTTTTATTATTGTTTAATCAGAGAATTTGACTGAGTAGGGTAGCTACCTTGACAATGCACTATTCCACATTAATGCACTTTGAATTCATGGCAAAATGTGCCAAAGTGGATGAATTTCAAGTTGGAAGATTCATTGGCTTTTTGACTCAGATTTATCAGTTGGATTAGATGCAATGTGATTGGTTTGAATACATGTGGCATGCTGATCCTCAGTTTTTGGTTCAAAATCGTGTGTGGCAAGCAAACATGCAAACTGATTTTTCCAAAACAGCTTGCAGCAGCATGACTTTGGGCATGGATTTCTCTTGGCTCAAGTTGAATCAATTCATGCTGTTAGGCTCTTTGAATTCTTGGCAATATATGTAACAACATTGATGTTTAACTTTGGATTTGATTCAACTTGCATCTATGTGAAAAGATCTCACAAGTTTTGGTGTTTCAACAAAATCTGTCTTGGACAGAATTTTTTCTAAGTGTTGGAAAATGGCGTACTTTCATATTTTCAGCCATTTTGGCTCACTCATAGCCCAAAATCCACAATGAATTGGAGTTAGGTCTAGTTGAAGTTTTTGTAGAGGGCAATGAGGTCTACAAATCAAGCTTTGGATGGGAAAAAATGGCCTTGTGGTTTAGGAGTTATGACCCTCCAAAGTTGGTACCCTAGCCACTTTATTTTTAACTTAGAAAATTTTCTAAGTTTTTAGGGTTACCCCTTTTACAAGTTATCCAACTTTTCTTGATTTTTCTTGATGAATGATGATTCAAATCATACATTAACATCATTTTAGGGTTAAAAATCCATTTTTGTGAAAAATCTCAAAAAGTCAAAGTTGACTTTTGTGCACAGTTGACTTTTTATCAGATGAATTCCAAACTGTGCAATTCTTCAGGAAATCATGTCCTTGACCTAAATCAAACTTGATGGACATGTTCCATGGGTGTCACAGGGTATATTGAGGCATGTCCTAGGGTTTGGGAGCATGTCCTGGTCAAAAGTCAAAGTTATAATTGACTTTCCTCTTAAAACCCTAATTGTGGTGCTGATGAAATTGAGACTTGTTGCTCAAGCTTCTTGGATTAATCCATTATTCCAAATGGATCAATATAGTTCATTAGAGACCCTCAAACCCTCTCTTGAGGTCTTGGCTCATGATTTGCACCAAAAAGTCAACTTAGGGGTGAATTAGGTCAAGAAACCCTAATTCCTGATTTTTGATGAATGTATCCCCTGAGGCAAAATTGACTTGATGATTGGGTCCATGAGATTCCATGGAGTATATTAGGTTAGGTTTTGGATCATTGGCTTGTGCCCAGATGAAAATTTTCCATCTGGAGGCCCTGGTCGACCAAAACCCTAATTTGGAGACACTGTCGATCTTGAGACTTAATCCACCTAGAAGGGAGCAGCCTTGTGCTTGATCCTTGAAGTGGGAGTCCTTTTGATCCATTGTAGGTGTTTGAGAGGTTAGACAAGTTAAAGATCATGTCATTCCTTGATTGATCCTTTGTCTAAGTACTCAGAGCGGGCTTGAAACCCTAATTTTGATTGTGGTGAATGCTCACCCATCTTTGGGGAGACTGATGAAGTATGATGGTTCCTCTATATTGTGATGATGATTTTCACAATGATGGGAAATCTTAGTGGTCAAAATTTGGGGTATGATAGATGCCCCTATTTAATCTTCTTGGACACGAAGGTGCGAATGACGAAGGTATTCGGGCATTCGGGGTGCAAGAGGATTAAATATCGGAATACCCAAAATTTTGATGGTGGTTATGAATGGTAGCTTACGCATTCATCTTCTTTAGCTAAGCAATGATGCTTAGAAAAGGTCAACTTCCCCTAGATCCTGGTCTTCAGCCAAGGAACTGGTCTTAGTTTCTAAAACAAACTTCCCCTCGATCCTGAATTCCTACACAGGAACTGGTCTTAGTTTCTGATGTAAACTTCCCCTCGATCCTGGTTTCCTACACAGGAACTGGTCTTAGTTTCTGATGTAAACTTCCCCTCGATCCTGGTTTCCTACACAGGAACTGGTCTTAGTTTCTTTCGTCAATAAACTTTACTGACAAGGGACGCTATTCGTAGCGGCTTTCCTTCAAACTTCTTGCCGAATTTTCCTGGGGAGATGCCATTTGAGTGGAAAAAGTTTCGATGTCAGACTTGCTGGGGAACCCAGTCGTCTGAGTTGTAGAGGTATACAAACTTCTCTGTTGGAGATGCCATTTGTTGACTCTACTTGGGGAATGCGAGTCCCTTGAGAGACTGCATTCGCTTGGGGTCTTTACATCATACTTTTCTCGGAGATCTTCTCGGAGAATGCCATATGATGTAATCCAATTTTGAGGTGCCGATGACCTTTTCATCAGTGGTCTTTTCAGAGCGAAACTGGCATGCTGTCGAATCTCTGATTACGAGGCTTTCTCTGGGGATTTTCTTTAATCCGGGAAAGCAAGGATATCATCTTCAATGGCGAAGAGTGATGCTGACTGAAAGTTCCTCTGGTTTTTCAGAGGTTCAAGTTATCAAAGTGGTCAAGGGCCAACTTCCTTCCAGAAATAAACTGGAGGCGAGGTTGTTCAAACGCAGCGTTTCCTGACGAGGCAAGAACTGACAACTTGATTGAGAGAACTTCTATCACTAGGGGACAAGACCGACTAGAGTGATAGTGACGCAATATGAAATGTGAATGCAAATCAATAATGCATGATGTATGTATGTTTATGCTGATAAAAATGACGCGACATACAAACTGAAAGGTGAACACGACTGGATACTCGGCCATCGCGGGGCGAAGAAGTACCGTTGGTTCAGAATAGCAATTCCACCTTGATTAGGAGAGATAGTCCCTGCGGGGAATACCATTGATCAGGCTTAGGAGATAAGAACTCGGTCGAGGCGTGTCAGACGAAACAAGGTCTTTGACACAGTTGATCCCTTCATTCAGGCGTACTGGGTTAGAAGGAGTACTTCGATTCTGCACTTTGAGGTTCGATTACTTCTGGAGAAGCGACCGATGTTCTTCTGATGTTCAACAGTAAAAAGAAATTGCCATCTTTATTTTAAAAGCAGAAAATTTTTTAACAAGTAAATTCATTTTTGTTTTATTTCAAGAATCGTTAATCATGTTAGCAACGTCGTTCTGTAAAGCTAAAACAAATAAGAATTACAAACAAAAGCACAAAGGCCCAAATTTTATTGATAAGATGGAGATCAGCCAAACGCGTGATTCCAAAGAGTATATACAAAGTTTGAAAATGGTAATTTACAGGGAAAAGGGCTACGTTGAAACATAACGACCACTATCCTTCTACCAACTTTGAATTCGGGACATCCTGAGCTTCTGTCGAAGATGACCTTGACTGGAGTTTTTCGACGGATGATGTAACTGCTGCTGAGGGACTTGCCTCCGTTGAACATAGTTACTTGCCATTATCCCTAATTTTTGCCTGGATTGTACTGTGATGTTTCCAATCCATCGGGATGATTTTTTTTATTTTGTCTCTAACTTTTGCCTGGACCGCCCTTTCGGGTTTTCAATCCACCGAGACGTGTTTTTTTTTTTTTTAGTTTAGGCGAAGTATTTCTTGACTACCTCAACATTCGTGGGGTAGGCAAATTCCTCTCCGTCCATGGTTGCAAGTCTCAAGGCGCCTCCTGAGAAAGTTTTCGTGACCACGTAGGGGCCATCATAATTCGGAGTCCACTTGCCCCGGGAGTCAGTGAGAAATAATTGTATCTTTTTGAGCACAAGGTCTCCTTTTCTGAAGACGCGAGGTCGAACCTTTTTGTCAAACGCCCTCTTCATTCTCTGTTGATACAATTGACCATGGCATAGTGTCGTGATTCGCTTTTCTTCGATCAGATTCAATTTGTCATGTCGGCTTTGACACCATTCAGCTTTGGTGAGCTTAGCTTACATCAATACTCGGATTGAAGGGATCTCTACTTCTATGGGGAGCACTGCTTCCATGCCATATACTAGAGAGAAAGGGATAGCCCCTGTTGAAGTGCGGACAGATGTGCGATAACCGTGAAGAGCAAAGGGTAGCATCTCGTGCCAGTCTTTGTAGGTTACAACCATCTTTTGAACGATCTTCTTGATGTTCTTATTGGCCGCTTCTACCGCTCCGTTCATCTTGGGTCGGTAGGGAGATGAGTTATGGTGTTCGATCTTGAACTCTGTACACAACTCCTTCATCATCTTGTTGTTCAAGTTAGATCCATTATCAGTAATGATCTCGCTTGGAACACTATAACGGCAGATGATATTGTTTTTGATAAATCAGACCACCACTTGTCGGGTTACATTAGCGAATGACGCTGCTTCGACCCACTTGGTGAAATAGTCAATGGCTACTAGAATGAACCGATGTCCGTTTGAAGCCTTAGGTTCAATCATGCCAATCATGTCGATTCCCCATATGGAAAATGGCCACGGGGAAGAAAGAACTTTGAGATGTGATGGCGGTACATGAATTTTGTCGGAGTATATCTGACACTTGTGACACCTCCTCATGTACTTATAGTAGTCGGATTCCATGGTCAACCAGTAGTACCCCGCTCTTAGAATTTTTCTTGCCATTGTGTGTCCGTTGGCATGAGTGCCAAAGGATCCTTCATGAATTTATTTCATTAGCATGTCTGCTTCTGGTCTGTCTACGCATCGGAGCAAGACCATGTCAAAATTTCTCTTATAGAGAGTGTCACCGCTCGGGAAGAAGCTTCCAGCCAATCTTCTGAGGGTTTTCCTATCTTTTCTTAGTGCCCCAGGTGGGTACTGTTGTTTCTGAAGGAAGCATTTGATATCATGATACCAAGGTTTGTCACCGTTCAAGGCGCATTATGTCGATCTTAGGTAGGTTATTCCATTGACCTACACGAATCATGGAAGAGAGTGTGGCTAATGCATCAGCCATGTGATTCTCCTCACGAGGAATATGATGAAACTCAACTCTGTTAAAGAAAGGTAGCAACCTTCTTGCGTAGTCTTTGTAAGGAATCAGTCCTGATTGGTATGTGTTCCAATCTCCGTTTATCTGATTGATAACCAGAGCTGAGTCGCCATATACGTCCAAGTTTTTTATCCTTAAATCAGTTGCTTCTTCGAGACCCATGATACAAGCTTCGTATTCGGCCTCGTTGTTCGTACATTTGAACGTAAGTCTGGCAGTGAATGGAATGTGGGTACCCTGAGGGGTAACAATGATTGCCCCAATTCCGTTACCATAATGATTAACTGCTCCGTCAAAGATAAGTCCCCATTGGGAACCTGGTTCTGGCCCTTCACTGGGTAGCGGTTCATCGCAATCTTTCATTTTTAGATACATGACATCTTCGTCTGGGAAGTCAAACCGGATTGATTCTTGATCGTCAATCGGTTGATGAGCCAAATGATCGGCTAAAATACTTCCTTTAACGGCTTTCTGAGCGTGGTACTCTATGTCATATTCTGATAACAACATCTGCCAACGGGCAATTCTTCCCGTGAGAGCAGGCTTTTCGAAGACGTACTTGATTGGATCCATTTCGGAGATTAACCAAGTAGTATGACGAATCATGTATTGGCAAAGACGTTTGGCTGCCCAAGCCAAAGCGCAACAAGTTTTCTCAAGCATCGTGTACCGAGTCTCGCAGTCGGTGAACTTCTTTCTCAAATAGTAGATGGCAGACTCTTTCCGTTTAGTTTCGTATTGTTGGCCAAGTACACATCCCATTGAGTCCTCTAAGACTGTGAGGTAAATGATCAGTGGTCTTCCTTCCATTGGAGGTGATAGAATTGGAGGATTCAACAGATATTCCTTAATACTGTTGAAGGCGGTATGCCAGTCCTCTGTCCAAACGCAGTCCTGGTTCTTTTTCAGTAATTTGAAAATTGGCGCACATGTAGCGGTCATGAGGAATATGAATCTGGAGATGTAGTTCAAACGTCCTAGTAATTTCCCTGAACGGACACCAAAGGTGCACTTGTTGGGATTCAAGCGGAGATTGAATTTTCTTAGACGTTCGAACAATTTTGTCAGATGTTCAACGTGCTCACTCTCTGTTTTAGATTTTGCAATCATATCATCGACATACACCTCGATTTCTTTGTGTTTCATGTCATGAAAAAGAGTAGTCATGGCCCTTTGATAGGTTGCCCCGACGTTCTTCAAACCGAACGACATTACCTTGTAACAAAAGGTGCCCTATGGGGTGATGAACGAAGTTTTCTCCATGTCTTTCGGCGCCATTTTGATCTGGTTATAGCCCGAGAATCCATCCATGAAGGAGAAAATTTTGAAATTTGTTGTGCTGTCTACCAGCATGTCAATGTGTGGTAAAGGAAAGTCGTCCTTTGGACTTGCCTTGTTCAGATCCCTGTAATCAACACACATTCTGACCTTTCCGTCCTTTTTAGGAACGGGTACGATGTTGGCTAACCATTGAGGATATTCAGATGTGGCGAGGAAACCTGCGTCAATTTGTTTCTGCACCTCCTCTTTGATTTTGATGGCCATGTCTGGGTGAGTGCGTCTCAACCTTTGCTTTACTGGCGGACATTCCGATCTCAACGGTAAGTGATGTTCCACGATGCTGGTATCCAACCCTGGCATATCCTGATAGGACCAAGCGAATACATCGGGGAATTCTTTGAGAAGCTTTATCAAACTCTCTTTGGCATTTGGACCGAGCAGTGCCCCAATCCTGATTTCTTTTCTCTCTTGCTCTGAACCCAAGTTTACCATTTCCAACGGCTCTTTGTGAGGTTCAATGGACATTTCCTCTTGTCTGAGTAGTCGGGAGATCTCTTCTGGAATTTCGTTGTCATTTTCTTCTTCAGCCTCGAATACCGGGAACTCAAAGTTGGGAGAAGGCATCGGATCGTATGTTTCAACGGGGTTTAAAACAAGCAATCTGCATGACAGTATGATTCGTGTTTAGAAGAGATAGAGAAAATGCAAGTGTGTGCAGTGTATTTATTTTACTGCTTGTTTTTATTTGAATTGTTTTTTAGGATTACCATTTTCTGAGAAAACAAAAAGAGAAAACAACAATTAATGCGAAAATTACAGAACGACGTTATTTTATTAATGAACAAGTCGATTCTTGAAACTACAGCCCTATAAAACAAAACTCTGTCGCTTTGGGCTAAGCGAAGAGGGAAAATTTACAGAAAACGAGCCCTATCAAAACATCTGTTTCACCTGGGCAGGGTGAAAGGTTAAAGATGACAATTACTTTGACTGATGAACGATCTTCGGAACCTCGACGGCAACCCATTGGCGGCGAACTCCTCGGTGAATCACAAAGTCTGGCACCTTCCTTGATTTGTCTTCAGAAATAACGCTGATTTCTGGTGGAGCGGGATCATTGGAATCTGTCTCCCAAGCAGAATTGTCGTAGGAGAATTCCTCTGTTGTATTTTGCATAGCATTCGTGCTCTCAGCTGTATCTCCCCATCCAGTAGGCTGGATGTCTTCAAACCTGATACGAGAGCTTCCGAGCGCAGTGTACTTGACCATATAGTCGTATTTTCCACTCGGTTGTCCCAAGGTGTCCCACACTTCTTTGGAACTGGAGGGGTCATCTCTCTCGATGACGTTAACCTCAGGAAAAGCATAGTTGATGAATTCAAGTCCTGCAAACGTTGCAAATTCATCTTCATGTTGAGTAGTTTCTGAATGACCTGAGTGTTGATCCCATGACATGGTGGGGACACAGGTATTCTGTTCAACGACGGTCAGCTGATTTTCGTTGTTCGGCTGACTCTCTTGCCCCAAGTTTCCTGGGTAGGGCTGCCACATTGGCAGACCATCCATTGGGCCATAGTAATTGTGGTCAAAGTTGTCTTTCATCAGAGTGTCTTCCTCTAATGAATTTGGTGGAGCACGACATCCTTCCGGATCACAATCTCCATAAATCATTTCGACGTCTGACCTTGGTATAAATCTCGGACTCTGTGCGGGATAGCAAAATGGCGTAGGCACCTCTTCATGAGACATATAACCGTCCTCATTAAAATAGGACTTCCATTTTTCATCTGTGTCAGAGGGATCTTCCTCATTGATAGCATGTACTGCCTGAGACACTTGGTGAAGGAAACCTCCACTGTGGAAGAAGTTTCGAAGGGGATGAAGACTTTCATCATTGACAGCTGTCTGGGTACAGGTTGCAGAAAAACCAAGACCCTTCTTTGTTGTATTGCCAGTAGGAATGACAAGCTGTCCCCATCCTGTTGTATCGGTACTCTCGACCGCTTTGATAGCATCGTTGTATGAGGAAATCGAGGTTCCTCCTTTGAATTGATTGTCCTTGCTTACCGACAGTGCTTGGAACTGAGTTCCAATAACCTTCTCGGGTTCTATACCAGTAGACGATGATAAGTTGCTTACAAGCAAGGCTTGTTCCCCACAAACTGTGACAAGTTGATCGTTCTTGACGAACTTTAGCTTTTGGTGGAGGGTCGAAGTGACCGCTCCAGCCTGATGTATCCAAGGCCTTCCTAATAATCAACTGTACGTTGCCCGGATGTCCATGACCTGGAAAGTGACTTGGAAATTGTGAGGACCAATAGTTATGGGAAGATCAACTTCGCCGATAACTGTTTTTCTGGATCCGTCGAACGCTTTGACGACGACCTCGCTGATTCTCATCGGAGGGCCTTTGAATGATAATTGCATCAAAGTGGACTTTGACATAACATTCAGGGCTGACCCTGTGTCTACTAGTACACTGGCTAAAGCATCATCCTGGCAGTTAACTGTAATGTTGAGCGCCATGTTATGACGACGACCCCCTTCGGGTAACTCCTCATCACTAAATCCCAAATTATTGCAGAAAGTGATGTTAGAGACAATGCTATCAAATTGTCTGATTGTTACATCCTGTTCCAGAAAGGCTTGCTCCAAGACTTTCTGTAGAGCCTCCCCATGGGCTTCTGAACTGAGTAATAGTGATAATACCGAGATCTTTGAAGGAGTTTGTAACAGTTGATCGACAATGTTGTATTCACTCCTTTGGATGAGCTTCAGCATCTCATCATTATTTTTCGAAAGGTCTGGATTACTGGATTGACCGACTGGTGGATCAGGAGCTTCCGTCTGAAGTTCCTTTTCTTTGTTAGGTTCTCCAACCCCTCGGTTGAAGATTCTATCACTCCGTGTTACACGACTGATGTCTGCAATATTCACGACGGAGGGTAATGGAATTTCCTTTCCATTTTCAACTGTCGCTGCACCGTATTTGTAAGGGATAACCTTAGTTGATTCATACGGTGTTGGTCCCGGCAGATAGATGACTACGGGAGCCTTATGATTTTTCTGACCATCATAATTAATTTCGATCCGTTCCCGATTGGGAACTTTAGATTCGTCAAGTAGAGGGATAATGGCAAAAACATCCCTGGTCCTGTGATGACCAGAGATCATGACAACATCCTCAACTTGCTCGGCAAGGTAGTTCGGCGTCTAGTTGATGGGTCCAAAACCCGGATATGGACGAATTTCTCCACGATCGACCTGGCCCTGAAGAGTTGCTCTCACAAGGTAACACCCTTGGTTACTTTCTGAACAGACGCCGCAACGTTCATAGTTGTGTGGTGGCACCTGGCCACGCCCACTTTGAATACAATGTAACCTCACTAGGTTAGCTTCCACAGATCGGACATCCTGACTCTGACGCCGAGTGGGGTTTCTGTTATTGATACTAATCTGCTGAGTATCTTCATCCATATAAATTGGCATCTACCAGTGTTTTAACAAGTGCTGAAGTGCCTCCTGGACAAGGGTACAACCTCGATCGTTTTCGCAACCCGCTTTATAGCTTTGATAGTCATGTGATATTAGGAATCCGAGTCGGACCTGCTCAGCATGTAACTCTACCAGGTTGGTATTCATCACGCGAATATCGAAGATCTGAACCATGTTGATTTCATAGGAGTTCCTATCATGGTAGTCTTGGATCCATCCAAGATCCATCTCACGCTGGAGGGCCTCCTGTATGAAAGAGCATCCCTATTTGTTTACCGAGCAAATTAGACAGGAACTGTAATCGTGCCGCGGCAGATTATGATACTGGCTTTGCCTTGAGTGCATCGCCACCAAGTTGACATTCATTGCACGGATATTGTGGTTCTGAATGATGTTGGAGTTCGCGTAGACCATGTTAACTCCACGAACTCGGTGCTCTTGGATCCATCCGAGATCCATCTGTTCCTGTAGAGCTGCTTGCACTACAGAACACCCTTGGTTGTCTTTAGAGCAGATATCACACTAATGATAGTTATGAGGTGGCACATGGCCATATCCACTCTGTCTACAATGCATCTTGACCAAATTGGTTTTCAACAAGAGTACATCGTGAATTTGATAGACATCGTTAGTCTCTCCTTCTATCAAATTGACTGCAGCCTTCTCGTGTTGAGGCAGCGGGTTCATAAGAACATTAGGATTTGTATCCTTGAAGGATAAGACCCCGCTCCTAACAAGTTTTTACACGTCGGACTTGAAATTGAGACAAGTCTCTATATTATGCCCTGATCCTCCTTGGTGGTAAGGGCAAGTTTGATCCACCTTAAACCAAAAAGGCGGATTTTCCGGTACTGTAAGAGGAGATTTAGTCTGAATGTGCCCCTTAGCCAGTAGTAATGGAAACAGATCTGCGTACGACACGGGTATAGGATCAAATCCTGGTGGCTGTGTTGTACGGTTGTTGTTATATGGAGGACGAGCCTGCTGAAGAGGCTGTTGTGTCCTTTGTTGATCAGGTTGGCTCTGCGCAACCTGAGGTTGATACGTAGGAATAGACGCAGGGTTGATAGCAGGAGTCACAACTGCTACCGGTTGATAACGTCGCCTTTGCTTTCCGAGAGAGATATTCCCAATATCTTGCTCTTTTTTCTTAGGGAGAGCACTACCGTATTTTTTAGTACTGCTCGATGATCCAACGTCTTTTGCCAAACGTCCTTCTCGGACGGCTTCCTCAAGACGTACACCCATGCCAACCATTTCGGTGAAATCACTGGGTGCACTGGCAACCATTCGGTCATAGTAAAATGAGCTTAAGGTCTTTAAGAATATCTTTGTCATCTCTTTTTCTTCCAGAGGTGGACAAATTTGAGCGGCGATTTCACGCCCCCTTTGAGCATACTCCTTAAAGGTTTCCTTGTCCTTTTGCGACATCGATCTGAGTTGATCTCTGTCGGGTGCTATGTCCAAATTGTATTTGTATTGTTGGACGAAGGCAGTGCCAAGATCTCTGAAAGTGCTGATCGTGGCACGGTTTAAACCCATGTACCATTTGAGTGCGGCACCGGTTAAACTATCCTGAAAGTAATGAATCAGTAGGTCCTGATTCTCTGTCTGAGCTGACATCCGCCGAGCGTACATCACCAGATGGCTTTGAGGGAAAGAGTTACCCTTGTACTTTTCAAAGTCGGGCACTTGAAATTTGTGCGGAACTTTTACATTTGGGACTAAGCAGAGATCTGCGACGTCCTTTCCAAATAAATCCTGACCGCGAATGGCTTGCAGTTCCTTCTGCATTTCCAAGAACTGCTCCTAGAATTCCTCCATTCTGTCAAACATAGCTTCCTTCTTACCAGAAGGCGTCTGTGGAATCTGTCCTTCCGGGACAGTGTGCACCACAGGGGGTGGTACCGTGACTACGGTAGTGAGTCTTGGCGTCTCCCAAAGTTTGTAACCTTCAGGAGTCTTCAGTATGCCTCTGGCATCTTCGCTTTCCCGAAGTTTGTAACCTTCAGGCCCAGCGGCTTCTGTTGTGATTCCCTGATCTTCAGTGATCGGCGGAACATATCCTTCCGGGATATAGTTAACAGGCATGCCCCAAGGACGATCTTTCGGCATTTGATACCTAGGATCATACTTTTCTACTACGGGCTTTGAGGTGATCTCTGAGATCACAGTTCTTTGTAGCTGAGCTTCTGCCATGGCTTGCATGTCGTTACGAAGCTTTCTCATATCCTCTCTCAGAGCGTCGATCTCTTCTTTCAACTCTCTGTTCTCTTCCTCAAGATCATCCATCTTTTTCTGACGATTAGCCCGAGTATTATATGAATGAGACAGTTTGACTCTAGAATCGAGACACAAACGTGAGATTCGTAGGTAAGAAGAATACGCGATGTGAGAATGATGAATGCAATGATTATATTAATTGTTTTTTAGTTTAATCAAAATAAACTTCGACAATTAGATTGCAAATATCAAACGGTGGGGAAACCCCTTTTTATTGAATTCAAAGGATTACAGAAATGGAAATACAGTAGATTACAAGGTGCAGAAAGAGAAACCTAAACTAATGGGTCCCGAGTCCTCTCTGAAGAGAAATCGGGTGCTGATTCTGGTATCTTCCTTTTCTTTGACCGGGGCTCTTGGGCCGTTGCCAGGTTGTCACTCTTTTGCCAAGTGAAAGGAGCGAGCAAATTCCTTTGGTTATCCTGATTATCCACAGCATGTTGCTCCAAAATTTCAATCAGAGCATCCTTATCTTTCAGTAATTGCTGTTTTTTGATGCACTCCACATCGAGGGTGCGGTACTTGTTCTTCCAAGACCTTCTCTCCTTTTGAACTTTGTTGAGAGTAACCTGAAGGTTTTCAGTTTCCGTCATGAAGTACATGACAGATTCCTTTGGCGGAAGAACTCTGTAACGAGGATAAGGCATTTTTAGCTTGAGAGCTCTAGTTTGTACCCAGTGGAGATAAGGCTCCACCGAGATACAGTCCGGTTTTCCTAGAGACTCTCATCCTTTCTTATGAACATGCTTCCAAGCATGCACTATTTCCATCTTTAGTGCTCTGTCGTTTTATCCTTCCTTGAAGAAAAGACCTTCCAGATGAACACCCTGTGGGACGTGTCTCATCGGGTATCCAAATTGACGATGAACGAGAACTGGATGGTAATTGATTCCTCCCTTAGTTCCTCTGTGGGGTACGTTGGGGAAGTTTCCACAACGATCAATGATTCTGATTCCCTCAAAGATCCTATTACACCAATCTATATCAGAGTTGGTAAGAGACACGATCTTCTGCGACCAACGTAAGGCACTCTTGCAATCCCAAAAAGCAGCAGACTTGGGCAAGTGACAGATAAACCATTTGTAAAGCAGAGGTACACAGCATGTGATCTCCCCTCCGCTGTATAAATTTCCCAAGTGTACAGAATGATATGTATCTGCGAGCAAAGTCGGCACAGGGTTTCCAATGAGAAAAACCTTAATGGAGTTAACATCGACGAAGTTATTGATGTTGGGAAACAAAAATAACCCGTAGGTGAGCAAGACAAAGATGTTTTCAAAAGTAGTGATGTTTCCTATACTGGCAAAATACAGGGCTTTCTTTGTCAAGAACTGGGCTGGCAAACCTTGGATGTCACCCTTGGTAGTTAGGTGAGCCCTGACCTCAGACTCGTCCAAATGAATTGCTCTTGCAATGATCTGATTCTTTGGAATTTCTTCCAGTCTAGAAAATGGAGCTCGATCAGTGATATGTAAATCAATCAGATGAGAATACTCATCCAGCGTTGATGCTAACTGGTAATCCGGGAATGTGAAACAGTGATAAACCGGATCGTAAAACTGAATGAGCGCATCCATGATTCCCTCAATCACATGGACTCTTAACAGTGGTAGCAGACCCCCGTGCTTGGCTCTGAAAGCCTCAGGATTAGTGATCATCCTTGCTAACCTTCTCAAATCCTCTAGTTTTGGAACCTTGAAGGTGTACGTATGAGTTCTCCTTCTACCGAAATCCATTAACACAATCCTTTTCTCTGATATTTTCAATCACAGTCTTAGTTTAATTTGAAAAACAGAGAGACTAGAAGAGAAGAATTTTTTGAATGTTTTAATGTTTTTTAAATGAATGCATGAATGCAGCACACAAAAACATAGAAAAAACATGGGGTCAAAGGGTCGTTGTCATGAAGTCAAGGCTCTACCCATCCCCAAAGGTTTATACTAAGGTGATTTTTGTACCTGTACTCATTATCATCAGCTCCTCCCAGGAAAGCAAAACAACAAGCGGATCGCCAGCGAGTTGTAGAGCAATCTTAGAGTAAGTTCCATTCACCGAGAATAGATCACCAGCCTCAAATGAGGGTAGTATCGTGTAACAACTATTCCCGATAGTTTCTGCACTACGAAAGGGTTTGGCTCCTCAGCTTCTTAGACTTAACAATCGGCCCATTGTCTAGGTGAGAGAATGGGTTGCATTGGTCAGCCTCCACTGAGGTTGATGGTCGACCTTGTCGCCATCACTTATCTTAAGTGTATACTCAATCTTTCCACATGCGACATCACACGCATTCCCATTAGCAGAAAAATAAACACGTATAGCAATTAGGAAAGGCAGTATATATATTTGTCCTAATAATCCTAGACCTTTAAAGCTATGAATCCTAAGTTCCTGATAGAAATTGGGTTCCCCGACGGAAGCCCCAATCTGTGGTATTCACACAAGAGATGAAAAGGAAGAAGAAAAACAGAGACGGGCCCCACGGTGGGCGCCATTTTTTCTGTAGCGAGCGATTTTAGACGCGGTTCTTAAGCGCTGGTCCCTCTCTGCGGTTGAGTTTACTACAGGTCGATTCATTTTTTATCCTATTGTGAGCTGAATAAGGAAGGGAAATAGATGTATCCAATTAACCCTGCTAGCATACTGAGTTTAAACAGCGGTCTGTTAGGTTACGAATACTATCAATGTGGGGGAGGGGGGCCTTTGTACTGGTTATTTGTATTTTCGCCAATACGGTTTTCTATCTTTCTTGGATTTTCTGGCGGGGAACGAGGATTAGGATGTTAGGACTGATGCTTTTGATAGATACATGAGAGTATGGGATTTTAGGTTTTTGTTTAGTGTGCTCGCTAAGATTTTTCTTTCAATCTTATGCCTACGTATTCCCGTCCACCGAAATAGGGAAATCAGAGCGTTCGTAGTTCCTCCTATTCTATGGGAGGAAATGGTTGTTTTTGGTGTCTTGTTCAAAGCCCAAGACGTGAAGCGAAAGGTGATTTATATCTTGTTCAAAGCCCAAGATGTGAAGCTAAAGGTGTTGACTTTAGAGAGAATTTGTCATCTCTAAAGAGGGGGTTGTATGTCACAACTGTTGGGTGACTGACAGTAAAGGAGGATTACTTTAACCGGGATGTGTGAATCCGGCAATGCCATAATTTCCTTTATAGGGGATTTTAACCTGAAGGAGAAGACTTTAACTCAGTGTAGAGTAATGTCATCTTTCCTTAGGAATTTCTCATGCTAAAAGAGGGACAGTGGCATGGATGTAGATGATCTAGAGGCTTTCTGCTTACAGCGATTAGATGAAAGGGAAGGAGTTGTTGATGTTTGTATACCGTGAACGAGGCACAACTTTGATGCTAAAAGGTTGATTGGATCAACCAATGGTTTTCTTAGACAAAGCCTAAGAGGAGGCTAGTATGTGTCTCGTACAAAGACCGAGAGAGAGGCTAAAAAGTTTTGACTCGACGATGAAGTCTTTTGGTATCTCCTATAAAGCCCAAGATGAAGGCTACTTAACTTAACAAGAGAGTTTTTGTATCTCGTACAAAGCCCGAGATGGAGGCTAAAATTTGTTTCAGTTAAGTGACAGGTCCAGTATACTGATTTTAAAGAGAAAATCAGTTCTTATATGAGCAACACTGTACTCATGGATTTGATTCAAGGATCCGGGTTATTCCTGTTCTTTAAGGAAGCGGGAAATCCGAAGGGTATTGAGACTGTCCGAGTCTATGGGTTTTCTTCCTATTTTTGAAAGGTGCTTGAGAATGTCTTTGAGACTCAAGGAGATTAGACTGTCCAAGTCTAGAGTTTCATCTTTTGTACTATGCTTTGAGAAACAGTAGTAGACTCTTTGAAAGGACTGTTCTATGCAGATGACTAAGTTCTATTCTTATACCTCTAGGAGGCCGTCGGGACAATTTGTACGAAGCCTAAGAGGAGGATGGAAGCTTTTAAGAAGCCGAGAGGTCCTTGTACGAAGCCCAAGAGGAGGATATCATTCCCGAAGGAAGAGATCATTATACGAAGCCTAAGAGGAGGCTGTGAATACTTCTAAGAAGCCGGCGGGTCCTTGTACTAACCCCAAGAGGAGGCGGGGTTGCTTTTAGGAAGCCTGTGGGTACTTGTACGATGCCCAAGAGGAGGCCGATGCTTTTAAGAAGTCGATGGGTCCCCAAACCCCAAGAAATTCAAGGCAAGCTATCCACAAGGAATAGATTAAGTCAGGAAAGTTCGAGAATTTGGAAGAAACTCAAGAGATGCCATTCACGGAGAAAAGATCATCTCTGGGGAGTAGAGCTTCTTGACAAGTGCTTTTAAGAAGCCTGTGGGTCCCCAAACCTCGAGAATTTCAAGACATGCCATTCACGGAGAATAGATCAAGCCAGGAAAGTCCGAGAATTTGTAAGAAACTCAAGAGATGCCATTCACGGAGAAAAGATCATCTATGGGGAATAGAGTTTCTAGACAACTTCTATGAGTGACAGTCTATGAAAGGGTTCACAGAGAATGCTGCCTTTCATATCTCCATATTGTTTAACCCCAAGAGGAGGGAAGACTGTGTCTGGTAATCCTATGGGGATCTAGTTTAGACTATTTCTAAGAGTGATCAACGAGCTTAATGCTAGACGTAGTTGCCGGGGAAACTCTAAATATCTATATTATTATTACACAGTTGATATGAGTTTATGAAAGAAGACTTACAGTGAAACAACCCCACAATACAGTTATATGTATATGAAAGTGGTAAATGAAAGCAATAACCACTTACTCGGTTGTAGAGCTTCCATGCTGTTTGGTTAGTTGTTCAACAAGGAAAGATTGAAAACAACAATATATTCAAAATCAAAGGAGAAAGTGCTTTGAAAAGGAGAGATTTTGGGCTTACAGCTCAAGGAGAGGCCCAGGGTTTTATCAGTGAGCGCACTGTTTGAATTTGTACAGAGGGACTTATACAAGTGACTGAGGCCCAAAATGTTTTCTGTACAAGGGTGTTAGGTCTTACACTCTAATAGAGGCCCAAAAGGTTTAAAGAAAAAGAGTGGGGCTTATAACACGAGGGTAGGCCCAGTTTGACTTTTCATTTAAAAATGGCGATCGCGCTGAGATTTTCTTTTAACGCAGAGGGGCTTATACAATATTTGAGGCCCAAAGTGATTTTGGTTAAAAGGGGGTTGGGTCTTACACTCTATTAGAGGCCCAAGTGGGTTTTAAGAAAAGAAATGGGTCTTACTACTCGAGGGTAGGCCCAGGGTTATTTTGAAAAGGCGACGATCGTGCCGTTTATTTGAAAATGTACAGAGGGACTTATACAACGAATGAGGCCCAACATGTTTTCTGTACAAGGGTGTTGGGTCTTACACTCTAATAGAGGCCCAAGTGTATTTGAAAATCAATTTTGAAAGTTGAATTAATCAAAAACCCTAATTTTAATCTTTAAAAGTATATACTTAAAGAAAATCAAACAAAATACAAAATAAATTTGAATAATCCATTTATAATTTTGTTTAAGGTTTGAAAAAAATGAGGGATAATCACAAGGAATATTTAAACTCATTAGGTTTTGATTTTCAAAGTAAATATTCACTTTTAGAATGTTTAAAAACAATTAAAAATGAATTTATTCACAAACTACTAATTATATTAAATAAATAATATAAATATAATTTTTTTGGTGGAATAAAATATTTCAACATTTTTGTGAATTATTTCAAAAAGAACCAATAAAAAATGATAAAAATTGAAGGAGTTATTAATTTTTCAAATCATTAAAAATAATAATATGAAAATAAAATAAAATAAACAAGTGATAAAAAGAAGTCTGGGGCGAGGGGGATTCGAACCCCAGACCTCTCGCTTGCCAATGCACACAAAACCAGCTGATGAACCGCTGGGGCGCAATGCCAATTCAAATATAACATGGCAAGTGAAAAATATATATCAAACTTAGTTGGAAAACCTGAAGAATGGCGCCATGGCCATCTTCTTCCTCGAGCTCGTGCATGAAGCACCATATCTCACTCATCTCTCAACCATTGGACATCATTCAAACACCAAACTCATGCGTTTTTTTCACAAGGAAGAAGATGGCAATACCCAATTTTATTCATTTTCAGTGTATAACAAATTATATCATTCTGGCCGTATGAACCCTAATTTTGCAAAAGCAATCGAGTAGGCATGATTATGAGTGCAATGATCAAATTTTCCGAGGGAAAACAATCAGCATATGATGGCAAGCAATTGGCAAAAATATCATGCGAGGAAATATGCATGGATCATGGAGTTTGAGTTTTGAGGCTTACCTTGATGCAAGCTGAAATGGAACTCTGCACAAACTTTGTTCCAGTCGTGAATTGATGATCCCTACAGCTTCAATGGATGTTATGGAGTGTGTTACAAGCTCTGGAACACTTTGAAACTCTTTGGATCAAACTGGAGACCTCCACCTGCATAATTGAGGCATAATGGCTTGGTTGAAGGGTGATTTTGAGCCTGAGGTGTTACAGTCAGTGTTTAAGTGTTTGGACACCTCAAATACATCATATGTGATGTGTTTGAGCAATTGGAATTGATTGCCTAAGGCTGCAACTCAAAACCCGATAGTGGTTGCTCAATAAGCCAAAAAACTTGAGGTTTAAGGAAGAATGAGAGAAAACAGTGGTGTAACTGGCTTTGGTGTGAGTTGAATGATCCATTGGGACCTCTATTTATAGGTGATCAACTTTTGTTTTGGAGGAATAGTGAATGGCTGCTGGATTAGATCACATTTGCATGGATTGGCTTGGAGGATTTCTTCTCAAGCAAGGCAAGCTAGCCATTCCCAAGAGCAGGGCTATGCCTTGACCAAAATCACATTCCTCAGATGTTTTTTATTGTTGTTTAATCAGAGAATTTGACTGAGTAGGGTAGCTACCTTGACAATGCACTATTCCACATTAATGCACTTTGAATTCAAGGCAAAATGTGCCAAAGTGGATGAATTTTAAGTTGGAAGATTCCTTGGCTTTTTGACTCAGATTTATCAGTTGGATTAGATGCAATGTGATTGGTTTGAATACATGTGGCATGCTGATCCTCAGTTTTTGGTTCAAAATCGTGTGTGGCAAGCAAACATGCAAACTGATTTTTCCAAAACAGCTTGCAGCAGCATGACTTTGGGCATGGATTTCTCTTGGCTCAAGTTGAATCAATTCATGCTGTTAGGCTCTTTGAATTCTTGGCAACATATATAACAACATTGATGTTTAACTTTGGATTTGATTCAGCTTGCATCTATGTGAAAAGATCTCACAAGTTTTGGTGTTTCAACAAAATCTGTCTTGGACAGAATTTTTTCTAAGTGTTGGAAAATGGTGTACTTTCATATTTTCAGCCATTTTGGCTCACTCATAGCCCAAAATCCACAATGAATTGGAGTTAGGTCTACAAATCAAGCTTTAGATGGGAAAAATGGCCTTGTGGTTTAGGAGTTATGACCCTCCAAAGTTGGTACCCTAGCCACTTTATTTTTAACTTAGAAAATTTTCTAAGTTTTTAGGGTTACCCCTTTTACAAGTTATCCAACTTTTCTTGATTTTTCTTGATGAATGATGATTCAAATCATACTTTAACATCATTTTAGGGTTAAAAATCCATTTTTGTGAAAAATCTCAAAAAGTCAAAGTTGACTTTTGTGCACAGTTGACTTTTTATCAGATGAATTCAAAACTGTGCAATTCTTCAGGAAATCATGTCCTTGACCTAAATCAAACTTGATGGACATGTTCCATGGGTTTCATAGGGTATATTGAGGCATGTCCTAGGGTTTGGGAGCATGTCCTGGTCAAAAGTCAAAGTTACAGTTGACTTTCCTCTTAAAACCCTAATTGTGGTGCAGATGAAATTGAGACTTGTTGCTCAAGCTTCTTGGATTAATCCATTGTTCCAAATGGATCAATATAGTTCATTAGAGACCCTCAAACCCTCTCTTGAGGTCTTGGCTCATGATTTGCACCAAAAAGTCAACTTAGGGTGAATTAGGTCAAGAAACCCTAATTCCTGATTTTTGATGAATGCATCCCCTGAGGCAAAATTGACTTGATGATTGGGTCCATGAGATTCCATGGAGTATATTAGGTTAGGTTTTGGATCATTGGCTTGTGCCCAGATGAAAATTTTCCATCTGGAGGCCCTGGTCGACCAAAACCCTAATTTGGTGACACTGTCGATCCTGAGACTTAATCCACCTAGAAGGAAGCAGCCTTGTGCTTGATCCTTGAAGTGGGGGTCCTTTTGATCCATTGTAGGTGTTTGAGAGGTTAGACAAGTTGAAGATCATGTCATTCCTTGATTGATCCTTTGTCTAAGCACTCAGAGAGGGCTTGAAACCCTAATTTTGATTGTGGTGAATGCTCACCCATCTTTGGGGAGACTGAAGAAGTATGATGGTTCCTCCATATTATGATGATGATTTTCACAATGATGGGAAATCTTAGTGGTCAAAATTTGGGGTATGACAGCAACCAATCTCTACAAGCTTGATCAGCATGCAAGCTTCACAATATATGCACCTTTGCAGTAAAATCCATAGACAAGTACTCCCTCTGTCATGGATAACCAATGCTCTAGATGGAGATAAACATTTGAGCACCAGATCTTCACACACTTGCTGAGCACATTCACATATTGTACTCTCACTCCTAGAGAACACATCCAAGTACCCTGACTGGTTTGACACTGCTCACAAACTCCACGAATTCTCAACTTACTTAAAAGCTTTACTGAGATCCAATCACTTCAAGAGATACTTGCAACAGAAGAAAGAACAGCTCTTCAAAAAAAACTTTCTGATCATATCACATCATCTGACACAATTCCTCTTCCATTACATCCACTAGTAGTTGTTGATACTAGTGAAGTCTTCAAAAATAGTAGTCATGCTTTGCTAGAACATACTACTAAAAACAAGACCAGAATCTCCATATTCTAATCCACATAGTTAGAAACACCTCTTCTGACAATAATTCTTGAGCATCCAACTCCACATGCACAATCTCAATCATCTTCCAAATATAACCATCAACAATCATGATGTTACAACATCATTTGGGACATCAGCTTCCCATCACCATTCAAAGGACCCATTGCGCATAGAAGTCCTTCAAGAAGCTCCCAATAAAACACAACCAGAGCAGCTTATTCAGGTTAACATAAACACCTGAACACCATAGAGAGAAATAAACTCGCACACCCTCTCTAAAGCAAAGAGTTCAGACTGCATACTTGCATACTCACATCAGACAAATACTTAGCTCCCATCAAAATATTTATCATTAGTTAGATAAGACTATATTCTCACACAAGGTAGGACATTAGGTCTGACATTCTTCTTTCGCACACATTAGACATCTGTTGATTCTTCTTCATGACAGACCATCATGACAACCATTCACACCACAAAATCATTCCAGATTAGGTCAGTGTCATACCCCAAATTTTGACCACTAAGATTTCCCATCATGGTGCAAATCATCAACACAATATGGATGTACCTTTGTACCTCATTAGTCTCCCCAAAGATGGGTGAGCGTTCACTACAATCAAACTAGGGTTTCAAACCCTCTCAGAGCCTTTAGACAAATGATCAATCAAGGAATGACATGATCTTCAACTTGTCTAACCTCTCAAACATCCAAAATGGATCAAGAGGACTCCCACATCAAGAATTAAGCACAAGAGTGCAACATTTCAAGTGGATCAAGCCTCAAGTTCATCTAATACAAAGTCAACTGACGCAGAAAGTCAAAGTTTAACTTTTGGTCAACTTTGAGCTTCACAAGCCATTACTCAAGAAAATATGATGGATGATTTAATTTGATCAAATTTAAATCAAGAAATCATGTAAAATTGCAAAATTGATCAAATTGAAAGAAACTTAGAAATTTTTTCTAAGTTAAAATCACGTTCAAGTGCACAACTTTTCAAGGTTGTAACTATTGACCCAAGCATCCATTGGTTTTGCGTAAGGACTACTTTTAAAGAGGGTATTTGATACTTCAACATTGTAGAAGGAATCAACTCAAAATATCATAAGGATTGAAAGATATAAGTGATCAAAGATGGGAATTCTTAATGTCCAATGTTCTGACATTGCATAGGACATCATTAATATTTTTTCAGCAAGAATGCCCCAACTTCAAGGATGTTTTTCTCCATGATCCAAGTTGATTCAAGCCAAACGTTGAACATCAAAGTTGAAGTACGTTATCTCAACTTTCCAGAAAGTTATAGAATGTCCTTGTAGCATACTCGAGCAAGGAAATATGATATTTGCAAAAAGCATTGATAAAGCAGAATTTTCATGACAGCTTTTAGGACAGATTTGACTACACAAGTTCAAGACCATTTTCGATGACTTTGCAAGCTGAACCGAGACCAAAGTCAAACATCAAAGTTAAAGTATGTCATTAGGGCTTTCCAAAATGTATAAGAACTTCCATTAATTCAACTTGAGCAAGGAGTTATGAACATCACAACAGGCATTGCTCGAGCTGATTTTTTTAGGGCAGATTTTGTGCACTTTTCTTGTGCCACCCAATTTTCAAGCTTTGTCACCAGACAAGCATCAAAGATGCAATGCACTTCAACTCAAAATATCATAGTGGATTAAAAGATACAAGTGATTAAAGTTTGGAATTATTAATGTTCAAAGTTGTTTGATGTTCCAACATTGCATAGGACATCACTAATATTTTTTTCCAGCAAGAATGTCCCAACTTCAAGGATGTTTTTCTTCATGATCCAAGTTGATTCAAGCCAAACCTTGAACATCAAAGTCGAAGTACATCATCTCAGCTTTCCAGAAAGTCCTAGAACGTCCATGTAGCATACTCGAGCAGGGAGTTATGGATTTTACAAAAAGGCTTGCTGCAGCTGAATTTTTCATGGGACAGATTTGCACATTTCTTGTGCCACACGAATTTCCAAGCCTTGTCATCATCTTGGACATATCTGAGGATCAAATCTAAAGGGGACAATCACTGAGCCAAGCCTCCAAAGTCCTTGGAACAAGAAGTAGCATGTTATTCCTAAAAATCCCTAAAAGAGGGACAAGACTCCAATTTTGGATTGGAGCATTTAATAGATGCTTAGAGGTGGAATGGACTGACACATTTGCAACTGAATTCAGTCAAGATTCCTCCAACAAGTAGGGAACCAAAGCTCTGTGCTCTAACCTCTAGTCAATGGCTAGAGGAGACTTGGATTTTCATTGGACAACATTGGCCAAACCTCTGCTGCAGCCACCATTCACTATTGCTGTGAAAACAAACTTACTCTACTATAAATAGAGCTCATTTGTGCTCAGTTTGAGTACACCAAAGCCATCAAACAGATGCTTTCCTCAAAATCTCTTCTTTCACCTCAAATTTGCCTTCCAAAGCAAGTAATTCTGAGTTTTTGAGCTTGAGAGCTTTTCCATCACAATCAATCACACACACACCTCATATATATCATATGTAAGCTGTGCAAACTATCACAAGTGACCTGTAATCACAAAATCACAAAGTCACTTCTCAAAACCTCAAAATGGCACTTTTTTGCATTTTTCAAGCCATGTCTTGATTCAGTCACTTACCAAACCAGATAAAACCTCAAACACACTCCAAATATCATCCTTGAACTATCCCAAATGGTTCCCAACATGTGGAACACCATTTGAGAGAGTTGTTATTTTGGTCACTTTTAACCCCTTTTGCAAGAAAGGGACAGTTTGTGTTTTTGCAGGTACCAGCTGATTCCAACCATCCTAAAAGCTTTTAAGAGGTCATTTGAGGGTGTCCAAAGCATCAAATCATTTCTGGAACAAAGCACTTGGTAGGTTGCACAAAATCTCCAAAAAAAGAGGTAAAATTCATAACTTGAATTCTTTGAATCATGCTTTCCTTTGATGTCCACATACATGCATCATATTGAACAATTCTTGAAGCAAAAATGTAGTCCTTAATGTGTATGTTATGATCCTCCTACTGTTTGCACTTTAACATGTTTATATGTGGAGTTTATGTTGTTTTAAACTTAAGGTGCAGATCTGGTTTTTTGCCTTGTGTGTGTTGTACATTAAGTTTCAGTATGTATGAGTAATACCATTGGATTCCTTGCGAAAAATTGGTCAAGATAGGTACTTACGGATTTCAATTTCGTTAAAAATTGAGAGAGTTATGAATGTTTGAAAATTTGATAAGCAAAGATGTTTAAACTTAAGGAGCAGATCTGGTTTTTTGCCTTGTGTGTGTTGTACATTAAGTTTCAGTATGTATGAGTGATACCATTGGATTCCTTGTGAAAAATTGGTCAAGATAGGCTCTTCCGGATCTTAATTCCGTTAAAAATTGAGAGAGTTATGAGTGTTTGAAGTTTGATAAAAAAAATGTTGAAAACTCATGAAAGATGTCACAACATCACATTCGGCATCTTTCCTCTTTTTCTTAGTTCATCTTCAAAACTCAACCAATTCTTTTACATAGCAAAAATCATCATTTTTCAAATCTGTTTTACACACTTCTTATTCATACTCCATAATATTTTAATCCACCAAAAAATCACAAAAAATATTATTATTTGATATATTTTTAATATATTCAAAAATATTGTTTTAAATTGTTTTAAATGCTTTTAAAATGATTTCTTTTTCTTGATTTTTAAAACCAAAATGATTTTAAATATTCATGTGGATAAAATACTTTTTCATAAACCTTAATCACTGTTTATAACATGATTAATGATTTTATTTGATATTTTTTTATCATTTTTTAATTGATTTTTCGTTGAAAAATGCCCTTTAAAAAATGAAATTAGGGTTTTTGATTAATTCAACCCTCATCAAACTTTTTCAAACACTCATGGGCCTCTAATAGAGTGTAAGACCCAATCCTTTTTTGACCAAATCATTTTTGGGCCTCAGTGCATTGTATAAGTCCCGATACCGTCAAAAACAAACGGCGCGACCATCGCCTTTTGAAAAATAACCATCTGGGCCTCTCCTTGAGCTATAAGACCCATTTAAAACTTTTGGGCCTCTAATAGAGTGTAAGACCCAACCTCCTTTTAACCAAAAACATTTTGGGCCTCACTTATTGTATAAGTCCCTCTGCGTTAAAAGAAAACCTCGGCGCGATCGCCCTTTTTAAACAAAAAGTTAAACTGGGCCTACCCTCATGTTATAAGCCCCACTCTTTTTCTTTAAACCTTTTGGGCCTCTTGAGAGAGTGTAAGACCCATCCCTTTGTACAGAAAACTTTTTGGGCCTCAGTCACTTGTATAAGTCCCTCTGTACAAATTCAACAGTGCGCTCACTGATAAAACCCTGGGCCTCTCCTTGAGCTGTAAGCCCCAAATCTTTCTTTTTCAAAGCACTTTCTCCTTTGAATTTGAATATACTGTTGTTTTCAATATTTCTTTGTTGAACAACTAACCAAACAGCATGGAAGTTCTACAACCGAGTAAGTGTTTATATGCTTTCATTTACCGCTTTCATATACATATAACTGTATTGTGGGGCTGTTTCGCTGTAAGTCTTCTTTCATAAACTCATATCAACTGTGTAATAATAGTATAGATATTTAGAGTTTCCCCGGCAACTACATCTAGCATTAAGCCCGTTGATCACTCTTAAATAGTCAAAACTAGATCCCGATAGGATTACCAGACATAGTCTTCCCTCCTCTTGGGGTTAAACAATATGGAGATATGAAAGACAGCATTCTCTGTGAACCCTTTCATAGACTGTCACTCGTAGAAGTTGTCAAAGAAACTCTACTCCCCAGAGATGATCTCTTCTCCGTGAATTGCATCTCTTGAGTTTCTTCCAAATTCTCGGATTTTCCTGGCTTGATCTATTCTCGGTGAATGACATGTCTTGAACTTCTCGGGGTTTGGGGACCCACAGGCTTCTTAAAAGCACTTGTCAAGAAACTCTATTCCCCAGAGATGATCTTTTCTCCGTGAATGGCATCTTTGAGTTTCTTCCAAATTCTCGGACTTTCCTGGCTTGATCTATTCCTCGTGAATAGCCTGTCTTGAATTTATCGGGGTTTGGGGACCCATCGGCTTCTTAAAAGCATCGGCCTCCTCTTGGGCATCGTACAAGGACCCACAGGTTTCCTAAAAGAAACCCCGCCTCCTCTTGGGCTTAGTACAAGGACCCGCCGACTTCTTAGAAGTATTCACAGCCTCCTCTTAGGCTTCGTATAATGATCTCTTCCTCCGGGAATGATAGCCTCCTCTTGGGCTTAGTACAAGGACCGATCGGCTTCTTAAAAGTTTCCAGCCTCCTCTTGGGCTTCGTACAAATTGTCCCGACGACCTCCTAGAGGTATAGGAACAGAACTTAATCATCTGCATAGAACAGTCCTTTCAAAGAGTCTACTACTGTTTCACAAAGCATAGTACAAAAGATGAAACTCTAGACTTGGACAGTCTAAATCTCCTTGAGTCTCAAAGACATTCTCAAGTGACCCCTTCGTTAAATAGGAAGAAAACCCGTAGACTCGGACAGTCTCAATACCCTTCGGATTTCCCACTTCCTTAAAGAACAGGAATAACCCGGATCCTCGAATCAAATCCTTGAGTACAGTGTTGCTCATATAAGAACTGATTTTCTCTTTAAATCAGCATACTGGACCTGTCACTTAACTGAATAGTCGCCACAACCTCCTCTTAGGCTTTGTATAATGATCCTTCTCTAGTGAAGTTAGCCTCTCTCTTGGGCTTTATACAATGATTCTCCCCAGCGGAGTCAAACATCGTTTAGCCTCTCTCTCGGGCTTTGTACGAGACACATAAGAGACTCCCTTGTTGAGTCAATCACCCCTTTCACCTCCATCTTGGGCTTTATACGAGATACAAAAAGCTTCTTATTAAGCCAAACAAATTTTAGCCTCCATCTCGGGCTTTGTACGAGATACAAAAACTCTCTTGTTGAGTCAAATAGCCTTCATCTCGAGCTTTATACGAAATACCAAAAGATTCCCTCGTTGAGTCAAAACCTTTTAGCCTCTCTCTCGGGCTTTGTACGAGATACATATTAGCCTCCTCTTAGGCTTTGTATAAGAAAACCACTGGTTGATCCAATCAACCTTTTAGCATCAAAACTGTGCCTCGTTCACAGTACAAAAACATCAACAACTCCTTCCCCTTCATCTAATTGCTGTAAGCGGCAAGCCTCTGGATTATTTACATCCACGCCACTGTCCCTTTTTTAGCATGAAAATTCCTAAGGAAAGATGGCATTGCTCTAAACTGAGTTAAAGTCTTCTCCTTCAGGTTGGAACTCCCCTATAAAGGAAATTATGGCATTGCCAGATTCACATATCCCGGTTAAAGTAATTCTCCTTTATAAACAGTTGTGACAAACAGACCCTCTTTAGAGATGACAAATTCTCTCTAAAGACAACACCTTTTAGCTTCACATCTTGGGCTTCGAACAAGATACAAATAGGCCCTTCAGCTTCAAATCTTGGGCTTTGAACAAGATACAAACCACCTTCAGCTTCACATTTTGGGCTTTGAACAAGATACAAACCACCTTTCGCTTCACGTCTTGGGCTTTGAACAAGACACCAAAACACCATTTCCTCCCATAGAATAGGAGGAACTACGAACGCTCTGATTTCCCTGTTTTGGTAAACGGGAATACGTAGGCATAAGATTGAAAGAAAAATCTTAGCGAGCACACTAAACAAAAACCCAAAATCCCATACTCTCATGTATCTATCAAAAAGCATCAGTCCTAATATCCTAATTCTTGTTCCCCGCCAGAAACCTGTCTGTCAAAATAACACAAGAAAGGCCCTACCACATTGATCGCATCCGTAACCTAACAGACCTCTGTTTAAACTCGGTATGCAAGCAGGGTTAATTGGAGACATCTATTTCCCTTCCTTCATCAGCTTTAATAGGATAAAAAATGAATCGACCTGTAGTAAACTGACTCCAGAGAGCGACCGCGCTTAAGAACCGCGTCCAAAATCGCTCACTACAGTCAGTGTCTTGACCTTTCACTCCACCCTGAGCTAAACAAACTTCCTTGGCTGAGGAAGCAAATAACTGAAATGATGTTTCAACATCAGTTTCGACATCAGTCTAAATCACATGGATTTAAACATTTACTATGCCTTTGGAGACAACAACCATAGTAATCCACACACATCTCTTGCAAGGGACATAAGAGGATCAACCATCAGTAGCTGATATACCTTCAAAACCAGATCATACACACATGCAGGAACCTGCATACTCTACATCTCAAGAATATTTTTCTCAAACTTCTAATGTTCAGACCTCCTGTCTGACTTTGAGATGTTGGATGCCATTCTTCTGCACCTAAAGAGGAGATTCCCTCTAACAGGTTTCTGGAGCATACAAAAAAAACATTGATTGGTCATCACAAACAGATTGTTCAGAAAAAAATATGCTTCTCCCAACACTTCAACCTATAAGGATGCCCTTCAATCCTTGCAAAAAAAAATGTTCCATTATGTGAGGACACCGCATAACTGAACTCCAGCTTAAGAAGAAACTTCTTATGCAGATACCAAGGAACCATAATCCTTTGGTCCCAAAAAAAACACCAACTCCTCCTTGCTCTAAACACAAATCTGAAATACTCATCCTAGATGGTTTAGATGACATTCCAACAATGAAGACACCAGTCAGCCAGTTAGGTTTATACATCTCCTCTGTGCATAACCCTTTGAGTTTCTCTTCCACTAGAACAAGAGTTCCACGCTCTCATAGACTTGATAGTGATATCAAGTTTGAGTAAACAACCTCCATCCTATTTTTGAGAAACACCATCAGACATATTGAGAAAAATAAATTCTCAATACAAAGATGTTAAGATATTATGTCTGACATTTCTTCGAGTTCTTCCAGCATCAGATTATGGACTCCCCCTTATTAACTGCTAAGAACTCCTAAGGGAATTATTCATTCTCCCATCCAATAGCTGCACATCCTGTGGTTAGTACACACATATAACTCCTTTCAAACAGAATCTGCTCCATGGCCATAAACAAGATTCCATACATTTGGCTCATTTGATCAGAAGGAACTTCCAGATTTCAAAGAGAATGTCCTTGACATTTGAGCTTGACCTCTACAAAAAAATAGCCTTTGTACTCCTACTCACTTGGATCAGAAATACACTAATCCAATGAGTGACAATATTTGATCATCTCTTGACCAACACACTTATCTAAGACATGTTTCTTAATAGAAACTTCTTAGACACACAACCCAGATACATCCTCTTCCAAGCCAGGAGTAGGTTCCAAACAGATGTGATCAATACACATTTGTTTAGCCCCCAAGCATCTACTATGCCATACCTTTATCCAACAAGATTCTGCACAATCTGCTGGTTTGATGTTCCAACTTCTGGTAGGACATTAGTTCCCTTCTCAAGAAACACACCAAGAGATCCTTTATCAAAGCCCAGAGATTGGCCTTTTAGGGTTGGAAGCAAAAATAAATTGCTTCTAACTTTCTTCAGATCTCTTTTCAACAAACTCATATAAATGTGCCTTTATGAGTGGACTTGGGATTGACCTCAAGTATCTTTGGCAGCATTATTAAGCTAGTAGAACCTATCCTCAAGTATCACCACACCATGGGATACACCTTCAGAGGAAAAAATGGAGTGCTGCAACCTCAACATTCAAACCACCAGGAATTTTCCATCAGATATATATATGCAGCGGAACACACACCAGAAAACTCCTCTACAACCTTCAGGCAAAACATAATAACCCTTGCACAAACACGACACTCCATGTGCAATAGGTCAACATAGGTTTGAAAATAAATCAAACCACACAACTGCTCACCACCAAATCTACAAGCCTGATAACAACAGACAGGTCCAATACACACCCTGTCATGAACAATCCATCCTCCACTTCTAGGGACCATTCAAACAACAATATGAACTTCTCCAAGTTCAAACAACTTTTCACTAGGTACCACCTACCTTGCCCATAACCAGAAAGTATCTTCCCTAGGATCTCACCCAGAAAATAGAACAGGATGCCTGCTCTGATACCAATTGAGATTCTGGTATGACAGAACCTAGATGTCCTATGACATGTCGAGACATCTGATCTGAACAAAACACATAGGCAAGGCATATAAACATTAAACATGATACTGAAAAGCATAAGCAACAACACC
Source organism: Lathyrus tuberosus (assembly GCA_022829125.1). NCBI lineage: Eukaryota > Viridiplantae > Streptophyta > Magnoliopsida > Fabales > Fabaceae > Lathyrus > Lathyrus tuberosus. The sequence continues at coordinate 13,341,371 of JALAZF010000123.1, read as the reverse complement.
AAAATTGTTAACCCAGTTCAGAGCAACTCTCCTACTCTGGGGGCATACCAAGCCAGGGACAAATCCACTATGATAGTATTAATTCATAGACCTTTATAGCAAACACCTCAATTTACAGTCTACTCACTTAATCACTACCTAAGCTAGACTTCTATCTAAGACTCACCTAGATATGAGGCCCTCCTCAATCCCTCATCAATCACGTACAGCGATTGGATACAACAATTCTGAACAAACAGGAAGACACACTTCCATGACAATACCTAGTCAAGACTCAAAGCTAAACTCCACCGTTTACAACTTCTTTCCTAACTAAGAACACAACTTGGATTTGCTTAAAAGCTTCATCCAAGAACAATACTCAACTCATTACCTAAAGGCTTCTGAGTGAGAACACAGACCAACTCTCCTAGAGAGTGGCACAAAGACAAAGCCCTAATGATCTACATCTTGGACCCGTACTTTTTCTAGGTTAAAAGCATTCTACTTATAACTTATTCCCAACTGGATATGGGCTTCAAATCACAGCATATCAGCTGCTACAAATCAGCAGAAACTTCTGCTACATAATAGGTCTTCAATCAAATCCTTCCTAATTTATCTCCATAATTAGAAAGTCATTATTCTTCAATATTCTTCTTGATTCTGACTTGAATCTTCCAGACCTATAAAACAGTGCCACATAGGATAACATAATATTCCTAGAATATTCTGCATCTGTTAAATCATAACAGAATTCAACTGTCCAGCTCAGCACAGGCGCAATGTCGAATGATTCAGCATAGGACATCTTATCTGACATGTTGCTCCAGACTCCAGATGATGAGAACTTCAGTATGATTAATGTTAGAACATGTTGTTCGACATCTTCTTCACAACAACTCTAAACATTTTCATTCCATCCCAACAACTCCTCTTCATGTTCAGCCGAACCAATCCATTACAGGCTCATTCCCAGAAACATTCCTCACAGGGCTTGGGCATTAGCAGATCTTAGATTTAATTAATAATTAAAACTAATTATTCTCCATATCTTTTTGCACGAAAATAGTAACAAACTATTCTTCAAAAATAACAGAAAGTGTTTGCTTCAAAATAATGCCACTCCATGATATTCACACACAATCACTGAACATAAACACACAAAAGATTGCAAATAAAGCGCAGCAAATAAACCATAACATTCTGAACAGAAAGTTCTGTCAACAGATGTTAGGACATCCGGCTCGATATCATGAACAGAGCCTTGCAACAATAAGAAGGACCACCTGCAGAATGTTAGAAACACATGTCAAGACATCTTGATGTAACACCTTGTTTTAGCAAAATTGCTGCCAATACAGAACTAAGAGACACAAAATTAATAGAGACATTAAAAATTAATAGAGACAAAAAAATTTAGCAAAATCAATAAAAATTAACAAAGACAATAAAAAATAATAGAGACATTAAAAATTAACGCTTACATAATTCGCGATATTTGCGACAGTTCCTCTATGCTTTTCACCCATAGGCAAACATTCAGTGTACAAGAAACAATGGACCATAATGAGGGGAGGTTCAATTTATCCTATGTTGTCAGACTAAACAGATGTTGGTGTGACTGTGGCAAGTATCAGGCCTTCCGTGTACCTTGCTCATATGTCATTGCGGCATGCACACATTCTCGTCATGATGCTTATAACTATCCATCTGATGTTTACAAGGAGATTAATGTTATGAATGTATACAACAAAGGCTTCACAGTGCTACCAATGGAGGAATATTGGCCTCCATACCAAGGTGACATAGTTTGGCACAACGATGAGATGAGAAGAAAGAAAAAAGGGACGCTTAAACAACAAGCGTATAAGAACTGAAATTGATATCGTTGATAAAATGATAAGATTATGCAGTATATGTCGTCAGCTCGGACACAACCGAAAAAATTATCTCAATGTCGGGGGAACATTTGCATCATGATTTAACTTATCGTTTCATTGATTGTAACCAAATATTTTCATATATTGATGAGTCTTTGTTACAACAATGTTAACAGCAAACAACACTAATAACACACAACACATACGACACATAAAACAGCTAACGAAAAAGAAACATAAAACATTCCTAACTGATTACAACAATCAAACTAATTTCACTCGGTCCAAACATGACTTCCCTCGCATCTTTTTCAGTCTTAACACGAACCCATCCACGCAGTCGATCAAGTCTTTCGATACTTCAGATTTTTCCCCTTCACCAATGTCTCCTTCTAACCACCGATTCAGCTCCCTCTTAAGTTGATTGAAACTTTGTATGTTCCAAAACAGCATGTCCATCGAAGGCTTCTCTCCCGAATAGACAACTTTTCCCCACCGGCGACGATACATGTTATAAGTAGAACAAAGATATGAGATGAGATGTGGAACTAAATGATCAGAACACCTCTATTTATAGAAAAAAAAATCCAGTTTCTAAGGAGTCTCCAGATGAATTGGCGACTCCCTTATGTGTTTATAACCAAGTCGCCAATTAGATTAGAGATTGCATGAGGTGTCTCCAATCTAACTGGCGACACCCTTAAGGCCTTAACAAAGGGTCGCCAATTGGAATGACGCCCTTATATATTACAAAACCCTAACTGGGATACTTTGGAATTTTTTTTAAAAAGTGGAGTATTTTGGAATTTTTTTTTTTTGTAAAAATGGATTATTTGGGTAAAAAATTCTCTTAAAAATACTCACCAATTTACAATATATGTACCTTTAATAAAAAAAGTATTTTAAATAAACATAACTTTCACTTTTTTAACATAAAATAAATATTATTTAATTTGTATTATCTAATTGATATTATGTGCACAACTTATATATATATTACGACAGTTCAATTGTTAAGGGTATAAGTATAAATATGTAAGATTCCATTAATTCATTTTTAAATATAAAATTTTAATTATTATTTTAAAAAATATAAATAAATTATACATGTCGTCGAAATGGGAGATATCACCTCGTCTGCAAAAATCTTTCTAACACCTAAGCATGAAAATTGTGAGAAGAGACACTTCTAGGACAGAGAGAAGTCAGGTCATTAGTTGACCCACAATTTTTAAAAAAATAGATATTCAACAGTTCGCTATTAATTGAGTAAACAGTGACATTTTTCAAAAACAAGTCTAGACCTTAAGAATCTTTATAAATACACCTAATCACATCCTTCAATTTATACTTAAGCATGTCGTTTATTTACAAAGTCTCTCATCTCACGTGAATAATATACCTAAATCATCGTAAAACACTGTCCTATAGGGTTTGGAGGCCCTAATCCCTATACATATTTTATAAATCTATTAAGATCTATGAGCCAGAAAGAACGTACACATATGTACTTTTTGACGAGGACAAATAATATGATTAACAAATTATATAAAATATTTTATACATATCAAATAAATTCATAATTAATTTAATAAAAATGTTATAAGTTGTACTCTCTCCGTCTTATAATGAGTGACCCATTTGAAATAAAATGGTGTCCTAAAATATATGACCCATTTCAATTTCTAATGCAACTGTTTCTATTTTACTTTCTAATTAATATTACTTTCATTATTTCCAATAAATCATATGGGTACTTTAGTAAAATTATCATTCTCTTTTATTTATTTATTTATTTATTTTTAATATATGTGAAAAGTCAACTGAATCACTCATTGTGAGACAGAGAGAGTACCCTTTATAGTTATAATTTTTAAACAATATACAAAAAGTTAAAAAAATAATTTTAAAATAGGGAAGAATGATCACTTATTTCATCTACAACAACCAACATGTGGCAGGCAGAGGGACCGGCGCACCACCGTAGTACTTATTACGTTCACAAAGTTCCGACACAGATCTTATTTCCTAGAGGTGGATCCCGCTCCATGCAACAAGCACCAGTCAAAAAGGACATGTTTTGGATTCAACAAATAAGAAACTGCAACGTAGGAATTGTTCTACCCTAATGAGTTGGATTGGATTAGAACGAGTTTCTTATTTCTCACACTGATTTCTAGATTTGTGTAACTCTTCCATGCTTCAAGGGCCGTTTTCATGGGATGAGTCATTGCCCAAGTGGCTTCAACCCTAAGCATTGATTATGAGCTGTCTTATCCTTTTCCACGTCGGCGTAGAATCCATGTTTGTGGCAACTGTGCATTGATAATTCTTATTCTCATAAAAAAAGTGTGCATTGTTAATTGATTTTTTTGGTTAAAAAGCTCTCCACGCGCCTGCCAAGGAAATTCACTTGGGCGTGTAACTCCAAACATAATCAACAAAAGAATAAAACATGTCTTCTATATTGACATTTGACAACAATTGTGTTCTTTTGCGTAAGACATCATTCACGAATTTGGATCTAGTTTTCACGAGGTGGATCTAGTTTTCATGAGGTGTTAACCGATTAAAGTATTTTCAATTCTTCACTAATTTACATTATATTTATTTGACTTCAAATATCACATATAAATGTATTTGTTCAAGGGGAGATGTTAATTGATACATGCCCACTCAGCAATTGATGAAATAATGGCCCTAATCAAACAACAGCCTAATGAAAAAGAGTTCGCAAGAAAATTTTATCTCATATTTTTACTATTATTTTTTTAGCTTTATATTTTTAAAATATTTCAATTATATTATTTTTATTTATCAAATAATTTTATTATTTAATATTTATTATTTTTCAGTATTTTTTTCACCAAATAACTTTCAATCAATTTTTTTGGTATTTATTTTTTTCACTAAATAATTTTGTTCTGGACTGGGCCGGGGTCTGCTCCTCAATCGAGCAAGCCCAACCCACACGTCCTGGGGTGGCCCAACAAAGGTCTCTTATCACAACCAACGTCGAGCACAGGCCCACTCCAACAGTGTCGAGCACATGCCACACCTTGGCGGTGTTCGGGCACACGCGACATAGAGCGTCGGGCAGAGGCGCTAAGCCCCTCCAAGCTCGCCCCTCCTCGACACTCAGGTGCTCCTTCCCGCGAGGAGCCATCTCCTTCTGCACATAAGAGTCCTCCCCGCGAGGACACGTCTCTCCCCGACACGCAAGACTCCTCCCCGCGAGGACACGTTCTCATGTAACCGCCCACTCCCGATGGAATCGGTCTGCCCTAGTTTCGGAGATCTAGGAGCGGTTACCCCAGGGCGAAAACCACGTGATGGTCTTCATTACGCCACGTAAGCCCTGGCAGTTACTTGGATTGGGCATGGCAATCCAGCCCAATGCAAGTAACCGTTGGCCCCGCGCTGGGGGCTCTCTATAAATACCCTCTCACTTGAGAGGGTCAGGTTACACACACTCTTTTACACCCTAACCTTGTACTTGGTTTTACTTGACCTTTTCCTTACTTGAGCGTCGGAGTACCTTGCAGGTACACCCTCCCGTCGTCTTTCAACCGCACCAGAGCTGAAGTACATACGACGTTGCTGGCCACTGAACAACTGTCTGATCCAGGTACGATCAGTGGCGCCGTCTGTGGGAAACTTTGCTTCCCCGTTTTTCCTCCGATAAACCAAAGCAATCCTCTCATTCATCACCAGCATGGCCAACAACCTGTCTGCTAACAAAGCTCTAGACACCGTCCTCGCGCAACTCGAGAACGGGAACCACCGCGAAGACGCTGCTGCCTTCCACGTCGAAGAGGGCGACGTGAGAGACGGGCAGACCGCCTCCTCAGACTCCCAAGACGCGGCTTACGACTCTACCCAGCAGGACGACCAACAAGCCGTCTTTCAGCCAGTTGCTCCTCCGCCCAATGCAGATGCGAGCACCGTGGCCCTATTTGCCTTAATCAATCAAACCAATCAGCTGATAGCACACCAGAATACCAGAATTAAAGCACTAGAGCAAGGGCAGACACTGCGATCTTTCCGGCGAAGACATCGTCGTCCGCCCTCACCTCACCGTTCCCCTTCCCCGCGAAGGACTCCATCCGAAGAATCTCGAACCCCCTCGCCGGTGCGCGAGGGCCGTCGTCTACGCCTTGAACGCCCCCAGCCGGCGATCTCCCAAAAGCGCCATCGCTCCCCGCCTCGGAAGGAACCCAGGCCCTCCGCAACTACCAAGAAGTCCAAAACCACCGAGGAGAGACTGAGGAACCGTTCGAGGAATTCCCCTCCACGGCATCACCGGTCCCCTTCGAGATCCCCGGCCGGAAGCGACGACGACGACCAGAGGACCCCTCTGTCGTGGGAGATCATGAACGCCCCAATTCCTGCGGACATGGAGAAACCCCCACCACTGGGAACCAACGACGGTCTGGCCGACCCCGACGATCATGTCGAAAGTTTCGAAGCCATGCTCGACTTCAGAAACGTCAGGGGAGCCATTAAGTGCAGGCTTTTCCCCACCACCTTGCGGAAGGGCGCCATGACATGGTACATGGGTCTGACACCCGGGTCGATCACATCCTGGAAGCAACTAAGACAACGCTTCACCAAAAACTTTACTGCGTCTCGTCGACACCCGAAGACGGAGGCTGCCCTAGAGAGCATCTTCCAGGGGAAGAACGAATCTCTCCGGAACTACATTGAGAGATTCAACAGAGAAGTTGTCGAGGTCCATACGACCGACGACATGAAGAAGTATTTGATCATCCATGGACTACATTTTGGATCTGATTTTTCCAAGTCCGTGGGCTTCTGCAGACCCCGCCGTCTGGAAGACCTCCTCCAACGGGCTCAATCGTACATCGAGCTCGAGGAGTCGGAGGCAGCGCAGATCGCCCTTGAGTCGAGACGCAAGGAAGGCCCCCACGGCCACAAAGATGAAGACTCTCCTCCCCGACGAGGAGGAGAAAGAAAGAAAGAAAATCGCCCCCGTGATCCTCGTGAACCGCGCGGACCAGCTGGCCGGTTCGCGGAATACACCCCGCTCAATGATCCCCGCGCGCGAATCCTCTCCGAGTGCGAGAACTCGGAATTTCTGAAAGGAGGCGTTCGTTTTCTGAAGCCGACTACTCCCAAATCAAACACCGACAAGTCAAAGTACTGCAGGTTCTACCGGAGCCACAGGCATGTCACAGAAGACTGCATCCATCTCAAGGATGCTATTGAAATCCTCATCAAGGAAGCACACTTGAAGAAATACGCCCAGAAGAATGGCACTCCTCGTCCCAGCTCCCGGGAAGCCCAGAACGGCAAGGATACGACACCTCCTCCCGACGAGAGTCGGCTCCAGGTCGCCCTCAGTGTCACTCGACCCGAAGATTTCTTTGTCCCCGTAATCATTGAAGGCCAAGAAGCAATTCGCAACATGTGGGCAACCTTCCCCCACGAGGACCCCGTCGCTGCCCGTAGAACCTGGGAAGGCTTCCCCAAGGCAATGGTCATCTCCGGGGGTGGTTACGAGAAGTTGTCCGTCGGGTCGATCAAGAGGAAATTCGATGAACTGGAATCAGCAACGTCGGCGAAGACAACCACTCTCGAGAAGGTGCGAGGGAACTCAAACCCTATCACCTTCTATCTCGAGGAGCTCCCCGGAGGAGCGCCCAACGCCACTATCCCCCTCCTGGTCAGGGCTCAGATGGCGAATTTTGACGTTCGAAGGATCCTTGTCGACCAGGGCAGCTCGGTCGACATCATGTACGCTCACCTTTTCGAGACTCTCCAACTCGACGAGACACATCTGACCCCATACGTTGGCTCAGACCTGCAGGGATGCAACAGAACCACCACCCGACCATGGGGCTACGTTGAGCTGATGGTCACATTCGGAGCCGAAGACACAACCCGACAGGTGAAGACCCGCTTCCTGGTGGTCGAATGTCCATCCCTTTACAACTGCATCCTCGGGATGACCACCCTGGCCGAGCTTACAGCGGTACCATCAACGGTCCACCTCAAAATGAAGTACTACACGGACAGGGGACGAGTAGTGACGATGCACGGGGACATAGACGTGGCCAGAAGATGCTTCGACGCCGCCATCAAAGACATGAGTTCCATCGCACCAAACCCAAGACCGTGGTAAAGCTACCCCCGGACGCCGAACAGGAACCTCTCCCGCGCGTCAACGCGGTCAAACTCGACAGCAGGTTCCCGGGCGAACCCGATGAAGACGGGGCAGAAGACCTCGACCTCCAGGAGGAAAACAACGGGCGACCTCTCCACCCAACGCGCCCCATCCCAGACAGAGACTTTGAGCTCGTGGTCCTCGGGGACGATCCAGACTGTAACGTGAAGATTGGCACCGGGATCCCCGACCTGGAAAAGGAGCAGCTGAAGGCATGTCTAAGGGAGAACGCTGATCTCTTCGCATGGAGCGCCTCCGAGATGCCTGGCCTCGACCCCGAGGTGGCTTTCCATCAGCTCGTAGTAGATCCGGCCGATAGGGCCATAGCTCAACGTAGGCATAAACAGTCTCCCGAAAAAGCGGAGGCTGCTGAAAAAGCTGTAAAAGACCTCCTAGAGGCAAATTTTATTTCGGAGGCCAGGTACACAACCTGGCTGTCCAACGTTGTACTCGTCAAAAAGAATAATGAAAAATGGAGGATGTGTGTTAATTATACTTATCTTAACCGGGCTTGCCCGAAAGACTACTATCCTTTGCCTAACATCGACCAGCTGGTCGACAATTCTGCAGGTTACAAACTATTATCCTTCATGGACGCATACTCGGGATACAACCAAATTCCCATGGACAAGGTCGACAAACAGCACACAGCCTCCATAACCGAGTCGGGAAATTACTACTACAACGTAATGCCTTTCGGCCTGAAGAACGCCGGTGCGACCTACCAACGGATGATGAACAAGGTTTTCCGAGCTGAAATCGGCGACATGCTCGAGGTCAACATGGACAACATGATTGTCAAATCCGCGGAAGAAGTCGACCATGCCGCACACCTCAAGAAAGTGTTCGACACAGCGAGGAGGTGCTGCATGAGGTTCAATCCCGACAAATGCACCTTCGGCGTTCGGGCAGGTAAGTTCCTCGGTTACTACCTCACGGAGCGAGGAATCGAAGCTAACCCCGACAAGTGTAGAGCTTTTTGCGAGATCCCTACTCCGGACTCAAAGAAGTCAATACAATCATTGAACGGGATACTCACCGCCCACTCTCGCTTCGTCGCCAAGTCGGCGCAGTACGCACTCCCATTTTTCAAACTTCTTCGACAAAAAACGGAGTTGTAATGGAGCGAAGAATGCGAGCAGGCGCTCTTCCACCTAAAACAAGTATTATCGCAACCCCCGGCCCTCTCACGGACTGAGAGCGGGGAAACACTTTTCTTGTATCTCACGATCACGAGTGAAGCAGTCAGCGCCGTCCTCATTCGGGAAACCCCGGACGGACAGAAACCAATTTACTTCACGAGAAAATCCCTCCAAGGCCCCGAGCTCAGGTATCAGCAGATAGAGAAAATCACTCTGGCCCTCGTTACCGCGGCCAGGAGGCTACGCCACTACTTCCTCGCCCACACTATTGTCGTAAGGACCGAACAACCTATAAGGCAACTCCTTGGTCAACCAGATATGGCGGGGAGGATGCTCAGGAGGTCGCTCGAACTCGCCGAGTTTGACATCCAATACGAGGGAAGGAAAGCCCTGAAGGCTCAGGTATTGGCCGACTTCGTGGCAGAGATGACCGTCCCAGAACCTTCGACCAACGAATCCCAAAAATGGACGATCTACGTTGACGGAGCATCCAGCCCGAAGGGAAGCGGGGCGGGCATCATCCTCGAAAACGAGGAAGGCATCCTGATCGAGGTCTCTCTCGAATTATCCTTCCCAACGTCGAACAACCAAGCGGAGTACGAGGCTTTCCTCGCTGGACTTCAGCTGGCCGAGGACCTCGGAGCCAAGGAGGTCAAAATCTTCACCGACTCCCAGCTCGTGGCCTCGCAAGTCCGAGGAGAGTACCAGGCCAAGAACGACAATCTCATCGAATACTTGGCCTTAGTGAAAGAAAAGATGAAAAAGTTCACCTCCGCGTAAGTAACTCACATCCCCCGCGAGCACAATTCCCGAGCAGATGTCTTGTCCAAATTGGCAAGCACAAAGAAGAAAGGCGGGAACAAATCCGTCATACAAGAAGTGCTTTCCCGGTCGAGCATCGTCAAACCCGCTCCAGTGGCGGACGTAAACGCCATTGGTGACAGCAATTGCTGGATGACCCCTGTGTACGAATACCTCACGACGGGCAAGCTGCCCGAAGATCCCAAGGAAGCAGGAATGGTCAAGCGGCGGGCATGCTCATACACGATAGTCGAGGACAAGCTATATCGGCGAGGGTTTTCTATCCCCCTCCTCAGGTGCGTCGAGGAGACCAAGGTCCCCGGCATTCTCCAGGAAATCCACGAGGGGATCAATGCACAACACTTAGGCGGATGATCGTTAGCCCGTAAAGCAGTTCAGGCAGGGTATTACTGGCCCACCATGCAACAGGACGCCAAGGAACACGTCAAGAAGTGCGATAGATGCCAACGACATGGGGACATGCACCTCCCTCCTCCTAACGAGCTCAAAACACTGTCATCCCCGTGGTCGTTCGCGTGGTGGGGGATGGATATCCTCGGACCTTTCGTCCAGGGGTCGTATCAAAACAAATACCTCATCGTCGGGGTGGACTACTTCACGAAGTGGATTGAGGCGGAAGCATTGGCCAAAATCACGGCCTTCAACATACTACATTTCTACAAGCGGAACATTCTCGCCCGATTCGGCGTACCCCAAGCTATTGTCACCAACAACGGAACACAGTTCACCGACAGGAACTTTCGAGACTTCGTCACCAAGCTAGGCACGAAGCAGCACTTCACGTCGGTCGAGCACCCTCAAACGAACGGGCAGGCTGAAGCAGCAAACAGAGTAATCCTCCTAGGATTGAAACGTCGACTATGCGACGCCAAACAACGGTGGGTCGAGGAGCTATACAGCGTCCTCTGCGCCTACCGGACAACCCCGCATTCCACGACCGGGGAGCTACACAGCGTCCTCTGGGCCTACGGAACGGAAGCGGTGATCCCTGTGGAGATCAGGGAACCCTCGAGGAGGACGGAAGCCCCCCTCGACGGAGACGCGAATGACGAAACCCTGCGGGAAGAACTCGACTTCGTCGAGGAGACTCATTCGGGTGCTTTTCTTTGAGAAGCTTCACTTAAACAGAAAATAAATTTGCGTTATAACGACAAAGTTATCAAACGTGATTTTCCAGTAGGAACCCTCGTCCTACGAAGGAACCAGAAAGACTCGCGAGAAGGCAAACTCGCCGCGAACTAGGAGGGCCCGTACCGTGTCCGCGCGAAAATGGGGACAAAAGCCTACTTCCTAGAAAATCTGCACGGGGAAAAACTTGCTCGACCATGGAACGCTGAAAAGCTAAAACAATATTACAGTTAAGCACTGCCCGCGACACACTAGCATCGCGGTCACGGGGACGCACTAAGGTACAAGCGCGACACCCCTGTACGGAACATGATTGGTCAAGGGCTGCGTTATGTGTGCGCGAACACTTTGATCCGACGAGGACACCTCGATCGAGCTCCTGCGTCGTCGTACCAATTAGGCAGAACACCTAGCTCGCGATGGGAAGTTCACGCCACGAAGCTAATACCTCGACCGAGTTCTTAGCCTCGTTGAAGGTCGGAATACGTCTCCGACCACCCAGCCAGCTCTCCACGCGGTCAGGGACTATCAAAGTTGAGCAAATCCCCCCAAAGCCTTTTTACTTAGACAAAAATAAACAAGGTATAGCAAATGCAATAACATCACACACAATTGAAAACATACAAACAACACACTAGTAGATAAACAAAAATACATTAAAACGGGCAGAAGCCCAATGTACGGGTATTATAAAGGTATCAAAAGCCCCTGGCACACAGGCCGGGCACAAATCATTACAAAGAAAAAATGGCACGCAGGCCAAACAGAACGAGAAAGGAAAAACCTACTCGGCGACAGTCCCCTCGGGCTGTTCGTGTTCGACAACTTCGTCCTCCTGCATCGGCTGCACGATCTGACCGTCGACCACTTCGTAGTCGGGGTTAGTCCCTTCTGTTATGAGGCCGGGGTTGAGAACCTGAAGCTGCTACACGGCGTTTCTGAAACCTATGTCAGCCGCCACGAGGTTATCTTGCTCGGCTTCCCTTAGCTTCGCTATCAGCGCTACCCGCGAAGTCAACAACCTATCTTCTTCGGTTTCCTCATCTGCCGAGCGGACAACCTCCTCCAACTCCGTGGACCTCGCCAAGGGACGATCCCTCTCCTCTTCAAGCTCGACATCCTTCGTCAAGATACGTTTCTGCTCCTCCTCAGCATTTTTCAACCTTTCCTCCAACTTCCCTTGAAGCTCGACTTGGGCCTGGTTCTGGCTTTTGCAGTCAGCCAACTCCTTGCCCACCTTCTCCATTTCGGATGAGATGGACCTGAAACTCTCTCGCGACTTGTTCAGCTCGTCTCCGGAGCACGCCTCGTCGTTCAGAACCAAGGCAGCCGCACAAACCTGCATCACCGCGGACACATCCTCCACCAGCGCCTTTCTCCGAGAAACCTTGTCGACGCCTAAGATGGCCTGAGCTTCGGGGGCACCCACGCATAGGGAATTATTCCCCATGAAGAAATTCGGCCTCGAGTGACAAGGCAGGAGCACAAACTTCACAGCAGGGGGGCTCTCGTTCTCAGTAAGGTCGATCTCCACTGTGCTTACAACCCGTTGCCTCTTCGGGGAGCTCTGAGGGCTGGGAGAGTCACTATCCTGGTGAGAGCCAGAGGAACCCCCGGTTGTCGGGGTGGGAACGGATTCCTGCGCTCGAAGCTGCTCGATACGGCTTTTGCCTCCTTTTTTCGCAATGCGGTTAACCTTCAACTTTTTGAAACGCTCCTCAGCAGTCGACATCTTTCCTGCAAAAAGAAACTAAATATGTCAGTAAACCGGAAATCAGGACGCGAGGAAAAAATTAAGTCGAAGAGGATGTCACCACCTAGCAGTTCGAGGGCATCCTCATCGGAGAATGTCTCGAGGAGGGCCCTCGTATTAATCAAACGATTTTTCGTCAACACCTGCCCGTCATCTCCCCTGACGAATTCCCCGTCCATCGTCACGAGCTTGGCTTTATTAAAACCGTTGACGAAAGCGACTATCCGCTCATAGGCCAGGCGATCCCCCTCGTCGAGACGGCTAGAACTGACTTTGTAACTGTCCGTCCCCTTTTTGAAGTGTTCTTCCGTCCAGAATAAGGGGAATCTCGGCTCGAGGACCTCCTCCGTCTGCCCATCCACCTCACGGGAAACTCGGCGATACACCGAATTCACAGCTTCAAGCGTGACCGGCCTCACGGTATAATACCGGTATTTAAAGTCACGAACAGAATCCAGGTAGGTGTAGAAGAGACTGCTCGTTTGTTTAAAAGACACCCAGCCATGTCTGCCGTCTGAGGCCTGTCGCTGGAGGTGGAAGATGCGGAAGAAGAGAGGCACGGTTGCCCCGATTTGGAGATATTTACAGACGAGCTCGAAGGCTCGGATAAAAGCGAGGGAGTTGGGGTGAAGCTGCAAAGGCGCCAAGCGTAGCCAGACGAACACTGCTTGTTGGAAGTCCGTGAGAGGCAAACGCCACCCCGCCTCGTCGAACATGAACTCGTAAAGAGGGAACCTCATCCCTCGGTAGGTCGAGTATATGCGATGGTGTGCTTGGGGACGGAACACCTTCCACGACTTCGGCGAACCCACCAGCCGATGCTCGACAGTACAAAACATATCATCCTCGTCACCGTCAACAAACTGGGAAGCCGTATTTAATGGTTCGTCGCTAACCCACTCCGCAAGGGGATGTTCCTCGACACTAGTGATTGGCGCCATTGGAGAGTCGCGCTGGTCGTCGACGTCCAACGTTCCCATGGCCACGGAAACAGACAAAGCTTCCATATACCTGAAAAGCAGAAGGAAACGGTGAATTCGATGATCCGTATCAAATTCACCCCTCCACCGCTGTTCAAGTGAAAGGACGAAGAGGGAGCGTCGGGGTTTCGAGGCTGTCGCGCCCCCGAGGCAACCGACGAGCCTCCCCGTGACCATCCTCGGGTCACTGACATGCCGTGTTGGGAGCATTCCCTCACACGGACGAAATATTGGCGAGGACCCCGAGAGTTTCATCTCGTGTCCTCGGGACATTCTTCATGTCCCCGAGTTATTCATCCCTTTTCCCCGCGATATGCAACAAGAAACTAAGAAATCCCACCATTTTCGCCGGAGATTTCGTGATGTCCATGAAGAATTTCATCAGTTCACCATAGAACCACCCTACAAATGCAAACGAAAGGAGAAAAAAGAGAGAAACTTACTTGAAAAACGCTTCTGGTAGGGTTCCGGCACGACGGTTGGTGGCGGCGTACGGTGGCGAAGTAGAGAAGGAAGAGAGAGAGGGAATCTGAATTAAGGGGAAGCGAAAGTGCAAATGAGACGAGATGACCCCTATTTATAAGGGCCTCACGGGACTCGAGGATTTCCTAGGCAATCGATTATGCTACCCTAGCGTAGCCGCCCTAGGGAATGATGAGGTGTGACACGTGGCACACACTTTCCCACGCGCGTCTTTTCATTCCCCAACACGCGTCTTCCATCTCCCCGTTTCAGACTTCTTATATCCCCGCGACGTCGCTCATCCGCGGCCAGTCCAGCCCGACCAGATCGATTTATTTCTCCCCATTTGACCAACCGCTCCTCGTTTAGAATCCATTCCCCGACTGGACAAGTCCTCGACATAGCTGGCCCTTAAGTCATTACTCCGACACCTCAGAGCAACGACTTGGGGGGCTCCTGTTCTGGACTGGGCCGGGGTCTGCTCCTCAATCGAGCAGGCCCAACCCACACGTCCTGGGGTGGCCCAACAAAGGCCTCTTATCACAACCAACGTCGAGCACAGGCCAACTCCAATAGTGTCGAGCACATGCCACACCTCGGCGGTGGTCGGGCACACGCGACATAGAGCGTCGGGCAGAGGCGCTAAGCCCCTCCAAGCTCGCCCCTCCTCGACACTCAGGTGCTCCTTCTCGCGAGGAGCCATCTCCTTCTACACATAAGAGTCCTCCCCGCGAGGACACGTCTCTCTCAGACACGCAAGACTCCTCCCCGCGAGGACACGTTCTCATGTAACCGCCCACTCCCGATGGAATCGGTCTGCCCTAGTTCCGGAGATCTAGGAGCGGTTACCCCAGGGCGAAGACCACGTGCTGATCTTCATTACGCCACGTAAGCCCTGGCAGTTACTTGGATTGGGCCTGACAATCCAGCCCAATGCAAGTAACCGTTGGCCCCACGTTGGGGGCTCTCTATAAATACCCTCTCACTTGAGAGGGTCAGGTTACACACACTCTTTTACAGTCTAACCTTGTACTTGCTTTTACTTGACCTTTGCCTTACTTGAGCGTCGGAGTACCTTGCAGGTACACCCCCCCGGCCGTCTTTCAACCGCACCGGAGCTGAAGTCCATATGGCGTTGCTGGCCACTGAACAACTGTCTGATCCAGGTACGATCAAATTTACAATCAAATTTTTTGATATGTATTTTTTCTTAACCAAACAACTTGTAATCAAGTTTTTCGGTATGTATTTTTTTTCACCCAATAACTTGCAATCAAGTTTTCCGATATGTATTTTTTCTCTACCAAATAACTTACAATCAAGTTTTCTGGTATGTAGTTTTTCTTCACCAATTAACTTGCAATCAAATTTTTCGGTATATATTTTTTTTTCACCAAATAATTTGCAATCAAATTTTCCGGTATGTAATTTAATCGGCAAAGAAAAATTACATACCGGAAAACTTGATTGCAAGTTATTTGGTGAAGAAAAAATAGATATCGGAAAACTTGATTGCAAGTTATTTGATGAAGAAAAAATATATACCAGAAAATTTGATTGCAAGTTATTTGATGAAGAAAAAATGCATATCGAAAAATTGGATTGCAAGTTATTTGGTGAAGAAAAAATACATATCGAAAAATAATAAATATTAAATTATAAAATTAGTTGATAAATGAAAATGATAGAATTGAAATATTTAAAAAATGTAAGGGTAGAGAAATAATAATAGGGGTATGATATAAAGTTTTCATTTTAGAACTAAGGTGCAGGGGCCGGCCCAACACATAGTGAGGCCTAAGACGAATTTTAAAATTATTTTTGTCTTTATTAATAATTATACTTTTAATTAAAATTTTAATTTGCAAAACTAAATTATTTGTTAAATAATTATAATTAATTTTTTTTAATTAATATAATTTTTAATTAATAAGTAAATAAAATTTTGTGTTATAACATTATTGATATTAAAACAAAATTTCATTAACTTAAGTTTAAAAAAGGAAACGTTTTTTTTTCCAACACAGCATTTATAACAATTAATAACCAGTTACTCTATAAATAATATATAAATTTAAAAAAAATCAAGTCTCTTTGTATAATTAAAAATATCAATTGGTTCATTACTTTTAATTGTATTTTTTTATAAATAAATGTAATAATATACTCTTCTTAATTAAGTAGTGTACTACGTGATAGTAACAAAACAGTTTATAAAAATGAAGAAAAAACATAGGTATTGATTGGTGACTACACAGTTTTTACTTTTCTATTTTCGGTTACATAAATAGTTTAAGTTACTGTAAATTAAAAGTTACACGTAGTAATGAGTATGTTTAGTAATAGTTATTGATATTTTATATAGGAAATGAAAGTAAATACTCCATATTTTAATTGTGAGAATTTCTTATTAGGCGCTATGCACTTTGTCTAAAATATCTCATAATTTTGAAGATATATTTCTGGACGCATTTTTTTCAGTTTTTTTTAATTAATTCTGTAAATGCATCTATGGAATATTTCCATATGCGTATTTACGGAAGAAAACCAGAAACATAATACCAGAAAATCAACATTGCAACGATAAAATCAACATTCATAAAATAAAATCGGTGTTACATTGATGATTTCGACAGAAATTTAAATACTACATTTCAATAGTCCGGTGGACGCTTGCACATCTCTAAGATGTCATTGACCATTCTTCGGACCGTCGCCTCCAACTCGAGCGGAATTTTCTCTTTCGTTCGCCACATCGCCCTAACATCGTCTTGGTTCTTGAGCTCAAACTTGCTGTAAACAACGTTTCCTTCGTTGTCAACTGAAGGTGAACGATACTCAAGTTTCACAACCTTTCGTTTGTCATTGTAAGGTAGGCGATATTGGATCTTGTCTATGATATCGGCGAGGGGGTGAGATCCATGAGCTTGAACATCCTCGCAGGTGTTTTGGCATCGGAAAAGGAGACACTTGCGACATACCAACGGATCTTGATTTCACACAATTGAGACATTTTTGTATTTGTGTGAAAGATAACAAATGAAACCCTAAATTTATAGAAAACCTAGGTGAATATGGACCAACCATTTTCTGTCAAACTTATTTCCGGAGCTATATCCATGGAACGACCCCATAATTATTGGTTCCGGAGGTGTCTCTCAAGAACTTTCCCTAAATTCAAAACGAATCAAAACAAGTGTCGTCGGCTAAATCTATTGGTGGTACCCCTTTGGACTTTTCCGCATTCGATTCCTTTTCATTGTTGTTCAATCTTTCGAATTCGTGCATCCTTTCAACAAAACGATCCGGCCACGTCTCGACATTTGTGGTTGAATGAGTTTCCCATTTCGGTGATGTAAGTGGTATGGGGCATCCCGGTTTCAAGTAAACTTGTACAAAATGTCTTGATTTTGCAAGTCATCCAATACACATGATGCGGCCATTTAGATTTTGAGGTGGTGCGGTGCGGAGTGGAAAAAAGGTTTTCAAAAACTCGTATTGTGTCAAGTCAATGCACACCCTATCATATGCACATGCAATAAGATGACCCATATCAAGGAAGGTCATCCATTTCGACACCGATGTCGGACCACTCAAGCAAGGAACAAGAGATTCATAACCCGTATCAAATTTTCTTTCTTTCAATACAACCGCGTGTATGATTCTTTATGCGTCTTTAACTCTTGGATTAGTTTATGACGAACAAGCGCATGATTATCCTCTCCTTTACCAAGCAAAGCCGAAACGGCTCGGTAACCACAATTACCATCCCCTTTAACATTGACGACACGGTCAATGTATTTGTGCATCAAAACCGGCATCTCGTTGATGAATGGAATTTTCGGTGGAATCGGGGTCGAAGCGGTTTATTTATGCGGGCTCCTTTCATTAAAATTTTTTGAGATTTAGGAGTCGGTGAGTCGGGATAAAGTATGTCAACGTGCTCACAATAAGAAGGAGACCGTGTAGTCGAGTTGTCGTTTGGTGTAGGCTTCATTTTCTTCGTAGCACCTTTTGTCTTTACCGATTGAGAAGGCGGTTTCCTGTCGGTTGTTTCGGGATAGGAAATCTTCCTCAATTGTTCTTTGATGTGGAGTTTCATGTTGTCATCGGCCTTTGAGGATCTCTCTTGTATCTCTTCCCATTCGGTCAAAATAGAGATATTTGGTTTACCTCCTTCCATGCAACCATCATCATCCAAACTAAGTATTTTCCAATGAGGGCAAACTTCGTCCAATCTTATTGGCTCACCTAGTTTTAACTTTTTAACAATAACACAAGCACACGGAAGACCATAAGTTTTCACAATAGTGCAACCACACTTTGTACTATCGGAACCTACAGTTTCAGCTCGTTGGCCTCGTGAAAATTATAGTTCAACCCCGGCCGAGACATATTGCCGATTAATTGAGAATAAAGAATGTTGTCTTTAAATCGATGTTCCAATATCATTATACTCCAACCAAATGTTGTTTGTATCTTATTATGTTGGTTTTTAATCATGAGATTCACGGAGTCCCAATCTCGACACAAATCCCACTTGCCATTACCCAACCAATTTTTCAAATTAGCATGGGCCGACTCAACTCTGTTGGTGGTTGTATTTCCAAGGTGTCGACATTATCAGTCCACACACAGACTATCTTCTCCTTTACCTGATCAAGAATGGTGCTTTCAACGTATTTCAATAAAGCATGATACTTTTCACACACTTTCCGAAATTGAATGATGGAATCAACATATAATTCTTTTGTGGAAGAATTTAGTATACGATTCCATGCATCAATTATTTTTTTAACAATCACACCGACCTTCACCAATTTTCCACCCTCGGACTCTACTTGTTTCGCCCCCACCGCAGGTTTAACCCGATTTTTCACATTCTTTGTTATGTGATATCGACAAAGTAATGCATTAGAAGAAGGAAATACCTTTACAACCGCATTCATCAACGTCGTATCGCGGTCGGTAACAATCACTTTAGACATCTCAACTTGGTCCTTCAAAAGTGACCAACACACCTCTAATGCCCATGTAAAATTTTCCTCTTTTTCTCACTCCAGAAAAGAAAAACCAACGACATATGTCTTCCCGGTAGACATAACACCAGCCATCTCAAATAAAGGAAGTCTATACTTGTTGGTCTTGTAGGTAGAATCAAGAATGAGCATTGTTGAGAACGTGTTGAACAACTTTATCGAATCTGGATGAGTCCAAAAAATATCTCGGATCGTAACTCCATCGTCACAAGTTCTGTATCGGGACACGTAACTGTTATAATCCAACAATTTCAACAGCTGTTGCATCTCATTTCTATCTCCCCTAATCGCCTTGTTGGTGCGGTACCGAATGTTATAAACTTGCCTTATATTTGATATATTGTCGGGTTTCTTCCGTTTCAATGTGGCAAGTATATTTTTCGGATGGACAAGATTCAAGGTCATGTCACTAATACATGTCTTTTCTTCTGGCTTGATCCGACATACACTAGGATGACCTTGTAACTTTAAGCACAATTCGTGGTTATGCAAACCATAAATAACACTAAATTTCCATTTTTTGGTACTCAACATGTAACCACGAATCTTAAAAGGACATTCACATTTTCTACTATCGGTGTCGTCTCTTTTAAACTTCCATAGAGGAGTATGATATTTCCCGCTTCTTTCGCACAACAAAGTTACAAAATCGTTTCTTCTTTCTGAACCATTATCCGATCTTCCTATAACCACACCAAAACCAAGTCTAGTTGCAATCCCACGAATCCATGTGAGCATGCTATCACAATCATCAAACTCTTGCTTGTTATTAAAGTCAATGCCGACATCTATCGACTTTACGACAACCCCTTGAACATTCAGAGAAACATCATTTGTAGAAACTAATTCTTTTGAGATATTATCGGAGTGCACCATATTTATTTGTAAACAATAATAAAAATAAACAAAAATTACAAATCTGCTGTAAAAAATCAGGCCACAGACACGTTCCGGAGATGTACATCCGGAAGTGTTCATCTTCAACACGTTCCGGAGGTATAGCTCCGGAAGCAACGTTACTTTTTCCCAAAAGTTTGATGATTAATGTGAGCAATGTAGTGGACAAAGTGCAATCTTTACCTGAAATTCGATCTTCTCTTGCTCCCTTTGATTTGTTGCACGAAAAAGTTGGAGTTTTGAAGTGAAAATGATATTGAGAATGTATGGTTTTTTAGGTTGGTGAAGGTGAGTGTGGAAGAAGAAAACACAACAATGGGGGGAGTGATAATGCAGGTTTCAAATATAGCAGAAACTTTTGGAGCTGTATCTACGAAACAATCTGACGCTTAGACGTTCCGGAGGTGCATCTACGAAAATTTCCCTGAACTGAATTATTTTGAAGTTTTTCCCAGCGTTTACTAGTTTAAAATTATTCCATAGATATAGCTCCGAAAAAAACCAAATTTTGGCAAAAAAAAAAATGTGCGTCCGGATATGTATCTCCAGAAGCAGGGGGCATAAAGGGAAATGTGTTAGGTGCCTAAGAGTATCAAGGAGTGGATTAAGAAATTCTTTTAATTGTGATGTAAGGGAATTATAGGAGACATTGTATGTATGATATACTAGGCAAAAAGAATGTGAGGCCCTAGGCAAGTGCCTAGTTGTGCCCCCCCCTGGGCCGGGGCTGCTAAGGTGTCCAAATATGGAATGAGAATATATCATACTAATTAATAAATAAAAAATGTTTAGTTTACAAAGTAGGTTAGATTTTTTTTAAAATAAAAAACGTATAATTTTTTTTAAGTCTATTGAACTAAAAAAGCTATGTCACGAGTAAAAAAAATCTATAAAATATATCAGACCGGACTATTTAAATAAACACGAATAACTTTATTATTATTATATTATATTTTATACTTTGAATTAAAATACGAAAATAAAACTTAGTTATTTGGAAGAATTTATAAAAATAAGGTGAAAAACCCTTATGCACAATGTCATAAGTTGTTGTTATAGGTTATTTTAATAAGTTCTCTCAAATAAATAGCATCACAAAACTGATGTTAATAAGTAAACTCGAATGAGTCAATGAAAACAAACATTTACCCCATCGATCTTTTAATTTGTTAGTCAATTTAACATTGTTTGAATTGCTTATTTACAAATGTTCAAATTAAGTATACTTTTAAGTAGGCTAGTAGATCAATCAAGCATTCGAAAATGCTAGACACTGGCCTAAAAATAAGCCTATAATAGGCTACATGTCAGACTTAGGCTTTGAATTTTTAAGTAAGCCAGATTCAAGCTTGACAAAGTCTAACTCGGTCCATACTATTTCCACCTCTAATCGCAACAAGCTTACGTAGACATGTGATTTTAGCATGACAATTTTCAAGTGAAAATGAAGGCTAACGACTTCTATTAGGAGGCTAGCAAAATTAGTGGAAGTAGTTTTAGTATTTTTGATGTTAGATTTGTGGGTATTATATATACCCCTTGATTTAAAGATTATGACTATTCCAAAAGTTGGTGACAGATTTGTGGATATTATATATACCCCTTGATTTAAAGATTATGACTATGCCAAAAGTTTATGATAGAATTGTGGAGTTTGGCATTGACTCGAAGAGTATAGTATCTTATTAAATGTAACATTTGTGCTTTCATCATGCATAACAAAGAAATAACTAAGGTGTTTCGTGCCATGTAAGGAAATATCTAACGACATACTGACAACCAATTGGCTTATTTCATTGCCACCATTGATTAATACATGGCCACTACAGATGCATGTATCCTTGATCTGTCATTCGTCGATCATCGTCACACTTTGGATCCACACCACCATCACTACCTCATGACTTCGCATCTATGATGAGGACTCTCCGAATCAATGTTCCTCGCTTCAAAACCAACGGGGTTGAAGATTGGATTTACAAGATCAATAAGGTATTCACTGTACACCAGTTGTCCCCTGACTCTTGCCTCACCTTGGTGTCCTTCCCTTTGGACGGAGAAACCTCTGTTTGGTTTCAATGGATGGATAAAGGAGGTGCAATTTGTGATTGGGATTGTTTCATTCTTGATATTCAAAAGTTGTTTGGCCCACCCGTCTATGACAACCAGTTGGGATGTGTTTCTAAGCTAACTCAATATGACACGCTGGCTCGCTTCGAGTCTGAATTTGAGGAGCTAATGACACACACCACTGAATTTAGTGATGCTATATTCTTGAATTTTCTTCATTTAAGGATTAAAAGCAGAGATTCACAGAGAATTGTTACTCCCCCGCCAAAGAATTTAGCTGATGTGATGGCATGAGATGACTATATGAGGATTAAAATAAGGATTTCCAGCTAATGTATACATTATCATAATGCTCTCACTATGGAGTTTACTTTGAAAGAAAAATGGTTTGTTTAGTGGGTGAGACCTGATCTAACCCAAGCCCAATCACTTTTTCCCAAATGAGAGCCATGATTGAAGCTGGTAATTTTTTAAGCATGTATCATCTCACAACCACCGAGGCGGGTTCTACCAACTCCCAATCTGATCCAATCACAATGTTACCACTTTAGAGACAACACTACTAGGATCAACAAATGGACTTCTATTTCTCCACCACAAGGTCTTCTCCATGTGGATCTATGTGCTTGTAGATATAGTCAAGAAGTGATTCAAAATAGTAATGTTTATGGATAACAAAAATGCAAGTCAACTATTAGCTATTTAGATTGACGATGACAACACTTGAAGTCAAGTAACTGCTGAGAATAGCTCAAGCGGTCAAAGATGCACAAGACGGTTGATCAAGCCATCCTCACGAATTAAGTAAACATATGTTTTAAAGTTAAGATTGTAGTCCAACGACCTTCAAGTGGAGACTCTTGTTTTAAGGATCACCAGTGGTTTAACATTAAAACTTTTAAATGATAGTAATCAACATGCAGATATATCCAGCTTTAACAAGAAGACTTAAGATTCTCGTGTGATGATAAAATCAAATATAATAATACTAAGACATGAACCTCCAGAGTGTGAAAGCTCGCATGGTCGTGTCCGTTTGAGTGACTAGTGTCTTGTAAAGACACTCAAACATTTATTGAAGTATTATGGCTAAATCATACACACATAAGTACGCGTTCACACACACACACACACACACACACGCACACACATAAGCACTCACACTTACGACATTGACAAACATCCCCATTTTAAATTAAAAGCACCAAAAAAATATTTTTAGGACCTAGCTTGTTGATTACTAGACTGTCTTCTTGATTAGGAAAACTTTATTAAATTGTCTAATAAAATAGATTATATGCCTATTCGATTAGATGATGCCTAATCGAGTCTCTAATGAATTATAATAGTCTTTTAATGATTAGTAACGACCCTAGATCAAAATCTTCCATTTTGAGCCACGACAATCAATTATTTGAAGTTCCTAATCAATTAGCCTAATTAATTAGAGAATTTATTTGCCTAATTTTTTTAAAGTTCCATGAAATGCATTTTGACAATCCTCAGAACAAAATGACGACCACGTCTGGTAATCCTCAGTTGAGAAAAATGAGTTACGATAATCCTCGTAACCGTGAGAGGAGTTCTGGCAATCCTCAAAACAAAGTGATAACATCTGGAAATCCTCAGATAAAAAAATGAGCTACGGTAACCCTCGTAACCATGAGATATGTTCTGGAAATCCTTAAAAAAAATGGTAATATCTGGTAATCCTTAAATGAAAAATGGGTTACGAAAATCCTCGTAACCATGAAATACATTCTGGAATTCCTCAGAACAAACGGATAACATGTGGTAATCCTTAGATGGAAAAACAGGTTACGGTAACCCTCGTAACCATGACATATGTTATAGCAATCCTCAGAACAAACTAATAACATATGGTAATCCTCAGATGAAAAAATAGGTTACGATAATCCTCGTAACCACGAAATGCATTTTGGAAATCCTCAAAACAAAGTGACGACCACATTTGGTAATCATCAGGTGGGAAAATGAGTTACGATAATCCTCGGGACCATGAGATGAGTTTTGAAAATCCTCAAAACAAAGTGATGACATCTGGTAATCCTCAGATGAAAGAATAAGTTACGGTAATCTTGCTAACCATGAAATGTGTTTTGGAAATGCTCAGAACAAAGTGACGACATATGGTAATCCTCAAATGGAGAAATGAGTTACGACAATCCTCGTAACTATTAGATGAGTTATGGCAATCCTTAGCACAAAGTGATGACATTTGGTAATCCTCATATGGAAAAATGAGTTATAGTAATCCTCGTAACTATGAGATGCACTATGGAAATCCTCAGAGCAAAATGATGACATCTGGTAATCCTCATATGAAAAATGAGGTATGGTAATCCTCGTAACTATGAGATATGTTATGGTAATATTCAAACAACGTAACAATATCTGGTAATCCTCAAATGAAAAATGAGTTACGGTAATCCTCGTAACCATGAAATGATTTATGGAAATCCTCAGAATAAAGCAATGACCACATATGGTAATCCTCATATGGGAAAAAAGATTTACAATAATCCTCGTAACCAAGAAATGCGTTCTAGAAATCCTCATAACAAAGCAAGTGGTGTATGGAAATCCTCAGATTGAAGCAAATGAGATACAGAAATAATCAGATTCTCAAGAGATTATGAATTTGTTAGTCAAGAACTAGTCTTCGTAGGTGGAAAGATGTAATAGATTTTGATATTGTTGACGTCTTTTCTCTAGGAATGTCGATGAGCGTCGATCTGGTTTTACTATGCATTAGATTTGAGATTTTTCTTTTATGCATGCAGTAGTCGATGATGGATGAAATGATATGCAAGATTTGATGCTAATGCATACATGGTTTATGCATGAGTAATGTATGATGTGTGCAAATATGATAATGGCCTTACTGTTTCAACCAATGCCCAAGTGGCGTGCAATGGAATAGTTAAGACCGAGAAAGGTTATTTGGTAACAAAGCTTCTTATCAAGAGAAAATGTTATTTGATAGGTCATCGTCCTAGCACAATCCCCCGACACTCATCTTGAAGTTAACAATTGTTGATGTTTGGTAGTTCTTGCTTGGGCAGCTTAAAGCATAGAGAGAACTTGCTTCCACCATTTATGCAGCTTGTCTTTCCCCCAGTTTGTCGGGTTTAGAAGAAATTTTCCCCATAAAGAGTTTTGAAATAACTCGTTGTAATATAATCTTGAGATGGTTTTCCCCAGTTCTTTGAACCTTGAAGTAGTCTACCCTTGATTAATCAATTCTTGGAGTGGCTTTGCCCCTAAAGAGTCTTTAGGCAATTTTCCCTTGACGTGACTATTTCTTGAAGCAATGTGCCCCTGATGGGACCACTTTTAATTGATCATGTTCCTCAACTGATTGCTCATTACTAGAACTTCCCTGATGCTAAGTGTTCATTTGCAAATACAATTATTCTTTTAAATTGGTAATTCTAATGTAATGCTCGTGCAGTTTTTGAAATCAAAGTTATTATTGAGATCGTGTTGTGAAATACAGTGAATGGGTCAATGATTAGAACATAATGTTGATTTAGACATTCAGTGTGAGAAAAATGATGTGAGAGCATGATACCAAAACAAATTATTAGAAAATATTTTTGGAGCCAGGTTAATGCAATCTTGTTGTAGTATGCTTTCAAAGTAAACCTTGCTTCAATTAGGTCTTTTGACTGTTGTAACGTGGCATGGTTCATTGTTTATAAAATAAAGGGATATAAGGCTAAAATTTTTAATTTTAACCCACTCATTCTCCTTTATAATCTCCATTCCTACATTCAATGAATTTGACACACGCGTTCAATTTCCAAGAGTATTTTGACGGTGTAGAGGTGAAGACAAAGGCTCAAGAATTTATGAGATTTCCATGAAGTGGCAGTCACGTAGGTTTTTTGTTCGCTTTTGTTAAGAATTTCAGTGACCCGTTTTTCGTTTTCCTTTTTTTTTTTTTTTGCTTTTAGTCCCTAATTTTTTGCTGGACCGCCCTTTTGAGTTTTCAACCCATCAGGATGCTCTAATTTTTACCTAAGCTGTTTTTTTGAATTCTCAACTTAGCGAACCATTTCTGTATATTTTTTGAACCATTTATGCCGAATTTATTCTTTTGGTGAAAAGGTTGTGACTACCATGTTAACGGTTGATAAGGAACATCCATTGTGAGCTTTTGGGTTGTTATCACTTCTTCGACATTTCTCAATGTGTGCGAGGAAGAAGATATGGTAGAACCTCTAATGGGATGTTTTTTCTTGATTTTGAATGCATAGTCAAATTAACTAAAAACTACCTTTCCCCTAGTTAAGATTAAATATTTTTTAGATCAGAAAGAAACACTAACTTCTAGGCTCAAAGGGGTTGACTAGGGATTAACTCCTTATCACTTTAGTGTTTGGGATTTGAAGTAATGTCTTACATCATCATCAAAGTTTTATTCGAAAGCATATCATAGCAACTTTTAGCATTACTTACATCATCCTCCATCAAATCTTTGCTTAAAAAAAGTTAATAAAGAAAGTGAGGTGGAAGATGTAACACCCTATACCCCGACTCTTAATATAAAAGAGAATTTGCACTAATTAGATGCTACTCAAAACAAAACATGCACTTCATGAAAAAATTTCAAACTCGCAGTAGAAACTCGAATAATCCACATAACATCAAATAATAAATTAAAGTCACCACTTAAAGAAAATAAACTCCAAATGAAAACTCAAAACAAATAACGTGTTTGTTCCCGATGTTACAAACCAGAGCAAATAAAACAGACTAAAGAGTGATAAATATAAAATAAATGGAGAAAGCTCCAAGGCCGTCTTCCACTCACAAGCGACTACTCCTGCTGAGTATGTGTAAACAATTGCTCAAAACCAACAAAACAAACAAAAAGGGTGAGAATACACCTTACAAATTATAATGGTAAAATTTAGCAATAAGATGGTAAATATCAATAACCACAAATACATCATTCACACAAAACACAATTAAAGCTTAAGTAGTGATGCAAATGCTAACGCCACCAACTCCTTCATAAAAAATGTATGTGGTAACAGGTTTTTGGGGTCAGAGATATGTTACTGATTGCCCATGTCTCCGGTTTCTCTCGAACCATGTCCCTCTTTGGACGTGATAGTGCGATAGTCCATCTCTAAACTAGGCCATAATTGGACCTAAGTCCTACCTTACTCCGAAATATCTGCATGCATGATCATATATAAAGTAATCATGTAACTCATCAATCATCAAAAACATCTTCATCAGTATAAAATCATTATTATCATCATAATAAACATCATCATCGTCCTAAAAAACATCATCATAAGGTTCCACTCTTAAATCAATAGGTTACCAATCACAACCTGTCACTGTAATCCCTTCGGATTACTAATCTCTAAAATTGCCAATTCCATGCCATCGTTGTAATCCTTTCAGATTACTAATCTTCAAAAATATGGTTTTTAAAATATATTAATTTTTTGTCAAAAAGAGTAAAATTATTTTAATGTTAAATATGTTTTTGGTCCTCCAAAATATTTCAAATTTTATTTTTAGTCCCTCAAAATATTTCCTTCAAAGAATGGTCCTCCTAAAATTTTTCATCCAAACTTTTGGTCCCTCCCGTAACTTGGTGACAATTTTTACAACTTAGCGACAAAATTTACGACAACTTTAGCGATAATTTATTACTTAGCGACTGAATTAGCGACGATTTTAGTATTATGGACCAAAAGTATGGATGAAAAATTTTAGGAGGATCATTCTTTGAAGAAAATATATTGAGGGACTAAAAACAAAATTTGAGATATTTAAGAGGATCACAAATATATTTAACCCATTATTTTATTACTCAAAACTCTAACTCATCAAAATACTCAAAGAAACTAGAAAATAACTTTATACCTCTCAATCCTAAAAAATGACTCTAGAGTATCCCAAAAATACTCTAAAGTATTCAAATATGCTCTAAAGGTAACTGTTTCACAAGTTATAACTTTACTAATTCTAAAGGCTGGTAGTTCGACTTAAATCACTCAAAAGTGACCCTAAGAGTACCAAAAGGTCGCCGAATTCAAAAGGTACTTAAAAATCACCGATAACTCCTTGAACTCGAAAACTGACGAAACGCCCCGAACCACCTCCAGACCGAAAATGTCTCCCACCCTCCATCCACCGCCGATTTCCGACCTCCGTCGTCGTCCGCCGCCACCGAACCACAGCGCGACACCCCTGGCTGTGGCGTGGCTCCGACCCACTTAGGTTACTTCCCGCCACCGCGACACCGCCGTGCGGATCTGATTGCTATCGGCCACCGTCGTGTGGCACGACTTACCAGCGCGACACCCGCCTCGCGGCTTCTCGGTGCTGATGCATTGCCACCGCCGACCCGCGGCATGGCCATCCGTTCTCTTGTGCCTCCGCATCCCGCTCTGTGTGGCGGCCGACACCCCCTGAAACATAATTTCTAATTTTCTCGAAAAATTCTGATTTTTTTATTTTTGTAAAAATTTCGATTTTTGATTTTTTTTCATGAAAAAATTCAGTTTTATTGAAGTTGAGAAATATTGGGAAAACAGGTTAAGGTTTTAGAAAAATGGGAAATACACATCATAAGGTTTCTGAATAAAATTTGGGAAAATGCGGCCAAATAGAATCACTCAAAATTACAGACAAATCCCTAAACTCCAAAACATGATCAAAACAACATACACACAATTTCACAGTCATGATATCACAATCAACAACAAGCAACGTTAAATCTACAAACAATAATACTTTAGTGACCGTAGGGAATTTATCCAAAATCCCTGTTGGTCTTCAGAGCATCTCAGACAAAACAAACAAAATTCATCGATTGTTGCTAATAAGGTTTTTCCCAAATCTTATCTGGCCAAACATTACATAGATCGTAAAAAATATAAGGAAAACAATATATTACCCAAGGCGCTAATGGGAGGGTAAAGATCTCTCACAATCCTAACTGCCCAGATTTACCTATCAATAAGGAAATCCCCCCTTATCTTAGAATTGCAGAATCTTCAAACTTTGGCTATGGTTTTCCCTCCTAGAGTTCCTTAGGTTTGCTACCTCTCACCCCTCTTCTTTAATTTCATGTATCAGCCAAAGTACCTCAAACCCCTTAATTCTATTTAAATAACCTAAGGGATTTTCTGAAAAATCTCAACTTTCCCTCAATTCTTGGGCTTATACTCATTCCCTCATAATTTTCACTAAAATTATAATTTCATCACAAACTCTTAATTCTCATATTTTTATTATTTTAATTAATTATATATTTAATTTAAATAAATATTTAATCAAAATTCTTAAAATTTTTATTTTCTCAACTTTTTACAAAATAACTAAAAATTTTCAATTATTCCTAATAATTCCAAGAAATTCTTTTTTTATTTTTCTACTTTCCAATTCAATAACCCCGAAAATTATTAAATTATCAAAACACCTCTATGAACCAATTAACACAAAAATTCAAATATAACGAATAAAACACGCCAATAATTAAATAATTTTTTTAATTAAAAATCGGGGTGTTACAGAGGAAACATTGACATTTTTTTAAATATTTATGCAATAAAAAAAGCAAGAAAATAAAACAAGCAAACACAAAAATGATTAATCCAAAAGATGTATGCTCATTTCATCAATACTATTGTTCAAAACAACAAATTTAAAAACAAATTGCACTTAACAACATGAAAATTGCAAATGACAAAAAGAGATGGCCTAATGTGCACCAATATCTCTAGGAGGGTCTACTCTAGGCGGGGTATTCATACAATCCCAACGAGGCATACATCTCATGGGCCAATACTACACAACCACCATCTTAAACTTAGGTTTCTTCTCAGACTCGAGAGTAGAGTGTATCTCACATAGTGTCAATAATCAGAGAAACCCATTCACAATAAATGAACAAGCAGAAGTAAGAGCACATAAGAGATAATAAAAAATATGGAAGAAAACAAATAAACACTGCCAACATTCATCGCAAAGTTAACTAAATTAGGGTTGACTCTCTTACAGTCCCCAGTAGAGTCGCCAGTTGTCGCGATGCGAAAAATGACGACGGGCGTTCGTACGTTCGAGATGATAACATAGTCTTCACCAAACTTTATTTATTCCAAAAGGAAAGTGAAAAAATATATAAAACCCTTAAAAGAAAAAGAAAATGATCGTCGCAACGAGATTCAGGTTCGGGATTGGTTATGCGATGGGAAGGTATTAACACCCCTTACATTTGTTGTACTCAATGGGAACCATTTAGTTAGCTCTGCGAATAGAGTGTTAGCTTGATGCTATTTGCTTTATTCAAGTTATTAAAAGTGTTGAAAGGAAAAAAAGTAAAGGACAAAAAGTAATTTTTTTATTAGGGTGCTTGACAACTTGCGAGTCTTGCTCCTACGTATCCTCAGGTGCGATGAGGAATTCAAAGCTACGTAGTTCTTAGCAAGAAATTATATTTTTGGATTTTTTATTATAACGATTGGCAAGACATTGAATCTCGCTCTTACGTATCCTCAGGTGCGATGAGGAATTCAAAGCTACGTAGTTTTAGGTGGAAAATGTTTTTGTGTTGGTCGAGTTTAGTGAAGGATGCTTAGTTCACACTCGAGCAAAAAACATTGCTTGCTACCCATTCATGAAAGTAGGGAACGTTGTGAGATGCATCAAAATGGACAACATAACCTGGAATCTCACTGAGTTATGATAGGAACAAAGCTTTGTGTGCATCGTCTCATAACAGACAAAGCATATTTCCTTTGAAAAAGGTTGTAACATCGTGCTAAGGGGGAAAAAGAGTTTGATAGATTGAAGTTATTTTTGGGAGGATGACGAGTGCTCGGATGGTCGAGCTAGATAACTCGTATCTAAACAATCGGGGAAAAGAAAAGTAGACACTAAATCATTCCTGTTTCACCCAATTAATCATAAAATAGTTAGATATTGTTAAGGTGTTTTGAATGGATGACGAATACTCGGATGGTCGAGCTAGACAACTCGTATCCAAACAATCAGGGAAAAGAGTGGTAGACACCAAACCGTTCCTTTTTCATCCGATTTATGATGAAAATAAGATCACTTTAGTTTTTATTATGAAAGAGGTTTGAGATAAATCAGGTTAGAAGTTTTAAACGGATGACGAATGCTCGGATGATTGAGCTATATGGCTCGTATTTATTTTTATTCTATTTTTTGTTAAAACATGAAAAATAATTTTAATATATAAAAAATAATAATATTTTCACTAAAAAAAATAAACTCTTGATTAATATCAAATTTGAAAAAATAAAAATTTCAAAACCTTTTAAATATCTTTTTCTCAAAATCAAACTTTTTTTCTCAAAATAATGTGAATCAAACACTTTATCCTATCAAGCATTTTCTAAATCAAAACAAAAAAAAAAACTTAATCATTCCAAATATCTTCATAAACAAGATGAAAAAGGAACATTCTAGTGTCTACTAATCTTTTCCCCGATTGTTTGGATACGAGCTATATAGCTCAACCATCTAAGAATTCGTCATCCGGTTTAAATTTCTAACCCGTATCATCTCAAACCTCTTTCATAATCAAAACTTATGCGATCTTATTTTCATAATAAATTGAACGAAAAAAGGAACAATCTGGTGTCTACCACTCTTTTCCCCGATTGTTTGGATACAAGATGTCTAGCTCAACCATTCGAGCATTCTTCATCCATTCAAAACACCTTAAGCATATGTAACCCTTTTACAATTAATTGGGTGAAAAGGGAACAATTTATTGTCTACTATTCTTTCCCCCAATTTTTTGGATACGAACTATCTAGCTCGACCATATGAGCAGTCGTCATCCTCCCCAAAACAACTTCAACCAATCAAACTCTTTTTTCCACCTTAGCGTGATGTCAAAACCTTTTTCAAATGAAATATGTTTCGTTCGTTATGAGACGATGGAAACAAAGTTTTGTTCCTATCATGTGCAAGAAGTAAGAACACTTTCCGCTCAAATGTGATGAAAACATAACTCTGTGAGATTCCAGGTTATGTTGTCCATTATGATGTAGCTCACAACATTCCCTACTTTTATGATTGGGTAGCAAGCAATGTTTTCCACTCGAGTGTGAACTAAGCATCCTTCACTAAAATCGACCAACACGCAAACATTTGCTACCCATAACTATGTAGCTTTGTATTACTCATCGCACCTGAGGATACGTAAGAGCCAGATTCAATGTCTCATCAAGCACTAAAATAAAATAAATCCAAAAATATATTTTTCTTGATAAGAACTAAGTAGCTTTGAATTCCTCATCGCATCTAAGGATACATAAGAGCAAGACTCATAATCTTGTCAAACACCCTAAAAAAAAATTAGTCATTTTATTTTTTCCTTTCAACACTTTTAATAACTTGAAGAAAGCAAATACCATCAAGCTAACACTCTATTCATAAAGCTAACAAAATGGTTCTCGTTGAGTACAACGAATGTGAGGGGTGCTAATATCTTCCCCTTGCATAACTGAGACCCGAACCCGAATTTGGTTGCAATGACCATTTTTTTTTCTTTTAAGGGTTTTATCGATATTTTCCCTTTCCTTTTGAAATAATTAAAGTTCGGTGGAGATTAGATTATCATCTTGCGCGTGCAAGCGCCCGTGGTCATTTTTGATGCCGCAACAGAAACCCTAATTAAATTTACAAAGGGGAAAGAAACCCTAGATTCGATTCTAGCAAATCAAATTCTTTCCTTGAATAGAATTGGATTAGAGTTTAAATTTGGTAGATCACATAGTAAATGGTTTAATAGGGAGAAATTGAATCACCTTATTTATAAATGCTTCTTTTGTGATTAGTTTAGCCACCAAGAGCCCTTTTATTTAGATAAATTAAGAATGTCTTAAGTTAATAACCCTAGATCTCTGACGTTTATTTAAAATAATTCAATAAATAAACATGAGTCTTAATCCAGAGAAATGCACGTTCGGGGTGAGAGTCAGAAATTTTTTAGGGTTCTACCTTAGAAAGAGGGAAATCGAGGCACAGCCTCAAAGAAAAAAGTCTGAAAGCTAAACAATATGCTCACCACGTTTAACATATTCATTTCAAAATTCATCCAACATGTGTTGCCTTTCTGTGGACTGTTGAGAAATGAAGCGAAGTTTGAATGGACACTAGAATGCCAAATATTATTAGAGCCACTAAAAATACATTAGCAGTAACACCCTGTTTTTCGTATTTAATTAATTTTGCTATTTTAATTAAATTTGCGATATGTTGGTGAATTATTTTGTTTTATGTGTTTGGGGGTAGATGGCCTAATATGAGAGAGAACATACCCTTTAGAAATAAAATGGGATTTTAATCTAATTTTAATTGATTTAATTATTTAATTTGATAAAATAGAGTGTGAGGTAGAAATTAGAAGT
Organism: Lathyrus tuberosus; assembly: GCA_022829125.1. Lineage (NCBI taxonomy): Eukaryota > Viridiplantae > Streptophyta > Magnoliopsida > Fabales > Fabaceae > Lathyrus > Lathyrus tuberosus. The sequence goes on along the minus strand of JALAZF010000123.1, from coordinate 13,307,588 downwards.
TTAGTAGAGTTTTGGGGTGTGGGAGTAATTAACGGGAAGTGAGGGTATCATGAGTAAAATTAGAAACAAATAATTAGGTTTTATTTGTTTTATTTAAATAGAGAAAGTGAGAGGAAAATAAGTTTTGAGAACCAGTACGTGAAATTTGGCAAGAGTTAGAGTAAGAGTTTGGAAGAGGGGGAGCTAGGAAGAGACACCATAACAAAAAACTTAGGAATTATGCAAATTCAAGGTAAGGGGGAGAAACTATTCATGTGTGGGTGCTTAGGCAAAGAGGATAGTAAAGGTTCCTTACCCTCCTCCTTTGGGGTTTTTCCTTTTCACCATTGTTGGATGTTTTAGAGCTTGAGATGAGTTTTCATTAAATCTCTGTCAAGAATTCTATGCCATTGTGTTAATTTCGTGTACTGATTGCATGCCAAATTCCTGTGAATTTAACTTGTTGATTCTATTATTTGTTGTTCATGATTGGTTGTTCAAACGTGATGATGTTAATGATGAATTGTGATCAATTTAATGCCATATATGTACATCTATGATTAATTGATGTTGTAAATGTCTTACTATTCATATATGGTCGTTTTCTATGAATTATGGGTGAATTAGAATCAAAATTGGAGCTTTGATAGGGCTTCAATGGTGGAAATCGTGTTATTTGACATTTTTATTTATGGGCTATCACGCTTAGCACGGTTAAAGCCCCGCTTAGAGAAATTTCGCTGAGCCCGAGGAGGGATCGCCTAGTGAGATGCCCTGTTTTTGGTTTTTGGAATTTTTCGGAGTCTGCGCTTAGCGAGCAAAAGCTGCACTCAACGAATTTGTGCTCGGTGAGTGTAGCGAGCGATTTTGGACGCGGTTGCGAAGCGCTATCGCTCTTTGGTGTCTACAGCTCGATTCATTTTTTATCCTATTAAAGCTGATGAAGGAAGGGAAATAGATGTCTCAAATTAACCCTGCTTGCAAACTGAGTTTAAACAGCGGTCTGTTAGGTTACAGATGCTACAAAGATTCGGGGTCTCTATCGGGTTTATTTTTTTAAAAGTGGTGGGAGGTTTAGATGTTAGGACAGATGCTTCTTGATAGATATGTGAGAGTATGGGATTTTGGGTTTTTGTTTAGTGTGCTCGCTAAGATTTTTTCTTTCAATCTTATGCCTACGTATTCCCGTTTACCGAAACAGGGAAATCAGAGCGTTCGTAGTTCCTCATATTCTATGGGAGGAAATGGTTGTTTTGGTGTCTTGTTCAAAGCCCAAGACATGAAGCGAAAGGTGGTTTGTATCTTGTTCAAAGCCCAAGATGTGAAGCTGAAGGTCTATTTGTATCTTGTTCAAAGCCCAAGATGTGAAGCTGAAGGGGTTTGACTTTAGAGAGAATTTGTCATCTCTAAAGGGGGTCTGTATGTCACAACTGTTTATAAAGGAGAATTACTTTAACCGGGATGTGTGAATCCGGCAATGCCATAATTTCCTTTATAGGGGATTTTAACCTGAAGGAGAAGACTTTAACTCAGTGTAGAGTAATGCCATCTTTCCTTAGGAATTTCTCATGCTAAAAGAGGGACAGTGGCATGGATGTAGATGATCCAGAGGCCTGCCGCTTACAGCGATTAGATGAAGGGAGTTGTTGATGTTTGTGTACTGTGAACGAGGCACAGCTTTGATGCTAAAAGGTTGATCGGATCAACCAGTGATTTTCTTATACAAAGCCTAAGAGGAGGCTAATATGTGTCTCGTACAAAGCCCGAGAGAGAGGCTAAAAGGTTTTGATCCTGCAAGAGGATCTTGTATACTCAACAAGAGAGTTTTTATATCTCGTACAAAGCCCGAGATGGAGGCTAAAATTTGTTTGGCTCAATAAGAACCTTTTTGTATCTCGCATAAAGCCCGAGATGGAGGCGAAAGAGGTGATTGACTCGACGAGGGAGTCTCTTATGTGTCTCGTACAAAGCCCAAGAGAGAGGCTAAATGTTGTTTGACTCCGCTGGGGAGAATCATTATACAAAGCCCAAGAGGAGGCTATTGTAACTGTTTCAGTTGAGTGACAGGTCCAGTATACTGATTTTGAAAGAGAAAATCAGTTCTTATATGTGCAACACTGTACTTAAGGATTTGATTCGAGGATCAGGGTTATTCCTGTTCTTTAAGGGAGTGGGAAATCTGAAGGGTATTAAGATTGTCCGAGTCTACGGGTTTTCTTCCTATTTAACGAAGGGGTCACTTGAGAATGTCTTTGAGACTCAAGGAGATTAGACTGTCCAAGTCTAGAGTTTCATCTTTTGTACTATGCTTTGAGAAACAGTAGTAGACTCTTTGAAAGGACTGTTCTATGCAGATGACTAAGTTCTGTTCCTATACCTCTAGGAGGTCGTCGGGACAATTTGTACGAAGCCCAAGAGGAGGCTGGAAGCTTTTAAGAAGCCGACGGGTCCTTGTACGAAGCCCAAGAGGAGGCTATCATTCCCGGAGGAAGAGATCATTATACGAAGCCTAAGAGGAGGCTGTGAATACTTCTAAGAAGCCGGCGGGTCCTTGTACTAAGCCCAAGAGGAGGCGGGGTTACTTTTAGGAAGCCCGTGGGTCCTTGTATGATGCCCAAGAGGAGGCCGATGCTTTTTAGAAGCCCGTGGGTCCCCAAACCCCGAGAAATTCAAGACAGGCTATTCACAAAGAATAGATCAAGCCAGGAAAGTTCGAGAATTTGGAAGAAACTCAAATATGCCATTCACGGAGAATACATTCATCTCTGGGAGTAGAATTTCTTGACAATTCCTAATGAGGACAGCCGAAGAGAAGACTGTATCTGGTGATCCTATTGGGGATCTAGTTGTCTATTTAAACGAAACGGCTTTTCCTAGTTCTAGACGTAGTTGCCGGGGAAACTCTAAATATCTATACTATTATTACACAGTTGATATGAGTTTATGAAAGAAGACTTACAGTGAAACAGCCCCATAATACAGTTATATGTATATGAAAGCGGTAAATGAAAGCGTATAAACACTTACTCGGTTGTAGTGCTTCCATGCTGTTTGGTTAGTTGTTCAATAAATAAAGATTGAAAACAACAGTATATTCAAAATCAAAGGAGAAAGTGCTTTGAAAAAGAAAGATTTGGGGCTTACAACTCAAGGAGAGGCCCAGGGTTTTATCAGTGAGCGCACTGTTGAATTTGTACAAAGGGACTTATACGAGTGACTGAGGCCCAAAAAGGTTTTCTGTACAAAGGGACGGGTCTTACACTCTCTCAAGAGGCCCAAAAGGTTTAAAGAAAAAAGAGTGGGGCTTATAACACGAGGATAGGCCCGAATGATTTTTCGTTTGAAATGGCGATCGCGCCGAGATTTTCTTTTAACGCAGAGAGGCTTATACAATATCTGAGGCCCAAAGTTGTTTTTGGTTAAAAGGGGATTGGGTCTTACACTCTATTAGAGGCCCAAAAGTTTTGAATGGGTCTTATAGCTCAAGGAGAGGCCCAAGGTTATTATTAAGCTGGCGACGATCGCGTCGTTTATTTGAAAATGTACAGAGGGACTTATACAATAAGTGAGGCCCAAAACATTTCTGTACAAGTGGGTTGGGTCTTACACTCTAATAGAGGCCCAAAGAGTTTAAAGAAAAGAAATGGGTCTTACTACTCGAGGGTAGGCCCAAGGTTTGTTTTTCAACGGATGACGATCGCGTCGAACTTTTTGAAATACAACGGGACTTATACAATAAGTGAGGCCCAAAATAGGTTGTATTTACAAAGGGTTGGGTCTTACACTCTATTAGAGACCCAAATGAGTTTTAAGAAAAGAAATGGGTCTTACTACTCGAGGGTAGGCCCAAGGTTTTTTGTTTTGAAAAGGCAACGATCGCGCCGTTTGTTTTTGACGGTATCGGGACTTATACAATATACTGAGGCCCAAAAGTGATTTGGTCAAAAAAAGGATTGGGTCTTACACTCTATTAGAGGCCCAAAGTGTTTTGAAAATGATTTATGAGGGTTGAATTAATCCAAAAACCCTAATTTATTTTCAAAAATGTATTTAATTGAATAAAAATTCAATTAAAATGATCAAAATTGTTTAACATATGGAAAACAAATTGTGATCTTGGATTAATGCTTCAAAAATTAAGTATTGACCTACAAAATAATTAGAAGGCATTAAAAGTTGCAAAATCAAGGTGGAAAAAATATTTTAAATGTTAAAAACAATTAAAACATTAATTCTTTGCAAAAATATCAATTATACAAAATAAATAATATTTTTGGGATTTTTTGGGAAAATAAAATATTTTAACATTTTTGTGAATTATTAAAAAAAGAATCAACTCAAAATCATTAAAACTCAGAGAGAAATTAATTTTTGAATCAATTAAATAAAATCACAAAATTCAAATATTTGAATTTTCAAAAAATGGCGCCAAGAACAAAGGCAAGAACACGCGCGTTTTTCAGTTTTGCCCAGATTTGCATTTTCTCTCCAATCTCACTGAATACTTAATCATATCATGCAATCCACACACCAATCAACTCGTTTTAACCTCACGATCATGTCTATGACAATTAATTTCATTTAAATTAAGCATAAAACAAGAAATCACGAAAAATCCTCAAGAACCCTAATTTCTGCATGAAGGCTAGGATTTTTGATACACGATTCAAACAATGCAATTAATTGAGGGGAAACATTCCATGCATGATTATGACATATGGCCAAAATATTGTGCAGCAAAAATTGCATGGATCATAGAGTTAGAAGAGCTCATGCTTACCACTTGCAGCTAGTGATCGTGATTTGTGTTGGAGGTGTTACAGCTAGGTTCCAATGATCTGGATAGCTTCCCTAGGTGCCATGGAGTGTGTATGAATGCTTGGAATGGATTGAAATGATCTGGAACTTGAGATGGTACCCCAACTGCAAATCTGTCAAGAACTTGAGCAATTGGCTGGTGATTTTGTGAAATCTGTGTTCCAGATGTTATGTGAGTGTTTGGATCACTTCTATATGATGTATATGAGGTGTGTGTGTGATTGGTTTGATTGGAAAAGCTCTCAAACTCAAAACCCAATAGTGACTTGCTTTGGAAGGCAAAATTGGAGTGAAAGAAGAGATTTTGAGGAAAGCATCTGTTTGATGGCTTTGGTGTACTCAAACTGATCACAATTGAGCTCTATTTATAGTAGAGCAAGTTTGTTTTGCAAGGAATAATGAATGGCAACTGTTGAGTAGGTTTGGCTAATGTTGGCAAATGAAAATCCAAGTCTCCTCTAGCCATTGACTAGAGGTTAGGGCACAAGCTGCTGGTTCCCTTGGTCTTGGATAAGTCTTGACTGAATTCAGTTGAGAATGGCTTAGTCCATGCCACCTTGATGCTTCCATTGAATGCTCCAATCCAAAATTGGAGTCTTGTCCCTATTTTGGCAATTCTAGGTTCAACATGCTATTTCTTGTTCCAAAGACTTTGGAGGCTTGGCTCAGTGATTGTCCCCTTTAGATTCAATCCTCAGAGGTGTCCAAGTGGATAGGAGCATTTGGATTTGGCTGATTTTGGCAAATCGACCAAAAGTGTAAAAATCTGCCTTGTCTTGGCAGATTTCTGCAAGGCAACTTGCCAATGTCATATCTCATAACTCAAATTGAATTTGGTAATGTTCTTGGCCATTTTGGAAATCCCTTACATGATACAACAACTATTTGAACATGTTTGGTTTTGATCTCTTTTGAATCCAAGTGAAAAATCCCCCTACATTTGGCAAAAAGTAAGGTAAAATCTGACTTAGTGAAATTTTCACTAAGTGTTGGAACAAAGTGACTTTTCTTGATTTTGATCACTCCATAACTCAAAATCCATGAGGAATTTGGACATAGGTCAGTATGAAACTTTTGTAGAGGGCAATGAGATCTACAAATCAAGCTTTGAATGGGGAACAATGGCCTTGTGGTTTAGGAGTTATGGTCCTCCAAAGTTGGCACATTAGTGTCACTTTTTCCATAACTTATAAATTTTTCTAAGTTTTTATGGTTACCCCTTTTACAAGTTATCCCACTTTCTTTGATTTTTCTTGATGAATGATGATTCAAATCATACATTAACATGATTTTAGGGTTAAAAATCCATTTTGGTGAAAAATCTCAAAAAGTCAAAGTTGACTTTTGTGCACAGTTGACTTTTTATCAGATGAATTCCAAACTGTGCAATTCTTCATGAAATCATGTCCTTGACCTAAATCAAACTTGATGGACATGTTCCATGGGTGTCATAGGGTATATTAAATCATGTCTTAGGGCTTGGGAGCATGTCCTGGTCAAAATTCAAAGTTACAGTTGACTTTCCTCGCGAAACCCTAATTGTGGTGCAGATGAAATTGAGACTTGTTGCTCAAGCTTCTTGGATTAATCCATTGTTCCAAATGGATCAATATAGTTCATTAGAGACCCTAAAAACCTCTCTTGAGGTCTTGGCTCATGATTTGCCCTAAAAGTCAACTTAGGGGTGAATTAGGTCAAGAAACCCTAATTCCTGATTTTTGATGAATGCATCCCCTGAGGCAAAATTGACTTGATGATTGGGTCCATGAGGTCCCATGAAGTATATTAGGTTATGGTTTGGATCATTGGCTTGTGCCCAGATGAAAAATTTCCATCTGGAGGCCCTGGTCGACCAAAACCCTAATTTGGTGACACTGTCGATCTTGAGAATTGATCCACCTAGAAGGGAGCAGCCTTGTGCTTGATCCTTGAAGTGGGAGTCCTTTTGATCCATTGTGGATGTTTGAGAGGTTAGACAAGTTGAAGATCATGTTATTCCTTGATTGATCCTTTGTCTAAGGCTCTGAGAGGGCTTGAAACCCTAATTTTGATTGTAGTGGATGCTCACCCATCTTTGGGGAGACTGATGAAGTATGATGGTTCCTCCATATTGTGATGATGATTTTCACAATGATGGGAAATATTAGTGGTCAAAATTTGGGGTATGACAGATGCCCCTATTTAATCTTCTTGGACCCGAAGGTGTGAATGACGATGGTGTTCGGGCATTCGGGGTGCAAGAGGATTAAATATCGGAATACCCGAAATTTTGATGGTGGTTATGAATGGTAGCTTACGCATTCATCTTCTTTAGCTAAGCGATGATGCTTAGAAAAGGTAAACTTCCCCTCGATCCTGGTCTTCAATCAAGGACCTGGTCTCAGTTTCCTTTTGGGATAAACCTCCCCTCGATCCTGGTTTCCTACCAAGGAACTGGTCTTAGTTTCTCTTGTTAACTTCCCCTCGATCCTGGTTTCCTACCAAGGAACTGGTCTTAGTTTCTGATTTAAACTTCCCCTCGATCCTGGTTTCCAACCAAGGAACTGGTCTCAGTTTTTTTTGTCAATAAGCTTTATTGACAAGGGACGCTATTCGTAGCGGTTTTCCTCAAACTTCTCGCCGAATTTTCCTGGGGAGATGCCATATGATGGAGAAAAACAAAAAATTTGATGTCAGACCTGCTGGTGAACCCAGTCGTCTGAGTTGTAGAGTTGCACAAACTTCTCTGTTGGAGACGCCATTTGCCGACTCTATCTAGGGAAAGCGAGTCTCTTGAGAGGCTGCTTTTGCGTGGGATCTTACATCATACTTTTCTCGGGATCTTCCCGGAGAAATGCCATATGACGGGGTCCAATTTTGAGGTGCCGAGGACCTTTTCATCAGCGATCTTTTCGGAGCGAAACTGGCATGCTGCCGAATCTCTAATTACGAGGCTTTCTCTGTGGATTTTCCTTAATCCGGGAAAGCAAGGATATCATCTTCAATGGTGAAGAGTGATGCTGACTGAAATTTCCTCTGGTTTTTCAGAGGTTCAAGTTATCAAAGTGGTCAAGGGCCAACTTCCTTCCAGAAATAAACTGGAGGCGAGGTTGTTCAAACGCAGCGTTTCCTGACGAGGCAAGAACTGACAACTCGATTGAGAGAACTTCTATCACTAGGGGACAAGACCGACTAGAGTGATAGTGATGCAATATGAAATGTGAATGCAAATCAATAATGCATGATGTATGTATGTATATGCTGACAAAACTGACGCGACACACAAACTAAAAGATGAACATGACTGGATACTCGGCCATCGCGGGGCAAAAAAGTATCGCTGGTTCAATAAGTAGCAATTCTACCTTGCCTAGGAAAGATAGTCCCTGTTGGGAGCTATGTTGGTCGGGCTTAGGAGATGAGAACTCGGCCGAGGCGTGTCAGACGAAACAAGGTCTCTGACACAGTTGATCCCTTCATTCAGGCGTACTGGGTTAGAAGGAGTACTTTGATTCTGCACTTTGAGGTTCGATTACTTCTGGAGAAGCGACCGATGTTCTTCTGATGTTCAACAGTCAAAAGAAATTGCCGTCTTTATTAAAAAGCAGAAAAAGTTTTAACAAGTAAATTCATTTTTGTTTTATTTCAAGAATCGTTAATCATGTTAAAATGTCGTTCTGTAAAGCTAAAACAAATAAGAATTACAAACAAAAGCACAAAGGCTCAAATTTTATTGATAAGATGGAGATCAGCCAAACGCGTGATTCCAAAGAGTATTTACAAAGTTAGAAAATGGTAATTTACAGGGAAAAGGGCTACGTTGAAACCTAACGACCGCTATCCTTCTACCAACTTTGAATTTGGGACATCCTGAGCTTCTGTCGAAGATGACTGTGACTGGAGTTTTCCTCCGATGGATGATGTAACTGCTGCTGAGGGACTTGCCTCTGTTGAACATAGTTACTTACCATTATCCCAAATTTTTGCCTGGATTGTACTATGAGATTTCTAATCCATCGGGATGATATTTTTCATGTCTCTAACTTTTGCCAGGACCGCCCTTTCGGGTTTTCAATCTACCGAGACGTTTTTTTTTTAGTTTAGTTTAGGCGAAGTATTTCTTGACTACATCAACATTTGTGGGGTAGGCAAATTCCTCTCCGTCAATGGTTGCAAGTCTCAAGGCACCGCCTGAGAAAGCTTTCGTGACCACATAGGGGCCATCATAATTTGGGGTCCATTTGCCCCGCGAATCAGTGAGAAATGATTGTATCTTCTTGAGAAGTTTGAAGATCGACGCGCATGTCGCGGTTATGAGGAATATAAATCTGGAGATGTAGTTCAAACGTCCCAGGAATCCCCTGACTTGTTTTTCAGTTTTCGGAGAAGGCATTTCTCGAATGGCCTTGACCTTGTCAGGATCAACCTCAATTCCTTTCTGGCTGACTATGAACCCTAAGAGTTTCCCCGAACGGACACCGAAGGTGCACTTGTTGGGATTCAAGCGGAGTTTGTACTTCCTCAAACGCTTGAATAGTTTCGACAGGTGGGTCACATGCTCCTCTTCTGTCTTAGCTTTTGCAATCATATCATCGACATATACCTCGATTTCATTGTGTATCATGTCATGAAAAAGAGTAGTCATGGCCCTGTGAACGAAGTTTTCTCCATGTCTTTCGGCGCCATTTTGATCTGGTTATAGCCCGAGAATCCATCCATGAAGGAGAAAACTTTGAACTTTGCTGTACTGTCAACCAACATGTCAATGTGTGGTAAAGGAAAGTCGTCCTTTGGACTTGCCTTGTTCAGATCCCTGTAATCAACACACATTCTGACCTTTCCGTCCTTTTTGGGAACGGGTACGATGTTGGCTAACCATTGAGGATATTCAGATGTAGCGAGGAAACTTGCGTCGATCTGTTTCTGTACCTCCTCTTTGATTTTGATGGCCATGTCCGGGTGAGTGCGTCTCAACCTTTGTTTTACTGGAGGACATTCTGACCTTAACGGTAAGTGATGTTCCACGATGCTGGTATCCAACCCTGGCATATCCTGATAGGACCAAGCGAATACATCGGGGAATTCTTTGAGAAGCTTTATCAAACCCTCTCTGGCAGTTGGACTGAGCAGTGCCCCAATCCTGATTTCTTTTCTCTCTTCTTCTGAACCCAAGTTTACCGTTTCCAATGGCTCTTTGTGAGGTTCAATGAACCTTTCCTCTTGTCTGAGTAGTCGAGAGATCTCTTCTGGAATTTCGTTGTTAACTTCTTCTTCAGCCCCAAATACCGGGAACCCAAAGTCGGGAGAAGACATCGGATCGTATGTTTCAACGGGGTTTAAAACAAGCAATCTGCATGACGTGATGATTCGTGTTTAGAAGAGATAGAGAAAATGCAAGTGTGTGCAGTGTTTTATTTTACTGCTTGTTTTTATTATTGATTTGTTTTTTAGGATTACCATTTTCTGAAAAAAACGAAAAGAGAAAACAGCTATTAATGCAGAAATTACAGAACGACGTTTTTTATTTATGAACAAGTCGATTCTTGAAACTACAGCCCTATAAAACAAAACTCTATCGCTTTGGGCAAAGCGAAGAGGGAAAATTTAAAGAAAGCGAGCCCTATCAAAACATCTGTTTCACCTGGGCAGGGTGAAAGGTTAAAGATGGCAATTACTTAGATTGGCGAACGACCTTTGGAACATCGATAGCAACCCATTGGCGGTGAACTCCTTGGTGAATCACAAAGTCTGGCACCTTCCTTGATTTGTCTTTAGAAATAACGCTGATTTCTGGTGGAGCGGGATCATTAGAATCTGTCTCCCAGGCAGAGTTGTCGTAGGAGAATTCCTCTGTTACATTTTGCATAGCATTTGTACTCTCAGCTGTATCTCCCCATCCAGTTGGCTAGATGTCTTCGAACCTGATACGAGAGCTTTCGGGCGCAGTGTACTTGACCATATAGTCGTATTTTCCACTTGGTTCTCCCAGAGTGTCCCAAACTTCTTTGGAACTGGAGGAGTCATCTCTCTCGATGACATTAACCTCGGGAAAAGCATAGTTGATGAATTCAAGTCCTGCAAACGTTGCGAATTCATCTTCATGTTGAGTAGCTTCAGGATGACCTGAGTGTTGATCCCATGACATGGTGGGGACACAAGTATTCTGTTCAATGTGACTCAGCTGATTTTCATTGTTCAGCTGACTTTCTTGCCCCAAATCTCCTGGATAAGGTTTCCACATTGGCAGATCATCCATTGGGCCATAGTAGTTGTAGTCAAAGTTGTCTTTCATCAGAGTGTCTTCCTCTAATGAATTTGGCAGAGCACGACATCCTTCAGGATCACAATCTCCATATATCATTTCGACATCTGACCGTGGTATAAATCTCGGACTCTGTGCGGGATAGCAAAATGGTACAGGCACCTCTTCCTGAGATATATAACCGTCCTCGTTAAGGTAGGACTTCCATTCTTCATCTGTGTCGAAGGGATCTTCCTCATTGATAGCATGTACTGCTTGAGACACTGGGTGAAGGAAACCTCCACTGTGGAAGAAGTTTTGAAGGGGATGAAGACTTTCATCGTTGGCAGCTGTCCGGGTACAGGTTGCAGAAAAACCAAGACCCTTCTTTGTTGTATTGCTAGTAGGAATGACAAGCTGTCCCCATCCTGTCGTATCGGTACTCTCGACTGCTTTGATAGCATCGTTGTATGAAGAAATGGAAGTTCCTCCTTTGAACTGATTATTCTTGCTCACCGACAGTGCTTGGAACTGAGTTCCAATAACCTCCTTGGGTTCTATACCAGTAGATGATGACAAGTTACTTACAAGCAAGGTTTGTTCCCCACAAACTGTGACAAGTTGATCGTTCTTGACGAACTTTAGCTTTTGGTGGAGGGTTGAAGTAACCGCTCCAGCCTGATGTATCCAAGGTCTTCCTAATAAACAACTGTACGTTGCCCGGATGTCCATGACCTGGAAAGTGACTTGGAAAGTGTGAGGACCAATAGTTATGGGAAGATCAACTTCGCCGATAACCGCTTTTCTGGATCCGTCGAATGCTTTGACGACAACCTCGTTGATTCTCATCGGAGCGCCTTTGAACGATAATTGCATCAAAGTAGACTTTGGCATAACGTTCAGGGCTGACCCTGTGTCTACCAATACGCTGGCTAAAGCATCGTCTTGGCAGTTAACTGTGATATTGAGCGCCATGTTATGACGGCGACCCTTTTCGGGTAATTCCTCATCACTAAATCCCAAATTATTGCAGGAAGTGATGTTAGAGACAATGCTATCGAACTGTCTGATTGTTACATCCTGTTCCACAAAGGCTTGCTCCAAGACTTTCTGTAGAGCCTCCCTGTGGGCTTCTGAACTGAGTAACAGTGATAATACCGAGATCTTTGAAGGAGTCTGTAACAGTTGATCAACAATGTTATATTCACTCCTTTGGATGAGCTTCAGCATCTCATCATTATTTTTCGAAAGGTCGGGATTACTGGATTGACCGACTGGTAGATCAGGAGTTTCCGTCTGAAGTTCCTTTTCTTTGTTGGATTCCCCAACCCCTCGGTTGAAGATTCTACCACTCCGTGTTACTCGACTGATGTCTGCAATATTCACGACGGAGGGTAATGGAATTTCCTTTCCATTTTCAATAGTTGTTGCACCGTATTTGTAAGGGATTACCTTAGCTGATTCATACGGTAATCGTCCCGACAGATAGATGACTACGAGAGTCTTCTGATTTTTCTGACCATCGTAAGTAATCTCGATCCATTCCCGGTTAGGAACTCTCGATTCGTCAAGTAGAGGGATAATGGGAAAAACATCCCTGGTCCTATGATGACCAGATATTGTGACAACATCCTCAACTTGATCGGCAAGGTAGTTCGGCGTCCAGTTGATGGGTCTAGAACCCGGTTATGGGCGAATCTCTCCACGATCCACCTGACCCTGAAGAGCTGCTCTCACAAGGTAACACCCTCAGTTACTTTCTGAACAGACGCTACAACGGTCATAACTGTGTGGTGGCACCTGGCCACACCCACTTTGAATACAATTTAACCTCACTAGGTTAGCTTCCACAGATTGGATATCCTGACTTTGACGTCGAGTAGGATTCCTGTTACTGATGCTAATTTGCTGAGTATCTTCATCCATATAAATTGGCATCCACTAGTGATTTAACAAGTGCTGAAGTGCCTCCTGGACAAGGGTATAACCTCGATCGTTTTCGCAACCCGCTTTACAGCTTTGATAGTCATGTGATATCAGGAATCCGAGTCGGACCTGTTCAGCATGTAACTCTAATAAGTTGGTATTCATCACGCGAATATCAAAGATCTGAACCATGTTGATCTGATAAGGGTTCCTATCATGGTAGTCTTGGATCCATCCAAGATCCATCTGACGCTGGAGGGCCTCCTGTATGAAAGAGCATCCCTGTTTGTTTACTGAGCAAGTCGGACAGGAACAATAATCGTGTCGTGGAAGATTATGATACTGACTTTGCCTTGAGTGCATTGCCACCAAGTTGACATTCATTGCACAGATGTCGTGGTTCTGAATGACGTTGGAGTTCGTATAGACCATGTTAACTCCACGAACTCGGTGCTCTTGGATCCATCCGAGATCCATCTGTTCCTGTAGAGCTGCTTGCACTACAGAACATCCTTGGTTGTCTTTAGAGCAGATATCACACTGGTGATAGTTATGAGGTGGCACATGGCCATATCCACTCTGTCTACAATGCATCTTGACCAGATTGGTCTTCAACAAGAGTACATCGTGAATTTGATAGACATTGTTAGATTCTTTCTCAATCAGGTTGACTGCAGCCTTCTCGTGTTGAGGCAGTGGGTTCGTAAGAACATTAGGATTTGTATCCTTGAAGGATAAGACCCCGCTCCTAACAAGCTTTTGCACGTCGGATTTGAAATTGAGACAAGTCTCAATGTTATGCCCTGGTCCTCCTTGGTGGTAAGGGCAAGTTTGATCCACCTTAAACCAGAAAGGCGGATTTTCCGGTACTGTAAGAGGAGATTTAGTCTGTATGTGCCCCTTAGCTAGTAGTAACGGAAATAGTTCTGCGTACAACATGGGTATAGGATCAAACCCTGATGGTCGTGTTGTACGGTTGTTGTTGTATGGAGGATGAACCTGCTGAAGAGGTTGTTGTGTCCTTTGCTGATTGGGTTGGCTCTGCGCAACCTGAGGTTGATACGTAGGAATGGGCACAGGGCTGATAGTAGGAATTACAGCTGCTACTGGTTGATATCGACGCCTTTGCTTTTCGAGAGAGATATTCCCAATATCCTGCTCTTTTTTCTTAGGGAGAGCACTACCGTATCATTTTGTACTGCTTGATGGTCCAGCGTCTTTTGCCAAACGTCCTTCTCAGACGGCTTTCTCAAGACGAACTCCCATGCCCACCATCTCGGTGAAATCACTGGGCGCACTGGCAACCATTCTATCATAGTAAAATGAGCTTAAGGTCTTTAAGAAGATCTTTGTCATCTCTTTTTCCTAAAGAGGTGGACAAATCTGAGCGGCAATTTCGCGCCATCTCTGAGCGTACTCCTTAAAGGTTTCCTTGTCCTTTTGTGACATTGATCTGAGTTGATCTCTGTCCGGTGCCATGTCCAAATTGTATTTATATTGTTGAACGAAGGCAGTGCCAAGATCTCTGAATGTGCTGATCGTAGTACGGTTTAAACCCATGTACCATTTTAATGCGGCACCGGTTAAACTATCCTGGAAGTAGTGAATCAGTAGGTCCTGATTCTCCGTCTGACCTGACATTCGCTGAGCGTACATCACCAGATGGCTCTGAGGGCAAGAGTTACCCTTGTACTTTTCAAAGTCGGGCACTTGAAATTTGTGCGGAACTTTCACATTGGGGACCAGACAAAGGTCTGCGGCGTCTTTTCCAAATAGATCCTGACCGCGAATGGCTTGCAGTTCCTTCTGCATTTCAAAGAACTGTTCCTGGAATTCATCCATTCTATCGAACATAGTTTCCTTCTTATCAGAAGGGATCAGTGGAATCTGTCCTTCCGGGACAGTGCGCACCACAGGGGGTGGTACCGTGACTACGACAGTGAATCTTGGCGTTTCCCGAAGTTTGTAACCTTCAGGAGTCTTCAGTATGCCCCTGGCATCTTCGCTTTCCCGAAGTTTGTAACCTTTAGGCCCAGCGGCTTCTGTTATGATTCCCTGATCTTCAGTGATCGGCGGAACATATCCTTCTGGGATATAGTTAACAGGCATGCCCCAAGGACGACCTTTCGGCATCTGATACCTAGGATCATACTTCTCCATTATGGGCGTTGAGGTGATCTCTGAGATCACAGTCCTCTGTAGCTGAGCTTCTGCCATGGCTTGCATGTCGGTACGAAGCTTTCTCATATCCTCTCTCAGAGCGTCGATCTCTTCTTTCAACTCTCTATTTTCTTCCTCAAGATCATCCATCTTTTTCTGACGATTGGCCCGAGTATTATACGAATGAGACAGTTTGACTCTAGAATCGAGACACAAACGTGAGATTCTTAGGTAAGAAGAATACGTGATGTAAGAATGATGAATGCAATGATTATATTAATTATTTTTTGGTTTAATCAAAATAAACTTCGACAATTAGATTGCAAATATCAAACGGTGGGGAAACCCCTTTTTATTGGAATTCAAAGGATTGCGGAAACGAAAATACAGTAGAATACAAAGTGCAGAAACAGAAACCTAAGCTAATGGGTCCCGAGAGAACTCGGGTGCTGATTCTGGTATCTTCTTTTTCTTTGACCGGGGCTCTTGGGCCAATGTCGGGTTGTCATCCCTTTGCCAAGTGAAAGAAGCGACAGATTCCTTTGGTCATCTTGATTCTCTACAGCATGTTGCTCCAAAATCTCGATCAGAGCATCCTTATCTTTCAGCAGTTGCTGTATTTTGATGCACTCTACGTTGAGGGTGCGGTACTTGTTCTTCCAAGACCTCCTCTCCCGTTGAACTTTGTTGAGAGTAACCTGAAGCTTTTCAGTCTTAGTAATGAAGTACATGACAGACTCCCTCGGTGGAAGAACTCCATGACGATGATAGGGCATCTTTAGCTTGAGAGCTCTTGTTTGTACCCAGTGGAGATAAGGCTCCACCGAGACACAGTCCGGTTTTCCTAGAGACTCCCGTCCTTTCTTATGAACGTGTTTCCAAGCGTGCACTATTTCCGTCTTTAGTGCTTTGTCATTTTCTCCTTCCTTGAAGAAAAGACCTTCCAAATGAGCATTTTGTGGGACATGCCTCATCGGGTATCCAAATTGACGACGAACCAATATCGGATGATAGTTGATTCCTCCCTTAGTTCCTATAAGGGGTACGTTGGGGAAGTTTCCACAACGGTCAATTATCCAGATTCCTTCATAAATCCTATTACACCAATCTATGTCAGAGTTGGTGAGAGACATGATCTTCTGCGACCAACGCAAGGCACTCTTGTGATCCCAAAAAGCAGCAGACTTAGGCAATAAGAGATAAACCATTTGTAAAGCAGAGGTACACAACACGCGATCTCCCCTCCACTGTACAAATTCCCTAAGTGTACAGAATGATACGCGTCTGCGAGCAAAGTCGACACAGGGTTTCCAATGAGAAAAACCTTAATGGAGTTGATATCGACAAAATTATTAATGTTGGGCAACAAAAATAATCTGTAGGTGAGTAAAACAAAGATGCTTTCAAAAGCATTCCCGTTCCCTATACTAGCGAAGTACAGAGCTTTCTTTGTCAAGAACAGGGCTGGCAAACCTTGTATGCCACCCTTGGTAGTCATGTGAGTCCTGACCTCAGACTCGTCCAAATGAATTGCTCTTGCAATGGTCTGATCCTTTGGAATTTCTTCCAGTCCAGAAAATGGAGCTCGATCAGTGATATGTAAATCGATCAGATGAGAATACTCCTCCAGCGTTGGTGCGAGCTGGTAATTCGGGAATGTGAAACAGTGATAAATCGGATCGTAAAACTGAATGAGCGCTTCCATGATTCCCTCAATCACATGGACCCTTAACAGAGGTAGCAAACCTCCGTACTTGGCTCTGAAAGCCTCTTGGTTTGTGATCATCCTCGCCAAACCTCTTAAATCCTCTAGTTTTGGAACCTTGAAGGTGTACGTATGGGTTCTCCTTCTACCGAAATCCATTAGCGTAATCCTTTCTCTCTGATATTTGCAATCACAGTCTTAGTTTAATTTGAAAAACAGAGAGACTAGAAGAGAAGATTTTTTTTTAATGTTTTAATGTTTTTTAAATGAATGCATGAATGCAGCACACAAAAACATAGAAAAAACATGGGGTCAATGGGTCGTTGTCATGAAGTCAAGGCTCTACCCATCCCCAAAGGTTTATACTAAGGTGATTTTTGTACCTGTACTCATTATCATTAGCTCCTCCCAGGAAAGCAAAACAACAAGCGGATCGCCAGCGAGTTGTAGAGCAATCTTAGAGTAAGTGCCATTCACCGAGAATAAATCACCAGCCTAAAATGAGGGTAGTATCGCATGACAACTATTTCCGATAGTTTCCGCACTACAAAAGGGTTTGGCTCCTCAGCTTCTCAGACATCACAATCGGCCCATTGCCTAGGAGAGGGAATGGGTTGCATTGGTCAGCCTCCACTGAGGTTGATGGTCGACCTCGTCGCCATCACTTATCTTAAGTGTATACTCAATCTTTCCACATGCGGCATCACACGCATTCCCATTAGCAGAAAAATAAACAGGTATAGCAATTAGGAAAAGCAGTATATATATTTGTCCTAAACATCCTAGACCTTTAAAGCTATGAATCCTAAGTTCCTGACAGAAAATGGGTTCCCCGGCGGAAGCCCCAATCTGTGGTATCATACAAGAAAAAAAGGTTAGAAGAGCCCCTACGGTGGGCGTCGCTTTTAAAGTTTCCACCTAATAGATGGGAAGAGAACAAGATCTCGCTACAAAGGTGAGATAGATCCTAATGACAGCTCCCCAGCAGAGTCGCCATTTCCCCAGTGGAGTCGCCATTTTTTCTGTGGTTTCATTCCAAATTAACGGCGTTTTGACCTAAGATCCTAGTGACGTCAAGGTTTCCACAAAAAAGAACAAGATCCCTAAAGAGACCTGCGCATTCTCCCCAGCAGAGTCGCCATTTTTCTGTAGCGAGCGATTCTAGACGCGGTTGCGAAGCGCTATCGCTCTTTGGTACTATAGCTCGATTCATTTTTTATCCTATTAAAGCTGATGAAGGAAGGGAAATAGATGTCTCAAATTAACCCTGCTTGCAAACTGAGTTTAAACAGCGGTCTGTTAGGTTACAGATGCTACAAAGATTCGGGGTCTCTATCGGGTTTATTTTTTTAAAAGTGGTGGGAGGTTTAGATGTTAGGATAGATGCTTCTTGATAGATATGTGAGAGTATGGGATTTTGGGTTTTTGTTTAGTGTGCTCGCTAAGATTTTTTCTTTCAATCTTATGCCTACGTATTCCCGTTTACCAAAACAGGGAAATCAGAGCGTTCGTAGTTCCTCCTATTCTATGGGAGGAAATGGTTGTTTTGGTGTCTTGTTCAAAGCCCAAGACATGAAGCAAAAGGTGGTTTGTATCTTGTTCAAAGCCCAAGATGTAAAGCTGGAGGTCTATTTGTATCTTGTTCAAAGCCCAAGATGTGAAGCTGAAGGGGTTTGACTTTAGAGAGAATTTGTCATCTCTAAAGGGGGGTCTGTATGTCACAACTGTTTATAAAGGAGAATTACTTTAACCGGGATGTGTGAATCCGGCAATGCCATAATTTCCTTTATAGGGGATTTTAACCTGAAGGAGAAGACTTTAACTCAGTGTAGAGCAATGCCATCTTTCCTTAGGAATTTCTCATGCTAAAAGAGGGACAGTGGCATGGATGTAGACGATCCAGAGGCTTGCCACTTACAGCGATTAGATGAAGGGAGTTGTTGATGTTTGTGTACTGTGAACGAGGCACAGCTTTGATGCTAAAAGGTTGATCGGATCAACCAATGATTTTCTTATACAAATCCTAAGAGGAGGCTAATATGTGTCTCGTACAAAGCCCGAGAGAGAGGCTAAAAGGTTTTGATCCTGCAAGAGGATCTTGTATACTCAACAAGAGAGTTTTTGTATCTCGTACAAAGCCCGAGATGGAGGCTAAAATTTGTTTGGCTCAATAAGAACCTTTTTGTATCTCGTATAAAGCCCGAGATGGAGGCGAAAGGGGTGATTGACTCGACGAGGGAGTCTCTTATGTGTCTTGTACAAAGCCCGAGAGAGAGGCTAAACGTTGTTTGACTCCGTTGGGGAGAATCATTGTACAAAGCCCAAGAGGAGGCTATTGTAACTGTTTCAGTTGAGTGACAGGTCCAGTATACCGATTTTTAAAGATAAAATCAGTTCTTATATGAGCAACACTGTAATCAAGGATTTGATTCGATGATCAGGGTTATTCCTGTTCTTTAAGGGAGTGGGAAATCCGAAGGGTATTGAGACTGTCCGAGTCTACGGGTTTTCTTCCTATTTAACGAAGGGGTCACTTGAGAATGTCTTTGATACTCAAGGAGATTAGACTGTCCAAGTCTAGAGTTTCATCTTTTGTACTATGCTTTGAGAAACAGTAGTAGACTCTTTGAAAGGACTGTTCTATGCAGATGACTAAGTTCTGTTCCTATACCTCTAGGAGGTCGTCAGGACAATTTGTACGAAGCCCAAGTGGAGGCTAGAAGCTTTTAAGAAGCCGACGGGTCCTTGTACGAAGCCCAAGAGGAGGCTATCATTCCCGGAGGAAGAGAACATTATACGAAGCGTAAGAGGAGGCTGTGAATACTTCTAAGAAGTCGGTGGGTCCTTGTACTAAGCCCAAGAGGAGGCGGGGTTGCTTTTAGGAAGCCTGTGGGTCCTTGTATGATGCCCAAGAGGAGGCCGATGCTTTTAAGAAGCCCGTGGGTCCCCAAACCCCGAGAAATTCAAGACAGGCTATTCACAAAGAATAGATCAAGCCAGGAAAGTTCGAGAATTTGGAAGAAACTCAAAGATGCCATTCACGGAGAATACGTTCATCTCTGGGAGTAGAATTTCTTGACAATTCCTAATGAGGACAGCCGAAGAGAAGACTGTATCTGGTGATCCTATTGGGGATCTAGTTGTCTATTTAAACGAAACGGCTTTTCCTAGTTCTAGACGTAGTTACCGGGGAAACTCTAAATATCTATACTATTATTACACAGTTGATATGAGTTTATGAAAGAAGACTTACAGTGAAACAGCCCCACAATACAGTTATATGTATATGAAAGCGGTAAATGAAAGCGTATAAACACTTACTCGGTTGTAGTGCTTCCATGCTGTTTGGCTAGTTGTTCAACAAAGAAAGATTGAAAACAACAGTATATTCAAAATCAAAGGAGAAAGTGCTTTGAAAAAGAAAGATTTGGGGCTTACAGCTCAAGGAGAGGCCAAGGGTTTTATCAGTGAGCGCACTGTTGAATTTGTACAAAGGGACTTATACGAGTTACTGAGGCCCAAAAAGGTTTTCTGTACAAAGGGATGGGTCTTACACTCTCTCAAGAGGCCCAAAAGGTTTAAAGAAAAAAGAGTGGGGCTTATAACACGAGGGTAGGCCCGGATGATTTTTCGTTTGAAATGGCGATCACGCCGAGATTTTCTTTTAACGCAGAGGGGCTTATGCAATATCTGAGGCCCAAAGTTGTTTTTGGTTAAAAGGGGATTGGGTCTTACACTCTATTAGAGGCCCAAAAGATTTTAATGGGTCTTATAGCTCAAGGAGAGGCCCAAGGTTATTATTAAACTGGCGACGATCGCGTCGTTTATTTGAAAATGTACAGAGGGACTTATACAATAAGTGAGGCCCAAAACATTTCTGTACAAGTGGGTTGGGTCTTACACTCTAATAGAGGCCCAAAGAGTTTAAAGAAAAGAAATGGGTCTTACTACTCGAGGGTAGGCCCAAGGTTTGTTTTTCAACGGATGACGATCGCGTCGAACTTTTTGAAATACAACGGGACTTATACAATAAGTGAGGCCCAAAATAGGTTGTATTTACAAAGGGTTGGGTCTTACACTCTGTTAGAGGCCCAAATGAGTTTTAAGAAAAGAAATGGGTCTTACTACTCGAGGGTAGGCCCAAGGTTTTTTGTTTTGAAAAGGCAACGATCGCGCCGTTTGTTTTTGACGGTATTGGGACTTATACAATATACTGAGGCCCAAAAGTGATTTGGTCAAAAAAAAGGATTGGGTCTTACACTCTATTAGAGGCCCAAAGTGTTTTGAAAATGATTTATGAGGGTTGAATTAATCCAAAAACCCTAATTTATTTTCAAAAATGTATTTCATTGAATAAAAATTCAATTAAAATGATCAAAATTGTTTAACATATGGAAAACAAATTGTGATCTTGGATTAATGCTTCAAAAATTAAGTATTGACCTACAAAATAATTAGAAGGCATTAAAAGTTGCAAAATCAAGGTGGAAAAAATATTTTAAATGTTAAAAACAATTAAAACATTAATTCTTTGCAAAAATATCAATTATACAAAATAAATAATATTTTTGGGATTTTTTGGGAAAATAAAATATTTTAACATTTTTGTGAATTATTAAAAAAAGAATCAACTCAAAATCATTAAAACTCAGAGAGAAATTAATTTTTGAATCAATTAAATAAAATCACAAAATTCAAATATTTGAATTTTCAAAAAATGGCGCCAAGAGCAAAGGCAAGAACACGCGCGTTTTTCAGTTTTGCCCAGATTTGCATTTTCTCTCCAATCTCACTGAATACTTAATCATATCATGCAATCCACACACCAATCAACTCGTTTCAACCTCACGATCATGTCTATGACAATTAATTTCATTTAAATTAAGCATAAAACAAGAAATCACGAAAAATCCTCAAGAACCCTAATTTCTGCATGAAGGCTAGGATTTTTGATACACGATTCAAATAATGCAATTAATTGAGGGGAAACATTCCACGCATGATTATGAACATATGACCAAAATATTGTGCAGCAAAAATTGCATGGATCATAGAGTTAGAAGAGCTCATGCTTACCACTTGCAGCTGGTGATCGTGATTTGTGTTAGAGGTGTTACAGCTAGGTTCCAATGATCTGGATAGCTTCCCTAGGTTCCATGGAGTGTGTATGAATGCTTGGAATGGATTGAAATGATCTGGAACTTGAGACGGTACCCCAACTGCAAATCTGTCAAGAACTTGAGCAATTGGCTGGTGATTTTCTGAAATCTGTGTTCCAGATGTTATGTGAGTGTTTGGATCACTTCTATATGATGTATATGAGGTGTGTGTGTGATTGGTTTGATTGGAAAAGCTCTCAAACTCAAAACCCGATAGTGACTTGCTTTGGAAGGCAAAATTGGAATGAAAGAAGAGATTTTGAGGAAAGCATCTGTTTGATGGCTTTGGTGTACTCAAACTGATCACAATTGAGCTCTATTTATAGTTGAGCAAGTTTATTTTGCAAGGAATAGTGAATGGCAACTGCTGAGTAGGTTTAGCCAATGTTGGCAAATGAAAATCCAAGTCTCCTCTAGCCATTGACTAGAGGTTAGGGCACAGGCTGCTGGTTCCCTTGGTCTTGGATAAGTATTGACTGAATTCAGTTGAGAATGGCTCAGTCTATGCCACCTTAATGCTTCCATTGAATGCTCCAATCCAAAATTGGAGTCTTGTCCCTATTTTGGCAATTCTAGGTTCAACATGCTATTTCTTGTTCCAAAGACTTTGGAGGCTTGGCTCAGTGATTGTCCCCTTTAGATTCAATCCTCAGAGGTGTCCAAGTGGATAGGAGCATTTGGATTTGGCTGATTTTGGCAAATCGACCAAAAGTGTAAAAATCTGCCTTGCCTTGGCAGATTTCAGCAAGGCAACTTGCCAATGTCATATCTCATGACTCAAATTGAATTTGGTAATATTCTTGGCCATTTTGGAAAGCCCTTACATGATACAACAACTGTTTGAACATGTTTGGTTTTGATCTCTTTTGAATCCAAGTGAAAAATCCCCCTACATTTGGCAAAAAGTAAGGTAAAATCTGACTTAGTGAAATTTTCACTAAGTGTTGGAACAAAGTGACTTTTCTTGATTTTGATCACTCCATAACTCAAAATCCATGAGGAATTTGGACATAGGTCAGTATGAAGCTTTTGTAGAGGGCAATGAGATCTAAAAATCAAGCTTTGAATGGGGAACAATGGCCTTGTGGTTTAGGAGTTATGGTCCTCCAAAGTTGGCACATTAGTGTCACTTTTTCCATAACTTAGAAATTTTTCTAAGTTTTTATGGTTATCCCTTTTACAAGTTATCCCACTTTCTTTGATTTTTCTTGATGAATGATGATTCAAATCATACATTAACATCATTTTAGGGTTAAAAATCCATTTTGGTGAAAAATCTCAAAAAGTCAAAGTTGACTTTTGTGCACAGTTGACTTTTTATCAGATGAATTCCAAACTGTGCAATTCTTCATGAAATCATGTCCTTGACCTAAATCAAACTTGATGTACATGTTCCATGGGTGTCATAGGGTATATTGAATCATGTCTTAGGGCTTGGGAGCATGTCCTGGTCAAAAGTCAAAGTTACAGTTGACTTTCCTCGCGAAACCCTAATTGTGGTGCAGATGAAATTGAGACTTGTTGCTCAAGCTTCTTGGATTAATCCATTGTTCCAAATGGATCAATATAGTTCATTAGAGACCCTCAAACCCTCTCTTGAGGTCTTGGCTCATGATTTGCCTTAAAAGTCAACTTAGGGGTGAATTAGGTCAAGAAACCCTAATTCCTGATTTTTGATGAATGCATCCCCTGAGGCAAAATTGACTTGATGATTGGGTCCATGAGGTCCCATGAAGTATATTAGGTTATGTTTTGGATCATTGGCTTGTGCCCAGATGAAAAATTTCCATCTGGAGGCCCTGGTCGACCAAAACCCTAATTTGGTGACACTGTCGATCTTGAGACTTGATCCACCTAGAAGGGAGCAGCCTTGTGCTTGATCCTTGAAGTGGGAGTCCTTTTTATCCATTCTGGATGTTTGAGAGGTTAGACAAGTTGAAGATCATGTCATTCCTTGATTGATCCTTTGTCTAAGGCTCTGAGAGGGCTTGAAACCCTAATTTTGATTGTAGTGGATGCTCACCCATCTTTGGGGAGACTGGTGAAGTATGATGGTTCCTCCATATTGTGATGATGATTTTCACAATGATGGGAAATCTTAGTGGTCAAAATTTGGGGTATGACAGTGAGCCCTGGTTGCACTTAGCGAGGATGAAAAATGCAAATTTGGCTATATTTTGATTATTTTTGTGACAATGTGAGGGTTCTAGTGTTTTTTTAGTCGCACTTAGCGAGTGATTCACCTTGCTTAGTGAGTGATGTATCGCTTAGCGAGATATGAAGAGTGAGGAATTTTCTGGGTTATGAGATGCGTACCTAAAAGAGAGAGGAGCTCACCTATCAAGGCCTTGATCAATGAGCCGTAGGTCGCTCAGCAAGAGTGACAGTGCAGAACTGAGTTGTTTTCAAGTTAATTTTGTGACAGGGTGATGTTTTGATGATTAATTTGTATTGTCATGTACTATTTAAGATTATTTGATTATGTTTGATGTGAATGGATGCAATTTTTTGAATTGATAATCATTATGCATGAAATTGTTAAGTTTATGTTGAGTTGTGATCAATTGATTGATAATGAGTATTCTTGAGTTTTATGGTAAGTGGTCGTGAAAGAGTAATGGTTGAAATGTGATGAGTCTGATTTAGAGAAGGGACCCTGACGATCATTGATAGAGTTGAGTTCCATTACATGCATTCATGAGTTGTAGAGTTTTCTATTTCGAGAGAGGCATAATTTGGGGCGGCCCGGTTCAGAGAGGGGACTGTGGTGGGATGACAATCAGTAATATATCTCTGACCATCCAAAACTTGGTACCTCATGCATATAGAGTTGAGGAGTCGAGCATTAAATACACATATGTATTGAGTCTGATTTATTTGCTTATATGAGTTTATATGAGTGAGTAATTTAATTGTATGCGTTGATTTGGTTGTTTTGTATGAGCTTATGTTATCAATGCTATCCTGGTAGGTGATATGAGTTGTGAGACTGATAACATGTTGCTTATCTATCCTTGATGTTTATGCACACTATCTATATATGAATGTATTCTCACCCCCTATTATTTTTGGTGTTTGTACTTTACCCGGATGTCGTATTTGGCCTTTTCGTTTATCTTTTTTCGTTTTGAGTTGTTAATTGCGTTGCTCTGATAGTGTAACACTTAGGGGAACGTTTCTATTTTGTTTCGAGTTTGAGAGTATTTTGTTTTGAGCACTATTTGCTCTATTTGAGAATTTCTGAGATAATTTTAAATTATGAGATTACTAGAGTTATTTTATTTTGTTAATTCTGTTGCGATGAATCTAATAAAGGTGAGCATGTGATGATGGAGTGTGTGTGACACCCTATGTTTGAGTATTTGAAATTACCTATAATTCTATATATTTGTAAGTGAGGTTTTTATGGTTTTACATTGGCCACACCTCTAATGCTTACCTGACTGCTACCTAGGGAATTCCCCTACCTATACCTGGTCGTCTCAGAGGAATTCGTAAGCGTTGTTCTAATCAAGGAGCTAGATTCCAACTAGAGCCCATTGTACTTCATATTGAAGGCTCTAGAGAGACCAGAAACACACTACAAAAAGATAGAAAAAGTGACTCCATCATTGGTGACCACATTTAGAGAGCCCCGAAGGTATTTCCTTGCACACTCCATAGTGGTTCGGACCGACTTACCCTTGAAACATGTTCTTCACTGACCAGATTTGGTCGGACAATTGACGAAATGGTACATTGAATTTTCAAAATTCGAATAATATTTTGAAGCAAGGATCCTAGCTATTCACCGACTTCTTAGCGGAAATAACTCCCAACCCATCGGAGCCGACACACACTTGAACAATATTCATGGATGGGTTATCTAACAGCTTGGGAAGTGATGCCGACATGATTATAGAAAATGAAATTGGCCTCGTAGTTGAATTTTCTTTTTGGTTTGAGTTTTTTGCCACCAACAGCCAAGACGAGTATGAACCATGATTGTTGGGGTAAGTTTGGCCAGTGAGATGAGGGCGGAAAATATCAAGCTAAGGACATATTCCTAGTTGGTTATCTCTCAAATCAGAGGGGGAACACAAGCTAAGGACCTAATAATACAAAGATACCTGAATCTATTCATAGATAAGTTGGCAAGATTCAATACGTTTGAGGTTGCACGTGTTCCACGGGAAGAACATACTCGGGAAGATGTACTCTCTAGACTAGCAAGTACAAAAATTACAGGAGTTAACCACTCTTTCGTTCAAAAAACTATGAAGGCTCCAAGTATCGAAACCCCGGGAGACATAGTGATGGCCGTAGACAATTCCAGTCAGCCCTGATAGATATCTCCAATATTGGTGTATATAGAACAATGGGTTCTCACATCCGATCCATCCTAAGCCTCTACTGTAAAAAAGAGCGAGTTTGTATGCCGTGATCAAGGGAAATTTGTACAAAAGAGGCATATTTACGCCTTTTCTAAGGTGTTTAAAGAGTAAATAAGTAACCTACACAATCTTGGAAGTACACAAAAGGATCATCGGACAACACCTAGGTGCCCGAGCATTAGCCAAAAAGATTTTGACATTAAGGTATTTATTGGCATCCATGGTTTAAGACTCAAAGTAGTAAGAAAATAAATGTGACCAATGCCAGCGACATGGAGACATATTTAATGCCCCGTCCATGGAGCTACACGTGTTAACATCACCCTGGCCCTTCTTGCAAGGGAGTTTAGACATTCTAGATCTGTTTGCACTAGTTCTAGACCAACTCAAATATCTGATCGTAGTGGTGCACTACTTCACCTTGTAACACCCTAAACCCACGATAAACATTTTTCTTTCTTTATAAAAAATATTGCAAAATATAAGAATATAAACAAGGGTGTCACACCAACACAATACTCAACTTTTTTACTTCGAAATAGAAATTGAAAACATAATAATAAGGTGCGATTATTCGGCTTAATACAAAGTAGACAACATAGTAAAACAATCTAAACTCCGATGTTACAATATCAGAGCTATTATTCCAAAATAAGCTAATAGTCGAATTAAGGTATGATGAAACATAAAATCAAAGTAAGTAGTCGAAGTGACCATATGCACCATCTTCCATAAACAACAACAACAATTACTCTTCAGTCTCAACCTGAGAACCAATTGCACAGGGGTTCACATATAGGAACATATAAACAAAAGGGTTGAGAATATATTCTATAAAATTGTGTGGTATAATAACAACATGGATAACATTTAACATACAAGCACATCATTCGCAATCAATCACAATCACATAATACCACGAGACATATACAAGAATAAACATGCAATATTTATCTCCTTTATTCCCATGCATGTGGTACCATCATCAGATTTTGAGTTATTTTACTGAAATCCTAAAACACTTGACCAAAGTCCTAAAACACTGGACTGAAGTCCTAACACCGGATTGAAGTCCAAACCTAACTCCGAAATGTATGATGCATGATGCTTGAGACAAATGCAATCTTTAATCCAAAACCAAAATTCAACATAGTTGATTAAGGCTAACATCAGTTCTTGCCAAACATATAAAATAATAGAACACTGGTTCTTATTGAACCTTTAACATAATCAAACACTGGTTCTTATCGAACCTTTAACCTAATCAACACTGTTTCTTATCGAACCTAAGGGTATTCATCTGGTCATTCATAGCTCATAAATTGTATCTCATCAACATTGGACTTGTGTCCTAAAACATTGATAACTTGATTCACATAAACATTCCATCAAGACATTGGACTCGTGTCCAAAAACATTTACACCTTAGTTCACAACCTCATTCACGCATATATAATCATCATGAAACCATTACCATATTCACAAATATAAACATCATGAATTCCGTAGAAATAGCACATCAAAATGATGTAATCTGACAAACAAAACATAATATGGATAGAATCAGTCATGCAACATGAATTCAAGATTAACAACAATTTCACATAGCATACATTTAGTTTTTCATCTAATGCAATAACATTCTTATCAAAATAGCCTCAAAATCATGTGTCCTACTAGTCATGCCTCAAATTCGAATAATCATTTAAAACATCAAACGTAGTCGGAATCAAGTGAATGAACATGTTTTGGAAAGCTAAGAATGTATATTTGATGACTATGATATTTATTTTAGGACTTAAGGTCCCAACTGGTACAATTTAATTTAACAATATGAACGGGTGTAGACACCAGGCATAATATTTTGTCTGACTTGTAACTAGTATTTATCCTACTGTTCTTAATGAAATGGGATACTTACTAAGTATAATACGTAGGAAATTTTGTATTTTTTTATGATATAAGGTTTACTATTAAAGTACTTATGTAGAGTGAGTTGTACCAAAAACACTAACAATATGTCAAATGATTGTGCTCCAGAATTTCAAGATAATAATTGAACTTGAAATTAAGTTTTATCAACTTTGCCACAACTAAAATGATCTAAATAGAAGTCTATCTCATGATAAATATTTTCTATTTTATTACGGTTTTAGTTTCACTCCTAAAAGATCTCTGTAACTAAAGTTTTATAGTCAAATGACTATTAAGTTATACTAATTGCAAGTTTCCAAATTTTATTCTAAATTATTTATCACCAATTTCATATAGTTACTACTTTACATAAATATTCATTATTCGAAACATTTTTCATACCTATAATCATCATGAAACTCTTACCATAAGATATGTCTTTGCATTAGCTTTCTAACGCATCTAACAACGTCTCAACCTGAGTTTGTATATTCATGTTATACTATTTTTAATGTTGCCATAAAATTTTCAACACTGGTACTATAATACGAAATAGTGGTATTCAATTATTACTCATAACATAACAAAAAATCATTTTTTCTACATAGTTTTGTATCCAAGTGTCACCTATAGTTCCCTCAAAATCAATTACGAAAATAAACACTACAAACACGAAATTTTTCAGATTTTAGCATATCAAAGCATCAATTGAACACAACCGATCCATCATAACACATCATCATTAAACAAAACATGATATTTACATACATACACATGGTTTAGAGTGTCACACCCTAATTTTTAACCCTAAGATCCCATCCTCTTTTTGTATTTTTGCATACAAACAAGATCACAAGCTTGGTTGTTTTCTTACTCTCTCATCTTTGTGTTTGCTTTTGGGATCATCAAGCACCTCTTTATGTATCTTTTTCCTTTATGTTTATGTGCTTTATGTTTCACTAACCACTAATCAAAATACCAAAAATATGTCTTGTATCCTTTGTTTCTTTGCAAGGTAGGATGTTATATCAAGAACACCAAGCATGATTCATCAATTAGGGTTTTGCTCCCTCAGGTTAAAGTGTGGTCAACCATGGATTCTTAAGGGCTATCTCATCAAGCCATGGCTTCTAATGTCAAATTAAAAGGTATCAAGCATCATTCAATCTCATTTTGATTAAAGATATGTCAAGGTTTAGTAGTCTGTCTCTTGAGAAAAGTCAAAGATATCAACAAGTTACCTTAACCTTTGGTCAATTTAACCAAGGTACATTCATGTACACATTATTTTGAGTTCATATGATCATACATGTGCTTTGAAATGCAAGAAAATTCCAAGTTTATAAGTTGATTCAAGGAAGTTTGACCTAAAAAAGTCAATATTTCAAGTCAAAGTTCCAAAGATCACAACTCCTTCAATTCTCAATATTTTTGAATGCTTCTTTTTGCATATGACTCTTCTCAATATCCTCTTCAACATCTCTTTACATGACAAGAGCCAATCATGCTTGGAGGATCATCAAAAGTTTGAAGACATTATAGGTCATTTGTGGACTTAGTGAAATCTTGCGTGTTTTCAAGTGACTTTTTCTCAACTTTCATGAATCACAACTTCTTCAATTTTCAACATATAGAGCTCATTATTTTTTCACAATGTCATTTATAATACCCTCTAAAAGATTTATTCAATGATCAAATTCAAATTGTGCTTCGAAGGCCATGGAATTCATTGATACATTATAGGTCATTTTTAGCCATTTGGACTTAGAAATTTTCAAGTCTGGGTATCCAGATTTTTGTGCCAACTTCAACATGACATAAATTTTTGCTCAAACATCCAAATGAAACCTTTCTTGGCACATTGTCATCTTTGCCATGATGTTAAAAAATTTCAAAAAGAATGGAATCAAAAAGCCTCTTGTACAAGATACCCCATTGAGTTGAACATGGTTACTTGGAACTGAAGTTTTGCACCATGATCAGATTTTTACCACATCGAATATTCAATTACAAGCCAAATTACCACGTGTTTTGGACCTAAACATGTTTAATCAAGTTTCCAAAAGTTAATTGACTCATAAAACGCATGATTTGACTGAGTTTTGTGCTAATTCAAGTCACACTTTTTCCATGATGAGGGTGCACACGAATTCACTCAATTTTCACTCATTTCACCCCTCTCAGCATTCCACCATCTTCAGCTATAAATATAGGACCTCACTTGCTTCATTCCTAAGCTTTTGATAGCCAAAAAACCCCTGCTCCACTCTCAAATTTTTCCAGCAAAATTGCCCTATCGTGTTTTGATTTCTAGCTTATTTCAACTCATATTCTTGATTCAGTTAGCTCCATCGTGTTCCTCTGAAGTTTTTGCAACAAGAATCAAGCTCTAAGAGTCCCTGAATTACTCCAACCAAATCCAGTTTCAGAGCTCATTCGATCGTTTTTGGACACGGTAGTTTGAGGCTCCATTTTCAATCAAACAAGTTACCACAATGTAGTCCTTTGCTAGCTGAGTGTTTCCCCTAACCTAGCTGGCGTTGATAGCTTATGTTCATCATTTAATTTTTGTTTCCGTGTTTGTGTGTTCTTCTAATTTTCCTCAAAATTCTCTCTACTCCCTTTCAATAAATGAAAATGGAGAGTGAGGTTGAGTTCGCCTTGATGAGACGGTTGCAATGATGGTGATTTCATGCCTTAATGTTACCATTTAGCAATCTTCGATAAGCATCTCACTGGAGAAGATGACCGGAGAGGCGGGGACGATGACTGAGGTCAACACGCTGGCATTTTGTTATATTTTGATTCGTTCAATTTGAATTAGATCTTGTGTTGCTTTTTCACTAATTTCCATCGCGTTCCCTCATATGAAAGCCATCAGATCTGCCACGTCAATTAATGAGGTTAGATCTGACGCGCCTTGTTTTTTTCTCTTTTATTTTATTTTCTGATTTTCCTTTTAAATTGCATTTTCATTCAAAAATTCATAGTAATTTCAATTTTAATCTAAAAAATCTCAAAATAATTTCTAAAAATCTATTTTATTTTTCTCTTTCTGATTTTATATTTTTCATATTTTATTTTTATCATTTTCTATTTTTCATGATTTTTCTTGTTTTTTGAAGCATTTTAATTATTTTAAAAATATTTGTATGCATTAAAAAAATTCTCAAAAATTTTATATAGCATTCTTAACTTGTTTCTGACTTGCATGAATTTTCTTGACCATTCGTGATTTGTTTTGATGAATCATTTGCATTTTCTTCTTTATTTTCATTTTAAAATTAATTTTAAAATTAATTTTAGTTCATTTTAATTCATATTATTGCATTTTATTCTTGTTTGACCTTTGTTGACTTCTGTTGACCTTGGATCTTGGTTGATTTAATCATAAGTTTCATCAAACTCAATGGATCTTGGTGTAACACCCCAAAATTTGCCTTGTTGTTTTTAGATAACTGGCTTATGTTTCTTTTCATTTCTTGCATTTGCATTGTGCCTAGCATTTGGTTTCTAGCATGGGATCAAGGCACTTGGTCCATATTCTCAAGTCTCAAGCTTCAAGGTGGTTCATGGAGTTCACTATATCTTCATAAGATCAAAATTGGCAGGAGATTTCAGAGGGATCATACTCTCCTAACTTGGTTTCTTAATTTAGGGTTTTGGAGATTCTGAGATTTAACCCTCAAATGAGCAAGTTCTTTGATTGTTTATCATCTCCAAATGGCACATATCATCATTGGTGGACATGACACACATCATATTCAGAGGAATTTGAATTTGGAGGATGGGCTATTTCCTCCTGACCAGAGGGTGCCAAAGCTAGGGTTTGCCATAAAATTAGTTTATTTCTGATTTTTGGGACAAGACTCGATTCCATGGTATTCCTTATAGCCTCAAGTGTCTAGGGATAGAAGATTGCCCATCAATTTGCTTCAGAAGGTTTTCAATTGATCAGAAATTTGAAAATCAGGAGAATTGGGAATAAAGTCAACTGTGCAGTGGAAAAGTCAACCCCTGACTTTTTGAGGTCAACATCATGATTTTCAAGTCAAATATGGTCCATGGACAAGATTTGGTCAAGAAATGTTCAAAGGTTCATAAAAAATCAAGAATTTGGGAAAGTTGCTAAAATTGGAAAATTAGGTTTTTTAGAAACTTACTATTTTTAGTAAGTTTTTAATCACTTTCTAAGCCATTTTTCACCATTTTCAAGGCCTCATTCAAAAACCTTTTCCACATGGAAGTTGTAGATTGAAGTTTTCCCTTCAAAATAAGCACAAGAACCATGCCATTTGGATCATTTTTGAGAGAGTTATGATGTTTCAAAGATGGAGGTTTTAAGTTGTAAAAACTTGAAAACTTAGAATTTTTTCTAAGTTGTTCTTGGACAGTTTGGTGCACTCATGTTCATGCTCACTTTTGGATGACTTCCAAGCCTTGGATTGAGAAACTTCTAACATAAGAATTGTAGAGTGAAATCTCACCTTTCCAAAGGGTCCAAGTTTATTTCATTTGAATCATTATACATCAAGTTATGGTTGATTAAAGTGAGACACTTACAACTTGCAAAAATTCCAACATTTAGATTTTTTTCTAAGTCTTGTTGGGCAGCTTCAAAGACACGATTTCAAGGCAAGGTTTCATGTGTTTACAAGTGTTATTTAAACTTGATTCCAACACCATTCTTGTTCCTCATCATGTTAACTTTATAAAGAGCTCAAGATTGTCTCACTTGGATCATTGTGGTGCAAGTTATGGTCATTCAAACCTCAAGGTTTCAAATGAAAAATGGTGATGATTTAGACTTATTTTCAAGTTTGCTTTGTCAGATTTTGGGGACATCTTTTCGTGATCATCTCCTTTTGGATTCAAATGATCTTTTAAGATCTTTCAAACATGTCATTCATTCTATGATTTCCTTAGTTTGATTTGAGCTAGAGAGTTCACGGATTGGTAAAGAATTCATCAACTTATGGTTATTTGAATGTGCTCCCATGATGATTGTGATAACTTTGCATACCATGGCCAAAGGGTACCAAATTCTGCATTGTACCTCACTAATCGTACCAGCCATCATCCTTTGATCCCATATGCCAAAATCTTGCCTAAATGAGCCAAACAATGTCATTTTCTTACCATGCACGTATGTGTACTATCATGCAAAAAAAATAGGAATTGAAAGAATGGAATTCATAACATACTTGATGCTCTCACGTGCTCATCCAATGATCCCACTCACATAAGAATTTCCATTGCCAAATCATCATTCCAAACCTGGCTCCAAGGCTGAAAACAAACCATTACCCGTGCCATGCACATGAGAAGCTCCACCCTCATTTCTCTTTCCAAACCAAAGATAACCACTTCAGGTCATGTGCTTCGTTTCCAGACCTCTCTCCAACCCTAAAACACTCATTTATAAGCTGCTCAACTCCAAACCTAGAGAGCATTCTTCATTTTCAGATCTGAATCAGAAAAATCTCTCTCATCTTTCTCATCTTCGAATTCTTTTTTATTTGAGAGATTTCTGCATTTTCTTGGCTGGATCATCATCTATCATACATCATCTAGCTTCTGTATGCGAAGAATCACTTCTGGATTTATTGTTTGAAGCTCTGCAAGCTCATATTCTTCACTATCGGTTTGAGTTGGTTTGAAGATTTTCAGCAACTTTCTGGACAGATTAAGCTTTGATCTATCTCCTACGAGGGCATTTTGAAGTTTTCCATATCGTTTCCTGAAGCTAATAGCTGCTGAGAAGAGTCAACAGAACTTCTCCGTTAGGTAATACTCTTCCCTTCGAATCTGCCATGATATACGTCCACCATGCTTGTTGCTAGTGATTCTGAAGTCCTACCACTGGGTAGGCACTGTTTGAATGTGTGTTGTTTTAGTTTGAAAGAGTTTCAGTTTGGACATGTTTTATTTTTCGCTTCGATTCGTGGTGTTTTTGCGGTTGAAAATTGTTTTTGAGAGTAGATTTGATATCTCCTTGAAATTCTATGCAAGATGTTGTCCTCTTTTATTCATTTTGGTGAAATTTCATCCAAAGCTCCGGCGAGCCTCCCGGAGAAGATGACCGGAGCTAGGGCTCCGGCATCTGACTTGTTGTTGCGCTGACCGGTTGACCAGCCAATGGAAACAAGGTCAGCACGCGTGGACTGCCAACATGGCCGTGTTAGGATCCAAACGCATCGTTTCATTTATTTTATTTTTGTTTTGTTTGATTCTGAATGAACAATGATTTTGGGCTTAGCATTTTGTTTTTCACACCCCATCATTTGAGGCCCATTGCGCGTTTAACTGTGTTCCTTTTGATCCAATAATTGCTGATGCACCCCTGGCTTCATTTCATTTTCTTTTTATTTTCTATTTTCGTACCATTTCATAATTAATTGTTAAAAATACTTGCATGTGCTAAAAAATTCCAAAAAAATTCATCATCTCTCCTCACTATTAAAATTAATTTTTCACATTTTATTTTATTATTTTTGCATTAAATTTGCATTAAATATTAGTTTTCCAAAGTATTTTTTCTCATTTGCACTTCATATTGCATACTTCATGTTGCATTTTTTATTTCTCTCATTTGGAAAGTGATTTGATCCTGATTCTTTTTGGGTTGTGTTCATAACATGTTGAAGTATGTTTGAGATTTTTGGTATGATTTTTAGGTCCTTTTTGGATGACTTTTGATGTGTTGCTTTGAGCATGAATGTATGAAATCCTATTGATGCTTTGACCTAATTGTTGATTGACTTTGGTTCTGATTCATTGCTTGTGGATTTGATATGTCAATTATACATGTTTGAGATACTTGAATACTGAATGACATAATTTTTGAGGCATGTTTGTTATTTCTTTGAAGCATGAGCTTTAACTTGTCCAATTTGTGAATATATGCTTCATGTTTGGTTTGCTTGATCATGAAGGCACTTGTGCCACAATTTTAGGTCTTGTTTGAGGATTGATAGCATGTTAATTGACTTCTGGTTGTGATATTTGGATCTCATCTTTGCATGTTTGATATTTGCCTTGCACCTTAAGTCACTTGTTTCACAAGAACGAATCATGTTTCACTTCACTTCACTTCTTCTTCTTTGCTTCTTAATTGATCGTGAAAGTGTTTGTATGACTTGAATGATGTTTGAAGATCTTGTTTAGGCACATATTTAGGATTGTGTCACTTCTGGACTTGGTTCACTTTGTGAAATTTTGACTTGGTTGCTTTACATGATCACTTCTTTTCATCTCACTCCTTCTTTAATTACTTGAATGGTACTTGAGTGACTTCTCCCTTTTCTTTTTGACTAATTGTGCATGATTAATAGTAGAGGTCAGTAGGACCATTAGGTTCTGAACTTGATGTTTGATTTACTTTAGAACTTGTTTCTTTATGGCCTTATGCTTGTTTGAGTTTCATTTTGTCATATGTGAATACTTCTAACATTTTCAGGGGCAAATGGTAAGTTGTTTGAATGTGGATATGCTTCCACATTTTACTTTCTTCCTTTACCTTTTAACTTTCATACTTGTGTTTGAAGTGAGCTTAGGCCACTTGTGTTTCACTTCTCTTTCTCCTCCTTCTCTTCCACTCTTTTCATCCCTCGAGTCGCAAGACTTGTTTAAGTCTTGGATTCTCTCCCTTTAGTGCTACCTAGTCCAACTTAATTTTTGATTAAGCTTGGAGTAGGATTAGCATTAGGTTAGGCAGTCGTCTCTCCTAAACCTCACTAACCATAGGACATCCATGCATGATAACATTAGGACTCTTAGTTTCCCTGTAGAGTTTCCTTTTGTGTCGCTTCTCTTCTCATCTCAAACTTCTTGAACACACTTAATAAAATATAACGTATATTGCGCTCGAGCCTTAAGTGTAGGAAATGAAGAACGAGGGGTCTCCTCTCTTCTTCTAAGGTGTTTAGCATACGTCTCATTCGGGGGGCGATCATGCGACTCACTCGTTCCCGCATGGTAGACTTTGGTGCAATGTAAGTTACGAACTAACTCAAAACACTTCTGTCTAAAAAACACCAAACCAATTCAAATATTTTTATCCTCCGGGATTGTTGGGTTTCAAACTTCTTTTTTTCAGGAAAGAGCTCGTCGCTCACGTAAAAAACACTTACCTACCCGTGGTCGTACCCACGAACTACGTCAGCTCTGATTCCTCTCTCTCGTCCGATTGAGGATACGTAGGCACAAGACAGCGATTGTCTTGGCGAGCAACCTTTCCCCACAGTTCCCGTCCGAACTACGTTGACTCTGACTTTCCCATTGCACTGAGGGAGTACGTAGGCCTAGGACAACGATATCGTCCTATCGAGTCACTTCTTTTTCTTTTCTTCTTCGTTTCTCCGTTCTTTCCGTTCTCGTTTCTTCGCCGGTCCAGTAGCAGTGGAGTTCCAGATGACGACACCCTTTGGTGCAGACTACAAGCGTGGATCCCATCGAGTACGATGGACGTGTTGGGTGCTAACACCTTCCCTTCGCGTAACTGACTCCCGTACCCGTTCTCTTGGTCGTGAGACCATGCTCTATCTTTTCTCCTCAGGTTTACGCAGTGTTTCCTTTCCCTCTCTTGGGATAAATACACTTTGCTGGCGACTCTGTGTCTTTTGCGCCACTCTCGCGTTTGTACCGTTGGATGTGAATCTTTCGGGAGCGACACTTGGGTGTTGATGGGGTGAAAACCCTAATCCACCAAAATGTATGATTTATTTTGATGATGACTTGATCATCACTTGGATCCAATTTGGTTTTGTTATTTTGCTTGATCCTCTCTTCTTCAGCACTTTCTTTTTTCTTTTTCACCTTTCTTTTGATTAATTGGAGGATGTGTAGGCCATCTTGTTCATGGGATCTTGAGTGGTGCTTGATGAACTTTAATCATTTCAAATCTACCATTTGATTGATCATTTGATCAATTGAGGTACTTTGGATTGATGCATAAGTTTGTCAAAAGTATCATGAGAGGTTGATTGATGTAATGGATTCATCTTTCCTTGGCTTAGGTCTTGATCAACCTTGTTTTAACTTGTGCTACATGTTTTAGGAGTATGATCTTTATATCATATCTCTAACATGTATGGTACATAAATTATTATTGACCGACCTCCCATAGTATGATCTTCCTTATAGATTGTGCTACGATTGCTTAACATAGCGTTAAATTGTCCCTAAACGAAAAGTGATCATTTGATCCAATTTTAGATATGAGTCATTTTTAGTTTAGATGTAAATCTCCTATCCCCATAGTGTGTAGATTCTTTTCCACCTAAGAGAGCTAGTGGCATACTTGTTGATTTTATCCAAGTTGGAGCCCTTCTCTAAGGATGATGCAAATTCTCACATTTGTTGGGTTGATTAGTTGAGTAATTTACTTTAAATGACAAAATATCTTCTTCATTAATACTAACACTAACTTTAATTATGCTGACCTTTACTTTATACTCTTTATTTTTATACATTTTTATCTTTATGCTTTTTATTTGTATGCTCTTTATTTTATGCTTGTCATTTCATATCATATTTTCATCTTGTTTATGTTTATGCCTTTTTCTCTTTGTCCATTTGGACTTTCCTTTTCTCTTTTAAGACATTAATAAAGGCTTAATCCATTAAAAACAGTTAATGCTTCCTTGGACTATTTGGTGACTATCATTTGCTCATGGATGTTGGACTTAGATTTAGGTTCCCTGCCCTATGCTTTGGAGTTATATCTTGAGACCTTGGATCTTATTTGGCACTTTAACCTTGAGTTGGCCTCTTGTGAAGACTTGCCTTGGATACTTAGTTTTCATCTGATGCTTGGTTATTATTGCTTATTGTTGCTTGAGTCCAAAGGATGGGAGTTTTGACTTGTTTATGTCAAATGCTTATATCTTAATTATATCTTTATTTCCTCGAATTTTATTTTATTACTTTAGGGTAGTCTCTTCATCTCCTACCCCTTCTTAAGTTTTCAAAATCTTCTCCCTGTTTTCAAAACCTTCTTCTTTCAAATTAGAACCACTTTCATAATAAACCTTGACTTTGTCAAGTGCATTTTTAAACTCATTTTTTTAATAAATTCAAATCAATCTTAAGCATACTTAGACCAATTTTCAAAAGACTTAAAAAATACTTAACTAATTCAAACCATTTTGTGCCTTTGTGCACTTTTTGCTTTTAAAACTTTTCATAAAGTTTAGACATGAGTCATTTTCATAGTTGAGATGTAATCCTCCTATCCCCATATTATTGTTTGAGATAAGTTGACACGTTTTCACCTTAGAGAGTTAGTGGCATACTTGTTGATTTTATCCAAGTTGAAGCCTTTCTCATGGTGATGCAAAGGTCCATTTTCACATACTTGGGTGATTAGTTGAAGTTTTCTCCTTAAAATGACAAGCTGTCTTTTCATTCAAAATGAACCATAACACACCATTTTGTTATTTTTACTTGAACTACGAGGTTTTGATCCTCCATTGCACATTGTGGGTACGTAGGCACGAGGCTCAAGAAGTCTTGTCAAACACAAAATTATTAAAAAAAAATACTTTTCTTCTCACCTCACCAATCTTTTGCAAACAACACATTTTTAAGCCAAACGCTAGATTCTCAAAGAGGTTCCTATAGAGTACTATAGACGTTTTGGATGCTAACACACCTTCCCTTTGTGTAACCAACCCCCTTACCCTTGTCTCTATTTTTATTAGTTTTTGTTTTAAAACTTTTTTAGGTTTTGTCCCCTCTTTTTCCCTTCCTTGAGAAAAACAAAAGTGCGGTGGCGACTCTTGTTTTGCGAGTTAAGTTAATCAATAGCTTAATCTCAAATTTTCCCACTACATAGAGAAACACCTCAATTTATCCACATAACCTATCCATCATAACACATCATCATCAAACAAAACATGATATTTACATACATACACATGGTTTAGAGAAACACCTCAATTTATCCATATAACCTAACCATTGATGGTATGAGAGAGATTCATAATCTAGGGTTTATTGTTCGTCATCTTGTAGGAAAATTAATATAGAATCATTATGAATTCGAGGTTTAATGGAAACTCCACTATCCTAAATGCCAAAATACCAATATTATAGAATAATATTTCCCTTACCTTATTATTACAGAACTTTCTCTATGAAACTTTCAACAATGGTAGCAACTCTCATTTGCACAATCTTTACTGTGATCTCTTAGGTGGATTGAAGTTTACTTTTGAATTTTTGGAGAAGAAGATGAAGGTAGAGAAAAACACAAGAAAGGGGGGGGGGGGGGGGGGGGCGGTTGAATTGTGTTTTTACCAAATGTAAATTTTTAAAACTTTCAGCACACAGGTTAACAAGAGAGTATGAATAAGTAGACACAAATTTTTTTTATCCTGGTTCACTATTAACAAAGTTACTCCAGTCCACCCGCCAAAGTGATTTCGCCTTTAAAAAGGACTTAATCTACTAATCTAGAAAGATTACAACAAGTTTGTCTAAGTGTTTAGAAAAACACCTTAGCCCTCTCAAGTCTACAGACTAGCACTTAGTCACTTGAGGAAAATGATATCGAAGAAAATACAAGAAAGTGTTTACAAATGTGTTTCTTTAAAGCACATGAAACAAAAATTTAAGAACAAAGTATTACACAAATATGAGCAACAACTCTTTGTGTTTTGATAGAATTTCTAGACTGAGCGTATTTTACTTTTAATATTGATCGTTGTTCTTCTATTTAGCAAAGAGGTAGAAACTTCTTTATATAGCTGGATATTTATACGTTGAAGGGTACAAACGTAAATCTTGATGCCAAATGTTGCAACACTAATAACAAGACCATGAGAGATAATAGTAGTGAAGTCTCACCATATCCCATATTGTAGTACTGGCGTGAAATCAGTTTATACCAAAATGGAAATGAACTTTTGTACGGATTTTTTCATCACATGCTTCTGTCTTTGACCATATCTTCTGATCAACTTTATCTAAGAGATGAGTCCAAAAGTTGAACAACTGAGTGGAATCAGAGTCTTCAGAGTCTTCAAAAATCTTTAGAAATAATGTGTTCAAAATCTTCAGAAATTGTTCAACAGAACCTTGTCTTTAGAGTTTTCATAGTTAGATATCAGAGTCGGAAGCGAAACTTTTCTTTAGAAGCACATAACTTTCTTTTTCTTCAGAGGTATTCACCATTCATTAGAACTGCTAATGTTTCTTCAGAGATGAACGAAGTAGTTTCTTGAGGCGTTCCAAAAGGATTATAATGAAACTTCTTGAGAGTTATTCATAATCAATTTTAAATTGATAACTGCACACTTCAAAAATTTATTAGAGTACAGAATTGTTATATATAAAATATATGCATTGTTATCATCAAAACTTAGAGATTATATGCAGAACCAAAATCTTGTTCTAACAATCTCCCTCTTTTTGATGATGACAAAATCGTGTATTTTGATGGAACAATGTGTATGAAAATATATGCAAGAGATATCAGAACTCAGAAAAAAATTATCATAGTTAAGTTAGAACACTCCCCCTGGGATAAACAAGCTCCCCCTGAGTCAGAACCTGGTTTTCTTATAACAATCTTATCATTAGAACCTGGTTGACTTATCAGAGCTTGAATTATCATATCCTTTTGCAATGCTTCTATCAGGCTCTATCCATTCAGAAAGTTCCTGAAAGAGACATAAATATACTTTGTATATATATATATATATATATATATATATATATATATATATATATATATATATATATATATATATATATATATATATATATATATATATATAAAGGTTAGAATGTAAGCACTGGCATTAGAGAAATAGAAATCTATCAAAATCATTACGTATTCTACTCCCCCTTTTTGTCATAATCAAAAAGTCATATATATTAAAGATGATGCAAAATGATACAGAAGAGAAAAAAAACTTAGATCATATCAGAAAGCTAAAAGGTGATGCCTAAGTGCCTAAGGTTGAGAAGAGGGAGGAAGGATCCTCTGCATAAGTTGAGCAAGCATGTTCTGATTTGTCATTAGAGGGAAAATGTCAGTGTCATAAGTGAGTGCTCTATTAGATCCTTCTGCAGTTTCATTCTCAGCGGCCTCTTTCTCCGCAACTTCTCTAACAGCAGCTTCAGCAGCTTCTCTTTCAACAGCATGCTGAGCTTCCAAAATGACTTCAGCATCGTTGACAAAATTATCCTTTACTCGGACACAGAGATTTCTGATTTGTCAAACTGAACAACTAACCATTCATTAAAACTATTCCAGCTAGTATCCAGATATGAAGGATCGTTGCTAGATTCAGACTCGTCATATTGCTTCTGAACTCTATTTTCTGCATTAGCCTTGAAACGAGATATTACTTCATCAAGGGTCAGGTTAGGAGGTTGAAAATCAGAGGTGTTATGATTAGAGTTGGATTCTTCATCAGAATCAAATTTCTTAGTAAAGATGGTATTGGGTTCTGAAAGAGCATTTGTCATGGTTTGATCATCGTTCTGATCAGGTTAGTGTGGATCAGAAGGTTCAGAAGTGAAGAATTAGAATCCTGAATTGACGTTTATTGTGGAGATAGAAATGGGTATGGTTTCTGAGGTAGGTATAGGTTCGAAAGTAGTATTTTCAGAAATTTGTTGAGTGATGTTAGTGGGGAAGGTTTCTGGAAAGACATCATTTGCAGCAGATGAGAAGGCAAAAGAGAAAAGTGATTTCGATACAGCTGTTGTGGAAATGGTTGAAGGGGCAAATATTTCAGGATTTGTTGTTAGAATGATTTCAGAATTCAGTGTCGTGTTGGCAAGGGTTTCAAATGTTGTTGTTGTTTGGGAGATAGGTTCAGAATTAGTGGTTGTTGTTTTTGAGGTGGATTGGGAGATGGTTGATTTAGATGGTGTATGAGGTAATTTGGATTTTTTAGAGGGGGATGACATAGTAGATGGGGAAGGTGGGATGGATGTAATTGTGACTGTGGTTGAAATAATTGGAGGAGTTGGAGCAATTGATGAAGTAAGGGTTCTATTATTAGAACTAGATGTAACAGATTAAGAGCCAGAAGACTTACTAGAAGGAGTTGGATAGGAACCCAATGCAAAAGACTTTTGGGGGTTTACAGATTCTCCTAGATCGAGTTTCTTCTTATTCTTCTTCTCAGACTTCTTTAGGGATGATTCATGTGGTCTTTTCATCATATTAGGAGAAGCATCGAGAAGATCATCATAGGTCAATCCAGATATATCATGACCTTCAGCTTCAAGCATTTTGAGATACTCTTCAATAGCTTCTGGTGAATCAACCTTGGTGAAGAGAGGAAATTCTTCAAGAGCCATCCTTCTATCCTTTAGACTTTCCCAATCTGTAGGAATAATTATTTAACCAAAACCTTCTCAATGATTCCCATACTCTTGAGATTTCTTTTGTTCATAGGTTTTCCAGTATCTACTATAATATCATCCATCAATTTCAGACATAGTAAGTGATCTACAAAACCATTTTCGATAAGCATGTCTGAGATGAGTCTGCCTAGAGGAATGTAGGTTTTAGGTTTCGTAGTGTTTCTGGTTTCTTTGACAGCATCTCTGAGATGCTTGAAAAGAATGGAAGGCGGATGCATCAGTTCTCCTTTCATCAAAAAGTACATCACGAACTTCTGATCAGTGTTGACATAATCAGAAGAACTGGATGCTGGTCTGTGATGAATGCATCCTATAATGATTTTTAGCCATACCCGAAGATTTTTGTGAAGTTCCTGATTTTTGGATTTACTCTCAGAGGTTTGAGTAAAGATTGCAGGGTTAATTTCTTGAATTAGAAATTTTGACCTAGGGCTCATGTTGTAGACCCTTTTTCCTCTTATGTGTTCCATTCCTAGAAAGATAACGATTGTTTTCTCAGTGATAACACACTTAACACCTAGAACTTGAGACACAATATATCTTTCATCAGTAACAGCGTATTGCCAGAATTCTTTTATCAAGTTTGGGTAGATTGGACCGTAAAGATGATCAAAATAGTTTTTCCATCCTTGCTTGTGGAGATCCTTAGTCAAATCCAAACCATTTTCCTTTAGGTTATCAAAATCTACCAGTAGTTCACAGAGCATTTCCAGTTGCTCAAATGGTGTTGCCAAGTGAATATGTGTCGGACGATCGAGAATGTGATCAACATGAAGTGGTTGAAAGGTAGACAATTATTGATGCAGTGTTGTAGATTCGGCAGGCCTGGTGCTAGCAGCAAAGGGTTGGGAAGATTGACTTTGTTGTTGCATTTGTTGAGAGTATTCGTAAACAGCATATTGTTGTGCATCCATAGAAGAAGGTAGATAACAGAGAAGAAGGGTTTTAGGGTTAAAGAAGATGAAGTGTGGGTAATGAGTAGCGTGGTGTGTGAGAGTGAGAATAGTGAATATATATATATATATATATATATATAAAGAGAAGTATGAAATGATTACTAAAGCATTAAAAATGAACAATAAGGAGAGTAATAAATAGCAATAATGATTTTAACAATTGTTCTCAAGACATCCCATCGCTCGAGGTGTCGTTTCAACTGGTAATGTATAATTTTTAGATAGACAGGTGTCCAAAACAAATCATAGCCACTCGTTTGAAAATACACGGTTTAGATGTTCTCAGAGTCACGAATACCAAAATGTTTTTGACTTGAGAAATTTCTGACAAGAACAACTTCTAACTTGTAGAAGAATCATTGAAACGAACAGATAAAGGAAAATATTTGCACAAGTCAGAATCATAATTTTATAGAAAGAGTTGAACACATTAGAAGGAAAAGTTCATTCTGGACAGAGTTCCATTTTTAAATGCTTCAGAATGAATAGAAATCTATCTTTAGCTAAGGGTTTAGTGAAGATATCAGCCCACTGGTGGTCTGTATCTATAAACTCTAAAACAATAACCCCTTTCTGAACATAGTCTCTAATAAAATGGTGTTTTATTTCTATGTGTTTAGCTCTGGAGTGTGAAATAGGATTCTTACTCAGGCAAA
Organism: Lathyrus tuberosus; assembly: GCA_022829125.1. Classification (NCBI taxonomy): domain Eukaryota; kingdom Viridiplantae; phylum Streptophyta; class Magnoliopsida; order Fabales; family Fabaceae; genus Lathyrus; species Lathyrus tuberosus. The sequence goes on along the minus strand of JALAZF010000123.1, from coordinate 13,263,334 downwards.
TAGCAGTCGTGTTATCATAGAAGTTAGGGATATTACTCTCATATATCTGGAAGTCTTCAAGTTGATTTTTCATTTAGAGCCTCTAAGTGCTGCAAAGTGATGCTAAAATGTATTCTGCTTCAGCAATTGATAGAGAAATAGTTGATTGCCTTTTGTTGGCCCGTGAGACGAGATTGTTTCCCAAAAACTGGCAATTTCCATAAGTGCTTTTACGTTCTAATTTGTCTCTAGTGTAATCTGCATCACAGAAACCTGATAGCTTGTATTTTTATGTTTTTCCATACATCAAGCCAAGGTTAGATGTTCCCTTCAGATACCTTATGATTCTTTTAACAGTAGTTAAATGAGTTTCCCTTGGATCTGATTGAAATCGAGCACAAATACATACATTGAATAAAATATCTAGACGAGAAATAGTCAGATAGAGAAGAGAGCATATCATACCACGATAGAGCTTCTGACAAACATTTTTACTTACCTCTTCTTTCTCCATATTGCAAGTAGGATGCATGGGAGTCTTTCCTGGTTTCCTATCTGACATGTCAAATTTCTTCAGGAGCTCTTTTGTGTACTTGCATTGATGAATGTACGTGACATCTGAAGTTTGATTTATTTGTATCCATAGAAAGTACTTTAACTCTTGCATCAGACTCATTTCAAATTCTTCCTACATTATCTTAGAAAACCCTTGACACATAGATGGATTAGCAGAACTAAAACATAAATTTGGCAAATCATCATATCATTTCCAAAGTTCTTACATAAAAGAGTAGTGTCCACCTGACCTCTAGTAAAGTCATTTTCTAGAAGAAAAGAACTTAGTATTTCATACCAAGCTTTGGGAGCTTGTTTCAGACCATACAATGACCTTTTAAGTTCAAAAACATGTTCTGGAAACTTAACGTTTTCAAAACCTGGAGGCTGGTGAACATATACTTCTTCAGAAATGTATCCGTTCAAAAATGCACTTTTAACATTAATTTTAAATAAAATAATACCATGATTAACAACAAAAGAGATTAAAAGACAGATAGATTCTAACCTGGCGACTGGAGCAAAGGTTTCATTATAGTCAATACCTTTTTGTTGATTGTAACCTTGTGCAACCAGTCGTGCTTTGTTTATGACGACTTCTCATTTCTCATTTAATTTGTTTCTAAATACCCATTTGCTTCCAATAACATGAATTCCCTTTGGCTTAGGTACCAGATCCCAGACATCATTTTTGTATAACTGATTTAGCTCTTCTTGCGTTGCCAGAATCCATTCATTGTCCTAAAATGCTTCATCACACAAAGTTGGTTCTATCAGAGACACCAATCCCGAAAGCATTTCCTCAGTTTTTTTGAAAGTGGATCTTGTTCTGACAGGTTCAGATTTGTCTCCTAGAATCAACTCTTCAGAAACAATTTGTCTATTCCTTTGCCTTTTCTGAGTTAGAGGACATTCAGTTACTTCAGATGTATTTTTATCAGCGTTCTTTGAATCTTTATCCTCAGAGTCTTTTTCCTTTTCTCCAAAGCCTGCAAGTGTTATTTCTATATCTGCAAAATCCTCAACTAGCTTTGACTTTTCTAAGTCAAGCTTATCATCAAATCTAACATGAATTGACTCTTCCACAATACGTGTTTCTGTATTGTATACTCTGTAGCCCTTAGAGCGTTTAGAGTATCCTAACATAATACATTTATGTGCTTTAGAGTCACACTTGTTCAGATTCTCTTTAGTGTTCAGAATAAAACAAGAACATCCAAAAGGATAGAAATAAGAAATGTTGGGTTTTCTTCCCTTACACAATTCATAAGGAGTCTTCTCCAAAATAGGTCTGATAGAGATCCTATTTTGAATGTAACACGTTGTATTCACAGCTTCACCCAAATGTGCTTAGCCACATTTGTTTCATTGATCATGGTTCTGGTCATTTCTTGCAAAGTCCTATTCTTCCTCTCTATAACTCCGTTCTGCTGTGGAGTTCTAGGGCAGGAGAAATCATGGGATACGCCATTAGAGTCAAATAACTCTTCAAACCACTGGTTCTCAAATTTGCCACCATGATCACTTCTGACTCTAACGATCTTAGAGTCAAATTCATCTTGAACTTTAGAACAGAAACTAGTAAACACAGAATGTGACTCATTCTTGTGCCTTAGGAATTTGACCCATGTCCAACGACTATAATAATCAACAATGACAAGTCCATACTTCTTACCATTGATTGACGTTGTTTTCAAAGGACCAAACAAGTCAAAGTGTAGAAGCTCCAGTGGTCTAGAGGTGGAAACAACATTCTTAGATTTAAAAGATGTTTTGGAAAGCTTGCCTTTCTGATATGCTTCACAGAGAGCATCTGAAGTGAACTTCAACTTAGGCAGACCTCTAACGTGTCCAAGTTTATTTAGCTAACAAATCCTCCTCATGCTAATATGACCCAAACGTCTATGCCACACCCACAGCTCTTCGTTAATAGACATTAAGCATTAAACATCTTGGTTTTTAAGATCAGAAAGCTTAATCTTATAAATGTTGTTTTTCCCTTTTCTAGTGAAGAGAATTGTGTCATCTTTCCGACTTACAGCTTTGCACGTTTTTTTATTAAAGATAATTTCATAACCATTATCACTTAATTGACTTATGGATAACAAGTTATGCATTAGACCCTCAACATAAAGTACATTAGATATAGAAGGAAGAAATCTGTTACCAACTGTTCCAGATCCTTTGATTCTTCCTTTCTGGTTTCCTCCGAAACCTACGTACCCAGCATCTTTAAGTTCCAGGCTTTGGAACACATGCCTTCTTCCCGTCATATGTCGCGAGCATCCAAAGTCTGGGTACCATAACTGGTGTTTTAACTCTACTTCATAGGATATCTGCAACATATACTACTTTATCTTTTGGTACCCATAATCTTTTGGGTCCTCTTTGATTAGTTTTCCCAGAGTTTCTGACCACTTTGAGTTTTCGTGCAGCGGTAAATTTTTGTGTTTGTGATCGTGTGTAGTGATAAGACAAGGGAGATTTTGTTTTGTTTTCTTGAATTGAAATATGATCATCATCATCAGAACCATAACCAATTCCTCTTTTCCCATTGTGACTAACACCATAGATCATGAAAGTCATTCTGCTTCTATCTATGTTATTGTTTAAGAATTTCTGAAATGCCTTATTGTCGTACCCTAAATTTTGACCATTAATTTAGTAGTCGTCTGGTCACCCCAATTGGGTCTGCCATATGGTAAAGGTTAATATTTAAGGACTAAACCCTGGTTTGTTTACCAAGTGATTATCACTAGATGGTTTTAGATATTGTGATTAGTTTTTAAGAATTAATCATGTTGTATAGGGCTGCATTAGCAAAATTAGTGTTAACTGGGTTATTATTACTAAAATGTTATAAGATTCTAAATATTAGTCTTATTACTAACCTTATTTTTATCAATACTCGGGAGGTTAGGTTTTAGTTTAAATTAGTCGCTTTATTAAATTATTAAGCCGGTTTAGGATTTTGTATAAGGGGGTGTGCTTTTAAGAGTAATATAATTAAATTATTATTATTAATTATTATTTTAGGGTTATATCACTAAGTCTATTTGTTAAATATTTGGAGGAGGGTTTTTATCTTAAGATTATTTATTTAAACTATTAGGCTTTTAATTTAATTTGGTTATATTAATTCAATTATTAAATTTACTAATAGAGAGATTAGGGTTTTTAATTTTTATAAAGTTTATAATTAAAACTATTAATATTAATAATTATTTAGTTAATTATTTACTATTGGAATATTATTAATCCGAATTAATTATTGTTTAATGGGATTATTGGGATCATTAATCCCATATTAAGAGGGATTGATTTTATTCACTACCAATTTAGAATATTTTGTCCTTAGGGACTAAGTTAGTGGGATTAGTATGTTAATCTTGGTTACCTTATTATCAGTATTAATATCATTGCTAGATAATTATTATTATTGACATTAGGGTTAATTATATGTTAATAGGGTCATAAAGGGGATAGTCGGTTTTCAATTACTTTGATCAGGGTATTTTATTTTAAGTTATTTTAATATTAAGATTTTGGGGTTAATTAGTTTTAAGGATAGTTATTAGTATTAATATTAGATTTTATTAGATTATGATTATTGGTTTTATTCGGTCAAAATTGTTGACCCGAGTGGACTTCCTCTTCCCCAATCCAAAACCCTAAACCACGCAGGCAATCAACAAAAGTGAATTAAAATGCAAATCAAATCTTTTTCAATTTAATTGGAATCAGAGGATATATATACAATGATTGAAAATGCGTAACAAATCAGAATTCAAAAATTACATAATCCAAACCTAATTTCTAATTGAATCAATACATTAAGATTACATTGAATCAAATCAAAATCAGATTGCAAACTTCCTAAAACAAATCTAACATTAATTCCTAAACCTAATTCTAAGTATATAAATACCTAGACCTAATACAGAAAAAGGAGGCAAAAACCCTAGGCGAAAGATTGTTGTTGCAGACTTTCCAAACCCTTTCACTAAAGCTCTTGATTTGAGAGAGTTAGGGCTCAACATTAGAACCCTAATCCCTCCGAGCTCAGCCTTCGCAATTGCCACCTGCACGACAAAGAAACAGGATTAGAGGGAGAGATCGATGGAAAGCAAAAGAACAAAGGGAAAGGAACAACTTAATAGGGTCACTGCAGAAGAGGTAATTATCACTTAGCTTCAATATTGGTTGTTGTTTCCATGTGTTAGTGATGATTGTTGTTGTTCCAATGCTGAAGTTATTGTGATTTTTTACTTGATTTGCATTTAGGGTTTGATTTTGGGTGTTTCTGTGTTTAAGATATGGTTAGGGTTCATATTTTAAGGGTTAGGGTTCGTCTGGGAGAGTTAGGGTTCTTCGCAGAACCCTTAGGGTTCATAGGGATCATCAGGGTTGTTGGGTTTGGTTGAGGTTTCTGGGTAGGGTTCTTCCCAAGAACCCTAGGGTTCTTAGAGTTCATCTTGAACCCTGAAGACCCATATGAAGATTTGGGTTTGGAAGGGGTTAGGGTTCTTGAGGGATGAATTTTCTGGTCGAAGATTCGCCGAATTTGGATTTAGAAGGGTGATGCGCGGTGGCCGGAGGCCAAACTGGCGAAGGCGAAGGAGTGAGAGAGACAAAGAGAGGAGAATTTAGAGAGAGAGAGAGGGGGAATAGAAGAGAGAGAAAGAAAATGGGGAAATGAGGGATGACCGGGGAGGGGGGTGTTATACTCCCTCTGCATGTGTCTGGATGAACGCCAAGTGGCGTCCCTAAGTCTCTTGGATGTGTTGACTATTTCAGCCAACACGTGGTTGTGTGTGTGCATTCTTATCGTGTTCCCCCTGTAGCTCTTCATCGCGACCGTCCGTGTAGCCTACTTTGATTGGGTATGTAGATCTAACGCTCTTCATAGTACATGGTCAAATATCGTTGAATTAATCCAATGCTCCAGATAGGGAGTCAACCTGTTGACCCTTTCCAAGAATGGCCGACCTGCGATGGGCCTCCAGGGTTAATGGGCTTAACGCCCTTGATACCCACACCCCCAGTCACTGACCCAAAAGATTTTCATTACACCCCCTGGTCTGTTTCTTTTCTTTTTTTAATTAATTAGTAATTTCAATAATTAATTTAATAATAAGGGTTTAATCTGGGGTAATTAGAGTTAATTTAGGTCATTAGGTTTTAAATAATTATTTTGTTCAAATTTTGGGATTCTTATTTATTTAAAGTTATTAGAAAAATAATTGGGAATTCTTTTGTATTGTTCTTGGGATATTATAAAAGGGTCATTTTTCATAAAAACTTATTTAATTAACAAAGGATTATATTATTTTTGGGATATTGAGAATTGTAATTTTGGGATATTTAGTTAAATATTATCATTTTAAATAACGGGATATTTTATATTATAAGCATTTGGGATATTTTATAGGTTTATAATAATTGGGATTTATTTTATAAATTAATTAAGTAATTGGGATTTATCAAAAATAAAGTTTTGGGATTCATGTTTGATCATTTAATAAATGGAATTATTATACTTGAGTTTTATTTTATTTCTTAAATAATTCAGATTTAATTTACATCTTGATATTCTAAGGGATAAAATATTTTGGATAATCTCGTGGGATAATTCTAGGGATAATTTTGGGATAAAATGGGATAAAAACTTGGGATATTTTGAGATAAATCAAGGGCTAAAATCTAAAGTTTTTTTGGGATAAATAAGATCATGATAAGGGATAAGGGATAAGGATTTATATAATATAATCATAATATTATATTTTACAATAAGATTAATGGGGATATTAGGGATATAATTGGGATAAAAATGGACAAAATTTGGGATAAAACTCTTAAGTCCAAAGAGTATAAAATTTAGGACATAGGCTAAAAATATGGGATAAGACTCTTAGGTCTAAAGAGTATAAAGATTTAGGATAAAGGAAATGGGATAAAATTCTTAAGTCCAAATAGTATAAAATTTAGGACAAGGGATAAAAATTGGGATAAAACTCTTAAGTCCAAAGAGTATAAAATTTAGGACAAGGGATAAAAAAAATGGGATAAAACTCTTAAGTCCAAATAGTATAAAATTTAGGACAGGGGATAAGGAATATGGGATAAAACTCTTGTGATCCAAGAGTATAAACATAGGATTAAGGATAAGGGATAGGGGAAAATTACTACTTAAATATAAAGGGGTAAGGGATAAAATCAATCAACCAAAATTAGGGGAGGTGAACTACGGATACTCTGATCCTTCAAATGTGAGGATACGTAGGCATAGGGTTGTAAACCCTAGCGAGTATCATAATAAAAAAATTAGGGTTCCTCTTCTATATTAAGGTCATCTTCTCTATATCATAATAAGGATTTTGTAAATAAACAAATAGTCAAACATTCAAGTAACAAATAAACATACCCTAGAACTTAAGGAGAATCCCATTGAGTACAATGGAGGTGAGGGGTGCCTAACACCTTCCTCTCGCTTAACCGACTACCAAACTTAGCGTCTCACCCTTAGGATTTAGGTTTTATCATCCTTTCCCTTAGGGCGAGTAAAGGATGATGGGGACTCGATATTTTTGCCGGCCGCGACAGCTGGCGACTCTGCTGGGGAAATCCTAATTTCCTAAAAATAGAGTCCATCCTAACCTTGAGTTTTAGGGTTCTTGTTTGTCCGCCTTGCTTGTTTACTGCTTTTAAATATATATCTTCGATGTTTTCATATATATTTTTGTTTATGTTATTATATATATATATATATATATATATATATATATATATATATATATATATATATATATATATATATTTATTAATGTTATTATATACTTATATCGTGTATTATTTTCATCATACATTGGTCGGGATATGATTATGTGTGAAGCTAAAACCCAAGCTTGGAGTACAACCCTATATTAAGACGTAGAACGAAAATGTTTTGTGGGGATATGACATCCCAACAGTTCATTGATGCTACACTCAGAAGAGATCCTCCAAAGGTGTCTTCATGGTAGGGCTAGCCCCTAACATAGATGATGATTTAGATGTGGTCCATGACTCTGGGAACTTTTAGCCTACCCTTATCAACTCATGGGGACCTTATGTATTCAACCCTCAAGGGCTGTTACTAGGGTCCTGCCTATATGAGACTTATCCCGAAGAATTACCGTAGGAAGGCTTGCTCCTTCTCATGGTAAAATAAGGGTATAGTCTGTAATTCCTAGGGCAGTTAGCTGCAAAAAAAAACTATATATCATACACGTGAGGGGATTGGGTAGACAAAACTTAGATCTAGCCAAATTATAGGGAACCTACCCAAGATAAGTCATGCTTGCATATCACCTTACCCTAATAAAAAAAATATATATAAAATTTTCATTCATCATCCTCATGGAAATCTTTTTTGCATTGTGTGTCACAGGATTCTTAAATATTCTTTCAAAAAAACCAAGTTAAGGGTAATGGAATTCAGAAAGAAAAAGACTGTCGTAATCAAGGTAAGGAAGTCTAATATAGAGGGACTAAAGGCCTATGCCATGAGATTACCTCAAGAAAGAAGAAAGCCCATAATCCGTAAGTATGGGGATATATTGGATCTTGTTACCACTCCTATACAAGAAGAGGGTTTGACTGCCTTAGATCAATTTTATGACACGGAATTAAGGTGTTTCTAATTCCAAGACTTTCAGATAGTGCCTACACTGGAAGAATTTCGTAGGATATTGGGTTTCCCTAAGAATAACAAAGGTCCGTTCAAAGCAATAGGATAACGTCCTTCCCTTAAGGAAATTGCTAGGTGTCTTCATATCCATGAGGATGACTTGCAAGCTAACTTGAGAATTCAAGAAGGATTTCATGGGTTTTCTAAAGGTTTCTTGGAGAAGAAAGCCACTCATTTTGCTGTCTGCAAAAATTGGGGAGCAATGGATACTATTATGGTACTTCTTATTTTTGGGTTGGTTTTATTCCCAAGTGAAAAGAACTTTGTGGACATCACTGCCATTAATCTATTCTTGGCTGCGACCATTGGGGAAGAAGGTCCTACACCGGCCCTCCTTGCTGACGTGTATTTTACCCTTCAACAGAGGTATGAAAGGAGGGGAGGGGTTATGTTATGTTGTGCTTCGTTGTTGTACAAATGGCTTTGCTCACACTTAGTAAGGGACATAAGGGACATTGAACAAATGAAAGGGTGTGCATGGTATCAATACTTGGTTTCTCTCATTGATAAAGACATCATGTGGTTCCCTAAAGTCCTTCACCGAGAAGATGTGGTCCTAAGTTGTGGGGATTTTCCTAACGTACCATTGATAGGATCGAGAGGATGTATAAGCTACAATCCTGTTCTAGCAATGAGGCAATTGGGGTATCCATTGGCCTACAAACCCGAGGATAGGTTATTAGAAGGTTTTGTCCTACAAGACGTAACTGGAAATCATCCTGATGTTCTCAAGATTGCTCAAGCTTGGAGACAATGTATCAAAGGGAAAAGCAGCCTCAAGAGACCAAGGGAAGAATCTATGGTACCATATGTTCAATGGATGAGAGAAAGGGTGAGCATAGTCAAATTGCCTTTTACTCTAGATCGTCCTACTAAACCAAGGGTTCTCCCACCTGTTGCAATCTCCATGGAAGAGGGTGAAAGACTCAAAGAGGTTGTCTTATAATTGAGAAAAGAAAAAGAAGAATATGAGGGTAAATTCTTCCATGCCACATGTGAAAATAGTCAATTGAGTAGGAGCCTTGATGAAGCTTTGGAACGATCAAGGATCAATGAAGGGATAACCCAAGTGGAGGAAGAAAAGAAAGAACGAGCTTATGCTGACCTTCAAGCCTTAAGTTCGAGTCTTAAGAACCATAAGGAGGAGCTAAATAGGGCCTGGCATCAAAGAGACGAGTGGAAGAACATATGGCTAACATCTACTCAAAGGGGATTCAAGGAAGGGTATGATAGGAGCATTCAAAATCTGGATGCTGAACTCCAAAGCTTGGCCAATGCCCTTCTCGAGAGTAAAAGGCAAGCCATGGATGTAATGTTGCAGAGGAGAGCCGCTGAAGAATTCATGCTTTACGGCCACAGGAATGGATGGAAACTCAAGAGGAGAATCGAGCACTTAAAAGACAATACGAAGAGCTTGAAGGGGTTTATGAAGAACTTAGGGATTGGGGCATCTATATTGAAGAGTATAGTCAACAATGAGATCATGGCGGAGCTTCAACGAAAATAAAGGTACTACAGAGAAAGATATCAGAAGCTGGTGACATTATCTAACGACCTAATCCACGAGATTCCTCGGAGATTAGGAGAAGCAGAGTACATGGCAGACATTTTCAAGCCTAAAGAAGAAATTGTTGACTTCCTCAAGTTATGTTGCTTCATGGTGGAAGAATTTAGGGCTCGGATTAGGCATAGGTGTTAGATTTCCTTATATGTTATGTTAAGTTTTTTTCTTTTCAATTACGAACATGGTATTGGTTTTTTTTCTTGGTGTTTCTATGAATAATGAATTGATTTGCGTCCCTCTATGTTCCCTTTATAATCAATAAATGCTTGAATTTCCATTATTCTTGGCGTTGCTAATAATTGATGAATGTTTAAGATTCCTACAAACAAAAATTATTTTTCGCATACCCATACATTCATGCATGTATAAAAACATAAAAAAAATAATAAAAAAACATCAAATGGAAATGATTTTCTTCAATATCTTCTCTCAGAATCATCATAACAATCTGACGTCTCGACCCTACACCTGCGCTCACCAAAAGAAAGCCATGGAATAACAGGAACAGAACCAAGCTGCTCTAAGGGGAGATGTGGATGCTGTTAAAGGAAATATGGAGGAAATGAAGCACAAAATTGACCAACTGACTCGAGCGATTCAGAATATGCTAGCAAGAGACACCGAGACTAGCAACCGTAGGAGTATCCCTACCCCTACTCCCCAGTCTAGAGATAATAATCCTCTCTTGATATTTGCTGTTGACTTGGAACGTGAAGAAGTTGAGGCTGGCAAAGAGAAAACTAGGACTCAGCCTCCTGGAGGGTCTGTTCCTCCACCTGGTCCTAATGGAGCATTACGACCTACACAGATACCTGTATCTCGTGAAGACTATGATGACTGGCACCTCCAATATGGTGAGGAAGATTCAAGACAGGTGGTTCGTGAAAATAAACTAGCTGCCATTGAGGGAAGAAGGGCTGATGAAAAGTATAAGATAATTAAAGAACGATTAAGGGTTGTGGAAGGATCCAATGTCTTCCGGGTTGATGCTTTGGAAATGTGTCTGGTACCTGATGTGGTCATACCTCCCAAGTTCAAGGAAAGTGACTTCGAGAAGTATAAAGGGGTTAGTTGTCCTAAAAACCACCTCCGGATATTCGTCCGAAAGATGGCTACCTATGCCGGTAATGAGAAGCTGATGATGCACACTTTCCAAGACAGCCTTAGTGGGGCATCTTTGGATTGGTACATGCAATTAGAGAAGGTTCAAATCAAGACTTGAGAAGACCTTGAAAACGCTTTTTTGAAGCAATACAAATATAATGTGGACTTGGCTCCTAATCGTATACAATTACAAAACATGTCTCAAAAAGGGAACAAATATTTTAAGGAATATGCCCATAGATGGAGGGAGTTAGCCTCTCGTGTGCAACCCCCATTACTGGAAAGTGAGATGGTAGATATGTTTATGGGAACACTACAAGGGTCATATTACAAAAAGATGATTAGGTTCGTCTCAACTGGATTTGCTAATTTAGTTATCATTGGGGAGAGGATTGAGAATGGGTTAAAAAATAGAAAGATTGGAAAATTGTCTTCCAATCAACATAACAACAAAAGGTACTCTGGAAATAACTCAAAGAAGGGGGAGGCCAACGCCATTACTGCTGATAGGTATGCTAAAGTACCTTATGATCCTTATGTGGCTGTTGCAGCTCCTAATCAAGCGCCTCCTACGCTCCAAATCCAATATCCAAGAGTGCCACCTCCGCAAAATCAACAATAACAAAGGTATCCCTGAAGGGAACAAAAGAGGTCGTGGAAGGAATTTGACCATATACCCACCACATATACTCAGATCCTGCCTATGCTAATCCAAAAGGGTTTGGTAGAAATCAAGTCGTTAGGGCACCCTCCCACACCTCTTCCTCGAGGGTATGATGCTAATGCTATATGTGATTATCATGCTGGGTCGCCAGGGCATACGACTGAAAAGTGTTTAGCCCTCAAGTTTAGGGTGCAATATTTGCTAGACAAAAATGTTATCAATTTCACTCATGACAATCCGAATGTAGGAGATAATCCTTTTCCAGGGCATGTTGGGGCGAGTGTCAATTCCATTGAGGGGATAGGAGAAGATGTCCTGATCAAAGGGGTAGACCAAGTAAAGAACTCTATGACGAAGGTGAGGGAAGTATTAATTGGGTATGAGGAGTTTGAAGAACTGCATGGTGATTGTAAGGATTGCTCGTTCGATCCTGATAACTCTAAGAAGATGAAGAGGGTCCTCCAACAATTAATGGACCAAGGGATAGTACAAATTAGGTACTTAAGGAAGATGAATGAGGTGGCTGCCTTAGAATCTCAAGGGAATGTACCTTCTGAGATTCCTTACCGAAAAAAGGAAGTTGTGAATCCTATCCATATACCAGTTCCGATGCCTGTACAGGCACCTATTCAAATACCAGTTCAGATGCCTGCACAAGCACCTATTCAAATACCAGTTCTAAGGCCTGCACAGATGCTAATTCAAATACCAGTTCTGAGACTTGCACGAGCACCAGTTCAAATACCTGTTCCTCCACCAATTAAGATCCCAGTGCCTGTAAAGTCAAAAGGCCCTATCGTCTTCCATGTTCCGGCACCGTTTCCATATGAAACTACCAAGTCGGTACCTTGGAAGTACGACACTACTGCATCCGTGGGAGGGAAGCCTATAATACCATCACCAGCCGTTACTAACATAGCTGGTATTGGAGGGATGACCCGTAGCGGAAGAGTATACTCCCCCGAGCGACCTAAGAAGAATGCCCTGAAAGCTCAAAAGGGAAAGAGACCATAAATGCGGGGGAAGGGTCTTCCAAGAAGAATGTGCCCCAAGAAGACGCCGAGGAATTCTTGAGACTCATAAGGAAAAGTGACTACAAGGTGGTGGACCAACTGAGTCAAACACCTTCCAAGATTTCCATCCTATCTTTATTATTATGCTCTGATGCATATAGGGAAGCCCTACTGAAGATCTTGAATGAAGCACATGTCACCAAGGATATATCAGTGGATCAGTTCGATGAAGTAGTCGCCAATATCACCACCAGCACTTGTCTAGGTTTCAGTAGTGAGGAACTACCTCCTGAGGGGAAAGCACATAACAAGGCCTTGCACATATCAGTCAAGTGTCAAGACACTATTCTTTCCAGAGTGTTAGTGGATACATGGTCTGCTCTAAATGTTATGCCTAAGGATACCCTCATAAAGTAACATCTGTAAAAACCTTTATGAAGACTAGTTCCCTGGTTGTTAGGGCTTTCGACGGTTCGAAAAGAATGGTAATTGGCGAAGTAGACATACCTACAATGGTGGGGCCACATACCTTCATGATCACTTTCCAAGTCATGGACATCAACCCTTCCTATAGTTGTCTTATGGGATGACCATGGATTCATGCTGCGGGCGCAGTCACGTCCACACTTCATCAGAAATTGAAGTTCATATCTGGGGACAAATTAATAATTGTCGATGGGGAGGAAGACATGTTCATCAACCATCTCTCGTCATTCAGATACATAGAAGTGGATGGGGAGATATTTGAAACACCTTTTCAAGCTTTGGAGATTGCGAGGGCCAGTCGTAAACAAGTCACTCGACAAAAGGAAAGGCCAAGAAGGATCACAGACTTAATCTAGAATGGGGATACAAGAGGCTGGGGCAAGGTGATAGAGATACCCGAGAAGAAGGATCAGTTCGGGGTGGGTTACAAACCGGCTAATAAAGGGGTTCAAAAGACTCGTCAGATGACATTTCATCTTCTCAAAGAAACTTTCCATAGTGCTGGATTCAGGGATGAAGATCAAGTGGCTGCAATTGAAGAGGAAAATAGAGGGATACCAGATTGGGTGTGCCATTGCTCATCAGATACAATTCTCAACAATTGGAAGGCCATCGAGATTCCTGAGATGATTTATGTTTCGAAGTAATTTACTTTTTTTTTTCTTTCTTGTTCAAAAAATAATAAGTCCTTTGCTATGCCCAAGGCAAATGGACAAGATTTGTAGGGCCACCTTTTGTTTCATTGAATAATTTAATAATAAAATCGCATTTTCGTTTTCAATCAAGATATTTTTTTCTTACGTGTTCAATTTTTCTTTCAAAATGGTAATATACCTACTTTCAGTACTTTCATTCTCATCATTTCAATTCAAAAAATAATAAATAATAAAAATCTCCCTCATGCAGATTTAAAAATGAACCTATTGAAAACGACACTGCTATAATTCCTTACAACTTCGAGTTCCCGATTAACCAAGCGGAAGAGGGTGATGAGGACGATTGTGAACTCCCTGAAGAGTTAGCCCAACTGTTAAAGAAAGAGGACAAAGTAATACGACCTCATCAGGAACCAGTGGATGTGATCAATTTGGGAACTGAAGAAGACAAAAAAGAGGTTAAAGTCAGTGCTTTTTTAAACAGGGATGTAAAGGAAAAGCTGATCAAGTTACTACAAGAGTATGTAGACGTGTTCGCTTGGTCTTGCCAAGATATGCCCGGGCTAGATACGGATGTTGTTGAACATAAGTTACCACTAAAACCTGAATGCCCACCGATTAAATAAAAGTTAAGGAGAACTAGACCGAATATGACTCTCAAAATCAAGAAAGAGGTTAAAAAGCAGTTCGACGCAGGGTTCTTTGCCGCGATGAAATATCCGGAGTGGGTGGCCAATATCGTGCCCGTACCAAAGAAGGATGGGAAGGTCAGAATGTGTGTAGACTACCGAGACCTCAATAGAGCAAGTCCTAAAGACAATTTTCCACTTCCCCACATTGATGTGTTGATGGATAACACCGCTCAATTTTCAGTCTTCTCATTTATGGATGGGTTTTCCGGATACAATCAGATCAAGATGGCTCCTTTCAACATAGAGAAAACTATTTTCATCACCCCTTGGGGAACCTTCTGTTACAAGGTAATGCCATTTGGGTTAAAGAATGTTGGGGAAACTTATCAAATGGCAATGGTAACCCTCTTTCATGACATGATGCACAAGGAAATAGAGTTTTACGTAGATGATATGATTGCCAAATCACAAACTGAGGAAGATCACATAGTCAACTTACAAAAGTTGTTTAAAAGACTGACGAAGTTCAAGCTACGACTAAATCCCGCAAAATGCACTTTTGGAGTCAGATCTGGGAAGCTATTAGGGTTCATAGTCATTCAGAGGGGTATAGAAGTCGATTCCGACAAAGTGAAGACCATTCAAGAAATGCCAGCTCCGAGGACAGAAAAAGAAGTGTGTGGGTTCCTGGGGAGATTAAATTACATTTCTAGGTTCATCTCACACCTTACTGCTACTTGTGAGCCAATTTTCAAGTTGTTGAGGAAAGGGCAAACCATCGAGTGGAATGAAAATTGTCAAAAGGCCTTCGATTGAATCAAGGAATATTTGCAAGAGCCACCCATATTGGTGCCACCAGTACCTGGAAGACCACTCATAATGTACCTAACGGTGCTTGATAATTTGATGGGTTGTGTACTCAGGCAATATGACGAAACAGGGAGAAAAGAGCATGTAATCTATTACTTGAGCAAGAAATTCACTGATTGTGAATCCAGATATTCACTCTTGGAGAAGACCTGTTATGCCCTAGTATGGGCCGCCCGACGATTAAGACAATACATGGTGTGCCATACTACCTTGTTGATATCTAGAATGGACCCCATCAAGTACATATTCGAGAAGCCTGTAGTGACTGAGAGAGTAGCTCGATGGAAGATGTTATTGATTGAGTATGACATCCAATATGTCACCCAAAAGGCCATAAAAGGAAGCGTACTAGCCGATCATCTCGCTCATCAGCTAGTGGACGACTATCAACCTATGCAATTTGACTTTCCCGATGAAGATGTGATGGCTATAAGATATTGTGATATCCCAAACTCATACGAAGGACCTGATCCTGTATCTCGATGGAAGCTTATATTCGATGGTCCCTCAAACGCAGAAGGACACGGGATAGGGACTGTTATAACTTCCCAACAGGGTTTAATATACCTTTCACCACTAAATTATGCTTCATTTGTACTAATAATATGGCAGAGTATGAGGCGTGTATCTTGGGAATCAGCGATGCTATTAACCTAAGAATCAAGATCTTAGAAGTATGAGGAGATTCGACTCTTGTCATCAATCAAATTAAGGGAGAATGGGGAACACATACTTCTAAACTAACTCGAAGTCGAGACTGTGTCTGGAAGATGATCACCTACTTCGATGAGATCACGTTCCATTATATTCCTCGAGAGGAGAATCAACTAGCAGATGCCTTGGAAACTTTGGCATCCATGTTCAAAGTCAAATGGTATAATGAAGCACCGGCCATAAGAATCAATCGCCTAGATGAACCAGCTTACTGCGCCGCAGTGGAGGCAGAAGTAGATGATAAACCGTGGTTTCATGATATCAAATAATTCCTCCAGAAACAAGAATACCCTGCAAATGCCTCAAGCGGGGATAAGAAAACGCTTAGGAGATTGGCCGCCTAATTCTTTCTCAACAGGGATGTACTTTATAAAAGGAATCATGACATGGTTTTGCTCAGGTGTTTAGATGGATATGAAAAGGACATCCTTATCAAAGAAATCCATGAAGGATCCTTTGGAACCCACACAAATGGGCATGCAATGGCTAAGAAGATTCTCAGGGCGGGGTATTATTGGTTGACTATGGAATCAGACTGTTTCAAATACGTCAAAAAATGCCATAAGTGTCAAATCTATGCTGATAAAATTCACGTGCCACCAACTCCCTTGAATGTCTTAACTGCTCAGTGGCCTTTATCTATGTGGGGAATAGATATAATTGGGATGATCGAGCCGAAAGCGTCGAATGGACACCGATTTATTCTAGTTGCTATTGACTACTTCACTAAATGGGTAGAGGTTGCTTCCTACATTAACGTGACAAGACAAGTAATTGCACGATTTATTAAGAAAGAGATAATTTGTCGCTATGAGGTCCATAACAAGATTATCACAGATAATGGGCTTAATCTAAACAACAAAGTGATGGATGAGTTGTGCGAGAGTTTCAAAATTGATCACCATAACTCGTCGCCCTATCGACCAAAGATGAATGGCGGGGTAGAGGCAGCTAACAAGAACATCAAGAAGATTATCCAGAAAATGGTGAAGACCTATAAAGATTGGCACAAAATGCTCCCTTTCGCACTACATGGCTACCGAACCTCAGTTCGTACTTCGACATGAGCTACTCTTCTTTCCTTGGTATATGGACAGAAGCGGTACTTCCCATTGAAGTAGAAATTCCTTCGCTGAGGGACATAATGGAAACTAAGCTAGATGAAGCGGAATGGGTACAAAACATATTTGATTAGCTGAACCTCATAAAGGAAAAACGCATGGCTGCTATATGTCATGGGCAATTGTATCAGCGGAGATTTAAAAGTGATTCGACAAGAAGGTTCGTCCTCGCCTATTCGAAGAAGGAGACATGGTGTTAAGGAAAGTATTACCCATTTATAAAGATCCTCGTGGTAAATAGGCCCCGAACTATGAAGGGTCATACGTCGTGAAGAGCACTTTCTCTGGTGGAGCTCTGATGTTGACTACTATGGATGGAGCAAATTTACCACGACCGGTGAATTCCGATTCAGTCAAAAAATACTATGCCAAGAAAAAGGGGATAAAAGCCCGCTAAGTCGAAAACCCTAAAGGGCGACTTAGGAAAAAATTAGGGCATTCCAGTGGATTGAAAACTTGAAAGAGCAATCCAGGAAAAAATTAGGGACTTAAATAAAAAAATAATAAAACCCGATAAGTCGAAAACCCTAAAGGGCGGCTTAGTAAAAAAAGGGTATATCATCCGGGTGGACTAAGACTCGAAAAGAGCGGTCCAGGAAAAAATTAGGGATATCCAAAAGGCATATGACTGATGGCTCTCAGGTCACACAACAGGAATTCAGAAGGGAATGATCAATCCAGCCGTCATCTTCAGAAGCGAAGTGTCGTGGCCTCAGAGACTTAGGGATATTAGTTGTGTTTGAATTCAATAGGGACATAAATAAATTTTCTTTTTCCTATTGCCATTTTTTCATCTTTTTAGATTTACAGTAACTTCTCCTTATGAGGATTACTTTCCTTATGTACTATTGCCCGTTTATGGGCCCATTTTCAATAAATAATATTTTCTCTGCTTTCCAATTATTCCGCTTGATTACAAAATGTCGATTAATTACGAAATGATGCATTGAAACATTGGGTATAACTAAAAGCTTTAAAAGGGAAAACGTATTTTACTTCGATTTCGAAACGTTAAAGGGATCATATTCTTCCAACGTCACAATCTAAGCACAGGGTCTATACATTAACAATCACAATTCAATTAGCATGGGAGTTTCTTTGAAGAAATAATATGCATTTTCAGATATCAAGAACATCATGATTTGCTGCACTCATCAAGGGATCCAGGGTTCAAGGGTCAGGAAGTCGGAACATTACCGAAGATATTGGTTTCCACAAAGACATGCATTGCATATCATAAAGGAAGCATTAGCCCAAATAATGCATCAAACATATAGTTCAAACATGCATACTCTTAAGCATGCATACATGGCATAAGATTTATAATTGCGCTCAGGGGTAAAAGGGGTTCAATAGGATATTTTGCCAAGGGTTTATTGTCGGGGATATCATACACAGGGATATTGGGATATTAACGGAGCACCATAGATTGGTCAACACCTATCAGACTCCGCGGTCAAAATTAAGGTCCTTCTTGTATTTAATCGTCTCCTCTTCAAAAAGAGGAAGGCTCATCGACATCATCATTCTAATTTGAAGTCAATTAAATAGGGGCAGCTGTCGTACCCTAAATTTTGACCATCATTTTAGTAGTCGTCTGGTCACCCCAATTGGGTCTGCCATATGGTAAATGTTAGTATTTAAGGACTAGCCCCTGGTTTGTTTACCAAGTGATTATCACTAGATGGTTTTAGATATTGTGATTAGTTTTTAAGAATTAATCATGTTGTATAGGGTTGCATTAGCAAAATTAGTGTTAACTAGGTTATTATTACTAAAATGTTATAAGATTCTAAATATTAGTCTTATTACTAACCTTATTTGTATCAATACTCGGGAGGTTAGGTTTTAGTTTAAATTAGTCGCTTTAATAAATTATTAAGCCGATTTAGGATTTTGTATAAGAGGGTGTGCTTTTAAGAGTAATATAATTAAATTATTCTTATTAATTATTATTTTAGGGATTTATCACTAAGTCTATTTGTTAAATATTTGGAGGAGGGTTTTTATCTTAAGATTATTTATTTAAACTATTAGGAATTTAATTTAATTTGGTTATATTAATTCAATTATTGAATTTACAAATAGGGAGATTAGGGTTTTTAATTTTTATCAAGTTTATAATTAAAACTATTAATATTAATACTTTTTTAGTTTATTATTTACTATTGGAATATTATTAATCCGACTTAATTATTGTTTAATGGGATTATTGGGATCATTGATCCCATATTAAGAGGGGTTGATTTTATTCACTAACGATTTAGAATATTTTGTCCTTAGGGACTAAATTAGTGGAATTAGTATGTTAATCTTGGTTACCTTATTATCAGTATTAATATCATTGTTAGATAATTATTATTATTGACATTAGGGTTAATTATATGTTAATAGGGTTATAAAGGGGAGGGTCGGTTTTCAATTACTTTGATTAGGGTATTTTATTTTAAGTTATTTTAATATTAAGATTTTGGGGTTAATTAGTTTTAAGGATAGTTATTAGTATTAATATTAGATTTTATTAGATTATGATTATTGGTTTTATTCGGTCAAAATTGTTGACCCGAGTGGTTCCTCTTCCCCAATCCAAAACCCTAAACCACGCAGGCAATCAACAAAAGTGAATTAAAATACAAATCAATTTTTTTTCAATTTAATTGGAATTAGAGGATATATATAAAGATTGAAAATGCGTTACAAATCAGAATTCAAAAATTACATAATCCAAACTTAATTTCTAATTGAATCAATACATTAAGATTACATTGAATCAAATCAAAATCAGATTACAAACTTCCTAAAACAAATCTAACATTAATTCCTAAACCTAATTCTAAGTATATAAATACCTAGACCTAATACAGAAAGAGGAGGCAAAAACCCTAGGCGAAAGATTGTTGTTGCAGACTTTCCAAACCCTTTCACTAAAGCTCTTGATCTGAGAGAGTTAGGGTTCAACATTAGAACCCTAATCCCTTCGAGCTCAGCCTTCGCAATTGCCACCTGCACGACAAAGAAACAGGATTAGAGGAAGAGATCGATGGAAAGCAAAAGAACAAAGGGAAAGGAATAACTTAATAGGGTCACTGCAGAAGAGGTAATTATCACTTAGCTTCAATATTGGTTGTTTTTTCCATGTGTTAGTGATGATTGTTGTTGTTGCAATGCTGAAGTTATTGTGATTTTTTACTTGATTTGCATTTAGGGTTTGATTTGGGGTGTTTCTGGGTTTAAGATAGGGTTCATGTAAATAGGGTTAGGGTTCATAGGTTGATGGTTAGGGTTCGTTTGGGAGAGTTAGGGTTCTTCGCAGAACCCTTAGGGTTCATCAGGGTTGCTGGGTTTGGTTGAGATTTCTGGGTAGGGTTCTTCCCAAGAACCCTAGGGTTTTTCCCTAGGGTTCTTAGGGTTCATCTTGAACCTTGAAGACCCATTTGAAGATCTGGGTTTGGAAGGGGTTAGGGTTCTTGAGGGATGAATTTTCCGGTCGAAGATTCGCTAGAATCTGGGTTTAGGGGGGTGATACGCGGTGGCCGGAGGCTAAACCGGCGAAGGCGAAGGAGTGAGAGAGACGAAGAGAGGAGAATTTAGAGAGAGAGAGAGAGAGAGAGAGAGAAGGGGAATAGAAGAGAGAGAAAGAAAATGGAGAAATGATGGATGACCGGGGAGGGGAGGGTGTTATACTCCCTCTGCATGTGTCTAGATGAACACCAAGTGGCGTCCCTGAGTCTCTTGGATGTGTTGACTATTTCAACCAACACGTGGTTGTGTGTGTGCACTCTTACCGCGTTCCCCCTATAGCTCTTAATCGCGACCGTCCGCGTAGCCTACTTTGACTGGGTATGTAGATCTAACGCTATTCATAGTACATGGTCAAATATCGTTGGATTAATCCAACGCTCCAGACAGCGAGTCAACCTGTTGACTCTTTCCAAGAATGGTTGACCTGCGATGGGCCTCTAGGGTTAATGGGCTTAACGCCCTTGATACCCACACCCCTAGTCACTGACCCAAAACACTTTCATTACACCCCCTGGCCTGTTTCTTTTCTTTTTTAATTAATTAGGAATTTCAGTAATTAATTTAATAATAAGGGTTTAATCTGGAGTAATTAGAGTTAATTTAGGTCATTAGGTTTTAAATAATTATTTTGTTCAAATTTTGGGATTCTTATTTATTTAAAGTTATTAGAAAAATAATTGGGAATTCTTTTGCATTGTTCTTGGGATATTATAAAAGGGTTATTTTTTATAAAAATTTATTTAATTAACAAAGGATTATATTATTTTTGGAATATTGAGAATTGTAATTTTGGGATATTTATTTAAATATTAGGATTCATTTTAAATAACGGGATATTTTTTTATATAAGCATTTGGGATATTTTATGGGTTTCTAATAATTGGGATTTATTTTATAAATTAATTAAGTAATTGGGATTTATCAAAAATAAAGTTTTGGGATTCATGTTTGATCATTTAATAAATGGAGTTATTATACTTGGGTTTTATTTTATTTCTTAAATAATTCGGATTTAATTTACATCTTGATATTCTAAGGGATAAAATATTTTGGATAATCTCGTGGGATAATTCTAGGGATAATTTTAGGATAAAATGGGATATAAACTTGGGATATTTTGAGATAATTCAAGGGCTAAAATCTGAAGTTTTTTGGGATAAATAAGATCATGATAAGGGATAAGGGATAGGGATTTATATAATATAATCATAATATTATATTTCACAATAAGATTAATGGGGATATTAGAGATATAATTCGGATAAAAATAGACAAAATTTGGGATAAAACTCTTAAGTACAAAGAGTATAAAATTTAGGACATAGGATAAAAATATGGGATAAGACTCTTAGGTTCAAAGAGTATAAAGATTTAGGATAAAGGATATGTGATAAAACTCTTAAGTCAAAAGAGTATAAAATTTAGGACAAGGGATAAAAATGGGATAAAACTCTTAAGTCCAAAGAGTATAAAATTTAGGACAAGGGATAAAAAAAAAAGGGATAAAACTCTTAAGTCCAAAGAGTATAAAATTTAGGACAGGGGATAAGGGATATGGGATAATTTCTACTTAAAAATAAAGGGGTAAGGGATAAAATCAATCAACCAAAATTAAGGGAGGTGAACTACGGATACTCTGATCCTTCAAATGTGAGGGTACGTAGGCGTAGGGTTGTAAACCCTAGCGAGTACAATAATAAAAAAATTAGGGTTCCTCTTCTATATTAAGGTCGTCTTCTCTATATCATAATAAAGATTTTGTAAATAAACATAAATAGTCAAACATTCAAGTAACAAACAAACATACCCTAGAACTTAAGGAGGATCTCATTGAGTACAATGGAGGTGAGGGGTGCCTAACACCTTCCTCTCACTTAACCGACTCCCAAACTTAGCGTCTCACCCTTAGGATTTATGTTTTATCATTATTTTCCTGTCCCTTAGGGCGAATAAAGTATGATATCGACTCAATATTTTTGTCGGCCGCGACATTTATCATATTTATATAAGATAGTTTCAGAAGTTGGAAAAGCTTTAGAAATATTTTCTTCAAGTTTTAAACATTTTTTGTTCAGAAAAATATTTTCTCTTTCTAAAACAAGATTGTCATCTTTTTTTGTTTAGAAACTTCTTTCTCTAGCTTAATGCATTCTTCAACTTCAGATTCATGAGCCTTTTTCAGGTCTTTGAATTTGCGTTGAAGTTTTTGATACCTATTTAGAGATTCTGACAAACATGATTCTAAATCAGCACGAGAAAATTCAGAAAATACCTCTTCTGATCCAGACTCTGTTTCAGTTGTGTTTTCTGTGGAGACCATGAGTGCTACGTTGGCATGCTCTTCTTCAGAGTCAGATTCTGATACTTCAGAGTCAGAATTATCTCATGTTGCCACGAGACCTATCTTCTTGCCTTTGAATGCGTCCTTCTTGAAACTTTCTTTTCTATAGTTTTCTTTCTTCAATTTTGGGCACTCATTTCTATAGTGTCCTGGCTCGTTGCATTCAAAGCATATTACTTCTTTGCTTGTTCTTCCTCTTGAAGATTCATGAGCAGTCATAGCATGTTACTTCTTTGTCTTTTCTTCTAGAGTTGTTTGATTCTTCTGGAGAGAAGAGACAATCCATCTTCGTCATCAGAACCTTCTTCGTCAGAGTCTTCTTCTTCCTCAGCTTGGAATGCTTTAGTATTTTCTGACTTATTCCTTTTTGGTGTAGACCTTAGAGAGATTTTCCCTTTTTCTGAGGCTCATCTTCATCTAGCTCTATTTCATGACTTTTGAGCAAGCTGACCAACTCTTCAAGGCTTATGGAGTTCGGATCCTTGGATAGCTTAAGATATGTAACCATTGGTCTCCATTTCTTAGGAAGGCTTCTTACTATTTTTTTGACATGATCAGCTGTAGAATACCCTTTGTCCAGAACCTTAAGTCCTGCAATTAGGGTTTGAAATATTAAGAAAATAGTCTCAATGGTTTCATCATCTTTCATCTTGAAAGCCTCATATTTCTGGACCAATTCCAGAGCTTTTGTTTCCTTGACTTGAGTATTACCTTCATGTGTCATTCTCAAGGAATCAAAAATATCTTTTGTTGTATCTCTATTAGTAATTATTTCATATTCATTGTACGATATAGCGTTGAGAAGGATAGTGCTGGCTTTGTGATGATTTTTAAACTCACACTTTTGATCATCATTCATTTTGTTTCTGGAAATGGGAATACCAATCGCAGATACAGGTATTTCATAGCCATTTGTGACAATATCCCAAAGATCTGCATCATAGCCTAGAAAGAAACTTTATATTCTATCTTTCCAATAGTCAAAATTTTCTCCATCAAAAACAGGAGGCTTGGCATTGTAACTGTCTCTCTCATTTGTGTTAGTAGCAGCCATAATGTTTTTCTCACGTTGGATCTCTCTACATGGTTAAATGTTTGATATACAAATCAATCATAGAGTCGGAGCTGTGATACCAACTAAAGGTATAGAAAAACAAAAGAAAAAGGGGTTTGAATTGGGTTTTTACCAAATGTAAACTTTTAAAACTTTCATCACAAAGGTTAACAAGAGAGTATGAATAAGAAGACACAAATATGTTTATCCTAGTTCACTGTTAACAAAGTTACTCCAGTAAACCCGTTAAGGTGATTTCACCTTTAAAAATGACTTAATCCACTAATCTAGAAAGATTACAACAAGTTCGTCTAAGTGTTTAGAAAAACACCTTTGCCCTCTCAAGTCTACAGACTAGCACTTAGTCACTTGAGGAAAATGATATCAAAGAAAATACAAAGAAAGTGTTTACAAAGGTGCTTCTTTAAAGTAGATGAAACAAAAATTTAAGAACAACGTATTACACAAATATGATCAACGACTCTTTGTGTTTTGATAAAATTTTCTAGACTAAGTGTATTTCACTTTTAATATTGATCATTGTTCTTCTATTTGTTAAAGAGGTAGAGACTTCTTTATATAGCTGAATGTTTGTACGTTGAAGGGTACAAACGTAAATCTTGATGCCAGCTATTGCAATGGTAATAATAAGACCGTGAGAGATAATAGTAGTAAAGTCTCACCATATTCCATATTACAGTACTGACATGGAATCAATTTATACCAAAATGAGAATGAACTTTTGTATGGATCCTTTCATCACACGTTTCTGTGTTTGTCCATATCTTTTGATCAACTTTATCTGAGAGATAAGTCCAGAAGATGAACGACTGAGTGGAATCAGAGTCTTCAGAGTCTTCAAAAATCTTTAGAAATAATGTCTTTAGAATCTTCAAAACTTATTCAACAGAACCTTGTCTTTAGAGTCTTTAGAGTTAGATATCAGAGTTGGAAACGAAACTTTTCTTTAGAAGCACATAACTTTCTTTTTCTTCAGAGGCATTCAACATTCATCAGAATTGCTGATGTTTCTTCCGAGACAAACAAAGTAATTTCTTGAGGCGTGCTAGAAGGATTATTATGAAACTTCTTGAGAGTTATTCAGAATCAATTTTAAATTGATAACTGCACACTTCAGAAATTTATTAGAGTACATAATTGTTACATATAAAATATATGCATTGTTATCATCAAAACTTAGAGAATATATGCAGAACCAAAATCTTGTTCTAACATAAGAGAGCCTTTGGAGTATAGAATTTTCTTTTTCTCAGAGTCGTGTTTCTCTTTTTAATTCCCTTTTTCTCTATTTCTCTATTTTTCTCCCTTTTATCTTTTTTTATTCTATTTCTCTCATTTTTCTCTCTTCTCTCTATTTTTCTTTCTTCTTCAAATTTCCTCCCCATTATTTTTTAGTAATTCTAAATTATTAACTAAATTCTAAATAATCATGTTAATAATAATAACAATAATAAAATTCATAAAATAATATAAAATTTGAAATAACAAGCAAAATAATACTTTAATTATTTTGGTGGATGTAACAACTAATGGATGAAAGCAAAAGCATGGGCACGTATCACGAAGGCGAATGTCTTGAAGTTCTTCAAACAAAACGTCTTACAACAAGACACAATTTATAGACAGGAAATTTAAAAAGTTTATTAGAGGAGCTGAAGATTAAACAACACTTCGCCTCGGTAGAACACTCTTTAACAAATGGGCAAGTAGAAGCAGCAAATCGGGTGTTACTAAAAGGATAAAAGCATAGAGTCGAAGAAGCCAAAGGAAATTAGGTTGATGAACTACCACACATTATGGGCTTACGTGACGAGCCCCTAATCAACAATCGATTAAACTTCTTTCCGTCTCACCTATAATACTAAAGTTGTTATTCCGGTAGAGGTTGAAGAGCTAAGTTACATAACGACTCATACTTTGCTAGAAGAAGGAAACAAATGTGCAATTAGGGAAGTAAATGACCTCTTGGAATAAAAAACGTATGATGTCTTCACTAGTGTCGTCATGAAGTAGACCACGACCTTTAGATACAACCTGTATGTGTGACCCACAGAATTCGAAACAAGAGATTTGGTGCTACAAAGGGCCGGCATTGGGGGGGGGGGGGGGAATGCTCGATACGAAAAGTTAGAAATAAAATGGAAAGGTCCATATATAGTCCACATCATCACCAGAAAATGGGCTTACATTCTAGAAATCCTAGCAGAGGAGCAGATACCAAGAACCTAGAACGTTGCCAAGCTAAAGCAATACTTCAGCTTAATAAAGGGAAGGATCAAATTTTTACCTTTATTTAATGTGATCCACTAGTACATAAATATATAATGATTTTTTTCCATTATCATGTCAATTTCACTTGTTTCCTTTCTTTCTCTTTTAGGAAACAAGGGACGATAAAACTACGAGCATTACGACGCAGCTGGTGCACCCCGTCTTAGGAACTAGCCACTCCAAGAAATTAGGAGGTCGAGCATATTAGACGTCCACCTCAATTTGGGCCAAAAGCCAGAGGACAAGGACGGGATCCTAAACATTGCTTCAACTAGTGAAGTTGTACCCTTTTTTAAAGGCACATTGGTATCTCCACTGGTGCATCAACCGGAGAAGGAATAGGTTCGACGGAAAGTGGGGAACCTTCCTATCCCGCGCTCTTGATATCATATGAAAAGAAAACAAAGAGATTAAGGAAGTAAGTGTAACGCAATCAAATATAATACAGTCAAATCAAGTACCAAAGAGTTTCTTCTTATCCTCAATGGAACTCGCATTCACAAAGTCCTGACAACTTATCAAACCGTCAGAAAATGAAACTAAAGTAGCCTTCATAGCCTTGTCCTCGGTAGTAAGAGAGTTGTATGAGATGAACTAATAACTAGATTTCTCCTTAAAGTGGTCTGGTGACTAGAGCCACCAAACTCAGTCTGTGCAAGCAGCAGGCCCGAAGCAGAATTTAAGAAGTTGCAGAATTCTGATGAGTCATACGAGAAATGGGAGTTTCCAAGCAGTAATGAGGCTTGAATTTCTTCCGACTCTCAGTATAAACAAGGAAAACCTTGTCATCACCATTCTGACCGAAGGAAACTTGCTTATGGTCATGCCATTCCTTTGTTGAAGGAAGATTGACTGAAAAGAGATGAAAAAAGAGATTTTTCAAGGCATAGCCCATTTGTCCCTTATATTTATACCAATATTGGTACATTCTTATCAAAGCCTAAGCAACTGGGTGGAGTTGGGAGGGGGGCAATAGGAAGGTGATCCAATACCTCTTTTTTCGAAAACGGACACACGCAGTTGAACACCTAACTTCTGAAAGATGCAATCGTAGAAAGGGATAGAACACCCATTAAACTTGCTAAAAATCCTTTTATCAGTAGGGATGGTGGAGATAGACTAATTAGAAATGATCCACCTCAAAGGTAGCCTTCATTACGATGACCTCATGGATATATGAGGGAACTATTCCCAAGTACGTAGGATCCACCGATGTATATTGATACACATCAGTCGGATCCAGGAAGTCCTCAGGCCGAACCATACCCGTCTCTACGTCATAAACATAATCATTCTGAGAAGCAATAATAGAATAATTCTTAAAGGAAACACAAACCCTTGAACACCTATGAGAAGGATTTTTCTCGAGAGACTGGATAAAGGAACCAGTCTCACGCTCTGCCATCTTAGATAAAGTAATACCAAAACTATATTCGGTACGTGCGAGAGAGGCAAAGCAAATGACAACTTCCCCCATCGAAGAATCATGCTCATCACCCGAAGAGTCTAACCCAGACCCAGAGCTACCAATAGCCTCATTATGGACAGAAATGAGAAAATCCACCCAGTATAAAATGTCCACGAGTTCTGGGTTCTTAACTCTAGCAAATGTTAAAGACTCATCACTATCAAGTCCAAGGGCCATGTCTATAGGTACAATCTCCGGGTTGGCCATAATGGTACGTAAAAGGAAGATGAAGATGTGCCTTAAGAAGAGAAGACACAATGGAAATAACGATCCACAATGAAGAGACGTCAAATGACTAAAGTCACCAAAAGGTAAACGAAGCAAAAAGAGACGTTTGAAAAAGAGGTCAACATTTTATAATGAAATAAACATCAAACCAACGATCGAGATCAGAAGTATAAAAGAAATATAAAAGTGATGGATCAACCGCTCCTTGAAAATACAAATAATTTAGATGCATTTGAGTGCTCTAGGTTGGGGAAACCACACCCTAACCTACATGTTTAGAGTCACGCATCAAGGGGAGTGGCGAGACGTCTTAATGATGAGAAACCATTTAATGCGCTTGTTTCCCCACTACTTTTGTAACTACCCTATGACCTTCCATATCTTACTATGGTCGGACACGATAGCCAAATGTCGGGCAAGACTTTCAAAGACTTTTTGGCTAGTAACACTCGTCAAGCTTTAGAGGTAACTATTCGGAATTGGCCAAAGACCCAATACACAAGTCTAACCATATATTCTCCAATTGAAATTAACTAATAGTATATAATTAGTGCACGTGAGATTCAAGTCACACTTTCTGATTTTCATTCTTTTACTACATTCATATAAGATTTTATAATTGACTTGAGTGTTGAAATATTAATTTTATACGTCCTTCACACGTCATCATATCAGATATCAGAAACATCGCTTCTAGTGTCCGACATCATCATTCAACATCAATTCTAGTTCATATTTCATTAAATTTAAATTAAAAAAATACCTATTAGATTTTAAAAATAAATAGAATGAATTTGATTTATCCATACTTTTAAATTGATAAATTTAATAATCAATTAACTTTTTTTTTATATGGAATTAACTAATTTTCATATTTATATATTGGATGGAAGATACTTTAATCAAATTATAACGTATGTTTTTCTCGCGCTACAATATTTTTAGTTTAGGTAAAAAGTCAATTTAATCAAATTATAATGTAGGTTTTTCTCGTGCGACAATATTTATAGTGAGGTAAAAAGTCTTTTGATTTTGTTGACTAAAGTAGAGATATGTATGCCACATTGACAGCGCGTGTTAAAAAAGATCGCAAATGCTTCATTCATGAACTTTCCGCGTCTTTGTCCCAACCACCCTCATATCTTTCCTTTAAATACTAACATCACCGCTTACATCTCAGAATCCTTATCTTTTCTTCCTCTCTCACCCAAAACCAAATTCTCTCACAATTCTCTTCTTTCAATCAACAAAAAATGCAACAAATCACACCGATTCACTTCCAAACCACTAGAGTCTTACCTGAATACGATATCTTTATTCACACTTCCGATGGGACTCGCATTCCCGCACACTCTGGCGTTCTGGTTTGTCTCCAATTTCAATTCAATTCTTATCGTTTTTTTCTCCATTATTACATATTATTAATATTACTAAATTCTCTCTGGTATTAAATCAGGCATCAGTGTCGCCGGTTCTCGAGAACATTATAGATCAGCCGCCTAAACACCGAAGCTCCGAAAGAATAATTCAAATCCACGGCGTCCCTTCCACCGCCGCAACCGCTTTCGTCGGATTCCTCTACTCATCCAGGTTAGTACTATTACAATACTTTCACTTCATCTTCAACCAACGCCATGACCATAACCACGCTGCCAATAATACAAAATGACAAGAATATACAAAATGACAAGAATGCCCCTGATTTGTTACAGATGCACTGAGGAAGAAATGGACAAATACGGAATCCACTTGCTAGCACTATCTCATGTCTACAACGTTCCACAACTGAAACAGATATGCATCAAAGGCCTATCTCAACGGCTAACCGTGGAAAACGTCGTCGATGTACTCCAACTCGCGAGGCTCTGCGACGCACCGGATCTCCGCCTCCGCTGTATGAAGCTTCTCACCAATCACTTCAACACCGTTCAGAAAACAGAAGGGTGGAAGTTTCTGATAAAGCACGATCCGTGGCTTGAACTCGATATCCTTCAGTTTATGGACGAGAGCGAAACGAGGAAAGAGAAATTGAGGAGGCGTAGGGAGGAGTTTGGGTTGTACGCGGAACTGAGCGAGGCGATGGAGTGTTTGGAGCATATATGTACGGAGGGATGCATCGACGTTGGGCCTTACCATGTGGAGGTTGAAAGAGAGAAGAAACCGTGTAAGAGATTCTCGACGTGTCAGGTTCTTCAGCTTTTGATTCGTCATTTTGCTACGTGCAAAAAGAGGGTGAAGGGAGGGTGCTGGAGATGCAAGCGTATGTGGCAGCTGTTTAGATTGCATTCATATGTTTGTCAACAGAATGATTCCTGCAATGTTCCTCTTTGCAGGTCAGTTTTTAAAATCCACGCCTAATTCAACTTTTTTATTTATTTACATGAATCACATGTCTTATTATTGTTTGGAGGATATATAATTAGATTTGGTTTATAGTTTTAGTTTTTAATAGAATATCACGATATTGAATTAAGTTGGAATTATTATAAATTAAAATAAAATATTGGAGGGTGTTTGTAGTTGCGGTGGTAAGAAGATTCTTGTGATCTATTAGGATGTGATGCTTTATAAAACGTGGGGGAAAAAAGAGTTAATGCCGGTGGTTAGTTTGAGGTCGGTGTGGGTTTTGTTTGTAAAAAGCAAAAGTTATATGGGTGACCATGATGGTTAGATTCATTGGTAGAAGGTTCTTATCAAAATAAATATATTGTTAAGATTTTCATTTTTGAAAGACAAAGTAATATTTATAAGACTTTTAGTTTTGCTAAAATAAATTGTATTGTTAAGAATTGTTCTGTACCAATTTTTTTTATTATGGTAGATCTTAGATGGATTTAGTGTAGATACTCCTAAAAAGTACTAGTATGGATTTAATTGCATCTATAATCTTTTTATTACAGAACTAAAATAAATGAAATAGACCAAGTCAACTTTTTTTCTCATAAACTGAATGGTTGAATTTTGAATTTAGAAGTTGAATTTTATCAAAGAAAAGTAATTCAATTTCATTTTTACT
This sequence comes from Lathyrus tuberosus, assembly GCA_022829125.1. NCBI lineage: Eukaryota > Viridiplantae > Streptophyta > Magnoliopsida > Fabales > Fabaceae > Lathyrus > Lathyrus tuberosus. The sequence continues at coordinate 13,232,326 of JALAZF010000123.1, read as the reverse complement.
TGTACAAAGTCACAAGCACTCTCACGCACCTTCTTCCAATTTTGAAGGGTCAAAAGACTTTCAATGCTAGCAATAGTTTATTTAATAATAATAAATAAATAAGAAAAATATGAACCTGCGACTGAGATTGAAAGTGGCCAGGGACAAAACATTTAGTTTTGTTTAATAAAAATGGTTTTATATTGTGAGCTGTGCTCGTTTCATCGCATAAATTCCCACCGTTGATTAGGTGTGTATATGGGGTCCAATCATATATTTTTTGTGGTTTGCATATTGCATGGCTTGTTTCATTCCCTATCTAACATAGTTCTCTGATATTTTTATAAGATTGTCCAGCTTGCATCTTGATGCAAGTTGTTATTCTAACTGCTTAAATATCTATGTTTAAATATCTATGTATTTGTTTTTGTTATAATCTTATGATAAGGATATTCTTGTCATATTTTCTTGCTATCAATGTTATAATCTTATGGTAACTCATAATTAAGCTGATTTTGGGAATGTGACAGGCAATTTCAATTGAGAATGGAGCAAGAGAAAAGGAAAGATGATCCTAAGTGGAAACTACTTGCAAAAAAAGTGGTCTCAGCCAAAGTGATGTTTTCTTTGTCTCTGCCTAAGAGGAAAAGAGATGAAGAAGTGAGAGTGACCATTGACAATAGAGGAATCAGACATTTTGGTTACAATGAATATTGTAACAATAGATGTGTTTCCTGTTGATGGTGCCTTCTCTTTATTGGGAGAGATTCCTTTATTTTGAAAAGGGGTTTCTAGATAGTTTAAGCTTATTTTTAGTGGCTCTTAAGTGAGGCATTGGTAAATTGAGGGTTTGCTTGAAATTGTAAATTTTGGTTGTTCTAGCTGTGAGTAAATGGAACCTTTTTGCTATGTAGTAAGATTTTAAGGAGGTTCTAAGGTAATGTTATATTTTATTGATTAAATAAGGAAAAAAAAAATCAAATGATCATGTTCATATTCATATAGTTATTCTTCAACAAGTTTATAAGTATACTGATTGTTCGGATATGTCATGTTCGCAGTATTTCTAGTTACTAGTATTACTAAGGAATTTTTGTCAAATTCATTTTAATTAATTTTTTTAAAACAATTTTTGGGATATTTATTTCTTTGCTAAAAAACTAAAACACTTCAATATTATCTTTTTAAATATTTTTCCTTTTTTTTTCAAAACCAACAATGTAAGAAATTAGTTTGACAAACTCTCCATTTTAAAATGATTGTTGTTTCAAAATGAATGTTATTTATGTGATAATTCTTATTTTTTTTATTGTTTTTTTAAATTATTATTTTGTACACTACTTTTAAGACATTTATAAAGTTAATTTAGTAAAAATGTACTTCTATTTTATGCGACATAATTTTCGAACATTATCATGGACTTTGTACATGCACATGAAAGCATAACATTTTTATTTTTTTAAAAGTAAACACCAACATTCAATAAATGAAACAGATGGAGTACAAGTATAGTGACAAACATTGTGTAAGGGCATTTATCATCCACATACTAAAATCAACACTAATAATTAAGTCTACTAAGATTTGGACAACAATAAGTTTTGAGAAATTAGAATTCAATGGAGTATTACTAATTCATTTCCTTAATCCCAACAACTAAGCAAAATCCTTCCACAAAATATAACTAAGTTTGGGAACCACAATATTTAAATCTATCAAGTTATAGATAATTTCTTTGCCTTTATCACGCACAGTTCGATTATACATGTTCTACATTGATTAAACTCACCATCTCTGAAAGGAGCATTTATTGAAAGAAAAAGAGAGTCTTCTTTGCAAAGCCCACACTTAATTTTTACTCAAGAACACATCACCTTAATCCAAACCTCTTTGGAGCCTTTCATCAAACACCTTGAAGACACAGTTAAAATAGGCTAAACAAAAGAGCAACACACACACATCTGAACCAACCAAACAAACAGAAAAATGAAAAACAGAATAACAATAACAGGTACCCAAACACAATATCTCAATAATTTTGAAACTTCTTGTGGTGGAGGTTTAGTTGGAGGTCTTTCTCCATGTTAGTTGTTCCGAAGCTTTGGCTCATTAATTGGTGAAGATGGATTCAGATTTGCGACTGCGAGCATCTAGTGGTTGTTAGCGGAGAGGAGAGGAAACATGATGGAGGTTAAAGGTATAATATGGCAAGAACCCAATAGAGATGGATGGTTCAAATTAAAGGATTGGAAATGAGAGAAGGAAAACCCATAAAGGGAGAGAAAACTCCATTAGGGATGAGGGAGCCTCCATGAAGGAGGAGAAAAGCTCCGAAATCGGAGGGGAGACGGCGCTCAACCACAAAGTGAAACCCTAATTTTAGAGAAATGGGAGAGCTTCTCTCTCTAAATGTTTTTTTACGCATGACTGTTATGGTTAACCCATCTCATACAAGAAAGCAGAACATTTCCAATACGATGATATCACTTTAATTTTAAAATTTCAAATATGAGGATTAGACATTGACCACCACCGTGGAGACAGACTGTAGTAATTGGTGGTATAAAAAGAGTGGATATTTGATAAGTGGAAAAAAAAATTTGAGGCTTTGTCAATACTCCCTCATCAAGCATTAGATTATTGTTAGTTCTTTATTTTTAAGGGTTGGCATTAATTTTGTAAAACAAACAATAGCAGCAATATGTTAGATAGGATAGTTTATCTTGCTAAGGAAGAACAGGTTGAGCAAGGAGTTCTAGTGTACAATGGAACATGTTGAGCTGAAGTAGTTTCAACATCTGGTATAACATGTCGTATCAAGATGTCCCATGCAGGTTCATTCGACATCGTGTAATGCCCCGATTCCGATTATTTCCATTTTGTTGAGTCTTTTATTTAAATTGAGTGATAAATTATTTTATCTGTGTAATTGGTGTGTTAATATGCTATGTTGACATGTTGTGATATTTTACCGTTTTCGAGAGTTTTCGGGAAAATTAGAATGAAGGGTATTTTAGACATTTCTCAATTAATGATAAGTTAGAAATTTAGTGGAAATAGAATTGTGTGAGAAAATGAATTAATTTGGTTTGAGTAGAAAATAAGAAAATAGAAAAGAAAAAGAGTTAAGAAGAGAAAATAGGAGAGAAAGAGATAGAAAAGAAAATAGAGAGAAAAAGGAGAGAAAGAAAGAGGAAGAGGAGAAAAGAGAAGGAAAAGAGGGAAAAGCTTGGAAATCAAGAAAACAACTTCTAGGAATCGATTAATCCAGGTAAGGGTGTGAAATCTTATTATCTTATCAATGTATATCATTATGTATGATTGTGTTGTTGTTGTTGTTGTTGTTGATTTTTGTGAGTTTTGGTATAAACCCATTGTGTAGAAAATGGTAGAAATCAATTTAATCGGGTTGGAAATGATGTTTTCGTGTCCCTTGTTGTTGGTACATGATAGATACATGTTATTGTACATCAAATTGGTATTTTTCTGAATTTAGATGATGAATTTGAGTACGGTTTGGGTGAAAAACGCAGAAACACGTTCTGTAGAATTTTTCTGGGTTTGCCCTGGCCGTACGCGTAAGGGGCATGTCCATACGCGTATGAGCCCAGGCGTTACGCGTATCATTGGCCTGTGTTTGTGCCATTACGCGTATGAAATGTGTCTTTTCCCGGCCATCTGGTGATACGCGTATGGTGTTGAGCATACGCGTATGGGCTTTGAAACGTGAAATTCGTGAAGGAAATGGGTTCTGCCCATACGCGTATGAACATTAGTGATACGCGTATGGTCAGGCCAATTGTAAAAATGGGATTTTTTCAAAATGTGTTTTCGTTTTCGTCCGTAACTTTTGATCTGCTTATCCGATTTCTACATTCTTGGTATCGTTGTGAAGCTATTGAGCTGTACTTTCTTATTGTGATGATTTGGAAATTGTTAGCCGATTTAATTATGTCAGAAAGTCGGGAATAGTGTCATTTAGCGACTTTTCCCATTTTGAATGTGTGTTTTGGAAGTGAATCATACAATAGTGCATTGATGTGAATGTATATAGATTGTATGTGATTTTATGAGATGAATGCATGAATATATTGTGAATATGTATGCATTTCAAGAGTGTCTTGATTCATTTTGCATGTGAAGCATAATGATGTGCATTCTTGTGTTGTGTGATTCTAATGAGAATCCGTTGTAACGTCGTGTGCCTATGTGAGGTGTGAGCGATGATTACAAACGATTGTGTGCCTAGGTGAGGTGTGAGCAATCCATAAACATTGTGTGCCTATGTGAGGTGTGAGCAATGGGTGAACATCGTAGGCCCGACGGGGAGTTACCTTGGTAACGAGCGATGGTTCCAGCAGAGTTCCTGAGTGAACTAGTGATGATTGAGTCGGTACCGCATTGCATTTGCATAGAGTCGTGAGTCGGTCTCTATGATTTGCATTTATCATCTTTGTAATTGTGAATTGATGAATAAACATAAATATGTATGTTTAGGTGGATTGTTAAGGATTGTGAAAGTATGCATGATAAATATGCTTGGCTTTGTATATATATACATTGTAATGTATATGGGTGAATTGTGATGAATTGTGGTGAGAATGTGGAATATGTGTATTTTTATGCTAAGATATATAATTTTATGCATTGTTATTATGATAATATTTCTCACCCTTCTGCTGTTTTATGATGCTCTATGAGGCATTGCAGAGTAGGTATGCTGGTGGTCTTTTTGTGAAGTGTGTCTTCATTCTTTTGGTTGGTCGGCTCTGATATGTAGCACCGGGTAGCTAGGATGTATATGATCTTTTTGTGATACATTTGTACATGTATCTGTTGTTGAATGTTTATGTAAACATGATTTATGTTGGTGGATAATACTTAATGATGTATATATATGTTATATATTATTCAATGTTTAGATTTTCCGCTTTTATTCTAAATATTGAGACGTGGGTGTAAGGACTAAGTTCCTCTGTTGCAAAGTTACCCCACTGTTGCATATCAATGTTGAGCAGGTGTTGAATGTTTTAATTTCACGTATAATGTGACATGCCTCTTTTATACTGTGTTTATAATTATACTCTGACGAAATCTTAAATATGTGCCTAAATGATTATATGATTATTTGGGGGTATAGAAAGAGGGTGTTACATTAAGTGGTATCAGAGCCGGTGTTGAGTCAGTTGTGTCTGTCTTGTTGTTGTGATGGTTGAACTGTTGTTTAACCTTGTTGTCATTTTTGGGAATGATTAGAATATGGCTGGTAGAAACGACAATGCAATGGCTGCTGCTTTGGAAGCAATGGTTAGGGCGGTGCAAGGTGCGCCGAACGTGAATGCTAATGACGAGTTCAGGAAGAATCAACCACCGGTCTTCAAAGGAAGATTTGATCCCGATGGAGCTCAAATGTGGCTGAAAGAGATTGAAAGGATCTTCAGAGTCATGGGCTGTGTGGAGGAGAATAAGGTGAGGCTTGGGTCTCACATGCTGAAGGAATAAGCCGACGATTGGTGGGTCGGTATGCGTCAAGTTCTTGAGGTGGATGATGAAGAGATAACTTGGGATTTATTTCGTACCGAGTTCTTGAGGAAGTATTACCCTGAAAGTGTGAAAGGGAAGAAGGAGATGGAGTTCCTTGAACTGAAACAAGGTGGTATGTCCGTGGTGGACTATACTGCTAAGTTTGTGGAGTTGGTTCAATTCCATCCTCACTATGCTGCAATTACTGCTGAGTTCTCAAAGTGTATTAAGTATGAGAATGGGTTGCGTCCCGAGATTAAGCAAGCTGTGGGATATCAAAGGATAAGAAGGTTTACGGATTTGACGGAATGTTGTAGAATCTTCGAGGAAGATAGTAATGCTCGTTCTACACATTACAAAAGTTTGAATGAGAGGAAGGGAAAGCAACAAGCTAGAAGTGGACCTTATGTGACACCCGTTGATAAGGGCAAGCATAGGGGGAACTTTGATAAGAGATCTGGAGGAGGAGGTTCCGGTTCCGTTAAGTGTTACAAGTGTGGTGAAATGGGTCATAAATCATTTGAGTGTGGGAAGAGCGTGGTGAAATGTTCTAACTGTGGAGGCCCTGGGCATGCTACTACCGATTGTAGAAGGAATATGGTGAAGTGCTATAATTGTGGAGAAGTGGGTCACATTAGTACTAAGTGTACTAAGCCGAAACAAGCTCAAGCGGGTGGAAAGGTGTTTGCATTAGCGGGGACGGACACTACTAGTGCAGACCGTTTGATTAAAGGTACATGCTTTATTAATAGTACGCCTTTAGTTGCTATTATTGATACGGGAGTGACTCATTCATTCATTTCTCATGAGTGCGCTAAGCGTTTGAATTTGTTTATGACTTCTTGGGGTGGTGAGATGGTTATTGAGACTCCTGCTGCAGGGACGGTAACTACGTCTTTGGTGTGTGTAAGTTGTCCTTTGACCATGTATGGTAAAGACTTCATTATGGATTTAGTGTGTTTGCCGTTGGAGGGATTGGACGTAATCTTGGGTATGAACTGGTTGCGATTTAATCGAGTTCATATAGATTGATATCACAAGTTAGTAAGGTTTCCTTCTTTGGAAGATGACGAAGATGAGAGTTTCCTATCCACTAAAGAGTTGAAGAAACTTTTAGCGGACGAAGCTCAATTGTTCGGTTTGTTTGCATCATTGTCGGTGGAGAGTAAAGTTGAGCTTGCTATGTTCCCAGTGGCGTGTGATTTTCCAGAAGTGTTTCCGGAGGATATTACGGATGTACCGCCGAAAAGAGAAATTGAGTTTTCTATTGATCTAGTTTCGGGTACTAGACCGGTTTCGATGGCACCGTATCGTATGTCGGCATCGGAGTTGGTAGAATTGAAGAAGCAATTGAATGACTTGTTGGACAAGAGATTTATAAGACCAAGTGTTTCTCCTTGGGGTGCTCCGGTATTGTTGGTAAAGAAGAAGGATGGGAGTATGCGGTTATGCATTGATTATCGACAATTGAACAAAGTGACAATTAAGAACAAGTATCCGCTTCCAAGGATCGATGATTTGATGGACCAATTGGTTGATGCGCGAGTTTTTAGCAAGATTGATTTGAGATCGGGATATCACCAGATTCGTGTGAAAGAAGAGGATATTCAAAAGACGGCCTTTAGGACACGGTATGGTCATTACGAATATTCTGTGATGCCATTCGGGGTTTCTAATGCGCCGGGTGTGTTTATGGAATACATGAATCGTATTTTTCATGAACAGTTAGATCGTTTTGTGGTTGTGTTCATCGATGATATTTTGATTTACTCTAAGTCTCAAAAGGAGCATGAAGAGCATTTGAGGATTGTGTTACAAATTTTGAAAGAGAAACAATTATATGCTAAGTTGTCGAAATGTGAATTTTGGTTGTCAGAAGTAAGTTTTCTTGGACATGTTATTTCCGGTAGTGGTATTAGTGTTGATCCATCCAAGATTGATGCGGTGGTGCAATGGGAGGCTCCTAGATCGGTTATGGAGATTCGAAGCTTTTTAGGCTTGGCGAGTTATTATCGGAGGTTTATTGAGGGATTTTTGAAGTTGGCACTTCCGTTAACGCAATTGACTTGTAAAGAAAAGGCTTTCATTTGGGATATTCATTATGAAGAGAGTTTCAATGAGCTAAAAAGAAGGTTGACAACGGCTCTGATCTTGATTTTGCCAAATCCGACGGAACCATTTGTTGTGTATTGTGATGCTTCATTGGTTGGTTTAGGTGGTGTTTTGATGCAAGATGGAAAAGTTGTGGCTTATGCTTCTAGACAATTGAGAGTGCATGAAAAGAATTATCCTACACATGACTTGGAGTTAGCGGCCGTGGTGTTTGTTTTGAAAATTTGGAGGCACTATCTTTATGGTACAAGATTTGAAGTTTTTAGTGATCACAAGAGCTTGAAATATTTATTTGATCAAAAGGAATTGAACATGAGACAAAGAAGGTGGTTAGAGCTTTTGAAGGATTATGATTTTGGCTTGAATTACCATCCGGGTAAGGCAAACGTGGTGGCCGATGCTTTGAGTCGGAAATCGTTACATATGTCTGCATTGATGGTGAGAGAATGGGAACTTTTGGAGAATTTTAGAGACTTGAGTTTGGTTTGTGAAATGACGCCGAGAAGTGTGAAACTTGGTATGTTACATGTTACGAATGATTTTCTTGCAACCGTATGTGAAAAGCAAAAGTTGGATTTGAAGTTCGTTGATTTGATGATGAATGAGAATGAGGATTTCAAGGTTGATAATTTTGGAGTTTTGAGATTCCGTGGTCGTACTTGCATTCCCGATGATGCGAAGTTGAAAAAGATGATATTGGAATAAGGACACTGAAGTAACTTAAGTATTCATCCGGGAGCGAATAAAATGTATCAAGATTTGAAGAAAATCTTTTGGTGGTCCGGATTAAAGAGGGGTGTGGCTCAATTTGTGTATGCGTGTTTAACTTGTCAAAAGTCTAAGGTGGAATATCAAAAGCCTAGTGGATTGATGCAACCATTGGACATTCCGGAGTGGAAATGGGATAGTATATCGATGGATTTTGTTACGGGATTGCCGAATACGCAAAGAGGTCATAATGCTATTTGGGTAATCGTTGATAGGCTTACTAAGTCTGCTCACTTCATTCCAATTGATATTAGTTATCCTTTGGAGAAGTTAGCCGAGATTTATGTTCTTGTGGTTGTGAAGTTACATGGAGTTCCTAAGAGTATTGTATCGGATAGAGATCCTAGATTCACATCAAGGTTTTGGGAGAGTTTACAAAAGGCTTTGGGTTCTAAGCAAAGATTGAGTTCGGCTTATCATCCGCAAATGGATGGTCAAACCGAGAGGACAATTCAATCGTTGGAGGATTTATTGCGTTCTTGTGTGCTCGAGCAAGATGGTGCTTGGGATGGTTATTTAGCGTTGATTGAGTTTACCTACAATAATAGTTTTCATTCAAGTATAAGTATGGCACCATTTGAGGCTTTGTATGGTCGGAGATGTCGAACACCTTTGTGTTGGCATGAAACCGGTGAGAGAACGGTAGTTGGACCGGAGATGGTACAACAAACGACGGAGAAAGTGAAGTTTATTCAGGAGAAGATGAAAGCTTCTCAAAGTAGACATAAGAGCTATCATGACAAGAGGAGGAAAGATCTTGAGTTTCAGGAAGGCGACCATGTGTTTTTGAGAGTTACGCCGGTTACGGGTGTGGGTCGTGCCTTGAAGTCGAAGAAGTTGACTTCTCGTTTTATTGGTCCGTATCAGATTTCTGCACGAGTTGGTGTTGTCGCTTACCGTGTGGCGTTGCCTCCGAATCTTTCGAATTTGCATGATGTATTCCATGTTTTGCAACTTCGGAAGTATGTTCCGGATCCGTCACATGTTATTCCTATGGACGAGGTTGAAGTGAAAGATAATCTTACGGTTGAAGCTTTACCGATTAAGATTTTGGACCGCGAAGTTAAAAAGCTAAGAGGCAAGGATATTGCACTTGTGAAAGTAGCGTGGGGAGGCGCTACGGAAGGCAATATGACTTGGGAACTAGAGAGTAGGATGCGAGAGTCGTATCCGGAGTTGTTTGAATCAGGTAATATTTTCGAGGACGAAAATTTCTAAAGTGGGGGAGAGTTGTAACGCCCCAATTCCGATTATTTCCATTTTGTTGAGTCTTTTATTTAAATTGAGTGATAAATTATTTTATATGTGTAATTGGTGTGTTAATATGCTATGTTGACATGTTGTGATATTTTACCGTTTTCGAGAGTTTTCGGGAAAATTAGAATGGAGGGTATTTTAGACATTTCTCAATTAATGATAAGTTAGAAATTTAGTGGAAATAGAATTGTGTGAGAAAATGAATTAATTTGGTTTGAGTAGAAAATAAGAAAATAGAAAAGAAAAAGAGTTAAGAAGAGAAAATAGGAGAGAAAGAGATAGAAAAGAAAATAGAGAGAAAAAGGAGAGAAAGAAAGAGGAAGAGGAGAAAAGAGAAGGAAAAGAGGGAAAAGCTTGGAAATCAAGTAAACAACTTCTAGGAATCAATTAATTCAGGTAAGGGTGTGAAATCTTATTATCTTATCAATGTATATCATTATGTATGATTGTGTTGTTGTTGTTGTTGATTTTTGTGAGTTTTGGTATAAACCCATTGTGTAGAAAATGGTAGAAATCGATTTAATCGTGATGGAAATGATGTTTTCGTGTCCCTTGTTGTTGGTACATGATAGATACATGTTATTGTACATCAAATTGGTATTTTTCTGAATTTAGATGATGAATTTGAGTATGGTTTGGGTGAAAAACGCAGAAACACGTTCTGCATAATTTTTCTGGGTTTGCCCTGGCCGTACGCGTAAGGGGCATGTCCATACGCGTATGAGCCCAGGCGTTACGCGTATCATTGGCCTGTGTTTGTGCCATTACGCGTATGAAATGTGTCTTTTCCCGGCCATCTGGTGATACGCGTATGGTGTTGAGCATACGCGTATGGGCTTTGAAACGTGAAATTCGTGAAGGAAATGGGTTCTGCCCATACGCGTATGAGCATTAGTGATACGTGTATGGTCAGGCCAATTGTAAAAATGGGATTTTTTCAAAATGTGTTTTCGTTTTCGTCCGTAACTTTTGATTCGCTTATCCGATTTTTACATTCTTGGTATCGTTGTGAAGCTATTGAGCTGTACTTTCTTATTGTGATGATTTGGAAATTGTTAGCCGATTTAATTATGTCAGAAAGTCGGGAATAGTGTCATTTAGCGACTTTTCCCGTTTTGAATGTGTGTTTTGGAAGTGAATGATACAATAGTGCATTGATGTGAATGTATATAGATTGTATGTGATTTTATGAGATGAATGCATGAATATATTGTGAATATGTATGCATTTTAAGAGTGTCTTGATTCATTTTGCATGTGAAGCATAATGATGTGCATTCTTGTGTTGTGTGATTCTAATGAGAATCCGTTGTAACGTCGTGTGCCTATGTGAGGTGTGAGCGATGATTACAAACGATTGTGTGCCTAGGTGAGGTGTGAGCAATCGGATTGTGTGCCTAGGTGAGGTGTGAGCAATCCATAAACATTGTGTGCCTATGTGAGGTGTGAGCAATGGGTGAACATCGTAGGCCCGACGGGGAGTTACCTTGGTAACGAGCGATGGTTCCAGCAGAGTTCCTGAGTGAACTAGTGATGATTGAGTCGGTACCGCATTGCATTTGCATAGAGTCGTGAGTCGGTCTCTATGATTTGCATTTATCATCTTTGTAATTGTGAATTGATGAATAAACATAAATATGTATGTTTAGGTGGATTGTTAAGGATTGTGAAAGTATGCATGATAAATATGCTTGGCTTTGTATATATATACATTGTAATGTATATGGGTGAATTGTGATGAATTGTGGTGAGAATGTGGAATATGTGTATTTTTATGCTAAGATATATAATTTTATGCATTGTTATTATGATAATATTTCTCACCCTTCTGCTGTTTTATGATGCTCTATGAGGCATTGCAGAGTAGGTATGCTGGTGGTCTTTTTGTGAAGTGTGTCTTCATTCTTTTGGTTGGTCGGCTCTGATATGTAGCACCGGGTAGCTAGGATGTATATGATCCTTTTGTGATACATTTGTACATGTATTTGTTGTTGAATGTTTATGTTAACATGATTTATGTTGGTGGATAATACTTAATGATGTATATATATGTTATATATTATTCAATGTTTAGATTTTCCGCTTTTATTCTAAATATTGAGACGTGGGTGTAAGGACTAAGTTCCTCTGTTGCAAAGTTACCCCACTGTTGCATATCAATGTTGAGCAGGTGTTGAATGTTTTAATTTCACGTATAATGTGACATGCCTCTTTTATACTGTGTTTATAATTATACTCTGACGAAATCTTAAATATGTGCCTAAATGATTATATGATTATTTGGGGGTATAGAAATGGGGTGTTACACATCGCGCCAGAACTGAAGAGAATTCAGAATTCTGATATGTCTTAACAGAGGCAGAAGATTCAGGAATTAATATGCAAATTCTATGTGGCACTGAATTAAAAGATCTGAAGTTTCAAGTCTGAAATTGATAAAAATATTGGAAAATATACACTTTCTAAATATGGAGATATTTTAGGAAGTTATAGAATGAAGTCCTGATTTGTAGCAGAAGTTTCTGCTGATTTGTAGCAGCTCATCTGCTATGTTTTTGTAGGCCCAAATCCAGTTGGGAATAGGTTATATATAGATGTTTTGTAACCTAGTTTGGTAACGCAACCAAAGATGTAAAAGTTCTAGTATTAGGGTTGGTTCCTGTACCACTCGACCTGTGAGTTGGACAGTTTGTAAGTGTGATCCTCGAAGCTGTTAAGTAAGAGGAGTATTGTTCTTGGAGGAAGCTTTTAAGTAACTCTAAGTTGTGTCTTAGAAAGGTGTCGTTCTTGTTGAACTGTTGTATAGGTAAAGAGCCGTTGATGCAGTGGCAGATTGTCAACTGCTAGACATCATTGCGATGATTGGGAGTGAGAAGGGTTTCTCATATCTAGAGAGGATCTAGGTAGAAGGGTCATTAGGTAGTGATTAAGTGATAAGCTGTAAACGGGGAGTTTAGCTTTGAATTGATACTGCTGATAGTGGACTTCATCCCTGGCTTGGTAGCCCCCAGAGTAGGTGTGTTAAACTGAACTGAGTTAACAATTCTGTGTGTCTTGCTCTTATTTTTTCAGTACCATGAATATTGCAATATACCTTGCCCTTTGTGATCATGTCAGACCAGATTTCGAACGGCATGTTCTAGGACATCTGAATTCTGCACATGTACCAGAATTTCAATTGGTATCAGAGCAGGTCATTCTGTTCTGTATCTGGATGAGATCCAAGGGAAGATACTTTCTGGTTCATGGTCAAGGTATAAGCTTTCTACTGAAAAGTTGTTTGAACTTGGAGTAGTTCATATAGGTGTGAGAATGGTCCCTAGAAGTGGAGGATGGACTGTTCGTGACAGGCAGTGGCATGTGCTGAAGGCTTGGAGTTTTGGTTGAAAAGTTGCTGTATTGTGGTGTCACCTGTATTATGATGCTAGGGCTGATATGTGACACCTGAAGGCTTTGAGGAGTTTGTATTTTGATCCGCTGCGAATCTATCTAAAAACTCCTGAGGTTGTAACTGAGAAGGTTGTTCTTCTCTGAATGTATATCCTATGGTGATGGGATTTATGCAAGACTGCTTCAACTTACTCTGTCAACAATACTTGAAGATTATTGTTCAAGTCCACTCATAAAGGCATTGATAAGTGATGTTGTAAGGAAGAGATCTGAGAAGTAATTTACTTTTGCTTCTATTCCTAAAAAGGCTAATCTCCAGTCTTTGATCTCTTGATGTGTTCCTTGGAATGATGTCCTATCTTATGTTAGAACATCACGTCAGAAGTGTGCAGATTTCTGTTGTCTAAAGGAAAGGCATAGCAGATGCTCTTGGTGCTAAACTAATGTGGTTTGATCACATGAGTTTAGAACCTACTCCTGATCTGGAAGAGGAGGCATCTGGGTGGTATGTCTAAGAAGGTTCTGGCCTTGGAACTTATCTTGGATGTGTGAGTTGGTCAAGGTGTGATCAACATGTTAATTACTCCTTAGGTCAGTTTATTTCTGGTCCTTGATGCAGGAGTGGAGAACCTGAGATTCAAGAAGTATTACCTCTAGCAGAATTCTTGGACATGAAGGTCAAAGATCAAAAAGTCATGTTATTTGGAAGCATTATCTGAATGATCTTGTGAAGCTAGATAAGTATTGACTGTGTGTGCTTAAGGATTGAGATGATCTAATCACAGTCGGTGCTGCTATTAAAGGGGAGAATGTATGATTATCTGAAGTGCTCTTGGCAGATTCTGAGGGAGAGTACCTGATGTAGTACGAATTTATTTTCTCAAGCTGTCTGGATGATGTTTCTCTGATTCAGGATGGAGGTTGTTTACTCAAACTTGATGACATTTATCAAGTCTATGAGAGCATGGAACTATTATTCTGGTGTAGTGGAGAACTTTCAAGGGTTAAGCACTGTGGAGTTGAATCAACCAGTGGGGTTGGTTGGTGACTATGTGCTTGGATGAGTTTGGCTGACGGATTAGAAGAGGAAAATTGGTTGTGGAATGTTGATGACATCCAACATCTCAAAGTCAGGCAAGATGCTGTGATTTAAGGAGAAGACTCTTGAGCTGTTCCTGCTCCTGAATATGATATGACCTGGAAGCTTGATCAACTACTGATGTTTGATCCTCGTGTGCTAGAGCTTTACTATAGATGATAACTTCAGAAAAGCTCTGTGAAGATGTGTGACTGAGATTGATGTTGGAACATCGATTCAGGTGGATGCTTGTTCAAGGTTGTTTTGCGCAGAAAGAAGTCCAAGATCAAGCCACTGATCCAAGTTAAAGTAACTTATGAATATATGTCATGACAATTTGTCATAAAGAAGAATAAGAAGTTGTCAGACGTATGCAGAAGATGACAAACAAATTGTCATACCTTGTGTGAGAAGGTAATCTTATTCTGACTAATAGTAAATACTTTGACGGGAGACTTAATATTTGTCTATTATTGATGTTATGCATAAGGGTAAATACTTTGACGGGAGACTAAGTATTTGTCTATAGAATTTTGCAAGTCTGCAGTCTGAATATTATGGTTCAGGAATTTATTCTTTCTGAGTGGTTGTGATTGATGACAACCTGAGGTAGCCTTATCAGCTGACTGTATCAGAAGTGTGTGAATGAAGAAGTGAGCATCATCTGCTGTTTGTTTGTGAATCCTTCTTGGATAAACAAATACCTTGTTGGGAGTTTGGTAGTTATCTGATGTGTGGATGCAATTCAGACTTCTGAATCGTGTGAGAGTTTATTTCTCTCTGTTGTGATCAGGTGGTTGTGATTACCTGAATAAAATGCAGAAGGTGTGATCTTTTATCTAATGCTGATGTCCTACATAATGTTACAACATCATTGTTTGTTGTGTATCCTGGATGAAGGAGTTGGAAGAAACAGCATTATTGTCTGAAGTGCCAGTTCTGACATAATGTGTATTACAATGGGCAGATTCTGATCTTGATGTTAAGTAGTTTGTTCTGGCAATACATTACTACTTTCACGATGAAGACTTCATTAGATGCTTGTGAATGTAAGGACAAAAGGTTGATTTCTTCTAATATAAGTAAAAGGTGGTGGCAGTCCTTATCTTGTGTTGCAAGTAATCTAAAGACATTTGTTATGGAATATGTGAGAAATTCCAAATCAAGTGGGCTTTTATATTGGACTTGGCATAAGCATGGTGAGATTATGCTCAACAAATACAAGAAGTGGCAGTTCTTAATGATGTGGCAATATCATCTGGTGTCAAGTGTTCATCCTCATAAGGAGCATTAGTTGTTCATATCAGGGGGAGTTAAGGCTGTTGTCTATGGTCTATTACTGCAAGGGTGCAAATTTTTGTGAAGCGTGCGTGCTGTCCATGTTTGTGCAGAGTAATGTCAAACAACATGAGGGGACATGTACTACTGAGTGTGGTTGGGTGTTTCTAAGGCTGGTGTGCTATCCTAGCTGCTTGAAGCTAGTGCTTATGTAGGAGGAGTCTGAAGAGCAGAATTGTAGTATCTGAGAGAATTTATTTTTCTCTGCTGCTCTGAAGGAATCTAGAAGGGAATGTGAGTTGCGCTGATCGATAGAAGTCGTCTCAGAATCCAACAGAAAAGAAAATGTGCTTGTGTTTTGGAATGTATAATTTTCTGTGGAATTTTGGGTTGATAATGTTGTGAGCAAGCAGACATTGTCTGATAAGATGGCAGAACATGGTACAGGACATGTTTTTCTTGAGCCAAACAAGGAATTACTCTGGACGGTGGTGTAAGGATAAGGCGAAACACGTGTCTCTGCCTATGCATGGAGCGTTATTGGCCTAATTTATGGTAAGATTCAGTTGAGAAACATTTAAGGCAGACAAGGCAGTTTTGGAAGGTAGACATTGAATTTGAATGCAGTTTTTGATACCTAAAATAGCGTTTCTTTGACCAAGAACCTTGACATATTCAAGGCTCGTTAATTCCTAAGTTACTGGTCAGTTATTTATAGGGGCTGTTCTCTTCTCCTCCATCCAAGTGAGTGTTTTGTTTCACTAGTCTTATGGCATTTGTTTGTATTTGGGTAAGCATCACTTGGGTCTGGTTCTGTGAGGGCCTTCTTTGCCAATTTTTGGCTAAAAAGGGGGAGAAAGGGTGTGTGAAATGGGTTATGCAGATGCCTTATTTGGAGTCTGCAGTTCCATTTGTTTGCGAAGAGGGTGTCATTTCCTTGAGTTGGTGTTGAGTTCCAATTGTGACTTGTGTCCTGAGTTATGAACACAGTTGTGACTTGTGTTCTGAGTTACCTGGGTTGATAGATTGATACTTCTTAAGTTTCATCTTATGCCACAGGTTGACTGGGGGCGTCTGATTAAGTAAGGTGTGTAGAAATCTCGTATGCCACCATTGGTCTTTTGTGTGAAGACAGACGTTTCTTTTCTGGAGGAGTCTTCTACAATTATCCAGGTCTGAGCTGGAAGGAAAAAGAAATGTGTGGGATTAAGGGGGAGTCAGAAATCTTCTTCCTCATGTACACCAGATATCTTCTTCCTCATGTGCATAACTTCGGGACTTTCTACTTCTTACCTCCTGATGTGTTGCCTGAAGTAATTGTGCTGTGGTGCTCGAAGGTGATGTTATGGAGCTCATAGAAATGTGCTGCCAAAAGAGTTGTTAAACATGATGTACTAACATCATTCAAGTATTCCCTAGAAGATGGTTCTCCAGGATTGCTGTTCACAGTAGCTACTGATGGTTACTGTTAGGATCAGTAGTTGTTGATGACTACTGACATTAGTATAGAGTTGTGATTGCTGGTACTCTGAGTTGTAATGTTTATGTATTTGTTTTAGCCAAAATTTGCCAAAGGGGGAGAATGTTAGTTCTTTATTTTAAAGGGTTGGCATTAATTTTGTAAAACAAATAATAGCAGCAATATGTTAGATAGGATAATTTATCTTGCTAAGGAAGAACAAGTTGAGCAAGGAGTTCTAGTGTACAATGGAACATGTTGAGCTGAAGTAGTTTCAACATCTGGTATAACATGTCGTTTCAAGATGTCCCATGCAGGTTCATTCGACATCGCACCAGAACTGAAGAGAATTCAGAATTCTTATATGTCTTAACAGAGGCAGAAGATTCAGGAATTAATATGCAAATTCTATGCGGCATTGAATTAAAAGATCTGAAGTTGCAAGTCTGAAATTGATAAAAATATTGGAAAATATGCACTTTCTAAATATGGAGATATTTTAGGAAGTTATAGATTGAAGTCCTGATTTGTAGCAGAAGTTTCTGCTGATTTGTAGCAGCTCATCTGCTATTTTTTTGTAGGCCCAAATCCAATTGGGAATAGGTTATATATAGATGTTTTGTAATCTAGTTTGGTAACGCAACCAAAGATGTAAAAGTTCTAGTATTAGGGTTGGTTCCTGTACCACTCGACCTGTGAGTTGGACAGTTTGTAAGTGTGATCCTCGAAGCTGTTTAGTAAGAGGAGTATTGTTCTTGGAGGAAACTTTTAAGTAACTCTAAGTTGTGTCTTGGAAAGGTGTCGTTCTTGTTGACTGTTGTATAGGTAAAGAGCCGTTGATGCAGTGGCGGATTGTCAACTGCTAGACATCATTGCGATGATTGGGAGTGAGAAGGGTTTCTCATATCTAGAGAGGATCTAGGTAGAAGGGTCATTAGGTAGTGATTAAGTGATAAGCTGTAAACGGGGAGTTTAGCTTTGAATTGATACTGCTGATAGTGGACTTCATCCCTGGCTTGGTAGCCCCCAGAGTAGGTGTGTTAAACTGAACTGGGTTAACAATTCTGTGTGTCTTGCTCTTATTTTTTCAGTACCATGAATATTGCAATATACCTTGCCCTTTGTGATCATGTCAGACCAGATGTCGAACGACATGTTCTAGGACATCTGAATTCTGCACATGTACCAGAATTTCAATTATAATTAATTAAAAATAGTAAATAGTTGTATTTTTGGTAAGTACAATAGATGATACTATGTTTCTAATGAGATGTGCAAGAGTGTCTTTTGAGTTCTAATTTGTAAAAAAGTGAATCAATATCTCGACTGTATGATAGAGGTATTTATAGATTTAGTTCTTTGGTCAAGAGTTGATACGAGACCCTTGTCAAGTGCCTATAAGCTCGACCACACATCCCTTGGCCTTAACCAAACAATGCTGATGAGTGAAGTCAATTATCCCATATAATAAGGAGTTTAGTTAAACCCCAAGACTTATGATTACTTCAACTATTCCTTATTACATGGCTTAACACGTTCTCCCTTGACCCATGGCCGATAAATATTAAGCCAAAAGAGATTACATGCTAGCTACGTGATCCTACCCAATCACACCCAAGTCCCTTTCATGTCATACATAGGTTAGATAATTGATGGACCGACCTCTTTGAAGCCCATACAAGTTTATTCCATTTCATAGTCCTTGAAGCACGAGGTCTAAAAAGGCAATGTTATTAAGGTAAGGCATACAACTTCATGATCCCTCAAGCACGAGGTCTGGAAGGGTGATGCAATTTATATAGGTTGTCCCAGTTCGTGGTCTCTCCAGAACAAGGTCTAGAAAGGCGAGTCTCTCAAGAAGGATGCATGGAGAGATGAGTCCATTAAGCAAAAGATATGGAAGGGTGACTCCCTCAAGCACAAGACCTAAAACACCGAGTCCTTAATGCACAAGACTTGAAAGAACGGCTTCCTAGTGTCACAAAACCTAGAAGGGTGAGTCCCTTTAGTCGAGAAGGGACAAGTCTTCTTTTATGGAGTGTGGCCTTCCAAGATATTCAAGTCACGACTTGGACAGACATGACAGTTAGATTTTTGGGACAAATTATGCATTTAATGCAAAATAATGATGAATATGCCTTGGGAAGGACCAAGCGATATGCGTTGTTGATCTATTTGCATGCTCAAAATGAGGATCGTTGATGTTATGTTCCTTTAATAGTATTTGTGACTCTAGTGGCTATGTGATGATGAGTCTACCCTGTCTTCGGGAAAATTAACACCTTTTAAATACACGAGTCATAATTTTCTCTCTTTCATCATTTCTTTCCACATTTTGTCTTTGCGCTTTCTAGAGGATTTATATACTTCTTTGAGTTCATTTTCAATATTTAGTCAAACACAATACAAGTGTTAAGCCACTCCCTTTTTTTGTCATTCTCTTCTTTTTCCTCATTTAATAATGATGATTTTTAGGGAGTTAGATGAAAATGATAATATGGTAGAACCTAGGGCACATGGAGGGGTTTATAAGATATGGAAGCATTGTGTATTGAATTTAAGGCAACTTGATGGGGCGCGAATGGAACTTGTAGAATTAGGAATGTTCAGGAGTTACGAGTGTAGTTCTAGTAGCTTCGACTCTAACGACTATAGTGATAGTGATAATGACATTGTTTTACCCTATTCTTTCCTAAGACAAACATGAGCATCAATGATAGCTACCGCTACAAGTCATTTTTGTGAAGGAATTGATGATATCCTGACCTTCTACACAAGCGAGACTATGGTGGCCTTGTTTTGTATGATCATGGCTTTGAGATCGTCTGTAAGATTTTAGAGATGGTGGCCTTGTTTTAACCTATTCTTCTTATCCTTCTATGATACCAAAGACGTTGATAATTTAAGTTTGTGTTTATAGGAGTCCTTTACAAAGAGAACTGTAATATGGCAAGGGAGAAAAAAAAGAAACCGTTGAGTTCTTGGAAGGATTCTATAATATGAGTGCAAGGGAAGAATTGGAGTATAACTGGAGTGATGTGAGTGACAATATAGTTTATGATTATTTGAGTAAGTGTTTTGCAAATTTGAATACTTTGACTAATGTGGTTATTTTTATTTAACCTTGCTCACACCCTTTTGCATAAAGGATGACCCCCAAGTCCATGGGTGAGAAAAAGTCTCTGTATGAAAATTAAAGGGTAGCTCGACCCAAGACATAGTACAGTAATCCAAATAGCAACCCCTCATGTTTGATAACCTAGGGTGAAAAGAAGAGGAAATCGGTGGAGGGGCTTGTATAGTCTCAGACATGTCCATTTCCACTATGAAACTGTGAGCAATTTATGATATTCAGTTTTCGATATGAGTTAAAAACCCCAAGGTTGCTAAATATAAGGATACTATTGATATGCATGTGGATACCTCTATAGATCTATAACTTATGTTGTCTTTAGGGACCACTTCATGAACTCAGTTGGGGAGCAAGGTTGTACTTTCTATTTGGAACGAGGACTTCGATTTCTGATACTTTGTACATGAGCATATCAACTTCCCAAACAACATTAAGATGGAGAGTTAGCTAGGCGCAAAACAAAAGTCCAATTTGGTGGAAACCCATCTTTTGAGGGGCCTTCTATTAGAGCGAGACAGTCTGATAGGTCTTTAGTGGATCTCAAGACTGAGTTAACCACTACGAAGGAGAACTCAACCAGACCTATACCAAGATGTCCTTTACCAATGAGAGTCGCAAAAAGGTGCAACGCTTAATAGATAAGTTGGAGAAGGATAAGAAAGATAAGGACCAATGCCTAAAAAAATTTGGGCAAAAATATTTCTGAGACGAAGGCTGAAATCAAAACTTTGAAGGAGATCATCTAGGAAGAGGCCACTTCCAAAATCTATTTGAAAATAAATTTACTGATTTCCAAGTTCTATGGATGAGGTTTCCATCCAACTCTTCTAGTTTGTACATGAAATGCGACAACCTCTTGTCCATTTTGTACGATCCTTCTCGATTGGGGAGTTACTTTCCAATCCAGGTAGGTTCCTCAACCACTATAAGCACCAAGTCACATTCTTTCATGTCCCTTGAGAATACTCTAGAATTATATCTTCTAGAGGCCATTTGTTTGACTTCGTATTTCTGATTGTGGACAATCTCATGAGCATTATTGAGTATGCCGTCTGCGCACCTAAGTCATATTTCATTTGTTTCCTCATTAAAGTTCCCCCTCCTCTAGGTGGGCATGATTTCAATTGATAACATGGCATTGACATCATAAACTATTTTGAAAGGTGTCTCCTTAGTGGAAGACTGGATTGTCGTGTGATACAACCATAAAATCTGTGGCTTTTTAGGTGTGATATTTAAGTGGGGGTGGTACATAGTACCGACGAGAAATATGAAGTTTTGGAAAAATCAAATAATTAAAATTGAAAAAACTGGTGTACCTTATGTAGCTGTTCAGACCACTAGCCCTTAACTTCACAAAGCTTCTTTTTGGATCCACAAAGGATCACCTTATTGGCTTATTTGCCATGTATGTTGGTTTGGGGATGCATCATTGAGACAAACTTTATTTGGAGCCTGAGCTAGTGACAGAACTCTAATATTATTGAGTTGATGAACTAGGTCCCTTATATAAGACAATGCATCTAGGCAACCCAAATCTACAGGTTATTCACTTCCAATAGAAGCTTTGTACTCTTTATGTCGTGATCTTGGATACCGCCTCCACTTCAAACCATTTGGCGGAGTAATCCTAGCGGTGAGCACCAACTATACTTGAGATAAGTACAATAGAGAATATATTGTTGACGATGCGATGCAAAATAGATCCTTTTGAGTTTTGATTTATAAAAAGTGAATCAATGCCTCAGATGTATAGTTGGGTTATTTATAGATTCGATTTCTTAGTCAAGCGGTTGATACGAAGGCCGGTTCAAGTGCCTATTAACCCGACCACATGTCCCCTTAATAGGGAGTGCAATTAAACCCGACTTCTAATGACTTCAATTATTCTTTAATATGTGGCTTGACATATTATCTTGTGACTCATGAACTGCAAGTCTTGGGCAGGGAGAGATCGTGTGCTCGCTACTTATCCTGATCTATTGCTCCCAAGTCCTTTTCATGTCATTTACGGACTAGATAACTAATGAACTGGCCTATTTAAGGCTCATATGGAGACTGGATAATGGGATAATGTTAATTATTTTAAGTTTATGTCTAAAAATTTGGAGTGACTATAAAATCTGAGCAAATAAATATTGTGTTTCTTTTACTCCCACCATTTTAAAGTGTAATTTTTTTTTACTTTTTACACTTAATAAAAAACTAATAAATTTTGTTATTATTTAAATAAAATAATTGTTATTTTATCTATACTATTTTTAATTATTTATTAATTTATTCAATTTTTTTATTCTCTATAATAAATTATTAAGAGTTGTTTTACTCAAAATTTATAAAAAATAAAAATTAAATTAAAAAAGAATAGAGTGAGTAATTGATATTTTGTAACTTTTATTAATATAAAGACAACTAGCCAATTTTATTTCTTTTAGTGAATTACTCGCAACTACTTGCACTTGAAAAGACTTGTTATTTGAAGTAGTTTATGATCTTTGTGACAATTTCTGTTGTGATGATGATGACTAATTACCTATAAAGAAAGATCAACATGTGAGTCTATTTGCAAGAATTCTTGGCCCTTTTGTTTCCTACTCAATTAACAAACCATCTCTACTCTTTAACTTGACAGCAATTGATAATTATCTTCCTCTAACATAGGACCTTCTTCTTTCTTTTTTAAATACTGTATATAGTAAATCCAATTGTCCAACTTGAACAAATTAACATAATTTATATTATAAAGTTTTGAAGTAATAATAATGTTAGGCAGGCATCCAAATCCTTAACTATAGTGACAAATGGTAAATTTCTTAGATGAAGGTGACGGTTCAGTTTTGTCGTGGTTGTAGTCATACAATTAATTCAAAATCATACAAGTGTAAATTGTGCTATGCTCACGTGGTGATGGGCACTAATCTCTTAAATAATTATAAGAGTGACTCTTGTAGTAGTGGTTGACAATAGTATCATATATAGACAATATAGTGGAGTAATTCACAAATTTAGTTTTCGAATGGTGAGGATCGGTCACTTTCGTCCTAAAATTTTGCAAAATAACAAAAATATTCATAATATTGAGTCACATTCACCAATATAGTTTCACTGTTAATGAATTTTATTTTATTTTTTGTTAAAAGATACATGAGGTACCGCATTAAAGATTATCAGCATGAATGTTTTATCAATGCCACTTGATATATCCTACCTCATTCTCTTGATATAAAATCACATTGCATAAAACATGGGCATTAAAAAACTTGGCAATGATATTAAATTTGTTTGACGATTTTTATTGTGATTACAAATTTATTATTTTAGAGATAATTATTTAAAATATTCTAAAAAATTAAAAATATTATTAGGTTTAATTATGTCGACCTTTACCATAATTTTATATTTTGCTTTAATATATTATCTAATAAATACCACTATCTCCGATCACTATTATACGCAATGAATTTCTTTTTCAATTTTAAATTATCTACATAGAAATCGTTTTCGTCAAACTTTGTGAAAGAAAAAAGTTATTTTCAGCCTATATAACATAACAACAAGGTAATAATTGAATTACTGAATCAGTATATATATTTAAAATGTAATTTTTTTTACAGGAGTTTTATTTTCAAAGGTTAAAAACCACTCCAAATTATTAATAATGTGTAAAAAAATATAATAATTCTTCTTCTATAAACTTCCAATACAATCAATAGCACGATCCACACCCCATTCGTCATTTCAGCAATTACTTGCAAATCAATTACCACATCTCAATCTCTTGGCATAAAAAAACAAAATAGCATTTTAATCCACATCTTACTAAAAAAATTAACAAGATAAAGAATATTTAACAGTCATTCGTTTTGCAGTAAAACTCAAATAATGTTTAGTAGGATGAAGGGAAGAAATATTGATTAAGACTTCAAAACAACAACAAATAACTAAATATATCACCAACTTGAGGCTTGGAAATTCAAATTATTCAATACCTCACTAAAATGTAACTGTTGGCCTTGAGATAGAGATTTTTGGAAAGCTGTTGAGAAACACCAGCAACGATCCCTCTGGTCTTGCGGTGAGGAAAATCATACAGTCTGCTCTTAAATTGCAGAAAGTTGTTGAGAAACTCATGTAGGGAGGTATCACCAGCCACTGCTAACACAATCCAGACAGACGATAACATCAACAGTTAGAAATTGATAAACCAAATAATTGATGTGAACAAACACTTTCAATGTACTAACACATGTGTTTGGAACATTATGTTAATATTATAATATAGAGAGTGAATTTGATAAAATTTCTTAAGTCAAATCCCATATTATGTGTTAATTGAAAAAATTCATTAGTTCCACATTACTTAGGTGAAATATAATTTTTTCCTCGCTGCATTATATAAGAAAATTATTAATTTAATTTCAAAACACACCAAAATTATTTTTGAGTTTTTTCTTCATCAATCTCATAATTCCGCGTCTTTTAAATTGTCGAAGCGCCAATTTTATTTCCCCTTTCTTTCTACTTATTAATTTTTTTGAGTATTTTCTTAAATTCTCTGTAGAGAATTATGTTAGTTTCTCCTCGTTTGGATTCTCTTCGGAAAATTATTTGAATTTCTCTTTGATTCAGAAATTATTTTTAGTGGTCAAATGAACATTGAATTCTCTTTGGAGAATTATTGGAGTTTCTCTTGGTTTGAAAAATTATTACGACTCGTCGTTATACCAGATGCTATGAGTGATATTTATACCATATTTGAATGGTCTTTGTACCATCAGAAGGTGTATTTCTAGACCGATTATCTATCGTGCAAGTAGTAATCGTACAGTAAAGAACTGAGTTTTTTTTATCCTGGAGGCGGCACGATAGTTCGACTGCTTTACATAACTTTGGGCAGTGCCGTGAAACATCTTAAAGAAGAAATTATTGGTACTTTTGTGGTTGTTGTCTTTGACAAATTGTTCAAGTTTGAGGGAAGTCACTTCAAATATTGGCAATAAAATTTGCAATTTTTCTGAAAATAGGTTGCCAACAATCTGACCGATGATAATCCAATTGCTCCCTATGGATCAACCAAGCAAATTAACGGTAAGAAATTTGTGGATTCAGATGGAACACTTAATAGTGTTGAAGGTGAATTTGCTGCACAGATTAAATCGGACGATTTCCAGCTCAGAAAAGAAATTGCCTTATGGAAAGAGAATGATTATCTCTACAAAATTATATTTTTAATGGACTCGCAGATGATCTGCAAGACTGGAAAACAGGTTTGGGAGGCTCTACAAAAGAAGTATGACACCGAGGAAGCTAGAATAAAGAAGTATGTCGTTAGCCGCTACCTAAAGTATCATATGGTATAAATGTAAGGTGCGTGGAGGCTCAATGTTAGGAACTTCAAAAGATTGCTTATAAGATCATCACAAAAGGTATCTGTTTAGATGAACAATTTTAAATTGATTTTATTATTGATTAATTGCCCCTAGTTTGAAAGTTTTTAAAAATTCGGCTTCACCACAAAATAAAAGAATTTTTAATTGAGAGTATGGTTATTCGCCTTCGAGTTGAAGAAGAATCTTAGAGACAAGATAAAAAAGAAATGTCTTGGTTGTTTTAAACAACAAAAAGAAATTCAGTGTAGTTCTTAAGCCATTTGGCAAATGATTAAAGAATCAGAACCACAATGTTGTGAAACGAATTAAGAATGAGAACCCTTCAAGGGCCACAATTACTCCAATTGATATGCAACAATCACCACCATAAAGAAATGATATTGGCGTTTTCTTTTGCTTCAAGTGTGAAAAAAACAGGTTATATGATTAAGAAATGAAAGATCGAGTTTAAACCTTGTGTTTCCCCTAATGCATAGGTTAACCTAATTAATGAGCAATTTATTGCTTTGATCACTAAAATCAACATGATTGGTGAATCTGATGGTTGGTGGATGGACATTGACTCTTCTTGTCATGTTTGTTATGATCGTGCAATGTTTAAAACATACACGAATAAGAAAATGTTGTTAGGAGTTGTCCACACCACTAATGTTGTCGGTATTGGAGAAGTGGAATAGTGTCCACCTCAGAAAAGATTTTAATCTTGAAGGATGTCATGTATACTTCAGAGATTATAAAGAATCTTGTTTCTGGTTTTCTTCTAAATAAGGCACGACTTAGTCAGTCTATTGGGGTAGATTTGTACACAATCACTAAAAATGATATTTTGTGATATTACTATGTTTAATACTTTTGTTAATGAAATTGAAATTCAATTTAGTAACAAGATTAAGATACTTCATAATGATAGGGGAACTGGATATTGTTTCAGTTTATTTAATAATTTTTATATTAAACATGGAATTGTACATGAAACGACTCCTCCATAGTCTCCTGAAATGAATGATAAAGCAGAAAGAAAGAATAGAACTCTTACTGAACTTGTTGTAATTATGATGAATTATGGTACTGCACCTCACTGGTGGGGGAAATTTTACTGGTTGTTTGCTATGTTCTGTGTAACACCCCCAATCAATACCCCAAGCTATTAAAGCGATAAATAAAATTCAAAATTTCATCAGAGTATATTTAAAACATGCACGGCATAGACCGGGAGGTCACATCAATTTGAAACAAACATACAACACATGCTCATAAAGATATGCAACAATCAGGTTGCAATTAACAGAGGAACTTAGTTCCTACTACCCACAATTCAGATACAGAATAAAAGCGGAAAATCTGTACTGAAATCTCATATATATATATATATATATATATATATATATATATATATATATATATATATATATATATATATATATATATATCATGATAAGTTTGTCTGCCAAATACAATCATACATGTACAATCTCAAAAGAACATATACATATACAAAATAATCACACTCGATCACCCCGACTACCCGGTGTCACATATCAGAGCCGACCGACAAAAGAATGAAGACCTAAGCTTCACAAAAAGACCTCCAGCAATCTAATCTGAAATGCCTCATAGAGCATTATAAAACAGCAGAAGGGTGAGAAACACAATCATAATACAGTTGCATATAATTATATATTAACACAGAAATGAACAAGTAAAATATTCTCACCACAAATGCACCACAATCAAATACAACACAACACAGTACAATTCTCAGGTACCCAATACCAATACACATCAGTCATACACAATACACTCATCATCAATACAATTATACATATTCCATCTCATCAATCACATTCACAATTCCATACACAATTAATCCATGATTTATGCAAATGCACAGAGACCGACACAACGACTCCATGCAATGCATATGCGGTACCGACTTCCAACATTTCTCATCACTAGTTCACTCAGGAACTCTGCTGGAACCATCGCTCGTTACTTAGTGTAACTCCCCGTCGGGCATACGATGTTCCCCGTCGCTCACACCCCACACGGGCACACGATGTTTATGGATCGCTCACATCCCACACGGGTACACGACCCGATCGCTCACACCCCACATGGGCACACGATCGTTTATAATCATCGCTTTCGGTCCTCTTATTTTTAAGGCGCACTATCCGATCAGATCGCTTTCAGTCCTCTTATTTTTAAGGTGCGCGATACTATAGCGGATTCCCTCTGGAATCAATCCGTCGCTCACGACATCACAAGAATGCATATCATGATACTTGGCATACAATGACTCATGACATTCAAATGCACACATATATGCAACCATCTCACTTAACATTAATCATGCTTTGCAATTCAAGCCCAAAACAATGCATTTATACCATACAACAGCATGCAAATCATACCATATTCATATCAACAACACATTGCATGATACACACCAATTACACACAATTATAACGACAAAAGTCGACAAAACGACACTATTCCAAATCCCCGACATAATTAAATTGGCCAACGATTTTAAAACCATCATCATAAGAAAGTTCAGTTCAATAGCTACTCAACGATACCAAGAATGTTAAAAACGGATAATCGGAACACAAGTTACGGACTAAACAAGAAAAGACATCGCGAAAAAAACCACATTTTGCAATTCTCCTGGCCATACGCGTAATGCCCTGAGCCATACGCGTATTGCCCTGCTCCCTCGCCCATTCCATACGCGTATTGCCCAAGGTCGTACACGTATGGGCAAAGACCCATTTTTCCCAAAATTCTCATTACAAATCCAATATGCGTAGTGCCCTACATCATACGCGTATTGCCCTAAAGTCTTACGCGTACCATTACGCAAATGGGCAGATGGCCGAGAAAATGAATCTCTATACGCGTATTGCCCAGTTTTCTTCAATACCATACGCGTATTGCCTTGACCAATACGCGTATTGCCTTGAGTGATACGCGTATGGGCAGTGGAAAAACCAGAATTTTCTGCAGAATTTCTTCTGCGTTTTCCAACCCAAAATCATCCTATTTTCACCTATACACCAGAAAAATTACCAATACAATGCCTAACAACATGTATCTATCATGTATCAACAACAATGGACCTGAAAACATAATTTCCGACACAATTTAATCGATTTCTAATCAATTTTTACATAATAAGGTTTTTACTATATATTTCCATTTCAATCCAATAACAACAAAAAACATACATACATAATCATGCACAAGCATATAATAATCGAGTTTCGCACCCTTACCCGATTTAATCGCGTTTAGAAAAGTCGGGAGATTGTTTTCTTGATTTCCAATTTTTTCTCTCTTTTTCTTCTCTTCTTCTCTTTTCTTTCCCTTTTCCTTCTTCTCTTTTTCTTTCTCTCTATTTTTCTCTCTTTCTATTTCTATTTCTTAACTTAAGAAAAAAAATAAAGTGAAATGCCCAAAATACCCCTACACTCAAATATCTCGCAAACGTTCCCAAAACCCGATAAAATATCACAACATTGAAAAATAACATATTTTCACTTAAAAGTCAGAAATAAAATAATATAATAATAAAATAATCAAAACGACTCGATTAAATAAAAAAACTAAAACTGGGGCGTTACAACTCTCCCCCATTTAGAAATTTTCGTCCTCGAAAATATTACCTGAGACGAACAACTCTGGATACGACTCCCGCATCCGACTCTCTAACTCCCAAGTCAAATTGCCCTCAGCAGCGCCTCCCCACGCCACTTTCACAAGTGCAATATCCTTGCCTCTCAACCTCTTCACCTCGCGATCCAAAATACTCACCGGTAAAGCCTCGACCGTAAGGTTCTCCCTTACCTCAACCTCGTCCATCGGAATCACATGCGACGGATCCGGAACATACTTCCGAAGCTGTGAAACATGGAACACATCATGCAAATTCGACAGATTCGGCGGCAACGCCACCCGATAAGCCACAACACCAACTCTCGCAGATATCTGGTAAGGACCAATAAACCGAGAAGTAAGCTTCTTCAACTTCAATGCACGACCAACACCCGTTACCGGCGTAACTCTCAAAAATACATGATCGCCCTCTTGAAACTCGAGATCTTTCCTCCTACGATCACGATAACTCTTTTGCCTACTTTGAGAAGCCTTCATTTTCTCACGAATAAGCTTCACTTTGTCTGTAGTTTGTTGCACCAACTCTGGTCCAACCACCGAACTCTCACCAGATTCGTGCCAACACAACGGTGTTCGACATCTTCGTCCATACAACGCTTCAAAAGGTGTCATTCCAATACTAGAATGGAAACTGTTATTATACGTGAATTCCACCAACGCAAGATAACTATCCCACGCACCACCTTGTTCCAAAACACACGCTCGCAACAAATCTTCCAAAGACTGAATCGTTCTCTCCGTTTTCCCATCCGTCTGCGGATGATAAGCCGAACTCAACCTCAATTTAGATCCCAACGCCTTCTGTAAACTTTGCCAAAATCTCGAGGTAAACCTTGGATCTCGATCCGAAATAATGCTTAACGGAACCCCATGCAACTTCACAATCATACTGATGTAAATCTCAGCCAACCTCTCCAAAGAAAAACTGATGTCAATCGGAATGAAATGAGCCGATTTAGTCAGCCTATCCATAACCACCCAAATAGCATTATGCCCTCGCTGTGTATTCGGCAATCCCGTTACAAAATCCATAGAAATGCTATCCCATTTCCATTCCGGAATATCCAACGGTTGCAACAAACCACTAGGCCTCTGATGTTCCACTTTCGACTTCTGGCACGTCAAACAAACATACACAAACTGAGCCACATCTCTTTTCAATCCAGACCACCAGAAAATCTTTTTCAAATCTTGGTACATCTTGTTCGCTCCCGGATGTATTCTCAAATTACTCCGGTGTCCTTCCTCCAAAATCATCCGTTTCAAATCCGAATCGTCCGGAATACAAATTCGCCCACGAAACCTCAACACACCATTAACATCCACTTGAAAATCACTATTCACATCTTTTCCGCCCACCAACATCAAATCCACCAATTTCACATCCAACTTCTGTTTCTCACTTACCGTCATCAGAAAATCATTAGTAACCTTCAACATACCCAGCCTCACACTATCCAACGTCACTTCACATACCAAACTCAAATCTCTAAACGATTCCAAAAGCTCCCACTCCTTAACCATTAAAGCGGACATATGTAACGATTTCCGACTCAACGCATCGGCTACCACATTAGCTTTACCAGGATGGTAATTCAGGCCAAAGTCGTACTCCTTCAAAAATTCCAACCATCTTCGTTGCCTCATATTCAACTCCTTATGATCAAACAGATATTTCAAACTTTTGTGATCACTAAAGACTTCAAACCTCGCACCAAAAAGATAATGCCTCCAAATTTTCAATACAAACACCACAACTGCTAATTCAAGATCATGCGTAGGGTAATTCTTCTCATGCACTCTCAACTGCCTCGAAGCATAAGCCACAACCTTACCGTCTTGCATTAGAACACCACCTAGACCAATCAAAGACGCATCACAGTACACCACAAACGGTTCATTAGGATCCGGTAAAATCAAAATCGGAGCTTTCGTCAATCTTCTCTTCAGCTCATTAAAACTTTCCTCACACCGAATATCCCAAACGAACGCTTGCCCTTTACAAGTCAACTGGGTCAAAGGAAGTGCTAGCTTAGAAAAACCTTCAATAAACCTTCGATAATATCTGGCCAAACCCAAAAAGCTTCGAATTTCAGTAACAGATCTCGGAGCCTCCCATTGTAGAACTGCTTCTACTTTAGATGGATCCACAGCAATACCATTACCTGAAATCACGTGCCCAAGAAAACTCACCTCCGACAACCAGAACTCACACTTGGACAACTTGGCAAAAAGCTTTCTTTCTTTCAAAACCTGCAAAAAAATACGCAAATGCTCCGCGTGCTCCTCCCGAGACTTAGAATAAATCAATATGTCATCAATAAACACAACAACAAATCGATCCAAATGCTCGTGGAAAATACGATTCATGTACTCCATAAACACACCTGGCGCATTAGAAACCCCGAACGGCATCACAGAATATTCATAATGACCGTAACGTGTCCTAAAAGCCGTCTTCTGAATATCTTCCTCTTTCACTCTAATCTGATGATACCCCGACCTCAAGTCAATCTTACTGAACACACAAGCACCAACCAAATGATCCATCAAATCATCAATTCTCGGAAGAGGATACTTAGTCTTAATCGTCACCTTATTCAACTGGCGATAATCAATACACAATCGCATACTTCCATCTTTCTTTTTCACCAATAAAACTGGAGCACCCCAAGGAGAAACACTTGGCCTCACAAACCTCTTTTCCAACAATTCATTCAACTGCTTCTTTAACTCAACCAACTCAGATGTCGGCATATGATAAGGTGCCATAGAAATAGGTCTAGTACCAGGAACTAGATCTATCGAAAACTCCACCTCTCTCTCTGGCAGCAAGTCTGAAATATCCTCGGGAAACACTTTCGGAAATTCACACACAACAGGAAACACATCAAGTGACACTTGACTATCCACAGTCAACGACGCAAACAACCCAAACAACTGAGCTTCATCCGCCAAAAGTTTCTTCAACTCTTTGGTAGATAAGAAACTCGAGTCTTCGTCTTCCTCAAGAGAATGAAACCTTACCAGCTTATGATAACAATCAATATGAACCCGATTGAATTGCAACCAATTCATTCCCAGAACCACATCTAAACCCTCCAACGGCAAACACACCAAATCCATCTCAAAGTCTTTACCATAAATGGTCAAAGGACAACTTAAATAAACCAAAGAAGTAGTTACTGACCCCATTGCTGGAGTATCAATAACCATCTCACCATCCATCAAAGACAACACAAGATTCAAACGCTTAGCGTACTCAGACGAAATAAACGAATGAGTCGCTCTAGTATCAATAATAGCAACTAAAGGCGTACTATTAATAAATCAAGTACCTCTGATCAGACGATCTGCACTTGAAGTCTGAGTTCCTGCCAATGCAAAAACTTTCCCACCACCTGGAACTTGCTTCGGTTTCGGACACTTCGTGCTAATATGACCAGGGTCACCACAGTTGAAACACTTCGCCACATTCTTCCTTTTACACTCAGCCGCTACATGTCCTACACCTCCACAATTAGAACACTTCCTCAAATCTTTCTTACACTCAAACTGACGATGCCCCACATCACCACACCTATAACACCTCAGAGGGCCAGACATACCTCCACCACTTGACCTTCGATCAAAAGTACCCCTTTGTTTACCCTTATCAGCTGGTGTTACATACGGACCACTACGGAACTGTTGGTTCCCTTTTCTGTCACTCACACTCTTATAGTGAGTAGAACGAGCCTTACTATCCTCTTCATAAATCCTACAACATTCCACCAAATCAGAAAACCTTCTTATCCTTTGATAACCGATTGCCTGCTTAATCTCAGGACGCAATCCGCTCTCATACTTCACACACTTAGAAAACTCTGCAGTCGCTTCAGCATAATGAGGATAAAACTGCACAAGCTCCACAAACTTAGCAGTATAATCAACAACAGACATATTACCTTGTTTCAATTCCAAGAACTTAATTTCCTTCTTTACTCTTACATCTTCAGGAAAATACTTCCTCAGAAACTCCCGGCTAAACAATTCCCAAGTAACTTCTTTATCCCCAGCTTCCAACACCTGACGAGTACTAACCCACCAGTCATCCGCTTCTTCCTGTAACATGTGAGTTCCCAATCTCACCTTATTGTCCTCAGCACAATCCATAACTCAGAAAATACTTTCAATCTCTTTCAACCAAATCTGTGCACCATCAGGATCATGTCTCCCTTTAAAGACAGACAGTTTGTTCTTCCTGAACTCATCATTACCATCAGCATTAGGTGCACCCTGCACAGCCCAAGCCATAGCTTGCATCGCAGCAGCCAAAGCAGCATCATTCCTACCAGCCATATTCTATTCATTTCCAATAACAGCAACTATGGTTAAACAAACAGCTCATCCAAACACCAAGACCGACAAGAACTGACACAGCAGACACGGACTGACTCTGATACCACTTAATGTAACACCCCCAATCTATACCCCAAGTTATTAAAACGATAAATAAAATTCAAAATTTCATCAGAGTATATTTAAAACATGCACGGCATAGACCGGGGGGTCACATCAATTTGAAACAAACATACAACACCTGCTCATAAAGATATGCAACAATCAGGTAGCAATTAATAGAGGAACTTAGTTCCTACTACCCACAATTCAGATACATAATAAAAGCGGAAAATATGTACTGAAATCTCATATATATATATATATATATATATATATATATATATATATATATATATATATATATATATATATATATATATATATATATATCATGATAAGTTTGTCTGCCAAATACAATCATACATGTACAATCTCAAAAGAACATATACATATACAAAGTAATCACACTCGATCACCCCGACTACCCGGTGTCACATATCAGAGCCGACCGACAAAAGAATGAAGACCTAAGCTTCACAAAAAGACCTTCAGCAATCTAATCTGCAATGCCTCATAGAGCATTATAAAATAGCAGAAGGGTGAGAAACACAATCATAATACAGTTGCATATAATTATATATTAACACATAAATATACAAGTAAAATATTCTCACCACAAATGCACCACAATCAAATACAACACAACACAGTACAATTCTCAGGTACCCAATACCAATACACATCAGTCATACACAATACACTCATCATCAATACAATTATACATATTCCATCTCATCAATCACATTCACAATTCCATACATAATTAATCCATGATTTATGCAAATGCACAGAGACCGACACAACGACTCCATGCAATGCATATGCGGTACCGACTTCCAACATTTCTCATCACTAGTTCACTCAGGAACTCTGCTGGAACCATCGCTCGTTACTTAGTGTAACTCCCCGTCGGGCATACGATGTTTCCCGTCGCTCACACCCCACACGGGCACACGAAGTTTATGTATCGCTCACACCCCACACGGGCACACGACCCGATCGCTCACACCCCACTTGGGCACACGATCGTCTATAATCATCGCTTTCAGTCCTCTTATATTTAAGGCGCACGATCCGATCAGATCGCTTTCAGTCCTTTTATTTTTAAGGCGCACGATGTTATAGCGGATTCCCTCTGGAATCAATCCGTCGCTCACGACGTCACAAGAATGCATATCATGATGCTTGGCATACAATGACTCATGACATTCAAATGCACACATATATGCAACCATCTCACTTAACATTAATCATGCTTTGCAATTCAAGCCCAAAACATTGCATTTATACCATACAACAGCATGCAAATCATACCATATCCATATCAACAGCACATTGCATGATACACACCAATTACACACAATTATAACGACAAACGTCGACAAAACGACACTATTCCAAATCCCCAACATAATTAAATCGGCCAACGATTTTAAAACCATCATCATAAGAAAGTTCAGTTCAATAGCTACTCAACGATACCAAGAATGTTAAAAACGGATAATCGGAACACAAGTTACGGACTAAACAAGAAAAGACATCGCGAAAAAAACCACATTTTGCAATTCTCCTGGCTATACGCGTATTGCCCTGAGCCATACGTGTATTGGCCTGCTCCCTCGCCCATTCCATACGCGTATTGCCCAAGGTCATACACGTATGGGCAGAGACCCATTTTTCCCAAAATTCACATTACAAATCCAATACGCGTAGTGCCCTACATCATACGCGTATTGCCCTAAAGTCTTACGCGTACCATTACGCAAATGGGCAGATGGTCGAGAAAATGAAGCTCCATATGCGTATTGCCCAGTTTTCTTCAATACCATACGCGTATTGCCTTGACCAATACGCGTATTGCCTTGAGTGATACGCGTATGGGCAGTGGAAAAACCAGAATTTTCTGCAGAATTTCTTCTGCGTTTTCCAACCCAAAATCATCTAATTTTCACCTATACACCATAAAAATTACCAATACAATGCCTAACAACATGTATCTATCATGTATCAACAACAATGGACCTGAAAACATAATTTCCGACACAATTTAATCGATTTCTAATCAATTTTTACATAATAAGGTTTTTACTATATATTTCCATTTCAATCCAATAACAACCAAAAACATACATACATAATCATACACAAGCATATAATAATCGAGTTTCGCACCCTTACCCGATTTAATCGCGTTTAGAAAAGTCGGGAGATTGTTTTCTTGATTTCCAATTTTTTCTCTCTTTTTCTTCTCTTCTTCTCTTTTCTTTCCCTTTTCCTTCTTTTCTTTTTCTTTCTCTCTATTTTTCTCTCTTTCTATTTCTATTTCTTAACTTAAGAAAAAAAATAAAGTGAAATGCTCAAAATACCCCTACACTCAAATATCTCGCAAACGTTCACAAAACCCGATAAAATATCACAACATTGAAAAATAACATATTTTCACTTAAAAGTCAGAAATAAAATAATATAATAATAAAATAATCAAAACGACTCGATTAAATAAAAAAACTAAAACTGGGGCGTTACATTCTGAATAGAGTTTCCAAGTCAAAAAGTAAGATCTCTCCTTATGAGATATTAAAGAAAAGACAACCAAACTTGTCTTATTTGAGAACTTAGGGTGTCTGGCTTATGTCAGAATTCCGGATCTGAAACGAGTTAAACTCGCTAGTAGAGCCTATTAATGTGTATTCATTGGGTATGCAGCAAAGAGTAATGCATATAGGTTTTATGACCTAAATGAAAAAGTGATCATAGAATCAAATGATGTTGAATTCTATGAAGACAAATTTCTTTTCAAATCGAGAAATAGTGGCGGCACTCAATTGAGTCACATTCCTGTGATAAGAAGCACAAAAAGTAATGACAATGTAGAAACAAAACTTCGACGAAGTAAAAGAATAAGATTTGCTAAAGACTATGGGACCGATTATGCGGCTTATAATGTAGAAGAAGATCCAATAAATATTCAAGAAGCCTTGTCATCTCTGGATGCAAATTTATGGCAAGAAGCTATTAATGATGAGATAAAATCTCAAGAATCTAACAGAACCTAGTACTTAGTATACTTTCCTTCTGGTTGCAAACCAATCGGTTGTAAATGGATTTTGAAAAAGAAACTAAAACCTGATGGTACTATTGATAAATACAAGGCCCGCCTTGTAGCAAAGGGTTTTAGACAAAGAGAAAATATAGATTTCTCCGACACCTTTTCTTCAGTCACTAGAATTACATTCATTAGGGTACTTATTTTAATGACTGTTATTTATAACTTAATAGTACACCAAATGGATGTTTAAAGAAAAAAATTTAAATGGTGACATAGAAGAAGAAATCTATATGGAACAATAAGAAGGGTTTGTAATCCACGGACAAGAAAACAAGGCCTGTAAGTTAGATAAGTCATTGTATGGTCTAAAACAAGATCTAAAGCAATGGCATGAGAATTTTGATAACTAAATGATATTGAATGGGTACAAAGTGAATGAAAGTGAGAAATGTATCTATTACAAATCTAAGAATCACATTTGCATTGTCATATGTCTCTATGAAGACAATATACTCATACTTGAATTAAACATTCATGTTGTTAATGATGTGAAATCATTATTGTGCAACAACTTTGATATGAAAGACCTTGGAGAAGCGAGCGTGATTCTTGGTATCAATATCACAATATTCGAGCTAGGAATTTCTTTGGATCAATCACACTATGTAGAGAAGATCTTAAAGAAATATAAATACTTTGATTGTAAACCTGTGTGCACACCATATGATCCAAGTGTGAAACTGTTTAAGAACACTGGCGAAAGTGTCAGATAAATAGAATATGCGAGCATTATTGGCAGTCTTAGGTAAGCCAATGATTGTACTAGACTCTAAATTGCGTAGTAGACTGAGTAACGAGCAATGACAAGCTATTGAACGAGTCATGAGGTACCTTAAAAGGACCATGGATCTCGGCCTACATTACCATAAATTTCCCGTTGTACTAGAAGGGTACAGTGACGCAGATTGGAACACCTTATCTGATGATTCCAAAGCTACTAGTGGCTATATATTTAGTATAGCTGGAGGATCTGTATCTTAGAAATCAAAGAAACAAACTATCATGGCTCAGTCCACAATGGATTCTAAGATGATAGCATTAGCCACAGCTAGTGAAGAAGCAAGTTGGTTAAGATGCCTGCTAACATAGATCCCTCTGTGGAAAAAACCTATTCCAGTTGTGTTGATCCACCGCGATATTACCGCGGCTATTGCAAAAAATTGAGAACTGTTAGTATAACGGTAAGTGACGTCAAATAAGGAGGAAGCACAACATTGTTAGAGACTATATCTCTAAAGGAGTTGTAAGAGTGGATCATGTTCACACTAATGAAAAATTTAGAAGATCCTTTTACGAAAGGATTAGGTAGAGAGGAAGTCTATAATACATCTAATAAGATTAGACTAATGCCTATAGAAAAATGAATTCCTCATGATGGTAACCCAACCTAAATGACAGGAGATCCCAAGAAAAATGTTCAATAGGTAATAACAAGTTGTGAGTAATATGAGGTGATCATGCTAGAGTAAATAAGAGAAGCATGAATTCTGAAGCAATACGAGGATAAGATAATAGAAACTCTTAATGAGATCTATACTTTGTATGAATGAGTACCTAGGTTACATGAGTATTCTTGATTGACTCGCCTATGTGATTATGGAACTTAGGCCGATTCCAATTTTGAGGTAGAATTCCTAGAGCCTTCACTAAATCGGGATACACGTGCTAGTCCATTAAACACAAACTATTAGCATACACCTTAAGAAAAGGTTGTGTGCAGGTTTTATGTTCGAGATAGAGTTCAAGACAATTGTGTCACTCTTGTTGAATCAGAATCCTACTTGTTGTGCAAAGGTTCAAGTCGTAGACACCTTTGTTTATGCACAATCTTAGAAACATTTGACGTTACTTCTGAAATACTTTTTTAAATTTAAGTGGGGGATTGTTGGAACATTATGTCAATATTCCAATATAGGGAGATGAATTTGAAAAAATTCCTTAAGTCAAGTCCCACATTGCTTAGGTAAAAAACTTTAAGAAAAGGTTGTTTCATCCTGGAGGCGGCGCAGTAGTTCGACTGATTTGCATAACTTTGGGCAGTGTCGCGAAACGTATTAAAGAGAGCGACCTAGTCCGTGACTCGACCCGATAATTTCTTCTGTGGCTAATTTTCAAAACCGTGAAACAACACTTCAATGATAATTTTTAACAAATATTGTTTGAATAAAATTCAATCCACATATACACGGTTAGTAAATTATTAGTGTCATACCCCAAATTTTGACCACAAGATTTCCCATCATTATGCAAACCATCACCATAATATGGATGTACCATTATACTTCATCAATCTTCTCAAGGATTGTTGAACATACACTACAACCAAGAATTAGGGTTTTGAGCCATCTCAGTGCACTCAAACAAAGGATTAATCAAGAATGGACATGATCCTCAACTTGTCAAGTCTCTCAAACACCCATAAAGGATCAAGAGGTCTCCCACATCAAGAATCAAGCACAAGGTTGCAACATTCCAAGTGGATCAAGCCTCAAGATTGTTGTTAGATGTTAAACATGCTATATATTTCTATTTGATACTTGGCATTTTCAAGCTTTTCTATGTGAAATTGTGGATTTTACTCATGAATTGTTGTTGTTCTTCAAACCTTGTTTATATACCTTTGGTGCTTGTAATATGTGTGCTATTGTGAAGGAAAAGGCACTAATTAATCAAGATGTAAAACACAAAGAAATGATACAAGCTGCCAAAGAAAAGAGGAAAACATCAGCAAGTTCGCTTTGCGAACTTGCCAGCGAACGTTCGCTTTGCGAACTCTGGCGAAGTCCCCAGCGAATGGTCTCAGACTTGGACAGTAGGAAAAGGGACTAAAGTTCGCTTTGCAAACTCCCAACGAGTGTTTGCTGATTTACTCGCTTTGCGAAGGACCCGGCGAAGAACCCTTGGCTGAGGCAGTAAGAAAAGGGCCCTAAGTTCGCTTTGCAAACTTTTTGGCGAATGGTTCGCTTTGTGAATAAAAGTTCGCATTGCGAACTTTTGCAGACAAACAAGGGTGGTTTAGTTTATCAGAAGGCACTCCATGTGCCACTTTCTTCATTCGCTAGGCGAACAGATCATTCGCAGTGCAAATGTGTCTGATTTTAAGTGTACTATAAATAGATTTTATGCATTTTATTAGGATCATAACTTCACTTTAACACACCAAACCCTATTTTTCTGATATTTCTTCATCTAAGAGAGATTCTTCACTTAGAGAAGCTGGATTTGCATCCGATCTCGATTCTTCGACGCGGATGCTTTTTCATCTCCTCACGAAACTTGTGAAGAAATCTACCATGAATATGTGTAGCTAAGCACATCTTGTGTCAAGATTAGTGGTAGGTAATCCATCATTTTGTATGTATTGATCTTGATTGTAAGTTTGTGAACTTTGTTGATGATAAATATAGAAGAAAAACTTTGTTTACATGGTTTATATTTTGTTTTAGTTCATGATCGAGAGATATGTATTAAAAATTGACCTAAGTTTCAATCCATCAATAATCATAAGGCTAGAGATAGTTTTGAAAGTTGATGTTCATAAATATTGAACTTGAATGTTATCATATTGGTAGTTTGAGTGAGAGATCATCAAAGGATCAATATGATAAATCTCACAACAAGTGTTAGAGATAAACTTGTTGGGAGGATATGTGGTTATATTTATCGTTAATGAGTTCACACGCTTTATCGAGTAGATACATACGAAACGGATTATCGGACTCTAATCTTGGCACATTTTTACCAAACCCTAAAACCAATTTCTTTACCGTTGATTACTAAATTTTATGCAAACCATCCGATACGAAAAACCAAACTCTTTATTACTTAAAATTTTGAAACGCTTTTGACTATAGAACGACGACAATATACATTCAATCCCTGTGGATACGATAAAACACCCCCGAAATACTTTTCAACAAAATGGCGCCGTTGCCGGGATTGTTGTTATATTGCATGCATTGCAATAGTTATTGAGATTTAAGCTTGTTTAACTTTTTCTTGTGCTTGTTAATTTGTTTGGCTAAGTGTGCAGACTCTGTTTATGCAAGGGAAGTTACCCGCATACCAACTTTTTTTTATCCTGAAATTGAAAGAACTGCGCGTAAGTTAAATAGCAAAACAAGGCGGAGGAGGCAAATTGCTAAGGAAAGACGGGAACAAGACGAAATTTCAACTTCGACACCAATACCATAGTTACCGCCAACCATGGCTGCTCCACCACCACCACCACCTGCTTCAACACCTTGTGTTAATAGTCTGAGGCATACTGCACAGTTCGTACGTAATGCTCATAATGGTCGGCACTCTAAAATGAAAATGGGTATCCTCTCTCTTTTATACCAGAATCCCTTCACTGGTATAGATCACGAGGATCCCTTTACTCACTTGACTAAGTTCTATGAGATTACAGGCGCGACTGGTGCACCCGAAGCTGAAGAAAAGTCTTTGTTTAAGAGATTATTCCTGCATTCCCTCATTGGGAAGTCTAAGGAATGGTACCTTGACCAATCAATTTCTATC
The DNA here is from genome assembly GCA_022829125.1 of Lathyrus tuberosus. Lineage (NCBI taxonomy): Eukaryota > Viridiplantae > Streptophyta > Magnoliopsida > Fabales > Fabaceae > Lathyrus > Lathyrus tuberosus. Next base: position 13,191,209 of record JALAZF010000123.1, on the reverse strand, counting down.
ATGACGGACTGGAACATGTTAGAAGAGAAGTTCTTGGAACGATTTTTTCCTCACTGAAATTCTGGTATCAGATGTGTGATGTTAAGTGCGATGTCACAACAACACACTCTGCACAATGGACAAAATAAAACAGCAGAATAACACACAAAATTGTTCACCCAGTTTGGTCTAACTACCTACGTCTGGGGGCTACCAAGCCAGGGATGAAATTCACTACTTGTAGAATTAAATTACAGACTCAACAACCCAGTTGACAATCTCCTAATCTTAATTCCTACTAGTGACTTTCTACCTAAGAAACCACTTAGATATGAGAACACTACTCAATCCCTAAAACCTCTCAAAGAACAACCTCTTTGAGAAACCTTGATCCTGCTTCACAGCTTTGATCAAGCTACACAACTCTCTATCGCTTCACAGCTTCTAAGAGAGGACAGAAAACAACTCACCTATTCAACCTAGAATGGTGTATACAAAACTCGTACAAAAACTATGTTTAACCTCCAGTTAAAGCTCCCGATCTTCTGTCTGTTTTCTGTACCTTTTTCCTTTGATCTATGCGCTTTATATAGCCACCTGAATTGGGCTTGGACTCCTTGCAATATTTGATCTGATTTGTTATTTAAAACTGAATCTTCAAAACAGATTTTATCCCCCAAAATCTTTTCAAATCTTCAACTTTTTAAATCTCCTACAAATATGCATCAAATCTCTATGCAACAGAGAATATCTATCCCAAGATATCCGCATCCAATGAGACTACCTGCTCTCCACAATTCCAGCTAAAACGCAAACCCTAACAACATCACTAAACCTGATGTTATTAATTCTGCAGACCTGATGTCACAACATCGCATGTGACATCAGACATCCAACTTAAACACTTAACACAGCCCAGTGTTAAGACTCAATGTTGCGACATCACCCTTGTGGCATCAACATTGAACAACCTTTGTTTTACCAAAATTCTAGCCAATCCAAGAAACTAACAATCTCCCCCTTTGGCTAATTTTGGCTAAAACAATCTCTGCACCTTCAGAGACTTTAGCAGCGGATAAAAATATGATTTTTCCAACCTTTGCAGCAGCAGCACAGTCTTCATAAACAGCTACACTTCACAATGCTTTCAGCATGCTGCACAAACACTCCAATACTCTGTTGTACACGAACTTCAACACTAACCAGCAGCATGGAATAAATCTCCCCTCAAGGCAAGAACCAGCATACAAGCTGTTCAACAACTCTCCCCCTCAATATCTGCACTTCTGCATCACAACTAGCAGCACTCCTTGTCATTGCAGCACCTCTTGCATCTTGACTGACTCTTGACTATTTCTCCCCCTTTTTAGCCACAATTGGACAAACCTCAACAAGTAAGTCCTATGACACCCTATACAAAACCATACTTCTTCTGTCAGCAATATCCACATTTTGAAAATCCAGACATATTCTTCATCCATCCAGTTATGAAGGCTTCACACAATCATCCACAAGATCTAAAACACACACACAATGCCTTCCACTGAACTCTAAGTCAACTCCTCACACTTAGAATAACACACACCAAGACAAGTGTACAATCTATTCAAGGCCATGATTCAATCTTGTCTTCAGACATCTCCTCAGAAGCATGTGCGTACAAGATTCAAACAATTTACTTCATATGACTAGAACCATTCAAGGCAATACCAAAACACCAATCAACAGCCTAATGTCATAACATGCTATCTGACATTATATCCTCATAAGAGGCAACCAATCTCCACAAGCTTGATCAGCATGCAAGCTTCATAATATATGCACCTTTGCTGCAAAATCCATAGACAAGTACTCCCCCTGTCATGATTAACAAATGCTCTAGATGGAGATTAACATTTGAGCACATTTTTTGAGTACATGCATTTTGGTACCACTGTCCCTTTCTCCAAAGGTTATCATACAATTCATCTTCACCATCCAAGGCAAACCTTCTACTTCATCATTCTCCCGTATGACTATGTAGATGCTCCTTAGATATAATGTAAGCACTAAGCTTCAGATCCAGAACAAAGACATCCTTCACCAAGGATACTCTTGACACTCTTGACACCAGGGTATTACATATGCTCCACAAATTCTCAGCTTGCTTATAAGCTTTACTGAGATCCAGTCTCTTCAAGAGATCACAATTCCTCTATCCTTACATCCACCAGTAGTTGTTGAAACTGGTGAAGTCTTCAAAGACAGTAGTCATGCTTTACCAGAACAAACTACTAAACACATGACCATAATCTCCACCTCTTCTGACAAAAAATGCTAGAGCATCCAACTCCACATGTCCAATCTTAATCATCTTCCAGATATAACCACCAGCAAACATGATGTTATAACATCTTTTAGGACATCAGCTTCTCATCACCATTCAAAGGACTCATTGCACAAAGAAGTCCTTCAAGAAGCTCCCAATAAAACACTGTCAGAGCAACTTATTCATACACACCTGAATACCATAAGTTCCCACACCCTCTCTGAACCAAATCCTAGCAAACTCAACCATATCCAGAGTATCTATACCAAATTCTTTTTCCAGAACATACTTCCACCATTTTATGAAAAGCACAGGAATGTTATCTAGTATGGCCTTTTGAATTTTCTCAGAAGTTATAACATCAACGACTTCCTTCATTTGAGAGATATCCTGGACATTATCATCAGACTTATCTCTGATCTTCCTATTTCTGGAAGAGATGAACACTTTACTCCTGGATTTTGTAGTACCATCCACATAGATCTTCTGGTTATCAGTTCTCATCTTTGGAGGTGACTCAATAGCTTTCCTCTTCCTTGATTTCAGTCGTTTAGCAACCCCAGGAACCATCTTATCAATCAGCTCATTTTTAGACAGATCATACACATCAACCTCTTCAACATCCTTCTTTATTTTAAGGCAAAAAGATGTTTCAACCTTAACTCCAACATCAGCATCTTTCAACCCAAGGATTGTCCACCTGTGAAATTTTTCTTCTGAATTATAGGAGTCATTAGTCAGGTTGTCATCTTTCTTGGCCTTGCAAGTATTCAGCTCCCAACACTTCTTAAGGTCACAGCTTTTGATTCTTCCATCAGCATTGTTGACTTCTTCATCTGAGGAAGAACTTGAGTCTAGAGAAATCCATAGATAGCAATTGTCTTTGGACTTGACTCCATAAGTCATTAACCCTAATTGACCTTTCATCAAGCTCAGATTTTCACACTTAATGTTACAGTCTGATGTTACAACATCATCCTTAACATCACCAGATGAGCTGACAACTTGAGGTACCCATTGATAGCAATTATCTCTGGATCTGGCTCCTTTCATAACTACCTCATTCTGCCCATTAGTCACCACACACTCATCTTTGGTGTAGCTTACTTTATAACCTTCATCACAAAGTTGACTTATGCTAATCAAATTAGCATTCAACCCTTGGACAATAACTACATTATCAAGAGTAAGACCATCATGATTCTTCACTTTTCCAACTCCTGCAACTACACCTTTTTCACCATTGCCAAAAATAACCTCATGTGAGGGACAATGACTGACTTCAACTAACAGAGTTTTGAATCCAGTCATATGCTTTGAACATCCACTGTCAAAGTACCATGTATCCTTATCAACCTGTCTATCTGAGGTGTGGGCTAAAAAACATTTCACTTTCTCCTTAGGAACCCATTGTTTAGCAACTTTGGGTCTGACCTCCTTTAGTTTGGTTTGAGGAGCATATTATAGATAACCATGCAGTTTAAAACACGAGTACTACATATGTCCAAACCTTCCACAGTAGAAGCATTTAACTCTGTCATCTCTAAATTGGTTATATCTTCTACCATTATGATGATATTGTTGTGGCTCCCACCCATAATGTTGTCTCCTTCTTCCATAGTTGGCCTGTCTTCTATGGTGCTGTTGTCTTTTACCATAGGTAGACTGTCTCCTGAACTAAGGATGCTGTCTTCTAGGCTGTCTCATATGGTGATGAGGCTTCCTTCTTCCATAGTAATGAGGCACAGCATTGTTATATTCATATCCATACCAGTTACCCTGATGTTGAGACATCTGATGAAACCTGTTCTGATTAGACCTAACAACCTCCATGCTCTTGTGATATTGAGGAGGCATATACTAACTAGCTCCTTGAGGCTGCACCTTCCTTTGATGAGTACTATTTTTCTTTTCAATATTCTGTGGCTGAACAACCTTCTTTGGTGTAGGATCCTGTCTCTTAGTTTGATGTTGAGACAATGGTTGAGACACCTCCTTCTTTGTTCCTGAAGTGCTCGCCACATATCCTATACCTGATTTATCTCTAGCAGCTTTCTCTGACTGAAGAATCTTATCAAGAGTAGCTGTACCACTGTTCATCATTCTAACGAATTTTGTCATCTGATCAAGTTGAGATTTAACTAGTACAACTTCTTTTTCCAGATCATATTTTTCATTCTCAAGCTGAGCAATCTGTTGCTTGTGACACTTGTTTTCTTGACAAATCTCAGCACTTTTTAAACACAGCTCTTGATAAGTAGATGCTAACTCCTCATAAGTTATTTCTCCATCAATATCATCATCAGAAACAACAGTCCCTGTTAAGGCTCTAACATGCTTTGCTGACTCACCTTCACTTTCACTATCAGATTCAGACCAGGAAACTGACATGCCCTTCTTCTGCTTCTTCAAGAATGTGGGACATTCTTTCTTGACATGTCCATACCCTTCACATTCAAAGCACTGAACACCTTTATCCTGGGCAGTCTTCTCTTCATCTTTCTCTTTTGACTTGCTGATGTCAGAAAAGATGTTCTTGACATTAGGCTTGTAGTTATTGTTCATCCTCTTGATCACTTTGTTGAACTGCTTTCCCAACATAACAATGGCCTGAGATAGATCCTCCTGAGAATCATCATCTTTGACTTTCTTAGCTTCTGCAGGAGTGGAGACCAAAGCAATACCCTTGGGCTTCTTTTCTGGTTCTTCTTCATTCAAACCAAGCTCAAAAGTTTGAAGAGATCCAATGAGTTCATCAACTTTCATCTTGCTGATGTCTTGAGCTTCTTCAATAGCAGTCACCTTCATCTTGTACCTCTTAGGAAGGGTCCTAAGGATTTTCCTTACAAGCTTTTCTTCTGACATCTTTTCTCCAAGAGCACTGGATGCATTAGCCAGCTCAAGAACACTCATATGGAAGTCATGGATAGTCTCATCTTCCTTCATCTTCAGACTTTCAAACTTCGATGTTAGAAGCTGAAGTCTTGACATCTTAACTCTAGATGTTCCTTCATGTGTAGCCTTTAAAATATCCCAAGCTTCCTTAGCAACTTCACAGGTATTGATTAACCTGAAAATATTCTTATCCACTCCATTGAAAATTGCATTTAGAGCTTTGGAATTACCAAGGGCAAGCTCATCTTCTTCCTTGGTCCATTCTTCTTCAGGCTTTGGCTTCGAGGTGCCTTCTTTATCTTTGCTAGCATCATCTTTCTCATACACAACAGGTGCTTTCCACTCTTTAATGATGGCCTTCCATGCCCTGCTGTCCAAGGATTTCAAAAAGGTGATCATCCTTGGCTTCCAATAATCATAATTCGAGCCATCCAAAATAGGGGGTCTGTTGACAAATCCTCCAACTTCTTTGTCCATCTTTACACCAGAAAGTAACTTCCCTAGATCTCACCCAGAGACAGACAGGATGCCTGCTCTGATACCAATTGAAATTCTGGTATCAGACGTGTGATCTTAAGTGCGATGTCACAACAACACACTCTGCACAATGGACAAAATAAAACAGCAGAATAACACACAAAATTGTTCACCCAGTTCGATCTAACTACCTACGTCTGGGGGCTACCAAGCCAAGGATGAAATTCACTACTTGTAGAATTAAATTACAGACTCAACAACCCAGTTGACAATCTCCTAATCTTAATTCCTACTAGTGACTTTCTACCTAAGAAACCATTTAGATATGAGAATACTACTCAATCCCTAAAACCTCTCAAAGAACAACCTCTTTGAGAAACCTTGATCCTGCCTCACAGCTTTGATCAAGCTACATAACTCTCTATCACTTCACAGCTTCTAAGAGAGGACAGAAAACAACTCACCTATTCAACCTAGAATGGTGTATACAAAACTCGTACAAAAACAATGTTTAACCTCCAGTTAAAGCTCCCTATCTTCTGTATGTTTTCTGTACCTTTTTCCTTTGATCTATGCGCTTTATATAGCCACCTGAATTAGGCTTGGACTCCTTGCAATATTTGATCTGATTTGTTATTTAAAACTGAATCTTCAAAACAGATTTTATCCCTAAAATCTTTTCAAATCTTCAACCTTTTAAATCTCCTACAAATCTGCATCAAATCTCTATGCAACAGAGAATATATATCCCAAGATATCCGCATCCAATGAGACTACCTGATCTCCACAATTCCGGCTAAAACGCAAACCCTAACAACATCACTAAACCTAATGTTATTAATTCTGCAGACCTGATGTCATAACATCGCATGTGACATCAGACATCCAACTTAAACACTTAACACAGCCCAGTGTTAAGACTCAATGTTGCGACATCACCCTTGTGACATCAACATTGAACAACCTTTGTTTTACCAAAATTCTAGCCAATCCAAGAAACTAACACTCACAATCGTTTCATGGAAGCTAAAATGAAGATTGCAGTTTTCACTCAAGGTGGAAATGAGTCTCTCAATGAAGCTTGGGAGAGATTCAAGCCCATGCTTAGAAAATATAAAGGGCACAGTTTTGATGAGCTTACGTAAGTTCATATTTTCAGAAATGGTCTTCAAATGGTTCACAAAGCGTTGTTAGATGCTACCTCGGGTGGATCTTTAATGACTAAAAGTGCCGAAGAAGCTATTTCTATCATTGACAAGATGGCATTAAACGACCATCAAGGGAATCATAATCGTGGTCAATCTCAAAGGAAGGCGGGAGTGCTAGAGTTGGGTACAAATGATGCAATTCTTGCTCAGAACAAGTTGCTATCTCAACAGGTTGAATTGCTCACACAACAAATGTCGAATCTACCTCAACAAATTAAAGAGATGCATGAGTTACCGAACAAAAATGTGCAAATAGTGGTTTGTGAGCTTTGTAAAGGTGATCACCCAACCGGCTATTGTCCTCCGGTTAAAGAAGAAGTGAATTACATGAATAATCAAAATCAACAACAAGGCTATCAAAGGCAACAACAACCTTATCAACAAGGGTATCAAAATCAACAACCAAGAGGAAATTATCAAAATCAACAAGGATATCAACAAACTCGACAAAATCCTTATCAACCTCAAGGAGGGAGTTCCAAGATTTAAGAAACTCTTAACCAATTTATTCAAATGTCCATGGCTAATCAAAAGTCAAATGAAGCATTGATCAAAAATCTCAAGAGTCAAGTTGGGCAACTTGCAAAACAAATGACCGAGCAACAAGCGGGGCCTTCTTTCTCCGCCAATACTCCAAATAACCCAAAGAAGCATTGTAAAGCTATTGTTACTAGAAGTGGGAGAGAGTTGGGAGAAGGAGAAAAAATGAGAAAAATGTTGATGTAAGAATTGAGGAGGTTGTGGATAAAGAAGAAGTTGATGATGTTATAGTTGAAAATAATGATAAGGAAGAAGTTGAAAATAAGAATGAGAAGTTAGTTGAAAAAGAAAACCTTGAAAAAGAAAAGATAAAAGAAAAGAAAAGAAGAGTGAAAAAGGGGAAGGAGATAGTGAATCCAATTCTGATCGAAAACTTACCTTACCCTCATGTGCCCACAAAGAAAGACAATGAATGGCATTACGCTCGTTTTATGGACATATTCAAACAATTACAAATCAACATTCCGTTTTTCGAAGCGCAACAAATGCCGAAATATGCTAAGTTCATGAAAGATATTCTTACAAAGAAGCAAAGATATTCGGAGCCGGAAACAATTATCCTTGATGCAAGTTATAGTGCTATAATCCAAAGAACTCTACCAAGGAAAGAAGTCGATATGGGGCGTGTTACTTTGCCGGTAACCATTGGTGATGTCTATGTTGGAAATGGCTTAATTGATTTGGGCTCAAGCATAAACTTAATTCCATTGTCCATTGTGAAGAGGCTTGGGAACATTGAAATGAAGGCAATTCGGATGACGTTACAATTAGCCGATAAATCCACAACACATCCTCATGGAATGGCTCAAGATGTCTTGGTTAAAGTTGATAAGTTTTTCTTTCTGGCTGACTTTGTTGCTATTAATATGGAGGAAGACGAGGATGCTCCATTAACTCTTGGACGCCCTTTTATGAAGACCGCCCGAATGATGATTGATGTTGATGACGGTCTTATGAAAGTAAGAGTTCAAAATGAAGAAGTGAGTTTTAATCTCTTTGAAGCAGTGAAGCATTCTCAAGATAAACATGATAGTTTTCGTATTGATGCAACGGAAGAAGCCATAGTGGAAGTTTCAAAGCATGTTCATATAGTATCTCCCTTGGAAAGAGCTCTTGATGACTCATTTGAAATATTTTTCGATGAAGAAGAAAGGGCACTTGAAGAGTGTTTGAAGGAACTTGAATCTTTGAAGGAGTTACAACCATGGGAATATGAAGCGGAAGAGTTAAAGAAAGAGGTGAGTGATGAGAAGTGTCAACTTGAATTGAAGGTGTTGCCTTTTAATTTAAAATATGTGTTCCTTAATGAAGGTTGTAACAAACCGGTTATCATTAGCAACATCTTGACCGACAAAGAGGAGGACCATTTGATTCAAGTTTTAAAAAAGAATCAACTAGCTATAGGTTAGGTTATTTCCGATCTAAAGGGAATAAGTCCAGCTTATTGCATGCATAAGATTTTAATGGAAGAAGATTTCAAGTCGGTCGCTCAACCGCAACACCGCTTAAATCCTACCATGAAAGAGGTGGTTAGGAAGGAAGTGGTAAAAATGTTAGATGCCGGAATGACTTACCCTATTTCTGATAGCCCATGGGTTAGTCTGGTACAAGTGGTGCCGAAAAAAGGTGGATTGACGATTATTCGAAACGAGAAAAATGAGTTAATCCCAACAAGAACCGTGAGCGGGTGGAGAATGTGTATTGATTATCGTAGTCTAAACAAAGCTACGAGGAAAGATCATTTCCCTCTTCCGTTCATGGATCAAATGCTTGAAAGACTTTCCGGTTAACAATTCTACTATTTTTTGGATGGTTATTCGGGTTACAATCAAATAATCGTGAACCCGGAGGACCATGAAAAAATTGTTTTACATGCCCTTTTGGAATCTTTACGTATATAAGGATGTCGTTTGGGTTGTGTAATGCACCGACGACTTTTCAAAGGTGTATGCAAGCAATATTCTCAGATTTGATCGAAAAGAAAATTGAGGTTTTTATGGATGACTTCTCGGTTTTTGGGCAATCGTTTGATATTTTTTTTGAAAAACTTGGAAGCAGTTTTGGAACGGTGTGTGGAAACCAACTTGGTTCTCAATTGGGAAAAATGTAACTTCATAGTGACCGAAGGAATTGTGCTCGGCCACAAAGTTTCTTCAAAGGGACTTGAAGTCGATCAAGCCAAGGTGGATGTTATTGAGAAATTACCACCACTATTGAATGTAAAGGGTATAAGGAGCGCGGGATTTTATCGGAGGTTTATCAAGGATTTCGCAAAGATAGCAAAGCCTTTGAGAAATTTGCTCAACAAATATAAGTCCTTTGATTTTGATGAGTCTTGCATGGTCGCTTTTAATTATTTAAAATAAAGTTTGACTACCACACCTATAATCATCGCGCCCAATTGGAAAATGGATTTTGAACTCATGTGTGACACGAGCGATTATACGGTAGGTGCGATCTTAGGTCAACGGAGAACAAAATTTTTTCATGTTATACACTACGCGAGCAAAGTCTTGAATGAAGCTCAAGTAAACTATGCAACAACCGAAAAAGAGTTGCTTGTGATAGTGTATGCATTGGAGAAATTTTGGTCTTATCTGATTGGTTCAAAGGTGGTAGTCTACACTGACCACTCGGCAATTAAATATCTGCTTACCAAGCCGGGTTCAAAACAAAGGTTAATTCGGTGGATCCTTTTGTTACAAGAGTTTGATTTGGAAATCCGTGACAAAAAATGGTCAGAAAACTTGGTAGCAGATCATTTATCTAGATTGGTCAATGTAGAGGTAACTCACCGTGAAAATGAGGTCCGTGAAGAATTTTCGGATGAAAAACTTTTTCGAGTACAAGTTAGGTCGTGGTTCGCAGATTTTGCTAACCACAAGGCAACGGGATTTATACCGGAGGACCTAACTAGGAATCAAAGACGGAAATTCCTCTCGAATGCTAATTTCTATGTTTAGGACGAGCCATACTTGTTTAAGTTAGGAGGTGACAATTTGTTGAGGAGGTGTGTCACTCTCGACGAAGCCAAAAGTATTTATGGAGGGCATTACAATGGGTTAAGAACGGCAACTAAAGTCCTCCAATCGGCCTTTTATTGGCCAACATTGTTTAAAGATGCCGACCTCCATGCAAAAAGTTGTGACACATGCCAAAGAAGTGGCGGGATTGGAAAAAGAAATGAAATGCCCTTGCAAACAATTTTGGAAGTCGAGGTGTTCGATTGTTGGGGTATCGATTTTGTCGGGCCATTCCCACTTTCTTTTTCAAACGAGTATATCTTAGTTGCGGTAGACTATGATTCCAAGTGGGTGGAAGTAATTGCGTCACTGAGGGCCGATGGAAAGACGGTGATAAAATTTTTAAAGAAAAACATATTCTCCCATTTTAGCACCCCTAGTGTGTTAATCAGTGACGGAGGTTCGCATTTTTGCAATGCACCGCTCGAAAAGGTCTTAGAGCATTACGGTGTAAAGCACAAAGTTGCAACTCCATACCACCCGCAGACCAATGGTCAGGCAGAAGTGTCTAATAGAGAGGTCAAAATAATTTTAGAGAAAACCGTGTCGAGGTCGCGGAAAGATTGGTCACAAAAATTAGATGAGGCATTGTGGGCATATCGCACCGCTTACAAAGCTCCAATCGGTCTAACTCATTTTCAAATGGTTTATGGCAAGACATGCCATTTACCCGTTGAATTGGAGCATAAGGCTATTTGGGCTTTGAAAATGTTAAATTTTGGTCCAAGTTTGGCCGGTGAAAAAAGGAAAGTTCAGTTGCATGAATTGGAAGAGATGCGAAATAACGCGTACCACTCAAGTAAGATCTATAAGGAGAAAGTGAAAGGATACCATGGCAAAAAGGTTTCTCAGAAGGAATTCCGGGTTGGCCAGATGGTACTTTTATTCAATTCCCATCTGAAATTATTTTTGGGAAAATTAGAGTCCAAATGGTATGGACCGTTTTTTGTCAAGGATGTCAAGCACTATGGTGCAATAGTCATTGAGGACTTGAAAAAGAAAGAAAGTTGGACAGTAAATGGCCAACGGTTGAAATTATATCTTGGAGGAGAAGTCGACCGAGAGAATTGCAGTATGTTTCTTGATGATCTTTGAAATCATCTTGGACCGTCGAGCTTTTCCGACGTTAAACAAGCGCTTCTTGGGAGGCACCCCAACATTGTAAGTATTTTTTTTATTTGATGTTTTGATGATTTCAGTTATTTTAGAATTGGTTTAGGAAGTGGTAGCAGATGCAGAAAAGTTTTCAAAAACCTGTCATGTTCGCTGGCAAGTTCGCTTTGCGAACCTGGGGCGAGCATTCGCTGGCCAGTTCGCATTGCGAACTCAGCGAGACAGGCATATGTTTTTCTGCTACCACCTCATTAAAAAGGGAATTATTTTGGTGTGGGCCAGACATTTGGGCCCATGACCCATCCTTTTTTCCTGAACTTTTGAAGAGGCAACCCTACTCCCTTTGTCTTTCTCACTCTTGCCTCACATTCACAAACACTCACAAGAACAATCTCTCACGTGCTCTGTTCCTCTAATTTTTCACCAAGTTTTTCCATTTACCAACAAGTTCAGGTTTGAATTTCTTTTTCTCTCCATTGTTTTCTGTTAGAACAATTGTGGTTAGGATAGTTAAGAGAACATTAGAGACAAATTACTTCTAGGTTTAGAAGTGTTTTTAATACCCTCTGTTCATAATGATTTGTTGCTGCTGCATGTTTACATTTGATCAAGAATTATGAGTAGGGTTGTGTGTTGAAACTAGTATGATGTTGTAAAGTTTAGATGCATTCATTTTTGAAATTTTTGTAGGTTCGTTGACCCGTTCGCTTTGCGAACCTCGGCGAACATTCGCCAGAACCTCGCATTGCGAATCTGGGGCGAATGTTCGCCAGGCTTCGCTTTGCGAACTTAGCTGTGAACATACCAGAATTTGGAGATTTTTTTTATGTTATCTCAGTATGGGGTTCTATTTTGCTCATATTCTAATGAACTGCTTTGTTGCTGGTTATTGTTTTTCTGGTGATTTGTGCAAATGGCTCCTAAAATCAATCCCGCAAAGAAGAGAAAGGCCAGCACTTCACGACAAGTACCGATTCAGTTTGACAGTGATCGCTTTAGAGGGGCAAAACAGGCCGCAAGATACCTAACTTTGGAAAGGCGATCCATTTTACCCGAAAAGAGATTTAACCTGAATCCGCAAGGGAGATACCATTCGATGGCTGAACTCCTAGAAGAGAAAAGTGGGGGAGACTGATAGCTCCTGTGGATAGTTACAATGCTAAAATGGTTCGAGAGTTCTATGCTAATGCCCTTCCTGATGATGGGGAGCCTTTTGGTTGGAGAACTTTCGTTGGGGGAAAAGTGGTGAGGTTTGATAGAGGAACCATTAATACCGTTCTTGAAAATCCTTTACCTTTGAGAGCAAGTCAGATCGATGACTTCCATAGAACCTTGTACCTCCACAGAGTCATTGCGGCCATTACTAAAGGCCTTTTATGAGAAGGTAAAACTGTAGAGCTCAACCCATCTGGGGTTGCCATAAGATATTATCGTGAAGATATGTGACCTTTGGCACAATTAATCTTGCTTTTGGTTGTCATAAATATTAAGCCAAAGTCATATACATCGACCATCCCTATTTACCTTGCCCATCTTGTCCACTGCATAATGACCAATGTTGAGATTGATGTAGCCCGGATCATAGCAGATGAGATAAGGGCTATTGTTGAGAGTGGTCTTGGTTCCGCTTCTAGGAAGAACACTCTTCTTGCTTTCCCTTGTCTCATTATGACTCTGTGTGTGCATGTTGGGGTTGATGTCCCCACGCGTCGACAGGTGACTATCCCGTCTGCTATCGATGACCGTTATGTGGATAAGTTTTGTAAGCCTAAGGGGACGAGGGGTGAGACTTCTGGTGCTGGTACTGATGTCGGCACAAGGGCTAACGATGGGTCTGGTAGCTCTGGGTCATAAGGTTTCTACCCGTATCAGCAGGAAATTTGCCAGTATAACTGGGATTGGATGACGGCTTCTCAGCGCGCCATGATGGACTTGCATGACTCTATGCAGGTACTTCAGCTGCAGATCCATGAACCTACCGTGGATCATAATGACAAGGGAGCAATTCCTTGCTCATGCTGGTAGGCCTGAGGCCAGACCAGTTTTCGGAGGGGGAGCAGATGCGGCTGGTCCTGGAGATGCTGATGCAGAGGAGGATGGCGATGGTGATGATGTGGAGGTTTCTGGTTCTGTATCTGGTTCAGAGTCCGAAGAGGACTGATTTTGTTGTTATGATTTTGTACTTCCTTTGCGCGTCAAAGTGAAGTTTTCTTATGTTTTATGTTATTACACTTTTTGTATCAGTTTGTAGTACCGTACTTTATCCACTTGTTGGATTATTTTGAGATATTATGATGTACTTGTACCCATTGAGGTACTAATGACTTTTGTTGGTGTTTTCACACCAAAGCACTTTTATGATATTATGATTATTATGTTGTTTTCAGTTAAATTTGTTTGGTTTCATTTTTATTTTAGTTTTTATTATTATTTCTGTTAAGAGTTGAATTCTTCAGTTAACGAATGTTCAACTCTTAAATTGTTGGTATGTTTTTTATCGGTTTATGTTGATATGCTTGTGGAAGTTTAATATTTCCATCTTTTGGTGTTGAGTTGAAAGACTTCTAGGTTGGTGATTGTGATCATCAAAGAAGATTCCTCCAAGTTGGATGGCTATGATAGTATTTTAAGCATGTATTTTTGGCAAGGTACATAGTTACATAGTTCTAGAATTTAGAATGTGTTAGAACTTTTTGTCTTTGTACAAATGAAATTGTGTTTCTTGTTACAACTTTATTGATTGCTTATGTCATTTAGGTCCAAAAACTACAAAAGTGAGAAACCTCCATGTTATACTAAATGCATAGGATTGATGATGAATTTTGTTTTATACTTTTAATTCATGCTTTATCTTGTGATTTGTGTGAGATTGTGGAAGCTTTAGAAATGATCAAGGCACTTGTTGATATTGAGCACAACCATTTCCAAACAGTGATTTACCCGTGAGTAGTGAGTATTTGTTTTCCCCTTGAGCCTAAATAGTTTAGATCTCGTTTAGTGATGAACTTTGTGTTGTACATAATTTGAAAATCAAGTTCATCATTGAATTTTTGAGAGTTTCTAAAAAAATTTCTTCTTAAACCTTGGAACTTTGTTTTATTGATTTCCTTACCTTAAAAAGCAAGGAACATTCACTTACGGTTTAGTTGAAAATAAGTTGGGGAGAAAGAAAAAGAAGATTGGTAAATTGCTCAAACTCTTTAAAAATTTCAAGAAAGCATGAAAAGAAAAAGAGAATGTGAATATGAATGTAAGAAAAAAATAGAAAAGGATGCTTGCTTGAAGGAGAAAAATAGAAACCAATAATTGTGCATGAGGAAGTTTGAGAAGGTTTGTGATAAAGGTGTAAAATTGGTGAATGAAGTTGAGATGTGTGTGAATATCTTGTATAGTGAATGTTCTTTTGCATCAGAAACTTCGATTCAATGGCCTTTAGAAATATCCCTTTGTTATTAACCCGACCAAGCTACAACCTCAAAAGCCCTTAGTGATCTTTTGCTTCCATGATTTCTTATGTGATCGATTAGATATTGTATAAATTGCTTTGTATTTGCATCATTTGTCATTTGAGCGAAATTGCCCCGCGGTTGCAAACGCGTTAATTTCCTTCAATCCTTTTTCGAAGAGGAGTGTTAGAGTGACATGAGCATGATAGTTTAGTTGTCTCTTGAAACATTATCTGAGATTTGTTTAAGAATCAAGTTCTTTTGCATTGTCAATTCTAGGAGTGTGTAATTGTTGCGTTGTTACAATTGTTGTTATTTGAGCTGTTTATCTTTTCTTGGTTGAATTAAATGCTCGAGAAAATCCTCTTGTTTTCAATGAGAGGCATACTTTGCTTGAGGACAAACAAAGAGTTAGTTGGGGAGAGTTTGTAAGATGTCAAATATGCTATATATTTTTATTTGATACTTGGCATTTTTCAAGCTTTTCTATGTGAAATTGTAGATTTTACTCATGAATTGTTGTTGTTCTTCAAACCTTGTTTATATACCTTTGGTGCTTGTAATATGTGTGCTATTGTGCAGGAAAAGGCACTAATTGATCAAGATGTAAAAGACAAAGAAATGATACAAGCTGCCAAAGAAAAGAGGAAAACATCAGCAAGTTCGCTTTGCAAACTTGCCAGTGAATGTTCGCTTTGCGAACTCTGGCGAAGTCCCCAGGGAATGGTCCCAGACTTGGACAGTAGGAAAATGAACTAAAGTTCGCTTTGCGAACTCCCAGCGAGTGTTCGCTGATTTACTTGCTTTGCGAAGGACCTGGCGAAGAACCCTTGGCTGAGGCAGTAAGAAAAGGGCCATAAGTTCGCTTTGCAAACATTTTAGCGAATGGTTCGCTTTGCGAATAAAAGTTCGCATTGCGAACTTATGCAGACAAACAAGGCTGGTTTAGCTTATCAGAAGGCACTTTAGGTGCCACTTTCTTCATTCGCTAGGTGAACAGATCATTCGCAGTGCGAATATGTCTGATTTCAAGTGTACTATAAATAGATTTTATGCATTTTCTTGGGATCATAACTTCACTTTAACACACCAAACCCTAGTTTTCTGATATTTCTTCATCTAAGAGAGATTCTTCACTTAGAGAAGCTGGATTTGCATCCGATCTCGATTCTTCGACGTGGATGCTTTTTCATCTCCTCACAAAACTTGTGAAGCAAGATACCATGAATATGTGTAGCTAAACACATCTTGTGTCAAGATTAGTGGTAGGTAATCCATCATTTTGTATGTATTGATCTTGATTGTAAGTTTGTGAACTTTGTTGATGATAAATATAGAATAAAAACTTTGTTTACATGGTTTATATTTTGTTTTAGTTCATGATCGAGAGATATTTATTAAAACTTGACCTAAGTTTCAATCCATCAATAATCATAAGGCTAGAGATAATTTTGAAAGTTGATGTTCATAAATATTGAACTTGAATGTTATCATATTGGTAGTTTGAGTGAGAGATCATCAAAGGATCAATATGATAAATCTCACAACAAGTGTTAGAGATAAACTTGTTGGGAGGATATGTGGTTATATTTATCGTTAACGAGTTCACACGCTTTATCGAGTAGATACGTACGAAACGGATTATCGGACTCTAATCTTGGCATGTTTTTACCAAACCCTAAAACCAATTTCTTTACCGTTGATTACTAAATTTTATGTAAACCATCTGATACGAAAACCAAACTCTTTGTTACTTAAAAGTTTGAAACGCTTTTGACTATAGAATGATGGCAATATACATTCAATCCCTGTGGATACGATAAAACACCCCCGAAATACTTTTCAACAATCGCCAGTGTCACCAAATTAGGGTTTTGGTCGACTAAGGCCTCCAGATGAAAATTTTCAACTAGGCATCAGCTAATACTTCAAAACATGACCCAAGAACCTCAAAGGGACCTCATGGACCCAATCATAGAGTCAAAATAGCCTCAGGGGATGCATTCATCAAAAATCACGAATTAGGGTTTCTTGACCTAATTCACCCCTAAGTTGACTTTTGGAGCAAGGCATGAGCCAAGACCTCAAGAAGTGTTTTGAAGACCTCCAATATATCATATTGATCCATTTACAAGGTTGGATTGATTCAAAGAACTTGGTTCATAAGCACTGCAAGGATTCAAATTCATCTGGACCAATTAGGGTTTCCTGATGAAAAGTCAATTGTATCTTTGAATTTTGACCAAGACATGTTCCCAAGCCTTGGGACATGATTCAAGAAACGCTATAACACGTATAGAATCCACCCTTTAGGTTTGAATTAGGTCAGGGACTTGATTTCATAGAGGATCACACAGTTTGGAATTCATCTGACAAAAAGTCAACTGTGCCTAAACTTTTTGAATTTCTTGACAAACAAGGCTTCCCTAAGTCAAAAACAATGTTAACTTATGGTTTGGATCATCATCCATCAAGAAAAATCAAGAAAAGTGAGGTTACTTGGAAAAGGGGCAGCCTTAAGAAACTTAAAATTTTCTAAATTATGGAAGAAAAGTGATTTGGTACCAACTTTGCAAGGTCATAACTTCTAAACCACAAGGCCTTTTTCTTCCATCCAAAGCTCAAATGAAACCTCTCATTACATGCTTCAAAATTGTCAACTACATCAGGTTCAAAATCCTCATGAATTTTGAGTTATAGATTGATCAAAATCACAAAAACATGAAAATGGACACTTTTTCCAACACCTAGAGAAAATTTTGGACATAATCTGTCTTGAATTTTCACCAACTTTGAGGCCATTTTTCATTATGATCCAAGTTGATTCAAGACCAATGTTGGACATCAAAGTTGAAGTATGTTATTAGGGCTTTCCAAAAAGTACAAGAAATCATCCTAACTCCACTTGAGTAGGGAGTTACAAGCCTCGAAACATGGCCTAAAAAGCTTATTTTTCAAGACAGCATGAGAACCAAACTTATGCCACACGATTTTGCCCTTCAAATCTTGTCACTTTGCCAACTTTGTCATCTTCCAAAAACACAAAATATCTTATGACTCACTTGTTTCATGATCAAAGGGGCAAGGAATTCAACTTGGCATGTGAAAATCATCATGACGTGAAACTTGGAATTCAAATTTGGCAAGGTAACATCAATGTTATACATTGAGGTGTCATGAACCAGATCATAACACTCCAAGCCAGTCAAGATTTCAGTCCAAACTCTGAGCATTCAAACCTGCAAAGATTAATGGAGTCAAGATAAGAAGAGTTGACTTGGCACTTTTGAATTATCCAAGTCAATGGCTACAAGCTACTGCCATGATCAGCCTCCAAACACTATTGCTTCCAAAACAAACTTCCTCTACTATAAATAGAGGTCATGTGTGACTGATCAAACCACCCTAAAACATCTGAATTCATGTTTTCCTTCCAATCACTCTCAAAAAACCAGATTTTGCTTCTCCTTCAAGTCACTATCGAATTTTCAATTTGAGAGCAATTCAATCAAAACCAATCATGCCAGCACCTCACATACATCATATATGAGTGATCCATAACTTTAAAACACATATGGAACATCAGAATCACAAAGTCACCCCCCATTTGCTCAAGGTTTTTAGCCTATTTGCAGTTGAGGTGCCACAACAAGTTCCAGGCTGATTCAATCCATTCCAAGCTTCCAAACACCTTGTATTAGGTCCATTGAAGCTGTCCAGATCATTACACAACATCTGTAACACCTCCAACATAGAATTCAAATTCTTCTTGCAAGACGTAAGCCTGACACTCTCAAACTCTATAATCCATGCATCATAAATGTATTTTCAAGTTACAAACATGTTTATGCACTTATGTAGAGTGATTCCCCTCAATCAATTGCTTTGTAGCTTTCGTGTATAAGATTTCATAGTGTACTTGCAGAAATTAGGGTTCTTGAGTTCATAACTTAATTTCTCACTCCACACTTAATATAAATGCAATTAATTTATATGACTGAAATCCTTGTTCAAAAACACCCAACTTTTATGTTTACAAAAGTCATTTTCATTGAGTAATCAGAGAGATATGAGAGGTTTTACAAATTGGCTATGACGGGTGGCGCCATTTTCAAATATTTGAATTTTTGAATATTTGATATTTTTATTAAATGATTTCAAAAATTAATTTCTCTCTCATTTTTTATCATTTTTTATTGATTCTTTTTTTAAAAAGTCACAAAAATGTTAAATTATTTTATTCTACAAATAAATCACATTTATATTATTTATTTAATATAGTTTGATTTTTTGAATTTAATTTCATTTTATTTGTTTTTAAACATTTTAAAATGAAATTCTCACCTTGATTTTTCAAAACCAATTGGATTTCAAGCTTTCATGTGTTTAAACATGATTTTTTAAAATTTTTTTTTAAAGTTGACAACTTGTTTTTGAATATATTTGATATTTTGTATCATTTTATATTTAATTTCCTTTAAATATTATATTTTTTAATAAAAATTAGGGTTTCTCTTAATTTTAATTTTTCAAACACTTTTCAAATCAATTTTGGGCCTATTTGTAGAGTGTAAATCCCATCCCTTTGTAAATAATTGATTTTGAGCCTCAGTCGTTGTATAAGTCCCGACAGGATTTTAAAAATCTCGGCGCGATCGTCATTTTCAAAACAATTTTCATCTGGGCCTCTCCTTGAGTTGTAAGCCCCATATTTCTTCTTTTCAAACATTTTTTGGCCTCTAATAGAGTGCAAGACCCATCCCCTTTGTAAATACAAAAATTTTGGGCCTCAGTTATTGTATAAGTCCCTCTGTGGTTTCCAAAATCACAGTGCGATCGTCGCCTTTTCAAATAAAACTTTTGGCCCTCTCTTTGAGTATAAGCCTCATTTTATCTTTTCACAAACACTTTTTGGCCTCTATTAGAGTATAAGACCCAACTCCTTTTGTACAAAAACAATTTTTGGGCCTCTGCTGTAGTATAAGTCCCACAACGTCTTTCGGTATCGCAATGCGATCAATGTTATCAAATAAATCATCTGGGCATCTCCTTGAGCTATAAGCCCCAAACAAATATTTTTTTAACAACTTTTTTTAATTCAAATTCAAATTCAATGTGTTTTGAAAACTTTCTTCAATTTCTTGAAACCTTAAAAGAGGGAGTACAGTTGTAGTAAATACAACATATCACATTATGCTTGGGCTTCTTCTCAGAAGGTAAGTCTCCATATATGTTTCAATGCTTATTACTTATATATATATATGTTAATATAATTGTCAGTATATATATTTGTGTATATTTGCTTAGAGTTTTCCCCAGTAGTTAGGTCTAGGTTTAGATCAAACCAGCGGTTACTTTCAACATAGTCAAAACTAGTTCCCCCATAGGAAATTCCCTATACAGTCTTGCCTCTTCTTGGGCTTATACAATATGGAACAGAGAAAGGTATTATTCCCAGTGAAACTTTTCTCAAGACTGTAAAACTTAGAAATATATGTGTATACAAGAAATTCATTTCCCCGGAGAGGATTAATTCTCGGTGAAACCTCTCCTGAATTTCTTCAAACCTTAGAACTGTTCAGCAAAGAAAGGATTAATTCCCGGTGAAACCTTTCTTGAACTTTTCTTAGGCTTGGACCCACAGGCTTCCTAAAAGCATCCCCACCCTCCTCTTGGGCTTTGTACAAGGACCCACAGGCTTCCTAAAAGCATCCCCGACCTCCTCTTGGGCTTAGTACAAGGACCCCCAAGCTTCTTAGAAGTTCCTCAGCCTCCTCTATGGCTTAGTACAAGGACCCAAAGACCTCCTACAGGTATATGACAGAAATTAGTCATCTTTGCTAGTTCAATCCTCAGAAGAGTCAAAATTCTAGAGCATCAAACCATTATAGGGTTGATCTTCATCCCTTAAACCCGCAACCTCCTCTTGGGCTTCATACAAGTAGACTTGGACAGTCTCAGCCCCTATTGGGCATCATACAAAGATCATTCTCCAGCTAAGAGTCAACCTCTTCATTTAAGTAGACTTGGAAAGTCTCATCTCCTATTGGATCTCAAAGAAACCCTCAAGTTTCCTAAAAGCACGGGAAAATCCCTGATCATTATCCCAATACACTAATCTCCAGCAGAGTTAAAATCTCCATACGTTTTCAAACTCAATATTTAGGCTCCACCTTAAAAATCCCGAGACAGGGTCAATTTACCATCAATAAACCCCCAACAGTATCAGAACCTCATGGCATATAATACTCCAACTCTTCCCTGATTCCCAGAAAGAGTAAAACCTTTGGATTCCCCAACACAATTTGGACCTGATCTTGGATTTCAATAATCCTCAGCAAGAGATAGCCTCCTCTTAGGCTTCATATAAGAACTTCCCCCAGTGGAGTCAGTCAGCCTCAATCTTGGGCTTTGTACAAGACAGATAAAACCCTCCTCAGTGGAGTCAATCTCATATTCCAGTCAGCCTCAATCTTGGGCTTTGTACAAGACAGATATAAAACTCCCCTAGTAGAGTCAACCTTTTAGCTTCAACCTTGGGCTTTGATCAAGGCACACAAAAACCAACGTCCCCTCAGATGAGACCACGAGTCCACTCTGCATGAGGATATTTCCTCCATACATCACATCTCAAAACAGACAAACAAAACCTTTTTCCCAGATAATTGTTGTAAGTGGCACACTTGTTGATTCAAAATCCAAGCTGGAGTCCTTCCTTTATCCTGGCTAAAATTCATCTTTCATCTAACAGCTCTAAGTGGCAAGCCTCTGGATTATTTACATCTAAGCCAATGTCCTTCTCTTAGCATGAAAGATTCATAAGGAAAAAGTGGCATTGCTCTACACTGAGTTAAAGCTTTCCTCTTTTATGATATCACCCTTATAAAGGAAATTATGACATTATTGGATTCGCATATCCCAATTAAAGTAATTTCCCTTATAATCAATTTCTCAATAATTTGTGATGAATAGGTGAGATATCTCCCTTTAGAGATGATAATTCTCTCTCAGTCACCCTTTTAGCTTCAATCTTGGGCTTTGAACAAGACACAAATACTCCAATAGCTTCAATCTTGGGCTTTAAACAAGACACCAAACATTTTTCCTCCTATTTATGATTTCTCTGATTTCCCAGATCTCTTTATGCGAATACGTAGGCATAAGATTGCAAAATCTTAGCGAGCACACAAATTAAAAACTTTAGGTCCAGTACCTTCCCAAAAACAACGAAAATCCCGAAAATAACAAAAACATTCTCTCAACACTCCCAAAGGAGAAACTTTCCCAAACCACATCAGATAAACACCAGAGAATAACTTAAATCAACAGAGAAAAGATAAAAATTCTATGGATAACCATATATAGACTGGGTGTTAACAGCTTCCCTTTGTATAACCTGACCCCGAACCCCCAATCTCTTAGCATTTGTTAAAGAAAACATTTGCGTGCAAGGCTAGTTTTAGATAGCTTCCCTTTCCTTACCAGCTTTATAGGATAAATAAGAAATTAGATAGTAGCATCCAATTCCAACCATTGCGGTAAGGTGGTCGCGCCATCGACAAAAATCGCACGCTACAATTAGATCATTAAAAATGTTAGCTTTAATCATATCAAAGTTACACCCATTATAATAAACATGAATATGATGGATTATACATTTCATAAATGTTAACCAAAATTAACTAAAATTGGAAGTCAAACACAGTTGAAAATTCCAACAGAAAATTCTTGAGATGTCGAAATGCTAGGGTAAGAAATTTCTAGATTTGATCTTTGTTTTTTGGGAAAATTGATTATGTAATCTTTGTTTTTCTGTGTAAAGTGTGGAAAGTTGTGATCTATTTGTATGAGATGATGAACTTGGACTTAGTCAAGCTCATGGTGGGAACGGACCACAAAAAACTGCACCAAAGTACAATAATTATGAAGTGATAATGGCTTATTTGAGTGAATTTGGGAAGGACATAAGCAAGAAATTTGGGAAGGAGTTTGGAAAGGAATGTGGTGTCCAACTTAGTTCGAGGAAACATGAAAAGCCAAAGAAGAAACTTCAAACGAAGAAGAATAAAAGTCATTGTTTAACCCTTGCACTTATGGTGTCTTGGATTATGTTTGCCATTGTTTACAGATCCATGTAATATGTAATTTATAAGTTATGGTCAAATTAGATATTCTGAAGTTGTGTACTTTATGTTTTTCATTGTGTAGAAGTTCATGTATTATGGATCAATAAAAATGTCAATGTATGAATTCATGTTTATTAATGAAAATTTTGGTATTTGTTATTTCCAATTTTGAGTTAAAGTGAAATATTTAATATTTATAATAAGAAGCACTGATAGTGCACATAGACTAGTTATGTCACTATAAAATGGCACATAAACTAGCAAAGTCATTACAAAAGGGCACATAAAGTGCATATGTCATAAAGTCATTACAAAATGAAACTTCAAAGTGCATTACAGAATGAAACATAAAGTACTTAAAATGTCATAAAACCCATTGCAAAGATTTCACTAGATCTACTTAGAAGGATTCTTTTACTTGTTGCTCCTAGATTTTTTGAATTTGAGACATGTAACATGCTTAGAATTGGAACCCATTGTAGAATCTTCCTAAGTCAATGTACCTGCATCATTCTCTGTTAGAGTAATTGATTGGTCAAAATTTGAACCAGTACCTATAATATATTTCTGAAACCATTTCATCTTTAATCTTTCTAAAACCTTTTTTGTAATCTTCCCAACAGGTTTTTTTAACATTCTTAGCATGCCTATTCTTAGCAGACCTATTCTTAACATATGTCTTAGCAGGCCTATTCTTAACATATGTCTTAATATCAGATAATGTAGACATAACTTCATAACATATATCACTAAAGAAACTCTGAGGTGCTTTAGGTTGAGTTTCATTAACTTAAGTTGCATCAGGTTTAGTTGCACCAAGTTTATTTTTATGCCCTTTTGGTTTCCTCTGTAAAAAAACAAACTAGTGGTAATGTGTTGGAGAATGCATGCATAAGTTAAGTCATGTACAACATTAGACTAAGTTTAGTTGCCTTTCTTTTTAAGGCATTTGGATCTTGAGTTGTGCTCTTGCATGACAATCATTGTGTCCAAATTGATCACATTTGCTACATTTATAAGACACACTTTTTCTTCTTCTCCTAGCACCATCTTCACCATATTCCCTAATTCTAACTTTTATAGGTCTGTCAAGACCAATTTTGTACAAAAGTGGTTGAATTTTTTCAATTTCAACTTCAGGCCACATGTCCATCCCATTTACGGGACTCACAGAAAAACCATAATAAAGTGCAAATTTTTGTCTTGAATAACATTCATCAACATAGTCTTCTGGGTTTTGTTTTCTATAACTTAGAGCAACAATTGTATGCCTACATGGAATGCCAACTAATTCCCAAAAATTACAGCTACAAGATCTTGTTCCATTATCAACAATAAATTCTTTTTTGTTGAATGCATGTGTAGCCTGGAATTGTTCAACCATTGACCAAGTTGGACACCAATGACCACTATTAAATCCCCCTTATCTATTTTTTTTTCCTAGGAATAGGCATAACCCTATGTTGTCATATGTCAAGTTTTGTGAGAGATGTTCCCAATATATTCATAAAGGTACTTTCTAATCCACTCACACATGGTTAAAATATTGTTCATTAAAACATCACATTTTGGGTAAAAATTAAATGCATGCTTACACCAACATTTGGTAGGAACTCTCATCAACCATGTCCAAGCATTGAAGTCCAATTGTTTTAGTTCATTCATTTTTTGCAACCAAGCTTGGTAGTAAGTTGCTTTGGCCGCTCCCATCGTCAAATCCCTTATAAGTGAGCTACCTTTAAACTTTTTCTTAAAATTTGCATACAAGTGTCTAAGGTATAACCTATGCTCAATTCTCTCAAACATTTCATCAAACACAACCCCTAAAACTGACAATAACAAACAGTCATACATTTTGCTGAACTTAGATGAAATGAACATATATCCAGTTTCAATTAACTTAAAAAAATACATACCTTCTGCTGATCTGAGATGAAAATATATCTTTTATCTTGTCCAATATCTTCCATTAATAATTGAATAAACTACCTCCAACTTTCCTTTGTTTTAGTTTTAACAATCCCAAAAGCCAAAGGAAAATATTGGTCATTGGGGTCCCCACCCACAACTATTAGAAGTTGTTCATCATACTTTGTCTTCAAATAGCAGCCATCAACTCTAAAAAATAGTCTACAACCATGTATGAAACCCTTCTTACAACCATCAAAACAAAAGTAAAAAGATCCAAACCTTGGTTGAATCGATGGACTTGGCTTGTCAACATTGATCTTCATAGTATTCCTAATATTAACCTTTCTTAACTCAGTAACATACCTCCATAAATTTACATACTTCTTATCAACATCTCCCTCAATAATCTTCTTGGCAATCAATTTTGCCTTCCATGCTCTAGCAACAGTGATCCCCACAGAATAGCGTTATCTCATATCTTGCATAATGTCACGAATTCTAACTGTATCAGTTTCTGTTTGTATTTTATTCACTATTGCCTTGGCCATCCACTTGGAGTTTGCAGATCTATTAGACCATGTGTGGGTATCCACCAATGTCTTTATAACATAAGTGTGTTGATAGCCCACTTTAGAGCAAAGAACTAAAAAACCACATTTAGCCTTGCATTCCACCCTTACCCTATAAATCTCATTTTTCACAAAGGTAATTTCTCTACCATTTAATACTGACCACTCACGTATTGCATCTCTAAAATCAAATAGAGAATTAAATTTCATGCCCCACTTAAAATGGTGGTCCTTATTAACCTTCTCTTTCCTAAACTTTTTAAACTTAGGCCATTGACCTTTCTCATCATCAAATTCATCTGGATCTGAGTTGTCCAGTTCTTCACTACAATATTCATTATCCTCCATTCATTTTTAAACTACAAATTAATCCTGCAACTATGTCACATTCATTCAGGGTTAGGTAAAATGAAAACCATCTGTAATAGCAGGTATTCTCTCATCCTCACTATCATAAAAACCTTCAACACTCTCATCATCAATTGCTTCCATATTTGTCATTTCATTAATGAGCCTAGGTTCCCCCACTCTCAGTTTTATATCATTCACATCGTGTTCCAGATAAAGGTGGCCATCAGCTTGATTTTCACAAGCACATGCAGCAAAATCATATGCATCATCATCATTTCTTATTTGAAAGAAAAAATCATCTATTTCTACTATTTTTGTCCAAGCCTGATAGATTCCTTCTTTATAACCTCATCCCTTCACAAATTTCCTAAGTTTAGAAATTGTTCATTTCTTAATGTGCTGCCCAAAAACTAAGGTTTGAACCCCACCTCTAAGAATAATAATTGTCATTGTTCCTTATAAACTCATCTCCATAGTGAAAAATAACATAAAAGAATTGCATGTTTTGTGATAGGTATTTACATATTCAACATTACAAAGAGAGTTCGAACAGGCTTACCTTAGACATTTCTCAATGTTCTTCCCAGAAACAAAGATTTCAACTTGTCTAATGAATGTAAAAGCTTTGAAAGCTTCGTGCTTCGTCCTTCAAAGCTTCGTCTTCCAGCTTCGTTCTTCGTCTTCGTCTTCCTTCAACGTTTAATTTGGGAATGAAAACATAACCCTTCTTTTATAAGGGAGTAAACAACAACATTTCATCAATTATTGCCAACTAGACCAGCCAACTATTGCCAAGTCAATAAAAATGCCAATTAGACCACCAAACACTTGCCAAGTCATTAAAAATAAAAGATTTTGTGTGTCAGGTGACAATTGGGGGAAAACATCCAGAATCTTTACATTAAATGGGGATAAAAAAACAAATACGGAAGTAAATCGAAACTCGCTAACTTTGCAGAAATAAAGTGTATTGTTTTTTTTGTAATATGGAAAAAAGTAAATTTAACCCTAAAAGAAAATTATTTAAATATTTTGAGGTTTTATTAGTATTTTAATGTTTGAGAGAGGTGGGACCAATAAGCAACTTTGATTCAATGACTATGACTCCTCCCCTTTGATGAGCCAAACCCGGGCCTCCCACCCTAATTCATCTTCTTCACAAAAATTTATCTTTATTGACCATTGTTGTGAAGATCTTTGAGCTTGTTGAACCAAAGTAAGATTTAATAATATTAAAGGAAAAAAAGAGGCTTAAGACAACATTGGTTAAAAATTTCTTTTTTGCCTTTAATATTATTAATTCTTACTTTGGTTCAACAAGCTCAAAGATCTTCACAACAATGGTCGATAAAGATAAATTTTTGTGAAGAAGATGCATTAGGGTGGGAGGCCCGAGTTTGGTTCATCAAAGGGGAGAAGTTTTCATACTAATGTTTATTTATAGATTACTCCTCCTGCAGTTGCTATAGAGACTCCTCAGAAACCTTAAACAACCAACAATAGTTGTTACCTTTGATCCAGAACATCCATCCCATCCATTAATACCCTTAAGTAAGTTCGAGTGAATGATCTGATCTCCCAAACTCCTCCTTGTTTAAAGCGCCAAAAAGTATCTCCCAAGATCTCATCCAGAAACAGACAGGATGCCTGCTTTGATACCAATTGAAATTCTGGCATAGCAGATGTCCTAACACATGTCACGACATTGTTCTCTACACAACTTTAAAACAAGGAAAGAATAAATAAGCTAATATCCAGAATAACAGCAACATCAGCAAGATAGATGTTTGGACATTTGTTACAACATGTTAATCAAAACTGAACTGTAAATTGCAGAATGATAAACAACACAGAATATGATAACCCATATCGGTGCAAATCACCTACATCTGGGGGCATACCAAGCCAAGAAGAAGAATCCACTATCAGTAGTATATTTTTATGTAAACAACCTCTGGTTTACATTAAACAACCTCTGGTTTACCTATCACTACCCAATGGAGACTTTATCATTAGAAGTCACATCTAACTGATAAAAGAAACCCATCTCACTCCCTAAATCACAACCTGAGATTATCTAACTGTTACAATCGACATTAACTATATCATCCTACTTGAAAGACACCTCTTTCAATACAAAGTTCAGCCGAGCATTCTCGACTAACAACACAACTTGGATTTGCTTCAAAGCTTCATCCAAGAATAATACACGATTCATTACCTACAGGTTTCTGAATCTGTACAAGCATATATGTCTTCCACAGTGTATCAAACCGATACAGAGGGAGACTTACAACACAAGAAAGCCTACAACTCTCAAAACCCTAAACCCTATTTTCTACTTTACAAAAGTGTTACAATAAGGGTTCCTAAGTTTCTGTCGTTCTCTCTCTCTTTTCTGCCCTAGGACTTAGTTTTCTTTTATAGCCTTCTGCTGCCTTGGGCTTCAAATCTTCTTTCCTTGATCCACTGCAAAACTGCACCTTGAATCTCAGAACAGATTTAAAACCTGCTATATCAATCCTGATGTCGAGTCTTCATGCTGGGACATTTCATCCGACATCTTTTTTTTCTGGAAGAATTCTTCATGTTGTTCATCTTGTTCCTCATCAAGTTTTAACCAAAATTTAGTCAAACCATAGGAGCTTTCAATCTCCCCCTTTTGACAAATTTTGGCTAAAACTCCTTTTGAACAATAAACCAAGGGTGACTGAAGTTGAAAAAGGGTCAAGAAAGGAAGTTGAGACTCTTAAAGAAGCTTGAAGGGAGTCTGAAAGGGTTGATCAAAGAACGCTCCATTCAATCACACTCCCCCTCCAGATAGCTCCCCCTTACTCAGGAATCTATACTTCCTCACCTGGGTAACTTAAAACACAGGGCACGACTGTGTTCGTAACTCAGATCACAGGACACGAAGGAAAGACCCAGAACAGAAGGGAAACATGAGACTCAGTCAGAATGTTAGAATATTCTATCCAACATCCTTGCAAACCAACTACAAGGACAGACTCAACCCTTGTACTTTTCTCCCCCTTTTTAGCCAAAAATTGACAAACATGTCCAAGACAGACCCATACTCAAACTGAACAAACCCAGAAGTGGATAAACCCCATAAGAACCCAGCACAATAGAAAAGACAACCTGAGACAAGATGAAGCCAAGAACCCACTTTATATACCCGAGCGTTTTTCCTTAGGATGTAATGAGCTATTAAAAATAACGAAGGTCAATTCAATATGG
This sequence comes from Lathyrus tuberosus, assembly GCA_022829125.1. Taxonomy (NCBI): domain Eukaryota; kingdom Viridiplantae; phylum Streptophyta; class Magnoliopsida; order Fabales; family Fabaceae; genus Lathyrus; species Lathyrus tuberosus. Next base: position 13,162,023 of record JALAZF010000123.1, on the reverse strand, counting down.
TCATTAAATGAGGAATGAAACTTCCTAAAGAAAAATGTGCACCGGCCAAAGCACTTTTGAGTGTTTTCTTCTTTTAAGGAGAACTGTCCAAGGAAAGCGCATGTCTTAAGACACATATTTAACACGCTTTCTTAAAGACACACCCTCCACCGTCCAAAACAATCACCTTGGAAACAGCCGCATGTCCTAAACAATGTTCTAACACCTTGTCTGACTTTGTTTAGTTCCTCTTGTAACATCTAATGCATAGTCACAATGCCTTTCAAAGAGCCCCAAGATAAATCCTTCCAACCAGAAGAAAGAGAATAACTGACAAGATGTTAAGACTTCTCTTCAGACATCTTCCAAGTAGCAACATAGTCTCCCAAGACCTTTAATTAATTCTGCAGAGAAAAATAAATTATTCCAGACACAAGAAATGACTCTCAGGACACTCCCAAGAAGTTTGAACAACTCCAATTCAATACATTGACACCCAATGACTGAATCAACACCAACCAGTCAAGTCCATCTAGAACTAAACCAGTGGCACAATGTCATGAAATCTCGTCTGACATACCACCCTCGCCAGAGGTATTCTATTATAGACTGCTTGAAACCACAAATAATCTTGATAAACACTATACTACAGTTGCAGCAGATCTAAAACAGAAGTCCAACTCCCCCTATCAAGGATAACCAGTGCTTCTTTGCAAGAAGAACACCTTAAATGCATGGAAAACATAAGACTCATCTTCATGTCTTCAAGAGCGCACCCCCTGTTCAACACATCTGCTGAATGCATTTACTCAAATCTTGATCCACAAGAAATCCATGTACCACACTAGTACACTTAACAGACAGAAGTTTTCCCCTATCTTTCACAAAAGATGCTTCTTTAACCAGAAACACCCAAAATCACCACATGATATCCCATTAAAAATTCATGATCATATAGTGAAAGAGTACCAAGATCACATCCTTGTACCACAACCAACAAACTCTTGTATTAAGATCAAAATCACCATTGATCCCTCTCATCCAGAAACCATCCATACCCTGTACAAATCCATCTTGAATTTTACAGTCATAAATATCCTTGTTCCTTGAGATACAATCCAATTGAATCTTGAATGCTTCACATTCCTCAAAGAGACATACAGAGCCCCTTAGTTTGTTAGCTCGCCCAGATGTAATTCACACTTGAAATACATCAAATACATGCTCCAGAAATCCTCAGCTTACTTGCTTCACAAACACCAAACTGATCCACTTTTCTCTAGCATGACTTGTAGCAGAAGAAACCACCTCTCCACAAGCATTATGACCTTAACAAGAGTCAGCCTTCCAAATAAACACCCCATGATCCAAGACAGTCTTAAATTTATCATTCTCCCATATGATAAGATAGAACACTTTTGATTCAACTGGTGAATATCAGCTTCCACAATCTGAACTCCAAGTTCAGAAACTATGATGATGTTCTAACATCAATTAGGACATCCTGATTATATCACATACACCATACACTATGGTTCTTGATACAATCACCACTGGACTTACTATCTGCATAGTAATCTAGCTGAAGATCTTCGGAGAACACAACTCTACCGGCTTGATCAATAAGAACTCCAGACAACCAAAAGAGAGAAATAAACTCTCATTCATCTCCCAAAAGAAGGTAATCTTCCATAAGCAACTTAGGGCTTCTACCACAAGCTCCAACATATGAACTAAACCAAAACCTCCTTTGATTTTCAACCAACTACCCTTTTGCAGAAGAGTAATTAGTTCCAAGCACACTGCTTGAATTCACAATAAAGATCAACCAAATACCACTGTTTGGTTAGTCTCAGCTTTCTTCAGGGCTCCAGAAATTCTTCTGATCCACCAATGAAACTTAATCTTCAAGTTACATAATCTACCTACTCCACAGGAAGCCATCTTAGATACACCAAGACTCAGACATGTAACATCTACTCCTTCTTGCAACTCCCACAAACTGCATGAGATTGACCCTTTTTGAAGCATTAATTCCATTTATTTATAAGAAGATCAACTTATCTTACGATGATGTGCCACAACATCAACTAAGACCCTGAAGTTTCTGCTTGATGTCAGAACATCTGATTAGACATCCAGCTGAAGAGATCAGTCCTTCATTCTGCCACATAGAAGAACCTCCTCAATATAACAGAACAAGAGTTCCATGTTCTCATAGACTTGATTAATGATATCAAGTTAGAGTAGACATCCTTCATCCTGCTTTACACCAACCACCTCATCATCAGAGAAACCAAACATGCCAAAGCTTGATTCTTCAGAAGAGATTAGTCGCACAAGATCTTTACAAAATGAATCTCGCTTTCCTTAAGTAGAGACTTCTTCATAAAGTCAGAGATAACTGCCACTTATCCTTGACCTTCAAGATGAGCAAGATCACATGCTCATATGCACCTACATCAGAAATAAACCGACCCAAGCAGTGCTATCACCAGCACCATATTCTAGATAGGTTTCTTGTCAGGAAACTTTCTAGATATAGATCAGATGCTTCTAGTAGAAACTGGAACACACCTGCTGCACTCCAATATTCCTAGGTTAGAAATAAATTGATCCAAGAAACATGTCTTCATCTTCACTTCCATCAGCACGACATTCTAGATAAGCTTCCTGCCACAAAACTTCCTAGTTAAAATATGTGCCTTTGCAACACCATAATAAAGATAGATCTTATCACACACATGTATGGTGCCAAGATCATTAGCTACATCTCCTTTGCTCCAAAGATTCATTCCTTGAATCAACAAGATTCTGCATAATCTCTGTTGATAGAATGTTTCAACATCTGGTTGAACATCAGTTCATTATCTTGACTATATCCATTCTCCAATGAACAGATCCTTGAGCATATACAACTAGATATGTTGCCCTTCCTGATGTACCAACTTGACACCAGTAATCTTGTACTCCAAAATACAAGGATAATCAATTAAATATTTGTGAATTCCACAAATAGAAATTGATCATAAATCCTTGTCCACAAACCATACATCCTGTAAGATATATGCTCTACGAGATATCAACACAAGACAAGAATTTTTATGTCAACATCTTTCTAGTCAAACAACATGTTGAGACATCAAGTCTGTCACCCTTGACTCAACCTTCCTATGACTTTCCTTTTCTAATAGAATCCTTGCAAATCATGAATGGTGAAAATAAATTACCTCTCATTATCTCCAAGTTGAATAACATCCATCAGCACCATAGATCTTCAGAAATTCATCTTCAGCATGAGAACCAGATTATCCTTCTAAAGAGCTCTTAAACATGACCAGAGATGCCTTTATGAGTGGACTTGAGTGACAACTCAAGTATATTTGGCAACTCAAAAAAAATATTTACCAAATTCATAGATCATGAATTTGATAAACATGATCTCAACCCACCTTCTCTTCAAACCGACTTCAAGATACAAGCTGGAACCAAGTTATCGAGTACCAAGTCAACATGACAGAAATTAACCAACAACTCTCTCCATTCCATTGCTCCCGACGTTGGAACGACTAGAGCTTTCATATATGTTGATATCTTCAAAAATAGAAGCTAAAAGTTAAGATCTTCCACCATCTTTCTTCTATCACAACTCTAGAATCCCATAAATACCAGAGTTTTTCCACCAGAAACATATGCAGCAGAACCACCAAGGAACATCTTCAACATGTCCTAATAATATGTCAGAACATCTTATAAGACACCATACAGAAGAACTAGCCACTCCTCATGTAGTTGTTGTAGAGACTCCTCAGAAACCTTGAACAACCAACAACAGTTATTACCTTTGATCCATAACATCCATCCCATCCATTAATACCCTTGAGTATGTCCGAGTGAATCACCTAATCTCCCAAACTCCTCCTTGTTTAAAGCGCCAGAAAGTATCTCCCAAGATCTCATCCAGAAACAGACAGGATGCCCGCTCTAATAAGACATGATGCCTGCTCTGATACCAATTGAAATTATGGCATAGTAGAGAGCAGATGTCCTAACACATGTCACGACATTGTTCTCTGCACAACTTTAAAACAAGGATAGAATAAACAAGCTAATATCCAGAATATCAGCAACAGCAACAAGACAGATGTTTCAACATCTGTTACAACATGTTAATCAAATCTGAACTGTAAATTGCAGAATGATAAACAACATAGAATATGATAACCCAGTTCGGTGCAAATCACCTACATCATGGGGCATACCAAGCCAGGAAGAAGAATCCACTATCAGTTGTATAGTTTTATGTAAACAACCTCTGGTTTACAGTAAATAACCTCTGGTTTACAGTAAACAACCTCTGGTTTACCTATCACTACCCAATGGAGACTTTATCATTAGAAGTCACATCTAATTAATAAGAGAAACTCATCTCACTCCCTAACACACAATCTGTGATTATCTAACAGTTACAATCGACAGCAACTGTATCATCCTACTTGAAATACACCTCTTTCAATACAAAGTTCAGTCGAGCATTCTTGACTAACAACACAACTTAGATTTGCTTCAAAGCTTTATCCAAGAACAATACACGATTCATTACCTACAGGTTTCTGAATCTGTACAAGCATCTATGTCTTCCATAGTGTATCAAACTGATATAGAGGGAGACTTACAACACAAGAAAGCCTACGACTCTCAAAACTCTAAACCCTATTTTCTACTTTACAAAAGTGTTACAATAAGGGTTCCTAAGTCTCTGTCGTTCTCTCTCTTTTTTCTACCCTATGACTTGGTCTTCTTTTATAGCATTCTGCTGCCTTGGGCTTCAAATCTTCTTTCCTTGATCCACTGCAAAACCGCGCCTTGAATCTTGGAACAGATTTAAAACCTGCTATATAAGTCCAGATGTCGAGTCTCCATGCTGGAACATTTCATCTGACGTCTTTATTTTTTGGCAGAATTCTTCATGCTGTTCATCTTGTTCTTCATCAAGGTTTAACCAAAATTTAGTCAAACCACAGGAGCTTTCAGATGGAGTTCAAGAGGTGAACATTATATTAAGAATTATTATGAGATCAACTGCAAAGAGGCTGTAACGGATCATCCTATGTTATCGGGTATGGATTTCAAAGCATTTTCTACTGAATATGTGGCATGCCTAGAGAGGGATTTTTCTATGGAGTAATTGAAGGAAGCGGTGTGGAGTTGTGATTGGGACAAGACATCGGGACCTGATGGATTTTCATTGGATTTTTTCAAGAAGGGTTGGGATTTCTTGAAGGAGGAGCTTATGGCGTTTGTGCACGAGTTTTACATCTCATGTATTCTTCCTAAAGCTATTTCAGCATCCTTTATAGCTTTTTTTTCCTAAGGTTGATATTCCTCAAAGGTTGGGCGATTACCGCCCGATTTGTTTGATATCAAGTATTTACAAAATACTATCTAAGATTTTGGCTGGGAGGTCGAAACATGTTGTGGGTAAGGTCATTTCCAAGTGTCAAACAACCTTTATTCCTGGAAGGAAAATTTTTGACGGGGTGGTTATGGTAAATGAACTCAACGATATGGCTAAGAGAGAAAAGAAGGAGTGCAAGAATTTTAAGGTGCATTTTGAAAGAGCTTACGACTATGTTTCTTGGAGCTTTCTTAGATTTATGATGAATGAGTTCGGTTTTGGTTCGAGATGGAAAGTGTGGATGGAGGCCTGTTTGTTTGGTTCATCTTTTTTGGTGTTGGTTAATGGTAGTCCCATGGGGGATTTCATTGGTTCTAAGGGGATTATGCAAGGAGGTCATCTTTCTCCTTTTTTATTTGAATTGATAGGTGAAGGTCTAGCAGGGTTGGTTTCCAAGGCTAAAGTGTAGGGATTGTTCAAGGGTATCCGTTATTGGTCGCAATATGATCTTGACATTTTATAATTCGCGGATGATAAGATTTTAATAGGAGAGTGCAGTTGGCAGAATTTGTGGACGTTGAAGGCCATTTTCAGAGAATTTGAGCTTGTTTCTGGTCTGAAAGTGAATTTTAGTAAGAGTAAATTGTATAGTTTAAACATGATGGAAGTTTTCTTGGAGGAAGGGGCAGATTTCTTAAGTTGTTGTTCAGGAAGTGTTCCTTTCAAGTTTTTGGGTGTATCTGTTGGTTCTAATCCAAGGAGGGTTTCTTCTTGGAAATGTACAAATGATTTTTTGAAGTTAAGTTATCTACATGGAAAGGAAAGTTTCTATCTATTGGAGGCAGAATTACATTGTTGAATTCGACGCTCAATTGTTTGGCGATCTACATGCTTTCCTTTTATAAAGCTCCTAAGGCGGTTCTTAAGGAGATTATTTATATTCAAGCTAGATTCTTATGGCCAGGGGATAAAGACAAAAAGGGTGTTTCGTGGGCTAGTTGGGAAACAGTTTGTAAATCAAAGAATGAGGGGGCCTGGGAGTGAAGGATATATCAAAGGTCAATTTAGCTCTGCTAGCAAAATGGAAGTGGAGACTTGTAAATGATCAAGAAGCTCTTTGGAGGAATTTACTGGTGTTTTGATATGGAAATCTCATAGAGGCGGGTTTTAGTCGTTATTCCCATCAATCATTGAAGAAGGCTTCCTTTTGGTGGAGGGATGTAATATCTATTGGCAAAAAGGGCGATTAACAAACGATTTGTTTGTAGAGAAAATTCAAGAAAAAGTGGGCAGCGGGGAAAGCTTGGATTTTTGGAGGTCTAGGTGGTGTAGTTCGCAGCCTCTGAGTTTAATGTATCCTGAATTTTTCGAGCCTTATGATGGAAGGTTTGTAGCACTCAATGATTGTGGCAGATGGTTGAATGAGGTGTGGAGTTGGAATTTGACGAAGGTGACAGGCCAGGTACCGGTAGCAGACCTGCTGCTATATCAGAAAATTCTGGAGGTTGGGAGATTATTAGAGGCGGTTTTGTTGAAGAATGAGGTGGAGGATAATGTGTCTTGGAATGGAGATGCGTCGGGGATATTTTCAGTAAGTTTTTGCTATAAGGGGGTGAGTTCTGATCAATTCGTTAACATTGTCTGTCAAAAAGTTCTGGTTCAATTCCAAAGACTATGGAAGACAAATGTCCAATTCATAATTCATATTTTCGGGTGGCGTCTTTTTTATAATAGGTTGCCTTCCAAGAAGGAGTTAAATAAAAGGGGGATTATTTTAAATCAAGTGGATTTATCTTGTGTTTCCTGCTTTTCTTTAGAGGAAGATATATTTCTTACTGTTTGTGTGTGTCCTTTTGCTTCTCAAGTTTGGGAGGTTATTTGTAGTTGGTTGGAATTGGATAGTATTGTGGAAAGTTCTGTATCAGGGCATGCCGACAGATTTTATTCTTTAATGCAAGGTAAAGCTCATTCAAACAAAAAGATGTTGATTTGGTTGGCTACTTGTTGTTGTTTATGCCTTCGTAGAAATAACATTATTTTTAAGGGGATGAGTTTGTGCGTAGCGGAAACGTGTTATCGGATTAAAGTTATGTATTGGAACTGGGTAGTGTTAGGATTGAAGAGTAAGAAAGTGATATTTTTTTTATAATTAGTGGAGAAATCCAATTGAATATTTGAAGATACAATGATGTTGTAATATCTATTGAGCACTTTTTGTGCTCCTTTTCAATCTATTGTTGTTGGAAAAAAAAAAGAATTTCAAATTTCTTTCACAAAGAAAATATACAAGTAATTAAAAAATTCCACTCACTTTTCCTTCTCATATGATTAAAATGAAACTCATTTGCCTATTGAATTAAACATATCTTTTGGAATATTTAAGGGAGATAACAAGGATTACCATTTGGATAGTGTAGGGTGTATAAGAAACAATGAAGCTGCTAAAAGCAACTAGAAGGAGGAATATATCAGGCTCATAATTAAATCATTTGGGCCAGGCTCATAAGTAAATTATATGGACATTGCTCATGGAATTATTATTACTTTTATGTCTTTGTTAAATATTATTAGGAAATATGGTAAATATTCGAAGAAATATTAGATTTTTTGAAAAATCCGATAGTTTTTCGAAATTTTGATAGTTTATTACGAGGATCAATTCTTTCAGTGTTTTGAATGTATTGTGATTTTTTTTCTAAACTGGATGCTTCATGTTTTGTTTCAAATATTATTTTTTTTCCTTCAAAGTTTGTTTCATGTTTTTTTTTTTTAAATTATGCGTTTAAATACTTATTATGAGTATAAATTATTTTCAAGTTTTTAAGTTTTTGTTGACATTGATAATCTCTTACAAATTTTGTTTTGTCTTTAATGTAGGCTTAAAATACTGGCTGGAATTGTTAGCTCACTTGCAAGACTCTACAGCAACTTGAGAATACATACATTTCATATACACTTTATGAACAATTGAAAATGGATGACAAATAAAAAGAAATATTACAAATTTATAATATTGATTAGTAACTGAAAATGGGTACCAAATGAAAAGAAATATAACAATATTGAATAGTATTTTAATATGTTTAAATATTATTGATGAAGGATAATATTAGTTTAATAATTTTCAATTATTTTTAATTTATAGATGCTAAAAAATATTTAAATTTTCTCGTGAACAAAAATTGTGAGAGGCTTTTATGAGCTTTTCAATAAAAGTAATTTTCAATAAAAGTAATTGATGATTGATAATAATTGATTATGACATTTTAAATTTTCAATATTTGTTTGAGCATTGTTTGAAAATATGATAAACTTAATAAATTATTCAAATCCAACCCAATAATCCGTGATCCGTTTAGACCCAGCCCGATAAAATTGATATAAAAAATAGGTGGAAATGGGGAAAATTTTACCCCATACCCCTACATTTATCCCCATACCCCTACAAATTTTCAAAAATTCCAATTTTATCCTTTTATTTTTTATTTATTTTTTTTTTTACGTTTTACCGTGCAGTCAGATGAGTCCAAAAGTAATTTTTGTCGGTATTCGACGAGAACCGGAGAACCCAGGGTAAGGATTTCCGGAATGTTTTTTTTTCAAACCGGAAAACATAAAATAAAGAAATCCGGTTACTATTTTTTCATGAACCGGATAACACAACATTAAGTTATCCGGTTTGCTTTTTGTAGGCCATGATATTAACCGGATAACTTGTCTCCAAGATATTCGGTTGGTATATTTTTCAACACCAGATTTCTTGTTGTCAAGTTATCCGGTTTGGGTTATTTGTCAACCGAATAACTTGGTCCATAGTTATCCGGTTCGTTATTTATTTATTTATTTAAGTTTGTTTAGGAGACATGGACATTCCTTTGATGATATGCGACAAAGACCAGACAGGTGTAGATACAACGGAAATATTCTCGACCACAGAAAAATTTTCTACAAGAGAAGAGGCGACTAGGTGGATTAAGGAGGTTAGACTGAGGAATAGAGTCGCTGTTATAATAACCCGTTCGGACACCAATACTGGCAAGAGAGAAAGAAGTGACAAAGTTATATTTGGCTATGATAGAGGTGGAAAATACAAAGAAGGGGATAGCGAAACACAAAGTGCTACCAAAAAATGTAATTGTCCTTTCACAGTAAGATCAACACCTTCAAAAGATGGTTCTGGTTGGAAAATTGATGTAAAATGTGGAATTCACAACCATGGTTTACCTAATAGATTTGAAGGTCATGCGTTTATAAGTCGACTCAATGATGATGACCAACAACATATAGTTGATTTGTCAAAACGTCATGTGCCTCCAAGACACATATTGTTGTCATTGAAAGAACGAGATCCGGAGAATGTGACTCGAATCACCCAAATATATAAACATAAGAGTAAGATTCAAAAAAATATCAGGGGCCCTAGAACGGAAATGCAACAGTTGTTTAAGTTGATAGAGGAATTTGATTATGTTTATTGGAGTAGGAAAAAAGATGAGTCAGAAGTTGTGAGAGATATCTTCTGGGCCCATCCAGACTCTGTGAAGTTGTTGAATATGTTTCCTATTGTGTTGATTATGGATAGTACTTACAAAACTAATAAGTATAGGCAACCTTTGTTTGAAATAGTTAGTGTGACATCAACTGAGTTAACATTTGCTGTTGCATTTGCCTATATGGAATTTACTAAACAAGGGTTATGGCCACAAGTAATTTTAACTGATAGAGATCTTGCTTTGATGAAAGCAATTAAAACAGTATTTCCTGCGACAGTTAATTTGCTTTGCCGATTTCACATAAACAAGAATGTGAAAGTGAAGTGCAAGGAGTATGTTGTGAATGATATGCGAAAATCGATAGAGGAGCTTTGGTACGAACTTGTAAAAGCTAGTGATGAGGTGGAATACCATCAAAAGTTGAAATTGCTTGAGTATGCCTATTTGGAATATGGACCTTTTCTGGATTATGTGAAAGACACATGGTTGACACCTCATAGACATAGATTTGTTGAAGCTTGGATCAATAAAGTGTTGCATTTAGGCAACATCACTACTAACAGGTAATGTGTTTGTTTTATAGCCATAGTTTGTTTATGGTAATATTACTGATACTTATACTAAACTTCTTTTATTTTTGTTAGAGTCGAATCTGCGCATTGGAAGCTGAAGCAAATGTTGGAGAACAGTTTAGGTGATATGTGCAAATGCTGAGAGGCTATGAATGACAACATCAAGGATCAAGTGGGCAATATTAGAGCTTCATTTCAGAAGAGTTTTTATGAGGTTGAGCATGCACACACTAGTCCATATTATTCGAATTTGCGTGGATCAGTATCTAGAGCTGCTTTGCGGTACATTGCTGAAGAGTGGCATAGGGTTGACATGGTGGGTACAAACACCCAGATGTGCAGGTGTTTTCGTAGAACAGTATACGGGTTACCTTGTGCCTGTGAGTTAGGGAGATACACATTGAGTGGTGAACCAATACCAATTGATGCTATTCATATCCATTGGAGGAAACTGAGTATGGAAGGTGAACAAGAGGTAGATACAGAGGATGGAGTAGAGGTGGATATAACAAATGCGATTGAAGCACTGTGGAAGAGGTTTCATTCATTAGATCTTGCAGGAAAGAGGGCACTAAAAAGCAGGGTGTGCGAAATTGCTTACCCCACTACAACAAAGATGGTACCACCACCTGAAAAAATAAAGACCAAAGAAGGAGTGAAGAGAAAAGGGAAGAAACATATTGGGTATGATGTTTATCGTGATCCTTCGTATCATGAGTATGTTGATCAAGAACACAACAATTCCCAAAAATCTTCATAGAAGCCTTGTTCACAGTTATCCCATACCTCAAAGAAAAAGCCATCTCATAGGTACATTGTACAATTTCCAGAACATATAAGACCATTTATTGATGAAATTGTTGATGTAAAGGATGATGGAAATTGTGGGTTTAGAGCTATTGCATCTTTGCATGGATATGGTGAGGAAGGGTGGTCAATGGCTCGTCGTGATTTGGATAATGAAATGAGAGGTCCCAGAAAGAGGCTATATGAGAAGTTATTTGAAACTAATTATTCAAAAGTGAGAGAATCCGTGTTGATATCATCTTTAGGTTCTCAGCCAGTAGATAAATGGATGACACTACCAGAAATGGGTTATGTGATAGCAAATCGGTATAACATCATTCTTGTCTCACTAAGTGCTCTTAGTTTAAGTTACTTCCCTATGACGACCGCACATAATCCTAATGTGTCGATTTACTGCATTGGTTTTGTAAACTCAAATCATTGGGTTCAGGTAAATATTATAGTTTTTTATATTACTTAATTCTATACGATTTACGTTTTACTTATTAACTTTCTTAACAGGTAAATATGAATGGGGGATTTCCCTTGCCACCAGTCACAACAGATTGGAGAAAACATCGGACATCAGATGCAACATCATGGATAATTGGATTTGCTGGACGTTTACAACACTGGCAGCAACTTACGCTTGTGATCCCAAAACATGTTAATTTATGATTGACGTTTAACTTCATATTATTTTTTACATTTTTATGAGTGACGTTTAACTTCATATTATTTTTTACATTTTTTATGAGTGAAGTTTAACTGCATATTATTTTTTTATATTTTTTATACATCATCAATCATAATATAATTCTAAATATTATCACATAAATATAAATCATAAGTGTGAATAATACATAAGTCTAAATAATAATACATAAGTCTGAATAATACATCAAGCATCGTCCTCACTACCATAAGTAACTGGTCTACCCTAAGGTAACGGTCCACCCTGAGCTAGACGTAGTGCTCGAAAGATCTCAACATAATCATCATCATCCTCCTCGGCCTCGTGACGAGCGAGATAGAGACGCAGCTCATGTGAAATATGTCGTAACCTCAGATCTGCCGGTCCATCATCAAACTCTGGAACTGGAACCTCACTGGCCTCCCCCCGAGGTGGTATCAAAAGAGGATAGGAAATTGTGTAGTACCAAGCCATGTATTCAGCCACTGTATCATACGGAGTATCTGCAAACTCGACATGATGTAGCACTTGCGAGACGCTCGCATGGTAAGAAACCCACTCAAAATTTATATCAAGTGTGTCAATATCAGGTGGATGACATGGGATGAATTGTCCGTATTTAAACTGGCGTAAACATCTGTCAGATAAATAAAGAACAGATGAACCATACCACTTCAGGTCACCCCTGTACAAGTAAATATCAGTAAATGGTATGGTCTGTCTCTGATCCTCAAACGGGCGTCAAACGACATCAGTAGGTGTCAATCCATCCAGCATTGCCCTAATCTCATCAACCTTCTGCGTCCCTTGCTTGTATTGCCACTTCATCGCCCTGGGAAGTGGACTACCAACACCAGCCATCTTCGAAAATCCTCTCTTCCCAACAGTTGGGAAATACTCATGAATCCAACACTGTGACACATCATGAATATCATCAATTATAGGTATTATAAATAATATAATACAAGTCTAAATGAAATTAAAATTAAGCAGTTGTACCTGTAGTAGAGAGGCATATCCACCAAGCTGTCTGCAACTATAGAACGAAGCATCTCCGAGATATCTATACAGTGTAACAAGAGCAGCAGCCCCTCAAGAGTATCTACCACATCTTTCCAAGTCCTCAAAGAGTGGTAAATACTTTTCCTCTACAAGAGTAAAGGTCTTATCTGTATAAATAGTGCAGCCTAGTAGCAACAACATATACGCCCTAGCCGCACAATCAAATCTGCTATCAGCTCGCAGACAGACAAATAACTTCTTTAGTCAATCAAGCCTATAGTAAGGACCTCTGTTTATACGAATCTCCTCAGCTGCATCCTCCAGTGAAACACCCATCAGACTAATAGCCTGGGTAATAGCATCCGAGTCAGTAAACCCTTGTGCAGGGTTACATAACTCCCCTCTAATCGGTATATGAAGGAGGCAAAAAACATCGTCCAATGTAATCGTCATCTCGCCAAAAGGCATATGGAATGACGATGTCTCGGGATGCCACCTCTCCACAAATGCAGATAACAGGTTCTAATTTATCCTCGATAAACTGGTACTTTGCAGAGAGGATAAACTAGAACCAGATACCCACCGCTCAACCGCAGGTGGGAGACTATGAGGAACCCGTCCAATTAGTTTGCTGCCATGTGCAGCAACCTTCAGCTCCTTCTTCGGAACTCTCTCCTGAAAAATAAATCGTAGAATATGTCATATACATAAATAATTAAAATTACATTTTATTCACCATAGAAAGGTTATAGATTTACTTACTTGGCCATCCCACAAATAACGAGCCACATGGTTCTGATACCTCACCAAAAGTGATGTATCAGTTGGTCCTCCATGAAATGGTGGATGCGGTGGAATGTGAGCCGCTACTGGTACAGGTGGAGGATCAGCTATCCGATCTTCATCTCGAATATACTGTACTCGAACTACCGATCCATCAGCGTATTGTCGATAAATAAGTCCATCGCGTCCTCTAAAACGAGCCACTATAAAAAAAACAAAAAAAAAAAATTAAAAATCGAAACAAAATCGGAAAACCCATCATCTAGTTTTCCGGTGAAGAAATTTAACAATCCGGATAACCGGGCATCAGGTTATCCAGTGAAGGAAATACACAAACCGGATAACACGATGCCAAGTTATCCGGGGTGTAACAACGAAAAATAATGAACCGGAAGTCATTTACTAGAGTTCTCCGGTTTGTAAATTTTTGTACTCTGGAAGTAGCTTTAGTGTGTTCTCCGGAAGTGTAAATTTGTGTACTCCGGAAGTGCCTTTAGTGTGCTCTTCGGAAGTGAAATTCTGTGCGATTTTTACCGTTCGTAAAAAGACAAAATGAGGAAAAAAGTGAAAATTTTAAAATATAGACTATTTATATGGGGGCAGTTTCGTCCAAAAAATTGATGAGTAGGGATATGGGGACAAATGTAGGGGTATGAGGTAAAATTTTCGGAAATGGGTCTTCTATTTTCAACTGCGGTTTGAGTTGGGTGGCATTTTTGGACTCGAACCCGCTCAACCCAGCCCGTTGCCACCCGTCTTGAGTCCTTATGTAAGATTTCATAGTCTCCTGCAATGGAATGTTGTCGTGTTTTAAAACATATTGCAAAAATATTTTTAGTTTTTAGTATGTCAAATAAAAAATTATTAAATTGAATAACTCGGTTGAATAAATTCATTTGTATTACAAAATTATATAATTATTAAATCAGTTAAATTGAATGACTTTGTATTTAAAAAAATCACGACATCTATAAAATAATTTCAAAAATTTTGAAATATAAAAATTTCACAAATTCATTCTTTAAACTAAAATTCGAAACATTATCATCACACAAAAAAAAATATACAAATATACAAATCCAAATAAATGAATTCTAATTGCAACATAAATCGAATAACAAAATAATTTAATAAATTTAATTTTAAGGTGAGAAAGTTGTTCCAAATAAGTTTTAAACAAATTTTATTTTTATTTTTATTTTATTTATAAAAAAATTCTCAAAATGTCGTGTTTTATCTGATGAAAAAAATCAAACATTTAACACGTTGATTTTTTAAATCCACCGGTTCGTCGGTTTTATCGGTTTGGGTCGGTTTCCAATGATTCAAAAGCTTACCTGATCGAACAATCAGATCAGACCAATAACCCTTTCGATTTCCAATTCGACGTGCCGGTCTCTGGTTGATAGTTTCTCAGCAAATGAATAGATAGTGTCGATGTAATAAAAATAAATGTAGCATCCACATGGATTGTTATCTAACATAGAGGGATGGCAAAAAAATCCGTACCCGCGAATATCCGCGGATAAAATCCATCACGGATATGAGACAGATAGTTTAATGGATATCCACGGATAAAATAAATGGATATTTAAATACATATTTGTTAATGGATATGGATACGTATTTAATGATATCTGTGCCCGCGGATATCCGTATCCGTTAGTAAATTATAAAAATCATTTAAATATTATTAATTTATTATACCTTATCTTTTCATCTTCTAAAATAAATTAATCTTCTTATATTTCTTTCTTTTTTTTAAAATTTTTTTTGAATAAAACCTTTCACATTTCATTCAAATTCGATTAGCCATTTCATATTTAAACTCTTTATTACTTCATATTTCACTTCCACAATTTCATAGTCCAACCAACTAGTGTCGTCGTTGTTCCTCAGTCAAACCAGTTTCTTCATTCTTACTCCTCTATTGTCTGCTCTTCCATCATAACTCACAATCACAATATCTTTTATTTGTTTGGTTAAAAATGAAATGTATGTATATTATGTTTGGATCTAATTATGTTTTGGTGAATAAGAATAAAATTAATGCGATGAAATTTTATTGTTAAATTAAGAGAGAATTGTATCGATGTTATGTGATAATAACTTTTTGTATTTAAAAGAAGTTAAAATATTTTTCAAAAAATAATTTTCACAAAAAGAATATTATCCATGGATATCTGTAAATGTCCGCGGATATCGTAAAACCCACGGATTACCCGTTTAACGGATATCCGCATGGATATGGGGTGGATATGAATATCATGTTTATCCAATGGGACGGATAAGGATATCATAGTATCCGTCCCCATGGATATCTATTTACATCCCTAAATTACAAAGTTATGATTGCGTGAATTTAAAAGTAAAGATTGGGGGATTTTTCGAGTTTTAATGCAAAAATTTAACTTGTTCTGAAATTCATGCGAGAAAGAGACAATGTTTTATGTGGATCAATTGTTTATCCCCTTTTGATGTTTAATGCATTATATGGATGGTAAATTCTTTATAATTTCATGTCGAACTAACAAGACAACTGTACCCAATCCCTTGGTGTACAACTCACAGACTTCTACTATAGGTCGCATATCCATATTCAACCAACGTAAGTGAAATGAGGCGTTGTTACAATACGATAATTCAAATGCCACTACTAGAGGTCTGCTATGCCTATTCAACCAACGTAAGTAGATTAATTTCTCTATGTCAAACTCATAGGTTTAAGGTCAGTGATCCTTACTCGTCTAAAATCATACAATCAGTGCGCCCACAGATAATAAACATTACGAACAAAGCAATTAAATAAAAATATGACTTCGATTATCCATATAACATCAAATTAAACGTATGATTCAATAGGTTCACAACAAGTTCATCAAACAAAACATAATCTAGAGTAATTTAGTTACTCATAGTAATATAATAAAACAACAAGCAATCATATGAAGATAGCATGTGAAGTCCTTGAAGAGTTTAGCCTCAAATGGCTTCCAGTGCTTTAAAATCGTCCTCCGGGTACCTTTTTCCGTTAATTTCAGTCAAAATACACATAACCCTTAATTATGTACTAGAAAAGCCTTTTTATAGCCAAACAATGCGTCAAAATGCGTCAAAAAACTCCAGCTTTTTAGCCCATCATGGCCACGAAGCCCAGTATCGCGCGCGTGATGCAACGTCATCGTGCCCACGATGGCATGCGAGAAATCCTTACTTGGTGATACATTCTTATAAACACTTTCTTGAACCTTACTCGGTGATGAAGCTTGAAATATATTCCATTTAGATGTCATCCTCAAATGATCAAACATGTTCATCTTCAAGAGAGTTTCCTTGATTAATAATTTGTCAAACATGATTCCACATTTTATATGATCGAATAGTCCATATCTTGCCATAAATGCAACATATTTTAATTATTTTAAACTTACTATTCATGAGATCAAAATACCATAAAGTTAAGTTGAAAAAAAAAAACATAGAGTTATATTAATAATATAATGGGCAAATGTCCATATATACTTCAAATTCAATTACAAAAGATAATGGTTTACATTCAAAATAACCCTAAAATGATACCATATTCTAAAAGTCTAAGAGGGTGTGAACACCTTCCCATTCTTGAACAAAGTTGGTATTTTGAGGTAAGCAAAATCAACCTATTCTTCCATGGAAAGAAGCTCATGCAACATATCTATGTTGATTGAATGAGCCTCCTTACACCCAATTGAAGTATTTTCAGGGGGAATAATTAAGATATGAGACAATCCTCAATTTTAGGGCATTTCTTAATACATCACCCATGTTTCTTAGACACCACGCGAAATTTCATTTTTGCCCCCAATTTTCGGATGTGCACATCCGGACGCACCGTTTTTTTTTAAATGTTGATTTGTTCCGGATGTGCAAATCAGAAAAAATTTCTGATCTGCAGATCTGGAAAGAATAAAAAAAATTCCATAAAATCATTTCCTGATCTGCAGATCCGGATAAAATCAAAAGTATTCCATAAAATCATTTACTTCTAAATATAATTAAATCCAATATAATTAAATATAATATAATTAAAATCCAATATAATTAAAATTAACATGATTTTTTTTTCTAAATGATTAATATGGTATTTACTTCTAAATATTTTTTTTTTCAATATAATTAAATCCAATATAATTAAATCCAATATAATTAAAATCCAATATAATTAAAATTAATATGATTTTTTTTTCTAAATGATTAATATGGTATTTACTTCTAAATATTTTTTTTTCAATATAATTAAATCTAATATAATTAAATCCAATATAATTAAAATCCAATATAATTAAAATTAATATGATTTTTTTCTAAATGATTAATATGATATTTACTTCTAAATAATTTTTTTAATATAATTAAATCCAATATAATTAAATCCAATATAATTAAAATCCAATATAATTAAAATTAATATGATTTTTTTAAAATGATTAATATGGTATTTACTTCTAAATTATTTTTTTCAATATAATGATTTACTTCTATATTGGATTTAATTATAATGGATTTAATTATATTTAGAAGTAAATGATTTTATGAAATAATTTTGATTTTATCCTGATCTACAGATCAGGAAATGATTTTATGGAATTTTTTTTTATTTTTTCCGGATCTGCAGATCAGGAATTTTTCCTGGTTTGTACATCCGGACAAATCAACATTTTTTAAAAAAACGGTGCGTCCGGATGTGCACATCCGGAAACTGAGGGCAAAAACAAAATTTTGCGTGGTGTCTAAGAAACATGGGTGGTGTATTAAGAAATTGCCCAATTTTATCATGTTTGTTCTTTTATGTTGGCGTTCACGTTTGAAGGAATCCATGTGAGCCTTAACTTCAAAATTATTAGTTAATAAGCTTTTTGATGTCTTTAGAACATTCTTTTAATCATCATGGAAAGTTTTTTTTTTTTTGGAAATCTTGGTATCCGATCTTGCGACCGACTAATCCAAGAGGGACCAATCCCATCGTCCAGTAGCGGGGGCCCCATTTAAAGTCGGAGCAAAGCTCCGTATGGACCGGCCCACACAAGGGTTGATTGCACCCAGTAGGATTCGAACCTGAGATCTTGAGAGGAGCACACTCTCAAGACAATCATCATGGAAAGTGATATGATAAATAGAAAGGATATGATACTTTAGGGTACTTCCAAAATGAGAAAACGTCAATGACAAAAACGTCAATTTAAAGACTATTTAAAACAATATGAAAATATACATAAGACATAAATCATGAATTCAAAGGTAAAATTTCAATTTATCTACCTCTTTCCCCTTGCATGTTAGGTCGTAATTTAAATTAGAATGAGACATGATGGGATCATGGTCATAACTCAAGTAAACCTTGAGCTCCTCTATCAATCTATCAGCTTTGTTAGGGTCTGATTGGAATAAGAGAAGTTGAGAAGAGAGATTAACAAGAGAGAGAAGTACAAGAGAGTTAGAGAATTTCTTCTGTTTGGCACATCAAAGAAATAGGTAAGAGATATTAAAATGTGTGGCACCCATGCACTTTTTGTTTCTCTCCAATTATGAAGAGAAAGTGCTGAGAAATGAATAAAGTATGCTACTATCTAGTATATTTCCATATTTAACCCTTCGTTTAACCATTTAGAGTTGCATGTTATACTAGATTTATTTATTTGTTACTGTTTTTTAGTTTTTCTGTCTGGGAGAATTCTTAAACATTGTTGATTCATAAAAAATATATAAGTTGTATTGAAAATAAACATTAGAAATAATTAATTTTTTTATAAAGAGAATAATTAATTATTTAATTTAATTTAAATAAAATAATTAAATTAATTTAATTAAAAATACACTTCTCTCTTCTCTATTTCTTCTATCTTTCTTTTAAATCAATCAATACTTCATTTCTTACCTTTTTCTCTCTTCTTACACTCTCTCTTATCTATTTCTCTCTTTACAACTTCTCTTCTAAACCAAACACACCCTTCGCCTTAGAGCACACCACAAAAATGGGAGATGACCCTTTGGAAGAGTCATTTGGGAAAGCCATATGTTTTGATAATGAATGATATAAGAAATGAGTTGTTTGAAAGATATTTTGAAAGATGATTTGAGAAAGAAGTGAATATCATAAGCCATATGTAGTGATAATAAATTTTTTAAAAATAGAAAATTCCTATAATACGCCACGTTGCAACTAAAGGTTTTATCATTACACCTAATAAATCAATATAATTACCAAATTCATTTCATCTCAAATCTAGTTTTCCGCTCGAAATGTTTCAATTCACATTTGATGTTAAAATATTCAAATAACCAAAATTCGAAATAATTCACTAGCTAAAAAATTAAAACTATACAAAATAAAGATGATCAAGTAAATAATAAGAAGGTTTAAGGCCAAATTGTTATGCATACATTTACAAACCACAAATTTGAAACAAAAACAAAAAAGAACATCAAAATGGAAGTCTAGGTTTAAAATGAACATGTATCTTTGAGACTAGAGATGCCACACTTGAGTGTAACGCGACAAAGTTTTTGAGACTAAGTTTAAGTTTTTGAGACTAAGTTTATAGGTGTGTCACAATAATGATTCAAACAAGAATATTTTTTGAATAATTTTCATGTGATCTCTGACAAATTTGTGAGGAGGATCAATCAGATCTCTCTTATTCTTCAATTTATTAACTTTTTTTTAGAGGAGCGTAATTTCATTTGTTATGCCTCACTCCACCGAATCAAGACTATATATCTTTAGGACCAGAGAGACATACTTGTTGTCCCTCTCTCCCCCGAATCAAGACTAGAGGTGCATGATTTAACTCTAGTTTGAATTTGTTGAAAAAATTATAATGTTCTTTGATCATTTGATCGATTTGCAGCTTATCATTTTGAAAGACTTGATAGCGCTAGTTCCGAAGATCAAAAACCCTCAGTCCCTATCTAATTACCGACCTATATCCTTGGTAAGTTGTTATCAGAAGGTATTATCTAAAATTCTGTCCGGTAGATTAAAGAAGGTTGTAGGATCTATTGTTTCTGCAGAACAAACAACTTTTGTCCCTAACAGGCAAATTTTTTATGGGGTTTTGGTAGTAAATGAAGTTCTGGATTATGCTAAGAGGAATAACCGTAGTTGTAAGTTCATTAAGATTGACTTTGAGCGTGCTTATGATTGTGTCTCTTGGGATTTTCTTAGAAGGGTCATGCTGCGTATGAATTTTGGTAATCGATGGATGTCTTGGATGAATTCCTTGATTTTTAGTGGAATTTCCTCGGTTCTAATCAATGGCAGTGCTACAAATGACTTAATGATTTCTAGAGGGCTTCGTCAGGGGGATCCTCTTTCCCCGTTCCTGTTCATTCTTGTGACGGAGATTTTAACCCTTCTATTTAATAAGCTGGAGGTGCAGGGTTTGTTCAAGGGTTTCAAGATGGCTGATGGAGTTTCTTTTAAGTTGGTTCAGTTTGCCGATGATACGATGGTTATAGGAGAAGCGAATTGGGACAATTTATGGAGTATTAAGGCAACTTTAAGAGCTTTTGAATTGTTATCGGGGCTTAAAATCAATTTTAGTAAGAGCAATGTCGATTGCTTAAACCAACCTCCAGGCTTTTTAGAAGCAGCTGAAGCTTTTTTAAACTGTGGTGTGGGAAACCTACCTTTCAAGTTCTTGGGTATCGTTGTTGGAGAGAGCCCTAGAAAGGCTATTGATGCGTTGTATTCGCAAGTGCACGAATCGCGTCAGAGTAATATAAAAAGTTATCGTATCCACAGAGACCAAATGTCGATCTAACGAATTTTGTTTGTTACAGTGCTTATCTAAGGCAGTTCAATTCAGGGTTTACTAATGCAGAGGAAAATAAATAAAAGTAAATGACGAGGTAATAAAATTCAGACAAAACAATAGGCTTGAATGTAATTCTCATAACCGATAATATTTCTATATTCATCAACAGAACTACTTACGGGCAATATCTTCTATTTTAAGAAAATAATTAAATTTAACAGGAACTGTCGCTTTCGCGTAGTCAGAACCAAGTTTACCCTCTAAACTAACCCCTTTATTGTCACTTATAAAAAGGCGCGCATTGCGTTAGAGTCATGGAAAACTTACTTTTAAGAAATGCAAATTCTAAACTAAACAGAAAAGTATTTTGACCTGAAATCTCTAAACTAAAGAGGTTCAAAATAAACCAGATTCTAATCCCACTAACGCGTCCGAAAATAGTCTTAAAATCTCATTTCTAAAGTGTTAAAAATCCCTACTCAACTGAGCAAAGCGCTTTCGTTGTATTTGATCAGTTGAGAACTAAACAAGTTCACAAATGGTTGGACGGCTTTCGATCTTACCCAACATTGCTTTTAAGTACAGAAAACTTGTGTTAAAGATTAAAACAGCCCTTAAGTATTTCCATTAACACATAGACGTATTACGGTGGTTATGGTCTTTACATTCTTACCTATCTAAAACTTAGCCAGCCATGGTAGTTATAACGGTCATGTTAATTCTTATCATGTATGGAATTAAGTCTTTTGAAAAGTAAAGTTTTGAAAAGTAAGGCAAGACAATAAATAAACAAAATAAAGCAAGTGCGAGAAATAAATGAAAGTAAATGCGATTAAAATAAAACCTGCTCCAAAGCGGAGTCTTTAAATCTGGTACAATGCACGGAAAATAAAATGCTGGCAGGATTACTTCTACCAAAGTGCTCCAACTTGATTACAGACACTCCAAGACTTGATTACAAACTCGATCACACACAGTGCAATAACTCCTCGATGTGAGAAGATTACTGCTTTACAAGAGTGAAATTTATGCCTAGGATGAAGTAAACTAAGATTGGATGATCCTAAAGTTCGAGTTCTACAAGTATTTATAGGAAAAGTTGGCGTGGTGTAAAGACAAAAACGACCTTGGTTTGAAAATGGGCGGGAACACAATTTGCCTGGTCGCGCCCGCGACAGGACCATCGCGCCCGCGACAAGAAGAAAGTGTCAAAGGAGAGTGTGATCGTGGGAACGTGGCAGTTGAGTTGAGGAGATCATGGGACACATTGTCGCCTACCCTGGGGCGTCCGCGACAAGAGAAGCGACAAGAGCAATTTGCTGCCAAACTAGAATTCTTGCTCCTTTTGCATCCTTTTCCGTCTGGGACCTCGATTTTATTGAAAACCTGAAAACAAAGGAAAACATAACAATAACAAAGCATAAAAATAGAAAAAAGGACTAACATGCACGCGAAATCAGAGTCGAAAATACAGTATAATTTAGTGTCATCAGCTATTGTGTGGAAGGAGGTGATTGATAGCGTTAGGTCTCGCCTCTCGTCGTGGAAAGGTAGGAACCTTTCTATTGGAGGTCGTGTTACCTTAATTAATTCGGTGTTGAATGCTCTGCCAATTTATTCTCTGTCTTTCTATAAAATGCCGAGGGCGGTGGCCAAGACTATTCAGAGCATTCAGAGCAGGTTCTTATGGGGAGGGAGGTCGGATAAGAGAGTTATCCATTGGGTCGAGTGGAATACGGTGTGTGCTTCTAAAGAAAGAGAAGGGTTGGGAGTTAAGGATCTGGATGTCTTTAATAGATCTTTGTTGATGAAATGGAGGTGGCGGATTCTGCAAGACAAACAGGCTTGTTGGTACAAGTTGTTGGAATTTAGGTATGCGAAAGGGAGCTTAACGTCTTTGGTTTTGAGCTGTGACGGGGGCAGAGGTAAAAAAACAACCTCCATCTGGTGGAGGGACTTATGCTTGGCTGGTTTCGATGAAGGTTTAGGGGAGGATTTGTTCACGAACAACCTGACTTGTAAGTTGGGATCGGGCGAAGATATTTCTATGTGGCATAGCAGTTGGTTGGATGGTGTCCCTCTTAAGCGTAATTTTCCAAAAGTTTTTTATTTTGTTAAAGCGACTTCCTCTTCTATTCAATCTGCAGGATACTGGGAAGATAATGTTTGGTTTTGGAGGATTGATATGCACCCTATACCAGTTAACGAGTTCGTGGAAAGCGAGTTGCGTGTCTTGCTCAGTTCACTGGAGTTGAATCCCCCTCAGCAGGGCCAGAAAGATTGTTTTGCGTGGCTTTCCGGCGATGTTTCAAATTCCTTTTCTGTTTCTGATTGTTACAGGTTGTTTACAGAGTTCAAAGAGCCGGAAGTGGAGATTAGGGATGAAGAGGAGGAGTTAATGCAGAAATCTCTCAAAGGGATTTAGCATTTTAAAGTTCCTTCGAAGTACCAGATTTTTTTGTGGCGGTTATTCAGGGACAGAATAGCGTCGAAGGTCCAGTTGATTCGAAGAAATGTCAAGTTGGATCAAGAAGGTAGTTTATGCGTGTTGTGCCAGGTTCATGAAGAAACTAGCTTCCATCTTATCATTTGTTGCGGTTATGCGAAGGAAGTGTGGAGGGGCATTGGATCCTGGCTTGGTTTCGAGGTGAAGGAGCAACCCTCCTGCACAGCTTCTTTGTTGGTTTTCATTGAGAAGGTTTCAAAGGTGACAAGAAAGACTAATGGCGCGGTCATTTGGATTGGGGTTGCTTGGTGCATATGGGTGAGCCGGAACAGCTACATATTTAAGAAGGAGCGGGTGCCAGTTGCGGAAACTCTGTATTTTGTTAAGTATTTATCTTGGAAATGGTTAGGGATTTCTTCTTTTAAGAGCAGCATTAGTTTTTATGATTGGTGCACTGCACCTGTAGACTGTTTAATCCGTACTTGACTGTCAGTTTTGTTTTATTTGGATTATAGCACCCTTTGTGGTATCTTAATTCCATTGCTTATTAAAAAAAAACATTTAAAATAGCGTCAACGTTTGATCACAAACTTCATTTTTTATAAATTTCTATTTTTTTATAAATTTCTATTATTTATGTGTTCTTTTATTGGTGACAAAACATCATCAACAACAATATAAATTTCTATTACCCAATGGAAAACAATATAATATAAGTAACTTAAAACTTAGAATTGAAACACACATTTTTTCTTTTTATGTAACATAACCCTAACAAAAGAACCTGGAGTGTTACATAAACAAATGATTATCAAGTACTACAAGACACAACTTTTGGTGTGGCAATGGCAGCATTAAAGTTCATCTTTAAGAGTAGAACTTTTTGTTGGGTTGGTAGATGATTTTTTTATTGGATAAGAAGCATCCATAGCTATTCCACATAGACCTTTTTTGTGAGATACGTCCCTTTGAATTCTAATGTAACCTTGTTCTCCCCATTCACTTCCCCATGAGTTCTTCACTGTCCAATATTTTGTTCTATCTTGAGTTACACCATAACCAACAATTGCTACCCCATGATTCAGATCAGTCCCACAGTGTCCAGTAAACACTCCCTGTAATTATAAGTATATTTTTCTTGACCATCAATCCCATACACCAATATTATCTATAGATTTTCAAAACTTCACATAATTGTTATATTAGAATGTTTAAATAGTTAGAGATAAATGAATAAATGAAAATGAAATCTTGATTCTCTAGTTTATGTTTATACATGGTTTTGGTTCCTTAATTTTTACATCTACAAAAATATCTGTCGAATTCCGATAATTCAACTCAGTTGATAGCTGTAGATATATAAAATCGCAGCATCCCTATTATTCGTTTTTAAAAGATAAATTTTTGATATTTAAGTTATCAAACAAATGTAAATTTGAAATTGATGTATTAGTTTGCATAATTAATTGACAAGCTACTAGTTTATTAAATAATTAATGTATTTTGGTATTGGTTCTTTAAAATCATTTAAAAAATTAAAAACCAGAGAGTTTATTTTAGGATTTAAAATCATTAATCAGCAAAAATAAGCATTTAAAGTGAACTTAAACTTAAAATTTCATTTTTTTAAAATTAATTAGACTTGAAATTTACCTCAGAATAGAACTGGAAATTATATCCCCCAGCATCAATAGCTACAGAGACAGGTTGTTTGGCAGCAGCTTTCAGCAATGCAGCTTCATTATTTTTTGGCACATTTTCATACCCATCAATTGACACTTCTGCCTTATCCTCCTACATAAAATCAAAATTGGTTAATTAATTTTATTTCTTTTAAGTAGTTTAATGGCTGAAATTCACTTTTTAAATATGAACAAGTGGGATGTAGTTTGATCAAACTCACGTCTCTGTATTTGATGTATTTGATATCTCTGCACAACTACCAACTAAATCAGTTTAACAGGACTAATTAATTGGATATTGCGTATTCTTTATTTTTCATGTTTATTATTTTCATTTTTCATTTCAATTAATAAATATAAAACATTATATATAAAATATTTTTCTTAACAATTAATCTAACCTTTTTTACATCACAAGTTCCATCTTTTGCAGCATAAGGATAATTACTTTCTGTTGTTATACCACTTTGTTTGATGAACTCAAACGCATATTCCATTAACCCACCATCGCATCCTTCATTTTCTTTAGTATCACAATCCACAAGTTCTTGCTCAGATAATGAAACTAGTTTTTGTGTCTTTATTTGGTTAATACCTTCAACCGCTACAACCGTCGAAAACGCCCAACAACTACCTATACAACAATCAAAACAAATAAAAATAAAACTTTGTTCAAAATATATTAATCATTTAATGAACTAAAAAAAATTAATAATATATAAACCAGAGAAACTATATGCATAAACTTAAACTATTTTATGTACCGCATTGGCCTTGATCTTTTATGTCTGTGACAGCGCCTTTCTTTCTCCAATCAATCGAAGAAGGAACGCCTTCCACATTCTCGTACATGAACGTTCCATTCTCGTTTGACATACCAAGAAACATTCTATGATGACTAATCTTAGAATCAGCATAGATCTTCTTAAATTCATAGTTTGTCATGTCAGCAAACTTGTTCAACTTAAGCTTATAAGGGTTATCCAATTTATTTGTATTGTGAACATGCATAACATTGGCTTTGAACACGTTGAAGCGATTATGTTTCTCATCGAGGTTTCGTGTAACTGTGTGGTGAGTTCTCCATCTTTCGTACAAATCCCATAAACTTTTCTCTGATTCTAAATCATGTTCGTTGAAATCAAAGGCGTTGGCTGCTCTGAAAATTAAAGCAAGGGATAAGGTAACAAACAAGAGCGTCTTCATTTCCACTTTGCTATGTTGTGATTGGAAAATATGAAAGGCATGGAATTCTTTATATAGAGAGCTGAAAACTTACTTGGGTTTAGGGAAACAAGTTAAAAGAATGGATAGAAAATAACTTATATTTAAAAGTTTTTTATGGGCATCAACACTTAGGGTAGGGATTAACTGCCATTATGGGCCAAAGGTATGGTGCCTTTTGGTCTTCTCTTTCTGCGCATCATTCTCAGTCTTACTCATCCCATTCTACATATTATAAAATCAACTAAATTTACCATAAGTTTGGTGCCATATCTTTATCCCAACAATTAACGTTGCATGTTCAAAATATGAGATTTTTACACGATTATCTTAATAGCTGAAATTACTTTCTTGAGAATACAATAAAATAATAATAATAATAATAATAATAATAATAATAATAATAATAATAATAATAATAATAATAATATAGTGTAACAAAAATGACAATGAATTAGTTATTGGAGAAATTTATTGGCACGAGAATAAATTTTATTAGAATAATGCGTCAAACAATTATTTGACCTAGGCCATCCAATTTAAATCATACTGTTAAGATTTCTTTGCTTTCAAAAAATTAAAATTAAGATTACTTGCGATTGATTTAATAAATATGCAATCTGATAAATGTTTGTGCAGAATGGTTTTCGTGATTTAGACTTTATTTGATATTTATCATATTCGTGCATAAATATCTCGTTAAATCAGCTCAATTGATAATTGTGCAAAGATATTAAAGTTCTCTTTGGCAAGACATTTTTTTAGTTTATAACATATAGCTTATAAATTCTTATGATAATAAATGATCTGTTTTATAACAGTTTTTTCATCACAAATTTATAATTTATTTTCTTAACTTATATCTTATTTTCCAAACACTATTTTAAATAGTGTTTTAACTTATAGCTTATAAATTACTATTTTTCCTCCACTTTTATCCTTATTATTTTGACTAAAATCCACTACTATTCTTTATAATTTATTTTCATTTAAATAAAACAATTATATATTAAATATTTTTTACGTCATTTTAATTTATCAACTAATTAAACCGTTAATTTTACCAACCACTTCAATTAGTTTATCAATTATAAGTTATCAGCCATCAACTATAAATTATAAGCTATTAGTCATCAGTTATCAGTCATAAGATATAAACTGTTCTGGACTGGGTAGGCGCTGTGCCCCCGGAGGGGCAATGCCCAATCCAATCCAGCCATTGGACAGGCCCAATAGCCTAAAACTAGTCGTTGGACACGTCCCCTTCACTCGCTAAGAAGTTCATGTGGCCAACTGTCTCCCCGAATCTCACGGAGACAGTTAGACCTGGTCAAAGGGCCACGCGCTTTGCCCTCCACTTGGCAACCCCTCATTGGTCGACCAGACGCTTTGATCGCATGGGATCTCCCCATAAATACCCCCTCATTTGAGAGGGGCAGGTATTCAATATCCAATACTTGAACCCTTGTACTTGCTTTTCTCTCTTTTGACCAAACACTTACTTTGGCATCGGAGTACCTTGCAGGTACCACCCCCTTTTTTTTCTCTCCTACAAGCATCATCACTTGTCCTACGCGAAGGCCACGACGATCTAGTTTGATCACCTCAGATCAGTGGCGTCGTCTGTGGGAAACTAGCTTCCCCGTCTTTTGATTCAAGATCCTCTTTTTTCCATCCCGGAGACCAAAGCTTTCTTCATACCTCTTTCGATCATCATGGCCTCCACCAAGAATGATGCTACCCGTCAAGAATCCATCGTCGCTGTTATCACTGACAACACCGACCACATCCTCTCCGGAGCTGATTTCCCGGAGACAGATCATCGTGACGGGAAAACCGCCTCTCCTACTCCCGATGACGTAAAACCTCGAGCACAAGCCGTTGAACGTGTTTTCGAACCTATTTCGGTTCCTCAAAACGTTGACCCCAGCACGGCTGCTCTTATAGCCTCTCTCAACAGGTGAAACCTCTTAATCTTCCAGCAAGGAGAAAAGATCAACATTCTCGAGCACATCCTCCAAGAACGCATGCCCTCGAAGAAGCCTCGCAGCCCGTCTCCATGTCCTCAGAAGCGTAGACGTGACAGGTCCAGAAGCCTCTCCCCAGTACAAGGACGGTCAAGATCAGAAGAGCCCGCATCCGAGGTAGCACGAAGACGACACCGGTCTCCCTCGCAGAAGTCAAGACGTTCCCCGGCGTCAAAAAAGACCAGGCACTCCGAGAAATACGAGCATCGTCGCTCGAACAGGCATTCTCCACGACGAAGTAGGAGCCGTGGTCATAGCCATTCCTTCTCCCGTTCCCCAAGTTCAAGCAATGACGACGATGTCCATGGCCCCCTCTCACAGGAGATCATGGACACCAGAATTCCTCGCGGGTTGGAAAAGCCCCCCGCTTTGGCAACATATGATGGAACCTCCGACCCCAGCGAGCACATAAAAAATATAGAGGCAATGCTCCACTACCACAACGTGAGTGGGGCTATAAAGTGCAGATTGTTCCCGATCATCCTTAGGAAGGGGGCTATGGCTTGGTACAAGCGCCTTCCCCGAGGGTCGGTCACATCGTAGAGGGATTTGAAGAGCCGTTTTTCCCGACATTTTACAGCTTCCCGACGACATCCCAAGTCAGAGGCCACCTTGGAAGTCATCATACAGGGCAAAAACGAATCCCTGCGGGGCATACATCGAGCGGTTTAACAAAGAAGCCGTGGAGGTCCGTACTACGGACCATATGAAAAAGTATCTCCTCGAGAAAGGCCTGAAACCAAAAAGTGAGTTTCACAAAGCCTTCGGGATCGAGACTCCTCGAACGTTGACAGAACTTCTCCTGAAAGCTAAGCGTATATACAGTACGAGGAGAAGGAGGCCGCCTATCATGCCCGAGACACGAGAGATCGAGACAGCACCCGGGCATCAAAAAAAGACGAGCCAGAGACATTCCGGCAAGGAAAAGAAAAGCGACGAGACGATCGTCCTCGAGAAGGTAAAGGGTCTGCTGGCCGATTCATAGAGTATACCCTGCTCACAGCTCCTCGCGAGCACATTCTCTCTGAATGCATCAATGCTGAATTCAAGCAGGGGGCGTCAGATTCCCCAAACCGACGACGTCCAAAGGCAACATCGACAAGAGTAAGTATTGTCGCTTCCACCGCAGCCACGACCACACAACCGAGGACTGCGTGCACCTTAAAGACGTAATAGAGATCCTCATCAAAGAGGGTCATTCTCCCGACGAGAGGCCCCAGATTCAAAAAAGGAGGCAGAATCGTCTCAATCCAGTCCTCCCCCGCAGGTCGCAATGTCCATTACGCGGCCAGAGGACTTCGTCATTCCAGATTACCTCAAGGAGCCTTCCCCGATATCCGCCCACAACACTTGGGAGGCATTCCCTGCAACCATGGTTATCTCATGCGGGGGGTACAATGAGCTGACAGTAGGATCTGTCAAGAGAAAGTTCGAGCAGCTTATAAATTGCAGTCCTGACTGGTTGTCTACGCTTGAGAGAATCAAGGGGCGCTCCCAACCGATCATATTCTACCGCGAGGAGCTGCCCGGGGGCTCTCCGAATTCTCATATTCCTCTACTCATCAGGGCCAAATTAGCAAACACCTATGTCAGAAGGATCCTAGTCGATCAGAGCAGTTTGGTGGACATTGTGTACACTGGCTTGTTCCGTGCCCTTAAGCTAGACCAGAAGAACCTCTCACCGTAAGTGGGATCCGATTTGCAGGGGTTCAACAGAGCCACGGCCAGACCCTGGGGGTACGTGGAGCTGCCGGTCACATTCGGGGAAGATGAGGCATCCAGGTCAATCAGGACCCAGTTCTTGGTGATCGATTTCCCGTCGCTATATCAATGCATTTTGGGGAGACCAACCCTCGCAGAACTGGTTGTTGTTCCTTCAACCATCCACCTCAAGTTGAAATATTATACCGAGAAGGGTCACGTCGCAACTTTACACGGGGACAAAGAAGTTGCCTGCAGATGCTTCGAAGCAGCGACCAGGGGACAAAACCAGATTGGAGCAGCACCTAAAGCAGCCAAACGGGCAAGGGATGAAGATCGTCCAACCGAAGATGGCCAACCAGACAAGAAGCCTGCACTCCCCGTGCATACTATCGACCTGAACAACTGAATTTCAGAGGACGGCAAGGAAGATAACGGCGAGGGTGCGCAAAAGGGGACGACCAACTCCCCCACATCAGCCCTCATTTGACCAGTTCCAGACGGAGAGTTCGAAGTCATCACCTTCAGCAACAATCCCAACAGAGGAGTAAAGATAGGTGTTAGACTGCCCGACGAGGTCAAGCTACAGCTGAAGAAGTGCCTGGACAACAACGTTGACCTGTTTGCTTGGAGTGCAGCAGATATACCCGGCTTGGACCCTGAGATCGTGTGCCACCACTTGACCGTTGATCCAGCTGCCCGCGTTGTTGCGCAACGAAGAAGAAAGCAATCCGACGAGAAGGTACAGGCTGCCGAAAAACTTGTACAAGACCTCTTAGAGGCAAAATTCATTTCGGAGGCCAGGTATACAACCTGGCTGTCCAACATTGTACTTGTGAAAAAACATAGTGGAAAATGGCGCATGTGCATTGACTACACCGATCCCAACTGGGCTTGCCCGAAAGATGCTTATCCTTTACCGAGCATAGATAAACTCGTAGATAACTCCGCAGGTTTCAAACTCTTGTCCTTTATGGACGCCTATTCGGGATACAATTAAATCCCTTGGCTGAAGAGGACAAGAGATATACCGCATTCATGACCTCCTCGGGGAACTATTACTACAACGTAATGCCCTTCGGTCTGAAAAACGCTGGGGCCACGTACCAGCGCATGATGAACAAAGTATTCCGATCAGAAATCGGGGACATGCTCGAAGTTTACATGGAAGATATGATCGTAAAGTCCCAAGAGGAATCCGATCATACGACTCACCTGCAAAAGGTTTTCGACCAGGCCAGGAAATGTAAAATGTGCTTTAACCCAGAAAAATGTACCTTTGGTGTATGGGCAGGGAAGTTCCTCGGATTCTATCTCACCGAAAGGGGAATAGAAGCAAACCCAGATAAATGCCGAGCACTCGCAGAGTTCCCCATGCCCAGGTCGAAGAAGTCCATACAATCCCTAAACGGGATGCTCGCTTTCCTTTCTCGTTTCGTGGCCAAATCCGCTCAGCACACCCTGCCCTTCTTTAAACTCCCCAGGAAAGAGACCAGTTTCGAATGGACAGACGAATGCGAGCAAGCCCTGGCCAACCTTAAGTGGGCTCTGTCCGAGCCACCTGTACTTTCTCGACCAAAATGTGGGGAAACTCTATACTTATACCTCTCTGTTGCTAGCGAAGCCATTAGTGTTGCTCTCATCCGCGAAACAACGGATGGGCAGAAGCCTATCTATTTCATCAACAAGGCCTTACAAGGGCCAGAAGTCAGATACACATAGATAGAGAAAGTCGCCCTTGCTCTCATCACCGCCGCGAGGAGGCTTAGACACTACTTCCTGGTCCACACCGTAGTTGTCCGTACGGACCAGCCCATCAGGCAGTTGCTATGCCGACCAGATATGGCGGGCAGGATGCTTAAATGGTCCCTGGAGTTGTCAGAATTTGACATTCATTACTAGGGCAGAAAGGCCCTCAAGGCACAAGTTCTGGCCGACTTCGTGGCAGAAATGACGCTGCTACTGTCCCCGTCATGTGGAGCACATAAATGGACCGTTTACGTAGATGGGGCATCCAGCCCCTCAGGTAGCGGAGCAGGTATCATCCTCGAAAATGAGGAAGGAATACTAATCGAAGTATCGCTGGTCCTGTCCTTCCTTACATCCAACAACCAAGCCAAGTATGAAGCCTTCCTCGCGGGACTACGGCTGGTCATGGACGTGGGCACCAAGGAGGTAAAAATCTACACTGATTCCCAGCTCGTAGCGTCACAAGCACGGGGAGAATTTCAAGCAAAGAACGAACAGCTGGCCGAATACCTGGTGCTGGTAAAGGAAAGACTTACAAAGTTCGATGCGTGGGAAGTCCAGCACATCCCCCGCGAACGAAACACGCTAGCAGACATCTTGTCCAAACTGGCTAGCACCAGAAAGAAAGGCGGAAATAAGTCCGTCATACAATAGATACTCGCCCGACCTAGCATCGAGAAACCATCACAGCTGCTCGACGTTAACATCATCGGGGACACTCATTGCTGGATGACTCCCGTATACAACTACCTCACCAAAGAGGAGCTTCCCGAGGACAGTAAAGAAGCTAACATAACTAAACGACGAGCCTATTTGTATGTACTGGTTGAAGACAAACTCTACCGAAGAGGATTCTCCAACCCCCTCTTGAAATGAGTTGAGGAGAGTAAGGTCCCCGAAATTCTACAAGAAATCTATGAGGGCATCAACGCGCAACACTTGGGGGGAAGATCCTTGGCATGAAAAGCCTTGTGAGCAGGATATTACTGGCCAACCATGCAACACGACGCCAAGGAGCACGTCCAAAAGTGCGACCGGTGTCAGCGTCACGGGGACATGCACTTGGCACCCCCCAACGAATTAAAGACTCTATCCTCGCCATGGCCCTTCGCCTGGTGGGGTGGACATACTCGGCCCCTTTACAATGGGGTCTTATTAAAACAAATTTCTAATCGTGGTCGTCGACTCCTTTACGAAGTGGATCAAAGTCGAAGCCCTCGCCAAGATCACAACCTTCAACATACTTCGTTTCTACAAAAGAAATGTCCTCGCACGGTTTTGGGTGCCCCAGGCCCTCGTGACCGACAACGAAACTCAATTCACAGACATAAAGTTCCAAGACTTCGTCGTCGAATTAGGCACGAAGCAACACTTTACTTCGGTTGAGCATCCCCAGACCAACGGGCAAGCAGAGGCTGCGAACAAGGTGATCCTTCATGGTCTAAAGCAAAGGCTGGGCAAATC
Source organism: Lathyrus tuberosus (assembly GCA_022829125.1). Lineage (NCBI taxonomy): Eukaryota > Viridiplantae > Streptophyta > Magnoliopsida > Fabales > Fabaceae > Lathyrus > Lathyrus tuberosus. The sequence continues at coordinate 13,128,227 of JALAZF010000123.1, read as the reverse complement.
TAAGAAGAGATGAGTCGAGGAGCTACATAGTGTGCTCTGGGCCTACAGGACAACACCGCAGTCCACCACCGGGGAAACCCCTTTCCGACTAGCCTACGGAACCGAGGCGGTGATACCGGTAGAAATCAGAGAGCCTTCCAGACGAGCGGAAGCTCCCCTCGACGAGGATATGAACGACGAAGCCTTAAGAGAAGAGCTCAATCTAGTCGAAGAAATACGGTCAGGAGCAGCTCTCCGCTAGGCCTCACTGAAACAACAAATAACCTTGCGCCCCGACGCTAAGGTCATAAAGCGCAATTTCCCCGTTGGCAGCTTGGTCCTGCGCAGAAACCAGAAAGATTCGCGCGAAGGGAAGCTGGCCGCAAACTGGGAAGGACCCTACAAGGTCAAGTCCAAAACGGGCACCGGAGCATACTACTTAGAAACTTTGGACGGAGAACCATTTGCTCGACCATGGAATGCTGAAAAGCTTAAACAATACTACAATTAAGCCCAACCACGAGATCGGACTAACTGCCGACGAGATCACCCCGAACGGGGAGACGACGCGGCCACGGGATCGTGCCCCGGTGAAGCACAATCCATTTTACAACGTCGGCCAGCTTCTGCTCATGGGACGAGCAGATCATGCGCACAACGGGGATACCTCAATCAAGCTCCGTCGTTGCCACACCAATCTGGAAGGACACCCAGCTCGCGATGGGAACAGTCCAAGCCTATGAGTTTAGTACCTCAACCGAGGTCCTAGTCTCATCACTGGCAAAAACACCTTGCCCTCCTCGACGAGTTTCCCAGCCTGTCGAGCACAACAAAAACAAGTCAAGCAAATGTCCATTCAAATAAGCATACATAAATAAATGCGACAAGAAATTTCCAAACATAATGTTAATAACATCGGCTACAAGGCCGTAATAAGTCAGGGTTACATCAAAAGGGAAGCGCCCAACAAAACATTACATCAAAAGGGCACGCAGGCCCACAAAATACATGTACATTCAAAAATATCCTAGTCAAACTAAACGACCTCACTAACACCTTCCGGGGCAACCACCTCGCCGTTAACGACCACATTAAGCAGACGCATTCCCTCGGTCAGCAACTGGACGTCAGAATTGAGGGCCTTCACCTTCTCCAAAGTAGCGTTAAAACAAAACTCAGCTGCCCCTAAGTTGTCCTCCCCGAGGACACGGATCCTTTCGATCAGGTCCCTCCTCATCCTCAAGGCCCTTTCATCTTCAGTCTCATCTTCACCCGCTGCCGACGACCCCTCCAGCTCCGCCATCCTCGCCTTCAAGAGGGCATTCTCATCATTGACATTCTTCACCTCCTCCTTCATTTGGGTCACTTCTTTTTGAAGCAATATCTTGGCCTCCTGGTGACCTTGCAGCTTCTTCAGCTCATTATATATGTCGAAGTTCTCACACTCCAAGGCATTAATCCTAGACTTTGCCTCCTTGAGGTCGGAGCGATGAACGGCTTCTGCATCTCCCAGGGCCAACGCCGCTTCCAATATCCTGATCATACCTGCTACATCCTGGCAGAGGAGTTTCCTCCGCGCCTGAGGATCAGCGGACAGAATCGCTGAGGCATCAAGATCTGGGGTGACAACAGAGCTCCCCTCGTCGAACATCTGCCCCTGCTGATAGCATGCGGGCAGTACAAACTTCCCTCCAGGAGAGCTACCCGAGCAGCCTGCAGGAGAGGTCCCAATATCATCCTGCTTCCTCTTGTGGGATGAGTCAGGAGTTGGTGGTACGGTAGTCATCCCCATGGTAGGGCCAGCGTCGGACACGAACTTCTCTAACATCGCTTGCTGCTTGGCCGCTCCGGCTTTGGGAATCGAAGGCACCTTCTTCTGGACTTTGGCTGTCTGCGACCTCATCAGACGTTCCCTCATGTCGGCCATTTTTCTGCGAACACAAAAAGACAAAAGTTAGCAGATAGAAGAAACTTAGCAAATACGGGCACGAGAGCAAGTTATACCAAGAAGCTGGAAGGCCACGTCGTCGTTTTCACACTCGAGGAGGGCCTTAGTGTTAATATAACAAACTGCTCTTGCGGGCACCCCATCGTCCCCGAGCAGCTCTTTACCATCTCTGTCCACCACGAAGGCCGGAGTGAAGCTCTCCACATAGGCATGGAGCACACGGTAGGACTCCTTGTCCGCCTCGCAGAGTTGGTCGTGCTTTACCAAGAACTGATCGGTCTTGTATCTGAAGTGGGCAAACACCCACTCCAAGGGGAACTTAGATACGGGCTTTTCAACTTGTCGACCATCAATGGTCACCGTCTCGAGCGTAGATATAGACCTTTTGGCCGCTTCGGAGACAGGCTTCACAACCAGGAACCTGTCCATGAAGTGTCGAACAGACTCTGAGTACGGCCAGAAGAGCCTGCTCTGCTGTTTAAAGGACACCCAGCTTTGCTTTGAGCCCGTAGTGCTCCGCTAGAGTTGGAAGATGCAGAAGAACAGATCCACGGTCGCCCCGACATGTAAGTAGCGACACACTAGCTCGAAAGCACGTATGAACGCTAGTGCATTTGGGTGGAACTGAGCGAGGCACAACTCCAAGTGACGAAAAAGGGCCCCCTGGAAGTCGGTGAAAGGCAGCCGAAACCTAGCCTTTACGAAGGCAAACGCATACATGGGTGTCATACCCCAAATTTGACCTACCCTCTTTTTTTTTTATACCAGGCATTTGTGTTGCTTCATGACTTTTCTCTGAGTAATCATTTGGCCTTTGGCCATGATTCTCTAAGATTTAGGTGATGGAGGTCTTGTTTGGGTTCATTACGATCACAAGCTTTTGCAAGTGTGTTGAATTCAAGTGGAAACAAGAAGAGATATGTCCTCGTTATCATGGTTTGTTAGTCATGACATGATCAGTTGGCTTCCAGTTGATTTTTAAGCCATATTCCCAGAGTTTTCGGCCGTTTGAGTCGAGGGTGTGGATTATTTTGCAACCATGTTGGAGATGTTTTAAGCCATGTGGGAATGATTATTTTTGCATAATTGGAGTAGGTTTCAAAATGCAATTGGAAGTCATGGTCAGAATTGGAAAAGTGTCTAAAACTATATTTAAGTTTGTTTAAATTCCAAGTTGTTTGAAGCCAGGCTCATTTGGTCCCTAAGCCATAATTTAATTTGTTGCAAGTTTACTGCAGCGTTTGGATTTCTTTCAAGTCACGAGAACTGTTTTTGTTTTGACATGAGGATGTGACTAAATAAATGTCCTTTCAAGTTATGAGGTCAATAAGGCAGTATATGCTGAGATAATTGTTAAGCGTGACTTGATCCATGTGGCCATGCCTAAGGACAACATCCATAATCTTATTTGGAAATACAAGCCATGAGAGAAGTGCTTGTTGCTAGGATCATATACAAATCATTCTTCAGATACAAAGCAGAGGATTTTATTTAGATAATAAGCCTTTATTGCAAAAATTAAACATTATCACAAAGAAAGTGTCAAGTTAATATGTTGTATCACAGTTGGAGGTATTTGTGTAAGCCATAAAGACCTCAATTCCACTTTTTCTTAACAGTGGCTATAATTAGTGTACATGATGAGTAGCAATCAAAGGCAACATGCTGAGTAATTAAGTAACAGTTTCAACAGGCACCTACGCTACTCCAAAACTCACCATTCCTATTCCTAAGTCTACATAGGCAGTAACAGTGCAAGTTAAAACCATTGGTTCAAAACCACCAAATTACAAAGAAAAACACAATACCAGTGACAAAGGCTCAAGAATATATACTACAACGCATGGACCAAAACTTAGAGATTCTTCAGGGTTGCTTCCAAGACAGAATCATGAGCATCTTTCCAAATTCTTCAAAATATCCAACAAGTCAATTCATGTCAAGATTTTCTCAAGACTCCATCAGATTCCAAACAGCCATAATTGCGCCAATCCAAGTTGCCTCATCCAAGCCTTCGTATGATGCCAAACCATGACAAGTTTCTCCAAAAGTGGTACATGAAAATGAACATGGATGGTTAGAGGTGCATATAAGAACAATGCACCAAAAGTTCATTTGCACAAAATTTCAAATGTTACTACAAGCTGCTATAAGAGAAATTCAAAGGAGAAGAAATTCACAAGTTGGATCTACAACAAGTAGTATGTTGGTTCTAAGGCCAATTTTGCTAAAGTCTTACCAAGGTGCTTCTTCCAAGTCTTCATCAATTCAAGAAGCTTTCAACTCCTCCTTTTTTGTGCCAAGCTACCTAATGCCTCCTCCAAATGTATTTTTTATCCAAGTTGCTCCATAAAATGTATACATGTAAAGAAAATGAACAAGAAATTAAATGAGCAGACAAGGTACAATTCAAGGCATATGAGTTGACATACAAGGGTACAGAATTACAAGAAATATGGCAAATTCACAATCCAACAACAACATGAAAATTCAAAGTTCAAGTGCAGAAGTTCATGCTAACATACATAAGCACTCATTCACATTTTCAGTCAGTCACGACATACATAAAGCATAGAGGGCAGTATGGCATAAGCAATTCGTCACAGTTGCTGTCAAATTCACACACAATGTAACATTTCATCCAAAAAAATAAGGCAAAAGAGCAAGGCAAATTCAGGTGGGACCATGTGTTATTTGTCTCACTACATACAAAATGAATTCTTCCACTATAGGGGTCGTACAAGGACATGTTCTGCAGGGTCATACAAAGACATGTTCCACCCAAGCAATTCCTCACCACCACTCACCAACGGATTTCTCATTCACATCCCATTCAAAAACCTAATTCTGAGCCTATAAAAGCACTACTATTTATCAGAAAAGAAAAGAAAAGAAAACAGCTGAAAAAACCCTAAATCACTATCCACAGTAGAAACCCTCACCCTCTCACTAAAGCTCGTTTTCTTCAAAAACCTAATCAGAGTTTCACACTGAAACTCTGATATAGGTGAGCTTGACCCCCATTTTTCATACAATCGCTAGCAAAAACACTACAGTAACAGCATCAGAGGAGAAGAGGAGACGAGCTGAAGAAGAGGGAATCATGAGCGATACCTAAAGGTGATTCGGATACTCCAAGAGGGGATCTTCAAGAGGTTGTATTTCTGAACTCTTTATTTCTTCAAGTTTGAACTCCGTTTGCTTGTTGTATTTGAGTAGATTAGTTGCCTTGACATGCTTTGTTTTGAGTGATTTTCCGTTTTTCTTAAACTATCGTTTAGATTTGGGAAAACCCCGATTTGTTTGATTGGTTAGTTTTTTAGAAGAAACTGGGTCCAGATTCGTGTAGAGGAGAGAAAAATAGTTAGGGTTTGTGTTGAGTGTTTGGGGTTTGGTGGTGGTGTCGTCGGAGAAGACGGTGGCGGCCGCCGCGCGCCGCCGCTTCTCCGGCCCATTTTTTAGGTTTTCGGCGAGGTTGGATTATAGAGAGAAAGATAAGTTGAGAGGAAAAAGACGAACGAGAGAGAGAGAGAGAAAAGATTTGAGATTTGGAATTCTCACTCTCTCATTTTGGTTTGTAACTGACGGTTGGTGGGAGGTTGGGTGTCCTCACCCACCGGTGACAAGTGTCACCGATTTTCACTTTGGTTTGGATTCCACGCGCTCCTTTCCTTTTGGCCACACAATGTTCTTTTGTTTAGGGCCTTTGGATCAAGAGTCAAAGATCTGACTCTGAACGATCAATGTTCTAGATCTGTTTCCAGGTCAATGTTAACCTGAGGGTCTACGGTAGATCCCCTTAACAGCGTGGGCTTCTAGTCATGGGCCTGGGGTAATTTCTTAACTGCACCCCCCAATTTACTGATGTTGTTTTTGGCCCATTGGTTCTTTCTTTTAATTATTTCTTTTTATAAAAAAACCAAAAAAAACACTTTTGATTTTTAATTAATCTTTATTCAGAAAAATCTGTAAAATCTATTATTGTATTAACTTTTATTAATTTTATTAAAATTATTTATTTAATATTAACTAATTATTTTTAATAATTAGTTTTATTAAATATTTGATTTTTATTTAATTAATTTTCCTTAATCCAAAAATACTTTTTCATTAGTTCATAATCCTTTTCATTAATCAATTACTAATTAATTTTATTAAACCACTTTATTTAATACTAATTAACTTTAATAGTTAATTTTATTAAATATTTTAGTTTAATTTGATTAATTACTTGAATTTTCACCATTTTCTCTAAAATTCTAAAACACTTAGATATTTCCCCTCCTTTAGACTAACCTTAGGACTTTAGGTTACTAATTTGAATAACATGTTTGATTATATTTCTCTCCCAATTTTATGTGGTTTACAATCTTTGTGTGGTGTTTATACCTTTCTCATATGGATTGATATCATGCCTTGATTATATTTATGTCATTCATCATATGCTTGTCCAAACTTTTTCAAACTAATACCTTGACTTAATGTCAAGCCCTTTTCAAATACCTTGTAAGTCGATTGTTTTCACGATCGCAATCAACCTCACATAGCCTCCTATTGGGCTTTATACAATGATACTTATTGCACATTTCACAATCTTGTTTGCATGCATATGTGTGATTGTCTTACTTTAATTGTGGCTTGATTATTCTCCCTTTGAGTAAATATATCCCTCTCCCATAAGATCAAAATCAACCATTTTCAAAAGAATAAACAAACTTGATCCAACGTCAAGCATTTTTCAAAACAAATTCAATTAACCAGCGATTCATTATCAAGCACACTTGATCCACATATCAAGTCCCATTACCCCTCTTGTAAGTCGAGTGCTTTTGCCTCGCCATCGACCTTACCTTGACCCACTAGGACCTCTTTTCCATTAGTTCAATCCTTTAACCATTCCGTACGCAAATTCAAACCTCGATCCATATCGAGCATTTTACAAATCAAACCAATACATTTAACTATACTTAAACACTATTTCTTGAAAGGTGAAAGGTGAGGGGGGTCATGTCTTTGATCTTTCTCTTTAATTGTTTGGGTGCGAGTTCTCTTACTCGTGTGTGGTTAATTGACGCCTCTAAAACACTTGTAACTCGACAACATTCAAACTCCTTTTCTAAGCACTCATTAAAACACGTAATCCATATCCAAACACCGTTTTCATAAAAGGTGAAGTGAGGGTGGTCGAGTCTTTGGCCCTTCTCCTCAATTGTTTGGGTGCAAGTTCTCTTACTCATGTGTGAACAATTGTCACCTCTAATACAACTAAAACTCTCCTTTCTCGCCTTGTGGGATCGAAGCCCTAAAACACATACAAATAAAATCCTCTTTTCTTAATCAAACTCTTTAACACACTTAGTCATATATTTAAACAACTTCCTAAAAGGTGATGTGAGGGTGGTCGAGTCTTCGATCCTTCTCCTCAATTGTTTGGGTGCGAGTTCTCTTACTCGTGTGTGGACAATTGGCGCCTATATAAAAAAACACAAACCAACCAACCGTAGTCCCACGAACTACGAATGCTCTAACTTTCCCATTGCACGAGGGAATACATAGGCACAAGGTTCTAATCCTTGCCGAGCACCCTAATAAAAAAACCACCCATCTTCCCCTTAGAAGCAAATCCTTTAGAAGATAACAAACAAACGTAGCTAACTTTCTCACGAGTCGAATCAAGAGGTTCCCATTGAGTACACCGGACGTAGAGGGTGCTAATACCTTCCCTCTTGCGTAACCGACTCCCGAACCTAGAATTTGGTTGCGATGACCATTTTCTTATCCCTTTAAAGGTTTTATCGATATTTTCCTTTCCCTCTTTTTGGATAAATAAAGTTCAGTGGCGACTCTATTCGAACGTTTTTTCCGCTTCCATCGCGAGGATCATATTTTTCGAGGTACGACAGATGGCGACTCTGCTGGGGAATAGGTTGTCTTCTTGCATTGCCCTATGCTAGAGAGAGTCAAGCCTAACTTGACTCGATTCATGAGAGTTAGATCCGCTTGTTTGTTTATCTTCTCTTGTTTGTTTGCTTGTTTGTCTAATTATTTATCTACGCGCTTGCCCATGCTCATTATTATTATATCTTATTTCTGTTTCTTGTGACACTGAGGGGGTTCTCTGATCATTGGTGCTTTGTGAGATGGCTCTATACCCGATTCGAGAAAAACCCTAGGATTAGGATGGTGGTTGTGTAGTGGAGGCTTCCGTGGTCTCTTCCGCGTGATCCAAAGCAAAGACCCCGCTTGGAGTAGATTCCCATGGAAATGTTATCGTTTTGATGTTACTTCGTCACGATGATAATGTTTTCGAGCCTGAATCATTGATCCTAAGGACCTTAAACCCATTTTATCCATGGTGGTTGGTAGTGTTGACTAATGAGGTCTTCGGACTTATTGGGTTAATGCGAACGCCCCAATCAGATGAGATCCCTCGAACGTATTACTTCCTGACAATAATACTTTCGACCTCGATCTAGGATTCTGAGAACCCTACTTAGAACCCTTGTGTCGATGATTGTGTAGTGGACGCCTCCGAGGAGTCTTTCTCATGGGGAAGAAACAAAGACCTCGCCTAGACGAGATCCTTTCAAGGATATTATCGTTTGATGTTCCTTCGTCATGGCTATAATGTCTTTGAAAGATATCCATAACTCTAGGCACCTACCCGATTAGAGCCTACCTGTTAGGAGGGTTGGGAAGTCACTTGTTATCCTGGATCCTGAATCTATCTGCATTGCATTTATTTGCATACCGTTGCATTTGCATTCACTAGCATTGCATATCATCTTCCAAAACCAAAAACTCATCCACCCTTTCTCCATAACCCGCTGTTGATTTCCCGACGCACGTATTGGACTTAAGGTAGCTCTGGAAGAACTATGGAACACTTGGCGCATAATCAAGTTAAGCTGAGAAAAGACGCGAACAAAATGAAAGGAAAGATGAAGCAGACAACAGAAGTTATAACAATTATGGGGAGAAGAAAGAAAAAGCCTCAAGAAGGCACCACAACTAGGAATGTTGCTCCTGTAGTTTCTTCCACTTTACAACCTGCAGTGAATAACCAGTTGTATGTTGTTCCCTCTGGGTTTTGTCCCTAACCAATCCTTCCAAAGCCACAGAATCAGTGGTCATCATCCGTTCTATTCCAAGGGCACATGAATCTAAATCGAATAGGTCGTAAGAAGACTAAGCCTCACCCTATTCTTGACCCTATTCCTATACCATGTGGAAAACTGCTATTATACCTGATTCAGAGTTCAATGGTGGCACCCACCTCCCTCAGACCGGGTCGTACCCCTCCTCCACATGGATATGATCCAAATGCGCAGTGTGAATACCATAAAGGTTCGATAGGGCACTTTATTGAAGACTGTTGGTCATTCAAGAATAAGGTTGAAGAGCTAATTAACAACAAACGCCTGGTCTTTAAGGAAGACAACTCAGGGGTAGAGTGTGAGTATCATACTGGAACCATAGGGCATGCTGTCAAAGAATGTGAAAGCTTTCGAAACAAATTGCAAAAATTGACCAGAAAAGAAGACCCTAGCATGAATGGTTTAATCCAAAGATCTGGCAAAGAGAAAATACAAGAGTTTCGTGGACCACTCAGAATCTTGTACCACAAGGAAAAGGTCGAGCTTATGGCAGACGAGACATTTTATTTCTCTAATAATCACGTTGGAACCATGGCCCGGGATGCAACCACCTCAAGAGAAGAGTTGGAAGAGAAGGCCAAAAGGGATGTATCTTGTGAGGAAGCTTTGAAAAAGGACTTTGGAAAGCATCCCACTAATGTTAATGACGATGATGACATCAACCTTTAGGTCCCAAAAAGGCAACCAACAATGCCTAGAGCACCATACCAAATACCTTGGGCTGCTCCCGATACAAGTCAACGAGCTCATGGCCGAGGAAATCAGAATCCACGTCAGAATCAGATAAGGCCTCGCAACAACTTGGAAAGAAGGAATGCTCTTCTCGATCCAATTCCTATGTCCTACACTCACCTTCTGCCACATTTGATTTGAAACTCACTAGTGGAGGCCAAGTCTCTCAAGCTGGTGCAAGAACCATACCCTCCTGAGTACGATCCCAATGCGCATTGTGGCTATCACGCTGGATCAATAGGGCATTCAACTGAAGATTGCAAAGCTTTCCAAGCCAAGGTGCAACGCTTGATTGACAAGAAGTGCATATCCTTTCAAGAAGGGAATTTGGTTGTGCGTATCAGCATTTCGCCCAAATGAGTTTGAAGATTCCAAGAGGCATCTTCTCAAGCCGGTGGTTCAGATAGGAAGACATCCTTAGAGCTGGCAATCCTTGGACTTTTTTATCATTTACATTTGTACTTTCTTTAAGTTAAATGCTACTTGTTTTTGAACATTGTTGTTTTGAATGGTAATATTAATGAAGTGGTCATGCATTTTCTGAGTTAATCACGTTGCGTTCGCTCATTTTTCTTCACTTATATCAAAAAACAAAAATCATATATATACCTCTCTTCCGTTTTATTTACCAAATTGTTGTTTAGCAAAGATTTGAGGGAGGACGACGAAAACGAAGTACCCATAATTGCTGACGATATGCTTTCGAATGGAATCCTGCCAAGGATGTACAGGCATTGTTTCAAATTCCCAAACACTGGAGAGATAAGGAGTTCGTCCCTAGTTAACCACTTCGAGCCTAGAAGTAGGAGTTTCCTTCGAATTTAAAAACCCTTATGCTTAACCTGGGAAAGGGTAGTGTTCAGTTAACCTGATTACACACTTAAATCTCCGCACAAAAGCTATGCCGATCGTTCTTCAATAAGACCCATGACTTGGCAGTCACAAGCCTTACTCAAAACAAAAAAAAAACAAAAAAAAAACAAAAAGCCTGCTAAGTCGAACACCTTAAAAGGAGACTTAGGCAAAAATCAAGGCAATCCCGATGGACTCGAAAAGCGAAATCAATCCATAGAGATCAAAAACAATACCAAAAGAGGCTTTTGAATCCTCAACAAAAATAAAATAAGGTCCAGTGGCCACCATGTCAAGTCAAAGGGTCACTGACATCATGACAAAAGCAAAATAAGGTGACTGCCATTTCAAGCAAATCTTGAATCCTCACCTTCGCTCTTACACCATCGAACTCTCTTAGAAGACAAATGTGTGTCAATTTAACTAAACGTAGGACTAGAGATCATCACGAAGAAGGGATGGGTACAAATAAATTTGAGCCATATATCCTTTGTTTTCAATAACCGTGAACCAGACCACGTTACAACCCTCGAAAGACCTAATTGAGGCGGGGTTTATTCTGAAAGCATACTACAGCAAGGTTGCGTAAACTGACTCCTAGAGATTTGCTAATCACCTATATTAGTGTCATATTCTTGTTATATCTTTCACACCAGCAAAATTAGCAATGCGTTTGGACTAATGGTCCATCCGTCACACACTATCACATCATTCGAATAATGACTGATTTTCAAAACTTGCACTAGCATTGCATTAAAATTACCATAATTTTAAATGCAAGTCAGTACTTGGCATCAAGGAAATTCCAAGCAACAGTCAGAGGAACTTGATCGTTCAACAATACTTACCCGAATTGAGTTCACGTCATAACCCTATGGAACAGGGGCACGACATCTGATGACTATGTTGACCAATGGAATTGGTCAGGTTGAAATGAATCTCCAAGTATCGTTGGATCAAAGAGGAATGATCACTTCAATTCTCAGCCTAACTGGGGCAAACCCTTGTAATCAGTTCATCCAGTTCATCTGGGGAAAACCCCTCAAAGGCTTGATCAAGGAAAAATCACTGCAAGGTTTAGACACTGGGGCAAATCGTCTTAGATTACTTTCAAGGTGAATTCCTTCAAAGGCCCTACAGACTGGGGCAAGAAAAGTTACAAATGGGAAGTTTCCCCTTCATATTATTAAGTTCATCAAGCAGACTAGGCCAGACACTAGTAACTATTGAGTCAACAAGTGTCAAAAGCCTTGGGGTAGAGCAAAAGCACAATCAACATGCATTGGTTAAGTCGCTACGCTCAGACAGTCAACATGCATTGATCACATCGCTACGCTCATACAAAGCCAACATGATTGAGGTCCTCTCAAGAATGAATACACATCTTATCAGCAAAGGATCAAACTTGGGGCACCAAGCTCATCCACATCTATTTGCTGACCATCAGATCATCAAAATCCAAGTGTCAGGAAGTCAAACCCTCTCACCATCCCCATAAAACCCAAAGTCCTATCATTTATTGGCAACTACTCAAAAGTCCACACTCGTTGGCACCTTCAAATCTACCCTTTAAAGTCCAGTCTTTATTGGCAACCATTAAAAGTCCACCGTCGTTGGCATCCTCATAACACCAAAATAACCAAAGTCCAATTTTATTTAGCAATTCCCAAATCCAATCCCTGGTGATACCCTCGACAAGGAAACCTATCCCCAGCGCGCCCGATCATTTGCATCGTCATGTGCATAACATGCTAGCATAACATTACATAATCATATCAAGCACTATCATATCATACGTGCATTAGATTCCCCGACAGTTGCATCTTAGCATGTGTTTCAGTGCATCATACAATGCATGGCATATCCATCCCCAGTAACATAGCATAACAGGATCCAGGATCAGTTCGGAAGCATCTTGGCCAGTCCTCCTTCAAAGTTGACAGTATTCCTCTGAAAAGAGTTGATACCATGCTTGTGCTCATGGAATCCTATTCCCTAGCAAGTCGTTCTTCAGCCATGCATTTGATAATGATAATCCCCAGCAGCAGTTGATATTCTTACTCCCCAAGTAGAGGTTATCCTAGAAAGTTTGTGAGCTTTCCCCTGCAGAGCCAGCATATTTCCTCCAATTGGAATCTTGCTCAACTATTTCCACCAGCAAATTTACCATAGAGATACTGCTTTGGTATCATCGAAGAACCTTAATGGATAAGGGACTGCTTCGACGACCCAGAGAATCATCTGCCTTCAGAGATACTGGTTTGGTATCATCGAGGAACCTTAATAGATAAGGGACTGCTTCGACGACCCAGAGAATCGTCTGCCTTCAGAGATACTGCTTTGGTATCATCGAGGAAACTTAATGGATAAGGGATTGCTTCGAAGACGCAGAGAATCGTCTGCCTTTAGAGATACTGCTTTGGTATCATCGAGGAACCTTAATGGATAAGGGACTGCTTCGACGACCCAGAGAATCGTCTGCATTCAGAGATACTGCTTTGGTATCATCGAGGAACCTTAATGGATAAGGGACTGCTTCGACGACCCAGAGAATCGTCTGCCTTCATAGATACTACTTTGGTATCATCGAGGAACCTTAATAGATAAAGGACTGCTTCGACGACCCAGAGAATCATCTGCCTTCTGAGAAAATGCTTTGGTATCATCGAAGAACCTTAATGGAAAAGGGACTTCTTCGACGACCCAGAGAATCGTCTGCCCTCAGAGATACTGCTTTGGTATCATCGAGGAACCTTAATAGATAATGGACTGCTTCGACAACCCAGAGAATCGTCTGCCTTTAGAGATACTGCTTTGGTATCATCGAGGAACCGTAATAGATAAGGGACTGCTTCGATGACCCAAAGAATCGTCTGCCTTCAAAGTTACTGCTTTGGTATCATCGAGGAACCTTAATGGATAAGGGACTGCTTCGACGACCCAGAGAATCGTCTGCCTTCAGAGATACTGCTTTGGTATCATCGAGGAACCTTAATGGATAAGGGACTGCTTCGACGACCCAGAGAATCGTCTGCCTTCATAGATACTACTTTGGTATCATCGAGGAACCTTAATTGATAAAGAACTGCTTTGACGACCCAGAGAATCATCTGCCTTCTGAGAAACTACTTTGGTATAATCGAAGAACCTTAATGGATAAGGGACTGCTTCGACGACCCAGAGAATCGTCTGCCTTCAGAGATACTGCTTTGGTCTCATCGAGGAACCTTAATGGATAAGGGACTGCTTCGACGTGCCAGAGAATCGTCTGCCTTCAGAGATACTGATTTGGTATCATCGAGGAACCTTAATAGATAAGGGACTGCTTCGACGACCCAGAGAATCGTCTGCCTTTAGAGAAACTGCTTTGGTATCATCGAGGAACCTTAATGGATAAGGGACTGATTCGACGACCCAGAGAATCGTCTGCCTTTAGAGATACTGCTTTGGTATCATCGAGGAACCTTAATGGATAAGGGACTGCTTCGAAGTGCCAGAGAATCTTCTTCCTTCAGAGATACTGCTTTGGTATTATCGAGGAATCTTAATAGATAAGGGACTGCTTCGACAACCCAGAGAATCGTCTGCCTTCAGAGAAACTGCTTTGGTATCATCGAGGAACCTTAATGGATAAGGGACTGCTTCGACGACCCGGAGAATCGTCTGCCTTCAGAGATACTGTTTGGTATCATCGAGGAACCTTAATGGATAAGGGACTGCTTTGACGACCCAGAGAATCATCTACCTTCAGAGATACTGCTTTGGTCTCATCGAGGAACCTGAATGGATAAGGGACTGCTTCGACGACCTAGAGAATCGTCTGCCTTCAGAGATACTGCTTTGGTATCATCGAGGAACCTTAATAGATAAGGGACTTCTTCGACGACCTAGAGAATCGTCTGCCTTCAGAGATACTGCTTTGGTATCATCGAGGTGCCTTAATGGATAAGGGACTGCTTCGACTACCCAAAGAGGCTTTAGTTATTTTGTTCAGTTTGAACCCCGTTACCTCATTTTGTCAACTCCCACTCTATATCATTTTACATTTTGTCAGACAAATTTTGGGGTCTTCTTGTATCTAATGGTCTTCCACCCTAAAAAATGAATGTCGTGCAGCAGTTCATTATCTCGGGTTCAAGACAATTAGATAGGGGCATTTGTCATACCCCAAATTTTTCTTACCCTCTCTATTTTTTTATACCAGTCATTTGTGTTACTTCATGACTTTTCTCTGAGTAATCATTTGGCCTTTGGCCATGATTCTCTAAGATTCAGGTGATGGAGGTCTCGTTTGGGTTCATTACGATCACAAGCTTTTGCAAGTGTGTTGAATTCAAGTGGAAACAAGAAGAGATATGTCCTCGTTATCATGGTTTGTTAGTCATGACATGATCAGTTGGCTTCCAGTTGATTTTTAAGCCATATTCCCAGAGTTTTCGGCCGTTTGAGTCGAGGGTGTGGATTATTTTGCAACCATGTTGGAGATGTTTTAAGCCATGTGGGAATGATTATTTTTGCATAATTGGAGTAGGTTTCAAAATGCAATTGGAAGTCATGGTCAGAATTAGAAAAGTGTCTAAAACTATGTTTGAATTTGTTTAAATTCCAAGTTGTTTGAAGCCAGGCTCATTTGGTCCCTAAGCCATAATTTAATTTGTTGCAAGTTTACTGCAGCGTTTGGATTTCTTTCAAGTCATGAGAACTATTTTTGTTTTGACATGAGGATGTGACTAAGTAAATGTCCTTTCAAGTTATGATGTCAATAGGGCAGTATATGCTGAGATAATTGTTAAGCGTGCCTTGATCCATGTGGCCATGCCTAAGGACAACATCCACAATCTTATTTGGAAATACAAGCCATGAAAGAAGTGCTTGTTGCTAGGATCATATACAAATCATTCTTCAGATACAAAGCAGAGGATTTTATTTAGAAAATAAGCCTTTATTGCAAAAATTAAACATTATCACAAAGAAAGTGTCAAGTTAATATGTTGTATCACAGTTGGAGGTATTTGTGTAAGCCATAAAGACCTCAATTCCACTTTTTCTTAACAGTAGCTACAATTAGTGTACATGATGAGTAGAAATCAAAGGCAACATGTTGAGTAATTAAGTAACAATTTCAACAGGCACCTACGCTACTCCAAAACTCACCATTCCTATTCCTAAGTCTACATAGGCAGTAACAGTGCAAGTTAAAACCATTGGTTCAAAACCACCAAATTACAAAGAAAAACACAATACAAGTGACAAAGGCTCAAGAATATGTACTACAACGCATAGACCAAAACTTAGAGATTCTTCAGTGCTGCTTCCAAGACAGAATCATGAGCATCTTGCCAAATTCTTCAAAATATCCAACAAGTCAATTCATTTCAAGATTTTCTCAAGACTCCATCAGATTCCAAACAGCCATAATTGCGCCAATCCAAGTTGCCTCATCCAAGCCTTCGTATTATGCCAAACCATGTCAAGTTTCTCCAAAAGTGGTACATGAAAATGAACATGGTTGGTTAGAGGTGCATATAAAAACAATGCACCAAAAGTTCATTTGCACAAAATTTCAAATGTTACTACAAGCTGCTATAGAGAAATTCAAAGGAGAAGAAATTCACAAGTTGGATCTACAACAAGTAGTATGTTGGTTCTAAGGCCAATGTTGCTAAAGTCTTACCAAGGTGCTTCTTCCAAGTCTTCATCAATTCAAGAAGCTTTCAACTCCTCCCTTTTCGTGCCAAGCTACCTTATGCCTCCTCCAAATGCATTTTTTTATCCAAGTTGCTCCATAAAATGTATACATGGAAAGAAAATGAACAAGAAATTAAATGAGCAGGCAAGGTACAATTCAAGGCATATGAGTTGACATACAAGGGTACAGAATTACAAGAAATATGGCAAATTCATAATCCAACAACAACATGAAAATTCAAAGTTCAAGTGCAGAAGTTCATGCTAACATACATAAGCACTCATTCACATTTTCAGTCAGTCACGGCATACATAAAGCATAGATGGCAGTATGGCATAAGCAATTCGTCATAGTTACTGTCAAATTCACACACAATGTAACATTTCATCCAAAAAAATCAAGGCAAAAGAGCAAGGAAAATTCAGGTGGGACCATGTGTTATTTGTCTCACTATAGACAAAATGAATTCTTCCACTATAGGGGTCGTACAAGGACATGTTCTGCAGGGTCGAACAAAGACATGTTCCACCCAAGCAATTCCTCACCGCCACTCACCAACGGATTTCTCATTCACATCCCATTCAAAAACCTAATTCTGAGCCTGTAAAAGCACTATTATTCATCATCAGAAAAGAAAAGAAACGAAAACGGCTGAAAAACTCCTAAATCACTATCCACAGTTGAAACCCTCACCCTCTCACTAAAGCTCGTTTTCTTCAAAAACCTAATCAGAGTTTCACACTGAAACTCTAATATAGGTGAGCTTAACCCCCATTTTCATACAATCGCAAGCAACAACACTACAGTAACAACATCAGAGGAGAAGAGGAGATGAGCAGAAGAAGAGGGAATCAGGAGCGATACCTAAAGGTGATTCGGATACTCCAAGAGGGGATCTTCAAGAGGTTGTATTTCTGAACTCTTTATTTAATCAAGTTTGAACTCCGTTTGCTTATTGTATTTGAGTAGATTAGTTGCCTTGCCATGCTTTGTTTTGAGTGATTTTCCGTTTTTTTTAAACTAGGGTTTAGATTTGGGAAAACCCCGATTTGTTTGATTGGTTAGTTTTTTAGAAGAAACTGGGTCCGGATTCGTGTAGAGGAGAGAAAAATAGTTAGGGTTTATGTTGAGTGTTTGGGGTTTGGTGGTGGTGTCGTCGGAGAAGAGGGTGGCGGCCGCCGCTTCTCCGGCCCCTTTTTTTGGTTTCCGGGGAGGTTGAATTATAGAGAGAAAGATAAGTTGAGAGGAAAGAGACGAACGAGAGAGAGAAAAGATTTGAGATTTGGAATTCTCACTCTCTCATTTTGGTTTGTAACTGACGGTTGGTGGGAGGTTGGGTGTCCTCACCCACCGGTGACAAGTGTCAACGAATTTCACTTTGGTTTGGATTCCGCGCGCTCCTTTCCTTTTGGCCACACAGTGTTCTTTTGTTTAGGGCCTTTGGATCAAGAGTCAAAGATCTGACTCTGAATGATCAATGTTCTAGATCTGTTTCCAGGTCAATGTTGATCTCAGGGTCTACGGTAGATCCCCTTAACAGCGTAGGCTTCTAGTCATGGGCCTGGGGTAATTTCTTAACTGCACCCCCCAATTTACTGATGTTGTTTTTGGCCCATTGGTTCTTTCTTTTAATTATTTCTTTTTATAAAAAAACAAAAAAAAACACTTTTTATTTTTAATTAATCCTTTTTCAGAAAAATCTGTAAAATCTATTATTGAATTAACTTTTATTAATTTTATTAAAATTATTTATTTAATATTTACTAATTATTTTAATAATTAGTTTTATTAAATATTTTATTTTTATTTAATTAATTTTCCTAAATCCAAAAATACTTTTTCATTAGTTCCTAATTCTTTTCATTAATCAATTACTAATTAATTTTATTAAACCACTTTATTTAATACTAATTAACTTTAATAGTTAATTTTATTAAATATTTTAGTTTAATTTGATTAATTACTTGAATTTTCACCATTCTCTCTAAAATTCTAAAACACTTAGATATTTCCCCTCCTTTAGACTAACCTTAGGACTTTAGGTTACTAATTTGACTAACATGTTTGATTATATTTCTCCCCTCATTTTATGTGGTTTACAATCTTTGTGTGGTGTTTATACCTTTCTTATATGGATTGATATCATGCCTTGATTATATTTATGTCATTCATCATATGCTTGTCCAAACTTTTTCAAACTAATACCTTGACTTAATGTCAAGCCCTTTTCAAATACCTTGTAAGTCGATTGTTTTCACGATCGCAATCAACCTCACATAGCCTCCTCTTGGCCTTTATACAATGATACTTGTTGCACATTTCACAATCTTGTTTGCATGCATATGTGTGATTGTCTTACTTTAATTGTGGCTTGATTATTCTCCCTTTGAGTAAATATATCCCTCTCCCATAAGATCAAAATCAACCATTTTCAAAATAATAAACAAACTTGATTCAACGTCAAGCATTTTTCAAAACAAATTCAATTAACCACCAATTCATTATCAAGCACACTTGATCCACATATCACTACTAAAAAAATGTAATTTAGAGACGGAAATTAGTGAGGGAATTAAATCCCTCACTAATTGCGATGAATTTAGTGAGGGAAAACTGTGTACATGATTATTTAAGAATGAGTAAAAATTAGTGAAGACATTTGTGAGATAATTATTCCGTCACAAAAAATCCCTCACAAATTTGATAACCATACATTTGGTGAGGGAATTTGAGAAGAATTTTATTTCTCACTAATATTTCCCTCACAAATTCCCTCATAAATGTATTAGATGTTTTTGTGAGGGAAATATTCCCTCCCTAATATAATTTCTTATATAAAATAATTTAAGTTAAAATTTTGGTTGATAAGAATATAGCTTAAATTTTAATAAAATTATAGTAAAATATTTTTCTAAAATAAGTTATCATTCTATATTAAAATAAATTTTGATATCTCTTTACATTTTAAAACATAAATATATGTAAAGTATTTTATATTATATATAAACTTTTTAGAAATAAATAAAAATTTCATAGATTAAAATTGAAAGTAATTAACTTAAAGATGAATATAAAATAAATAAAAATAAAAATAAAAATATGATTTTATCTTGAATTACATTAGCTTCCCTCTCACTCCCACTCAAATAAATTTGATTTTCTATGAATTGGATTTTCCCTCTTTCATAAACCAATCTATTTAATAATACTTTTATAATAATACTTTTATAACTTTTAATTTTCCCTCTTCTCTCACAATTGTTCATTGTGCTCTCTCTCTCTTCCAACCCTGCTGTAACCCTCGTGTTCTCTCTAAGCGTAATACCGCCACCGCCAAGAACACCCAAAACCGTAAGCTTTTCGATTTCGTTTTCTCTCTCGATTAGAAAACTTTCATCTCTTGGAGAAGTAACACTCCTGTAGTTTCAAGGTAACACTCCTGCAATTTCCCTTTCTTTTAACTTATTTCAGAGTAACAATTTTCTAACCTAATTTCTTCCCAATTTCAATTTCGTGATTTATTTAATTTGATGGTATTAATGTTTTTTGTCAGCTTGGATATACAAAAAGATTAAGAAGAAAAACAAGGAGGGAGATATTTTTTAAGAGTAGTAACAACAGAGGTATGCATTTTTTTATTTTATTTTCTTTTCGGTTGTGTTTAGGTGAAAATATGCTTTAAAATGGTGGTCCTATTAGAAAAGGATTAAATGATTTCGTATATGATTTAGGAATTGATTTGTTTAGCTGAGAAATAGGTCAGCCTGTAGTGTTGTTGTCCATAACTCTTGTTAGAGTTCATGATATATCGCTGCCTGTAGTGATTGCAGTTGCTGGCCCAATCGACTCTGAGCTTATTTTATTTTGGTTTTTTGTCCACAAGCGGTTTCTCGCTTTATGTGTTGGGTTTGTTATTGGTTCAGTGTGTTAGGGGTTTGGCAAGCTATTTTCATCAGGTGTAGGTATTTGCTTCAGGCTTGGAGGGATATTCTGGTGCGGTCTGGTCTATCTTGTGTGAAGCCTATCTGTTTTGGTTTTTTGTGGCTGGAGTTATGTCATTCGGATAGCAAATATATGCCAAAAACTCCTTGAATACCCAAACTTGAAAGACCGAGTGTGCTACATTTCTAAAATTGAAAGACAAGCAAACCACCCTAAAAGCAGATCACAACTGCTAAATGGAAAACAAAAACCACAATAGTTCTGATAAACCACGCCAACTCACAGCTAAAAAACGTCCCGTCATTAAGATATCCTTTCCTGCAAAGGACCTGCAGTTCCAAAACTGGACCATACTTAACCACCGAAAACTGAACAGCCAACCACAGATTCCTAGACCAATGCAACAGAGCCTCAACTACCAAATACATCGCAAAACTGAAACAGTCACTGAGAAGGTCCTGCTTTGGGCATGCTGCGACAGAATCACTAAACGGCAAGACCGCATTCCAAGCAGCTCAGATAGATGAGACTACTGTCAGCAACCAAACCTACCACCTCTCTAATGATAACCCGACAAACACTGTCTCATGTTAATCAAGTTAACATACATACATCATTGATGATCCCCTCTTACCATTGGCATTTGAGACAGTACTGCTTCCTTAATACTTGATTAGAATGCATCGTATTGGTGATCCCTTAGCACCAGCCAACCTAAGAGGTAAGCAATGGACTGAGTATAATCCTGCTGGGACATCATCAAGCTTCAGACTTTCAACAAGAATGATTTCCCTGTCTTTTAAAAACACAAGGTGAGATGGAATCAAGTAATCATAAGAAGCAACAGATAGGTAGTCAGTACCAACAAGTTTGATATCGGTGTTTTCCACTAGCCATTTTTCTCCATCTACAGTGAACCCCACATAGTTTGAGTCAAATTCCTTTTGAAACATAATCCGCCTGTCGGTATTTAATGTTCGGAAAAGTACACGCTTTACTAATTAGTCTATAAAATTGTTTTTATAAACTTGTGTAAATCTTAGGAAAAAATGGTCATTATTATCAAATGAAGTTGTTATACAAAACTCGTATACATAACTATGGAATTTTAGATTTGAATTTGAACGATAGGTGGTCATTATTATCAAATGAAGTTGTTATACAAAACTCGTATACAAAACTCGTATACGAAACGATTTGAATTTTAGATTTGAATACAAAACTCGTGTAACAAAATCACAATAATAATTTAATTTGGTCAAATTCAACTATGCTATGTTAATAGGTGGTTGGTGGTAGGGGGAAACCTTATCCTATGTTGCTGGATTTTGTGCCTGAGAAGCAGACTAGTATACATCTTGAATATGTCTCATGTTTTGGCTATGGTAATAAGCTATCTGAATCTTCTGCTACCAAATCCTAGGAATTTACAAGATAGGAAACAATGAATTCAGGCTATATGACAAAATAATCTCACAATAAACTCTTAAAATAGTGTGTAGAATTTGCATGCTTAAGAAGTTAATGTGACAATCACATGCAGGGCTTGCATGTTCTTAACTAATCTGACATGATTGTAGTTATCTAAGAAGTTGTTACATTAATGAGTCAAAAAAGAAGAAGTTGCAGGACATGGTATTACTAATACACAACAGTATTTTTTGTAAAATTGTAAAAAAGAAGTTGTTACATGTAAAATTATCAAATTTTATTGTAAATAAATGTTTATGTGCCAAAAGTTTGAAATGTTTGAAGTATATGACTCTATGTTTCTAGATTTTGTGCATGAGAGCAGACTAGTATACATCATAAATCATGTCTCATGTTTTGGTTTTTGTACATCAACGGTCGCCAACGCATTGAATAAAAAATTCATTAACAAATCAATGCCTGAATTCAAGCTAACACATGGAGTATCTCTACTGTATTCATTAACAAATTATACTCTCATTTTTTATGTGACAACAGATGGAGTATCTCTACTATTTTTTTTATACTCAAATTCCAATTGAATTATGATCTGCTGTGAAAATTTAAATTGTCTCAGTTCAGCTGTTTCTGTCGCAGTATGCTGTTTCTGTCAATTCATATGCTGTGAAAATTTAAATTTGCAGGTCCTTTTGTTTCTGATAGTATTAGGGGAATCTGGATCTGAACTTGGTTGTATTGTTTTGGATAGGCATATCTTATGCCTTAATCTTTAATATACTTCTTTTGCTTTTAAAAAAAAAACATCAAATCTAAAATGAACTACCAAGCGGTGGCGCTAGCCTTAGTGGCGGCAATTTGGACATCAACGGTCGCCAACGCATTGAATATTCATTATATCATTGTTAACCAGGACTTTAAAGCTCGCATTGTTTGCACTATAAACGTTGACTTACAACTTTTATTCGAGATAAAATTTGAACTTTGTTTCTACTATATTCTATCATATAGTATCATATGAAAGAGAGTATCTTAGTCGATACAAATATAATTATATATAAAAATATATTTAATGTGTACATGCTATATATGTTAAAAATGTTATTGTATAATTCATGTTATTCGTAAATTTATTCAAGTGTTAATTGAACTTTTGAACTATGTAGGCAATAAAGTCATTTTTTTGAAGAAACTCTTGAAGTAATTTCGGATTCTATATTGGATTCGAGTGTTTCTAAAGGAAGGTATGTTGAAGTAATTTCAGATTCTATATTGGATTCAATATGTCGTTTGAGCTTCTTTCTTTTTTTTTATAACATGCTTGGTCCTGTTACTGCTGTTGCGATTTACCGATTAGGATGTGTGAGTTTTAATGCAGTTCGAATGAGGTTTGTTGCTGTTATTTTGTTGTCGTGACTTAATGCTCATAATGTTTTCACAAGCTGTGAATTTTGTTGCAAGAAATATGTAATTTCAATTGTTGTTGTTGTTGTCTTGTTGATTCTGGAGTATAGAATGACAGGGTTGTGCCAAATCTTTGTCATTTCTATTAAGGTTGGTTTGTGTTGTGATTCGACTTCAAGTGACGTGTCCTATCGATTATCATTTTGTTATGCCAGGTTGGTTTTGATTTGTTACACTTGAATTGATCTGTGATTTAATTTTATTCTGCTATTTGGATTTTCCAAAATTCAATGATTCCATGATTTTATTATGTTGATTCCATGATTATCAATGGCTAGTATTTCATTGCTATCAAATTGATATATTACAGGAACGTGACAGAGAATATAGAATTGATTAGTGGTTATGGCAGAGAAATATCATTTTGGTTTTTTCATTGCTGTGAAGGATTAATGGTTTGAGATAATGTTATTAAAGATCCTGTAATATAGAATGTCATGATATATTACAGGAACCATAACCATAACCATAACCATAACCATATAGAATTGTATTTAGATTTTGTACCGACATTATATTTGTATATAGAATCAATTTGAAGTCCAAAATAATATTTTTCTATTAACTTATATTGTCTATATTGTTGAGAAAGTACAAGTGGCTACCTGAACATGAAAAAGAAATTAAGAAGATATTTGATCATAAAGCCTCTGATGCATACTCAAACACAATGTATAGGGTGAGAAAGAAGATTGATCCAGGTGATTGGATTCCTATTGAAATGCGCAAGATATTAGAAGAAAAATGGAATAATGATAAGTGGAAAAGAAAGTCACAAATTAACACTCACAATAGAAGATCTTCGGATGGTCCATTACACACCGGAGGATCAATTCCAACAACTGAGCACTATAAGAGATTAGTAAGAAATTTAATTTCTTTTGTTATGTTAAATATTTTAATTTTAATTATCATTGATTTATATTTTTTTCTTTATAGAAAAAATCCTCAGTTACGGATCCTACTTGTTGGGAGTTATTTCAAAAGACACACAGAGTAAAAGGTAACTCAAACAAGTGGGTTTCTTCAAAATCAGAGATAGTTGCTGTAAGTTACAATTTCATAAACTTTTTGAGCATGCTATTTTAGTGTTGTACTAATTATATACTGATTATATTTTTCCTCTCTACTTAATTGTTATTTACAGAATGAGTATGAAAAAAGGATTATTGAGAGGGACTCACAAGAGGCATATGGAGATGATGTTTCTAGTCATCAATCGGATAACATTATCTACTTAGATGTTGTTGGAGGAGTGGACAAGAAGGGTCGTATATATGGTTTGGGACCAGAAGCAGCAAAGTACAAGTCGTGTAGATCTTTCACATCTGACGGTATCTCACCATTTGAAAATGAACAAATGAAGACTGTTATTTCTGATTTGTCTGTTGAAAACAAGACCCTTAAAGAGAAACTTAAGACTCATGAAGATTTGATTCGTGCATCGCAAGAAGACTCACGTTTGCTTAGAGAACAATTATTCCAATTTATGGAAAGATTTTCTGTGGGTCATCAACCTCCACGTTCGGATCAAAATCCGTGTTCACCCTCTTCTTGAAAAACAGTACTAAATTGTGGTGAACACACTTTTTTGTCAACTACTAGTCTCAAGAACAATTATAGTATTATTTTTGTTGTAATTTCTTAATTTTAAGAGCTTTGTTTGAACTATTTTAGTTGTAGTATCGAGTTTCAACAAAAAATACTATGTTTTTAATATTTAGTTTTAAGAACATATTTTTAGTACTATTAGTTTTGATTTGGGGAATATTTATGATATTCACAAAAACAATTTAGTGTTTCATATTCTTATTGATACATTTTAATTATGATGATATAGTAAATTCAGTTGTAGTATTAATTAAATTTGACAGGAAATTTACAATTTCAATAGTTTCATGCAGGTTCTGATTGTTTAGTGACGGAAAAAAAAATGTCACTAAATCATGATCATTTAATTTAGTGACGGAAAATATCCCTCATAAATAATTATTCATACATTAATTTTCAATAATTAGTGACGGAAAATATATGTCACTAAAGTAAAATTACAGAGGTATTTAGAAATCCCTCACAAATTGCTGGCGGATTTCTTTTCACTTTTTAGTGACGGAATTGTTAATTTAGTGACGGATTGGTTCTGTAACTATTTATGACGAAATTCAAAATCCCTCACAAATTTTTTGCGACATTGAAATTCGGTAGGAATTTTGGCACGTCGCTAAATCCGTCACTAAATGTTTTTGTGACGGATTTTAGTGAATTAGTGACGGAATAATTCCCTCTCTAAATTCAATTTTTTTAGTAGTGTATCAAGTTCCATTACCCCTCTTGTAAGTCGAGTGCTTTTGCCTCGCCATCGACCTTACCTTGAACCACTAGGACCTCTTTTCCATTAGTTCAATCCTTTAACCATTCCATACGCAAATTCAAACCTCGGTCCATATCTAGCATTTTACAAATCAAACCAATACATTTAACTATACTTAAACACTATTTCTTGAAAGGTGAAAGGTGAGAGGGATCAAGTCTTTGACCTTTCTCTTCAATTGTTTGGGTGCGAGTTCTCTTACTCGTGTATGGACAATTGACGCCTCTAAAACACCTGTAACTCGACAACATTCAAACTCCTTTTCTAAGCACTCATTAAAACACGTAATCCATATCCAAACACCGTTTTCATAAAAGGTGAAGTGAGGGTGGTCGAGTCTATGGCCCTTCTCCTCAATTGTTTGGGTGCGAGTTCTCTTACTCGTGTGTGAACAATTCTCACCTCTAATACAACTAAAACTCTCCTTTCTCGCCTTGTGCGATCGAAGCCCTAGAACACATACAAATCAAATCCTCTTTTCTTAATCAAACTCTTTAACACACTTAGTCATATATTTAAACAACTTCCTAAAAGGTGATGTGAGGGTGGTCGAGTCTTCGATCCTTCTCCTCAATTGTATGGGTGCGAGTTCTCTTACTCGTGTGTGGACAATTGGCGCCTATATAAAAAAACACAAACCAACCAACCGTAGTCCCATGAACTACGAATGCTCTGACTTTCCCATTGCACGAGGGAATGCGTAGGCACAAGGTTCTAATCCTTGCCGAGCACCCTAATAAAAAAAACCACCCATCTTCCCCTTAGAAACAAATCCTTTAGAAGATAACAAATAAACGTAGCTAACTTTCTCACGAATCGAATCAAGAGGTTCCCGTTGAGTACACCGGGTGTAGAGGGTGCTAATAGCTTCCCTCTTGCGTAACCGACTCCCGAACCTTGAATTTGGTTGCGATGACCATTTTCTTATCCCTTTAAAGGTTTTATCGATATTTTCCTTTCCCTCTTTTGGGATAAATAAAGTTCGGTGGCGACTCTGTTCAAAAGCTTTTTCCGCGTCCATCGCGAGGATCGTATTTTTCGAGGTACGACAATGGAGAACCGCATCCTCAGGTAAATCGAGCAGATCCTGTCATTTTAGGTCGAACAGATGGCCCTCCATTGCACGGGCGCATCCTCGGACCGATCCTCCAGATAGGGGAACTCCCAAACCTCCTCCTCAGTAAACGTCGACTTGGTCGATAGGGGTTCGTGGGCTATCCATTGTAGGTCCCCCCTCGCAACCTGGACGTTAGCATATTCGACGGCCTGCTCCGGCTCCTCTTGCACAGCTTGGGCGTCGGGTATGACTTCTTCACGAGGATCATCCATTTTCACCTGAAAAGCAGAGGAAGAAAAATGAATTCGACGGATAAGTTCAAATCCACCCTTCCACCACTAGTCAAGCGAAAGGGCGAGGAAGAAGTCGAGGACAACCTCGAGCCTAATTTGACCGTGACTTAAAACGATGACACTGTCCCCCTACCACAGGGATGAGTTTCCGCGACTTAACAAAAGGACTTGAGCTCTCACAAAGCAAGCTCGTCGCGCAAAGCCAGAGCTTTGCGTCGAACAGGCCTAGTGCCCGACTACAAACCTAAAGCTAATCCTAGCCAGAATCTAGGAGAATCTACACCAAAAAATCCAACATGCATTCCAGGTTCTTTGTGTTCTTCATAAATTTTCCAGAAATTCATGTGTTCATCGAATAACACATGAATCTTCAACCGGAGAACTCATATGTCACCGAAAAATTCATGAAGAAACCCAGAAAACGAAGAACTCCATGAGAAACACAGAAAAGATGAACAAACTTACTTGAATATGAAGAGTTGGAGATGAAGGTGTGGACGAAAGCGATGAAGATCTACGGTGGCGAAGGTGGACTCCGGCGAGGGGACGAATTGCAGAGCAAAAGAGAAGAGATGAGAAATTTTTAAGAAGTGTACAAATGAATTCCTCCTCCCCCCTTTTATAAGCATTTTCTCGTGGGAAAGCGCGAAGGCCATCATTGCCTAGGCGGCTCTAGGTCTGACAAAAGGCTGCATGTTCAACACGTGTCAAGAGGAATCTTTGTTTGGCATTCCCAAGTATAAACGTTACATGCACCAGGCCTCTTGCTATTCCGCGATCACATCCCTTCGCCAACACACACCAAAGGTCTCCGACATAAAAATGCCACTACGGCGGGCATCTTCGCAAAAAGCGTGCTCGATAGAAAAACAACCTTTGTACAAGATATTCTTCGAGCAACAACGGCTTATCGGGCAGATCAAATCACCATCGCCGACCAGCTCAACCTTAGAGAAGGCAAAGAGAGCCTCCCCAAACGCTACCCAAAGATAACTGTCCACAAGGATACCTTAAGTCCTCACTCTCCACCAAAGCAAGGACTTGGGGGGCTTCTGTTCTGGACTGGGCAGGCGCTATACCCCCGGAGGGGCACGGCCAATCCAATCCAACCATTGGATAGGTCCAATAGCCTAAAACTAGTCTTTGGGCACGTCTCTTTCACTCGCTAAGCAGTTCACGAGGCCAACTGTCTCCCCGAATCTCACTGAGACAGTTAGACCTGGTCAAAGGGCCACGCGCTTTGCCCTCCACTTGGAAACCCCTCATTGGTTGACCAGCCGCTTTGATCGCATGGGATCTCCCCATAAATACCCCCTCATTTGAGAGGGGCAAGTATTCAATATCCAATACTTGAACCCTTGTACTTGCTTTTCTCTCTTTTGACCAAACACTTACTTTGGCATCGGAGTACCTTGCAGGTACCACCCCCTTTTTTTTCTCTCCTACAAGCATCATCACTTGTCCTACGCGAAGGCCACGACGATCCAGTCTGATCACCTCAGATCATCAACTATCCGCTAATTTAATAACTAACTGCTATTTTTACCAAACAGAGCCTAAATATAGGGGTGTGGGTACGAATCTGCAACATTTCACTTATTTATCTTTAAAATGTGAATTTAATTTGAGATTATGGAGTTGATCAAATCCATCTTTACAAAATTGATTTTTTTAGGTGTGTTTCTTGTTGAAATATTAGATTAGATTTGATTTGATTTAATATTTAAATATAATCCAAGTTCTGTTAGCCCAAACTCAATTAGGGTTGTATATAAATAGTCCTAGTTTGTATCATTATTTACACAATTCAATAATACAAATCCTTATTTCCTTATTCTCTATCTCTATTCTCTCCTCACTAAAAGTGCCTCATGCACTAACAAATTGGTATCCAGAGCTTCCTGGTTATTGTTCTTGATCGAGTTTTCAAGAACTTCACGTCAGAGATCGTGTTTCTAGGGCAAGTGAATCAACCACTGCGAAGATTACTGGTGATAAAAGCATTCTGAATTCCCTACTAATACTTGACGGCAAGAATTGGATCTGATGGAAAAAGCAGATGCAATCCTTATTTGGCTTCCATGATACCCTAGAAGTAGTTACTGGCGGTGTTCCTGTGTTAGCTGAAAATGTAACCGAAGAACAGAATAAAGCCCACAACGAAGTCAAGAAGAAAGATTGCAAGGCTGCTTATTGCATTCAGACGGTGATGCTGTTAACTTCGACAAAATCTCTCATGTTGAAACGGCGAAGGAGGCATGAGATATTCTGGCGAAGTATTATGAAGGAGGTGAGAAAGTCAAGGTTGTCAATTTGCAAACCTTGCATCGACAATATGAGTTGTTGTCGATGGGAGAAGATGAAAAAGTTGCAGAATATGTGTCGAAGGTTCAGAAACTCGTCCATCTCATGAAGGGTTGTGGTGAAACCATAATTGATAAGATGATAGTTGAGAAGGTAATGAGAACGTTGACCTCTCACTTTGATCACGTTATCGTAGCTATTCAAGAATCCAACAATCTTGAAACCCTAAAAGTGAAAGATTTGATTGGTTCGTTGGAGGCGCATGAGATAAGGATTGTCGAAAGAAAGAGAGTTCAGGATTCAATACAAGCACTGCAGGCTCAGTCATGGAAAATGAATGATGGTTCTAACAAATTCAAAGGAAAAGTCGACAAGACTCAAGAAAAGAAGTCTTGGTCGAACCCTCACAAGAATCAGGTTAAAGATAGAGCTTCTGAATCCTCAAAAAGAGGAGGAGGAAACTATCGAAAGGACAAAGAAGATAAGAAAGGTATGCATTGTTATAACTGTGAAAAGTGGGGTCATTTGGCCAAACATTGTTGGTACAGGAAAGACAATGGATCGAAAAAAGGCAAGGACGAAGGAGCGAACCTTGCACGCCAAGATTCAAATGATTCTGAAAGTGGTATGGTGGTTATGGCTGCAGTGGCAGATAACCATGTCGAATCCAACATCTGGTTCCTCGACTTAGGCTGCTCAAATCACATGATTGGTCGAAAGGAGTAGTTGGCAGATTTTGACGAGTCAAAGAAGAGCAAGGTAAAACTTGCTGATAACAGTTCGTTACAAGCAGAAGGTACTAGCAACATAGTTTTACAACTGAGTAATAGAGTGAAAGCTATGATCAGAGATGTGTTCTATGTACCTGGAATGAAGTGTAACCTGTTAAGTGTTAGACAACTGGTCGAAAAAGGCTTCTCAGTTGTCATGAAAGTTGGAGTTTTGAAATTGTTCGACACCCAGAACAATTTGGTCTTGAAATCTCCTTTGTCGAAGAACAAGACGTTTAAGACCATGATCAGTTCGACTGAAGTACAATATCTAAAAACTGTTGTCGACCACAAGGATAGTTGGTTGTGGCATTTAAGGTTTGTACATTTGAACTTTCGATCACTCAATCAGCTGATTACTCAAGATATGGTATATGGTATTCCAAGTCTTGAGATGCCTGACAAACTCTGTGCAGGTTGTTTAGTCGGAAAACAATCTAGAAATTCTTTCGTTTTGACTATGCCAATGAGATCATCCTACATACTCAAAGTTGTACATTCAGATGTATGTGGTCCGTTCGAAGAACATACCATTGGTGGAAACAAATATTTTGTTTCGTTTGTCGATGAGTTTAGTCGAAAGTTGTGGATCTATGTGATCAAGAGAAAGGATGAAGTATTTGAAATCTTTAAGAGATTCAAGATGTTTGTCGAAAATCAGAGTGAGAAGAGGATCAAAGTTTTGTGAACCGATGGAGGAGGCGAATACACTTCGAAGATATTTGAAAAATTTTGTGCAGAACATGGTGTTGATCATGAGGTAACTGCTCCTTATACTCCTCAACATAATGGAATTGCTGAAAGAAGAAACAAAACCATATTGGATATGGCGAGATGTATGCTCAAGCAGAAGAGTTTTCCAAAATCTTTATGGGGTGAAGTTGTTTCGACTACAGTTTATATCCCGAACAGATGCCCTACCAAGCAATTGAAGAACAAGGTTCCTGAAGAAGTGTGGAGTGGCAAATGACCATCAGTGAGTCATCTGAAGATGTTTGGCTCTATGTGTTACAAGCATGTTCCTGATGCAAGAAGAAGGAAGCTTGATGACAAGAGTGAACCTATGATTCTGGTATGATATCATAAGACTGGTGCTTACAGGCCATTCAATCCAATTAATGAGAAGATTGTGTTGAGTTGAGATATTGTGATTGACGAAAATTTTGTCTGGGATTGGAATTCTAGTAATTTAATTAACAAGCCATTGATGAGCTCTGATTTCAACGAAGAAACTGATGAAGCCGAAGTTGAAGGAATTGCTGAGAATCCAGTTGAAGTCGAAGTAAAAGCAGTTGCTGACATTCCCGACACAGAGGTTGTGGCTGAAACAAGCCAAAGACCTCGGCGAAATAGAGTTCCTCCAACAAGACTTCATGATTATGAAGTGACTGACGATGATGAAGTCACACCAGATGGAGAATTAGTTCATTTTGCTTTACTTGAAGGTGTTGAACCAATCAACCATAACGAAGCTTTAAAAATTCAACAGTGGAAGTTAGCTATGGTTGAAGAGTTACAGGCAATCGAAAGAAACAACACATGGGAGTTATTCGAATTTCCAGCATGTACAAAAGCTATCAAAGTAAAGTGGGTGTTCAAGTTGAAACACAATGCTGATGAGTAGATAGTAAGACATAAAGCAAGATTAGTAGCTCGAGGGTTTCTTCAAAGAGAAGGACTTGACTACTCTGAAGTATTTGCTCTAGTAGCAAGACTAGATATTGTTCGACTAGTGGTAGCATTGGCATGTAACCAAGGTTGGTCGACATTTCACTTAGATGTGGAGTCAACATTTCTGAATGGTCCGTTAGACGAAGAGGTCTATGTCACACAACCTCCTGGATTTGTGATTCAGAAGGAAGCGAGTAAAGTATATAAGTTGCACAAAGCGCTCTATGGCCTCAAGCAGACACCTAGGGCATGGAACAAGAAGATCGACTCATACTTAGTCGAATTGGGATTTGTCAAATGCAAGTCTGGGTATGGTGTCTATGTTCAGGTTGTAGAACAAGATGTAACAATCATCTGCTTATATGTCGATGACTTGTTGGTAACTGGAAATAGCTTGGAGAACTTGTCGAAGTTCAAAGAGCTGATGATGAAGGAATTTGAAATGTCGGATCTCGGAAAATTGTCTTATTTCCTAGGCATGGAATTTCAAATGCTGAAGCAAGGTATGGTGCTACATCAAAGGAAGTATGTCAAAGAGATACTCAAGAGATTCGGAATGGATGATTCGAATCCTGCATCCTTACCTGTCTAACCAAACTTGAAGTTGGAGAAGCATGGAGAGGAAGACAAAGTTGATGTAACTTTGTTCAAAAAAATAGTAGGATCTCTGAGATATGTGTGCAACAGTCGACCTGATATAGGTTTCGCAGTCGGATTAGTGAGCAAATTCTTGGGTGAACCAAGAGTGTCACACATGAAAGCTGCAAGAAGAATTCTGAGATACTTAAAAGGAACAACAGATTTTGGAATTCTATTTCGACGAGATTCTGAAGGCAAAGGAGCAATAGTTAATTGCTTTTCAGATGTTGATTGGTGTGGAGATAAGGAAGATCGAAGAAGTACAACTGGCTATTTCTTTCAAGTATTTGGTGCCCCAATCTCATGGTGTTCGAAGAAGCAACCTGTGGTGGCATTGTCATCGTGTGAAGCAGAATATATAGCAGGATCCTATGCTGCATTTCAAGCAATTTGGATCAGATCAGTACTTGAAGAAATGGAGGTCGGAGTGAAGAAACCTCTTGTGTTGCAAATCGACAACAAGTCAGCCATAAATCTGGCGAAGAATCCAGTTTTGCATGGAAGGAGTAAGCATATCGAAGCCAGATTTCACTTCTTGAGGGAAAAGGTAAATCGAGGTGAACTTGAAGTTAGGCATTGCTCAAGTGAAGCACAATTGGCCGACATTTTCACCAAAGGATTGAAGATTGACAGATTCCTGAATTTGAAAAAGAAATTAGGAATAGTTCAGATCGACTATGACTAGCGTAGACTCGACAACTTGGATTATGGGGGTGTGTTGAAATATTAGATTAGATTTGATTAGATTTAATATTTACATATAATTTAAGTTGTGTTTGCCCAAGCCCAATTAGGGTTGTATATAAATTGTCCTAATTTGTATCATTATTTACACAATTCAATAATACAAATCATTATTTCCTTATTCTCTCTCTATTCTCTCCTCACTAACAGTGTCTCACGCACTAACATTGCTCAATATAAAAATTTTAGATAGAGATTTGGCGTATAATTAGTGTGGAATTTGTGATCTTTCCAATACATTCTCTCATGTTTAATACTACCTCCGTCCCTAAATATAAGATTCCGTTGAGAAAATTACGGGAATTAAGAAAGTTGGTTAGAGTATTAAATTTATTGACTATTTTGTATAATTTTACAAGTTTATCCTTAGGAGAGAGAAATAGTTAATGTGTATGTAACTGTATTTATTACAGAGTGCAAAAAAAGATGTAATATAATTAGGGGTATGTGTGGAAAAAAGTAATTAATACACTTTGAAAGTTGAAGAGGGTCTTATAAAAAGGGACAAGAAAAAAACTCAACAGAGTCTTATAATTAGGGACGGAGGTAGTATTATTTTAAATTGAAATTTGAATATTAATAATGGTGGGCCCATGATCTGATCGATATACTCTAATAATATTAGGAGTTGGTCTTATTCATTTTTATAAAATTTGTAAAATAAAAAATGTCACTTTATATAAATCTTTTAGAAATTCTATGTCTAACTAATATAAAAATTAAAATTTTCTTAATATATGAAACAAAAAATATTGTAAATATGACACTATTATTTATTTACATTTTTTCTTTGCTTAAAATAAATATTTTTTACCATATTAATGTGATATTTTCTTATTACTATACTCTTATTCATCGATTCTTACTTTTTTCAATTATACCATCAACAATAATAAATAATATTAACTTTATCATAAAAATATACTCTTCTAATTATTTTCTAAAAACCCATTCATAATTTAAATAAGACATTTTTAATAACAAGATAGAGAAATCAATATAGTAGATAAGATAAGTGATGGTGGATGAAGTGATAGCATATGAACTATCTCATCTCATGATAGATAACTTATAACAAATAATTGATATTAGAAGAATTAATGGAAGTGTTTTGTAAAAATTATCAGTAAAATCATATGATAAATGACAAACGATATAAATGAAATATTTTGAGTGACGCTAAGCTTATCTCTATCTTTATTTTTACTTTAAATTAATAAAGGTAAAAATGAATTTGAGATAAAATAACAGTGTAAAATCAAATAAAAAATCATACAGTATAAATTATAAATCCAATGCTATTTGAAATTACTTATACAAAAATATTATAATCTAGTGTAAATTATATGTCACTAATATAGCAATTAGGTTATTGTAGTGAAATAGTGTAACAATTATGATGATTATTATTAACTACATTTATTCATAGCTGAGGAGATGAGTTATGAAAGTAGTGTAGTACTCTTTTGAGTGATTATTATAATTGGATTTTGACTCTAGTGTGACGTTGTTGCTTGCTTGTTGCTTGTAGTAAAGAGGTTCATTGGCGTAATGCGTTGGGCTCTAGTAAGTTATTAGTTGAGAAAGAAAGAAAAAACAAATATTCTCATTTGTAGATGAAGAAGAACATCATGTAGGCCATAGTTGCCTAGTATGGTCAATTCTGTGATGATCTATTCCATAGCGTGCCTTGATTGAATTGAAAGAGGTTTTATCTTCCCATCCCTTTTTCTTGGCCATATTGCTTGGATTGGAGGAGATTCTTTAGCTTCTTTGGTGATACTACTTGTTAGTGTGACTTTTCTTTGTTCACTTTGTAGCTTCTTCAGAAAGATGGGCAAAGTCGGATAAGGAGACTACAACTTAATCAGTTGTTGATAATACCTACTTCACACTATCATCAATTGTTTTCATTTAGAAGAGGTAGATAAAGATAGTAAACATTAGGAATAATTGTGAGTTTCACATATCCCAAAACATAATTCAATTACAGATTTCTATTTTAAGAGTGAAAAAAAAATTAAAGAAACAGAAAATTAAGTAATTAAATATGGTGAATTCTTATCTACCCACTTCAAAAAGTTGGATAGAGTTACCTATAAAGTAAATTAGGCTATACTGCATTGAAAATCTACAAAATTTAAATCATTAAATAAATAATTAAGTATAATAAAATGATATGGCATTAATGGATTGGTTGAAAATAGACTACTCAACTTTTTGTGATGGGTAACGAAGTTGTCCCCATTAAATATTCCACGCCCGTCTCCTTCTTCATGTCTTCCATCATAATTAATGATAACTAAATTAAAATAAAATCACTTCCTGAATCTAAGGTTGGTTTAATGTTGTATTAGATACTTTCATAAGTATTATTCTACAAAGCCCGTATCAGTTTTTTCCGGAGATTATGATAAATCAGTTGTAATTTAATTATGGAAAAATAAATAGATGTTATGTTTAATCATAATTTAAATATTATAAATATTTTATATTAATAACCTATTTAATTACGAGTTATTGTGACATATTTGAAGTCATGTGTGATATTTCGACTTACATGTTTTTAAAGACGATTCTGATTTTAAATTTTTTCCACATATTAAAAAAAAATTATTAATTTTATATAAAAAAGATAAATTAAAAATGATTTTATAAATTTATCATATACTGTGGGTGTGGGAATTCCTTCAAAAGAAATCGAATTAAGAAAAATCTAAGTTCTGGTAAGGTGGATCTATGCTTTTTTCAAGAAACCAAGAAGGAGATTATGATTGACTTATTGGTCTCTTCCATTTAGGGTAATAAAGACTTTGAATGGTCAATTAACAATGTAATTGGGCTATCTGGGGAGATCCTCACAATCTGGAAAAAAACACATCCTCTGTCCTCTTTCAAGCTTTTGAGGTAAGGATTTTCTGGGCATTAATGCCACTTGGAAGGGTGTTAACTACTATTTTGTCAACGTTTACTCACCTTGCAGCTTACATGATAAAAGGAATCTTTGGTCCACATTAATCAATTTACGGTTTACTTCACCTCATGGGGAATGGCTTGTTTGTGGTGATTTTAATGCAGACATGAGTAAGGAGGAAAGACGTGGCAGAAGGGCGGGTTGTGCTGCTGAGATGCACAATTTCTGTTCATTTATTGATGTTATGCGCTTGGTGGATTTGCCGGCTGTTGGAAACTGCTTTACTTGGCTAAATAGAATTGGAAGTTGTCGAAGTAGATTTGACAAATTCTTGATGTCTGATGGATTAATTGACAGTTGGAAAATTGCAGCTCAATATGTAGGTGATAAAGATATATCTGACCACCGGCTCGTGTAGATCAAAGTCAATCATTTAAACTGGGGTCCTAAGCCATTCAAAGTCTTCAAATGCTGGTTCGAACATCTAGATTTTCACGAGTTCGTGAAGAAAGTTTGGAACTCTTCTCATATTATTGGTAATGCAGCCCACATCCTTGCAGAAAAGTTAAAAACCCTGAGAATGCAGCTGCGGTGGTGGAATAAAAACGTATTCGGGATGATTGACTTAAGATTTTAAGGACGAGGTTTCGAAGCTGAATACAATTGAGGATGATTGACTTATCATGGTCTAGAAATGCTTTATCTGCAAATGATCTTTCCACCAAGACTGCTGCTCAAGAAGCTCATTGGAATAACATGTAGGTGAAGGAAAGCATGATTTTGCAAAAATCTAGAACAAAATGGGTTCGTGAGGGCGATCTAAACACGACTTTCTTCTATTCCTTGTTAAAATGTAGGTACAGGTCCAATAATATCACTGCTATCAAATCAGGTGATGTACTTTTAGAGGATGTGAATTCTATTAAAAATGCATCTAAGGATTACTTTGGTAACAGATTCTCAAAGTCTCACTCTCCTCGCCCAAGAATGAATTTCCATGACTTGCCTAAACTCTCGCCTGCTGAAATCTCGCAACTGGAGGAACCTTTCTCTCATGATGAAATTCATGTTGCTATCTTCAACTGTGAAGGCAACAAAAGCCTCGGGCCCGACGGCTTCGACTTTGATTTCCTTAAAAATTATTGGGATGTTGTTGGGAGTGACATCATTAATTGCATCATGGAGTTCCATTCATCTGTACCCTTCCAAAATCTTTGGTATCATCTTTCATTGTCCTATTACCGAAAATTGACAATCCACAAGGGCTTGACGATTTTAGGTCGATTCGTCTTATTGGATCTATTTACAAGATCATTTCAAAATTGTCGGCTGGTCGTTTAAGTAAATTCATTGGCAAGCTTGTTTCAAAAACGCAATATAGATTTATCCCCGGAAGACACATATTGGATGACGTGATTGTTGCTAACGAAGTCATTGACTTTGCAAAACGCCACAAATCAAGTTGCTTATTGTTCAAGATTGACTTCGCTAAAGCGTTAGATTGTGTTGATTGGAGCTTTTTGGAGCAAGTACTCCTCGTAGTGGGTTTTGGCGTAACTTTGATGGGTTGGATGAAGGGGAGTCTTCAACAGCCATATATCTATAATCATTAATGGCGGCACGATAAGAGATTTTAAGGTTTCAAGGGGTTTGCGTCAAGGAGACCCTTTGTCTCCTTTCTTATTCTCTTTAGTGGTGGAAGGCCTTGCCTCTTTGGTTAGAAAATTTGCTTCCTTGGGCATTTTGAATGGATTCAAATTCAATGACAATACATCTATTAACTTATTCCAATTCACGGACGGCGCCCTATTGGTTTGTAATGGATCACTCTCCAACCTATGGGGCATCAAAGTTATCCTTCGTGGCTTTGAATTGGTGTCTGGCCTTCAAATCAATTCATTCAAAAGTAAATTTTACGGTGTCCATGTTAAAGATTCTTTCAAGTTGGTGCCGACGAACTTTTTAGCTTGTAAGAAAGAAACTATTTCTTTTATTTTCCTTGGTCTAACAATAGGTGGAAACCACAGATGCATATCGTTTTGGAAGTCGATAATCACTTGCTTCAAAAACCTACTTACAACTTGGAAGGGCAAATTACTCTCAATTGGAGGGAGGGTTTCTCTAATCAATTCTATTTTGACGAACTTACCAATTCATCACTTGTCTTTCTTCAAAGCTCCCTCTAAAATCATTCAACAAATTGTTTCTATCCAACGAAAGTTTCTTTGGTCTGGCTCTGTTGAATCTAATTGCATCTCTTGGATAAGTTGGAATTCTGTTTGCAAACCTAAAGAGTTTGGGAGTTTAGGAATCAAGCATGTTGGGATCTTCAATAAGGAACTTCTACACAAATGGCTTTGGAGATTCGTTAATGATCATGGTGCTAGTTAGAGGGGGATTTTAGAGGCTCGATATGGGAATATTCATCGTATCGTTACGATCAATGATGTTCCAAGAATGTTGCACCTAGAATCTCTGTGGTGGAAAGACATTTTGGCCTTTGCTTGTCCTTTGGAATCTGGGGTTTTTTTAATGAATCTAAAATGCAGGTTGGACAATGGAAGATTAATACCGTTTTGGACTGGAAACTGGTAGACAGCTTTTGCAGGTGTTCCCGGGGTTGTTCTCTGTTGCTGCTTCGAAACATGCGATAGTCGCGGAAATGGGAAGGTGGGAAGGAGTTAACTGGGCTTGGGACCTTGGTGATTTATTTTTTGCAGTAGCTTTCGTTGATTTGGTGTTGCATTCTGAACTGTCGGAATTATTGTCAATACTGTATGAGGTAAATCCCATCAAAGGAGTGGAAGATGCTTTCATTTGGCCAATGAGTCATGATAACTGTTTTCGGGTCATTCATCTTACAGCTCGTTGTTTAAAGGTTTTGGCATGGTAGTGTTGCAAGATAAACTCAAGCTAAATCTTTCTTTACTATGGTAAACTACCATTCCTTTGAAGTTGGAAATTTTTTGTTGGAGATTATTGCTGGATAGACTTGCAACTCGCTCAAACCTCGCATCAAGAAATATTATTATAACTGTCATGATTTAGTTTGTATTTTCTGCTTTAATGATATTGAAGACTCGCACCACCTTTTCATCTCGTGCCAGCGGATAAGACTTGTTTGGGAGAAAATTGCAACTTGGTTGGGGATTGATGGTTTCGATGAGGCAAATTGTGGTGACCATTAATGTGGTTCCTTCGACTCTCCTTTACCACTTGTTCGATCTCCTACGCTTGCTCAATTTGATTCGCAACTTGTTGGTGCATTTCGTGGATGCGCAACCAAATAGTCTTCAATGATGCAATAGCCGATCCAATTGCTCTATTCGACAAAATTACATTATTTTCTTGGCTGGCGTTGGTTGGTTATAGATTACAACTTAATAAT
The DNA here is from genome assembly GCA_022829125.1 of Lathyrus tuberosus. Taxonomy (NCBI): domain Eukaryota; kingdom Viridiplantae; phylum Streptophyta; class Magnoliopsida; order Fabales; family Fabaceae; genus Lathyrus; species Lathyrus tuberosus. The sequence goes on along the minus strand of JALAZF010000123.1, from coordinate 13,088,885 downwards.
AAGTGTTAATTTTATGATTGAGTAAAATATTCTTTGGATTTCTTGTAACCTTACTTTCCTGAATTTTTACTAGTGTCCACATTTGTATTCTTGGGTTTTGGCACCCCTAGTGCCTCTTTTATTGGATTGTTCCTGCTTATAAAAAAAAAGTTATTTTTCTAAAATTATTTATAATAAAAAACGGAAAAGTGCTATTATTATTTTACATAAAGTATAAAGTGTAGAGCTTTTGAAAATCATGGTCAAAGATGGTCAAACTCTGAGTTTTTAAACAAACTTTTTTATGTGAATTCGAGTTGCATATTCAACTCTAATTATACTAATTTACCTCATAATAAAATATTACAATTATTATAAATGCATTAATATTTTAAATTTTCAACTTATATATAACGTTTTTTGTACAGTAACTTATATATAACATTATGTTAATAAACTTGTATAATTAAATAAATTACATTTTCAAATAATAAAAACACCAAAAAAAAACAACTTTTTAAAATTTAATCTATTCCATAAAAGAAGAGTTAATTTTTTCAAAAACAAATAAATAAAATAATTTTGTATTCTAACTGATTTGAGAGAGAATCCATACCGAAAAATGTAAAATCAACGGATAGATATTTGGTAAGTATTACTTTCCGTATCTACCCATGGCAATGTTATAGTTCACAACAGAGATACCAGAGGTGTATGCAAAAGGTTACAGTTTAACAGAATACCATCAAATAAATGTGAACTGGTTTACATGGATGAAACTATATCTATCTTGTTAATCTCGGAAAGCGGCGCGGCGCGGTCACTCCGAAAATGAGAGCGGCGCGGAAGCGGGGAGCGGCGCGGGCGCTATATTTCCGACGCGGGTGCGGAAATATACTATAAATATACTAAAAATATACTAATAAATATATTAAAAAAAAACTCAAACTTCATAATAGTATATATTACTTCAAATTCCTAATAGCATTCATTACTTCCAATTCCAAATATCATTAAAAAACATAAGTCTTAAGCAAAAAAGCATTGCAACATACTTCCAAAATTCAAGAAAATAAACACTTAACATCTAAATCTTAAATAACTTAAACAATCTAACTCTAATAAAACTTCAACAATCATTAAAGTCAAAGTCTTCATCGTCACTTCCTCCGACACTAGCATCGTCTTCATCCTCTTCAATCTCTTCATCCTCTCCAAGATACTCTTCATCACCAAATTCATCATCTACTACTACCACTTCCTTTGCTTTTGCCTTAGATCTAGATGAAGAAGGTGGAAGTGGTGGAGGTGCAGCTGCCTTCTTTTGCATTGCCGCTTGGCTCCTAGTGTTGATTGCAGGCTCAGCAGCACCACTTGCAATTTCAACATCTAGCCAAGATAAATCATCACCATCAAACACCATATCATCATTATCAGGTTGAGCTTCTTCTTCACCTCCCAACAACCATAGGTAAGTGGTCTCAAAATCATCATCCATAACCACAGGATCAATCAAATCATCACTATCAAAACGCTCTTTCAAGTTTTGATTATACTTGATGAAAACCAAGTCTTGCAACATTTGATGTTCAAGTCTATTTCTCTTCTTGGAGTGAATCTATATTATAATTTTAGTGTTAGTTTAAATAATAAATATAAACTATTAATTTAAATGTATAAATTAATACCAAGTACTTACATGCTCAAAAGCACTCCAATTCCGCTCACAACCCGATGAGCTACAAGTCAAACTCAATATCTTAATAGCAAGGAGTTGCAAATTTGGTGTTTTTGCTCCATACCTCCTCCACCACTCAGCTGCAATGTAAGACTTATTTGCATTAGCATATATACATAAAAATTGTTATGTAATTGAGTTATTGTCAAATATACTTAGTTACTTACCAGGAGCTACATCATTCCTTTGCCTTACCGCTTCCGTCAATGCAAAGTGGCCTACACCCATCTTATATTTTGACAATTCTCCATGGATGGCATCAACAACCTTATCACTTTCAGAAAGCTTATTAATGCATGCATAAAGACCATCCAACAACTTATCATCATTCTCAATCATTGGATTGCTATAAAAGAACCTCGGATTAAGATAATATCCAGCTGCGTGTAACGGATGATGAAGTTGAATACTCCATCTTCTATCAACAATAGCAATGATATCTTTGTACTTGCTTTCATTGTTGTTGAAGTTTTTTGTAATTAACTCCTTGGCTTCCAACATTGCATGATAGATGTTACCCATTGTCGGCTTCTTTTCATTATCAACAAGCCTAAGGACTTTTACAAGAGGCCCCATAGCCTTAAGAGTGTACACAACATCCTCCCAAAATAAGACTTGAAGTACAATAGCAGCTGCCTTCTTTCCTTTCACCTCCTTACTAGCATTCAAGTTCAACCATTCTTCAGAAGTGAACATGGTTCTAATTTTTGCCTTTAAAGTGTGCAACCTATGCAAAGTAAGAAAATTTGTGGCAAACCTTGTGACTCCACTTCTAACCAACTCACTTTCTAATTTCTCCCTCATTAAGTTTAAAACCAAAGAATGGTTGTAAATGAAGCCCACGAGTTGCATTCCTTTTTGTATAACCTTCTTGACTTTAGGAATTTTTCCGATATCTTCTAGCATCAAGTCTAGACAATGAGCAGCACATGGAGTCCAAAATATTTTTGGCCTTGAGACTTGAAGATGTTTACCAGCCAAGACATAGTTGCTTCCATTATCAGTAACTAGCTGAATAACATTACTTTCACCAATCTCTTCAACAAAGTTATTCAATAGTTCAAACACTTTTTGTCCAGTTTTCATGTATGCAGAAGCATCAACACTCTTAACAAACATAGTTCCTGCCGAAGAATTGACCAAAAAATTAATCAATGTCCTTCCTTTTGTATCAGTCCAACCATCAGACATTATGGAACAACCATACTTTGCTTGTTCTTGCTTATTAGTACTCAACATCTCATGCGTAAGTCTCAACTCATCTTGAAGCAATGGAACTCTCAACTCATGATAACTTGGAGGCTTCAAGGGTGCACCATACATACCAATTGCTTCAACCATCAACTTGAAACTTTTTGAATTTGCAACATTGAACGCAATTCCATTCCGATAAAAGAAACGGGCTATGTATTGGAGGCAACTTGCTCTTGCTTGCTTATCACAAACATCATTCAAGCTTGTTTGCTTTCCTTTTTTCAAAGTTTCCTCGGGTTTTCTATAGAAAATTACATCCAATGGCCCTTTTGTATTCTTCTTGGCAGTCGGCATACTCCCCTCTTCAGCCGGTCTTTTTCTACTTCGAATCCTAGATATCTCTAGCAACTGTGCCGCCTCATCATCATCTTCATGCACGTCACCTGACATAGATTTCTTTGCGGCCAATTTCTTATCTTCATGCTCTTGCAGAATCGCCTTAACGTCTTCGGGTGTTTGAGTGCAAGCCTTCACATTTCCTTTAATCCCTAATTGATGTTGTTTAGCTCTAGAAATTCCTCCGGTAGACGTTTCGTTGCAAAAATCACACGTAACTCTCCTCTTATTATTCAAGTCTTTTAAATGGTTAAATTTCCATCCTATATCACCTGATAGTTTGTGTTGCTTAGTCGAAGAAGCAACCGATTGACCATTGGATGATGATGGTGGAATAGAACCAGTAGAAGGTATTGGAGTTGTCATGACTGTTAGGAAAAAATATATATAACCTTAGGAACAAAAAAAAAATATAGAAACAGAGTTTCTAAGTAAAAGTTTATATGTAAAAGTTTCTATGTAAAAAAATATATAATTTCTGCATCTAATCTCTGCATTTGAATACAGAGTTTCTATGTAAAATATATATAAAAACAGAACAAAAAATTTTAGAAACCGAACCTTAATAACAGAAAATGAAACAAAAAATATAAAATAAAATATATTTTAGAAACATAACAGAACAAGAACAAAATATATTTTATGAATCTTGAAGAACATAAAAAGAAATATATAGAAAGTAGAAACAGAAAGAAGGTGAAGACAATATATAAGAACAGAGCAGAGATGAAGATGAAGACAGAACAGAGCAAGATTTCCAACCTCTGTTTTGTGTCGTTGTAGAAGACGAGGAAGAGTGGGCGAGGAAGAACCGTAGCAGGGAAGGAAAAGAAGAAAACAAGTCGTTGGTTGGTGTTGCTGTAGCGTCGTTCGTTGGAGAAGAGAACAAGTCGTTGGTTGTAGCAGGGAAGGAGAAAAAGAGATCTCAGAGAGAGAGCCGTTGAAGGAAGCATTAGGGTTTTTTTTAGTTTTTAAAGGAATGGGTCGGACCCGACCTATTGGAAACCCGGCCGCCTCCGCCACGCATCCGCACCGCACCCGCTTTTCCAGCCGCGATACCCGCTTTACCCTTTCGCGGCCGACCGGTTTCCTTTGATGCGGCCAAGCCGTTTCTGGCGCGGTGCGCCGCTATCTCGGCCGCTACCGGCGCTTTGACAACATAGAACTATATGTAGTTATATTTTTCCATAGAAATGTGACAACTTCTAATAATAACACGTAACATGGTTACACAATTCTTTCCAACTCAATATTTGTATCACAAAAGAGCTTCGTTGCACATTAGTGTTATTCATGCTTCCCTTGAGATATTGAGAAAAACTAGTTTAATATATACACATCATATTAAAAATTTGAATGATGTCGTGTATAAACATGAAACAGTTCAATAAAATTCAACCAGCAAATTTAAAAACCGTACAGTTGAGTTTTACCGCACCGCAATTATGACCAGATGGAAACAATCCCATTCCTGTCAGCTGAAGCTAAGGGTTTTCCCATTCCACTCCAACTAGAACAGAGAACAGAAGAAGTATGCTCCTTCAGAGTACTCACTATGTCACCTTTAGATATTGACCATATATGAACAGATCCGTCAGCAGACCCAGCAGCAACGTGATTGTTGTCTGGGCTGATACACGATCGACTCCAATTAGACGCCACTTTGTTTCCTGAAGCTCTTAATGTGCCGCAAACTTCCAGGGTTCGAACATCAAACAAATTGTGCAAATTATCCCTTCCACTAGTCAATGCAATATTTCCGTTTCGAGAAAGGGATATTGATGTGACGGCAAGCGAATGCGCAGCAACTTCGCTTAGTAGTCTTCCAGACTGAATGTCCCATAATCGGAGATTACCATCAACGTGTCCAGAGAATATGGTCTGCCCATCTGTGCTGAAGCAAAGGGCGTTGCAGTTGCTGTGAAACATGATTGTATTTGTGCAGTAACCTTTCATCAAGTCCCAGACTTTTATTGTACGGTCATAACCTGCACTGACAACATGACGACTTGAAACCTTGCTGACATCAACAGCGCAAACTTTATCTGAGTGTCCAGTAAGGGTATGACGGACCCGGCCCGAGTTCAGGTCCCATACATACAAGTTGTTTGAGCTGCTTGCAGCAATAACAGATCGATTATCATGTGTGATAGCAAGATCCAATACTGAGCCAAGGCAGCCATGAAGATTAGAACTTACGGATCCTGTATTTGTATCCCACACTTTAACTGAACGATCCTGTCCCCCAGTAATCAGTTTACTAGAATTGTACTCAAACAATAAGGATGCACAACCTCCTTCATGTGCATTTAGCCTGTATTTGCACATGGAAGGGATGTTCGACTCTGAAAAGAATTCAGCACCTTCTTCACTTCGACGAACAATTCCATCTACCTGTTCCCTTGCAAGTTGTTCTAGACCACTAGCTCTTAGCCGCTGAACCATGTCTTCGTACAGTGCATTTGCCTAAAGAATATAAACTGAATCATTAGTTATATGCAACAAATCTGTCTTGTGAGGAATACTAATGTAACTATCACATTGATTTAACTCTACTATGCACAAAACTACCAACTAGTAAGATTCAAATTTCAAAATATAAAAGATGTTCAAAAGCACATGCCAATCCAAGGTTTAGGGTTTAATTGCTGAGCAGATAAATGACATTTGCCACTGGCAGACAAACTTAGTTCTAATATCCATAAAAGCTAAGTTTATATTAGCTTCTAGCTTGTCGTAGGAGCTAATATCCATAAAAGCTCGGTTTATATTAGCTTCTAGCTTGTCGTAGGAGCTAATATCCATAAAAGCTCGGTTTATATTAGCTTCTAGCTTGTCGTAGGAGCTCCTCAAATAATGCTTTCAAAAGCTTGTCGTAGGAGCTAATATCCATAAAAGCTCGGTTTATATTATTTTAAATTTTAATTATTTACTTGAGAAAAAGCTCTTATAACTAATAAGTTTATAGGTGTTTGTGCAAAAGTTAAATAAGGAATCTTCTGTCCTATTAAGGCAGCTCAGTTGGTAGCTATGTAGGGATATCAGATATAGGGATGTTGGTTCGAACCTGCGACATCCTACTTATTCACCTTTAAAAGGTGAATTCCAGACACTAGGCTACTTAACCAAAAAAAAAAAAAAACTGAAAAAATTGGGGTACAGATTGTAAAATCATTTCAACATTTCTTCACCTTTAAGTGATGATTGAAAACATTTCACAACTTGTCAAAACCAAATCGACTCAGACAGAATGTCCAATAGTAATATCTAGTTCCAAAACTTGTACGGTGAATGAGAATATGAGAATGTTATATACCTCATTTAAGCGTTCAGCATCCTTCATTTTTTCTAACATCCAGCGGTCAATCAACATCTTATTTTCAGCTTCAGCTTTATTTGCCGTAGTAGTCATCTCCTTCAGCTGTGATTTAAGTTCTGAATTCTCACTCACAACTAACACTACTTCTTTAATCTTTTCTTCCAAATCCATCTTTAATTGAGCGCACTCATCCCTACAATTTGTAACATTAATTCAAGCCACAATCATTCATCAAAAACCTAAAAAATAAATAAACATTGAGCAACCTCAATTCTGTTAACTCCTTCTGCATATCAGCAATCACAGTTTCTTTCTCTTGAAGCAAAGCTTTTGAAACTCTGGATTCAGCTACTTCCGTAACGAGTTGCTCCGACAACCGAGATTGAGCTTTATAGCATTGCTGAAGTTCCAATTCCAAGTTCTCCGTTTTCTCTTTCCATTCAGAGCCCTTCAAGAACATAAATACAATAAAAACTTTCCAATTGTAACACATAAACAATGATCCAAACAACAAAATTAATACCCATATCAAACAGCATTCACAAATATGATATTATCAAGAGCCAATAACTATGCAGAGTCGAAAATAGGTAAAATTGTTCATAAGCTCATAACCCGCAATGAAGGAAACAAAAAAAATGGATTTTTCATTGTGATTAATAAATAAGATGATGATAATCCCTAAAAAATTAACATGAAATTTGTTACAAAAAGGTACCTGGATAATGATGGGTCTTGATAGTGCGAGAATAGCAGGAGCATGAGCGGCTTCTTCGAGCAAATGGCGTTTCCGAAGAGCTTTCATAGCATGATTGATTGCTTCAATCGCAACCTCTTCTTGCGATTTGCAAGCTTTTGCCATTACTGTGAAGAACAATCAAACTACTGAATAAACTAATTCACCGCTTTGTGGTTGGATTCCAGGAATTTTAACAAAACGGTGAAGATTAATGAACGCTAATTGATAATTTAGGATCAGAAGCTAGTCTAGGGTTCTTATTCGAATAGTAATAATAATTTTCAGAAGATTAGTGAGACCTGAAAATAAGGTCCCACGTCAGAGGCAATTTTCAAAGTTTTCATAATCATTAAATAAAAACAAATTCTCATCGGTAATTACAGTTATTTTAGCCTTCATAGAGCCCAAAAAAAAAAATATATATCGTACATAAAAATACTAGTCCTAAAATATTGTTTTGCTATCAAGTTTCTCAAATGTTCGATTTTTTTTTTCATCATTTTATCTCTAAATTTGAGATTTTGATTGGATTATTATGAGTTTTATGGTCCAAATCTATATAATATCAACAGATTTATTAGCTTATAACTTGTGTAAGATGTCCGAAAAGGACTAAACAAGATATATGAGGTTGAAGATGTGTTTGTTAATTACGCGAACCCACCACAGTTCCCTACATCTTTGAGGATGAGTCACACATCATACTCTATAGTTGAGTGTGATCGTGCAAGTCATAATTGATTATGTAGCTGTAAGATTTATAGAGTTCGCTAGCCATGTTTCGATATATCTTAAATAATGAGTCATCCATCAGGCGCCCTAATGGAATAGGGTCATCCATAACTCATAAGTACGATTATAAGCTAAAGACTCGACACAATTCATTAAGGGACAAAGGCTACATATGCCTACTTAAAAGATTATGTCAAATATATTATTTATTTATATATCACAATCCTAAAGATCTTTTGTTTAACATATCGTAGGTAGGGTCACTATCATTATACTCACTGCAAGTACATTTGATGCACACTGTGGTGTCAGGTAAAACATTTTTGGTGTGCGTGCTACTTGTATTTTGAATGATGTCAAAAATAGGATAGTGTGGCGTTAATGTATATTGGACGGTATCCTCATATTCTAGATGAGCATCTTAGTATTAGGAAGCATTAAAATGTTTTGGAAAAGGATTTTACATCATACATGCATTGAAAACAAGGTTTTTGTGAAAAATGCATTACAAAACATGCTTTTGTGAAGAATGCATTGAAAAACAAGTTTTTGTGAAAACAAACCCTCTTAGGTCGACCTATAGAAGTTTGAACTCTAGTATAGGTCGACACATAGCCATCTTAGGTCGACACCCATGCATATATATATATATATATATATATATATATATATATTAAAGCCTGTAGTCACTGCCTTGAGGTTCGCCTTACTTAGGCTGACAAAATACCTTCACAAGTCGACCTGAGACCTTCACCGGCCTACCTAAGTACCTTGATAGGCCGACCCATTGCTTTCATAGGCCGGCACATACGATGCCACTTCTAAAAAATCGTATTTTTCCTCCATCCATTTGAATTCCTTTTGCTTCATATCTCTCATACATATATATACACATACATGCATCATTTTCTAGTAAGGTACTAATGTAAAACCTAAATGAAGCTAGAATTACAAAGTAAGCTCATCATCTTCAACCTCTCTTCTATGCATACACACAATCAAACTACACATAATCATTTTTTGATTGGGTGACCATCTAAGTTAGGGTTGATAACGTCCAATTAGGTTGGTGTAACCAAGAATATTAGGTTGGGTTCTTTGTGTGTTTCAAATAAGAAAACCAATTAAGTTGGGGTTTTCCTTAAAGATCATTGGGATTTGAAGGTTTTGGACAAGATCACACAAATACAGATTCGATCGAGTGAAGGCCTTAGGATAAGGTATGGTGTACCTTGCATGGGAGTAGCGTGAGACGGTGGATCGTGTTCGTGAATCTTGGGTTCAACAAGTGCGTTCTTGGGATTAATTCAACCGAGCAAAAACCATGAGACAGGTGGTCTTGCAAGGTAGTAGCAAGAACTATTGGATTAAATTGGCATTTTTGGTGACTTAATCAATCTTTGATCAAGGGTTTGGAGGTGTTAGAATCAACAACAAACCATAGGCTTTTTAGGGTTAGAGTTCTTCATCTCTTGTATTTACATTATTTGCAAAGTAAGGTTAACTGCAACTATCTCAATTCAAATTCAAATTGAGAGTAGATGTACACATAGGGAGGCCGATTGGAGAACTACCTAAACAAATCTCTCCTCTCTCTCTTTCTCTCTCTCTCTCTCTCTATATATATATATATATATATAATTTTTGTTTTTGCAAATTATCGAATCTTTTGGTGTTTTGATCAATTCGTTTGGAAATCAACTATTTGATTAAGTTTTCAATTACTATTTGTTGATATAATCATAATCATTTTGATTGTGATTGGCTTTAACATCAACAAGTCAAACTAAGTTTTCAAACGTTATCGATTACACTCAAGGTGTTCGATAAATTGTTTCAATTACTTTTAATTGATCTTTAATCATTGGAAATAAGATCTACGTGTAGCTTAGCATTTAATTGCTTTTGATTAATCTTGTTGAACAATTTGTGTTCATTATCATTCAATTGTGTAACTTTACGCATATCCGAGCTTTTTAATAGTAGGTTAGGTTAGACGATTTGATTCAGGTTGTTTCCACTGTGCCATAAAACTTTTGAAAACCTTTTTTTGCCAAAAGTTTATTTTTAAATTTGTGATCTCTTCACCCCTTTCCCCTCTAGATCGAATCCTGTCGTCTAACACTTGGACCACATAGTTTTCCAAAGCTTTCGATTAACCTAACCACTGTTTCACAATGGTGAGCACAAAAGTTCCATCTAGTAATGGAGACCAAGAAGCCCTAACAAAGGTGAAAACCGCTATGGAAGAATTATGTTGCCAGAATCAAACTCTGCAAATAAGCACTCAGAACACCCAGCAACACCCACCATAAGACGATGAACAACTATAGGACATAGATATTTTTGATCCCCCAACCCCTCTCTACTGAAATCTAGGATACCCAGTCTCGAAAAACTTCAAGTTAGTAATATTTGACATAAAGAGTAATCCTCGAGAGCATGTCATTGTTGTCAATATACATATGGAAAACCTAGGTACAACAGATTATTTGTGCAAGCATCTCTCTGGAACCTTGAAAGAGGCGGCCTTGTGCTGGTATATGAACTTCCTCGGCTTTTCTTTAACTAGCTATCAAGATTTGTCAAGGAACCTAGTCTATCAGTTCTGAGCAAGTAAGCACCACTAGGTGTCCACTACAAGCATGTCCATTGTGCATCAAGGGAATTATGACTCCTTGTGTGAGTACTTGTCAGACTTCAATGAAGCCATCATCAAGGTGATAAACCTTAATCGGGATATGTTTGTGGGAGCCTTTAAAAATGGAATCAAAGTCAAACATTTCAACGAGTCTCTAGCCCAAAAACCTTTTACTTGATGCAAGTTGCAAGTGCACGACGATGCGAAGTAGTAAAATAGATATCAAATCACAGGGAGATATATTTGATTACCGATTTTTATTCTAACTATGTGAAGCTAAAGCGGTTGAAAAGTTGGGGATTTTGTGCAAATGAAGTAAAATTAACAAAATAACAAAGCAGGTCATGGGGTAGACGAATACTTATCTGGACATGCCCAATTGACTATCCAAATCGAATACGAGAAAAACAAAATGAGTTATAGAAAATACACATAATTGTTAGACGACGGCAATTGATATAGAATGGGGTTGAATAGATCACTACTTTTTAATGGAGAGTCGGCGCTTAAATTTTATTTTTAAAATTGTTTGCGGAAGCGGCCGAGGACTATAGCGTATAAATGAACTGGTTATCAAAAGGACTGGATGTGCGTAAGCCAAAAGGAACGATAGGCTCGATAAGAAAATTGAATCACAAACTTTACTATTAATCAATTTACTCGACTACACTCAATGTTGTACAATTTCCAATGACCAATTAAAAAATAAACCAAGTTGGAAATTTAACAAACACTTTGTAAGTGTTCAATTTATCGAGCACTTGGTGTGCGAAACACACCAAGCTATAACTTCTATATAAATGTAGTGCATAATTTTTCTTAGCACAATCAAAGTGATTGTACAATGTTTTCAAACCAGATTTTCAGCACTACATTATAACACAATTTTATCGATCAATTGAATATTCACAAACGTAAACAGTTCGAAAGTTAAAGAGATAGGAAAAGAGAGAACCACACCGAATTTGTTTAGGCAGTTCCCCTTTCGTCCTCGCTTCGGGTACATCTGCCCCCAATTCTAAATCTAGAATTGAGATATCTATAATCTTGTTGCAAATTGTTTTTACAAAAGAAGCCTTAGCTATCACACACTCAAGAAACCTCATTGATGTTGATACTATGTCTTCTCTCCCCTTGATTCGAGTCGAATCAAGTGCCTCGAACGTGTTGAATAAACCTCTGTTTACCACTACTAGATTGAATGAACACACTAGTCTTCAATCACCTTCGCTCGGCTGATTTCAATCCACACACAGTTTGATCCCAAACCTTTCTTGCACAATCCTACGATTAACGCTACTAGATTGACAGAACACACCGTTCTTCAATCACCTTCGCTCGGCTGAATTCAATGAAGCAGAGATTTGTACCAAAAAACCCCAAATCCAATTGATCTTGGAGGACAAAACCCTAATGGTTTTATTCAAGAAAAAACACACTGAAAAACTCACCCCAAACAAGATACACTCCTATGTTTGGACGTTGTCATACCCCAAATTTTGACCACAAGATTTCCCATCATTGTGCAAATCATCACCACAATATGGATGTACCTTCATGCCTCATCAATCTCCTCAAAGATGGTTAAGTATTCACCATAATCAAGAATTAGGGTTTTAAGCCCTCTCAGAGCACTTAGACAAAGGATCAATCAAGAAATGACATGATCTTCAACTTGTCTAACCTCTCAAGCACCCATAAGGGATCAAGAGGACTCCCACATCAAGAATCAAGCACAAGAGTGCAACATTCCAAGTGGATCAAGCCTCAAGATCGCCAGTGTCACCAAATTAGGGTTTTGGTCGACTAGGGCCTCCAGATGGGAGTTTTCCTCTGGGCATGAGCCAATGCTTCAAAGCATAACCCAAAATACTCCAAGGGACCTCATGGACCCAATCATCAAGTCAATTTAGCCTCAGGGGATGCATTCATAAAAAACCAGGAATTAGGGTTTCTTGACCTAATTCACCCCTAAGTTGACTTTTAAGGAAAAGCTTGAGCCAAGACCTCAAGACATGATTTGAGGACTTCAAATACACTACATTGATCCATTTTCAACAATGGATTGACCCAAGAAGCTTGGTTCACAAGTTTCAATTTCATCTGGACCACAATTAGGGTTTTGATGGGAAAAGTCAATTGTACATTTGACTTTTGACCAGGACATGCTCCCAAACTTTGGGACATGATTCAATACACCCTATATCACCTATGGAATCCATCCATTAGGTTTTATTTAGGTCAAGGACTTGATTTCACAAAGGATCGCACAGTTTGGATTTCATCCGATAAAAAGTCAACTGTGCACAAAATCAAGTTTGACTTTTTGGAATTTTTCACAAATATGGTTCCCCTAAGTCAAAAATAATGTTAATGTATGATATTGATCATCATTCATCAAGAAAAATCAAGAAAAGTGAAGTTTCTTGCAAAAGGGGCAACCTTGAGAAACCACAATTTTTCTAAGTTATGGAATAAAAGTGGTTTTGGTACCAACTTCCAAGGACCATAACTTGAGATCCAAGCAACCATTTTGGGTGATCCAAAGCTGGATTTGTAGGTCTTGCTACACTCTACAAAAGCTTCAACTACCTCCAACTCCAATTCTTTATGGATTTTAAGTTATGCAGTGATCAAAATGACAAAAACATGAAAATGACATTTTTTCCAACACTTAGTGAAAATCTGCCTAAGTTACCAGCCTTGAACATCAATGTTCATGAGGATTTTTCAATGGGATCCAAATAGTTTCAAAACAAACTATGATCACACATGTTTTGTATCATATGAGGGCTTTCTAAAAAGCATAAGATCCTCCCATAACTCAACCTGAGCAGGGAGATATGAATCCCTCAAAATCACCATTTCCAATTGTCTTGAACAAGGCCGATTTTGGCAGATTTTGGCATTTTGCTCGATTTAGCAAAATTGAGCAACTCCAAGCCTTGTCATCCATTTGAACACATCTGAGGATAAAACAAAAGGAGAATGATCTGATCCCTAAGCCTCTAAAGTCCAAGAATTTACACTTAGCCATAACAAACCTAAAAAGGCTAAAAAGGTGCCAAGACTCCAATTTTGTTGCAATGCATTTAATGGATACACCAAGGTGGCATGAACTGACACATTCCTAACTGAAAGAGTCAAGAATAAGCTATGAATCAAAGGACCATAAGCATGTGCCCTAACCTCAAGTCAATGGCTAGAGGAGACTTGAGATTCCTTTTGCTCAACATTGGCCAAAGGCCTGTACCAACTGCCATTCACTATTGCTTGCAAAAAAAACTTGCTCTACTATAAATAGAAGCACTACAACACTTGCTTTCCTCAAAATCTCTTTCTTTAGGCCAAAATGCCTTCTTTTGCAAGGTATCTCTGAGTTTTTGAGTTAAAGAGCAATTAGACCACAGCTCATGATCCAAACACCTCTAATATGTTGTATCTAAGTTATTCAAACACTCACTTGTGACCTGAAACACCAAAATCACAAAGTCCACTTCCAAAACCTCAAAATTGGACTTTTCTGCATTTTTCAAGTCATGTCTTGATTCAGTCACTTCCAAAACCAAACAAAGCCTCAAACACACTCCAAATATCATCCTCAAACTGTCCCAAATGGTTCCCCTCATCTGGAACACCATTTGAGAGAGTTGCCATATTGGTCACTTTTGCCCCTTTTACAAGAAAGTGCCAGAACTTGTTCCTGAGGATTCCAGCTGGTTCTAATCATTCTAAAAGCTTCTAAGGGATCAATTGAGAGTGTCCAAAGCATCAAATTACTTCTGGCACAAGGAACTTGGCAGATAGCACAAAAAGCTCCAAGAGGTAAGTGCATGACAACTTAAACTCTTTGAATTATGCATTCCTTTGATGTCCATTGATCATAAACATCTCATACATGTTGTATATGTTGTGTTGGAACTAATTTGCCATGTAATTCTTGTATGTACCATGAGATAGCATAGAACATGCAAAAATAGGCCTATTTTGAAATCACTATCGGATTTTGAGGAGGAAACATTTTCTAAAAATTCCAAGGGCACCATTGGATTCCTCATGAAATTCTAGGTCAGATGCACCTAAATTTTGTCCCAATCCATGGAGAAATGAGAAAGTTAGAGGCTTCTAGTAAATTGCCTAAAAGCTTGTCTTGCCCGGGCCTAGAAACAAGGCATGCCTTATGTATTTATGGGGTGGTTTTGATACACGGATGTATCACCACCCTAGTGGTAGCGCGCATGTGTGTTTGGCTTGATGGTCGTGGGTTCAAACCCCACCCAGACCATTTTTCCATTTTTTGTGTTTTTGTTATTTTTAATATTTTCATGTTTTTGGTAATTAATTGAAAAATTAATTTCTCTCTCAATTTTAATTTTTTTTATTGGTTCTTTTTTTGAAAATTCCCAAAAATGTTAAAATATTTTATTCCATGAAAATTTCACAAAAATATTATTTATTTCATATATTTAATATTTTTGTAAAGAATTATATTTTTATTTGTTTTTAAACATTACAAATATTTCTTTCTCTTGGTTTTGCAAAATTCAAATGATTTTTAAATCATCCCATGAATGAAACATGATTTTCCAAATATAAATCCAAGATAACAACCTTTTTCACATGTTTGATTATTTTAATTGAATTTTTATTCAATTAAAATACATTTTAAAACCAAAAATTAGGGTTTTGATCACTATCACTCTAACAAATCTTTTTTCAAACAACTTTGGGCCTCTAATAGAGTGTAAGACCCAACCCCCTTTGTACATAAATAATTTTGGGCCTCAGTCATTGTATAAGTCTCGATACGATTTTAAAATCTCGGGCGGTCGTCGCCTTTTTAACAAAATCCTTTGGGCCTCTCCTCGAGTTGTAAGCCCCATCACTTGTATATAAAATAAACTTTGGGCCTCTCCTTGAGTTGTAAGACCTATCCCTCTGTACAGAAAACCTCTTTCACTATGCCAAAAATGATTTTAGGCAGCGCACCTTAGACAGCGCTTTTTTCCAAAAGCGCTGCTATAAGTTAAATAAAAAATAAAACACGGAAAATATGTACGAAATTGTGTAAAAGCGCTGCTAAAAGGCCCACCTTAGACAGCGCTATTCAAAAGCGCTGCTAAAAGGCCTACATTAGACAGCGCTTTAAAAAAGCGCTGCTAAAAGTCCCACCTTAGACAGCGCTTCTTAAAAGCGCTGCTAAATGCCCATGTACGAAGCGCTGCTAAAGGCCCATATTAGAAAGCGCTTTACTCAAAGCGCAGCTAAAGGCCCAACTACAAAGCGAAAGCGCTGCTAAAAGCACTCATTAGATAGCGCTTCACAAAAGCGCTGTCTAAAGTCGTTTAAAATTAAAATTAAAAAACATATTCTATTCATTCTTTCTATTCTCAGAACTGTTTCTCTTCTCTCGCGAAAAACCCTAAACCCAGAAAAAATCTCCGTCCTCTCACGCACCTCCGTCCTCTCCGGCGAGGCTCCTGGGTTCCACAATCAGAGGAAGCTTTTTCACGGTATACTTTTTCTTTGATTGCTTCGGTTCTTAGCTTTTTCACGGCCATAGCTTTTTCTTTGATTTCTTTTACATTTGTTTCTAGTAAATTCATGCAATTGTTTAGTGTAAGAGTTTAATATCTTCTTATTAACAGAAGCTAAAGAACATGATGATATAAAACAGTAGCAAACATGTACATTTTAATACAATTTAATATTTTAACTACATTCTGAAAAATATTAAAGAACTGTAACAAATCCTTTCTTTTTTAATTAATTTCTCTTATCTCTCCATTCTATCTGCAACATTTTTGTTTTTGATTCACACATTTTTCTCTAATCTCATTTTTGTTTAATTTTCTGTTATTATTATGTTGATAATCTAGAAGCATTTGTAGATGCGTGCACAATAAGCCGATGGTCTGATGTTCCTACATTTTGTTATCTTAAGAAAACAATACGCTTTTGGGTTTATTTTTTTGTTTTATTATCCTTAGATCTTTTGAATTTTATATCTGAATTAGATGAAAGCTTCCATTTAGGAACATGTGTTTGATTAGTGAGAAGTGTCTTTTATTAATTGTATCATTCTTTTCCGCATTAATATCGGTATGTCTGGTAAGCAATTTTTAAGCCCTATGCAATTTCCGTACATTTCTGTGTTTATACAACTATATTGATCAACAACATAACAACATCACAACATATCTATATTAATTAACATATTTAATACTAATTAACAACGAACTGCCAATAGATAATAGAATTGTGAAAATATTGTGATATTGCATTATTTTGTAAATGAAATGTAACTATTACAATCTCTTATTACAGGTTAGATGGCTAGTAACGAGGATCACCCACATGATGATTAATCTATTCATGATGGAGATGAGACCGGTAATGCAGTGGAAAGGGAAATTAGACGAGGAATTACAATTATGAAGCGACTCATTCGTGATAGAGATCGAGGCATAAAACATGATGTGCATTGGAGTCAAGATAACCAACTAATTGAGCCTAACGGTTCAACGTTGACAAGTTATCTTGGTTTAGTTGCAAGGAGAGAAGTTCCAATTACTTGTGATGATTGGAGAAACAAAGCGTTGAAAGACGCTAAAGACAAAATATGGATTGAGATACAGGTACTATATGTGATGTTATTTGTTTTTAATGACGATTATGTATTTAAATTACTTATACTAACGCACTCTGTGTATGATTTTCGTAGAGGTCTTTCAACATTGATGATACCAGAAAAGATTATATACTCGGATTGGCCGGAAAAATACATAGAGGGTTTAGATCTTTTTTATCAAACAAGTATCTTAAGGATGCGGATAAAAAATTTATTGATGCAGAGCTTCCATAGAAATATGCAGATTTGATTACACCTCATGAATGGGAAACTTTTAAATCCAAACGAAAAACCCCAGAATTTGAGAGTGTAAGTGACATAAATCGGCAATGAGCATCAAGTCCCGCGTATCCATACAAAAAAGGGCGTATGGGATATGCACGCTTACAACAATCTATAGTAAGTATCTATAAATTGCAATGATATACTTGTTCATCATGAGTTATTTTTGATCATGTTATTTGGCTTAATGTGTAGTTAACAAAGGAGAAAAGTTCTGAAACATCTCTTCCGGACCATGTTTTGTGGAAGGAAGGCCGCGTGGGTAAGGATGGAGTTGTTAAAGAAGATGTTCAACAAATTTTTGAGAAATGTGTAAGTATAACATTATTGCTTGAATTAAATCAAAAGTTTATTAACATATAATTAAGTCAAATTTTCGATATTCATATGAATTTCAGGAGACTCTATCTCAGTCTATATCTCCAGATGAAGACAATGATTGCAGAAGGCTACTTAGTCGAGCATTAGATGTTCGTGAGTATTCTGGTCGTGTGAGGGGTAGGGGATATGGGATCACTCCAACATCCTTGAAAGAACCAAAGAAAAAAACGGCTAGCAATAAAGAATTGTAGGCAAAGTTGGAAGCATTAGAATTTGAAGTTCGTGAATTGAAAAAGGAAAAAGAAAGAGATAAAAAAGAAAGAGATCAAGCTTCAGCTTTTAAAGATACTAGTGAGAAAGATAGTATCAATTGTAATTTTCAACCGAATATTCCCGAGGTAATTATATATATTATTATGAAATTAAATTAGCTTAATTTATTTAATTGACATATATACACATTAACAATGTCATATTTATTATTGGTTTTAGGGCATTTCCCATTGTCAACTCTATTTATCGTCACCGACTTATCGGATGGTTGGCAAGGGAAAAGTGCATAACACTTTGGGAGAAATGCTTCACCATAAATCGCTCCCCACTGGATTTTTGAAAGTATCGATTGATATTGTTTTAGAGGGGGATGCCTTATTACCACTACCTGACGATGTTTCGGATGCAACATTGTTGGGAGATGCAATAGGATCGTTTGTTGCATGGTCGTCAAGCCTCATTTGCCTAGATGATAAGGTAAGCTTAAAACCATTATGAACCTTTGGGTATTCAAATTTTTTACGGGCATTTTACGTACTTTTTTTTACATGGTAATGTTAGACTCCAACAAAATCCAAATCAAATGATAAGGGGATTATGCGGGAAACCGAGTCAGTTGCATCGAGAAAAGAGGTACAACAAAATTATATGATATTTATCCATGGAAAATGTTAATTCATGATCTTATACTTCACCTAACTAATTATATGATATTTAGATTCAGGCTAAAGAGATTGAACAAGTCAGTAGGGGTAAGATGCATGAAATTAGCAACATTCCCACACAAACAAAGGGTGTTGCTAAGAAGACCGCGGCTAGAAAAAAAACTACTTCTCAGTATAGGTCGTGCCTTCAGACATGTTTACTTATAACATATATTCCGGATGGTGGTACTCGGCTTATACCTATGGAGGAAGGTATTTTTGGTTTTGAATATTTGGAAACAATTGGTAGAGAGGACATGGAGCAAGTTTTTAAACATTTGGAAATAGGCATCGGTGTTGTCGATACATACATTAGGTATACTCCGATCAACTTTGTTTAATTAATTGAACAATTTATTTACTCATTTCAAATGAATAGTCTAATATGTTAATGATGTTTTTATTTAAGGTTTCTGTATGACAAATTGATGCGCCCGCGTGGATTGGAACAAAGATTCGCTCTCTTATCTCCCATGACTATCAACTCATGGTTAATCGTACAGAAACCAGATGAAGTCATACAGTATGTACTCGGTTTATTTATGGCCAGCAAAGATACAGAAAAGTTGTTCTTTTTACCATATAATACTGGCAACGGGTTATATTTTCATTCTAACTTCATCTATTATAATTTTTTGTTTTTTGAAGTTGTGTAGAAAGTTTCCATCTAACCTTTGTTTAATCTTACAGTGGACATTGGTTGTTGGTGACAATTAATCCGATAAGAGAAATTGTATATTATCTGGATTCTTTACACAATGATCAAGCAACATACCCAGATATAAAGAAGTTGATTGATACGTAAGTGAGATTGTTCTAAAAATTTGTGTGTATATTTATTTATTTATGTGACATGTTCTAAATATTCGTTTATATTTTATTAGCGTTATACAAGTTTTTCGATCACAAAGAGATATTTAAGTTCCAAAGAGCAAAGCCAACAACATTACATGGATTAGAGTGGAGGTATATTTTCACAATTTTGATTATATTAGTGATGATACTTGATAAAACTAGTTAAGGGGTACATCCTGATATATATCCGTATTTTCTTTCCATGTGTAGTGTCCTCGTCAGCACAATGGAATAGATTGCGGATATTTCATGTTGAGGTTTATGAAAGAAACTCTTCTTTTGGATCGAATAGATATTCCATCCAAGGTATGGATTTCTAACTTAGGAATTATTTAATATTTACCACATATGTCTCATATAATTAAATAGTTTTAGCTAAATCATACTATGTTATATTATTATGTAGTACTTTGATGAATTCAAATGTGTTCATTACTCAAAAGATCAATTGGATGAACTTAAGGAGGAATGGTGTCAATTCATTATTGAGCTGAGAGTTTTATAAGGTATATTGTCTTTTTTTTCATTGATGAGAATTTTGAGTATATATAAGTTTGAGTTTTGATGAGATAATATGTCGTCATTAGTATATTAAATTGTGTTGCAATGTTGTTGTTGTTTGTTATAGAAGGTTGGAATCATAAATTGTGTTGGTGCTGCCAAATATTGATTGATATCTTGTCCATAGAAGGTTGGAATCATATACTGATTTTCATAGGCACTTGGCAATATTCAATAACTCATGATCATTTATTGACATTTTTGGCAATGCTTGCAGCTTGAATATCAGATTTGGCAATGCTTGCAGCTTGAATATCAGATAAGAACAACGCCTTATTTGTTTTCTTCTATATTTTATCTAATGCTGTTGTTGTTTTGTTTCAGGTTATATGTGCAGATGTACAAGATAGAGCTAACAAGTTCATTGTTGTTGTTTTTTAGCTTGAATATCAGATTTTTTGTAGCTAACAAGATATATGAATTGTTGTTGTTTTTTAGCTTGAATATCATCAATTTTTTGTATATATAAATTATTGGATTAAAGATGTATATATAAATAGACAAATTTGGTGCATATTTATTGGATTGAAGCTCTAATTTATGAAAATTTGGCGCAAATTCTAAATGCATATTCTGGTGCAAAATGTAGTGAAAACCTGGTGCAAAATATGGTGATAATCTGGTAAATATTTATTGTATATATCAGACAGCGCTTTTTTTAAGTTTTATATATAAGGGCTGCCTGAAGTGGATTAGACAGCGCTTTAAATAAAAAGCGCTGCTTAAAGTAGAGAATAGACAGCGCTTTTAAAGAAAAGCGTCGTCTAAAGTAATGCCTAAAGATAACCAAAAGCGTTGTCTAAAGTCAAAGCGCTGCCTAAAGGGGTTCTTTAGACAGCGCTTTTACAGACAAAGCGCTGGCTAAAGTGACAAGCAGATTGCGCTTTCAAAGTTAAAGCACTGGCTAAAGCAGACATTTAGCAGCGCTTTCTCATTAACTAAAGCGATGTCTTTACTTATAGCAGCGGTCGAATAGGCAGCGCTTTTAAGCGCTGTCTAAGCCCAAAAAAAGCGTTGTCTAAGCCCTTCTTTGGCATAGTGTTTGGGCCCCAGTCATTGTATAAGCCCCAGTACAGTCTACAAAACAACAGTACGATTACTGCTTTTTTTCATCTGGGCTCTCCTTGAGTATAAGCCCCAACAATCTTTTCAAAAACAATTGCCCTTTTGATTTAGGTTCAAATCCATAGTTGTTATCAAAACTTTCTTTAATTTCTTGAATAACTAACCATACAGCTGTTACAATGGAAGCTTGCTCACCTGTAAGTTTTATCAGGTTTCATTTACTCGTTTTCATATATATATATATATATATATATATATATATATATATATATATATATATATATATATATATATATATAACTGTATTGCTGGAAGCTTCCTCACCTGTAAGTCCTTCTTTCATATCCTTTTTAATACTTGTCATATATCACCTGTATATATACTAGTATATTTACTTAGAGTTTTCCCCGGCAACTAGGTCTAGAACTAGGTAAAGCCAGTTGGTCACTCTTTAATACAGTCAAAACTAGATCCCCATAGGATTTCCAGATACAGTCTTGCCTTCTCTTGGGCTTAAACAATATGGAACAAAGAGAAAGGCATTATTCCCGGTGAAACTTTTCTCAGACTGTCACTATTAGAAATTGTCAAAGAAATTCATTCCCCAGAGAGGATTAATTCTCGGTGAAACCTCTCCTGAATTTCTTCAAACCCTAAAACTGTTCACTAAAGAAAAGATTATTCTCGGTGAAACTTTTCTTGAACTCTTCTTAAGTTTGGACCCACATGTTTCCTAAAAGCGCCCCCGCCTCCTCTTGGGCTTTGTACAAGGACCCTCCGGCTTCTTAGAAGTTCTCATGCCTTCTCTTGGGCTTAATACAAGGACCCTGAAGACCTCTTAAAGGTATTAGACGGAACTTAGTCATCCTTTGCTAGAGCAGTCTTTCTTGAGTCAAAACCTCAGACCAATTTAGGGTTGATTCTCATCCCTTAAAACACCCGCCTCCTCTTGGGCATCATACAAAGATAAACTCTTCCACACCAGTAGACTTAGACAGTCTAATCCCCTCTTGAGTCTCAAAGACATTCTCAAGTTCCTTACAAACATAGGAGAAACCCTGATTTTTTTTATCAATCTCCAGTAGAGTTAAAACCTCTGTAGGTTAAAAACTCAAACTTTCTTCCAAAATTCCCCCAGCCAGGGTCAGTTTATCATCAGTATAACACTATCCCAAATCAAGGCATCTGATATCTCAACCCTTCTGCAAATCTTCAGCAAGAGTTGATTCCCCATTTGGACCTGCCTCTGGATCTCAATAATCCTCAGCAAAGATAGCCTCCTCTTAGGCTTTGTATAATGATCCTTCCTTCCCTCAGCACATTCAGCCTCCTCTTGGGCTTTATACAAAGATTTTCCCCATCTGAGCTAACCTTTTCAGACTCTCTTGTTGAGTCAATCACCTTTCAACACTCTCTTGTTGAGTCAATCCTTTTCAGCCTCCTCTTAGGCTTGGTATGATGATTTCCCCTAGCAGAAGTTAGCCTCCTCTCAGGCTGTGTATAAAGATTTCTCCAGCTTGTTCAGCCTCAATCTTGGGCTTCGTACAAGACACCATATAAGCACTCTCTTGTTGAGTCAGTCATCTTTTTAGCCTCAATCTTGGGCTTTGTACAAGACATATATAAGCTTTCTACAACAAAGTCAAACACTTCGTAACCTTCTCTTAAGCTCCGGATAAATATCTTCCCCAGCGGAGTCAATTCCTCCCAGCCTTTTTTTAGGCTTTGAGATATAAATTTCCCTAAGCAGAGTCAATTCTCTTTTCAGCCTCAATCTTGGGCTTTGTACAAGACAGATAATACTCTCCAGCAGAGTCAAAATCTTTTCAGCCTCAATCTTGTGCTTTGTACAAGACACCTAAAATATCCTCTGCCAAGTCAATAAAGTCTCATTTTAGCCTCAATCTTGGGCTTTGTACAAGACAGATAAAGATTTCTTTCCCACAGAGTCAGTCTTCTTTTCAGCTTCAAACTTGGACCTTGTACAAGACACATACAAATCCTCCCCAGCGGAGTCAAAATCCATTTTACCCTCAATCTTGGGCGTTGTACAAAACAAACAGAATACTTTCCCAGAAAAGTCAAACTTTTAGCCTCCTCTTAGGCTTTGTATAATGATATTCCCAAAAGAGTCAGTCTCTTTTTAGCCTCAATCTTGGGCTTTGTACAAGGCAGATAAACCTTCTCTTGTTGAGTCAGTCTTTTCCAGCCTCCTCTTAGGCTTTGTATAAGGACTTCCCCAGTGGAGTCAATAAATCTCTTAGCTTCAACCTTGGGCTTTGATCAAGGCACACAAAAATCAACATCCCCTCAGAGGAAATCAAAATATCTCTGCAGGAAAACACTTCTCTGTGTTATCACACATCAAAACAGACAATCAAAACAAACCCTAATCCCAGATAACCGCTGTAAGTGGCACACTTCAAATATCGAAGTTGTCGTCCATCTCTTATCCTGGTAAATTTCCTCTTCCATCTAATTGTTGTAAGCGGCAAGCCTCTGGATTATTTACATCCACGCCACTATCCCTCTCTTAGCATGAAAGACTCCTAAGGAAAAATAGCATTGCTCTACACCGAGTTAAAGTTTTCCCCTTTAGGACAAATCCCCTATAAATAAAATTATGGCATTACTGGATTCACATATCCCAGTTAAAGTAATCCTCCTTTATAATCAGTCACCCAACAGTTGTGATAAACAGACGAGATGTCTCCCGTTAGAGATAACAAATTCTATCTCAGTCAAACCTTTTAGCTTCAATCTTGGGCTTTGAACAAGACACAAATAAACCTTTTAGCTTCAATCTTGGGCTTTGAACAAGACACCAAAACATTATCTTTTTCCTCCCCTAGAATAGGAGGAACTACGATTGCTCTGATTTCCCTATTTCTTTAAACGGGAATACGTAGGCATAAGATTGCAAAATCTTAGCGAGCATACTAATCAAAAACTTTAGGTCCAGTACCTTCACATACTAATAAAAAACTTTAGGTCCAGTACCTTCACATACTAATCAAAAACTTTAGGTCCAGTACCTTCATACATACCAATCAAAAACTCTAGGTCCAGTACCTTCACATACCAATCAAAAACTTAGGTCCAGTGGCTTACCAAAAACATCCGAAAACCCAAAATCATCAAAAACTCTCTCTCTCTCTCTCTCTCTCTCTCTCTCATATTTCCCAAGAAACTTTCTCAACCCATCAACCGATAAACACATATCAAGTACAAAGCAGAACCTAAAACTAACAACCTGTGGATAACCACATATAGGATGGGTAATTAATAACTCCCCATTGTATAACCTGACCCCGAACTCCCCGAATCTCTTTAAGCGTTTGTTCAGTTAAACATTCGCGTGCAAGGTTAGTTTTAGATAACTTCCCTTTCCCTTCTAGCTTCACAGGATAAATAAGAAATCAGAAATTAGCACCTCTTCCTCCTACCATTGCGGTGAGGAGGAACCCACAATTCTGCGATAAGGTGGTCGTGTCACCGACAAAACTTCTTCAGCTTGTCCTGTAATTTGAAACTCATCCTCCCCCTAACGTTGTGCATTCTTCTATAATACAATTTGAAGCTACTTTTGCTTGTTGTAGATACCCTTCTCCCTCTTTGACAACATCAAAAAGAGAGAAAGACATGGTCAAAGAATAAAATAATACACACATATGAACACACTCATCAGTTTGCAACCAAGACACATTAACACGCATCCACATATAATGATGTTAATGCAGAGATTATATGGATAAATAAATCAAGAAGCATATATAGAAACTCAAAGTACATTACATAATTAGCAAATTCCAATAAACTCCAAGTCATAGGAAATACAAAAGCAATTCCAACACATATAATAGTATGCAAATAAAGCAAAGTATGACATGCACTACACTAAACCTCCTAATCCTCAAGGTCTCCTCCCCCTAAATTGGTTGGCCATTCCTCTGAAGTAATAGTCTGGAGGTGGAGGAGTGTAGCGAGCGATTTTGGATGCGGTTCTTAAGCGCTGTCGCTCTTTGGGGTTTACTACAGGTCGATTCAATTTTTTATCCTATTGTGAGCTGACTAAGGAAGGGAAATAGATGTCTCCAATTAACCCTGCTTGCATACTGAGTTTAAACAGTGGTCTGTTAGGTTACAGATGTTATATGGTAATAGGGCCTTTCTTTCTTCTTACTTTATTAAGGTGGAAAACTGGGACTATTCATGGGGAATTTGTCAGATTGGGTGGAGATAGGGGACTTTAGGTTTTTTTATTAGTGTGCTCGCTAAGATTTTTCTTTCAATCTTATGCCTACGTATTCCCGTTTACCGAAACAGGGAAATCAAAGCGTTCGTAGTTCCTCCTATTCTATGGGAGGAAATGGGTGTTTTGGTGTCTTGTTTAAAGCCCAAGACGTGAAGCGAAAAGTGATCTATATCTTGTTCAAAGCCCAAGATGTTAAGCTGAAGGTGGTTTGTATCTTGTTCAAAGCCCAAGATGTGAAGCTGAAGGGTCTATTTGTATCTTGTTCGAAGCCCAAGATGTGAAGCTAAAAGGTGTTGTCTTTAGAGAGAATTTGTCATCTCTAAAGAGGGTCTGTTTGTCACAACTGTTTATCAAGGAGAATTACTTTAACCGGGATATTTGAATCCGACAATGCCATAATTTCCTTTATAGGGGAGTTCCAACCTGAAGGAGAAGACTTTAACTCAGTGTAGAGCAATGCTATCTTTCCTTAGGAATTTTTCATGTTAAAAGAGGGACAGTGGCATGGATGTAAATAATCCAGAGGCTTGCCGCTTACAGCGATTAGATGAAGGTGAAGGAGTTATTGATGTTTGTATGCTGTGAACGAGGCACAACTTTGATGCTAAAAGGTTGATTGGCTCAACCTGAGTTTTCCTTATACAAAGCCTAAGAGGAGGCTAATGGCCCAACAAGAAGGAGTTTTTATGTGTCTCGTACGAAGCCCGAGAGAGAGGCTAAAAGGGTTGACTCAACAGGAGAATCTTTTATACTCAACAAGAGAGTGTTTTTGTATCTCGTACGAAGCCCGAGATGGAGGCTAAAGATGGTGACTCACCAAGAGAATCTTTTATACTCAACAAGAGAGTGATTTTGTATCTCGTATGAAGCCCGAGATGGAAGCTAAAAGGTGATTGACTCAACAAGAGAGTCTTTTATACTCAACAAGAGAGTGTTTTAGTATTTCGTACGAAGCCTGAGATGGAGGCTAAAAGGGAGATTTGCTCAACAAGAGAGCCTTTTATACTCAACAAGAGAGTGTTTTGGTATCTCGTACGAAGCCCGAGATGGAGGCTAAAAGTTTTGACTCAACAAGAGAGTCTTTGTATCTCGTACGAAGCCCGAGATGGAGGCTAAAAGTTTTGACTCAACAAGAGAGTCTTTGTATCTCGTACGAAGCCTGAGATGGAGGCTAAAAGGTTATTGTTTCAGTTGAGTGACAGGTCCAGTATGTTGGTTCAACGAGAAAATCAGTTCTTATATGAGTAACACTGTACTCTTGGATTTGATCTGAGGAACGGGATTATTTCCTGTTCTCTAAGGAAACGGGGAATCCAAAGGGTGTTTGAGACGGTCCAAGTTTGTGGGTGTCTTCTTATTTTTGAAAGGGACTTGAGAATGTCTTTGAGACTTAAGGAAATTAGACTGTCCAAGTCTAGAGTTTTATCTTCTGTACTATGCTTAAAGAAACAGTAGTAGTACATTCAC
This sequence comes from Lathyrus tuberosus, assembly GCA_022829125.1. NCBI lineage: Eukaryota > Viridiplantae > Streptophyta > Magnoliopsida > Fabales > Fabaceae > Lathyrus > Lathyrus tuberosus. The sequence continues at coordinate 13,061,733 of JALAZF010000123.1, read as the reverse complement.
GGTAGAAAGATCTAGACTCTTTGAAAGACTGTTCTATTAAGATGACTAATTTCTATTCCTATATCTCTAGAAGGTCGTCAGGACAATTTGTACGAAGCCCAAGAGGAGGCTGGAAACTTTTAAGAAGTCGAGGGACAATTTGTACGAAGCCCAAGAGGAGGCTATCATTCCCGGAGGAAGAAATATTTATAAGAAGCCTAAGAGGAGGCTGTGAATACTTCTAAGAAGTCGACGGGTCCTTGTACAACGCCCAAGAGGAGGCGGGGATGCTTTTAAGAAGCCTGTGGGTCCCTAAACCTCGAGAAGTTCAAGACAGGCTATTCACAAAGAATAGATAAAGCCAGGAAAGTTTGAGAATATGGAAGAAACTCAAGGGATGCAATTCACGGAGAAGAGATCATCTCTAGGGAGTAGAGTTTCTTGACAATTCCTAAGGAGGACAGTCGAAGAGAATACTGTATCTGGTGCTCCTATGGGGGATCTAGTATTGTCTATTTCTAAGAATGATCGAAACGGCTTTACCTAGTGCTAGACGTAGTTGCCGGGGAAACTCTAAATATCTATACTATTATTACACAGTCGATATGAGTTTATGAAAGAAGACTTATAGCGAAATAGCCCCACAATACAGTTATATGTATATGAAAGCGGTAAATGAAAGAATATAAACACTTACTCAGTTGTAGAGCTTCCATGTTGTTTGGTTAGTTGTTCAACAAAGAAAGATTGAAAACAACAGTATATTTCAAAATCAAAGGAGAAAGTGCTTTGAAAGGAAAGATTGGGGCTTAGAGCTGAAGGAGAGGCGCAGGGTTTTAGTAGTGATTGCACTGTGATATGAGTTTGTACAGTGGGGCTTATACAAGTGGCTGAGGCACAAAAAGTTTTCTGTACAAGGGGAATGGGTCTTACACTCTCTCAAGAGGCCAAAAAAAATGATTTAGAGAAAAGAAGCGGGTCTTACTACTCGAGGGTAGGCCCAGATGATTTTGTTTTAAAATGGCGATCACGCCGAGGTTTTAGAATGTACAGAGGGACTTATACAATAAGTTAGGCCCCAAAATGGGTATATAAAAAAGGGGGTTGGGACTTACACTCTATTAGAGGCCCAAGTGAGTTTTAAGAAACGAAATGGGTCTTACTACTCGAGGGTAGGCCCAATGGTTAATTTTGAAAAGGGCGACGATCGCGCCGAGGTTTTAGAAACACTGTGGGACTTATACAAGTGATTGCGGCCCAAAATTTTGGTATTTACAAAGGAATTGGGTCTTACACTCTATTAGAGGCCCAAAGGTTTAAAAATGAAAAGAAATGGGACTTATAGCTCAAGGAGAAGCCCAATGGTCTTTTTTGTTAAAAGGCGACGGTCGCGCCGAACCTTATAAATGTACCGAGGGACTTATACAATATCTGAGGCCCAAAATATTTTATTTACAAAAGGGGTGGGACTTACACTCTATTAGAGGCCCAAAGTGTATTTTAGGAAAAGAAACGGGGCTTACAACACGATGGGAGGCCCAAATGATTTTCAGTTTGAAAATGGCGATCGCGCCGAGATTTTTAACGTATCGGGACTTATACAATAACTGAGGCCCAAAATATTTTTGTACAAAAAGGGTTGGGTCTTACACTCTATTAGAGGCCCAAGGTTTTTGAAAAAATATTTGTTAGGGTGAAAATCAAAGAAACCCCAATTTCATTTTTTAAAGGCATTTTTCAAAGAAAAATCAAGTAAAAAATGATAAAAATATCAAATAAAATCATTAATCATGTTATAAACAATGATTAAGGTTTATGAAAAAGTATTTTATCCACATGAATATTTAAAACCATTTTGGTTTTAAAAATCAAGAAAAATAATTCATTTTAAAAGCATTTAAAATAATTTAAAACAATATTTTTAAATATATTAAAAATAATCTAAAAATAATATTTTTTTGTGATTTTTTGTGGATTAAAATATTATGGGGTATGAATTGGAAAATGATGATTTTTGCTATGTAAAAGAATTGGTTGAGTTTTGAAAATAAAATAAGAAAAATAGGAAAGATGTCACAACATCATCTTCGACATCTCTCATGGGGCAAAAAACCAGTACTGAAACTTTAGTTTTTAACACCTTTTTTTATCAAATTTCAAACACTCATAACTCTCTCAATTTTTAACGGAATTAAAATCCGAAATTACCTATCTTGACCTATTTTCCGCAAGGAATCCAATGGTACCACACATACACACTGAAACTCGACGTACAAAACACACGAATCGAAAAACCAGAACTGCACTTAATTGAAAACATCGTTTCTCGTCAAATTTCCAAGACGCGTAACTCTCTCGATTTTTAACGGAATTAAGATCCGGAAGAGCCTATATTGACCTATTTTGCGCAAGGAATCCAATGGTATTACTCATGTATACTGAAACTTAATGTACATAACACACAAGTTAAGAAACCGGAACTGGACCGTTAATTCGACGTCGTTTCGCGTCAAATTTCCAACACGCGTAACTCTCTCGATTTTTAACGGAATTAAGATCCGGAAGAACCTATCTTGACCTATTTTTCGCAAGGAATCTAATGGTATTACTCATGCACACTGAAACTTAATGTACATAACACACAAATCGAAAAACCAGAACTGGACCGTTAATTCGACGTCGTTTTGCGCCAAACTTCCAACGCGCGTAACTCTCTCAATTTTTATCGGAATTAAAATCCGTAAAAACCTATCTTGACTGATTTTTCGCAAGGAATCCAATGGTACCACACATACACACTGAAACTCAATGTACAGAACGCACGATGCAAAAAACCAGAAATGGACTGTGATTTTAAAACAACATAAACTCCACATATAAACATGTTAAAATGCAAACAATAGGAGGATCACATCATACACATTAAAGGCTACATTTTTGCTTCAAGAATTTTTCAATATGATGCATGTAGGTGGACAACAAAGGAAAGCATGATTCAAAGAATTCAAGTTGTGAATTTTACCTCTTTTTTGGAGATTTTGTGCAACCTACCAAGTGCTTTGTTCCAGAAATGATTTGATGTTTTGGACACCCTCAAATGACCTCTTAGAAGCTTTTAGGATGGTTGGAATCAGCTGGAAACCTCTGGAGCAAGTTTGAGCACTTTCTTGCAAAATGGGCAAAAGTGGCCAAAATGCCAACTCTCTCAAATGGTGTTCCAGATGTGTGGCACCATTTGGGACAGTTCAAGGATGATATTTGGAGTGTGTTTGAGTTTTTATTTGGTTTGGAAAGTGAATGAATCAAGACATGGCTTGAAAAATGCAAAAAAGTCCAATTTTGAGGTTTTGAGAGGTGACTTTGTGATGTTAGTGTTATAGGTCACTTGTGAGAGTTTGGATCACCTACATATGATGTTTATGAGGTGTTAGGATCATGAATTGCGATGGAAATGCTCTCTAACTCAAAAACTCAGAATTTCTTTACTAAAGAAGGCATTTTGGAGTGAAAGAGAGAATTTGAGGAAAGCATATGTTTGATGGCTTTGGTGTACTCAAACTGAGCACAAATGAGCTCTATTTATAGTATAGCAAGTTTGTTTTGCAAGCAATAGTGAATGGTGGCTGCAGCAGAGATTTGGCAAATGTTGGTCAATGAAAATCCAAGTCTCCTCTAGCCATTGACTAGAGGTTAGAGCACAGGCCTTTGGTTCCCTAGTTGTTGGATGAATCTTGACTGAATTCAGTTGGAGGAAGCTCAGTTCATGCCACCTCTAAGCATCCATTAAATGCTCCAAACCAAAATTGGAGCCTTGTCCCTCTTTTAGGGATTTCTAGGTTTTGGCATGCTAGTTTTGGTTCCTTGGACTTGGGAGGCTCATGGATCAGATCATCCCCCTTAGATTTGATCCTTAGATGTGTCCAAAATGATGACAAGGCTTAAAAATTCGTGTGACACAAGAAATGTGCAAATCTGCCCTGAAAAATTCAGCTGCAGCAAGCCTTTTTGTAAAATCCATAACTCCCTGCTCGAGTATGCTACATGGACGTTCTAGGACTTTCTGGAAAGCTGAGATGACGTACTTCAACTTTGATGTTTGGCCCTAGACCTGGTTCAACTTGGATCATGGAGAAAAACAACCTTGAAGTTGGGACTTCATGCTGAAATTACAAGGCAGATTTTGGCTAAGTGCTGAAAAATGTCAATTTTAGGTTTTTAGCCATTTTGATCCAACCATAACTCAAAATCCATGATGAATTGGGATGAGGTGTAGTTGAAACTTTTGTAGAGGGCCATGAGGGCTACTAATCAAGCTTTGGATGGGGAAAATGGCTTTGTGGTTTAGGAGTTATGATCCTTCAAAGTTGTTACCATTGCCACTTTATTTCATAACTTAGAAAATTTTCTAAGTTTTTATGGTTACCCCTTTTTCAAATTATCCCACTTTTCTTTATTTTTCTTGATGAATGATGATTCCAACCACACATTAACATCATTTTAGGGTTAAAAAACCATTTTTATGAAAAATCTCAAAAAGTCAAAGTTTGACTTTTGTGCACAGTTGACTTTTTATCAGATGAATTTCAAACTATGCGATCCTTTATGAAATCCAGTCCTTGACCTAAATCAAACTTGATGGACATGTTCCATAGGTGTTATAGGGTGTATTGAATCGTGCCCCAAGGTTTGGGAGCATGCAGGGGTCAAAAGTCAAAGGTACAGTTGACTTTTCTCGCGAAACCCTAACTGTGGTTCAGATGAAATTGAAGCTTGTTGCTCAAGCTTCTTGGATCAATCCATTGTTGCAAATGGATCAATGTGGTGTGTTAGGGATCCTCAAATCCTCTCTTGAGGCCTTGGCTCGTGTTTTGTCCCAAAAGTTAACTTAGGGGTGAATTAGGTCAAGAAACCCTAATTCCGGATTTTTGGACAATGCATCCCCTGAGGCTAAATTGACTTGATGATGGCTCATGCCCAGAGGAAAATTTCCATCTGGAGGCCCTAGTCGACCAAACCCTAACTTGGTGACACTGGCGATCCTGTGGCTTGATCCACCTAGAAGGGAGCAGCCTTGTGCTTAATCCTTGAAGTGTGAGTCCTCTTGATCCATTATGGATATTTGAGAGGCTAGACAAGTTGAAGATCATGTCATTTCTTGATTGATTCTTTGTCTCAGAGCTCTGAGAGGGTTTGAAACCCTAGTTCTGATTGTAGTGAGTGTTCACCCATCTTTGGGGAGACTAATGAGGTACAAAGGTACATCCATATTGTGCTGATGATTTGCACCATGATGGGAAATCTTAGTGGTCAAAATTTGGGGTATGACAGATGCCCCTATTTAATCTTCTTGGACCCGAAGGTGTGAATGGCGAAGGAATTCGGGCATTCGGGGTGCAAGAGGATTAAATATCAGAATACCCAAAATTTTGATGGTGGTTATGAATGGTAGCTTACGTATTCATCTTCTTTAGCTAAGCAAGGATGCTTAGAAAAGGTAAAACTTCCCCTCGATCCTGGTCTTCAGCCAAGGAGCTGGTCTCAGTTTTATTTTGAAATAAACCTCCCCTCGATCCTGGTTTCCTACCAAGGAACTTGTCTTAGTTTCTTTTGTCAACTTCCCCTCGATCCTGGTTTCCTACCAAGGAACTGGTCTCAGTTTCTGATGTCAACTTCCCCTTGATCCTGGTTTCCTACCAAGGAACTGGTCTCAGTTTCTGATGTCAACTTCCCCTCGATCCTGGTTTCCTACCAAGGAACTGGTCTTAGTTTCTGATTTGTGAACTACCCCTCGATCCTGGTTTCCTACCAAGGAACTGGTCTTAGTTTCTGAAGTAAACTTCCCTTCGATCCTGGTTTCCTACCAAGGAACTGGTCTTAGTTTCTGAAGTAAACTTCCCCTCGATCCTGGTTTCTTACCAAGGAACTGGTCTCAGTTTCCGAAATAAACTTCCCCTCGATCCTGGTTTCCTACCAAGGAACTGGCCTCAGTTTCTTTTGTCAATAAACTTTCTTGACAAGGAACGTTGTTTGTAGCGGCTTTCCTTCAAACTTCTCGCCGAATTTTCCTGGGGAGATGCCATTTGAGTGGAAAAAGTTTTGATGTCAGACTTGCTGGGGAACCCATTCGTCTGAATTGTAGAGGTACACAAACTTCTCTATTTGGAGACGCCATTTGTCGATTCTACTGTGGAAAGTGAGTCTCTTGAGAGACTGTTTCTGTTTGGGGGTGTTACATCATACTTTTCCTGAGGTCTTTTCAGAGAAATGCCATACGATGTACCCCAATTTTGAGGGGCTTTCTCTGGGGATTTTCCTTAATTCGGGAAAGCGAATATATCATATTCAATGGCGAAGAGTGATATTTGTTAAAAGTTTTCTTGTTTCTCGGAGGTTCAAGTTATCAAAGTGGTCAAGGACCATCTCTAATCCAGAGATAAACGGGAGAGAGATTACTTAGATGATTCACTTCCTGATGAGGAAAGATCTGACAACTCGATTGAGAGGACTTCTATCACTAGGGGACAAGACCGACTAGAGTGATAGTGATGCAATATGAATATGATTGTAGATCAATAATGCATGATGTATGTATATATATGCTGACAAAACTGACGCAACATACAGACTAAAGGATAAACACGACTGGATACTCGGCCACAGTGGGGCATGTAGAAATATCACTGGTTCAAGATAGCAATTTTGCCTTGCTTAGGAGAGGTAGTCCTCGTGGGGAGCTACGTTGTTCGGGCTTAGGAGATAAGAACTCGGCCGAGGATGTCAGACGAAACATGGTCTCTGACACAGTTGATCCTTCATTCAGGCGTAATGGTCTAGAATGAGTACTTTGATTCTGCACTTTGAGGTTTGAACACCTTTAGAGAAGCGACCGATGTTTTTCTGATGTTTAACAGTCAAAAGAAATTGCCATCTTTATTTTAAAAGCAAAAAAAGTTTGACAAGTAAATTCATTTTTGTTTTATTTTCAAGAATCGTTAATCATGTTAAAAAACATCATTAAGTAAGAATTACAAACAAAAGCACAAGGGCTCAAATTTTATTGATAGGATGGAAATCAGTCGAACGCGTGATTCCATAGAGTATTTACAAAGTTAGAAAATGGTAATTTACAGGGAAAAGGGCAACGTTGAAACATAACGACCACTATCCTTCTACCAACTTTGAATTCGGGACATCCTGAGCTTCTGTCGAAGATGACCTTGACTGGAGTCTCTGATGGATGGCATGACTACTGAGGAGCTGAACTGATCAGACGTAGTTACTTACCATTAATCCCTAACTTTTTCCTGGATTATACTTGGAGATTTCCAATCCACTGGGATGATTTTTGATCATGTCTCTAATTTTTGCCTGGATCGCCCTTTCGGGTTTTCAATCCACCGAGACATTTTTTTTTTGTTTAGGCGAAGTATTTCTTGACTACGTCGACATTTGTGGGATAGGCAAATTCTTCTCCATCCATGGTTGCAAGTCTCAAGGTGCCGCCTGAGAATGCTTTCTTGACCACATATGGGCCATCATAATTCGGAGTCCACTTGCCTCGCGAATCAGTGAGAAATGATTGTATCTTCTTGAGCAGTTTGAAGATCGGCGCGCATGTCGCGGTTATGAGGAATATGAATCTGTAGTTCAGACGTCCCAAGAATCCTCTGACTTGTTTTTCAGTTCTCGGAGAAGGCATTTCTTGAATGGCCTTGACCTTGTCAGGATCAACTTCAATTCCTTTCTGGATGACAATGAACCCTAGCAGTTTCCCTGAACGAACACCGAACGTGCATTTGTTAGGGTTCAAGCGGAGTTTGTATTTTCTCAACCGCTCGAACAGTTTTGACAGGTGGGTCACATGTTCCTCTTCTGTTTTAGATTTGGCAATCATATCATCGACATACACTTCGATTTCTTTGTGTATCATGTCATGAAACAGAGTAGTCATGGCCCTTTGATAGGTTGCCCCGACATTCTTCAAATCGAACGGCATTACCTTGTAACAAAAGGTACCCCATGGGGTGATGAACAAAGTTTTCTCCATGTCTTTCGGCGCCATTTTGATCTGGTTATAGCCCGAGAATCCATCCATGAAAGAGAAAACTTTGAACTTTGTTGTACTGTCCACCAGCATGTCAATGTGTGGTAAAGGAAAGTCGTCCTTTGGACTAGCCTTGTTCAGATCCCTGTAGTTGACACACATTCTGACCTTTCCGTCCTTTTTCGGAACGGGTACGATATTGGCTAACCATTGAGGATATTCAGATGTAGCGAGGAAACCCGCGTCAATCTGTTTTTGTACCTCCTCTTTGATTTTGATAGCCATGTCAGGATGAGTCCGTCTCAACCTTTTCTTTACTGGCGGACATTCCGATCTCAACAGTAAATGATGTTCCACGATGCTGGTATCCAACCCTGGCATATCCTGATAGGACCAAGCGAATACATCGGGGAATTCTCTGAGAAGCTTTGTCAAACTCTCTTTGGCAGTTGGACCAAGTAGTGCCCCAATTCTGACTTCTTTTCTCTCTTTTTCTGAACCCAAGTTTACCGTTTCCAACGGATCTTTGTGAGGTTCAATGGACCTTTCCTCTTGTCTGAGTAATCGGGAGATCTCTTCTGGAATTTCGTCATTAACTTCTTCTTCAGCCCCAAATACCGGGAGCTCAAAGTCGGGAGAAGGCATCGGATCATATATTTCAACGAGGTTTAAAACAAGCAATCTGCATGACGTGATGATTTGTGTTTAGAAGAGATAGAGAAAATGCAAGTGTGTGCAGTGTATTTTTCTTTTACTGCTTGTTTTTATTATTGAGTTGTTTTTTAAGATTACCATTTTCTGAAAAACGAAAAGAGAAAACAGCAATTAATGCAGAAATTACAGAACGACGTTATTTTATTAATGAACAAGTCGATTCTTGAAACAACAATCCTATAAAACAAAACTTTGTCGCTTTGGGCAAAGTGAAGAGGGATATTTATAGAAAGTGAGCCCTATCAAAACATCCGTTTCACCTGGGCAGGGTGAAAGGTTAAAACAAAGATGACAATTACTTTGACTTATGGACGATCTTCGGAACATCGACAGCAACCCATTGGCGGCGAACTCCTCGGTGAATCACAAAGTCTGGTACCTTCCTTGATTTGTCTTCAGAAATAACGTTGATTTCTGGTGGAGCAGGATCATTGGAATCTGTCTCCCAATCAGAGTTGTCGTAGGAGGATTCCTCTGTTGTATTTTGCATAGCATTTGTGCTCTCAGGTAAATCTCCCCATCCAGTTGGCTGGATGTCTTCGAGCCTGATATGAGAGCTCTCAGGAGCAGTGTACTTGACCATATAGTCGTATTTTCCACTTGGTTGTCCTAAGGTGTCCCACACTTCTTTGGAACTAGAAGAGTCATCCCTCTTGATGACGTTGACCTCGGGGAAAGCATAGTTGATGAACTCTAGTCCTGCAAACATTGCAAATTCATCGTTGTGCTGGGCATTTTCTGAATGACCTGAGTGTTGATCGCATGACATGGTGGGGACGCAGGTATTCTGTTCAATGATACTCACTGATTTTCATTGTTCGGCTGATTCTCTTGCCCCAAGTCTCCTGGGCACAGCTGCCAGATAGGCAAGCCATCCATCGGGCCATAATAGTCGTGGTCAAAGTTGTCTTTCATCAGAGTGTCTTCCTCTAATGAATTTGGTGGAGCACGACATCATTCCGGATCACAATCTCCATATATCATTTTGACATCTGACCTTGGTATAAATCTCGGGCTCTGTGCAGGAAAGCAAAATGGAGTATGCGTTTCGTCCTGAGACATATAACCGTCCTCGTTAAGATAGGACTTTCATTCCACATCTGTGTCAGAGGGATCATCCTCGTTGATGGTGTGCACTTCTTGAGTCACTGGTTGAAGGGATCCTCCATTGTAGAAGAAATTCTGAATGGAATGAAGACTTTCATCGTTAGCAGCTGTCTGGGTACAGGTTGCAGAAAAACCAAGACACTTCTTTGTTTTATTGTCAGTAGGAATGACAAGTTGTCCCCATCCTTTTATATTGGTACTCTCGACCGCTTTGATAGCATCTTTGTACGAGGAAATGGAAGTTCCCCTCTCAGATTGATCGTCCTTGTGTAGCGAAAGCGCTTGGAACTAGGTTACGATTATCCCTTCTGGTTCCACATAAGTGGATGACGATAAATTGCTGACGAGCAAGGCCTGTTCCCCACAGATTGTGATGAGTTGGCTGTTCTGGACGAACTTTAGCTTTTGGTGGAGGGTCGAGGTGACCGCCCCAGCCAAATGTATCCAAGGTCTTCCTAATAAACAACTGTATGTTGCCCGGATGTCCATGACCTGGAAAGTGACTTGGAAAATGTGAGGACCAACAGTTATGGGAAGATCGACTTCGCCGATAACCGTTTTTCTGGATCCGTCAAATGCTTTGACGACGACCTCGATGGTTCTCATCGGAGGGCCTTTGAATGATAATTGCATTAAAGTGGACTTTGGCATAACATTCAGGGATGACCCTGTGTCTACCAGTACGCTGGCTAAAGCATCGTCCTGGCAGTTGACTGTAATATTGAGCGCCATGTTATGACGGCGACCCTCTTCAGGTAATTCCTCATCACTAAATCCCAAGTTATTGCAGAAAGTGATGTTAGAGACAATGTTATCGAACTGTCTGATGGTTACATCCTGTTCCACAAAGGCTTGCTCCAAGACTTTCTGTAGAGCCTTCCTGTGCGCTTCTGAACTGAGTAAAAGTGATAGCACCGAGATCTTTGAAGGAGTCTGTAACAGTTGATCAACAATGTTGTATTCACTCCTTTGGATGAGCTTCAGCATCTCATCGTTGTTCTTTGAAAGGTCGGGATCACTGGATTGACCGAATGGTGGATTGGGAACTTCTGTCTGAGGTTCCTTTTCTTTGTTGAGTTCTCCAACTCCTCTGTTGAAGATTCGACCGCTCCGTGTTACTCGACTGATGTCTGCAATATTCACGACGGAGGGTAATGGGATTTTCTTTCCATTCTCAATTATCATTGCACCGTATTTGTAAGGGATAGCCTTAGTTGATTCATACGGTAGTGGTCCCGACAGATAGATGACTATGGGAGCCTTTTGATTTTTCTGACCATCATAAGTAATTTCGATCCGTTCCTGGTTGGGAACTCTCGATTCGTTAAGTAGAGGGATGATGGCACAAACATCCCTAGCCCTCTGATGATTGGAGATTACGACAACGTCCTCGATTTGATCAGCAAGATAGTTGACTGATCCAGAACTTGACCATGGTTGAATCTCTTTGCGGTCCAACTGACTTTGAAGGGATGCCCGCACGAGGTAGCGTCCTTGATTGTTCACTGAACAAACTCCACACCGCTCATAGTTGTGTAGTGGCACCTGGCTGCATCTGCTCTGAATACAGTGTAGCCTTACTAGGTCAGTTTCCACCGACCGGACATCCTGACTTTGATATCTAGTAGGATTCTCGTTAGTGATACTAATTTACTGGGTGTCTTCATCCATATAGATTGGAAGCCACCAGTGGTTCAACAAGTGCTGAAGTGTTTCTTGGACAAGGGCACAGCCCTGATCGTTTTCGCAACCCTCTTTACAGCTCTGATAATCATGTGATACCAATAATCCGAGACGGACCTGTTCTGCCTGTAACTCCACCAGGCTGGTATTCATCAACCGAATATCGAAGATTTGTATCATGTTGATCTGATAGGGATTCCTATCATGGTAGTCCTGGATCCATCCAAGATCCATCTGACGCTGGAGGGCCTCTTGTACAAAAGAGCATCCCTATTTGTTTACCGAGCAAGTCAGACAAGAACTATAATCGTGCCGCGGCAGATTATGATACTGGCTTTGCCTCGAGTGCATCACCACCCAATTGACATTCATCACACGGATGTCGTGGTTCTGAATGATGTTGGAATTCGTATAAACCATGTTAACTCCACGAGCTTGGTGCAGTTGGACCCATCCGAGATCCATCTGTTCCTGTAGAGCTGATTGCACCACAGAACATCCTCGATTGCTTTTAGAGCAGATATCACACTGGTGATAATTATGAGGTGGCACATGGCCATATCCACTCTGTCTATAATGCATCTTGACCAGATTGGTCCTTAACAAGAGTACATCATGAATTTGATAGATGTTGTTAGACTTTCCCTCTATCAGGTTGACTGCAGCTTTCTCGTGTTGAGGCAGCAGGTTCGTGAGAACATTGGGATTCGTATCTTTGAAAGATAAGAGCCCGCTCCTAACAAGCTTTTGCACGTCAGATTTGAAATTGAGACAGTTCTCTATGTTATGCCCTGGACCTCCTTGATGATAAGGGCAAGTCTGATCCGCTTTGAACCAAAAAGGCAGATTTTCTGGTACTGTAAGAGGAGCCTTAGTCTGGACGTGCCCTTTGACCAGTAATAATGGAAATAGTTCCACGTACGATACGGGTATAGGATCAAATCCTGGTGGCCGCATTGTACGGTTTTTGTTGTACTGAGGACGAGCCTGCTGAAGAGGCTGTTGTATCCTTTGCTGATTAGGTTGGTTCTGCGTAACCTGAGGTTGATACGTAGAAATAGGCGCAGGGTTGATAGCAGGAGTTACAACTGCTACTGGTTGGTACCGTCGCCTTTGCTTTCCGAGAGAGATATTCCCAATATCCTGCTCTTTTTTCTTAGGGAGAGCACTACCGTATCGTTTTGCACTACTTGATGATCCAGCGTCTTTTACTAAACGTCCTTCCCGGACGGCTTCCTCAAGACGAACCCCCATGCCCACCATCTCGGTGAAGTCACTGGGTGCACTGGCAACCATTCTGTCGTAGTAAAATGAGCTTAAGGTCTTTAAGAAGATCTTTGTCATCTCTTTTTTCTCAAGAGGTGGAGAGATCTGAGCGGCAATTTCACGCCATCTCTGAGCGTACTCCTTAAAGGTTTCCTTGTCCTTTTGTGACATTGATCTGAGTTGATCTCTGTCTGGTGCCATGTCCAAATTATATTTGTACTGTTGGACGAAGGTAGTGCCAAGATCTCTGAAAGTGCTTATCATAGCACGGTTTAAACTCATGTACCATTTTAATGCGGCACCGGTTAAACTATCCTGAAAGTAGTGAATCAGTAGGTCCTGATTCTCTGTCTGAGCTGACATTCGCCGAGCGTACATCACCAAGTGACTCTGAGGGCAAGAGTTACCCTTGTACTTTTCAAAGTCGGGCACCTGGAATTTGTGTGGAACTTTCACATTGGGGACCAAGCAGAGGTCCGCGGCGTCCTTTCCAAATAGATCCTGACCGCGAATAGCTTGCAATTCCTTTTGCATTTCCAGAAACTGTTCCTGGAACTCGTTCATTCTTTCGAACATGCTTTCGTTTCCACCAGAAGGTATCTGGGGAATCTATCCTTTCGGGACAATGTGCACCACAGGGGGTGGTATAGTCATTACGGCCGAGACTCTCGCTGCCTCCCGAAGTTTGTAACCTTCAGGAGTTGCTGTCATGCCCTTGGCATCTTCGCTTTCCCGAAGTTTGTAAACTTCAGGCCCAGCGGTTCCTGCAGTGATTTCCTGATCTTCAGTGATCGGCGGAACATATCCTTCCGGGATATAGTTAACAGGCATGCCCCAGGGACGATCTTTCGACATTTGATACCTAGGATCATACTTCTCCACTATGGGCATTGAGGTGATCTCTGAGATCACGGTTCTTTGTAGCTGAGCTTCTGCCATGGCTTGCATGTCGTTACGAAGCTTTCTCATATCCTCTCTTAGAGCGTCGATCTCTTCTTTCAACTCTCTGTTCTCTTCCTCGAGATCATCCATCTTTTTCTGACGATTGGTCCGAGTATTGTACGAATGAGACAGTTTGACTCTAGAACCGAGACACAAACGTGAGATTCGTAGGTAAGAAGAATACGTGACGTGAGAATGATGAATGAAATGATTATATTAATTGTTTTTTGGTTTAATAAACTTCGACAATTAGATTGCAAATATCAAACAGTGGGGAAACCCCGTTTTATTGAAATTCAAAGGATTACAAAAATGGAAATACAGTAAATTACAAGGTGCGGAAACAGAAACCTAAGCTAATGGGTCCCGAGTCCTCTCTGAGGAGAAACCGGTTGCTGATTCTGGTACTTTCCTTTTCTTTGACTGGGGCTCTTGAGCCGTTGTCTGGTTGTCATTCCTTTGCCAAGTGAAAGGAGCGAGCAAATATCTTTGGTCATCCTGATTATCCACAGCATGTTGCTCTAAAATCTCGATCAGAGCATCCTTTTCTTTCAGTAGCTGTTGTATTTTGGTACACTCCATGTTGAGAATGCAGTACTTGTTCTTCTAAGACCTCCTCTCCTGTTGAACTTTGTTGAGAGTAACCTGAAGTTTTTCAGTTTCCGTCATGAAGTACATGACAGATTCCCTTGGCGGAAGAACTCCGTGACGAGGATACGACATCTTTAGCTTGAGAGCTCTAGTTTGTACCCAGTGGAGATAAGGCTCCACCGAGACACAATCCGGTTTTCCTAGAGACTCCCGTCCTTTCTTATGAACATGTTTCCAAGCGTGCACTATTTCCATCTTTAGTGCTCTGTCATTTTCTCCTTCCTTGAAGAAAAGACCTTCCAGATGAGCATTATGCGGGATATGCCTCATTGGGTATCCAAATTGACGACGAACGAGAACTGGATGGTAATTGATTCCTCCCTTAGTTCCTATAAGGGGTACGTTGGGGAAGTTTCCACAACGATCAATTATCCTGATCCTGTGATAAATCCTATTGCACCAATCAATGTCAGAGTTGGTGAGAGACATGATTTTCTGCGACCAGCGTAAGGCACTCTTATGATCCCAAAAAGTAGCAGACTTAGGTAAATTGGAGATAAACCATTTGTATAGCAGGGGTACATAGCACGTGATCTCTCCTCCGCTGTACAAATTCCCTAAGTGTACAGAATGATACACATCTGCGAGTAAAGTCAGCACAGGGTTTCCAATGAGAAAAACCTTAATGGCGTTGATATCGACGAAGTTATTGATGTTGGGAAACAAAAATAACCCGTAGGTGAGTAAAACAAAGATGCTTTCAAAAGCAGTCACGTTCCCTATACTAGCAAAATACAGGGCCTTCTTTGTCAAGAACTGGGCCAGCAAACCTTGTATGCCACCCTTAGTGGTCATGTGAGTCCTGACCTCTGACTCGTCCAAATAAATTGCTCTTGCAATGATTTGATCCTTTGGAATTTCTTCCAGTCCAGAAAATGGAGCTTGATCAGTAATGTGTAGATCAGTCAGGTGAGAATACTCCTCCAGCGTTGGTACTAGCTGGTAATCCGGGAATGTGAAACAGTGATAGACCGGATCGTAAAACTGAACGAGTGCATCCATGATTCCTTCAATCACACGGATTCTTAACAGAGGTAGCAGACCTCCGTACTTGGCTATGAAAGCCTCAGGGTTAGTGATCATCCTCGCTAACCTTCTTAAATCCTCAAGTTTTGGAACCTTGAAGGTGTACTTATGAGTTCTCCTTCTACCGAAATCCATGAGCGCAATCTTTTTCACTGACATTTGCAATCATTGTCTTAGTTTAATTTGAAAAAGAGAGACTAGAAGAGAAAATTTTTCTTTGTTTTAATGTTTTTTAAATGAATGCATGAATGCAGCACATAAAAACATAGAAAAAGCATGGGGTCAAAGGGTCGTTGTCATGAAGTCAAGGCTCTACCCATCCCCCAAAGGTTTATACTAATGATTTTTGTAACTGTCTCTCAAAATCATCAGTTCTTGTCGAGAAAACACCAGCGGGCCGAGAACCGTGCTAGGTGATGTTTTTTCGAAGAACCTTCAGAAGAGGGTGGTATCGCGTGACAACCATTTCCGATAGTTTCCGCACCACTAAAAGAGGTTTTTCCTAGGTGTATACTCAATCTTTCCACATGCGGCATCACACGCATTCCCATTAGCAGAAAAATAAACACATATATCAATTAGGAAACGCATTATATATATTTGTCCTAATGTCCTAGACTTTTTAAGAGCTATGAATCCTATGTTCCTGACAAAAAAAATGGCTCCCCGGCGGAGTCGCCATCCTGTGGTACCTTCCCAACTTTAAAGGTTTTGACCTAAGATCCTAATGGAGTCAACAAAAGTCTCATTCCCAATGAAGGTTTATATTGAGATGAAAAGATCGGCCCCACGGTGGGCGCCACTTTTCTGTAGCGAGCGATTTTGGACGCGGTTCTTAAGCGCTGTCGCTCTTTGGGGTTTACTACAGGTCGATTCATTTTTTATCCTATTGTGAGCTGACTAAGGAAGGGAAATAGATGTCTCCAATTAACCCTGCTTGCATACTGAGTTTAAACAGCGGTCTGTTAGGTTACGGATGCTATATGGTAATGGGGCCTTTCTTTCTTCTTACTTTATTAAGGTGGAAAACTGGGACTATTCGTGGGGAATTTGTCAGATTGGGTGGAGATAGGGGACTTTAGGTTTTTTTATTAGTGTGCTCGCTAAGATTTTTCTTTCAATCTTATGCCTACGTATTCCCGTTTACCGAAACAAGGAAATCAGAGCGTTCGTAGTTCCTCCTATTCTATGGGAGGAAATGGGTGTTTTGGTGTCTTGTTCAAAGCCCAAGACGTGAAGCGAAAGGTGATCTATATCTTGTTCAAAGCCCAAGATGTGAAACTGAAGGTGGTTTGTATCTTGTTCAAAGCCCAAGATGTGAAGCTGAAGGGTCTATTTGTATCTTGTTCGAAGCCCAAGATGTGAAGCTAAAAGGTGTTGTCTTTAGAGAGAATTTGTCATCTCTAAAGAGGGTCTGTTTGTCACAACTGTTTATAAAGGAGAATTACTTTAACCGGGATATTTGAATCCGAAAATGCCATAATTTCCTTTATAGGGGAGTTCCAACCTGAAGGAGAAGACTTTAACTCAGTGTAGAGCAATGCTATCTTTCCTTAGGAATTTTTCATGCTAAAAGAGGGACAGTGGCATGGATGTAAATAATCCAGAGGCTTGCCGCTTACAGCGATTAGATGAAGGGGAAGGAGTTGTTGATGTTTGTATGCTGTGAACGAGGTACATCTTTGATGCTAAAAGGTTGATTGGCTCAACCTGGGTTTTCCTTATACAAAGCCTAAGAGGAGGCTAATGGCCCAACAAGAGGGAGTTTTTATGTGTCTCGTATGAAGCCTGAGAGAGAGGCTAAAAGGGTTGACTCAACAGGAGAATCTTTTATACTCAACAAGAGAGTGTTTTTGTATCTCGTACGAAGCCCGAGATGGAGGCTAAAGATGGTGACTCACCAAGAGAATCTTTTATACTCAACAAGAGAGTGATTTTGTATCTCGTACGATGCCCGAGATGGAGGCTAAAAGGTAATTGACTCAACAAGAGAGTCTTTTATACTCAACAAGAGAGTGTTTTAGTATCTCGTACGAAGCCCGAGATGGAGGCTAAAAGGGAGATTGGCTCAACAAGAGAGCCTTTTATACTCAACAAGAGAGTGTTTTGGTATCTCGTACGGAGCCCGAGATGGAGACTAAAATTTTTTACTCAACAAGAGAGTCTTTGTATCTCGTACGAAGCCCGAGATGGAGGCTAAAAGTTTTGACACAACAAGAGAGTCTTTGTATCTCGTACGAAGCCCGAGATGGAGGCTAAAAGGTTACTGTTTCAGTTGAGTGACAGGTCCAGTATGTTGGTTTAATGAGAAAATCAGTTCTTATATGAGTAACACTGTACTCATGGATTTGATCTGAGGATCGGGATTATTTCCTGTACTCTAAGGAAACGGGGAATCCAAAGGGTATTTGAGACTGTCCAAGTCTGTGGGTGTCTTCCTATTTTTGAAAGGGACTTGAGAATGTCTTTGAGACTCAAGGAAATTAGACTGTCCAAGTCTAGAGTTTTATCTTTTGTACTATGCTTAAAGAAACAGTAGTAGTACGTTCACGGTAGAAAGATCTAGACTCTTTGAAAGACTGTTATATTAAGATGACTAATTTCTGTTCCTATACCTCTAGGAGGTTGTCGAGACAATTTGTACGAAGCCCAAGAGGAGGCTGGAAACTTTTAAGAAGCCGAGGGACAATTTGTACGAAGCCCAAGAGGAGGCTATCATTCCCGGAGGAAGAAATCATTTATACGAAGCCTAAGAGGAGGCTGTGAATACTTCTAAGAAGCCGACGGGTCCTTGTACAACGCCCAAGAGGAGGCGGGGATGCTTTTAAGAAGCCTGTGGGTCCCCAAACCCCGAGAAGTTCAAGACAGGCTATTCACAAAGAATAGATCAAGCCAGGAAAGTTCGAGAATTTGGAAGAAACTCAAGGGATGCAATTCACGGAGAAGAGATCATTTCAGGGGAGTAAAGTTTCTTGATAATTCCTAAGGAGGACAGCCAAAGAGAAGACTGTATCTGGTGCTCCTATGAGGGATCTAGTATTGTCTATTTCTAAGAATGATCGAAACGACTTTACCTAGTGCTAGACGTAGTTGCCGGGGAAACTCTAAATATCTATACTATTATTACACAGTCGATATGAGTTTATGAAAGAAGACTTACCGCGAAACAGCCCCACAATACAATTATATGTATATGAAAGCGGTAAATGAAAGCATATAAACACTTACTCGGTTATAGAGCTTCCATGCTGTTTGGTTAGTTGTTCAACAAAGAAAGATTGAAAACAACAGTATATTTCAAAATCAAAGGAGAAAGTGCTTTGAAAGGAAATATTGGGGCTTACAGCTCAAGGAGAGGCCCAGGGTTTTAGTAGTGATTGCACTGTGATATGAGTTTGTACAGATGGACTTATACAAGTGACTGAGGCCCAAAAATTTTTCTGTACAAGGGAAATGGGTCTTACACTCTATTAGAGGCCCAAGTGAGTTTTAAGAAATGAAATGGTTCTTACTACTCGAGGGTAGGCCCAATGGTTAGTTTTGAAAAGGGCGACGATCGCGCCGAGGTTTTGGAAACACCGTGGGACTTATACAAGTGATTGAGGCCCAAAATTTTGGTATTTACAAAGGAATTGGGTCTTACACTCTATTAGAGGCCCAAAGGTTTAAAAATGAAAAGAAATGGGACTTATATCTCAAGGAGAAGCCCAATGGTGTTTTTTGTTAAAAGGCGACGATCGCGCCGAACTTTGTAAATGTACCGAGGGACTTATACAATATCTGAGGCCCAAAATATTTTATTTACAAAAGGGGTGGGACTTACACTCTATTAGAGGCCCAAAGTGTATTTTAGGAAAAGAAATGGGGCTTACAACACGAGGGGAGACCCAAATGATTTTCAGTTTGAAAATGGCGATCGCGCCGAGATTATTAACGTATCGGGACTTATACAATAACTGAGGCCCAAAATATTTTTGTACAAAAAGGGTTGGGTCTTACACTCTATTAGAGGCCCGAGGTTTTTGAAAAAAGATTTGTTAGGGTGAAAATCAAAGAAACCCCAATTTCATTTTTTAAAGGCATTTTTCAAAGAAAAATCAAGTAAAAAATGATAAAAATATCAAATAAAATCTTTAATCATGTTATAAACAATGATTAAGGTTTATGAAAAAGTATTTTATCAACATGAATATTTAAAATCATTTTGGTTTTAAAAATCAAGAAAAAGAAATCATTTTAAAAGCATTTAAAATAATTTAAAACAATATTTTTAAATATATTAAAAATAATCTAAAAATAATATTTTTTTGTGATTTTTTGTGGATTAAAATATTATGGGGTATGAATTGGAAAATGATGATTTTTGCTATATAAAAGAATTGGTTGAGTTTTGAAAATAAAATAAGAAAAAGAGGAAAGATGTCACAACATCATCTTCGACATCTCAAATGGGGCAAAAAACCAGTACTGAAACTTTAGTTTTTAACACCTTTTTTATCAAATTTCAAACACTCATAACTCTCTCAAGTTTTAACGGAATTAAAATTCGGAAGTACCTATATTGACCGATTTTTCGCAAGGAATCCAATGGTACCACACATACACACTGAAACTTGACGTACAAAACACGCGAATCGAAAAACCAAAACTGCACTTAATTGAAAACATCGTTTCTCGTCAAATTTCCAACACGCGTAACTCTCTCGATTTTTAACGGGATTAAGATCCGGAAGAGCCTATCTTGACCGATTTTTCACAAAGAATCCAATGGTATTACTCATGCACACTGAAACTTAATGTACATAACACACAAATTAAAAAACCAGAACTGTACCGTTAATTCGACGTCGTTTCGCGTCAAATTTCCAACACGCGTAACTCTCTCGATTTTTAATGGAATTAAGATCCGGAAGAGCCTATCTTGACCAAGTTTTTACAAGGAATCCAATGGTATTACTCATGCATACTGAAACTTAATGTACATAACACACAAATCGAAAAACCAGAACAGGACCGTTAATTCGACGTCGTTTCGCGCCAAACTTCCAACGCGTGTAACTCTCTCAACTTTTATCGGAATTAAAATCCATAAAAACCTATCTTGACCGATTTTTCGCAAGGAATCTAATGGTACCACATATACACAGTGAAACTCAACGTACAGAACGCACGACACAAAAAACCAGAACTGGACTGTGATTTTAAAACAACATAAACTCCACATATAAACATGTTAAAATGCAAACAGTAGGAGGATCACATCATACACATTAAGGACTATATTTTTGCTTCAAGAATTGTTCAATATGATGCATGTATGTGGACAACAAAGGAAAGCATGATTCAAAGAATTCAAGTTGTGAATTTTACCTCTTTTTTGGAGATTTTGTGCAACCTACCAAGTGCTTTGTTCCAGAAATGATTTGATGCTTTGCACACCCTCAAATGACCTCTTAGAAGCTTTTAGGATGGTTAGAATCAGCTGGAAACCTCTGGAGCAAGTTTGAGCACTTTCTTGCAAAATGGGCAAAAGTGGCCAAAATGCCAACTCTCTCACATGGTGTTCCAGATGTGTGGCACCATTTAGGACAGTTCAAGGATGATATTTGGAGTGTGTTTGAGGTTTTATCTGGTTTGGAAAGTGACTGAATCAAGACATGGCTTGAAAAATGCAAAAAAGTCCAATTTTGAGGTTTTGAGAGGTGACTTTGTGATGTTGGTGTTATAGGCCACTTGTGAGAGTTTGGATCACCTACATATGATGTTTATGAGGTGTTAGGATCATGAGCTGTGATGGAAATGCTCTCTAACTCAAAAACTCGGGATTTCCTTACTAAAGAAGGCATTTTTGAGTGAAAGAGAGAATTTGAGGAAAGCATCTGTTGGATGGCTTTGGTGTACTCAAACTGAGCGAAATGAGCTCTATTTATAGTAGAGAAAGTTTGTTTTGCAAGCAATAGTGAATGGTGGTTGCAGCAGAGATTTGGTAAATGTTGGCCAATGAAAATCCAAGTCTCCTCTAGCCATTGACTAGAGGTTAGAGCACAGGCCTTTGGTTCCCTAGTTGTTGGATGAATCTTGACTGAATTCAGTTGGAGGAAGCTCAGTTCATGCCACCTCTAAGCATCCATTAAATGCTCCAAACCAAAATTGGAGTCTTGTCCCTCTTTTAGGGATTTCTAGGTTTTGGCATGCTAGTTTTGGTTCCTTGGACTTGGGAGGCTCATGGATCAGATCATCCCCCTTAAATTTGATCCTTAGATGTGTCCAAAATGATGACAAGGCTTGAAAATTCGTG
This sequence comes from Lathyrus tuberosus, assembly GCA_022829125.1. Lineage (NCBI taxonomy): Eukaryota > Viridiplantae > Streptophyta > Magnoliopsida > Fabales > Fabaceae > Lathyrus > Lathyrus tuberosus. The sequence goes on along the minus strand of JALAZF010000123.1, from coordinate 13,040,023 downwards.
TGGCACAAGAAATGTGCAAATCTGCCCTGAAAAATTCAGCTGCAGCAAGCCTTTTTGTAAAATCCATAACTCCCTGCTCGAGTATGCTACATGGACGTTCTAGGACTTTCTGGAAAACTGAGATGATGTACTTCAACTTTGATGTTTGGCCCTAGACATGGTTCAACTTGGATCATGGAGAAAAACGGGCTTGAAGTTGGGACTTCATGCTGAAATTACAAGGCAGATTTTGGCTAAGTGCTGAAAAATGTCAATTTTAGGTTTTTAGCCATTTTGATCCAACCATAACTCAAAATCCACGATGAATTGGGATGAGGTGTAGTTGACACTTTTGTAGAGGGCCATGAGGGCTACAAATCAAGCTTTGGATGGGGAAAATGGCTTTGTGGTTTAGGAGTTATGATCCTCCAAAGTTGGTACCCTTGCCACTTTATTTCATAACTTAGAAAATTTTCTAAGTTTTTATGGTTACCCCTTTTTCAAGTTATCCCACTTTTCTTGATTTTTCTTGATGAATGATGATTCCAATCACACATTAACATCATTTTAGGGTTAAAAAACCATTTTTATGAAAAATCTCAAAAAGTCAAAGTTTGACTTTTGTGCACAATTGACTTTTTATCAGATGAATTCCAAACTGTGCGATCCTTTATGAAATCAAGTCCTTGACCTAAATCAAACTTGATGGACATGTTCCATAGGTGTTATAGGGTGTATTGAATCGTGCCCCAAGGTTTGGGAGCATGTCGGGGTCAAAAGTCAAAGGTACAGTTGACTTTTCCCGCGAAACCCTAACTATGGTTCAGATGAAATTGAAACTTGTTGCTCAAGCTTCTTGGATCAATCCATTGTTGCAAATGGATCAATGTGATGGTTTAGGTATCCTCAAATCCTCTCTTGAGGCCTTGGCTCATGTTTTGTCCCAAAAGTCAACTTAGGGTGAATTAGGTCAAGAAACCCTAATTCCGGATTTCTGGTAAATGCATCCCCTGAGGCTAAATTGACTTGATGATGGGGTTTATGATGTTCCATGGAGCGTATTAGGATATGCTTTGAAGCATTGGCTCATGCCCAGAGGAAAATTTCCATCTGGAGGCCCTAGTCGACCAAACCCTAACTTGGTGACACTGGCGATCCTGAGGCTTGATCCACCTAGAAGGGAGCAGCCTTGTGCTTAATCCTTGAAGTGGGAGTCCTCTTGATCCATTTTGGATATTTGAGAGGCTATACAAGTTGAAGATCATGTCATTTCTTGATTGATCCTTTGTCTAAGAGCTCTGAGAGGGTTTGAAACCCTAGTTCTGATTGTAGTGAGTGTTCACCCATCTTTGGGGAGACTAATGAGGTACAAAGGTACATCCATATTATGCTGATGATTTTCACCATGATGGGAAATCTTAGTGGTCAAAATTTGGGGTATGACAAGGAGGTGGTTGCTCATCCAAACACTCGGTAAGCTCCAAAACAGCCCGGTTGAGAGTATTAAAACTATTAGTCAGAGAACGAGTCTGACTCTCAGCAGTTGTAGCCAGATTGTCAAACCTTGTCATCACTAAAGAGGCAAACCGGTTAAAGTTCTGACTCTGAGCTTGTAATTGATTTGTGAGAGCAGTGTGCCTCTCTTCCTGAGCAGTCATAAAGTTTTGTTTTTGGAGTTGCATTGATCTTAGCATTTCTAGGACTTCATCATTGTTGTGTTGAGGTTGCGGTGGAGAAAGAGGAATGTAATACGACTCTTGTTGATGCCACTCATTTGTTAGATGCATATAAGATAAACTGAGAGATGTCCGTCCAATATGTTGTCACTCACCCCATCCCTGATTTGCATAGGGATCTTGAGAAGAAGAGTGACCCATCCACTCAGTATTATCTTGTTCTGCATTATAGTCATCTGTTTGCATTTTATCCGCTGCTTCTTCTTCCTCTTCTCCCTCTTCATCTTCATCTTCATCCGCATTAACATATTGAACACCTGAACGCGTACCTCTGTCCCAAAACCTGTACCGTTGGTCTTGATCATCCCATAAGTACCCCATCATGGTTAATGTTTTCTGACTAAACTCTTGATCGAAAGTCACTGAAATGTATGGAATACCTTGAACTACAACTTCAGCTTTATTCAGAATACTTTGAATAAATGATGCATAACACAAGGATGTACCTCGACTTGAGTCACGGAGAGTAAAAATCCGACTTGTAATATAGTGAGGCCAATTTATACGTTTCTTATTTTTCAGCAAATACATCAGATGGACTTCAACCTGATCAACCCTGGATAATCATCCCTTCTTGGGATGGAGAATGTGAGCTACGATCCATTGTAGGATCTTATCAACATTCTTCAACTGCTCGATTGTAACTGTCTTGGGAAACAGATCGTTATTCAAAACGCTGTCAGGATAGGGATTTTTAAGCATAGAGGTTAGGGTAGTTTTGAATTCATACCCTTCAACACACTTAGCATCAGTAACCTTAGGATGAGAAGAAGTCTGTGTATCTATGTTGATCAAATCTTTCCAGACACTTGCATTTACCGAGTAAACTCTACCACTTATCTCGTATTTAAAATCATAACTGTCAAACTTACCCTGAATTCCTGCATAAAACAACTTAACCAAGTCTTCATTGTACTTAGTGTCCAATTCCAAAAATGAATCAAACTCTTGAACATTCAGTAATTCAATAACCTCAGCAAGATGTAAGCGAGCAGCTCTTAATAGATAATAAGCGAATTGCTTAACAACAGATCGGTTACCAAAATTCTTATTGTAAGTCTCAGTCAAATTTTCAGATCACAGAGAAAGGGCGGTTACTGGAACATTGGACCTGAGTTGAGACGTACCAGCTCTCGAAGTTGAAGCTCTTGAAGTTCTTTTCCCAGTGATTCTTGTGGAAGCCATGAGAACACACTTTTTGGAGCAGATTAATAGTGCACGAACTTGATTTAATGATGATGAACAGTACATAAACTTGTTGTTATGATGAGAAAACCCTTAAAATCCTTTTAACTGTTGAAAACTTGGATTTTTTATGAACTATTTGAAGTGGGTTTTGTAGGGTTTGTATAAGATTAAAGGAGAGGAGAAGAATGAGGAATAGGGTTTAGATGTAATTGATGATGATTATGATGCTTGGAAAATGTAACAGAAATATTAATGGGTCAAGATTTCTATCCTATGAGTAGGCCGTGCGTTTCCAAGAAATTTTTTTCAGAGTTTGTCAGTGACGCGTCGACCAAACATGGTGTGCGTCGACGCATACTAAACAAAAAAGTATAAATTCAAAATTCAAATGTTTGCGTCGACCAAAGGGTCGATCTGCGCAAACCCGTTTCATAATGAAAGAAATTTTGACAATCATGAGTCGACCCATGCTCTATTTTGGTCGACTCAAGTAGTTAAAACATGTGAAATGCACTTTTTGAGTACTTTATGCATCAATTAGAGATAAATACCAAGCCACACATGTACCAAACTTAAAAATGGATCAAAATTACATCCAAACAATGAAATAAACATCAATGCAACCCATATTTTGGCACAATATATTACATATATAATTTATCAAGATTAGTTATAAAAAAAAGAACGATATTACCTCTGACGATTGATGATGGATGCTCTCACATGTAGCTTAATCTTTTCAATATTGTTAGTCAAAGAAAAATATAGAAAAACATAGATATAGAGCATGCAATCATATATATACATATTTTAGCGCGATCCAAGATATCGATAACACCAAGTTCCCTACGAATGTCAAAGAAAGGCTCTGTCACAAGTGGTTTGGTGAAAATATCTGCAAGTTGATTCTTAGAATCAACATGCTCAAATACCACATCACCTTTCTCTACATGATCCCTAAGGAAATGATGGCGTATTTCTATATGTTTCGTGCATGAATGTAATACCGGGTTTTTGGTTAGGTTAATGGCGCTTGTATTGTCACACAAAATGGGAATACGTTCAAGTTTAACATTGAAGTCGAGTAATTGTTGCTTAAGCAACAAGACTTGAGTACAACAACTACCGGACGCAACGTATTCCGCCTCGGCTATTGAAAAAGCAACGGAAACTTTCTTTTTTCTATGCCAACTCACTAAGGAATTTGAGAAAAAATGACAAGTGCCACTCGTGCTGTTCCTATCCGATTTGCAATCGGCAAAGTCGGAATCAGAATAGTTAACCAAAGAGTAATAGCCTCCCTTGGAATACCAAAGCCCATACTTTGGAGTACCACATAGGTATCTAAGTATGCGCTTCACGACTTTTAAATGCAATTCCTTGAGACACGATTGATACCTAGCGCACATACAGACGCTAAACATGATATCTAGTCGGGATGCAGTAAGATAGAGGAGAGAACCAATCACACCTCTATATTTCTTCACATCTACATCCTTACCATTCTCATCTCGACTCAGGTTAACGCAAGTAGGCATCGGGGTGTCGATTGCTTTTGAGCTAGCCATGTCGAAGCTCTTGAGCAGCTCAAGACAAAACTTTGTATGGCTCACGAATGTCCCTTTTTCAAGTTGCCTAATTTGCAATCCGAGGAAATAGTTTAGCTCCCCCATCATGCTCATCTCGGACTCTCCCTGCATTAACTTAGTAAACTCCTTGACCAAATTTATGTTAGTAGAACAAAATATAATATCGTCTACATATACTTGTACCAAAATTTGGTGTTTTCCTTAACGTTTAATGAAGAGGGTTGTGTCAACCTTCCCTCTAGAGTACCCTTGATCTAGTATAAATTTGCTAAGACGCTCATACCAAGCCCTAAGGGCTTGTTTGAGACCGTACAAAACGCGTTTAAGCTTATAAACATGATTAGGATACTCATGGGATTCAAAATCAGGAGGTTGGGCTACATAAACCTCTTCATTAATATAATCGTTCATAAAAGCACTTTTTACATCCATTTAAAATAATTTGAAGTTTTTCGCACATGTGTAGACAAGCAACAGGCGTATAGCCTTGAGTCGGGTAACAGGCGCATAAGTTTCCTCATAGACTATGCCTTCCTCTTGGTTATACCCTTGCACAACTAAGCGCGTTTTATTCCTAGTTATAACTCCATTTTCGTCGAGCTTGTTCCTAAACACCCATCTGGTGCCAATTACTCGATGGCCTCGCGGAGGAGGGACAAGGTCCCAAACCTCATTTCTTTTAAATTGATTTAACTCCTCTTGCATTGATAAAAACCAATGTTCATCGAGTAAGGCCTCTTTTAAGTTCTTAGGCTCAACTTGTGAGACGAAAGCGAAGTGATAATAGAAGTTACTTAGTTTGGATTGAGTGGTTACTCCCTTTGAGATATCACCGAGTATATTGTCGATGGGATGTTCTTTGGAAGACTTCCAAGCTGGAGGAAGGTCATCGTTGTTAGTCGGATGATCCTCCTCAATCTTCTTAGGTTGGTGATTTTTTTCCTCCTCAACATGCGCTGCTTCAGGTTGATCAGTCCCTTTATCAGTGTCCTTGAGTATGTCTTCTGAAGATACACCTGCACCATGAAAAGAACTACCTTTTCCGACATTTTTCAGATAAGACTCATTAAAAGTAACGTGTACAGACTCCTCAATAGTAAGTAACCTCTTATTGTAAACCCTATATGCCTTACTTGTCTGAGAGTATCCAAGAAAGATACCTTCGTCGGCCTTAGCATAAAACTTACCAAGTGTCTCTTTACCATTATTCAACACGAAACACTTACAACAAAAAATGTGAAGGTGAGATACGTTGGGCTTCCTCCCTTTCAAAAGCTCATACGGTGTTTTTTTTAGAATAGGACGGATGAGCACCATATTCAAAACGTAACAAGTCGTACTGTTGCTAGGGGTGTTCAAAACCGAACCAACCCAATAAAAAACCGCAAACCAAACCAAACCAAACCAAAACCGCAAAAAACCGCATTTGGTTCGGATTTGTTCGGGCCATCTTTTAACAAAACCGCATGGTTCGGTTTGGTTTGCGGTTTGTATTTTGCAAACCAAACTAAACCAAACCAAACCGCATTATATTACAACCCAAACTTCACTTATCTCACATCTAACCCAAAACTCAAACCCATTATGCCTTAACCTTACAATTACGAAATATTTTCTCTTACTCACACTTAACTTTTCAGTTTTAATCTTCTCAAATCTCTCCTAATAGTATTGTGCATTCTTCTCATCTTCTTTGCCATGTACGTCTCGCCTCTTCTACACTAATCTCTCATCTCACATGTTCTTTCTTTTTCATCTTCTCATTTTTATGTTACTATTTTCTCTTCTAATTATATTTTTATCGCACATTTTTTCTCTAATGTCACATTTGTTATGTTCTTTCTTTTTCATCTTCTCTAATCTCCCTTCTCTTATATTTTCTGTTTTATTATAATATTTTGATATTGTTTTATGCTACTATTTTTTTCCACTTTTGTTTAAATTGATTTTTGTATATTGAATGAGAATTTTGTGTCTAAATATGATGAGTTTTGTTGTTATTTGGCAATGTATGAATGACTAAAGATAAAGTTATGTTGTTCTCTATATATGTAAATATCACTCAATAAAAATCTTGTAAAAAACCGAACCAACCGAACCAATCCAAACCGCATTGGTTTGGTTTGGTTTGGTTCAGATTTCTTTTAAAAGCCAACCAAACCAAACCAAACTGCGTGCTTTTTTCTCTTGCGGTTCGGATGATTTTTAGCGTCACAACCGCCCAAACCGCACCGCGAACACCCCTAACTGTTGCGGTGAGAATTGGATAACAAGCTATTAATTAACTTGCATCACAAAACATGAAATTCACCACCGAGCTTTGATTTATCCAAATGAAAAGGGTAAAGAACGAAAACCCTAATAAGAGAATCTAGGTTCGGGGGTTGGTTATACTAAGGGAAGGTATTAGCACCCTAAGTATCTGTAGTACTCTACAGGAACCTCTTGTAAGTATTTGTGTTAAGTTATTATTTGCTTGCTAAGGAGTTGTGCTAAGGTAGAGACCTGGGGGTTAGTATCTAAGTATGCTCGCCAAGACATCGCATCTTGTGCCTACGTATCCTGACGGGAATGGAATCAGAGCATTCATAGTTCCCCTCAATGGGGGTGAGGAACCCTTGACTGTGGTCAAGGTTCCAAGGGAAAGCAGGGTCAAAAGCTTGAAAGCAAAGCTTGTGAGGATTGATTGTTTAGGAGAAGAGATTAATGGCTATTTCTTATGAAAAGATTGTGAAGGGTTGGACCGTCGTAAAGGAGAAGAGATTAATGGCTATCTCTTAGGAAAGTTTAAAGAAAGGTTTAAGAGTTATAAAAGATTAATGGCTATCTCTTGGGAAGGCTAGGTTAAAAGGGAATGAAATGTTCACGGGAAAGTAGGGTCGGACAATAAGACGCCTACGTGGAATGCGGCGACTCCAAACCTAAGGCTAGGTTAAAAGGGAAATGAGTTATCTATGACCTTGCGGTCAATAGAGAGACTTTCCTTTGGAAGGAGGGAGTATAAAATTATGAACAAGAGTTGAAAGGGAGTGAAATTAAGTGAATAACACGAGTACGATAAAGATAACATTTTCAAAGTTTCGGAATCGGAAACACGTTAAGTCATGAAAATTAGCAACAAAAGCCAATACATATAAACAACAGAAATGATTTTGTTTAAGTCGAGGAACAACAAACAAATATTTACATGCTGCAGAAAAGTTCTAAAAACTTTACAGAAACCGGTTGACGATTTTTCATAAAAAGAATCCGAGAATTAAACATGAAATAAAACACATTTTTTGTTTTCTTATTTTTTTATAAATGAAATGAAATGTTATAACAAAAGTGAAATAGAAATGAAAATAAAACTAATGTGGCTGGTGCCACAAAATGGTGGCAGGTGCCACCTTAATCCCATAAAACATTAAAAAAGTGTGGCAAGTGCCACCAAAGAATGTGGCAGGCGCCACTTCTTGACATTTTTACCTTTTATTTTGTTTTTTTTTTTTTGGTTTTTAGAAGAAATAATATTATGAAAAAGTGAAATGAACATAAAATATAAAAAAAAACAATGTTTTAAAATAAAGTGGGCCATGTAAAAGGCCATGGCTTGCGCCATGTTAATAGGTGGCAGGCGCCACTATGATGAAGAGAGGGAGCATGGCGGGTGCCATGCATAATGAAGGTGGCGGGAGCCACTTTGGATGTGGTAGGCGCCACATGCACCAACTTCATTCTCTTTCTTTTTGTTTTCTTTTAATATTTTTCATAATAAAGCCAAACAACAACCAACAAGACATTATTATTTACCTTATTATTTACAATACCATTTCCAGAAAAATATTAACATGATAAATAAATCAGGCATTATGGTTTGTAATATTTATTCAGGAATCAAGTGTTTACATGATAACAAAATATGATGATATGAAACAAATGATTATGACACCATAAAAATGAAATGAAACGTAAATGAAACTGAGATTTGAAGGTTACCAAGTGGAGATGGTCCACTGCCTCTTGACTAGAACAAACTCTGAAAAGAAAAATCGGACGAGTTTCTTGAAGAAAATACGAGGGAGGAAATGAGAAGGGTATTCAACCTTTTTCTGGGTGAATCTGGTGTGTTTAAAACTGAAGATGAGGGGTCCTATTTATAGGAGAAAGTGAGAGTGTGGATTTCTTGTTTTATCCTTGTTTCTAGCTTCTCGTGCAAGCTGGCTGGTTGAAAGGTCTTTGATTCAGAAAGTAGCTCAGAGTGTAGGTTGTGCTGATAGACGTGGAACCATGCCGTGCTGAAAAGTTATTTTTTAATTCATGATGAAGCTGAACCACTTGCAATTCCTTATTTTATTCTTTTGGAAAAGGTCACATTGATGTGTCGGGGGCCACCAAACCCCATGGCAGGTGCCATGGTTAGAAATGGGAGTGGCAGGCGCCACAACCAAGTGTGGCAGGCGCCACCTTGGTTTTTTTCATTTTCATTTTCCTTTTTTTATTTCTTTTTCTATTTTCCTTTTCTTTCTTTTCTTTTTCTTTCTTTTCTTTTTCTTCTTTTCTTCTTACAAACAAAAATCAACAAATGCCTTGTGATTTCTCGTGTGTCAACTTCATCTAGGTCCAAGAAACATTAAAGTCGGAAGCTCGACTTTTCGGTTAAAACTCTGATTTCTTCAGGAATTCCAACTGGATGATCATTGAGGATCTTGCTTCTTCACTCTTTTCTAAGGTCCACGGATAGCCTCTAGGGATGTCCAAATTATGTAGATTCAAGTTTCCAAGCTTGGGAATAAGTCCTGATCAAAATCAAAGGAAATGGTGGACTGTCGTGGAGAAAACCCTAGTTTGAGGCATAGTGAATCCTGTGGCTCATGGCACTTGTAATAAGAACTGAACACACTTGATTTCTTGTTGAATGAGACCTCTTGAATGTAGGTGAGCTCAGATGGTTGATGAACCCTTGAAACATGTGAGAATTTGGCTCATTGACTTTTGTTCTTTTCCTGTGCACCTGGATTTCACAAAAGAAATAAACTGGTAAGATAATGTGGTTAGTTAACAATGCATGGATGAATTAAAATGTAAGTGCAAAATGTTATGACATCTGAGGGGTAAAATTTGGGGTACAACATGTACTAATGGCATCAGCCCAGAAGTATTTTGGAAGGTTACTCTCATTGATCATAGTTCTTCCCAATTCTTCCAAAATTCTATTTTTACGTTCGACAACCCCGTTTTGTTGAGGGGTACGTGGTGCGGAAAAATCATGATCAATCCCATAGTTATCGCAAAATGCTTCAAAAATATGATTTTCGAACTCACCTCCATGATCACTTCTAATTGATACAATGTTTGTGTTCAATTTGTTTTGAGATAGCTTGGAAAACTTCTCAAAAGTCGAAAAAGTATCGCTCTTGCTTGCTAAGAAAATAGTCCAGCAAAACCTAGAATAGTCATCGACAATCACAAAACCATAGTAGTTACCACCTAAGCTCTCAATCCTAGATGGTCCAAAGAGGTCCATATGGAGGAGTTCAAGGGGTCTCGTGGTTGAAACAATGTTTTTAGACTTAAACAAGATCCTTGTTTACTTCCCCATTTGGTACACATCACATAAGTGATCCTTTGTGAACTTGATTTTGGGTAAGCCGATTACTAGGTCTTTAGAAAATATTTTATCAAGCAAATCAAAATTGACATGCGCCAAACGCATATGCCATAACCATGAATCTTCACTCATGGTGACTAGACACTTGCCGCTACTCAACGATACCTCATTTAAGTCTAGCATATAGATGTTATTAACCCTCAGGCCTTTAAACACATCCTTTTTATCAATATTTTCCAACTATGCAGCAATCTTTTGAAAATGATACTTTATAATCCTTGTCACATAATTCACTAATGCTTAATAGGGTGTGTTTAAAACCCTTAACAAGAAGCACGTCCGAGATAGTAGTAGAAGAGGGATTACCTACACTACCTTTGTCGAGTATTGACCCTCTATTGTTGTCTCCGTAGGTAACAAATCCCTTTTTCTTCGCCACAAAGTCAATGAAAAGAGAAATGTCTCCCGTCACGTGTCTTTAGCAGCCACTATCAAGAACGCATCTTCTTTCTGTGGTCTCAAGACGTTGTACCTTTTTGTTCTTTTTTCTTTGGTGGGCGGAGAGGCAAAGGTTAACGGACTATTCTTCGTCACTTAAACTCTCATCACTAGATGATTCACTATCGTTTTCCCAAGCGATATAGGCTCTTCTAGGTTTACCTTATTTCTTTCCTTGACGACTTTTGTCCTTTCCTTTGTCCTTCTTCAGCAATGGACAATCCGGCTTATAATGGCTGACTTTTCCACAGTTATAGCAAGACCCTTTAGTTTTTCCACTCTTTTTTGCCTTCATTCTTGGAAGACTTTGATTGTTTTCTAAAGTTGACGAGGTTCTTTTCCGAATGTTGATTGCCATTTTTTTTATATAGTGATTGTATCACCTCACAAACAATCCCATATCCTCATTCAAACCTTCTTCCTCGTCGTCACTAGATTCACTCTCGCTTAGCTCATTTACGGAGGACTTTGAACTAGAAGCCTTTAGAGCTATTAACTTCTTTTTCGCATCTTTGGTCTTGGTCTTTTCCTTCTTCTCTCTTTTCTCAAATTGGTCAAGACTAATGAGCACTTGCTCATGTTCCTCGAGCTTCCCAAATAAAGTTGTGATGTCTAACATCATTAGATCATTGGCTTCCTTTATGGCGGTCACCTTTGGTTGCCAATCCCTAGTAAGACCCCTCAAGATTTTATTAGTAGCAACGTCATTGGAAACCGGACTACCAAGTGAGTTAAGTCTATTGATTAAATGAGTAACCTCTTTTGCATGTCGGCAATGGTTTCCCCTTGCTTCATGTGAAAGAGGTCAAACTCTTGAGTCAGAGTATTGATTCGAGCTAGTTTGACGTCATTAGTTCCCTCATGGGAAACTTATAACGCGTCCCACATAGCTTTAGCACTCGTACAATGTGAAACTCTATAATACTCATCAACACCCAATGAGGAGATCAGAATATTTCTAGCTTTCCAATCATAGTTATACTTTTTCTCATCTTCTTCATTCCATTGTGCTTCCGGCTTAGGTACTACCACGTTATTCACATTGGTCATGGTAATTTCCATTGGACCATTTTGTATGACGCTCCATACCTTCCTATCAATAGAATTGATATACACACGCATACAATCCTTTCAGTAACTATAGTTCTCACCGTTAAAAATTGGTGCTCTATTGTAAGCCCCTTTTCGGTTTGTTTTCCGTTTCCTAAAAAGTTATACTTGAAGCACTAGATTAACCGGTGCTCCTGATACCACTTGTTAGACGACGACAATTGATCTAGAAGGGGGAGTTGAATAGATCACTACTTTTTAATGGAGAGTCGGCGCTTAAATTTGATTTTTAAAATTGTTTGCGGAAGCAGCCGAGGACTATATCGTCTAAACGAACCGGTTACCGAAAGGACCGGATATGCGTGAGCCAAATGGAACGATATACTAGATAAGAAAATTGAATCACAAACTTTACTATTAATCAATTTACTCGAATGCACTAAATGTTGTGCAATTTCCAATGACCAATTAAAAAATAAACCAAGTTGACAATTTAACAAACACTTTGTAAGCATTCAATTTATCAAGCACTTGGTGTTCGAAACACACCAAGCTATAACTTCTATATAAATGTAGTGCAGAGTTTTCCTTAGCACAATCAAAGTGATTGTACAATGTTTTTAAACCAAATTTTCATCACTACACTATAACAGAATTTTATCGATCAATTGAATATTCACAAACGTAAACAGTTCGAAAGTTAAAGAGATAGGGAAAGAGAGAACAACACCAGATTTGTTTAGGCAATTCCCCTTTCGTCCTCGCTTCGGGTATGTCTGCCCCCAATTCTAAGTCTAGAATTGAGATATCTATAATCTTGTTGCAAATTGGTTTTACAAGAGAAACCTTAGCTATCACACACTCAAGAAACCTCGTTGATGCTGATACTAAGTCTTCTCTCCCCTTGATTCGAGTCGAATCAAGTGCCTTGAACGTGTTGAATAAATCTCTGTTTACCGCTACTAGATTGAATGAACACACCGGTCTTCAATCACATTCGCTTGGCAGATTTCAATCCACGCACAGGTCGATCCCAAACCTTTCTAGTATAATCCTCCGATTAACGCTACTAGATTGGTAGAACCCACCATTCTTCAATCACCTTCGCTCAGTTGAATTCAATAAAGCAAATATTTGTACAAAAAAATCCCAAAACCTAATTGATCTTGGAGGAAAAAACCTAGTGGTTTTATTCAAGAAAAAACCCACTGAAAAACTCACCCCAAACAAGATACACTCCTATGTTTGGACGTTATCACCTCATTGATGCAAGAGATCAACAAAAATTGTTATGTGTAATTGTTGAGAAAATGCAAGAATAAGGATGAAGATGATGAGAGAAAACTTTCAGTGTATATCTTTCACTTTTTCTTGTTGTTTTGTAAAAATGAGGTACAATGTATATATATGATGCTAGGACCAACTAACAAAAATAACAGCATTTTGAAACTTAGAGAAATCAGAAAAATAGCAGCAATTCAGCGAAGAGTCGACCAAAATTTCATGAGGGTCAACCTGCACTGACCCGCAAGCAAGACTATGCAAGTTTGAGAACTTTGCGTCGACCGCCACAGGGCCATGCGTTGACGTAAACCTGATGAAAAATTACAAATACAAAAACCTTCAGTATGAGTCGATCGGATGGTCAACGTGAGCTGACCCGTGAGACATGAAGTGAAAATCAACTTTCATGAGTCGACCAAAACATAGTTTGAGTCGACTCAAACCACGAAAACTTGCAAAAATCAGTTTTTGACCATGTTTTCTTCTACCTAGGCTATGTTAATGCATACATATGACACATAACATGATCACACACATATAAAAGATGTATGAGACCCTTCCTATATGTTTGGACACATGATTATTGAATACTTATGCATTTGTAAATACGGATGCCGACTATGATGAGATGATACCGTCCAAATTACACACTACGAGCTAGTACATGTTTTGACATCATTAAAATAAAGATTGAGTGTAAGACACCTTGCCCTCACAAGTAGTGGCGGAGCCATAAATTTTTTGAAGTCTGGGCAAAAATTTGAAAACCGCAAATTCAACAAGTGTATGTATTATATAAATATAGAACCGAAAGTAAAACTTCAACTCACGGATTGATATCTTGAACAAGATAGCTACAATGTACAAATCAATACTTCTTTCATGGGTGCCACTTTATGATGCATCCAACACTTCATACAAATAGAAAAACACGACCATGACAGATACCATAAATTTAAATTTTCTCAAACAATCAAAAGGTTAACTATATGTACAAAGTACCTAGGTTTTGGCTCTGATGGTACTAGCTGATCACTCAGAACAGGATCTATTACCAAGCTCAAGTCTCTTTGTATTTAAATAAATATATTAAATCAAAAGGTTATGATACCTTCAAGAGATTAAAAATGTTAAATGTTAATTCAGCTATAAGAAACTAACCTTTCAGTTACTGGTATGTCACTCTTATTTGGCCTTGAATCATCAAAGTGACCATGATAAACCAACCCAAATGACATTCAACCATCCTATTACTATTTGATTAATTTATAGAAAATACAACACTTTACTAAAATGGAGTTTAATAAAACCACCATTATTTACAGTAAAATATGGCGGTTTATAAATTGGCGTAATGTTAATAGAAAAATGATGGTTTTTACCGCCTTTATTTTGATACGTCTGTTGCTTTACGGTGATTTTTGTTTTTATTGTTTTTGTAAATTGAATATATCCGTTTATAGTTGTGGAAATTGATCTATTGAATTGTATAGACTCCTAATATATATTTTTATATTATTTGAGAATAAAATTTATTCTTTTCTTCTTCTTTTTTACAACACTTTACATATTTTTTTAAATTTTAATAGTTGCTACTTTTATGTTAATATTTATTTCTCTTAAGTATTCATTATTTCAATTCTTGCACTTTTTGTTATGTAGTCAAATCTAAATATTATAATATTAAAAAATTGATGTAATCTAAACTTAAATTCATATAAAGGTAAAAAAAAAATCATATTTTTATTTGTGAAAAATGTTTAATATGGCAGTTAAAACTGCCATTATCGACGATAAAAAACTGTCACTTTCTTCTTTGTGGTTTAAACATATATTTTTCTGATTTTCGTTAATTGTGGCGGTTTAAACCGCCATAATAGCACTTTTTAACCGACGCAATTTTCACTTTTTTAGTGAAAAGAAGGAAAAGTTTTGGGCCAGATCCTGGGCACATGCCCAACCTGGCCGGACCTTAAAACCACCCATGCTCACAAGAATTTCTTACAACACCTACTTTAGGCTCTGTTTGTTAAAACTAGCTGATAGTTGGTAGCTGGTAGCTTATAGCTTATAGCCGATGGCTGGTAGCTTATAGTTTATAGCTTATAGCTGATGGCTAGTAGCTGATAAGTTAATTTGAGTGTTTGGTAAATTAGCTGTTACACTAGCTGATAATTACGAAATGACATAAAAGGACATTTTTTATTAAAAAAATTGGTGATTTCATTATTTTATTATATTATATTATTAAATTAGTTTTTATTCAATAAAAATAAATGTATTAATAACAACATGCAAAATAATTTTAATATATATGAAAAATCGAAGATATCATCAAAATATATAAATTTGTATATAAGTTTTATGAGCTTTGCTATTTAGTATGAATATATTGACAACGAAATTCAATGAATAAAAGAACCAGAGTATTTCATAAAGTCATTTATGAGGACATAAAAGTAAAAGTAATCATAATAACTACAATTCTTGGTCTGGTTAACTCATTCTTTTGTAAAATATAATTTTTTTTTCCTAATTTTATAATAAAATTTTTTAAAATACGTGCAATAATAACATTGTAATTTTGAATTTAGTTATATTAATCTAAAATAATAACAAGAATAAGTTTATTGTCTAATATTTTATAATAAAACTACAATAATATTTTGAATTTTCTTCACCTTGTTGATTTCATTGATTCTCCTCCGATATTTCACTAACTTGAGAATTATCAACACGATTTCTAAAATAATTATATAATTTATATTTAATAAATAAAAATAATTTCTAATAAAGTAAAGAAAAATAGTAAAAATCTGCTATATCATTCTTCAAAATCCCTATAAATTAAATTTTTAATAGTAAATATTTTATATATATATATATATATATATATATATATATATATATATATATATATATATATCTGTGTGTGTGTGTGTATAATAAGGGTATAATTGGAACAAAAAGTCATAAGTTAAAAGCTCAAAAGCTACTTCAAATAGCTTTTGAGAAAAAAAGCTAAAAGCTAGTTAAAAAATTATAAGCTAAAAGACAACTACCAAACAGAGTCTTTTCATTAATGTGAGTTGAAAAGCTATAAGCTATTATCTAAAAGCTCTTTTTTGTGTCTTACCAAACAGACTCTTAGTAGCGTGTGTGATCTCTCAGATGAATAATGTGTTTACTTTCGCTAGTTCGCATTAATCATCTGAGAACTCGTATTTTAGTAGATCTATACGGTTTTCTCAACCAAGAGAGAGACGTCTTGTTAGTGGCATCGTTACTTGGTTGTTTAGCAATCCGCTTTCGGATATTGATCACTACCTTTCAGTACATGGTCAATATCTAGGGTGCCTTTACTTTCGCAGCCGACACAAATATGTTTAAGTTCTCAGATTACAAAATAACAATTATTCTTTTTTTTTTATCATTATTAATATAAGGAAAATTCAATTTTCTATGAGATAGGTCTCGCGACGCCTTGTCCTTAATGGACTACTCACTCATGGTGAGATTCATCACAAATAAATAAGAAATAGATATGGCATGCAAATTCTAACAAATAAAGTAAAGACAATAGCAATGGAGAGGATGCATTTTTATGAAGATAATAACTTCAAATACAAGAAGAAGCTCCAAAGATCCTTGCGTGCCCTTACAATAGAGTAGAAATTACAGTAAAATGGCTCCTCGAAATCTTATAACAAAATCTCAAATGCTAGAAGTGAACTTAGAAAATGAAATAGTAAAGCTTGATGTCTTTTACAAGAATCCCGAGCTTAGTTATAGTAGATCATTACATTCAAGGCCCTAAACTCGTGTAAAAGATACTTAAGATCATTAAGCATATGAATTGGAACAATTTGGAGGTGCCAAATGTCACAAAACGTCCAAAACTCCAATAATTCGTAATTGATGTTGGGTTGAACACGGGAAGTGTCAGGAAACACTGTATGCCAGTGTTGTTCTCTGAAAAATGGAGAAGGAAGTATAGGAATAACACAGCTTATGTCAGGGAATATGACTAGCTCGGGTTGTTCTAGGTTTAAATATATGGGCGAGATTCTAATAACCAACACGACCCGTGTCAGCTGACACAGTCAGGTCGTGTTGTCTTTGGTTTTAGTACACTGGGGGACTTCTCTTCTTGCACTATTTAGTCCCTTTTCGTTTTGCTTCGTCTTTTGGAACTTCTTATTAACTGAAAGCATAAAACACACCGAAAAGTATTAAAAAGATAATAAAACAAGAAAAAAGAGTAAAAAGACTATTGATAAAGACACACAATAAGAAGTATGAATACTACTTATCAAACTCCCGCACACTATAATTATTTCTTGTCCTTAAGCAAATCAGCTTGTTGTAGCTTGGAAATTCTCTACGTGTAGAGTTCGACCAAGAGGATATGACACTAGGATAATAGTTAGTGAAAATAAAGACATGTGATAACGCGTGCGACAAACACAACGTTAGACCATAAGTGTCGAGTTTGACACATTTACTGTTGAGTTTTAACTTAACAAATTTTATAAATATTGAGAGTACCTTTCTCAGGATTCAACAAGTTGGATCATCAATTAGGACGGTTTAGGTGAAGCAAAAGGATTAGATTGAATAACTGATTTCTAATCTTATCTGAATTTCGACGAAACGTGGGAAATTAGCAGAAGATTGGAAATTTCATAGGGGTTTACATGCCGCATAGTAGGGAAATAACTATTGTAGACATTTATTTCTATATTAGTATATATAGTGGTTCTAGCGTTAGGAATCAGGTGGTAATATCATTATAAAAACTCTATAGAACTCAAAGTACTCAAGTCAAATCAAGAAACAAGTTTGTGAGGAAATGTATTATTTTGTACACCATTGTCTCTTTGTTTAATCGAAGTACCTTTTATCTTTTCATTTACTATCTTAAAGTCATTGCTTTTATAGTTTAATTGAGATTTTGACACAGCCGAAACTACCAATTTCTCTACTCATTCTTTTTACCTTTGTTAATTGCCTTAAGCATTCAGTTTTACTTTAGAGTAATTGTCGAGTGAATTCTCTTTTGAGAAATATGCACAAAAATGCCTTAGGGTGTGTTTGTTTGATGGATTAAAATTATAATCCCGAAAATATCATTCCTAGGAATATTATTGCCAGGAAATTTATTCTTATCAATATGTTTGGGAAATGAATAAAGTTCCTAGGAATATTTTTATGTTTTATTTTAATTAAATTTTAAAAATTAAAAATTAAAAAATGAATGTGCTAAAATAACATGAGAGTGGGAAGTTATGGTTGGTTATTTTATATTCCCATGAGAATGTAAGATTCCCATCCTTTGACATGGGAATAAAAATGAAGAAATTAGTGAACAAAACATATTCTTGGAAATAAAAAGTATCTGTGCATAAATTATTAAAACTTGAAACAAACAAAGGAATATGTGAATTCCAATGTCTCATTCCCAGGAATAACATTTGTATCCACGAAACAAACACCCCCTTAGAATTTTCTAGTTTGGTCTCGCAAGCAACTATTCAAAACTAAGTGATTATTTATCAAAAACACGAGTAAACAAATTGACACACCTAGTGGGACCCTTTTATGCAAAAAATTTCAAATATTTTTCAACTTTTGTTGTTTGTCACGTTTTAAAATGTTCTTCATGTGTGATATGTTCCCAATGGTTATGTTTGTGTGCATTTGAGAAGCGGTAAAGCCCTCCCTAAAATGGTGTGTCCACCTTCGAATAACCCTTCTTCCCATAACGCTTATAACAATGCCCAAAATACAGGAGGACAACCGGTCTGATCAACAACTGGAGATATGGTTGTTTCGATTCTTGTTGGAACAACCGCTCTTACAGTATCGTCGATTCCAATATCACCGATATTATCTAATAGGGCAGTTCCCCCACCACAACCAGGGAGTCTCCCAATTAATCCCACAGCTATAATACCAACTCTATGGGACCCTAGGCTACCTTATGTTCCAAGCTTCTTATTTCCTATGGGTAGCAGGGAGTATCCATATGGTATGCCATCAGCGATGATAGCAGGTCTACAAACTAGTACGTCAATATATGCAGAGAATGTAGTGACTACCACTTCACCCTATAATTTGCATCCTGCCTCAGGTTCAACCATTTAAATTCATGGTTAAACGGTGCCACTGTGAGTGCTTTTGTATTTTGAGTGATGTCAAAACTAGGATAGTGTAGCGTTATTTATACTGGACGATATCCTCCCATTCTAGATGTGCATCTTGTCATTAGGAAGCATTCAGATGAGTTTGAAAAGGAGTCAACATCATATTTGCATTGGGAAAGCATATTTTTGGGCATACAAGTCAGTTCAGGTCGACCTATGCAAGAACAGACTGACCTATACGAGTCTCAGCTTCAGTATAGGTCGGCACATGGATTTTTCAGGCCGGCTCCTATGGAGCAGTATTAAAGCCTGTAGGTTTTACCCACATGTTGCATCACAGACTGCCAGATATGCTGGCCTATGACCTTCATAGGACGACCTAAACAACATGCATTGGCTGACCTATTGCTTTCATAGGCTGACCTACATGCTTTTCCCATCCAAAAAGTTTAGTTTTGCTCCAACTTTTTGCATTCCTTTTGCTCATTCATTCGCATACCTATATATACTCATACATGCATCTTCTTCTAGGCAAGGTTTCCTAGTGAATAAAACCTAAACAAAACTAGATTACAAAGTTTCCCATCATCTTCATCCCTTCTTCTATGGATACACACAATTGAACTACACATAATCATTTTTCGATTGTGTGACCATCTAGATTATGGTTGATAACGTCCAATTAGGTTTGGTATAACAAAGAATATTGGTTTGGGAGCTTTGTGTATTTCAAATAAGAAAACCAAGGTGGGGTTTTCCTTCAAGATCAGGTTGATTTGAAGGTTTTGGATAAGATCACGTCAACACAGATTCGACCGAGTGAAATCCTTAGGACAAGGTCGATTCCTTACAAGGGAGTAGCGTGAGACGGTGAATTGTGTTCGAGAAATCTTGGGTTTCAACAAGTTACGTGCTCAGGATAATTGGAGTATTGTAGCCGCATTGTTGGTCACTTGATCAAGCTTTGATCAAGGTTTTGCAGGTGGAAGAATCAACACAAAATAATAGGTTTTTTGGGGTTTGCATTCTTCATCTCTTGTATAAACATTTTTTGCAAAGAAAAGGTTAATAGAACTATCTCAATTTGAATTTGAATTGAGGGCAGACGTACCCATAATGAGGCTGATTGGGGAACTGCCTAAACAAATTATGGTCTCTCTCTCTCTCTCTCTCTCTCTCTCTCTTTCTCTCTCTTCATCTCTTTATCTCTTTTATTTTTTATTACGTAATTTATTGAGTTCATCGTTGTTTGATCAATTCGATTGGAAACTGTTTTCTACCATCTTTTAAAGATGTTTTTGTTTATGTAATCACAATCACTTTGATTGTGATAGGTTTTAACATCAACAAAACAAACTATATTTCCTATTGTTATCGATCGCACATCAAGTGTTCGATAAATTATTTGTGTGTTTTGTTTGCATTTTGGTTCATTGGATATACGAGTTACGATTAGCACTGCAATTAATTGATTTGTAGCTTGATCATTATTAAACATTTAAGTTCGTTATCATTCCATTTGGTTTGTGATACATATATTGCTTTTTGATAGTAGGTTCGATTAGACGATTCGATCCGGTTCGTTTTTCGCTGCACCATATTTTGAAAACAACTTTTTGCCAAAAGTTTTTGGTTGTAAAATTTGTGATCTATTCACCCTCCCTCCCTCTAGATCGAAGCCTATCGTCTAACAACTGGCATCAAAAGCTCTGGCTCATTCGTTCTTGAGATACATTTCTTAGAATAATGGCTACCGAACCTAAGGGTGCGTACAATAGAGCACCAATTTTCACCGGCGAAAATTATGGCTATTGGAAAACACTTATGCGTATTTATGTCAACTCCATTGACAAAGGTATTTGGGATGCTATCCAAAATGGTCCAAATTAAATAACTATGACCAATGAAGATGGTGTCACAATACCTAAACTGAAAGCACAATAGGATGATAATGATAGGAAATTGTGGTCACATGATTGGAAAGCGAAAAACATTCTCACTTCCGCCTTGGGAGTTGATGAGTTTTATCGCGTTTCTCATTGTGAGGCTACCAAAGTTGTGTGGGATGCATTAGAGATTTCCCATGAGGGTACTAATGATGTCAAATAAGCTAGGATCAACACATTGAATCAAGAGTTTGAGCTATTACGTATTGAGCATGGTGAAACCATTGCGGATATGCGAAAACGGTTCACTCATCTTATAAATCGATTAAATGCACTAGTTAATCCCGTTTCCAATGAATTTGCTACTAACAAAGTTTTGAGGTGTTTAAGTAAGGAATGGAAACCAAAGGTCATCGCTATTCAAGAAGCAAATGATCTTAAGTCGCTTGATCTTACGGCTTTGTTTGGTAAGTTGGAAGAGCATGAGCAAGAACTTACTTGCTTGGAAAAATACGAGAAGGAATAAGAAAAGTGATCGAAGAGTGAAAAAAGGAAGGACAAAGATGAAGGGAAGAAGTCTATAGCTCTAAAGACTTCTAGCTCAAGGCCTTCATATTGTGATAATTGTAGTAGTGAGAGTATTGATGACAAGAACTCTTGTGAGGAAGATGTTGGGATGTTCCTAAGGAGGTACCAACAGTACATAAGGAAGAACTATGTTAAAAATTCAGACAAGAACATAGCCAAGTTTAGAAGGTTCACAAGTTCCTCCAAGGATGATAGAGATAGAAAGAGAAATCTTAGAAGGTCTTGCTTTTATTGTGGTGAAATTGGTCACTATAGACCAGAATGTCCCATGAGAATAAAGGATAAAGAAAGGAGCCATCACAAGTCTTCTAGAAAGTCTAGAAAAGCTCATGCCGCTGGGGAAAGTGGTAGTGATTCTTCTAGTGATGAAAGCACAACTTCAAGTGTGGAATCAACTCAAATTTGTCTCATGGCTAAAGGGAAGAAAAAGAAGAATGTAATTTCCTCTAAACTTGAATCCACTAATGTTTTATCCTATTTTCAATTACACGAGGCATTTGAAAATCTACATAGAGGAGCCTTAAGAGCCTTTAACAAGTTAGCTTCACATGAAAAAGTGATTTTAAGTTTAGAAGCTAAAGTGTTAGAATCCGAAAGTAAGTTTGAGGCTATTAAAAAATCTATGATAGAGATTCAAAGTGACAAGAAAGAGAATATAATACATCCTAGGTTTGGTTGTGAGTATTGTCATAGTAGACAAGAGGAAGTCAAATCTCTTCAAGTCAAATTAGATGATGCCTTGCAACCTAAGATTGTGTTTGCTATTGATTCTTCTAAGGTTGAAAAGCCTTTGAATTATTCTAAAAATAAACACAAACATATGCATAAGGATTCTAATAGCAAGTACATGTCTCATAAAAACATATCTTGTCATTATTGTTGCATAAAGGGACACGCCATTGAAAAGTGCAAATTTAGAAAGTTATTTGTTTCTAAAGGAGTTGTTAAATGGTTTCCTAAGACCCTTTTGGAGTCCCTTTTGGAGATAATATTAATACCCCAACGCCAATTCTATTTCTATGACTCGTCCCGTTAAAATATAGCTTCCAAGGGTATGTGTCGATCATGTTTACTGATGGCTCAACTATTGCATGATCTACAATTAAATCTGCCATAATTTGGCCTTTCATGGCCCTCAAAGGCACGTAAGTCCGAGAGAACTCAGTTAATGCGAGTGCCCATTTCCAAATTTGACAATGTAGAATGGGTTTAGACAACATATGTTTAATAACATCAAAATGAGACGAAACATAAACATCAACTGGTTTTATATATTGCTTTAATTTCATACATGAGAAGTACAAGCATATGCACAATTTCTTAATCATCGTGTACCTAGTTTCAGCATCTACTAAGATTCGACTGAGGTAGTAAATGGGTCTTTTGACTCCATTATCATCCTCTTGAGCTAACATACTTCCTATGGTCGAATCAGATGCAACAATATATAATTTCATACTCTTATTTCTACTAGGAGCAATAAAATGGGAGGCTTTGTAAGATACTCCTTGATGGCGTCGAAAGCCTCTTGTTGCTCTCGTCCCCAGTGAAACTCATTTTCCTTCTTGATTATGAGCAATGGCGAGAAAGCCTTCGTCCTGCCACTTAGATTCGAGATAAATCTTCTCGAGAAGTTTATTTTCCCCAACAAAGACTGTAGCTGCTTCTTTGTCGAAGGAGGCTTGAGATCCAAGATTGCCTTTGTTTTGTTCTGCTTGATCTCAATGCCTTTTTTGTACACCACAAAACCCAGAAAGTCTCCTGCATGTACACAGAAAGCACACTTTAGTGGATTCATTTTTAATCCATATTTCCTCATTCTCTCAAAGGAGCGTCAAAAATGCTCCAAAGGACTATTTTCAGATGAAGATTTTATCACAATATCATCAATGTACACCTGCATAAAGTTTTCTATAAAATCATGGAACATAGCATTCATAGCTCTTTGATAGGTTGCTCCTACATTTTTTAAACCAAACGGCATAACAACCCATTCATACGTTCCCAAGGCCCCTGGGCATCGAAACTCTGTTTTGGGTACATCGTGCTCTGCTATGAAGATTTGGTTATAACCAGAATATCTATCAAGCAGACTGAGGTATTCGAAGCCCGTGGCTGAATCGACTAACATTTCTGCCACTGGCATCGAATACTTATCCTTTGGCGTCACATTGTTCAAGTCCCTAAAATCTATACAGACTCGAAGCGTTCTGTTTTTCTTAATGACAAGTACAATATTAGCTAACCATTCGACGTATCTTGCAGTTCTAATGAACCAGTTTTGAGCAACCTTTTGATTTCTTGCTTAATATTCACTGTAATTTCTGGAGCAAACCTTCGAGGATGTTGCTTTACTGGCCTTTTTCCTGGTTGAATAAGTAAGCGATGTTCTACCACGCCCCGACTCAGACCAGGCATCTCCCCATAATCTCAGGCAAAGAAATTCCGTACTCTTTCAACAATTCGACTAGCCTCACCTTCATTTTCGACCCGCTTTGGCGCTTATATACGCCGGTCTCTTTGTAACTCTATCTCCAAGATCTATATCCTCGAGTGGATCCTGTTCTTGTATCTTTTGCAATTCATACAATGGGTCTTTTTCAAACTCCAAAGGCTCATCGTCGTAGATACAATCTAGCCTCCGGCTTTCCGAAGCTGTTGTCTGGCCTTGTCGACCATCTTCAAAGTTTTCGTCTTTGGCCTCGATGGCCAAATTTTGTAGTTTCTCGGCTTTTAGTACCGATTTTCTCTTGTTTTCATCCAGATAGGCCGAAATTCGAGCCGGGCTTTCCGACTGAATGGTCATCTTCATCGACCTCATGCCACCCCGAATGTGGATTCACCTCTTCAGGATCCATTGCCTCTTCAGTATCCCAAACAAATTCGTAGTCAGGGTCTAGGCTCAGGAAACAATTTGTGTTTTCGACAGAGGTGTGAACTTTTGATTTGTCATCACATGTGGGACATTTTCTAAATGTTGGTCAAAGGATTTCTTCGCGCCCTTTGATTCATCGATTATGTAGTAGCTCTGATCAGCTTCAATATTTTACACAATGCCATCTTTACTCCAAATAATTAACCTTTGGTGTAAGGTTGATGGCACTGCCCCTATTCCGTGGATCCATTCTCGTCCCAGTAGCAAGTTAAAGTTTGCTTTGGAATTTATTACCATAAACAACGTTGATCGCGTGGTTGTCCCAACAGCCAATTCGACTTGGATCACTCCTAATATATTACTAGTTTTCCCTTCATAGTTGGATAAAACAATATTGCGCTGTCAAAGATCGGTATCACATTTTCCCATCTTTTTAAACAGAGTATGAGGCATCAAAATGAGAGCTGCCCCACCATCAACAAACACTCTGTTCACCAGCATCCCATCCACGTTTGCTCTTATGAATAACTGCTTCAGATGATACATCATTCCTGGACTAGACTTCTCGAAAGTGGCCTTTTGCTCCTCCACCACACTATTGTTCATAACGTAGTAACACAATGGTTTTTCTTCACCGTT
This sequence comes from Lathyrus tuberosus, assembly GCA_022829125.1. Classification (NCBI taxonomy): domain Eukaryota; kingdom Viridiplantae; phylum Streptophyta; class Magnoliopsida; order Fabales; family Fabaceae; genus Lathyrus; species Lathyrus tuberosus. The sequence continues at coordinate 13,014,975 of JALAZF010000123.1, read as the reverse complement.
TTCGTCTGGCACAAAATCTTCGTCAGCTTCGGAAACCTCCGACACTCTAACGTATTTTGCAGGTAACACTGACATGACCCCGCAGTTGATAATAAAGTCTTCGCCGTAGGTGTCGTCGATCATCTCATCTTCTAGTGAAAGGGTGTATTCAGGTTCTTCATCCGATTGAGGAGTGTACTCTGGTTCTTCGTCTGACTGGGGAGTGTACTCTGGTACCTCTTTGTCGATCAGTGGAGTATACTCTATTTTTTGGGTTGATACCACCTCTTTTTCTCTCGAGGGCTCAACAGTCATGATGAGCATCTGATTCACCACGATCTTTTCTTTCTTGACCAGCCTTCCCTTGGGATAGTCTCTTTTTTGCTTTGATGCCTCGACGGGTTTCAGCTATGACGTCGAAGCCACCTTCCCAGCTTTCTTGTTTCTCTGATACCGCCTCCGCTGTGTTCTTGTCATGGGGTTTTTCCCTTTATAATTAGGAGAAACCACGTAGCTTCTGGGTTCAGTTCTTCGCTTTGGGTTCTTGGCCTTGGACCCCAGGTCGAGCACTTTCCATTTTAGCCTCTTGCCCCTTTCTTATTCACAAGTTCCACCCATTTTTTTGTGAGGTGTTCAACGGGGGAATAAAGGTCTTGGGTTGAGGGTGTTGGAATTGTCTCCTAATCTCTTCATTTCGCTGAGGAGCTCCCCTTCTGTCAAACACAAACCTTAGGATGGAGGCAACTTGCCCTTCCAGCGCCTTCTTTTTATCAGCTTCGTACTTTTCAGCGGCTTTTTCGTCAAAGACCTCATTGCATATTGGACATAACGCAGCCTTCGACCCTCTCACTCTGCATTTTTATTGGAAATCGGTTAATCCTTCTTCAGCTTAGGGATACACTGCTTTCAATGCCTCTTCAGCTTTCGCGTCGACGCCATCAGTAATTTCAACCATCATGCATTCAGAAGGTTCAGCAGTCAGGGCTTTGTCGAAACCCTCAGTAGTCTCGACCATCATGCATTCAAAAGGTTCAGCATACAGAGCTTTCTCAACCTTCAAAGGATCCATATCCACCTGCATCTTTGGCTTTTTTCCAAATTGACGCCTACCCTCTTTCAAAGCCTTTTGCACCAAATCCCTGAAAAGAACACATTGAGAGGTTTATGACCAATAAAATTATGAAATTTACATAATCCCGTTTTTTTCTTTTGCTCTAATGGGGGATTTTCAGGCCTTGAGGCACAATAATTTGCCCGTCTTTGACCAAAAAATCAAATATTTTGTGGTTATATAGAAAGTATAAGTTTTCGCAACGAGTTTATCTGTTTTTTCGGTTTTGACGAGATTTTTCCCGTTCGATGGTTTCAATAATTTACAAGTGTAAGGAGGTCTTGGTTTGAGCTTCTCCACGTTGAGCTCGCTCTCATCGACGAGCTCTTCGTCTTCAGAAGAGTATGAGTCTACCGCAGCGTAAGACACTTTCTCTTTCTTGTGGTATTTACCAGTTCTGGCCTTTTCAGCTTTCAATCGTTCGAGTTGTCGAACTCTATCAGCCAATTGGGCCATGTCTCTAAGATATTGAGTGTCTAACTTTTTCCTAATGGAATAATCTAAATCGCCTGTAGCTATTTTGATTAGTTCGTGTTCAGGGACTTGAGTAAAGTATATTCTTTCAAAAGTTTGAACTTGTTGAGATACTGGTCGATTGACTCAGAGGCCTTTCATTTGACACTGGCCAACTCTTTCAAACTTATCTTCGAATGTCCCATGTAGAATTGTTCACGGAATTGTCTCTCCAACTGTGTCCATGTATGGACGAACTGTGGAGGCGGCGTCGTGAACCAAGTAAACGCATTTTTCGTGATGGAAGTTGGGAAGTATTTCATTTTTAAATCCTCATTATTTTCTATGTCGCCAGCTTCAGTTTGATATCTGGCAACGTGTTTGACTATTGACTCCTTAGTGTCCTCAACGAACTTGGTAAACTTCGAAACCTTTCATTCCCTTGGCAATTTCGTTTGTAACGCAAAATCTAGTAATGGGGACGAATATGTTGGCTTTTGCAGGCCAAGGTTCACACTATTTCGCACCATAATTCATTCGACAATGGCTTTTAGATTTTTTTTCCAGCCATTGCATCCTGTCGAACTTGCCTAACCACCTGGTCGGGGTCTTGGTTTTTATTAACAAGCACAACGGGAGACCGTTGGTCCACCCTAGGCATTAGCTCGATCACATGAGGTTCTTGATCAATTATCTCGTCGAACCTCTCTTCATGTTGGACCGGTACCTCCGATTGAGGTTGGGTCCTCTGTCGAATTTGTGCCCTAGGAGCACCCAAGAAGTCACATATTCTAGTCATCCGAGTTGCCAATTGTTGGTAACTCTGAGTCAAGTCTTGAATTAATGGCCTTAAAATGGTTTCCATGTGCTGAGTCAACATATGAACCATTTCATGGTTACTTGCATCCATTTGTTGTCTCATGACCATGACAGAACTTGACGTAAAGGTTGGGATTGCCTGAGATGGAAAACCCAGTCCTTTGGTTTGACCAAGTGGGTTCCCCAAAGGTCCCAATCCATGGTAAGGTGAAAATGCTGAGGACGAACTTTCGCCAAATGTTGAACCACTCCCATGCATACTGGCGATCAATTCAGTTGCCATTCCAAAGTTTCGGTCCCTACCGTACATGGGTAAAGTGAAATTTAGCATAAATGGCCATGAAGTTCCGACCACTATTGGTCTTATCACTTCAGGCTGACGTGGTGACTGTGTCGGTCCACTGCGGGCAATCGACACGACAATCGTAGTGTGAGAGCTAACATTAGTTACTTCTGATACGAAGGTATTTCCTCCGGATGATTAGTCCTCGTTTGGACTGGCATTTCGTGGATCTACCATTTTTGTACCACTATGTAACTGCATATATTTAACACAACACGTCCCACCAGGTGTGCCAATTTGTTCGCCAGCGTCTCCGACGAACAACCTCTAGCCTCTTATTAAAGTTTACTTGCAAGATCGGCTACAAGAATCCTAGAATATGTGTTAAGTATATGCTGGGTGTTTGAGTACTTAGGTTTAGATTGGTAGATGAAGCGATACGATTGCAATGATTGAATTAAATCAATGAAAAAGGTAAGACAAAATTGTAAAGCGAAACAAACAAAAAGAGACAAAGCATATAAAAATAAATTGCTTAAGTGTAAGAATGGGCGCATGCACACATTCGCACATAATTGACTCGTTTCTCTCACGCGATGGTACTTTGAGTGTATTCCTCTAAATGTTTTCAAAATGCGACCTCTAAAAATCTGTTAATTCTTATAGTTGGCTAGAATTTTGGTAAAACAATGTTGATGTCATGGTTGATGTTTCAACATGAGTTTTTAACAGCCTTGTTATGTTGAGTTAACATTCTGGTTATGTTAAGTTTTTAAGGGTTGCAGTTTTGTGCTGATGTCAAACCCGATGTCATAACATCAGATGACAGAACATCAGAAAACCATCTGTGTGGTTTGTGGATTGCAGAATGTTAAGGTGTTGAAGAGTTATAGTGCTGAAAAGTGATGTCACATGTGATGTCTTGACATCACTATACCAGAACATCAGCCTGCTGTGTTTTTAGGACTGCGCGTGTTTATGTTATTGGAGAGATATTCTACTGAAGAGAGTGAGAGATTGTAGGCGAATATCTTGGTAAAGATATATTCTGGTGCAATCATAAGTGGAGCAGATCTTGTTGCTATTTTTAGGGCTGAAAGATTTGAAAAGATTTGAAGATAAAATCTGTTTTTAAATTCAAATCAAATCAGATATTTGGAGAAGATCTTGCAGCTGAATAGTGAAGATTTAAAAGATACATAATATCCTGGAAATATTATGTGGAGCTGAATTTAATGCATAAAGATATGGAGAATATTTAGAGTTAATGGTTGAAGATTTAATTGAAGATTTGATTGAGGATTTAATTGAAGATCTATTTAGTAGCAGAATCTTTTGGAGATTTGGAACAGAAGATTTGATATGATTTGAAGGCCCAAATCCAGTTGGGAAATAGGTTATAAATAGAAGCATTGTAACCTAGTTTTAGTAAGCCAGCCATCATGTAGATTATAAGGGCTGTGTTGGTTGATGAACCACCCGGTTTGTGGGATGGTCATCGTGTTTATCTCGAAGCCTGTAGGTAAGAGATGTATTGTTCTTGGAGGAAGCTGTTAAGCAACTCTAAGTATTGTTCTTAGTCATGAGGGTCATGTCTAGGTATTGTCATGGAAGTGTGTCTTCCAAGGTATATGTAATAGAAAAGTTTAAGGAGTCAAGCTGTTGATGCAGTGATGGTGTAGTTGACTGCTAGACATCATCGAGATGATTGGAAGTGAGATGGAGTCTCTTACCTAGGGAGGACTTAGGTAGAAGGGTCATTGGGTAGTGATTGAATTAGGTAGATTGTCAGCTGGTGTGTTGAGTCTGTAATTTGATACTACTAATAGTGGACTTCCTTCCTGGCTTGGTATGCCCCCAGATGTAGGTTGGTTGAACCGAACTGGGTGAACAATTGATTGTGTTCATTTACTGTTTCTATTATTGCCTTGTTCAGCAGATTGCGATGTTGTGACATTGCACAAGACATCACACATCTGTACCAGAATTTCAATTGGTATCAGAGCAGGCATCCTGTCTGGTTCTGGATGAGATCTAGGGAAGATACTTTCTGGTCCGTGAGCAAGGAAGATAGTTATGAACTTGGTCAGCTCATAGAAGTAGAGATTGGAGTTATCAGGCGTGTAGCTTTGGTGATAAGCTGCCTTGTAGGTTGAATCCTATGTTGATCTAGTGCACATGAAGTGTTGTGTTTAGTATGTTGTGCCTGAAGGATATAGAGGAGTTTTCTGGTATGTGTTCCGCTGCGTATGTATATATTTATATCTGATGGAAAATTCCTGATGGTTATGTGTTCTCCTCTGAAGATGTATCACATGGTGTGGTGATACTTGAGGATATCTTCAACTAGAGTTGCCTAAGATACTTGTGGTTTATCCCAAGTCCACTCATAAAGGAACTCTTGTATGAGCTTGTTGAAAAGAGATCTGAAGAAAGTTAGAAGCCATCTATTCTTGCCTTCAACCCTACATGGTCATTCCCTGGGATGTGTTAAAGGATCTTTTGGTGTTTTTCTGTGAAGAGAACTGATGTCCTACCTGATGTTAGAACATAAAACCAACAGATTATGCAGTATCCTGTTAGCATAACAGATGCTAGGGGGCTAAACAAATGTGTTGATCACATCTGTTTGGAACTTACTCCTGGCTTGGAAGAGGAGGCATCTGGGTTGTGTGTCTAAGAAGTTTCCCTCAAGAAACATGTCTTAGATATGTATATTGGTCAAGAGATGATTGGATAAGTGAGTAGGTGTTCAAAGGTTGTTTGTCTTGGTGGAGGTCAAGCTCAAATGTCAAGGACATTTTATCTGATATCTGAAAGCTCCTTCTGATCAAAGCAGCCAGTTGTTTGCAATCTTGTTTATGGCCAATGAGCAGATTCTGTTTGAAAGGAGGTGTTGAGTGTTCCGCTGCATGGTATCTGTTGGAAAGACATTAGGGGTTGGTCTCCTCAGCAGGATGTTGTAGGGTGTGCAAGACAACTTCAACCATTTGGTTAGAGATACCAAAGTTACTTGAAGATTATATCTTATCTATGTTTTGGGAAAGAAGTGATCAAAAGGTGAATAGGGTGGAGACAAAGCAAAAGAGTATCATTGTCAAATCTTTCATGCGGGAGTGAAGATCTTGATCAGTCATCTCTTAAGCTTATTGGTGGAAGTTGAGCTTAATATGTCAATTCGGATGTCTCGACATCGTGCTTCACATTAGCAGTTTATGGTAAATGCTAAGTCAAGACCTATTAGAATGTAGCTACTTAGAAGGATCACGGAAGCTGTGAAGTTGAACAATTGTTGAGATGCTGTTCAGCAGGAGCTGGTTGAAGTGAAGGGAAAAGGCATCCAAGAGTTGGTGTGCAGTAGCAGGGTAATTCAGCCAGTGGTCAATTGGTGATTGCTTGAGCTCTTTCTGTTTTGTGCCTTAAAGGATTCAAAGTAGCAGACTGTCTATGGTATGTTTCTGCAGAAGGATGGCAGTTATTACTCTTTGGTTAAAAGGTCTGAACCTTGTGCTTATTAGAAGAAGCCTCTGGAAGAGTGTGTTATGCAAGTTACTACAGTTTTGTTGGTCTAATCTTGAAAGATGCTGATATGCTCTCTTATGTTCCATGCAAGAGTTATGTATGATTAGGAGTTGTGATTAAGACTAATGTCAGAACTGATGTTGGAACATCAAGTCAGTTCTTTGCTCAGGGTGGAGTGAAAGATCAAGACACTGACCTAACCTGGAAGGCTTTTTGGTATAAGTGGTTTTCGTGATGGTTTGGATCAGCAGATGGCGGTTGTGTGAAAAGGTTACCTCGACAGGAGTTGAGTATTTATCTGCTTTTGAGGATGTGCTGTCAACTAATGACAAAATACATTGACGGGAGACTATGTATATGTCTGATGTAAAAGTGCAAGTCTGTTGAAGTGTTGAGAATATACTTTTCTCTGTATGGCTCTTTATTGGTGTTGTTGAAGACTTCATAATCTTGAGGGTTTCAGCTTGGATCAGTTTATCTAAGTGGTTTGGAGCATGGTGTTTGCTCTGGTTGTGAAGGTCGAGGATAAGTGGCAGTTATCTCTGGCTTTCTACTGACGACTCTACTAAGGGAAGTGACTTTCTTTAGTATTGCTATGGGGTAGTCTTGGACTACTTATTTTCTGAAGATTCAGATGTGGTATGTTTGAAGTCTTTGGAGTTTCTAAGCAGGATGGAGGTTGTCTACTCAAACTTGATTGTTGAATCAAGTCTATGAGAGCATGGAAATCTGTTTCTGCAAAGGGAGGAGGTTCTTTTGAGTGGCAGAAGGAAGAGCTGAATTTAACAGTTGGATGTCATAACGTTCTGACATCTAGCTTAACATCAGAAGTCTCAGCTGGTGATGTGGCACATCAGCTAAGATAGAAGTGATCTACTGTAATGGAAGTTATGGATGCTTCAAAAAGGTCTGTCTCATACAGTTTGCGAGAGCTGTGGTTTGAGAAGATATTACTGACTTAGAGATTCTAAGTGTAAGCAAGAGGAACATGTGATTTGAAGATCAATTTCAGTGGGTAGATCAGGATATCTTTGTGAGAGTTTTGACAAACGTGAAGAAGACAATTTGTGGCAGTTGGCTTTTTCATATGAGGATTCATGAATGAGGTGATCAAACTGTGGCATTTGGTTGATCTCAGAAGTGGATTCGAAGAATCAAGATAATCAGAGTGTGGCAGCTGGTTATTATTGAGGATTGTCTTGGAACAAGTTACTCTTGGGCAGAAGGGTGATGAGTTGAAGACTTAAGGAGATTATTCTTCTTGAAGGTGGATGAGAGTTTAAGTCTCTAGGTCTTTGGATTACTATGCAATAGTAAGTCCAGTTGGTGGAGCATATCAAGAATCATGGTGATGATGTCTTGGTGTGTGAGAGATGTTCTAACTTGGTGTTGGGACATTATCTGGGTTGGATATCCTTGGTGAAGGATGTTTATGCTCTGGTTCAGGAGCTTGGTGCCTACATTATGCCTAAGGAGCGTCTACATAGTCATACGGGAGAATGATGAAGTAGAAGGTCTACCTTGGATGGAGAATGTAGAGAAGACTGTAGTAGATCAGGTATTGATTGATTGGAAGCCTGATGAGAATGGTCATATTTAGGAGATGATTGCTTCAGCATTATTTCAAAAGAGGTGTTTCTGACGTTGTGGATTAGAATGTGGAGATTCTAATCTTGGTTTGTTGTAGTATGTTCTGGCAAAGCATGTCTACTATTTTTAAAGACCTCACTAGTGGATATAATGGCAGAGGAACTGAGACAGATGAGGTGATTGGATCAGAAAATTTTGAAGAGATTGGATCTCAGTAAAGCTTTTAAGTAATCTGAGATTTCGTGGAGTTTGTGAGCAGTGTCATACCAGTCAGGATAATTGAATGTGTTCTCCAAGAGTGAAAGTACAATATGTGAAAGTGCTCAGTAAGTGTGCTCAAATGTTCATCTCCATCTAGAGCTTTAGTTAACCATGACAGGGGGAGTAATTGTCTATGGATTCTGCAGCAAAGGTGCATATATTGTGAAGCTTGCATGCTGATCAAGCTTGTGGAGATTGGTTGCCTCTTGTGAGGAGATAATGTCAGATAACATGTTATGACATCAGACTGTTGGATGACGTGTTGGTGTGGACATGAATGGTTTTAGCCATGTGGAGCCAATTGTTTGAATCATATGCGCACATGCTTCTGTGGAGGAGTCTGAAGGACGATTTTATTTGTGCAGATGTTGGAATTACTTTGTGAGGGTCTTTGTTGATGGGAGATGTCACACTTGTCTAGGTGTGTGGTTTTAATTCAAAGTTAGAAGACTTGACTTAAAGTGTAGTGGAAGGCAGTGTATTTGTGGATGTATGAAGACATGAAGATGAGTCTTATGTTTTCCATTCATTTAAGGTGTTCTTTTTGCAAAGGTGCACTGGTTATCTTAGATAGGGGGAGTTGATCTTTTCTCTGCTGATCATTGAAAGTAGTAGCTGCTGAGTCTGGGTTTTGTTCTGAGTATATTGGTTGGATGATTCAGAGTTTGCCTTTGGAATTTTTTTTGTGCTTGCTGCTATGTTCAGAGTTTGTCCAATTATGGCTAAAAAGGGGGAGAGTTAGCCTAGTGGTTGCCAAGGTGTGGTTGTGAAGCCTTTTCTGATATGGTGCAGCAGTTGAGGGGGAAAGTGTTTGAACAGCTGTGATCTGGTTATGCTGATGTGAAAGTGTTCGTTTCTGCTGCAAGTTGTGCTGATGTAGGCAGAAATTGTTTTAGCCAAAATTAGCCAAAGGGGGAGATTGTTAATTCTTGTAGTTGGCTAGAATTTTGGTAAAACAATGTTGATGTCATGGTTGATGTTTCAACATGAGTTTTTAACAACCTTGTTATGTTGAGTTAACATTCTAGTTATGTTAAGTTTTTAAGGGTTGCAGTTTTGTGCTGATGTCAAACCCGATGTCATAACATCAGATGACAGAACATCAGAAAACCATCTGTGTGGTTTGTGGATTGCAGAATGTTAAGGTGTTGAAGAGTTATAGTGCTGAAAAGTGATGTCACATGCGATGTCTTGACATCACTATACCAGAACATCAGTCTGCTGTGTTTTTAGGACTGCGCGTGTTTCTGTTATTGGAGAGATATTCTACTGAAGAGAGTGAGAGATTGTAGGCGAATATCTTGGTAAAGATATATTCTGGTGCAATCATAAGTGGAGCAGATCTTGTTGCTATTTTTAGGGCTGAAAGATTTGAAAAGATTTGAAGATAAAATCTGTTTTTAAATTCAAATCAAATCAGATATTTGGAGAAGATCTTGCAGCTGAATAGTGAAGATTTAAAAGATACATAATATCCTGGAAATATTATGTGGAGCTGAATTTAATGCATAAAGATATGGAGAATATTTAGAGTTAATGGTTGAAGATTTAATTGAAGATTTGATTGAGGATTTAATTGAAGATCTATTTAGTAGCAGAATCTTTTGGAGATTTGGAATAGAAGATTTGATATGATTTGAAGGCCCAAATCCAGTTGGGAAATAGGTTATAAATAGAAGCATTGTAACCTAGTTTTAGTAAGCCAGCCATCATGTAGATTATAAGGGCTGTGTTGGTTGATGAACCACCCGGTTTGTGGGATGGTCATCATGTTTATCTCGAAGCCTGTAGGTAAGAGATGTATTGTTCTTGGAGGAAGCTGTTAAGCAACTCTAAGTATTGTTCTTAGTCATGAGGGTCATGTCTAGGTATTGTCATGGAAGTGTGTCTTCCAAGGTATATGTAATAGAAAAGTTTAAGGAGTCAAGCTGTTGATGCAGTGACGGTGTAGTTGACTGCTAGACATCATCGAGATGATTGGAAGTGAGATGGAGTCTCTTACCTAGGGAGGACTTAGGTAGAAGGGTCATTGGGTAGTGATTGAATTAGGTAGATTGTCAACTGGTGTGTTGAGTCTGTAATTTGATACTACTAATAGTGGACTTCCTTCCTGGCTTGGTATGCCCCCAGATGTAGGTTGGTTGAACCGAACTGGGTGAACAATTGATTGTGTTCATTTACTGTTTCTATTATTGCCTTGTTCAGCAGATTGCGATGTTGTGACATTGCACAAGACATCATACATCTGTACCAGAATTTCAAAATCTAATTTAAATCTCCTTAAATAATCCTAAAAAGTAAAAGTTACTTTGTTGTCAGTTATCTCTAGTCTGCCACATGTCTACCCACGTATGCCCATTATCTGTGTAACTTCCCACGTTTTCGTCCATTGCACACTTGCTTGTTCACTTGGAACCTCTGTCTTGCCTTCTACTTCGACTGGGATAATCATCCGTCGAGCCTACTTCAATGTTCTTCTGGCAGTTTGTCTGTCGAGGCTTCTTTGATTTGATTCTGCAGGATGTCCCGTCGAACCTATTTTTCCTTCCTTGGTCAAAATTTGCTAGCTAACACCAACATACATATTACCCTTTCCAGGATTGTACGATTGAACCTCTAGACCAAGCATTTTGCTGAGGAGTACCTACTACAGTCTTATGCCTAGCAATAGTAGACATAACACAATGTATGTCGAAGGCTTCATTAAAGAACTCAAGGTCATTGTCGGTCTTCAATCTCCTGACCTTTCTGCCAGTTTGATATTCAACTAGAGTCTTCCAACTTTTGAAATTTTCAAAAGTTTCATCCTTAGTTTTTTTAGTGAATACACACAACTTTCTGAACAATCATCACCTATGCATAGGAAATATCTTGAACCTGAGTGTGAAGGACATCTTGTAGAGCCCCAAAGATCATCATGAATATAATTAAGGGATCCATGTTTTTTTTTGTTTTCCTTTATTGAACTTCACTCTACAAGCTTTTCCAAAAACACAAGGTTCACAAAACTCTATCTTTTTCGACCTTGTTACCACCAAGGAGATTTTGTTTCCCTAGTTCGACTATGCCCTTTTCACTGACTTGGACCAATCTCATGTGCCATAGCTCCGTCTTTGACACAAGCTTTGTGGATGCAAAATCTGCCAAATCCCTTACAACCTCAGCCTCAAGGGTATACAAGCCTTGCCTCTTGATACCTCTCAAGACTTCTTTCGGCCCTTTTATGACTCTAAGGATACCTTTTTCCCCTTTTAAAACATATCCTTTCTTTTAGAATTCACTAAGAGAAATCAAGTTTCTCTTAAGATCAGGTACATACATAATGCCATATAACAACTTTATTAACTCATCATGGAGTTTGAATCTCATATATTAAATTTCTACAATTTTGCAGACTTTGTTATTTCCTAGCAACACTAATCCACCATCTTAATCACATAATTCCTCAAACACATATTTTTTTGGAGTCATGTGTTAAGTGTAACCTGAATCCATAATCCATTCCTTGCTATGATTGCTGCTCGAAACCACTGGGACATCAGATGAATCGTACTCATCTTGAACAATTATTGCATTGCAATTGGCCATGTTATCGCTATAACTCGTCAACCTATCAGCACTCACTTTTCTTGTACGACCTTTCTTCTTACAGTGGTAACACCTCATAATAGGAGCATTACCACCGTAATATTTGTGTTGATCTTTATCATTCTTCTTCTCAAACTTACCATCCCTCTTCAAGAATTTTCCTTTTACGAACAATCTTTCACCAATAGATGATGGCTTGTGCTCCTTTCTTTTGTTCAAGTCCTTCAAATACAAGGCCGATTTAACTTCTTCAAAAGTCAGGGACTTTCTTCCATACAAGGAAGTTTCTTTGAAATGAGCATGAGATCTAGGTAAAGTACACAACAACAACAACAACACTTGATCTTCATCATCAATGCTAACACCAATATTCTTCGTATTAAGAATCAGTTTATTGAACATATCCAGTTGCTCAGTCAAGACTTTGTCTTCACTCATCTTGAATGAATACAGAGCTTGCTTTAGGTAAAGACGATTGACCGACGACTTGGTCATGTACAACCCTTTGAGTTTGTTTCACACACATGCTGCGGTTTTCAACTTTGAGACCTACTAGAGAACCTTATCAACATAGCTCAAAAAAGATGGCACTGTGGACTTTCTTGATCATCATTGTCAAGCAGAGCTCACATCTTCAAGCACCATAATCCGAAATCGTTTACTCCGGTGAATTTCTCAATCTCACACTTCGTTGATGGCATCTTGTTCCAACTAACCGCACTAGTTTGTTGGGATAACAATGTCAAGAACGAAGTAAGATTGTAAGAAAGAGAGATTATCTTGATCAAACAAAATAAATCGTTTAATTCACAAAGAGAAGAAAGAGAGAAGAAAACAGAGTCGGTTAAAACAGTTATTGCATTCACTTTCTCATTGAGCGTTACATGATTACAAGTGAAACATAATAACAACTAACCTTTCTCCTAACAAGTGAGCGAGCAGACTATATATAGACTACTAGCATATGTAGGTTATGTATGATGATAACTCTCATACATGACATACATATCTACTACATTACATAATACATAAACATTGCATACTTTAACAGACTTCGACTACACCATGAACACATACAAGTTATCCCTGTCGAGACTGGAGTTCGATTCAATACTACACTTGAGATGTTGTATGAGACATAATGTTTGGTGGTTAAGAATCAACATAAGAATAAAGTAAGTGTGACATAGATGAGAATGTTGCATTTAATGTGGTAGATTAGAAATTTCAATATTACAGAAAGTATAGGGGTAACATCTATAATAGAAAGATAGTGGAAAATGGACTTAGGAGGTTTGGTAATGTAGAGAGAAGACTTTTGAATTATATGATAAGGAGAATAAATTAGATGGAGATAAGTCAAATAATTAGAGTTAGAGAAAGACCCAGTAAAATTATAAGAGAATTAAAAAAAAAAATCTTGAAAATAGTGATTTAAATACAAATATAATTCTAAATAGAATATTATTCTAGAAGTTGATTTATGTAGTGGACCTTAATTAATGGAATATAGTTTAGTTTTTGTTGCTGTGTTTATTTTCTAGAAATAACTTCTTTATGTGTTTGAGATTTTAGAATCCGAAAGTTTAAAAGCATGCTATATAATTTCTAATATTTGAATATTATTTTTAAATTTTATAATGACTTCTAAAAATCTAGAAAGGTGATAAAAAAAAAACTAATTATTATCATCACACTTAGGTCATCCCACAAACCAACTTAATCGAGTGGCCTTTTTTGTAAAAGGATCGCATGAAGATTTGTTTTCCCTCCTATGGAATCAATGGTACATGTCTTTTGCTCAATATGCGATTAAAATATTTATAGCACTAATAGTTAATTTTTCAGGAACCACTTCAAATTCTTCATTCGTTCTCCATCACTACAAAAAAAACCTCAAGTTGTTGGGTGAATAACACCCAGCAAAGTTAAAAAACACCCTGCAACAGCACTTTTGCGGGGTAAACAAAGAGCTCCGCTAAAACGTTAGTCGCAAAAAGTTGCAGGGTGAAAAGTACGCCGCAACTCTTGCAGGGTGTATATCACGCCGCAACTTTGCTGGGTTAAAAGCACCCCGCAACTTTGCTAAGTGTAAAACACCCCGCAACTCACTTTTCAAGAAATCAAAGAAGTACATCAGTGTGTCAGTCTGCTTTTATCGCGCAGCTTTGCAGTGCGTGTCAGGATATTTTGCTGGGTGATTTCCACCCCGCAACTCTGTTTACAGCAGAGTGAAAAGCACTTCGCAGAGTGTGTTTAGTATTATAAAAAAAATAATATTTATATTATTACAAATATTAAATTCATATTTGTAATAATATAAATATAATAAATAATATAATTACAAAATTTTAATTAAAAAAATTAATTTCAGAATTAATTAAAACCATTAAAATTCATAAATATTAAAATTTAAATATATTTAAATCATGTTATAATTAAATAAATCCATATGAAATTTAAAATATTAATTAAATATTATTAATCATCCATAAAGTCGTCATTCTCGTTTTCTTCATCCTCATTTCCGTCTACCGATCCGCCACCCCCACCAGATTGTTGTCGCTGCAATAATTCTAGGATTTGTTGTTGTGTAGCTCTCATCTGCTCTTGTGAAACTCTCAATGCTTCTTCCAAGTCAAATTGTCTTTTTCTCATTTCTTCCATTTCAGCCTTTCTTGCAGCTTCAGATTGAGCTAATTGTCTAATATTTTCAGCCATTTCAGGGGTTAATGTCGGAGGACGTGATGAACCTTCCCCATCTGCAATTCTCCTAAATAAAGATCGGTTATCCCCTTTTCTATAATAAATCGTTTTTTTAAAAAATAATAATAATTCGTTTTTAATAATAATAATACTAATAATATAATATTTTAAAATAATAATAATATATTTTAAAATAAAATAAGATTCAGTTTTTTTAAATTCTGTTTTTTAATGAATAATAATAATTCATTTTTTAAAATAATGATAATATTTCGTTTTTAATAATAATACTAATAATATCATATTTTAAAATAATAATAATATATATTAAAATAAAATAAGATTCAGTTTTTTTTTTAATTCTATTTTTAATAATCACATAAAAACATACATATATTACTATTATTTTTAATTCTGTTTTTAATCACATTTAATATCATATTTTATCACATTTTTATCACATTTAATAATAATAATTCATTTTTAATAATAAAACTAATAATATCATATTTTAAAGTAATAATAATAATTTTAAAATAAAATAAGATTCAGTTTTTCTTTTAATTCTGTTTTTTAATAAATAATAATAATTCAGTTTTTAAAATAATAATAATATTTCGTTTTTAATAATGATACTAATAATATCATATTTTAAAATAATAATAATTTATTTAAAATAAAATAAGATTCAGTTTTTTTTTAATTCTGTTTTTAATAATCACATAAAAACATACATATACTATTATTATTTTTAATTCTGTTTTTAATCACATTTAATATAATATTTTATTACCTTTTTATCACATTTAATCACATATTTATAAATGTTTTTAACAACATTTAATCACATTTAATAATAATAATTCGTTTTAAATAATCATACTCATAATATCATATTTTAAAATAATAATAATATATTTTAAAATAAAATAAGATTCAGTTTTTTATTTAATTCTTTTTTTAATAAATAATAATAATTTGTTTTTTAAATAATAATAATAATTCATTTTTTAATATATAATAATAATTCGTTTTTTAAAATAATAATAATAATTCGTTTTTAATAATAATACTAATAATATCATATTTTAAAATAAAATAACATTCAGTTTTTTTTTTTATTTCGGTTTTTTAATAAATAATAATAATAATTCTGTTTTTTTAAAAATAATAATAATCTGTGTTTAATAACAATCTATTTATAATAATAATGTGTTATTAAAATCAAAATAATAATCTGTTTTTAAAATATATATATATATATATATATATATATATATATATATATATATATATATATATGGTTCATATCCTATGAGAATGCTATTTTTATGTGAGAACATGAGAATAAATATGAATCGTTAAATTTTAAAATAAATGGTGAAGATTATTTGTCGATTTTGTTTTTCTCTCTCCTCCATTATTAAAATAAATGATGGAGGAGAGAGAAAAAAAACTGACACACAATCTCCACCATTTATTTTAAAATCTAATGGTTCAGATTCATTCTCATGTTCCCATATAAAAATGACATTCTTATATGATATGTTCCCTATATATATATATATATATATAATAAATTATTTCTAAGAAATATAACAAATCTATTTTTTTTTTAATTATGTTTCAAGGAAATACGAAAAAAAAAAAAGATATAAAAAAATTTAAATCACATAAAGAAATTATACATAAATCCATCCCTAATCTTCTCAAATAAGAACAACTTAACAACAACAAATCCATCCCTAAATTTATCAAACAACCTAAAAAAAATTAAATCCGGCAACAAAAATTAACAAAAATTAAATCTCTAATATGTTTACCTTACAAGCAAGAACAACAAGAGATTCTTGAACAAATTTCCGGATTCACCCACTAACAGCAACAATACTTGCTTCTGATTCTAACACCAACAAACAACTTCAAACATAAAAAAAAATAGAAGTTAGTTCTTATTATTTGAAGAAGAAAAAAAAATTTATTGAGAAAGAGAGACATACCATTAACAGATTATTGAGAAAAATGAAGGAGAAGTGAGAAATGAAGAAGAATGAGTGAAATGAAGGAGAAGTGAGAAATGAAGAAGAATGAGTGAAATGAAGGAGAAAGAGAAAACAGACGGATGGGAAAACGTTTTGGAAAATAAAATATTTGGGGAAAGCATTTATGAGTGTTGGGGAAAGAAAACGCATTGGAAATATAAAGGAGGGTTGCGGGGTGTAAAACACCCAGCAACATTTATTACCGTTGAAGCTTGAGGCGTGGAAAACACCCCGCAAGTCTTGTGTCAGAATTTAATGTTGCGGCGTGATATGCATCCCGCAAGTCTGAAACGGTCAGACCTTTTCAGAACGGTCACCTGCTCCTCATTAAGTGAGCTTTTAATTTCCCACCAAATTTTTTTAAGAAACGTTGCGGCGTGCTTTTCATCCCGCAACGTATATTTCAAAAAAATTGAAATTCCCTCCAACAGTTTCGTGATCTAAATTAATATTTAATTTTTTTTTTATTTTCCTTGTTGCGGGGTGAATAACACCCAACAAGTACAATTAATTGTGGGGTGAAAAGCACCCAGCAAAATCACCCAGCAAAATACTTGTTTTCTTGTAGTGCATTAACTCATTAATTTTTATTCTCCTGCAAAAACAAAAGTTCATTCTAATGGGCTAAATAGAAACTTAAATAAAAATAATGGATTAAGTTGTATAATTAACAAATATCATAATATCTCAAATATTTTCTCTTCCAAGTTTAAATTCAGAAAAATAGTATTTTAGATTTACAGAAAAAAATACTACTGCAGAAAACATCTTAACAACCCCATTGAGATGCACATACGCATGTGTTCATTGCATGTGAACATAATATAATCATTAGTTATAAATAATGCATTCGATGCCATAATATAAAAATGCTTAAGCTTTGTGATACATTCTATGAACCCAAAATAATACTCCATTAGTATTAGTAGTACTTCGAGTGCAATTCCATTGGAGAGAAGTTTTGTCCAAGAAACGAATAAAGCAACATAGAATGACACGTTTTCATCCTAGGCCCGACCCTACAGCACACATTATAATAGGTTTAAAATAAAATATACCGACCACACCATTGTTTAATGCTTTGACTTCACCATTTACATTTATTTTGTAATATTTTTTGGTGGGATTCTTTTATTTTGCATCAAACTCAAGTTTTTTTGCGTAGGTACCCTAATAATGATGTCCAAAAAATGTATATCACACACTAATACATAGCTCAACCACTTTGTTCATATACAGGTTAATTATGTTTGTTAGTTAAGTTTGTTTGAATTTGTTAGATATTTATATTCTACTTGCTCATGCACAAATGTTGTCTATGAATCTCTATATAAATCAAATGAATGATTCAATCAAGAGCACTCTCATAGAGAGAGTATGCATTTGATCCTTCATTATTCTCTAAGTTTCATGTTAGAAATTTGTTGGAATAGTATATCAATATTTTAATATAGGAAGATGAATTTGAAAAAGTTCCTTAAGTCTCACATTGTAAGTTAATTGAAAACATTTCTTAGTCCCACATTAGTTTGGTGAGATATCTCAGTTACCTCACTTCATTATTCCGTTATTTAGCATTCAAGACGATGATCCTGCTGCGGTCCAACAACGAGATTTGGGGCTGCTATTGCAGCAAGTTGGTCGGACAACTCCCATGTCAATAGTATTGTTTGGTGGAAAAATGTCAAAGACTTTTCGTTTAGTAGCGCTTATAATTCCATTCTTTCTTCTCTTTTTCCGAGTTCAGATTTGAATGACAACATCTCTTTAGCCTTATCTCGTCTTTGGAATTCTAAAGTTCCTAGCAGAATTTCAATTTTTGGATGGAGATTGATTTGGAATAGACTTCCCACGAAATAGGAATTATCGAAACGTTGTATTTTGACGGGACCGCATTCTTTGGTTTGTCCTTTGTGTTTTGGAGTTGAAGAAGATTTAGATCACCTTTTCTTGAGTTGCCCTATTTCTAGAGGTTGGTGGAGTACTTTGTGTGATTGGCTCCGTGTGGATCATATTTCTTCGGTTACCTCTATTTTTAAGGCCTTCTTTTGTTGGACAAGAATTGTAAGGCGGCTTGGAAGTTGGACACCGGTTGGTTTTTTGATTTGGTCATTTGTTGGGTAATTTGGAAATGTAGGAATGATATTCTTTTTAAGGGTCTTTTTTTTGTCTAATATTGATGGGGCGGGGCTTATTAAGAAACTCTCTTGAGAGTGGTTTTTGGTTTTGTTTAGAGGTGGTTTTAATATTCCGTGGCCGAATTGGAGTGTTGATCCAACGATTTTCTTTTGTTGATGTTGGTCGGTCTTTGGTTGCCATTTGGGTTTTGTGGATACATTTTCTTTTATCGTTGTATTTTGGGTTAAGCACCCCTAGTGCTTTTTAATTCAATCCCTTTTGCTTATAAAAAAAAGAAATTTCTTGTTTCATTCCAAAAACACCAAAATTTCTTTTTGTTGAGTTTTTCTTTATTCACTCTCATAACTTTGTGTCTTTCGAATTGTTGAAGCGTCAACTTCTCCCCCTTTTTTCTACTCGTTGAATTTTTTAAGTATTATGTTAATTTCTCCTCGTTTGAGTTGAGAAATTATCAACTATAATTTTTGGATTCTCTTTAGAAAATTATTCGAATTTCTCTTTGTTTGAGAAATTATTTTGAGTGGTCAAATGACCATTATTGAATTCTTTTTGGAGAATTATTGAAATTTCTCTTGGTTTGAGAAATTATTACGACTGATCGTTATACCAGATACAACAAGTGGTATTTATACCATATTCGAATTGTCTTTGCACCATCAGAGAGTGTATTTCTAGACTGATTATCTACCGTGCAAGTAGTAATCGTATAGTATAGAACTTAGTTGTTTTATCGTGGAGGCGACGCGGTAGTATGACTGCTTTGCATAATTTTGGCAATACCGCGAAATGCCTTAAAGAGAGTGAACCGTTCCGCGGCTTATCCCGGTAACGTCTTCTGTGGCTATTTTCAAAATCCAAAAACAACAATTTTAAGACGTTTTCAAAAATTGCCATGGCTACCAAAGAAGTTATTGGTAATACTGCGGTCGCTATCTTTGACAAACCATTCAAGTTTGAGGGTATTCACTTTAAACGTTGGCAAGCTAAAATGAAAATTATTCTAACATTAAAGAAAGTTATCAACGTTTTGACTCGGGATATACCCGTTGCTCCTTCTAGATCAACCGAACAAGCTAATGGTATGAACTTTGTGGATTCCGATGGAAATGCTAAAACTGTTGAATTTACTGCGAGTGATTTACAGCTCAGGAAAGAAAATGCCCTATGGCATAAGAATGACTATCTCTGCAAAAATAACATTCTGAACGGTCTTGCTGATGATCTGTATGACTATTATAGCAACTGCAAGACTGCTAAAGAGGCATGAGAAGCTCTGCAAAAGAACTATGACACCGAGGAAGCTAGAACAAAGAAGTATGTTGTAAGTTGCTTCTTAAAATATCAGATGGTAGATGAAAGATCTGTGGAAGCATAATGCCACGAACTTCAGAGGATTTCTCGTGAAATAATTAAAAAATGTATGTGTTTGGATGAACAATTTCGAATTTCTTTTATTATTGACAGATATCCCCCAAGTTTGAAAGTTTAAAAAAAAAATTGTTTCACCACAAATTTTTTTAATTGAGAGTTTGATTATTCGCCTCCGAGCTAATAAAGAATCTCAGAGACAAGATAAAAAAGAAAAGTCTTGGTTTTTTCAAACAACAAAGAAAATTTTGGAGTAGTTCTGAAGCCATTTTGGCAAATGATTAAAGAATCAGAACCACAATGTTATAAACCGAATTATGAATGAGAACCCTTCAAGGGCCCTAATTACTCCGATTGATAGGTAACAACCACCACCATAAAGAAATGATACTGCTGTTTTCTCTTGGTTCAATTATGGAAAACTAGGTCATATGATTAAGAAATGTAAGACCGGGCTTAAACCTTGTGATACCCTTAATGCACAATCTTGAAGGATGTCATGTATACTTCAGAGATTATAAATAATCTTGTTTATGATTTTCTTCTGGAAAAAGGCAAGATTTAGTCCTCCTATTGGGGTAGATTTGTACACAGCCACTAAGTATGATATTAAGAAACTTCGTAGTGATAGGGAAACTGAGTACGATTCTGAGTTATTTAATGAATTTTATAACAACATGGAATTGCACATGAAAAGAATGCACCATACTCTCCTGATATGAATGGTAAAGAAGAAAAAAAGAATATAACTCTTATTGAGCTTGTTGTTACAATTATGTTGAATTCTGGTGTTGCACTTCATTGGTGAGGGGAAATTTTGTTGACTGTTTGCTTTGTTCTGAATTGAGTCCCCAAGTAAAAAAGTGAGATATCTCCTTATGATATATTAAAGAAAAAACAATCAAACTTGTCTTATTTAAGAACTTGGGGTTGTCTGACTTATGTCAGAATTCCGGATCTGAAGCGAGTTAAACTCGCTAGTAGAGCCTATGAATGTGTATTTATTGGGTATGCATAAATCAGTAAGCCATATAGGTTTTGTGACCTAAATGTTATAGTGATTATATAATCAAATGATGTTGAATTCTATGAAGACAAATTTCCTCTCAAATCGAGAAATAGTGAGAGCACTAAATCGACTCACATTTTTGTGATAAGAAGCACATAGAGCAACGACGAAGTAGAAACAGAACTTCGACGGAGTAAAAGAGTAAGAGGTTCTAAAGACTATGAGCCCGATTGTGCGGCTTATAATGTAGAATAAGATCCAATAAATCTTCAATAAGCCTTGTCATCTTTGGATGCAGATTTCGGGCAAGAAGTTATTTATGACGAGACAGATTCTCTAAAATCTAACAAGACCTAGGATTTAATAGACTTGCCTAGGTTGTAAATGAGTTTAGTAAAAGAAACTAAAACCTGATGTAATTGTTTATAAGTACAAGACTCGCCTTATAGCCAAAGGTTTTAGACAAAAAGAAAATATCGATTTCTTCGACGTGTTTTCACTAGTCACTCTAATTACATCCATAAGGGTACTTATTTCAATAACAACTATGTATAACTTAGTGGTAGACTAAATGGATGTTAAAACAACTTTTTTAAACGGTGACTAAGAAGAAGAAATCTATATGGACCAACCAGAAGGGTTTGTGATTCATGAACAAGAAAACAAGGTCTGTAAATTTGATAAGTCTCGATATGGTCTAAAACAAGCTCCTAAGAAATTACATGAAAAGTTTGATAACTTAATGATATCGAATGATTACAAAGTGAATGGAAGTGACAAATGCGTTTATTACAAATCTGAGAATCGCATTTGCACTATTATATGTCTCTATGTAGACGATCTACTCATATTTGGATCAAACATTCAGGCTGTTAATGATGTGAAATAATTGTTGAGCAAAAACTTTGATATGAAAGATCTCGGAGAAGAGAGTGTGATTATTGGAATCAATATCACTAGATCATTAAAAGGAATTTCTTTGGATCAATCTCATTATATAAAGAATATCTGAAAGAAATAGAACTACTTTGAGTGTAAACCCTCTTGCACACCATACGATCCAACTGTAAAATTGTTTAAGAACACTGGTGATGGTGTCAGACAAACGGAATATGTGAGCAACATTGCTAGTCTTAAGTATGCCACTGATTGTACTAGACCCGACATTGCATATGTTATAGGATTGTTGTGCAGGTTTACTAGTAAACCAAGTAATAGGCATTGACAAGGTATTGAGCGAGTCATGCGGTACCTTAAAAGAACCATGAATCTCAATTTATATTATCAGAGATTTCCTGTTGTACTTGAAGGATATTGTCTTTAAAGCACAGGCTATTAGAATACTTGAAAGATAGTTTGCATTTCGACCAGCATCATCAATTTTCTTGAAATCCATTTCAACTTCATTGAAAATTACATCACGACTTATGATACACCTTTTATGACCTGGTTCTAGGAACCAAAACCTATAGGCTTTAACTCCCTTGGGATACCCCATGAACATGTATCTCAGAGTTCTAGGTTCAACTTTGTCTTGCCTAATGTGAGCATAGGATATACAACCAAACATTCTAAGTTTGTCGAGTTTAGGTGGATGTCCCAACTAGACTTCTTCAGTTGTTTTCATCCCCCAAAGTAGTTGAAAGACTTCTATTTATCAGGTATGATGTAGTTACAACAGTCTCAACCCAAAACACCTTCTTCAATCCAACACTAACCAACATGCATCAAACCATTTCAAGGATAGTTAGATTGAATCTTTCAGCCATACCATTTTTCTGAGGAGTATCGGCTACAACCTTGTGCCTTGCAATTCTAGACATAGCAAAATAATTGTCGAAAGTTGTAAGAACAAGATTTAGTTCTACATTTTGCCTTTGAGTTTTGATGATAACTGCACATGTTATCTAAGAGAACAATTCTGTATGATATGGTTCTGTCTAGTGTGCGACTGTTGTCAATATGATTCTGACTCTGATAAGAAGACGCGTGAGGTTATCAGACTCTGTTTTCAACACTCTGGAAGAAAACATATGTGTGTACAACATAAAGTCAAGATTCATGAATGTTTCTAATACAACGGTTCTAATAAACGTTAGTTCTGGACATTCTAATTGAGACTTTATGAGAAAGGCCTATAAGGCTTTCTAATGTGATGCGCTTCTAATGTTATAAGTTTGAAGATTCTGAAGACGTGATTCAGGTGAACGTGGTTATGAAGATTCTGAAGACACAATATCTGAAGGTCAAGTTCTAAAGAGTTTCTGAAGACAAGGTTCAAGTGACCGAAGTACTGAAGACTCTGAAGACAAGAATGTGCTTAATAAATTCTGAAGACTCTGAAGACAAGGTTCTGAAGACTCTGAAGATATTACTTCTAAAAGAACGAATGCTGAAGATTCTCAAGATAGTTCTGCTGAACAAAGATCATGGAATTCTGAAGACTGGGTTTCTGAAGTTGCAAATAATTGACTCTTCTACAACATGCTTCATCAACGTTTTATTTGAAGCCACTGAAGACATTAAAAAGACTGAAGATAAGAATGGTTTTGAGCTGAACACAAGAATACAAAAACTGTGACCTCTACCTCAATAAGGTGGCACAAGAGAAGCTTTTTGTATAGTGATGTTAACCATTCCTTCATGTGAACGGTGGGATATTGTTGTTGGAATATGTTTCCAAGAATACCCCTCAACGGATCTATTCTCTCAAGCTCTATAAATTGAAGATCAAGAAGCTTGAAGAAATGCTGGTTACTGGTGATAGCACGTGCTATGCAAAGCCAAAGTGCTGAAGAAAATGCTAAAAGCTGAAGCTTAAATGAAGAATGCTCAAAGAAGAAGAAGCCAAAGCAAATTGCTGAAGTGTGTACAACGATACAACATGCTAAAGCCATGTGAAACTAGTCAAGTGAAACATCAATAAGTGAAACATAATAACTTAGTTGATCTTGATGGTTAAACTGGAAGAAGCATTATATGCTCAAGAAAGGATTTCATCAAAAGAAGCTTAAAGCTCATGAAAAGAAGTCGTAGTGCTCATCAAGAAAGCTTTTAAGCAATACATAACTAATGTTTATAATATCTCAAAGATTCATTCTTTAGATAGTTTCTGTATTAGAAAGCAATGATTTGTTGCTCATATCTTGCTAAGAAACACTTAGGTGTTCATGTACTTCATTTGTGTAATCAGCTTGTAAGAAGCATACTTGAACACATGAAAATCCTTTGTTAAAAGGTGATTGTATTCCTTGGGGGACTCATCATAGTCAGAATTCTCAAGAAGACAATGGAGGGTATCCATTGTGGGTTGATGATTTCTTTGAGCGGCTAAGTGAAAGCCAAGATGCTAAAGAGGGCTAAGCGTGTTATTTAACAGCTTAGAGGTTGTAATCATTTTGATGATTATTGGATTAAGTCCTTGTCTAAGGCGAAATCACCAAGGTTTGTGGACTGGAGTAGCTTCGTTAACAGTGAACCAGGATAAAAATAATTGTGTTCATTTATTTTTATTTAATTGTTAACGTCATTAGTTTAATTCCGCAAAAGGGGACGAAATGTGAAACCCAATTGAAACCCCTATTTCTTGTGTTTCTCAACCTTCAATTGGTATCAGAGCTCCGGTTCTGTTATTGATGTTTAACAAACACTTATATGTGTTAGATAAAGATCCGGACGAGCTTTGAGAAACGCTCTGGCTAATCTCCTCCACCATCTAGAGGTTCAGTCTCATACGACGATGAAAAGACTGAGTACTGAAATGACAAGCCAGAAAGGTTCATTCTGGATTGTGTCACTGATTCTTAGAGCTGGTTGTTATTGACAACATAATCTTATCTTATGGCGCTTGCAAGAAGGTTGAAATCAAGATAAAGAATCAGCTGGTAAAAGGATAATAGACTCATCAGATAATTAAAAGAATCTGATTAATGCTATTCTTGAAATACGTTAGTTGAGAGCTACGTATCTCCCCAAGGTGATGCCTAGACAAGGCTTAAGAAGAATGATCTAGAAGAGATCAACAAGAATCATCAGAAAGCATAAAATCTTGTTTGCAGAAGGTTAATTCTTTCTGAGTTTGGGATGTTTCCAACAAACAGGCTTGGTCTATCGTTGACTTTCTCAGTATTGCTCATTAGGAACTCTTTCATGTGAAGAAGAGAGAATGCTCATGTCATGATTCTGAAGCATGGAAACCTCAAGATGAAGTATGCTGAAGATGTTAGAAATCTTGTCATCAAGATTTTAAATCATAACTGTAGAACTTAAGATTATGAATGATGATTTCTTCGTCAGGATTCTTGAAGAAGATGATCAGAAGCTTGCTATTTAAATAGAAGCTTATAGCAACTGATCAAGCATGCAATAGATATGGAGTAAAGCTTCTATTGAAGAACTGAAGATATAAGCTAAACAGTATAACTCAGAAAAGAAGAAAATTTTTATGCTTCAATCATTCAGAAGCTAAAAATCAGAAGAGAAAAATAAAATGCTACTTCTAGCCAAAAGACAAAGAAGGTATCTCTCTCTTTCTAAGGAAGAAAAGCCTAAGAAGAAAGCATGAAATGCTTATGAGAAAAAGGCTGAGAAGAAGAGCTAACTAACATAACACAAATATTTATTGTTAAAAAGTTTGCTGCAGAAGATCTCTCCAGAAGATAAAGCAGTTTCTTATTCAACAGAAACTAATCCTACTGCAGATAAGCATTGGATATGGCTATCAGGATTCTGACTACCTGCTCTAGAAACTTCGCAGGATTGTGAAGAGATCAAAAGGGAAGTTCTTCAGTTGTCAAGAGTGCATTCAAGAAAGAGCAACTTACGATTTTCTAATTATTTTCGTATATGTGTCTATGAAGAGAATTGGTTGAAGCATAAAACAATTAAGTCATGTTAGCTTGAGAAAGGTATCTCAATTGAACAAACTTAAGTTTGTCAAAATGATATCCAAAGTTTCTTTTCAGGAGCTCCTGATACATGAATGTATCCTTCCATGTTCACTACTTTCTCGACTCAAGTGACTGAGTGAAAGTATGAGCTTAAGAAGCTATCTGGTGAAAAGAAGATTTCGATGTTCTAGTTCTTCACTATCAAATACAGATGATTGAAGATTGAACAAGCTTGGAAAAGAAATGGCTTAAATCATGATATATGAGAAATCATCATGACAAAGCATTTCTAGGAAGCAACTCGCATGTTTATTCATAACAAAATATGATTTGAATCTATTTTGATGCATATTGGTTAGATTGCTCTGAATATCCAAAGGCTACTGAAGTACCTTCATCAGAAATCAAATCAATGTCGGATTTGATAATGAGCTTGGAAGTCGGAAACTAAAGCTTAGTGGAAGAATACAAAGCTAGAAGCTATCTTTTCTAAATGAAGTTATTGATGAAGATCAGAATGAAGAAATCAGAAGACGCTCAATCAGAAACCATCACAGTTCATTTACTCCCTAAGAAAGGAAAGAACAGAAGTTGTCACTTTCTGATGAACTCATTCTGGATGAAAAGGCTCAATCAGTAAGACCAAGATTATCATTCAAACCCTCTAAGAAATATGTCTTGGTTTAATGATCAAGATGATATCTGCATCTGGTAAAGATTAGCATCTATTCAAAGATTGAACTCTGATGATGCAAGAGAAAATTCAACAAGTTTCTTTAGCACATAATTGTTCAGAAGTATATGCTCAAGCTAAGAAACTAGTGGCTTTCTGGAGACAAGCCTTCTTGAAGATAGAAGATGGATGATTCTAAGATGAAGACTAAAGATAGAACTTGGCTCTTCTCTAATGATCAAGATTAAACAAACATCAGGAAAAATGTCTTCATCTGTCAGAATGGAAGATCAAGAAGTCATGAAGATGATTGTGCCTCTGCACACCACTCAAAGACTCTTATGCAGATCGCAATAGAAAGAAGAGAGATGATGAAAGGAGAAACTAATCTAGTGATCCAGCTAGATGTGCTCGTCTACAAATTCATCAACTACAGAAGCTAAACGCATGGTAATTCTGAAGATGCATCTAAAGTCGCAGTTGGGATTCTACAAGAGTATTGAGTAATGTATTTCTAACTCTTCTATTTATTTTAAATAGTTTAGAAGTGATTCTTATATTCTAGAATTACTATGTTGAGAATTTAGAAGAAAATTATTTTCTAAATTTCTGATTCAGTCTTTTTCTTATGACTTGAATCTCTTTTCAAAATTCCTTGCTGAAAATAAACTTATTCTCATTCAACACGTGAACCTAGTTCTATGTCCAGAATGGTAAGAAGTTATCTCACAATAGTTGTTTCTCTATAATAGAAAAATATGTTTATGATGTTTGAAAAGTAATTGTTTCACTTCTGAAATGTGAGACTTCTGACAAGTGAAGTTCACATGCATCTGGAGCGTCCAAAGGTTAAAAGATCCTTTTAGATTATTTTGATTGAGCTTTTCTTCAAGAATGAAATCATTGGTTTAGCTAAACGGCTTAGACCAGATGAGGCCTATGTAGAAGTAAGATGCAAAGTTGTTAATGATCTGCTAGGAGACTAGTTTCCATGTTTTGAATAGAAGGGAGCTTACAAACCTCACTTCTTAGACTTTACATGAAGACTCTAAATATTTGAGAAAATTTTGGTAAAACAGATTGTTGTACAAGATGTTCCAACAACAAAGAAGAATCCTGCTAAAAGAAGACATGTCAGATAAGATGTCCCAACACGATGTTAGGACATCGTGTCTGTTACTAACAGCGGGATGTTTGCAGATCTGTTGCAAGATTTTAGGAGCAATCAAAACATGGATCAAGGAAGAAATAAATAGAAGATATGAAGCCCAACGCAGCAGAAGACTATAAAAGAAGACCAAGACCTAAGGCAGAAGAGAGAGAGAGAGAGAGAGAGAGAGAGAGAGAGAGAGAGAGAGAGAGAGAGAGAGAGAGAACGACATAGACTTAGGAATCCTATTTTGTAAAGTAAGGTTTAGGTTTTGAGAGTAGTAGGTTTCTCTTGTAAGTCTCCCTCTGTATCGATTTGATACATTGTGGAAGACATAGGTACTTGTACAGATTTAGAAACACGTAGGTAATGAATCGTGTATTGTTCTTGGATGAAGCTTTTAAGCAAATCCAAGTTAACTTGTTAGTCAAGGAGGCTTGACTGAACTTTGTATTGAAAGGGGTGCCTTTCAATAGGATGATACAATTGTTGTAACTGTTAGATAATCAGAGGTTGTGATTTAGGGAGTGAGATGGGTTTCTCTTATCTAGGATGGAGTTCTTAGATAAAGTCTTCATTGGGTAGTGATAGGTAAACGTGGGTGTTTACTGTAAACCAACGGTTGTTTACATAAAACTATACTACTGATAGTGGATTCTTCTTCTTGGATTGGTATCCCCCAGATTTAGGTGATTTGCACCAAACTGGGTTATGATATTCTGTGTTGTTTATCATTCTGCATTTTATAGTTCAGTATTGATTAGCATGTTGTACCAGATGTCGAAACATCTGTCTTTTTGCAGTTACTGATATTCTGGATTTCAGTTTGTTATTCTGTGCCTTGTTTAATAATTATGCAGAACAATGTCTTGACATGTGTTAGGACACCTGTTGTCTACTGTGCTAGAATTTCATTACATATAAGATTCAAGGAGAGCTTACAAACCTCCTCTCGAAGACTATTTGACACAGGGAGAGCTTACAAACCTCAGGCCCTGAAAAGTTGTTGAATCTTAGAACTTCTAAGTCTTTAGTTATTTTTAGTCTTGTTATAGTTCTTAGTCGTTTCGTGGATCTCCTTGTAATTTTCTTTTCAGTTTAATGAAAATTCCGTTTTCTGCCTTATTTAATTCTTTGTCAATTTCTTTTCTATACCTTTTTTATTTCTGACAAAGGGGGAGAAAGTATAATGATTTTGATATGCCTAAATCTAAGGATTTCAATCCCAAATATAATTAAATATGTTTTACTTCTAACCTATGTTTGAGAATTGATCAGGAACTTCGCAAAAGTTCACTGAATGTTAGAACAGGCTATCAGAAGATAGAAGACAAGACATATAAGAATATATGATCTATTATCAGAAGAGACAAGACATATAAGAAGCTATGATATATCAGAATACATAATTTGTATTTGATAAATTATCAGAAGATATGTTCAAGAAGCAAGTACTTCAGAAGTTAATATACTCAGAAGTCGTTGAACAAGAAAGAAGAATGCTAAACAAGCTTGATCTGATAATATATGAATATCTGGTGTTGACCACTAAGTTATCTGAAACAAGGGATGTCCATGAGTTTCGTGTTGATACCCAAAACTTGTTAGAAGTTGTAAACTTTCTGAAAGAATGATTCAATTGGTATATAAAATTCAATTAGTATCTAAACTTCAAATGGTATCTAGACTCGGGCATTAAAAGATTGTGAATCTTTCAGAGATCAAATCAAGTCATTGTCATTAAAGAAAATATTCAATTTCTGAACCATTAAATGACATGAGGATATGTGCACCTATTAGTGATCTGTGCTAAGATATTGAAGATTTGGTTTTGATACATGATGTGTGGCATATAAGAAAGTACCTACCAGTTTCGGATATATAATGCAAGATATCAAGTTTGATAAGACAAATCAGGTTCTGATACGTCTACAGTATTCTGATAGCAAGCTAGGTTTTGAGATGAAGACTAGCCAGTTCTAGTTAGATTCTGATGAGATGTCACTGAGAAGTAATCCTTCTCTGTTGATATGATTCTACTTCAAAATTATTTTTTGAGTCTTGGGATCAGGGGAGACTCTGAACAAGGATAAATGAATTTTGAGAGTAACAGAATCAGGGGGAGCCCGTTAAGTTTATCTCTGACTCTGTGAATTTATGGGGATTACCCTATACAAATTGTCTATCAAAATGCATTGTTTGTCATCATCAAAAAGGGAGAGATTGTACGAACAAGATTTGGTTCTACATCTGGCCTTTGAGTTTTGATGATAACTGCACATGTTATCTAAGAGAACAATTCTGTATGATATGGTTTCTGTCTAGTGTGTGACTGTTGTCAATATGAATCTGGCTCTGATAAGAAGACGTGTGACATCATCAGACTCTGTTATCAACACTCTAGAAGAAAACATATGTGTGTACAAGATAAAGTTAAGATTCAGGAATTTTTCTAATACAACGGTTCTAATGAATGTTAGTTCTGGACATTCTAATTGAGACTTTATGAGAAAGGCCTATAAGGCTTTCTAATGTGATGCGCTTCTAATGTTACAAGTTCTGAAGATTCTAAAGACGTGATTCAGGTGAACATGGTTCTAAAGATTCAAAAGACACAATATCTGAAGGTCAAGTTCTGAAGAGTTTCTGAAGACAAGGTTCAGGTGAACAAAGTACTGAAGACAAGAATGTGCTTAATGAATTCTGAAGACTCTGAAGACGAGGTTCTTAAGGAATAGGTTCTGAAGACACTGAAGATATTACTTCTAAAAGAACGAGTGCTGAAGATTCTCAAGATAGTTCTGCTGAACAAAGAACTTGAAATTCTGAAGATTGGGTTTCTGAAGTTGCAAATAATTGATTCATCTACAACATGCTTCATCAACGTTTTATTTGAAGCCACTGAAGACATTATAAAGACTGGAGATAAGAATGGTTTTAAGCTGAACACAAGAATACAAAAACTGTGACCTCTACCTCGATAAGGTGGCGCAAGAGCAGCTTTTTGTACAGTGATGTTGACCATTTCTTCATGTGAACATTGGGATATTGTTGTTGGAATATGTTTCCAAGAATTCCCCTCAACGGATCTATTATCTCAAGTTCTATAAATTGAAGATCAAAAAGCTTGAAGAAATGCCGGTTGCTGGTGATAGCACGCTGCTATGCAAAGCCAAAGTGCCGAAGAAAATGCTACAAGCTGAAGCTTAAATGAAGAATGCTCAAAGAAGAAGAAGCCAAAGCAAACTGTTGAAGTGTGTATAATGATGCAACATGCTAAAGCCATGTGAAACTAGTCAAGTGAAACATCAATAAATGAAGCATAGTAACTTAGTTGATCTTTATGGTTAAACTGGAAGAAGCATTATATGCTCAAGAAAGGAGTTTATCAAAAGAAGCTTACAGCTCATGAAAAGAAGTCGTAGTGCTCATCAAGAAAGCTTTTAAGAAATACAGAACTAATATTTTATAATCTCTCATAGATTCTTTCTTTAGATAGTTTCTGTATTAGAAATCAAGGAGTTGTTGCTCATATCTTGCTAAGAAACACTTAGGTGTTCATGTACTTCATTAGTGTAATCAGCCTGTAAGAGGCATACTTGTACACATGAAAATAATTTGTCAAAAGGTGATCATATTCCTTGGGGGACTCATCGTAGTCAGAATTCTCAAGAAGACAATTGAGGGTATCCATTGTGGGTTGATGATTTCCTTGAGCGGCTAAGTGAAAGCCAGGATGCTTGAGAGGGCTAAGCGTGTTGTTTAACAGCTTAGAGGTTGTAATCATTTTGATGATTATTGGATTAAGTTCTTGTCTAAGGCGAAATCACCAAGGTTGGTGGACTGGAGTAGCATCGTTGACAGTGAACCAGGATAAAAATAATTATGTTCATTTATTTTTATTTACTTGTTAACATCATTAGTTTAATTCCGTAAAAAGGGACGAAATGTGAAACCCAATTCAAACCCCCCTTTCTTGTGTTTCTCAACCTTCAAAAGCTTTATTGTGGAACTCAAGGCCATTATAGGTCTTTAAAGTCTTAACTTTTCTGCCAGTCTGATTTTTGACCCGAGTCTTCCAACTTTTGAAATTCTCAAAAGTTTCATCCTTAGTCTTCTGAGTGAATACCCACTACTTTCGTGAATAATCATCAACTATGGATAGGAAATACTTTGCACCTAAATGTGAAGGACTTCTTGCAGGACCCCAAAGATCAACATGAATGTAATCAAGGGATCCATGTGTTATTTGTTTGCCTTTATTGAACTTCACTTTGCAAGTTTTTCCAAATACACAGGGTTCATAGAACTCCATCTTTTCGACCTTGTCGCCAACTAGCAGATTTTGTTTCCCCGATTCGACCAGACCCCTTTCACTAACATTGCCCAATATCATGTGCCATGGCTTTGTCTTCGACCTAGGTTTTGTGGATGCAATATCTAGTGAACCAATTACAACCTCAGCCTTAAGAGTATACAAGCCTTGCTTCTTTATGCCTCAAAAGACTTCTTTCGACCCCTTTATAACTTTCATGATACCTTGCTCTCATATGAAAATATACCTTTTATTGTAGAATTCACCAAGAGAAATAAAATTTCTCTTAAGATCAGGTACATACCTGACACTAGTCAACAACTTTATTGACTTATCATGGAGCTTGAAGCTTACAGATCCAATTCCTACCATTTTGGAGTCTTTGTTGTTTCCCAGCAGCAATGATCCACCGTCTTAATCACATAATTCCTCAAACATATATTTGTTTGGAGTCATGTTCCAAGTGCAACCTGAATCCATGATCCATTCCTTGCTAGAATTATTGCTTGGAACTACCAGGACATCAGATGATTCATAAGTATCTTCCACAATGACTACGTTTCCATTATCCTTACCTCCATGATCATTCAGACGATTAGGGAACACTTTTCTTGTATGAGCCTCCTTCGTATAATGATAACACCTAATTACATAAGTGTCACCACCATAAGACTTCCTGCTGACCTTTACCCTTCTTCTCCAACAGATGATGGTTTTTGCTATTTT
Organism: Lathyrus tuberosus; assembly: GCA_022829125.1. NCBI lineage: Eukaryota > Viridiplantae > Streptophyta > Magnoliopsida > Fabales > Fabaceae > Lathyrus > Lathyrus tuberosus. Next base: position 12,982,352 of record JALAZF010000123.1, on the reverse strand, counting down.
CTTTCATTCAAGTCCTTCGAGTACAAGGCTGATTGAACTTCCTCAAAGGTCATGGAATCTCTTCCATACAAGACATTTTCTTTGAAGTGAACATAAGATACGGGTAAAGCACACAACAACAACAATAATAATAACAAGAATAACAGCAACGCTTGATCTTCATCATCGATCTTGACACCGATATTCTCAAGATCAAGAATCATCTGGTTAAACTTATTCAACTGCTCATCCAAGACTTTGTCTTCATCCATCTTGAATGAATAGAGAGCTTGCTTTAGGTAAATAGATTGACCAAAGATTTTGAGATATACAGACCTTTGAGTTTGCTTCACATACCCGCTGCAGTTTTCTCCTTTGAAACGTGCCTCACAACGTTATCCCCAAGGCTCAAGATGATTCCACTGTGGGCTTTCTCGATCATTGTCTCATTCTCCTTCTCCGTTAGGGCAACATCCATCATCTCTAATCTTTTCAAGGCTTTTAACAAACTCGGATGAAAAAAGGAATCGGTAGGATTAATGGGTTAATTGCTACATATGAAGGCTTTGAGCAGACAGGTGATATTGGAAGATTCAAGAAGCGTCAATCGGGTAAAGATTACATAGAATAGTTTAGCATTACTCTATATACAACTCAAGATCCTAATAGGAGATTTTATAATTCTCAACATTATTGTGGATTAGTGATTGTATGAACTCTTACAAATATTTGTCAAATAAAAAGGAACAATGCAGGTTCCAATGGGAAACCATTGAAAAGTGCACGTAGGCAAAGCAAGGATGACCATTGAAGCACTATAAATCTCGATGTCATCTCTATCCTTACTCTTGCATTTAATTTTCGTAGGATTTACATGCTTAGGTATTTCAATTCTATAGTAGTTTATCGTTTATTCAATTGGTAGCAATTTATTGCGCAAACTTAGGTTTTGTTAGAAATGGGGCCTAATCTAGCTACATTGGCTATTAAAACTTTGAGAAATAATTAAGGTTAGAATTCTTTATCATTGAATCATTGTATAATCGCATATTGTGAAATATACAACTGAATCAATTGAATACCCTTGTGTTTCATTATCAAACCATCTGTGGTGTTTGTGAATCGATTTAATGTTAACGTGACCAAGCTTCGAAAAGTATAATTTTCATATTTTCGCTTCAAACCTTCCGCGCATACTTTTGAAAAATCTATGATATTTAGTTTTTGAAAAAGCGGTTTAATTTTTTAATATATTCACCCCTCCCCCTAGATCATTTTTCTACTTTCATATTCTCACCTAACACAAACTAGCAACTTTTACTTCTAACTCTCAAGCAGTTTCTCTTATGGCTTCCACTAGTGTATATTCTCTTCCTAAGGAAATTGAGAATCAAGTGTGGTTTGTTGATTCAGGTGTTTCTCACCACTTAACCTCTAATCCTTATTTCTTACAGCCTGGGTAATCCTATGCATGTTTTGGTCAAGTCAATGTAGCTAATGGTGATACCTTAGAAATTCATGGTGTAGGCTTCTCGTATGTGTCTAATCTTGTTAATTCATCATCTCCTCTTAAATTAAATGGCATTTTGCTAGTTCCTTGCATTACACAAAATTTATTGTATGTCTCCCACTTTTCTAAAGATAATCGTGTAGCATTTCAGCTTGAAGCTGAAAAATATTGTATCAATTCTTAGGATTATAAAAGATATTGTTCTTGAAGGCTTACTTAATTCTAGTGGATTGTACTCCTTTCCACACCTGCTCTTGAAGCCTACAATCTTGTTCTCACCAAAACACCCTATTTTACTTTGTTCTAATATTGTTGTTAATTCCATTTCGTGTGCTGTTGTTTCTGATATGCCTAAGCTAAATAAGTATTTTGTATGGAGTTATAGACTTGGGAACTCCCATTTATCAGCTGTAAAAATTTCTCTTAAGAATTGTAAAATACATATTCCTAATAAAACTTCTCTTGAGTGTAAATCTTGTTGATGAGGTAAGTCACATAGACTTCTAGCCCCGCTTTCTTTGCATATATACAATGCAACTTTTGATGTTATTTATATAGATTTATGGGGACTTGCACCACACATATCGAGCTCTAGATTTTCATACTATATTGCCTTTGTGGATGCTCATACTAGATACACGTGGATTTATTTCTTAAACAACAAGTCAGAAGTCACACATGCTTTTAAGCTTTTTCTTAAGTTTGTGAAGGTTCAATTTCATTCCACAATTAAAGTTGTTCAATCTGATTATGGGGGAGAATTCCTACCATTCACTAAGTTCCTGACAGAGCAAGGCATCTCTCACAAGCTTACATGTCTACATGCTTCATATCAAAATGGATATGTGGAAAGGAGGCACAAACATATCTTGGAAATGGGCATGACACTCTTGCTCATGCTTATATTCCTTTTCATTTTTGGGATCATATTTTCTCCACGATTGTGCATGTTGTGAATCCAATTCCCTTTGCAGGATTTTCAAATTATCACTATTTTTATCATGTCTTGTACCACAAGTTACCTAGTTTTGAATTAATCAAGGTGTTTGGATGTTCTTGCTTCCCTCTCACTCGTCCATATAACAAACATAAGCTTGATTTCAGGAGTCATGAGTCTATATACTTGGGGTTCACTTATCAACATAAAGGCTATAAATGTCTTAACAAATCTAGCAAGGTGTTTTTCTCTAAGGACGTGGTATTTTGTGAAAAATATTTCCCTTTCAATGTTATTCTCAACCACATTTTCTTCTTATAGTGGCTCTACTGAGTCTTTACCTTTCCCTCAAGTATCTCCATTTCCCTTACCTACTGATTGTCACAATTATTCATAGGGTCACATGTCCTTACCTCAAGTGTCCCTACCTTATCATCATCACATGTTATGCAAGAAACCTTTCCCTTAGTTCCTAGGGATAATACTCAGTCTTCTCTTAATACTCTACCAACTCCCGAGCCTTTAGTCTCATCATCACATGTTATGCAAGAAACCTTTCCCTTAGTTCCCTTTCAATATATTATCACGATAGAGATGCAATTCTAGAAACCCGATAGTGAGTGTAAAAGCGTTGTCGATTAACCTTTAGGCTATGGTTTTTTAGCCGTTGTCTATACTTTCGTTGCCTAAAGTCTAAAATGTTGTAGTGTCCTGCTAATCCTCGTATCGTCCCTACACCTAACATAGTTCAAACTCCTTTTTTCAGATTCAATCTCGCATTTAAGTAAACACTCCACCACTCCCTCACTTCAACAATTTAATGTGTATCCTATGCTCACTAGAGCTAAGACTGCTCACTCTAAACCAAAGGTGTTCTTAACTCATGTTGAACCTACTTCTATAAAGAAAGCTCTACCGTATCCTGATTGGTTTTAAGCGATGCAACTTGAATACAATGCACTTATGGATAATCAATCTTGGACTTTAACATCCTTTCCACCTCATAGAAAACACGTCAGTTGCAGGTGGTGTTTAAAGTAAAGGAAAATCCTTATGGAACCATCAACAAGTATAAATTTTGACTGCTTGCGAAAGGTTATCATCAACAATATGGCTTTGATTTCAATGAAACATTTTCTCATGTGGTAAAACCTATTATCATTCGAGTTATGCTTACTTCGGCCTTCACTAATAGCTGGGTTTTGCAGCAAATTGACATCAATAATGTATTTTTGAATGGCTCCTAATAATAAGAAGTTTACATGAGTCGACATCCAGGCTTCAAGCAACAAGGGTCTGACCTTGTGTGCAAGTTACATAAAGCTCTATATGACATCAAACAGACCCCTAATACCTAGTATGATAAATTGAATCAAGCTATTGAACATTTTGGCTTTGTTCTTAGTAAATGTGATCACTCATTGTTCATCTATTCACATCATGGAGTCATTATGTATGCATTGATGTATGTTGATGATATTCTCATCACTGGATCCTCTTCTACACTTGTGCACAGGTTAATTGATTCGCTGCATATCACCTTTGCTCTTAAAAATTTGGGTTCTCCTGAGTATTTTCTTGACATAGAGATTAAGAGAGTCCCTACAAGTGGCCTTCTTCTTACTCAAACAAAATATATTTGAGTTCTTCTTTCTCGAGCCAAAATATGGAATGCTAATGGGACTCTCAGTCATATAATCACCAATTGTAAACTCAGCAAACATGGTGTTAATCTCTTACTCGATCCTCACATGTATCGATCTATTGTTAAAGCCTTGCAGTGTGTGTTCCTAACTCGACCAAATATAGCTTTTATTGTGAACATGGCATGTCAATTCATGACTTCTCCACTTGATTTTCAGTGGTCAACTATGAACTACATTCTACGTTGTCTAAGTGGCACCATTACTTATGGGCTGCTCCTTTCTCCTGCTCTCATGGCACAAAATTTTTCACTAGGTACGTCTATTAACTCTAATTGGACCAGTGATCCTGATGATCCACGCTCCACGTCTGCCTCATGCATTTTCTTTGGTCCAAACCTTGTCTCTTGGAGCTCGAAGAAGCAGCCACTTGTGGCTTGATCCAACACTGAAGTCGAGTATCGCGCACTTGCTCACACGACTTCGGAGCTTCTTTGGTTGGAATCCTTGCTCAAGGAGTTGTGTGTTCCTTTCTATCCTCCCACTCTTTTATGTGATAACTTACATGCTCGCACAAAACATATCGAGCTAGTATTCATTTTGTTCGTGAGTGTTTCATTACCAAAATGACGAAGATTCAACATCTTTCTAACTCCTTGCAACTAACATACACACTCACTAAGCCTCTCAGGACTGCTGCTTTCATTGATCTTCAGACCAAACTCAAGGTTGTCACATTCTTCCCACCTTGAATTTGTGGGAGAGTATTAAGAGTAGCATCATGCACGGAGTCATACATGGTCTAATGCAATTTAACTTATGCAAATGCAAGCCTCATAATGTAACTCATGCATCAGATATCTAAGTCATATATATATATATATATATATATATATATATATATATATATATATATAACTCATCTTGTAATAATTAACTTAAGACCATTTCTTAATACACCACATAGCTTTCTTAGGCACCACGCGAATTTCCTTTTTTACCCCCAGTTTTCGGATGTGCACATTCGGACGCACCATTTTTTTTAAAAACGTTGATTTCTTCCGGATGTGCATATCAGGAATAATTCCTGATCTGCAGATCCGGAAAAATAGCATAACTTTATTTTTTTTTTTAAATCAGTTTTGTTGGTTGGTCGCAGATGTTAATATATCGTCGCAACTTAATATACATTCGAAAACATCCATATATAAAATAAATTGATATATATATATATATATATATATATATATATATATATATATATATATATATATATATATATACATAATAATACTCCTGTCAAAATACAATACATAAATGTAATAAAAATAAAATACATCAAACAAAAAACTATTGTGCATGTCGAAGGATCTCTCCTGACTCCCCTGCTCCTCTGTCCCTACCCACCGTCCTGACGCGATGTCTGCGGTACTAAAGTGCCCCCCGAACAATCTCAATAATCCTATCTATGGCAAGTCTGCCACCAGAGCCCTCAGGGAGGTGACCGTCCGCAATTGCCGCCCGCGCTATCTCCTCTATCTCACGACAGCGAGGTAGGACATCCTGAGTATGGTCCAGCTGAGACTGTTGTTCCTCTAATATCTCCTGATGAGCAGGTCTGGGTGGCGATCTCTCAGCAGTGGGCACCATGCATGGGTGTGAGACGGTATAGAACCACATGATGTACCCAACAGCAACGTTCCAGTCTCTCGGCGCTCTGGTTGCCCGAGCCTCTTTCGGTACCAAGTGGGACTGAAAGTCAGCATATGCGCCGGAACCCTCGCTGTAGACTGCGTCCGATCACGTCGGACAGATGCATGCTGAGTTGTCCGTCCATGTATCATACGATCGTCTCTGGCAGCCATGTAATCTGCAAAGCATAATAAATAAATTAGAATTTTTTTAAAATAATTAAAAATAAATAAACAATAAACCAAAAAAAATAAAAATAGAAACCTAGTTGCTTCCGGATTTGCACATCAGGAAAACTTCCGTGGATGCACATCCGGAAGTACTCAAAATATTTAACGTTGGGTTTTTTCGGATGTGCACATCAGGAAAGCAATCAACGTTAAAAATTTTCCTGATCTACACATTCGGTACATATTTCAAGTTCAAAAAAATGCCGTCATGGCTACTGTACCATAGAAAAGGGCATTTTAATGCCCTGATCGTCTGTTTGAAGCAGCAAACAATACCTACATTGTCTCTAACCTATGTTATTCATACTACCTAACAATTTCTACACCTAAATTTCTACTCTAAATCGATTACTCGAAAATAACTCCGAAACTCTAAAATTCAAAAACTTACCGATTAAATTGAGATACAGAGGATTTGGAGTGTCTTGATCGTTGTAGAAATTGCTCTGCGCCGAACTCGAGTGAAAAAAGTCGGGATTTTGTGGGAATGAGAAATTGAGGGTTTGAGAGAGTTTGATTGTTTGGAATGTGAAAAGCTAAAGAATGAGAGGGGAGAAGGGACTGACGCGAAATTATAAGAATTTCTTCCGAATTTGCACATTAGAAATTATTCCGGATATGCACATCCGGAACAAATCAACGTTTTAAAAAAAATGGTGCGTCCGGATATACACATCCGAAATCAGAAGACAAAAAATGAATTTCGCACGGTACCTAAAAAATCTATGGGGTGTATTAAGAAATCTTCTTTAACTTAATTACATTTAGTGTAACATGGAATTCTTGATGAAATCTTAACACTGAGAATATTATTCATCTTTAACTTTGGGCCATATCTTTAAAAATATTACATTGATATGTAGATGAGAGAATAATATATATAATAGTCATTAAATACTTTAAAAATAGAGTCGTTATATAACCGTGTATATCATGTTTGCTTCCATTGTTGGGAATAAGTTGAGTTTCAATGAAAACGATACCATGATGGAAAAGCGGCTTCGGGACGCAAGATAAATGGAACAATAGTGTCCGTGAGAAAGGGAAAGATTTAGAAATACTAGTAAACTAAGAAAAAGGTTAAATTAAAGTTAATAAGTGGTAAAAAAGCTCAACGCAACACAAAATTATTTTGATGTTAAATGGTAAAAAAGAGAACGAATTTCACACTTTTGAAATAAAATAGTATTTATCTCGTTATCATTACCGTGTCCTTTATTTCAAATAATAGTGGACGGCCTATATATCTAGTGGAATAATAGACATCAAATGAGGTATTGCAATACTTTACCATTTATGCAACTTCAATTTTAGTACTATGTCATAATTTTAGCACAATAACTCGTTTTTTTAATGGAAAAATATATAATAGACACACTAAAGGTTTCTCAACAAAATAAAAATATACATAAGAGAATATATAGAGGACTTGAAAATTAAATAACACCAAAAGCAATCAAAAGAGTAAATTGATGAAGAGCAAAAGCATAAGGTCGATCAATCTAAGTTTAATTTGGTAAAAATAGCAATTGGTTGATAAACTAGCCGGTACTTTATATCTTATGATTGATGTTTGTGATGCTCCGCAAGCGCACGGATTTATCGAAGTAATATAAAAGATTGTCGAACCCACAAAGACCAATGTCAACCTACCGTAATCTATCGTTACTATGTAAAGCTAAGGCTAATGATAATTGATAGAAGGGAAACTAAGACTAGAACTAAAAATAACACTAAGAAAATATGATAATAAAGAGAGGCCGGAATATGGATTCCGCGTTCCTAAAGGACTTTGTAGAATTCGGGTACTAATTACGACTATAACTTAGTTCCGTAGAATATATCAACTTAAAGACTTCGCCTCACGCTCTCGCGGTATTAACTAAAGTCATGTTCCCTAATCCCAAGATTTTGCTCCCGCTCGCCCGGTAACTAGGAAATATATTTTGAAAGCCAATAATATCCTAAACGCATCTAAAGCGCTCTCGTTGTATTTAGACTTGTTGCCTAATTTCCACTATCCGGTTCGATCCCCACGCTCTCGCAGTGCCGGCTCTAACCTTAATTAATTTCTCACTCTCGTGACAAAATCGTGTTAAATAACCTCTCACTCTCGTGACAAAGTTATTTAAATTAGACTTGAAAATTAAAACCAAAACAGAATTTTAATCATAAGTTCGTACCTATTATTTTCTACCGAGTCCCGTCGGTAACGACGGTCCTCGTACGCCGGACTCTAAACTATTTAGCTAGACATAATAACCGAAAGAAATAAGCAATTTTGGATCTTTAGGTTAAACAAAAATATGATAAACGATTTAAAATAATTTAATATAAGGCAAGACATAATTAAGCAATTAATTGAAGACAGTAAGTAAACAATAAAATAGAACATGTAATTAAATGGAACTGGAAACAATGTTTGAACTGAAGTCGTAATACGCCGGCAGACTTTGAGTCAAATACATAAATTAAACTCTAAAAATAAATCCTAAAACTATATTTGTAATAGTTCCCCAATGTGGAGAACTATTACTTTTACATCAATGAGAACTGCTAAATAAAATAAATCTGGCGAAAAATGAAAAAGGAAGAAGAGATCCTCCATCGTGTAGCAAACTGCCCATTTTATAACTTGAGAAGTTGTTGTGAAAGAGAGAAAAAATAGTGGAAGTTAATGGTCGAATATTTCTCCAGCACCCTTGACTGGTGGAACGTGGGTTGAGTGGAAATTACACCGTTGAGTGGCCCACGTACTTAAACGTGAATTCTGAGAATTATTCGTGTGTCGGTCGTCACGCAATACGTGACGGTCGTCACAACTTGAAATACTGTGACGATCGTCATAGACCTGTGACGGTCGTGACAGTCCAAATTTATTAGTGGTAGGCGCCACCCATAAGGTGTGACGTTCGTCACACTTATGTAGTGTGGTGGGCCCACCCTTTTTTTTTTTTTTTTTAAGAATTCTTCTTTTCTTCTTCTTTCATATTTTCTTCATAACTTCTTCTTTTCTTCACATTTATTCCTTAAATTCTTTTCTTTTCTTTCTTTTGTGAATTAATCCAAGCTACCTGAAAAAGGAAATAAATACCGGCATAATAAAATATAAATCAAGGAAAATAAATAAAACGAAACTAAAATCCATGTGAATCAGGTCTAAAAATACGATACATTTTCGTGTTATCAAACTCCCCCACACTTAAACCTTTGCTTGTCCTCAAGCAAACCATGACTCGCGAGAAAAATAGTGTATACGGATACTCATCCTAGGCTACCAACTCTACTTCGGTTAAGTTTGTATTGATAGGTACTTGCCCACACATTAAGGATATCGTAACAACACAATTCCGCTTTTGCGGTCATCAACCTCCATCCTATACAAACCAATCCGAATCATGTCATTATACCTAAGCCTAACTCACTCATCCTTCTTTCGTCCCTTTTCATTCTGGCACAATCACATTAAGCCCGTTATCCTTTCACGTTCATGGTAGGATAGCCTGTTAATGACTATGATCTCATTATTATCATTTTTTTTTCTTTTGCACATTGTCTTAAATATCAATAAAATAAAGAAGTTTGCACCGTTGGGCTAAATGATCGGGTGAGGATCACCTAACTTAGAAGGAGCATTTCTTTTCATTCATTCATTTTTTTTCTTTTACCTTTTAAGCTTGAGATCATACACTTATTTGCATCGGCTTCCTACTTAGTGTGTGCTTAGGATGGTGTTGACTGCTAAATAAACTACTTAGGGACTACTAAAGGGGTGAGAACTTAAGGCTACGGCATAACAAGTACTCAAATCGATTTCCATAATTTAGAGGCTCACGGTGTTAAGACGATACCGATCTTGTAGAATTTTCCCAAGTCTCACATTCTAACCTCAATTTCGTATGTAACCTAAGATTTTCAAAAGAAACACTATTTTTAACTCAGAAATTTTCAAAATATTTGGTATGGCTCAAGAGAATGGGAAAATCGATAAACAACATAAAATCAGCATAAAGACTCGACAACACATGCACAGACGGACGAAACATTTAAAACAGAAAAAATTTTAAAATCATGCTGGAAAACAGTAAATCTAACTAGAAAGCGGTAAATGTTCCTCCCCCACACTTAAACCAAACATTGTCCTCAATGTTTTGATAAAAGGTGGTAAAGAAAAGATAGAACCTGTATGAATGTCATTGCGTGTCACCACGGCCAAATTCACGCTGATTCTTCCCTTGTTGTCCCTGTCTTCGCTGGCCACTTCTACTTCGATGTCTTGTACTACGAGATATCTGAATTTGCTGAAACTTCATTTTCTTGAAGTCGCTCATCATATTACTTATTTCCGAAGGAAGTACTTGCAAAAATGTTAGAAAAATACGGTGCGGTGTGTGCAGGTGGAACCTGACCATGCGAAGAACAAGGAGGATGTAAATAACGGACGGAAAAGACATGTTCTCTCCTATCATACTCATCAATTGTGTCACCACCAGCAGTGACATTCGTAGAAATGTCCGTGGGCACTAACTCATCTTAAAGGATTGTCATAGAGAACTTTCGCCTAAATGTAGTTGAGACGTGACAAGCGATACAATTCTTTATCCTCTGCAAACACAGACAATAAAAGTAAAACATTAAATTAAAAGCTCGCGGGTTTCCACCCACGCAGGGCTTTGTTTAACGTCGATAGCTCGACGGTTAGGATTGTAAATATGAGGTTTCCATGGCCATTTATCAAGCCATCTCACATATCCCTCACCTTTTCTTTTCTTCCTTCTGTGGGGTGATTCATTCTTTTGAACTTGTGGTGGTGGTTCTGGATCTATGCTAAGTATCAGATTTTCAAGTTTTGGCTTAGTTATGTCATCCACCACCTCAAAGTTTAACCTTACCCTCTTAACACTAATGATTTCCTTAGTTTGGTCTTCAAATTTTCTCTTTTTATGCAAGACCTCAGACAAGGGTGCGTGGATAATTTTCCATACATGCACATACGTTTTGGAGTCTGCAAACTTATACCGGAAATGATATGGTGGGGTATATGGAGGGTGATCAACAATTCGTGCTTCATTCTCTACCTCTTCGATAACCTCGTTTGTGGATGGTGAATTTTTCTCAATCTCTACTTCTTCCTCACCAAAACTCTTCTCAACCTCAATATCACTCTCCTCGGGATTCTCGATTTGTTCTTCATTAATGATTGTTACAACATCCACATGCTCCTCAAGGGGTCCTATAGGTGTCAGTGCAAGTAGTAAGATTTGGGTCTCCAATGCCTCTGTGTGAGTCACGAGGGACTCGACCATAGTGTTCATCCGCCTAAGGGTTTCATGATTATCGAGATGTTGTCTTTCAAGCTCTTCATTCTGGATAGTTTGTGCGTCCACAAAGTGCTCCATCATAGATTCTAGTCTAGCATTGGTTGATGTTTCAATGAAATCCTCCATTAATGTTTCGAGGTTGGACTGAACGAATTCTTGCGGTTCTTCAAAATATTGAGAGTGGTGATTTGGGCGGAAATGAGATAGCGTCGCGTGGAAATCTTCCATTAGTATTTCGAGATTGGAATTATGTGATTCTTGCGGTTCCTCAAAATTTTGGGAATGGTAATCATAGGAAAAATTTGGTTGCGGTTCCTCAAAATTTTGGGAATGGTAATCATAGGAAAAATTTGGTTGCGGTTCCTCAAAATATTGGGAGTATTGAGGTTGATAATTGTAGAAAAAATTTGGGTGCGGCTCCTCAAGATATTGTGAGTGGTTATCATAGAGAAAATTTGGGTGATACATAGTTTTTAATTTTTTTTTAAAGTTTTTTTTATTATTATATTTTTTTTATAGGAGTGCCTTAGTCTATACGGTGCAACAACGGAATCACAATATTGACTGTTGGACCCCGGCAACGGCGCCAAAAACTTAATGCTCCGCAAGCGCACGGATTTATCGAAGTAATATAAAAGATTGTCGAACCCATAGAGACCAATGTCAACCTACCGTAATCTATCGTTACTATGTAAAGCTAAGGCTAATGATATTTGATAGAAGGGAAACTAAGACTAGAACTAAAAATAAAACTAAGAAAATATGATAATAAAGAGAGGCCGGAATATGGATTCCGCGTTCCTAAAGGACTTTGTAGAATTCGGGTACTAATTACGACTATAACTTAGTTCCGTAGAATATATCAACTTAAAGACTTCGCCTCACGCTCTCGCGGTATTAACTAAAGTCATGTTCCCTAATCCCAAGATTTTGCTCCCGCTCGCCCGATAACTAGGAAATATATTTTGAAAGCCAATAATATCCTAAACGCATCTAAAGCGCTCTCGCTGTATTTAGACTTGTTGCCTAATTTCCACTATCCGGTTCGATCCCCACGCTCTCGCAGTGCCGGCTCTAACCTTAATTAAGGTCTCACTCTCGCGACAAAATCGTGTTAAATAACCTCTCACTCTCGTGACAAAGTTATTTAAATTAGACTTGGAAATTAAAACCAAAACAGAATTTTAATCATAAGTTCGTACCTATTATTTTCTACCGAGTCCCGTCGGTAACGACGGTCCTCATACGCCGGACTCTAAACTATTTAGCTAGGCATAATAACCGAAAGAAATAAGCAATTTTGGATCTTTAGATTAAACAAAAATATGATAAGCGATTTAAAATAATTTAATATAAGGCAAGACATAATTAAGCAATTAATTGAAGACAGTAAGTAAACAATAAAATAGAACCTGTAATTAAATGGAACTGGAAACAATGCTTGAACTGAAGTCGTAATACGCCGGCAGGCTTTGAATCAAATACATAAATTAAACTCTAAAAATAAATCCTAAAACTATATTTGTAATAGTCCCCCAATGGGGAGAACTATTACTTTTACATCAATGAGAACTGCTAAATAAAATAAATCTGGCAAAAAATGAAAAAGGAAGAAGAGATCCTCCATCGTGTAGCAAACTGCCCATTTTATAGCTTGAGAAGTTGTTGTGAAAGAGAGAAAAAATAGTGGAAGTTAATGGCCGAATATATCTCCAGCACCCTTGACTGGTGGAACGTGGGTTGAGTGGAAATTACACCGTTGAGTGGCCCACGTACTTAAACGTGAATTCTGAGAATTATTCGTGTGCCGGTCGTCACGCAATACGTGACGGTCGTCACAACTTGAAATACTGTGACGGTCGTCATGGACCTGTGACGGTCGTGACAGTCCAAATTTATTAGTGGTAGGCGCCACCCATAAGGTGTGACGTTCGTCACACTTATGTAGTGTGGTGGGCCCACCCACTTTTTTTTTTTTTTAAGAATTCTTCTTTTCTTCTTCTTTCATATTTTCTTCATAACTTCTTCTTTTCTTCACATTTCTTCCTTAAATTCTTTTCTTTTCTTTCTTTTGTGAATTAATCCAAGCTACCTGAAAAAGGAAATAAATACCGGCATAATAAAATATAAATCAAGGAAAATAAATAAAACGAAACTAAAATCCATGTGAATCGGGTCTAAAAATACGATACATTTTCGTGTTATCAGTTTGATGATTGATACACCCTCCGATCACTATTGTAAGCAAAAAAAAAACTTCAATTCTTGGTCACTATTATAAGCAAAAATCAATTATTACTAAAATTTTTAATGCTATAATTCCTAATATGCTCCTCTTTAATTCCATTTTCATTTTCCAACCTCTAAAGTTTTTAATTCGATACACCACATTAAAACTTTTACAGTTGAAAAGGTTGTACTACGTGTAGGTGTAATCATATGACATTTCCGAACAAATTTCAACTTCCTAAAGTATCAGAAAAAAGTCATTTGGTACTATAAAAATCCATTTTATGTTTCTTAGTTTCATCTTCTTTCCACCATCCCTACCTTCTTCTTTTCTCTTAAAAATGGCATCCTCACAAAAATGGTTTGAAAGGCCCTCTTTTGATTTGGGCATTGACAACGACTCATAAAATTTTTCTTCTCTCATTGTTGAAGATTCACTCGATGAGACAAACCAAATTCAAGATACTTCATTTGGAGATGAAGTGATGTCTCTAGATGATGATGAGGCCACAACAAAGGAAACATTAGAGTTTACAGATGAAGCATTTTCAGAAAATTGCAAGAAAACTTTTGACCAGAACAAAGTCTCTAATGAAGATGGATCATCCATAAATAAATGCATGTAGTTTGGCAGAAAAAGTTGACCAGAACAAAGTCTCTTATGGATATATGAATACAGTAGGAATTGAAAAGTTGAATACATGTAGTTTGGCGGAAAAATTAAAGTAGGAATTGAAAAGTTGAATAAATTTGGTGGAATTAAAAAAGATGAATACATGTAGTTTGACGGAAAAGTTAAAATATTTTTTGGCTCCCATGTACAGTAGGGGAATTGGAAAGATTAAATACATTGTTTTCAATAAAACGTGTGTGTACTGCAATAAATCATAAAAAAGACATTATAGTAAATTTAATCAATGTTTTGAACAAAATTAACTACATTTAATTGAATTTCTTAATAACCGTGAAAACAATTTTTTTTGCTTATAATAGTGACCGGAGAGTGTAGATTATAATTTATAATTGATGGATGATTACTTATAATTGATAAGTTAATTGAAGTGTTTGATAAAATTAACAATTCAATTAGTTGATAAATTAAAATTACATAAAAGACATTAAACATATAACTATGTTATTTAAAATTAAACTAAATTAAAAAGGATACTAGTGAATTTTAGTTAAAATAATAAGAACAAAAATGAAATAAAAAATGATGAGATATAAGTTATAAGTTAAAACACTACTTAAAATAGTTTCTAGAAAATAAGCTACAGGCTCATGATGAAAACACTGTTATCAAATATGTCTTTTATCGTCATATAAACTTATAAGCTATAAACTGAACAAACAGTTTTTGCCAATCTGAGCTCTAGTCGCCACATAATCCCTCGTACAAAAATCGAGAGACTGAAATCCAAAGTAATTTGGAAGTAAGCAAAGACTTGAGCTACCACCTTACAAATTCAATCCTCGTTGTTTAAGCAAATCAACCTATTCTCTTTTGACTCGGGCTTAGAAAAGGTTCCTTCATCTGCTCATAAAAACTGCAAGAGTACTAAAAAGTTTCATCTAAATACCATTTTCAAGAGGACACGATAATTCTATCAACTAGCTCCTCCACAATCAATGTCTTATGTTGGAGAAAATAAAATCATTTTATAATTTTCAAATATTATAGAACACTGAATACCAAATCAAAGCTAAACACTCTCTAACTTTAGGCATAACCCCTAACATCCTAAAAATCTAAAAAAATAAAAATAAAAATGTCTGACACCTTTGGTAAACTCAAAGCCCAACATAACCACTTAGATATTATATCTCCTAATGTCTTCATCATGCTCAAGTTCCTCCACCACGCCCTTAGGTTCCTCCACCTTACGCTTGGGTTCCTCAACCGTAACATTAGGTTCCTCCACTGCATGTTTCATCTCCTTCACCAATGCAGTTCTTTCAACAAACTCAAGCCTCATTTGGTGCTCTGGGCACCAATGATCTTTTGTTAAACATATTTAATTTGTTATAGCAACAAAATGAAAGGTTAACTCATGTAGAATAGAGCCAATAAATGATATATTCTGAGGTTGTGATGCAAAATGAAGTATAACAACGTGGCCAACCCGTAGATAATTCCAGAGCTACAAGGAGGCTCTGATCTCTTCGCAATGATAATCCTTCTTTACCACATGAATTTAATGGTGGTGGTAGCACCCACACCCCATATAATGGTCGTCTTTCACAAAGGCCTTCTTCCCTTCACTGTCCGCGAAGGAGGCGCAAGCAGAACTCTCCTAAATAGTCCATCCCTCGTTGTCAACGAAACTCATTCACAAAAACTAATGAAAAAAATGCATCATCATTGTGTATTTAGATAATACCTCAAAGTTAGAGACATATAATTGTAATGGGGATCCCAACAATCAAATCGAGCAGGTTGACACCGTTTTGGACTACCGTCAAGCCAAGGGAAGAGTAAAGTGTAAACTTTTAGTTCTCGCATTCAAGGGAGCCTCCATGACTTGGTTCAAAGGCCTGAAGTTAGGGGTGAGAATAGGTTAGGCTGAGCTAGGCTTTTTTCAAGTTTAATTTTGGCCTACTAAAAAATTCAAAGCTCATGCCTAGCATGTAGCCTATCATAGGCTTGTTTAAGGCCTGAGTCTGGCCTTTTTTAAGGTCGGATTGGTCTATTAGCCTACTTAAAAGTCTATTTCATTTGAACATTCATAAATAAGAAATTCAACAAATTTTTAAATAGAGTAACAAATTAAAAGATCAATGAGACTGGATGTTTGTTTGCATTGACTTATTCAAGTTTATCTTTTAAAATAAGTTTTGTGATACTATTTATTTGAGAGAACTTGTGAAAACAACTTATAAGATATTTTCATCTTTTTTTCATAAGTTCTTCTAGATAACTAAATTTATTTTTGTATTTTAATTGAAAGTACAAAATTCAATATAATAATGATAATAATAATAATAATAATAATAATAATAATAATAATAATATATTTATGCACATTTATCTAAATGGGTCGGTCTGATAGGTTTAAAAGGATTTTTATGACTCGCGACCTAGTTTTTTTTAAACTAAATAGACTTACAAAAAACTTGAGCCTTTTCTATTTAAAGAAAATGTCTAGCCTGGCTTGGGCCTATGTAGGCTAGGCCGTAGGCCCCTGTTAGTTGACATGACATATTCCCACCCCTACTTGAAGTATAACTCTATCAAGTTTTAGAAGGCGCTTTTTAAATGATTCACATCTCATTTCAACTTCTGAAAGCATCAACCAAAGACAATTGTCGTGTTCAGTACCATATTGCAAAGGAAAAGGAGACCTTACAAGAATACATTGGCATATTCACTAGAGAAGTCGCATAATTGAAAAGAGAAAATGACACATTAAAGTGTTGGATCTTTCATAAAGGTTTAAGGCAAAATAACATGTTCAGAGAAAAGATGGACATAGAAGAGTCGCAAAGTACAGAAGAACTGCTCACTCTAGCTTAACCATGCATCAACTACAAAGAGAAGTTTTTTATTGAAGAAATTAATAAGAGTAAATTATGCGGGGGAAATAGGGACAACAAACACTGCAAAGACAAAGACATCGAAAGGAACAAGGGACTACATTCCTGTTTCTCAGAATACACCCTTTTAAACATATTCATAAAAAGGATCTTACATGTGTACGCTAGGATATATTTTAATAAAGTCGGAGTGAAATACCTCTAAGCCATCAAATTGTCCCCGCGCACCAGTAAGACAAAAAGTATAGGTTTCACAAGTGCCACAGGCACGATACCGACAACTACATTAACTTTAAGGATGCAATTGAAGAATTGATCAAGAAGAGGAAGCCTAGAAGTTATACAAATGAAGATGGTCATTAAGGGGAAAAAAGAGACACATAGACTTTCCATGGCGAGTTGGGCATAGGAGATAATCTTTGCATAGAAAAAAGTCCATGAGGGTATATCTAGAAAACATATGGGAGGACGGATCATGCCCGAGAATTTTCTCAGAGCTAGTTACTACTAACCACCATGGTTTAATACTACTAAGAATATGTGATGAAGAGTAAAATGTGCCATAAACACGAAGACAATCATATGACTCCTCCGTAGACCTCAACATTCTGACTTTTCTATAACCTTTCTTCTAATGGGGCATGGACATATTAAGACATTTCCCAGTGGACATAGGGAAATTGGAACTCCTTATACTAGTTGTTGACTACTTCATATATAGATTACGACTGAAGCCTTTAAGAAACATAGAGCCATTGACAATTGAAATTAACTCCCCTTGTCACAGAGAACTCTCAACATGGACTATACCTTTGTCTTCAAAACTACTGCTTCACCAGGTATCATCATAAAAATCAATTAATGGTCACACCTACTAGCACATAGATTCACGTTCTCCCCCTTTTGATGACAATTCATCTCTCAAGGAATTGGTAAAAAGAAAACGGCAGGTAAAAATTTGGAGTGGTTAAACTCCCTCTCACAGATAAAATTGGTGTGCTGGTGAGATACCTCATAATGTGTTTTACTGTAATAGGGTGCGATTATTTGGGGTTTGCTTGAAAACGAGCACGCAAACAGATGGCAAACATGATATCAAGATGAAATGTAGTAAGATAAAGGAGGGAGACTATTATAACTTGGTATTTTCTCCCTTTTATTGTCTTTCCATCTTCGTCCTTGTCTAAGATGCATGACATACTCATAAAGGTTGAGATTGACATGACTTTATCTATGTTGAATCTCTTTAACAATTCTTTGTAGTATATTGCCTGATCGATGAATGTCTCATTCTTTGATTGATGAATATGTCTTCTAAGAAATTACCACAACTTCTGCATTATAAACATCTCAAATTCGGTATACATCTTATAAAAAAACACTCCTTATACAATAATTTAGTGGTAACAACGAAAATAATATCATAAATATAAATTTAACCAAAATTTTTTTTCATGTTCAATCTTCTTAATAAAAGGTGTTGTATCAATCTTCCATCATTCAATCTTCTCTCGTTATAAATTTAAGGGACAACTTCATTACCCATCACAAAAAGTTGGGTAGTATATCTTCAATCAATCCAGTAATATCATATCATTTTATTATACTTAATTATTTATTTAATAATTTAAATTTTATAGATTTCTAATACAATATAATCTAATTTATTCTATGAATAATTCTACCCAATTTTTTGAAGTGGGTAGATAAAAATTCGCCGTAAATTTAATAGAGGTATCCACGTGACTATGTATTGTTGTTCTATATAGTAAGTCATAAATTATGATTTATTCATAAAACATCCGTATAAAGTATTGAAAAGATAGTTGACAGCACTCTCCATAATATATCAACGAACTTTTATCAATTAACAAGCGACACGTTGACCAATCTGATTCTCACGGTCCGGCAAATCTCCTATGGACCCCTCCACTTTCTTTGTGCCCCACCAAGTTACTCCTCATAGCTTTCTACTCTTGCCACGTGTTAAATATTCTGAATTTTCCACATGCCATTACAACAAGAAATTCCAACCGCTACATATGTTCCCTTCCTCAGCAACTCCCCTTTGTCTCCTCACTCCTCCATCCATCCTTTCCCTTATTCTGCACTCTCTCTACCATAATGAATGACTTCACCAACACCATCACCACCCTCCTCCACCTCCAGCACAAACAAAAACCTCTCATTCTTCCCCCCAATCACCAATATCTCACTTCCATCAAAACCCTAACACCACACATCACCTGTCTCTCAGTCCACCGTAACCTTCTCTACGCCGCCTCTCTTAACCTCATCAACGTCTTTGATCTCTCCTCCGATTACACCCTCATCGACACCTTCAACGAAACCTCCACTTCAGGTTTCGTGAAATCCGTCACGTTTACCGGTTCAAGAGTCTTCACTGCTCACCAAGACTGTAAAATTCGTGTCTGGTATATTACATCCTCAAAACGACACTGTCTTGTTTCTTCTCTACCTACCTTCAAAGACCGGTTGCGCCGCTGCATCATTCCGAAAAATTATGTGACCGTTCGACGTCACCAGAAGAGTCTTTGGATCAAACATAACGATACGGTATCTGGTTTAGCAGTAAACGAGAAAGAGAAACTCATGTATTCTGTTTCTTGGGATAAAAGTTTTAAGATTTGGGATTTGTCTTCCAGTTATTACCGGTGTTTGAAGTCTTTTAACGCGCACGATGACGCCATTAACGCAGTTGTTGTTTCGGAGGACGGTACGGTTTACACGGCTTCGGCTGATGGGTGCATCAAGGCTTGGAAGATGGATAATAAGGTGAAACGGTATTCTTTTGTGAGTGTAGGGAAGCAGAAACCAACTGTTAATGCTTTGACAATAAACGGCGATGGTACAGTTTTATTCTCCGGCGGGAGCGACGGGACGATATGCCGGTGGGAGAATAGTAAGAAGTGTGAGGGAAACAACGTGGTGTTGATGGAAACGTTGAGGGATCATAGTGGGGCGATACTTTGTTTGGTGAACGTGAATGAATTGTTGGCGAGTGGTTCGGCGGATCATACGGTGAGGATTTGGCAGAGGGAAAGAAGGGACGGCGGTGGTTATTGTTGTAGGGGAGTGTTGGAAGGACATGAAAAACCGGTGAAGTCGTTGGTGCTAATTTCAGGTGGTGGTGAAGAGGATGATGGATTGGATGGGGATGGGGTGGTTACTCTTTTTAGTGGAAGCCTTGACGGGGAAATTAGAGTGTGGGAAGTGTTTGGTTTGACTTAAGACTTTATCAATTCTAAATCATGATATTAACTAGCTATGTTGAAACTGACACTAACATGTTACTTGGTGTGGTGGGCGTTTACCGGCAAATAGATATGAAAATACCAAACCGAGGTTCGGCTTTTCATAAGAGCATAAAATCAAGTTTCAAAACTGATTTGTGGGTGAGGCCCTGCTTTTCATCACTAGAACTTTAGTTGCAATAAGTAAAACAAAAATAAATATCAGTTATGCTATGTTTACACCATGGTGTACACTACACCATATTGAAATAGTGAAAAAATATTTAAAAAATGCAAGCATGTGCTTCTGCTGTGGGTCATAGGTGTGAAGGTTGTACGTACAAAATTAACAATGAATCAGCATGTTACTATGTGGGTCATAGCCAAATGATTTAATATATTGTTTCTCTTTCTTAACCTCAACCACATACATGCTTCTCCTTGTTCATCATCTTTCGCGCCATTCTTCATCATATCTTCTCCAACTTTTTTTTTCATTTAATCTCCCACTTTTATTTTCATTTCATCTCCAACTTTTCTTTATTTAGAATCACTAAGTTATGAAGATGAAGATTTAACTAAGTAAGTTTCTAGATTCATGATTGTTTATGTGTTTTTAGATTTAGCACAATGTTAACCTAGTTCATGATTGGTTTTGTTTACTGTTATTGATTTCACGATTATTCATTAACCATGTTCTAAAGAGTATTGCCCTACTTTACTCACATCATTAACCAAGTTTACCTACTGCTAAACGATTGCATATATTTACTCACGTAGGTGTGTTAACCAATTTGGAAAATGTATTAACCAACTTTTGACACACCATTAACCAACTTCATAATAAACAATGTTTTAAACCTGCCCACATGTCTGGGCGATTATTAACCAATTTATAGACAATATTAACCCGAATTTTGAACTATATTAACCAACAATGTTATAAATTTATACTATACATAATATTGACATTTATGTGCAGTTATTGAGTCATAATGGACAGTACAAGCATTTTGATAGAATGTGATAGTAGTCAAAGGGAAGATGTAGAAGTTGATCACGGTGATGGTGATGAATCACTTTGGGTTCCTGCAATTGGGATGTATTTTTCTTGTCTGGAGGAAGTTAAAACATATTATCAAGAGTATGCTTTGAAAAAGGGGTTTGGATGGAGGATTAGATCATCGAAAAAAGGAGACGATGGGGAGCTCAATTACCTTATACTTTCATGTTCAAAAGAGGGGTCTACCATTTCAAAAATGTCATGAACGTTGAAGACACTTCCATCTAGAGCAAAAAATTGTCCTGCCAAGATTTGTATTAAATTGAGACAAGATGGTCTGTGGTACATTACACAATTTGAGGCAAACCATTCTCACGCGACTAGTCCTACAAAAGCAAGATTGTTCAAGGCTAACAAGAAAATGAACTTACATGTTAGGAGAACAATCCAAATCAATGATGATGCGGGAGTAAGGATCAACAAGACTTTTCAATCGCTTGTTAAAGATGCAGGAGGGCATGAAAATATTCGGTTTTGTGAAAAAGATGTAAGGAATTATATTAACAAAGAGCCTCGTGCGATTGGAAAAGAAGGTGATGGTAAGGCTTTGATAAGTTATTTTTGTAAAATGCGGGAACAAAATACAAATTTCTTTTATGACATAGATTTGGATGATGATTTTCATGTGAGGAATGTATTTTGGGCGGATGCAAGAAGCCGAGCCGCGTACGAATACTTTGGAGACATTGTAACTTTTGACACAACATACTTGACTAAAAAGTATGACATGCCTTTTGCTGCATTCGTGGGTGTGAATCACCATGGTCAATCAACATTACTTGGTTGTGGATTGCTATCAGGTGAAGACACAGATTCTTTTGTGTGGCTGTTCAAGTCATGACTTCGTTGTATGCTAGAAAAAACACCTTTGGGTATTATGACCGATCAATGTAAGGCTATGAAAAATGCTATTGAGTTAGTATTCCCTACAACTCGTCATAGGTGGTGTTTATGACATATAATGAAAAAAGTTTCAGAAAAGCTTAGTGGATATGGTGAATACAAAAGG
Organism: Lathyrus tuberosus; assembly: GCA_022829125.1. Taxonomy (NCBI): domain Eukaryota; kingdom Viridiplantae; phylum Streptophyta; class Magnoliopsida; order Fabales; family Fabaceae; genus Lathyrus; species Lathyrus tuberosus. Next base: position 12,959,951 of record JALAZF010000123.1, on the reverse strand, counting down.
CTCAAGTATGCAATGAAAGAAGCAGTCTATGATACATTCACAACCGATACTTTTGAACAAAAATGGTGTTCGTTCATAGAAAAATTTGATCTCCATGAAAATGATTGGTTGGGTGGGTTGTATGCTGAGCGTCATAGATGGGCACCAACGTTGTTAAGAAAATATTTTTGGGCTGGTATGTCAACTACGCAACGTAGTGAAAGCATACACGCTTTCTTTGATGGATATATCAATTCTACAACAAGTCTAAATCAGTTTGTGAAACAATATGATAATGCTCTTAGAAGTCGGGCAGAAAAGGATTTTGAAGCTGATTTTAATTCGATGGACACAACAATTTCATGTGGGTCAAACTCGTCCATTGAGAAGCAATTCCAAAGTGAGTTTACTAATGCCAAATTCAAGGAAATTCAAGTGGAATTCAGATCTAAGATAAATTGTTCCGCCTCATTAAATAGTGTGGAAGGTTGCCTTGCTACGTATCATGTGTTGGAGGATATACTAGTTGGAGACTTACGCAAAGAGCGAGTCTTAAAAGTTGTGCTTAATAAGGAAAACCATGATTTCAAATGTGAATGCTCATTATTTGAGTTTCGAGGTATTGTATGTCGGCATGTTTTATCCGTTTGTAGTCTGGAGAGGATTACAAGTCTTCCAGAGAAGTATGTTTTATCGAGATGGAAGAAAAACATTAAAAGGAAGCATTCATATATCAAGACTAGTTATGGTGTATCAGAGCTGAAGCCACAAATGGACAGGTTTGACAAATTATGCAAGCATTTTTATGAGGTTGCTGAAGTAGCTGATGAGTCGGAAGAGACTACCGAAGACCTCCATGAAACATTACGTTTGTTTAGCTCTAACATGTCCACAAAGGATAGTTCACCTATTGAAGAAAATGTTGATGAGGATTCTAATGCAATCAATACAAACAGAGTTCGCAGTCCAAAACATGTCAAGCGCAAAGGTCGTCCTCCATCTAAAAGAAAGACATCTGTCACTAAAACGATTACTAAGAGGTCAAGGAAGCGCACAAAAAAAATGATCACATTGAGCTTACTACGGTATATCTATTTTCATGCATAATATCCTATACGAATGGTTATGTATATGGAGTCTAAATATTTTGTTTCTCTAACTGTAGGAGTGCAACATTGGAATGGTGGGAAATAAATTTGGAAGTAATGTTCGCGTAGAATCATCTCTTGAGGTTGTTAGTGGAGGAAATTGCGTAGATTCGACTATTTTAGTTTGTGTCCATTATAAAATTGTATTAAATAAAGTTTGAAATCATACGTACTATTTGAGGAATTTGTTGTCTTCTAAATTTGAGGAATTCGTATGTACGAGTTACGGAAAACATATGTAGTTGTTGCGGATAAATTATGTGTAATCATTGTAATACTAATTTATTATGTATTTGATTTTATACACATCATATTTTAGACTTTTTGTATGTTATTGTACAGGTTGGAAATTGTATGTCATTCATGGATATTTTGACAACATGCGAAACACCCATGACGGGTTCATCCCAAGTTTGTACAAATTTATGATGATCTTTAGGAATTTTTGGTTATTGATTAGTGGCTTGTGTATTTTGGGAAGACTGTCACATACTATTTTGATAAATTTGACATGATGGTATGGTGCTAAAATATTGTTTTTTATCTAGTTCAAGACATTGCATACACTAACATTAGTTCCATTTGGGAGTGCAGGTGGAATATTAGAAGTTCAATGTTGCAAGATTGTAAATATACTTTTGGAGTGTAAATGTTGCAATATTGTAAATTTACTTTTGTCATTATAACAATTGTACTAAACTTTGTTGGTGTATATAATATATATAATAATTTTGATAATACAGTCCCAGACTTGGTTAATACATTGATGGAACTTGGTTAATGCATTGTCAGACTTGGTTAATACAGTCTCAGACTTGAAAACAAACGAAATTATAAAAACTACCAGACTTGGTTAATACATTGATGGAACTTGGTTAATGCATTGTCAAACTTGGTTAATACAGTCCCAGACTTGAAAACAAGGGAAATTATAAAAAGTCCCAGACTTGGTTAATACATTGATGGAACTTGGTTAATGCATTGTCAGACTTGGTTAATACAGTCCCAGACTTGAAAACAAGCGAAATTATAAAAAGTCCCAGACTTGGTTAATACATTGATGGAACTTGGTTAATGCGTTGTCAAACTTGGTTAATACAGTCTCAGACTTGAAAACAAGGGAAATTATAAAAAAACAAACTTGGTTAATACATTGATGGAACTTGGTTAATACGTTGTCAAACTTGGTTAATGCAGTCCCAGACTTGGTAACAAGAGAAATTATAAAAAGTCCCAGACTTGGTTAATACATTGATGGAACTTGGTTAATGCATTGTCAAACTTGGTTAATACAGTCCCAAACTTGAAAACAAGGGAAATTATAAAAAGTCCCAGACTTGGTTAATACATTGATGGAACTTGGTTAATGCATTGTCAGACTTGGTTAATATAGTGCCAGACTTGAAAACAAGCGAAATTATAAAAAGTCCCAGACTTGGTTAATACATTGATGGAACTTGGTTAATGCATTGTCAAACTTGGTTAATACAGTCCCAGACTTGAAAACAAGGGAAATTATAAAAAACAAACTTGGTTAATACATTGATGGAACTTGGTTAATACGTTGTCAAACTTGGTTAATGCAGTCCCAGACTTGGTAACAAGAGAAATTATAAAAAGTCCCAGACTTGGTTAATACATTGATGGAACTTGGTTAATGCATTGTCAAACTTGGTTAATACAGTCCCAGACCTGAAAACAAGGGAAATTATAAAAAACAAACTTGGTTAATACATTGATGGAACTTGGTTAATACGTTGTCAAACTTGGTTAATGCAGTCCCAGACTTGGTAACAAGAGAAATTGTTTGAAACAAACTTGGTTAATGGTATGCTGGAACTTGGTTAAAACGTTGCCAAACTTGGTTAATGCAGTCACATACTTGGTAACAAGAGAAATTGTTTGAAACAAACTTGGTTAATACATTCATACTTGGTTTTAGACTTCAAAACAAGGGAAATCGTATAATCCCAGACTTGGTTACATATTCATACTTCAAAATAAACAACACTTTAATGAACATAAACAACACTTTAATATAATAATGAACATAAACGACACTTTAAATACAAAGAACTATATTAATTTCAACACATTGTGCACATAAACTAAACAAGACCAACAAATGTTAAAATTGTGCCAAATTTTACACTAAAACACGTCATAATTGTGTCAAATTCTAACATACATATTTTTCAAATTTCTATAACACTAATACATTACAAATTCATCCTATTTCTTTTTCCACGCTTCCTTGGTTTCTTCCTCATTCTCGTAGCCATGTTAGATTTAGACTTTGATAGGTTTTCTTCAACAATGGCATCATCATCATTAAGTGGAGTGTTATGTCCAACATCTCCAGCCGAATTCTCTACTGCATCTTCAGTGACAAAGTTAACAAGTTGTCGATCATCTTGAACAGTCTCGTCATGAAATAGAGTGTTACCTCTTGCCTCTTTCAACATCCTCATTTCCTCCTCAAGAACCGCTATCCTATCTTTGAAATCTTTATTGTCATCCGCCAATATTTGATAATCATACACATTCACAAATTGTTCTCCTTGTTCAAACAAGGCAGCCTTAACAATGTCATGTTTTAGTTCTTTACATATTACTTGCGTTAGACTTTACATATTACTTGCGTTTGCGGAGTTTTACTTTCCCAAAACAGGCAATAAGGTCTTTACTAGATTTATTAATCATTTGGATGATCTTGACTCACTTGATACATTTAGTTGGGGACTTGCTGTTTATAAGTTTGTAGTTTCTAGTTTATGTGAGTCTTCGGTTGTGTTGAAGGAGGGAAAAAACAAGGCACAAATACATTTAAACGAGTGTGCTGCCATATTGCAGGTAAGATACGATTATTAACTTTATAGTTTCATTATGTGTTTTGAATATTTAAAGTTTTGAAATTGACATCTTCTAATATTTGTTATAGATTTGGGCATTCAACCACCTTTCTTTGTGGAAAACACCTGCCGTTACTCCGTTTTCGTTTCCACGAGTATTGAATTGGCCAATTATAACTATGAAGAAGAAAAATATTGAAAAAGCGTTTGACAAAAATATGGTAAGGTTTTATGTGTTTGAATTGAGAAAAATAGGTTTTCCGTTATCGTGTGTTTGAATTGATTGTTTTTTTTGTTAGATAATTGATAGAGTGGTTGCAACAGAGGAAGAACTAAAATATGACATTGTTAAGGCTGCCTTGTTTGAACAAGAAGAACAATTTGTGAATGTGTATGATTATCAAAGATTGCTGAATGACAATAAAGATTTCAAAGAGAGGATATCGGTTCTTGAGGAGGAAATGAGGATGTTGAAAGAGGCAAGAGGTAACACTCCATTTCATGACGAGACTGTTCAAGATGATCGACAACTTGTTAACTTTGTCACTGAAGATGCAGTAGAGAATTCGGCTGGAGATGTTGGACATAACACTCCACTTAATGATGATGATGCCATTGTTGAAGAAAACCTATCAAAGTCTAAATCTAACATGGCTACGAGAATGAGGAAGAAACCAAGGAAGCGTGGAAAAAGAAATAGGATGAATTTGTAATGCATTAGTGTTATAGAAATTTGAAAAATATGTATGTTAGAATTTGGCACAATTATGATGTGTTTTAGTGTAGAATTTGGCACAATTTTAACATTTGTTGATCTTGTTTAGTTTATGTGCACAATGTGTTGAAATTAATATAGTTCTTTGTATTTAAAGTGTTGTTTATGTTCATTATTATATTAAAGTGTTGTTTATGTTCATTAAAGTGTTGTTTATTTTGAAGTATGAATATGTAACCAAGTCTGGGATTATACGATTTCCCTTGTATTGAAGTCTGTAACCTGTAACACCCTAAACCCCCGCATTAAATAGTTATAAAATATCAGAGTAATATAAAATACATGGATTTAGGATGCTACTTCTACTACTCAAATTAACATGCACTCAATATTATTCTTGGTGATATTAATATTAAACATATCATTTAACATTCATGCACAGCGGAAAAATCAATAAAGAAACATGTTGATCATACATAAAATCCTTAATAAAAATAGCAAGAACATATAATAGGACTTAAAAGACTCTAGCGTTCCGACACCCCCAGTGTTACAAACTCAGAGCAGACGCGACTCGATCACTCACACCAGAAGACTTCGTCTTCAACACTCCACCTGCGAACTACTCCTGCTTATCTGCACGTTACCCACATAGAGGTAACATTCAAACAGAAGGGGTGAGATTCTTAAATCAACAAAAGAGAGAGATGATATAAATAGAAAAGCATACATCATCAAGTTGTTCACTATAGCATATATCCAAATAAGAATCACACACATCAACTTATGCACAGACAAACATATACAACCACACCAACTATCATACAACACAACCAACAAGAGAATGCAAGAGAGACTCAGCTAGACTCAATGCATGTGGTACCAAATCGATCCCTGTTTCATGATCACAGTTCCCGTCGGAACTTTTGACCCCTGTTTCATGGTCAAGTATGATCCCTATTTCATGATCACACCACGACCCCTATTTCATGGTCACGTACGACCCCTATTTCATGATCGCACCAACAACTGTGATTGCTCACACCCCACCAGGGCTCACAATCACGCCAACAACAACGATTCCATAAAGGAATCCGGATAGACAATAACACCCTACCCAGGCACGCCATCCCACGACAATGCACATGCCATGCACCAACAATGACAATATGCAACAACGACTCATACATATATATAGCATACTCATCTTCATACTAACATCATTTAATAGTCAACATGCATTCATATAGTCATATATCATTGCATCAATATACCACTACACACCTTTGCATTAATCGATCATGCATTTCACATCAACGTCACCCAACAAGCACATAACACATCAATACATGTTCACCACACAACAGTAACAACACAATATTCATAGAATATAACACAGATAATTTCTATGACTTTTAAATGAATAAAAAAAATAGTTTTGGTTCCAGGTCGCGCTAAGCGCGCTACTCACTGCCCTGAAGGGGCGAAAATCCTTCAGACCGCGCTAAGCGCGCTACACCGCGCTAAGCGCGCACTGCGATTTCTGCAGTTCGAACCCTGCGATGACAGCAGCAAATCACCTGTGTTTTTCTGCCCTAAACTCGATTTTTAACAGAAAATATTCATAGATTTGGTATACATAACCTACATCTAACATCAGCAATTCAATCAAACAAATCAACCAGGAATAATTCATCGATTCCAATCAGTTTATCACAAAAATTCCTAAAACCTACATTCAACCCCATGGATTCTAACTTAAGAATTTCTACTTCAATACCCACATCATCTAACCCTTGAGAGATGAAAGAAATCCCACCCTTACCTTAGGTTTCTTGATTTCTTCTTCACACTCTTCGCCTTCTCTGACCTAGCTTCCTCTGTTCTTCCTTTCTCTTTTTCCAAAAACACGTACTGAGAGTTTCTCCTCCCTAATTCCATTTCTCTTATATTTTCCTTATTATCCCAATAATATTATTATTATCTAATATTAGTATTATTATCTTTTAGATATTATTATTATTATTATTCCACCAAACCACATAATAACATAATATCCTCAATAATTCCAATAATAATATTAACCAACTAACTCTCTCCCCGACACCTTAACCTTCTCAATTCTAAGGGAACTACTCCACCTTAAGGGTAACCCCAACTTGACCCAAGTATACCCACACACATTACATACAACAAAATTCAATTTAATCACGAAAATAATTAAATTAAACCGGGGTGTTACATAACCAAGTATGAATGTATTAACCAAGTTTGTTTCAAACAATTTCTCTTGTTACCAAGTCTGTGGTTGCATTAACCAAGCTTGACAATGTTTTAACCAAGTTCCAGCATACCATTAACCAAGTTTGTTTCAAACAATTTCTTTTGTTACCAAGTCTGGGACTGCATTAACCAAGTTTGACAACGTATTAACCAAGTTCCATCAATGTATTAACCAAGTTTGTTTTTTATAATTTCCCTTGATTTCAAGTCTGGGACTGTATTAACCAAGTTTGACAATGCATTAACCAAGTTCCATAAATGTATTAACCAAGTCTGGGACTTTTTATAATTTCTCTTGTTACCAAGTTTGGGACTGCATTAACCAAGTTTGACAACGTATTAACCAAGTTCCATCAATGTATTAACCAAGTTTATTTTTTATAATTTCCCTTGTTTTCAAGTCTTGGACTGTATTAACCAAGTTTGACAATGCATTAACCAAGTTCCATCAATGTATTAACCAAGTCTGGGACTTTTTATAATTTCACTTGTTTTCAAGTCTGGGACTGTATTGACCAAGTCTGACAATGCATTAACCAAGTTCCATCAATGTATTAACCAAGTCTAGGACTTTTTATAATTTCCCTTGTTTTCAAGTCTGGGACTGTATTAACTAAGTTTGACAATGCATTAACCAAGTTCCATCAATGTATATACCAAGTCTTGGACTTTTTATAATTTCGCTTGTTTTCAAGTCTGGGACTGTATTAACCAAGTCTGACAATGTATTAACCAAGTTCCATCAATGTATTAACCAAGTCTGGGATTGTATTAACAAAATTATTATATATATTATATACACCAACAAAGTTTAGTACAATTGTTATAATGACAAAAGTAAATTTACAATATTGCAACATTTACACTCCAAAAGTATATTTACAATCTTGCAACATTGAACTTCTAATATTCCACCTTGTCGTAACCCAAAATTTGACCTCCTCTTTTTGTTTTTGCATAAGCATGTGCACTCGCATCGCTAGCATACGCGTTTGCATTTTTTCCTTTGTGTTTTGACTGCAGGAATATTCAGGTTTTCAAGCCCGATTAATCGCATCATCACAAGGTCCTCACATTATCAAAATAAGCACAAGACAAGGGTTTCTATGCATATTTATCCAAACAAGAAGTGGAAAATCGAAACCGGGACCTCAACACTTGTTTTGAGTGATCTGGGCAATTTTGCCAGATTTGCTTTTTTTCAACTGAGTAAGAGATTACTCAAACAGGGTAACAGATTACTCAGTGTAATTTTTCCAATTTTGCTATTTTTTCAACTGAGTAACAGATTACTCAAATAGGGTAATCGATTACTCATTGCGAATTTGCAATTTCCACTACAATTTGGGACAGCAGCCATGCACTCTCTTTGGTCTTTATTTCTACTTGATTCTAGCATTGTGTGGAACATTCTAGACAGTTCAAGACCATTCAAGCCATTTCCCTTACATTTATTCTATACTTCACTTTAAATTAAGTGCACCGTGTTCCTTGTTTTCCAAGTAATGCGGATCTTTGGATGATGGAGTGCACCTTGGAATTGTTACCGAGTTGATCCTAACTAACCGAGTTAACTACCTTGACTCAGTGAGTCAAGTGTAACTAACTCCAACCCTAACTCCAAACCTCCCAAAGCTAAGTCCCAACCAAAGTCCAAACCTCTCACACTCCATACCAAAAGTCTATATAAACAAGGCTTCACTCATTTCACAAACTCTCCACAATCATTCACACAAATTCACACTTTTTTCACTCTCAATTCTCTCATTCTCCTCTGCATTTTTCTGCAACTTCCACACATTCCTTTTCATCCTCTTCACCAAACCTCACTAAAGCTCTTAATTCTTGAAGAATAATCACTTTTCACATTGAAAGTGATTATTTCTTGAGCTTAACCTTCATCATTATTCCATGCTACTAAATTTTGTGGAGCTTCAATAGCTTTTGGATTCATCTCATGTAATCACTCCAAACTTCTTCGGTGATAATTCGCATTTCGGAGTTTTCGTCGAAATTTGCTCGGTTTCGCTACGGTTCGAAGTGCAAGTGTAGAATTCTCTGGTTTTCTCTGGTTTTCCTCACTTATCTCCATCATATTTCAAGCACAATAATCACCAAGCCAAATCTCCGGCTTGTAGGTTGGTCAATTCTCACTTAATTTATCGTTTCGCTCACTTTTGCGCGTTTCCGATGTAATTTCGATAGTTTTTACGGTTCGTTGGATAATGTGTTTGTGTGATCTTTGATGTTCATTTTTTATGCTTCCAAATAATGATTAATTGCTCCTAATTCATGTAATTTTCGTGCACAAAATCATACCATGGCATTTGGTAGTTTGGATAAGTGATTAGGTGTTGAAAACTACTTTTGAATAACTGTTTTTTGCTTTTTTTTGCCACTGTTACAGTGGTAATCGGTTACTCAAAGAGAGTAATCGATTACTTAGCCTTTTTTTCACCAAATTCTGCTATTTTTAAGCAAGTAATCGATTACCTACATAGGGTAATCGATTACCACTGTAACAGAGGGCCATTTTTGGTGTTTTTCAAGCTTGTTTGGCATCCTTTCCTCCTCTAACTTCCATGGATTGATATGCTTAATATTTATGGATGTTTTTAATGCTATTAACCTCTATTTAAAGCATATTTACATTAATTCAATGATTGATTTATCAATTCTTGCAATTATGTGTGTTCTTGATTTTTGTTTGAACATGCTAACTCTTGCACAATCTTTGATCACTTGACACTTGATGTGTGATACATGCTAATATTTGTATGGCATTGTTTTTCATTTTCAATTCTTGATCACATTATGTTTGTTCTACATTGAGCAAATTTAATTATGTACAATCAATAATTTACACCTTTTGCTTTAATGATTTTCCATTCTCTTTGGAAAATTGTTGGCATGATCAATCCCCTTTGATTGATTGATCGAAACCATGTTTTGATTAGTTGATCCTTCCCTTTCCTCTCTTCAGGCCTCCTTTAGAGCTTTATCTCTCGTTCCCCACCGTGGAGTTGGAGTTTCGCGCTACGCCTCGCATCAGAGCACTGTACGAATTGACGTCGTTATGATGTCCGTTTCTCTGCGCAGGAGCACTGTACAACATTGGAGCTATTGCGCTGTCCATTTCAATTTCCGCACTATACTTTGAGTGCTAGAAAAGGAATGAGGATGGAATTATCCTACCCTCATTCTGACTATTTCTTGGGTAATGGCATTTGGCCATCTCTTTCGAGAATAGTCACCTCTATCCTCAATCTGTAGTGTTGCTCCTTCCCCAGTCAGATTCATCCTTGATCACTTGTGCTCTTCTCATTTTTCCTTTTAATCAATCACCATTCTTCTTGGTTAAGATCATTATTCTTGCGCTAGCAATCTCCCTTTGTTTCATTACTCATTTCTTCTTGTAATCAATCATTGCCTTTTGATTCCCCTGAAGAATCTCAATCTCTTTTCTGCGGTTAAGCATAATCTGTCTGTTAAAACCGTAAATCCCCTAGAGTTCGCAATCTATTCTTGGTTCTTCTCCCTTTGTTTGGTTAATCATTGTCTGTCAGTTAAAACACCAATGTTTGCACTCCTTCTCAGTTAATCACAGTTCGTCTGTTAATACTGGGCACCTTTTGGGTTAATCACCTTTTCTTGGTTCATCACCCGTTTCTTCAGTTAAACACAGTCGTCTGTTAATACTGAGTACCTTTTGGGTTAATCACCTTTTCTTGATTCATCACCCGTTTCTTCAGTTAAACACAATCCGTCTGTTAATACTGAACCCTTTTTCGAGTTAATCACCTTCTTTTGGTTAATCACTCGCTTTTTTCGGTTAATCACAGTCCGTCTGTAAACACCGAATTCCCCGCAGTTGGCAACCTCCTCTTGGTTCGAATACTTGCACCCTTGGGTTAGTAACCTTTCTTTGGTTCAAATACCCTTTCTTCGGTTGAGTACTGTTTGTTCAGTCAGTTTACCGAACCCCTTTGGGTCACGGCCTTTGCTCGGTCCCATGCCCGTCCTTTTGGGTCACGACTTTTGCTCGGTCCTACACCCGTCCTTTGGGTCACGATCTTTATTCGGTCCCTCACCCGTTTTTCTGGTTAATCACAGCTTTCTCTGTTAAAACCAATGCTTCTCTATCTCCACAGAGTTGCAATCTTTTCTTCCCCAGTTAACCACTGCCAGTCAGTTAATATACCGAGGCCCCTTCAGAGTCAAACACCTTCTCTCAGTTCAGCACTCTCTCTTGTGGTTTATCACGGTCCGTCTGTTGACACCAGCTGTTTTTCCCCGCCAGGGTCCTACTCTCTTTCTTTGGTTAACCACTGACAGTCAGTTAATATACCGAGTCTCCTTTTTCTCTTGGTTATGACACCATCCCTTTATTTGGATCCCCAACGGAGTCCTTCCTATTCCCTTTGCTCTTACTTTCTTGGTTTCGACACCGATCCTCTTTGTTATCCCCAGTAGAGTTTCTTTCACTCTTTCTCTTGGTTTGGACACCACTTCTCTCTTACTCTCTTATTCTCTTGGTTTTGACACCACTTTCCTTTCATTTTCCTTTTCCGTCTTAGTTCCCCGAACTACGGAAGCTCTGATTCTGTGTTCTTCTAAATGTGTGATACGTAGGCATGAGATCGCAATGATCTCGGCGAGCACACTTCCACCTTTCTTCCGTCTTCCTCCTTTCTTTCTTCCTTCTTCGTCCCCTGGTTCTATGAACTACGATGCTCTGATTTCCTCATTGCACTATGAGGGTACGTAGGCACGAGGACTTTGTTCCTCCGCGAGCACTTTCTTTCTTTCTTTCTTTTCTTTTTCCCTTTCTCTCTCTCTCTCTCTCTCTCTCTCTCTCTCTCTCTCTCTCTCTCTCTCTCTCTCTCTCTTTCTCTCTCTCTCTCTCTCTCTCTCTCCTTTCTTTAGCTAGAAGCCTTTAGATAGATAACCCATCCAAGCCTATAAGCAAGCGAAATGGTTCCCATCGAGTACGACGGATGTGGTAGGTGCTAATACCTTCCTTTCGCATAACCGACCCCCCGTTCCCGTTTCTCTTCCCCTTGGGTTTTATTGATATTTTCCCTGTCCTTTGGGACTAAATAAAGTTTGGTGGCGACTCTGTTGTATCTTTGAGTGTGCGATTCACTCAAGTAGATTTCCAGCCATCTTCAGCTGGCGACTCTGCTGGGGAAAGATTGACCTCTTGTTGGTCCATCCCTTAAGGGGTCTCGCCTAGTTTCGTTTGCTTTTCTTGCTTGTTTGGGTGTTTATATTTCGCGCTTTGCTCGCTTTATCTTTTCCTTGCTGTAGCTTTATGTTTACATATTGCATTTCTTTACTGCTTTGAATATTCATATGCCGCATACTCTGGATATTTGCTATTTTCTGCTGTTGGCGGGTTGGGTTGCTACTTGAGAGATAAGCCCAATACCCAGGCTTGAGTATACATCCAGGATTAGAGTTGAAAGTAGTGTGACTTGTGTGGCATTTGGCCAGACTTAGTATACACGAAAACTCCACATCCAGACGAGGTTTTCTTTGGTAATATTCTATCCTGCGCATTTGGGGCAGACGATGGAATGTAACCTGGAAAACTGTCGACTCTGGCGACCATTTCCCGAGGACTCAGTTGCGGCACTCCTCCCAAGGAGCGATAATGGCAGACCAGAAATGGTAAACCCATTACGCTTCCTTGATTCGAGGACCCAAAGCTGGGAACTTGCCATAGGGTGACCATTTTTTGGGGGGAATCAGTGGACGACCTCTTTGTTTGGCGATAGTATTGTACCCCGAGGGATGAATGTACTATTGCTTCTCAAATCGAGAATCCGAAACTGAGAATCCCGCTTTCTATATCATACCTGTGAGGGGGATATTGGGTTTTTTCTGCAGGGAACCAAGACTCTTCCAACCTTTATTCTCTCATTGTGTCAGATCTTGCATCAACACAACACTACCTTTGCAGATGTTCAGATTTGACTATTCAGACTATACTGGCTTGTTGATTCTGGTGTTGCATATCATCTCATCATGTCAAATTAATTTTTGCATAAACATTCTAAAACTTTAGTTTTGCATAAATTGCATTCATTCATGCCCGTATATTCACGTCCCTTCATCCGAATTATTGCTCATCCTTGTCCGCATTCCTTGTAGCAAGACGACGACTCGAAATCGGTATTTTACTCGCTCAAGCAAATCCCGAATCATGGCTGACTTCGAAGCTGAGAACGCTGCTTACAAGGAAACTCTGGCACAATTCCAAGGTTGGATGGATCAGTTTCAGACGAATATGGATGTCATTATGGAGATCCTTCGTACTCAGAGGGATACTGCTGCTGCCACTGTTATTGCAACCACTACGGATGCAACTGTTGTCACTCCTGTTATGACTGTTCCTCCTGTTGTTACGGCTACTCCTGTTGTCGTTGTTCCTTCTCTTGCTAGAGTTGAAGTACCAGTTGAGCCTGTGAGCCAGCCTGCTGTTTAGCCTAGTTTGAACCAGATGCCCGCTGGTTTCCCTTGGGGCATGCCTCCGAATTACACTCCTCAGCTTGCAAATAATGGTAGTGCCTTCATGCCATATCAGCCTTTTGTTGCGCCCATGCCTAATGGGAATGCTGCCGCCTATCCATGGGTCATGCCTACTCCAGTCCTGCCTCCAATGGTGAATGATGATTATGAGAATCTTCAGGCTCAAACTCATCAAACTGCCGGATTGGTTGACACTGAAACTCCTGATGAAGAAGAGCATGTGTATAGAGGTCCTCCTATTCATGTTCCAGTTTCGTCTCAAGTTTCTCAAACTGTTGTTCCGAATGTTCATCCTGGGATGTTCTATCCTGGGGCATCTTCCTCAGCTGCTGGGGTACCTCCTCCGAATTATTTGTATGGTGTTCCGATGGGTCAGAATGCTGGTCATATGGTTAATCCTGGTTTGGTTTATCCTTCTCAATTTGCTACTCCACAAGTGAATGCTCCTGCCGCTTCTCAGCTGCCAAATCCTCAGATTCTCGTCAGGCCCACTAATCAGAATAGATCTGTTGACTACAAATTGTTGGAAGATCGTATCAGAGCTATTGAAGGGTTCTCTGCATTTGGCATGGAAGCCAAAGATTTGTGTCTGGTTCCAAATGTTGTGCTGCCGCAGAAATTCAAGATACCTGATTTGCCAAAGTACAAAGGCTTGAGTTGTCCGTGTAGTCACGTCACTATGTACTGCAGGAAGATGGCATTCCATATTGATAATGATGAATTGCTTGTTCATTGTTTTCAAGATAGTTTGTCGGGTGCTTCATTAGATTGGTACATGGGCTTGGAGCGCAGCAAAATCCGTACTTTGAGGGATTTGTCTGAAGCGTTCGTGAGACAATACAAATATAACCTTGATCTGGCGCCAACTAGATTGCAATTGCAGAATCAGTCACAGTGCCCAGCTGAAACATTCAAGGAGTATGCACAAAGATGGCGTGAGATGGCATCTCATGTGCGACCGGCTCTCTCTGACAATGAGTTGGTTGACATCTTTATGGGTACATTGCAGGGATCTTACTATGAGAAAATGGTGGGTAGTTCTTCATCGAACTTCGCTGATGTTGTGACGATTGGTGAACGGATTGAGAATGGTTTGAAGACTGGAAAGATTCCTGGAGCTGCTTCCCAGCAGCCGACCACTCGGAAATCTCAGAACAGTCATTCCAAGAAAAAGGAAGGTGAAGCCAACACTGTGACAGCTCAAGTTTCTCCTCAGTATCAAGCTCCCATGGCTCCCTTGTCGTACTATCCATATCCATACATTGCTGGTGCACAGTATTAACAACCTCCATATCAGTATTATCCGCAACAACCAGTTCATAATACTTAGAATCAGCAACAGAATCAACAGAACAAAAATCAGCTGAATCAGAACCGTCAGAACAACAGCAGTCAAGGAAACCGTAAGCGTCCGAATTTTGATAGAATTCCGGTGTCATACACGGAGTTGTTTCCTTACTTGGTTCACCAAGGGGCGATTGTCCCCAAGCAGATTGCGCCCGCAATTCCTCCATTTGGGCCGAAGCACAACCCAAATGCGTCATGTGCCTATCATGCTGGATACATAGGACATGCAACAGAGGACTGCTTTGTTTTCAAAACCAAGGTTCAGGAACTCATTGATAAGAAAGTTCTGACTTTTGCTGAGGCAGGACCTAACATTCAGAATAATCCGTTGCCGAATCACGGTGGACCTGCAGTTAACATGATTGAGGATAGTCCAAAGGCTGAACTAATCATGGATGTCGATGAAGTAAAGACTCCGATGGCTGTGGTTTTCAAGAAATTGAAGGAACATTGGCTATTGAAAGGGTTGCATGGTAAGTGTCAGATTTGTGACGATAATCCCAACCAGGGTCGAAGGCTGAAGGGTTGTGTCCAAATTCTGATGAACCATGGCGAAGTGCAATTTGCCAGATCTAAACCTTTTGAGGAAGTTGCTACTATTGAGTCGTTCACCATCGTCTACAAGAAGGTTCCTATGAAATCTCCTAAGCAGAAGAGGGTGCAACCCATCGTGGTTTGTCCGCCAAAGCCGTTTCCGTATTAGAATTCTAAGGAGGTACCCTGGAAGTATGAGTCTACCATGTTTCCTGGAGGTCAAGAGATAAGGTTCGCCGAATCCGAGATCGTGAATGTCACAACTAGTGGAGGTATGACTCGTAGTGGACGTGTGTTTGCTCTGAAGGTCACTACAAAGCCTGTTTAAGTTCCAACTGTTGTTCCTCCTAAGGAAACTCCTGCATCTGTAACCCATGTTGGTCAACAAGGGGCATCTACTGCCGTTCTAGTGCCGACTATCCCGTCTGAGGATATTTCAAAGAGAAAGGAGACCCTTGATGATCAAGAGTTCCTTAAGCTGATCAAGAAAAGTGATTTTAAAATTGTGGATCAGCTGGGTCAGACTCCCTCGAGGATCTCAATCTTGTCCTTACTCATGAGTTCGCCTGCGCACAGATCAACTTTGTTGAAAGTTTTGAACAACGCCCACGTTATGCAAGATATATCCGTTGTCGAATTCGACGATGTAGTGGCCAACATAGCTGCAAGTCGGTATTTGGGTTTCAATGAATCAGAATTACCTCCTGAAGGAACTGCCCACAATAAAGCGCTGCACATATCTATAACCTGCACAGACATCCTGTTATCTCGTGTTCTAGTGGATACTGGTTCTTCTCTCAATGTGATGCCTAAGGGCACATTGAGCCAATTACCAGTGGAAGGAATCGAGATGAGACCAAGTGCCTTAATTGTCAGAGCCTTTGACGGTTCTCGAAGACAGGTCATTGGAGAAGTAGACTTACCCATCAACATTGGGCCGCATCTATTTACCATTACTTTCCAAGTGATGGATATCAATCCAGCGTACAGTTGCCTACTGTGTTGTCTGTGGATCCATGTTGCAGGGGCAGTTACCTCCACTTTGCATCAAAAATTGAAATTCATGTTTGACGATCAACTTGTCATTGTATGTGGTGAAGAGGATCTGATTGTAAGCGAGTTATCATCTTTTCGATACGTCGAGACCGAAGAAGGCATAGCTGAGGTACCGTTGCAGTGTCTTGAGTTTGAAGATGTCAGCGCTGCTTCAACTAGTCAAAGTAGATCACCACAATTGACTTTAGCGTCTGCTAAAAGTGCTAAAGAGACCATCAATAGAGGTGCCCTGCCAGGCTGGGGGCACGTGATTGATGTGGTTGAGAAACATAATCATTTTGGAGTGGGTTATCATCCTGGTCGTCAATCTGGTCCCTCTGATCAGAAGCAAAGCAACTTTGTCAAGTTCCACAACGCGGGTTTCCAGCAAGGTGACATCGTGGCAGCTGCTGATGATGCTAGTCCCAATAATCAGATTTCAAGCTTTGTGCGCAAGTGTCTGTCGGGTTTCAAGCTCAATAATTGGACATCTACCGTGATTCCTGTGGTTTTCCCATATAACATGTAATGCATTTTGCTTTTTCATTCCCTCGTCCTCGCCCGAGACGAGTGGATAGCTTGTAGAGGGCCTCGCGCTTTTACAATATTATGTGATCAATAAATGAAAGTTTTTTGCATTCAAAATCATGCTCTATTTCCTTTCTTTATCCTACTTTTTCACAAAATAAATGGCAAAAGTTTCTTTTCTTTTTCCTTTTTAAATAGCTCATTCTATTCATAAACATGCAGAATTAATAAAAGCATTGATAACAACATGGAAAACGTCCATTGTAATTCTGGAATTCCAATTAACCAAGCCGAAGGAGATGGTGAGAAAGATTGTGAGTTACCGGCTGAACTAGCAAGGCTCCTTGAGCACGAGCATAGAGAGATTCAGCCACAAAAAGAGCCAGTGGAAGTTGTTAATCTTGGTACTGATGAGGTCAGAAGAGAAGACAAGGTTGGCGCATCCCTCGCAGAGCATGTACACTCCGTGTTGGTCAAGTTATTGAAAGAGTATGTTGATATCTTTGCCTGGTCCTATCAAGATATGCCTGGTTTGGATACCAACATCGTTGAACATCACTTACCACTCAAACCCGGATGTCCTCCTATCAAGCAGAAGCTCAGGAAGACTAGACCTGACATGGTACTCAAAATCAGAGAAGAGGTAAAGAAACAGCTTGACGCTGGGTTCCTAGCCACTTCCGAATATCTTGAATGAGTTGCAAACATCGTCCTAGTTCCCAAGAAGGACGGTAAAGTCACAATGTGTGTGGATTATCGAGATCTCAACAAAGCAAGCCCGAAGGATGATTTTCCTTTGCCTCATATTGATGTCTTGGTGGACAACACTGTGCAGTTCTCTGTCTTTTCCTTCATGGATGGTTTTTCAGGATATAATCAGATCAAGATGTCCCCAGCTGATATGGAGAAAACTACTTTCATCACGCCATGGGGTACATATTGCTACAAAGTCATGCCATTCGGTCTAAAGAATGCAGGGGCAACATACCAGCGTACCATGACAACCCTCTTTCACGATATGATTCATAAAGAGATTGAGGTTTACATGGACGATATGATTGCCAAGTCCAGAACTGAGGATTATCACTTGGTTCATCTGAAGAAACTGTTTGATAGACTCTGGAAGTTTAGACTGCAGTTGAATCCTGCGAAGTGCACCTTCGGAGTTCGATCTAGTAAACTGTTGGGCTTTATTATAAGTCGGAAGGGCATTGAAGTTTATCCTGATAAGGTTCGGGAAATTCAGAACATGCCGCCTCCCAAAACAGAAAAAGAAGTCTGTGGCTTTCTTGGCAGACTCAATTACATTTCAAGGTTCATTTCCCATTTGACGGCTACTTGTGAACCAATGTTCAAATTACTAAGAAAAAATCAATCGGTTGAATGGAACAATGAATGTCAAGAAGCATTTGACAAAACAAAACAATACTTGCAAGAACCACCGATCTTAGTACCACCGGTTCCTGGTAGGCCTTTAATCATGTATCTCACCGTTCTCGATGAATTAATGGGATGTGTATTGGGTCAACATGACGACACTGGCAGAAAAGAACATGCAATTTACTATCTGAGCAAGAAGTTCAATGATTGTGAGGCCAGATACTCACTCTTCGAGAAAACTTGTTGTGCTTTGGTTTGGGCTGCTCGACGCCTATGACATTACATGATTTTCCATACTACTTTGTTGATATCCAAAATGGATCCGATAAAGTACATCTTTGAAAAGCCTGATGTCTCTGGAAGGATTACTCGGTGGCAGATGTTGTTAACTGAGTATGATATCCAGCATGTTACCCAGAAAGCAATAAAAGGGAGCGTCTTGTCTGACTACCTTGCTCATCAACCTATCGAGGGTTATCAATAGATGAAGTTTGACTTTCCCGATGAGGATGTTCTGTTTATCAGAGATTATGAGACTCTAGATCCTGATATAGGACCCGAACCAGGGGCGCGATGGACGCTCGTGTTCGATGGTGCCTCCAATTCTAAAGGTCGTGGAATCGATGCTATCCTCGTCTCTCCAACAGGTTTTCACCTTCCCTTCACTGCCAGATTATGCTTTGCATGCACCAACAATATGGCTGAATACGAAGCATGTATCTATGGTATTGAAGCGGCTATTGACATGAGAATCGAGATTCTTGAGGTCTATGGAGATTCTGCCTTGGTCATTGGTCAAGTCAGAGGGAACTTTGTAACTCGGGATTCCAAGCTGGTTCCGTACCAACAACACATAGCGAAGTTGATTCCTTACTTTGATGAGATCACTTTTCATCATATTCCCAGAGAGGAAAATCAACTAGCTGATGCTCTTGCCACTCTAGCATCCATGCTCAAGGTCAAGTGGAAGAATGAAGCTCCTCATATCCGCATTGATCACTTGAACGAACCAGCACACTGTTTAGCAATCGAGGATGAGTCTGATGACAAGCCTTGGTTCTACGACATTAAAAGATATCTGGAAAAACAGGAATATCCTGAGGGTATCACCATCACTGATAAGAAAGCTCTTAGGCGGCTTTGCGCCAAATTCTTCTTAAGTGGTGGTATACTATACAAGAGGAATTATGATTCCGTGTTGCTCAGATGCGTGGATAGACACGAAGCACACACGATCATAAGGTCCATACATGAGGGCTGCGAGGGTGTACATGCTAAAGGTTCTGATATGGTTAAGAAGATCCTTTGGGCTGGGTATTACTGGACAACAATGGAGGTAGATTGTTACAACTTTGCCAAAAGGTGTCACAAGTACCAAATCTACGGAGACAAGATCCATGTGCCTCCAACTCCATTGAATGTCTTGACTGCACCTTGGCCATTCTCCATGTGGGGTATAGATATGATTGGAATGATCGAGCTGAAGACTTCCAACGGTCATCGATTCATTCTAGTTGCTATCGACTACTTTACCAAGTGGGTTGAGGCTGCTTCTTATGCAAATGTTACACGACAAGTGGTTGCTAGATTTATCAAGAGAGAGATAATCTGTCTCTATGGTATTCCTAGCAACATTATCATGGACAATGCAAGCAACCTGAACAACAATATGATGAAGGAGTTGTGTCAAGAATTTAAGATCGAGCACCATAACTCTTCACCATATCGGCCCAAGATGAATGGCGTCGTTGAAGCAGGAAACAAAAACATCAAGAGAATTGTCCAGAAAATGGTCAAGACTTACAAGGATTGGCATGAAATGCTTCCTTTTGCACTGCATGGCTACAAAACTTCAGGTCGCACTTCTACTAGGGCAACTCCGTATTCTCTTGTGTATGGTATGGAGGCAGTTCTACCCATTGAAGTCGAAATTCCTTCACTCAGAGTCATCATGGAAGCAGGTCTTGATGAAGCCGAATGGGTTCAATCCAGATACGACCAGCTGAATCTCATCGAAGAGAAGCGTCTTGCAGCCGTCTGTCATGGTCAGTTGTATCAGAGACGCCTCAAGCGAGCTTTTGACAAGAAAGTTCTTCCTCGAACATTCTGTGAAGGCGAACTCGTGCTCAAGAGATATTCACCTGTTCACTCGGATCCACGAGGCAAGTGGACTCCCAACTACGAAGGACCCTTTGTTGTCAAGAAGGCCTTCTCAGGCGGAGCCCTGATCCTCACCACAATGGATGGGGAGGAGTTGCCATCGCCCGTGAACTCCGATACAGTCAAAAAATATTATGCCTGAAAAAAAATGGATAAAAGTCCGCTAGATTGACATCCACAAGGACAATCTAGGCAAAAATGGATGTCCCGATGGACCAAAAAAAAGAAATGTCAATGCAAAAGTTAGGGACAATAAAAAAAACAATAATAGCCCGCTAAGTTGACAACCCGAAAGGGCGACTTAGGCAAAAATGCGCATCCCGGTGGACGAAAAAAAATGTAAAAACATGTCCAGGCAAAAATTAGGGATAAAGGCATTGACTATGAACACTTGAGCCTCTTTTTCCTCGTGGCTAGACCTCAGACGGTAATAGAACATTCCAATCATCATCAACTGGTGCAAAGCGTTGGAACCTAGGCTTACAGTGGATGGTGGCCAATGTTGTAATCAATGCAATGCATGATTTCCCTTTGCCATTTACACTTGTTTTTCAATTTTATTGCAAATTTCCTCATCAAGGATTTTGCATCCTTGTACACACTTTATGTACAAAAATTTCACATTCAACAAAATGCATTTTTGTTACCTCAATTTGTTTTCATTCCTGTATTTTGTTTGCAAAATAAACAATTATTTGTGATCACATAATACTAAAAAACGTTGAGACCAATAAAAAGCTAAATTAATAGAGAAAGCAATATGCATTGCATGTGTTACTGGTAACTCCTGCAGGGTGATCGGTAATATCCATTGGTAAGCCTAACGCCTAGCCGGCAATGGATGGTTCTATGAAGAAGTTGTTGTTTACTCAGCAGTTCCTCAGCAGAGTCATCATTCTCCCCAACAAAGACAGCCATGGTGATTTAGAAACCTGAGATGGTCTCAGTTTCTTTCCCCAGCGGGATCATCATCCTTCGTGAACTCTCTTCTCCAGCAGAGTTTATCATTATCTGTGGTTCCTCCCCCCAACCGAGGGTGTCGAAGTCGTTTTGCTACGATCCTCTGCCTAACCGTTTCACACCGTGTCTTATCTTGCGCCTTTGCATTGCATGATATCAAGCATCATGTAGAAACGCATACATAGCATATGCATCGATCATACTCTCTTTTTGCCTGACTTATCTCCTAACAGATTTGTCAACCCTTTTCACACTTGTTTGTTCAAACACTTTCAACTATTCTTTTGGTGCCGTCGGCCAAATTCTTGAGCTACTCTTTTATTTAATCCCCTTTTACCTCGAATCATCGAAAAGCTGGCGCAATTCGTATATTCAGGTCCAAGAGGATTAAATAGGGGCAGCTGTCGTAACCTAAAATTTGACCTCCTCTTTTTGTTTTTGCATAAGCATGTGCACTCGCATCGCTAGCATACGCGTTTGCATTTTTTCCTTTTTGTTTTGACTGCAGGAATATTCAGGTTTTCAAGCCCGATTAATCGCATCATCACAAGGTCCTCACATTATCAAAATAAGTACAAGACAAGGGTTTCTATGCATATTTATCTAAACAAGAAGTGGAAAATCGAAACCGGGACCTCAACACTTGTTTTGAGTGATCTGGGCAATTTTGCCAGATTTGCTGTTTTTCAACTGAGTAACAGATTACTCAAACAGGGTAACAGATTACTCAGTGTAATTTTACCAAATTTGCTGTTTTTTCAACTGAGTAACAAATTACTCAAATAGGGTAATCGATTACTCATTGCGAATTTTCAATTTCCACTACATTTTGGGACAGCAGCCATGCACTCTCTTTGGTCTTTGTTTCTACTTTATTCTAGCATTGTGTGGAACATTCTAGACAGTTCAAGACCATTCAAGACATTTCCCTTACATTTATTCTATACTTCACTTTAAATTAAGTGCACCGTGTTCCTTGTTTTCCAAGTAATGTGGATCTTTGGATGATGGAGTGCACCTTGGGATTGTTACCGAGTTGATCCTAACTAACCGAGTTAACTACCTTGACTCGGTGAGTCAAGTGTAACTAACTCCAACCCTAACTCCAAACCTCCCAAAGCTAAGTCCCAACCAAAGTCCAAACCTCTCACACTCCATACCAAAAGTCTATATAAACAAGGCTTCACTCATTTCACAAACTTTCCACAATCATTCACACAAATTCACACTTTCTTCACTCTCAATTCTCTCATTCTCCTCTGCATTTTTCTGCAACTTCCACACATTCCTTTTCATCCTCTTCACCAAACCTCACTAAAGCTCTTAATTCTTGAAGAATAATCACTTTTCACATTGAAAGTGATTATTTCTTGAGCTTAACCTTCATCATTATTCCATGCTACTGAATTTTGTGGAGCTTCAATAGATTTTGGATTCATCTCATGTAATCACTCCAAACTTCTTCGGTGATAATTCGCATTTCGGAGTTTTCGTCGAAATTTGCTCGGTTTCGCTACGGTTCGAAGTGCAAGTGTAGAATTCTCTGGTTTTCTCTGGTTTTCCTCACTTATCTTCATCATATTTCAAGCACAATAATCACCAAGCCAAATCTCCGGCTTGTAGGTTGGTCAATTCTCACTTAATTTATCGTTTCGCTCACTTTTGCGCGTTTCCGATGTAATTTTGATAGTTTTTACGGTTCGTTGGATAATGTGTTTGTGTGATCTTTGATGTTCATTTTTTATGCTTCCAATTAATGATTAATTGCTCCTATTTCATGTAATTTTCATGCACAAAATCATACCATGGCATTTGGTAGTTTGTGTCATACCCCAAATTTTGACCACTAAGATTTTCTTTCATTGTGAAAATCATCATCACAATATGGAGGAACCATCATACTTCATTAGTCTCCCCAAAGATGGGTGAGTGTTCACTACAATCAAACTAGAGTTTCAAACCCTCTCAGAGCCTTTAGACAAATGATCAATCAAGGAATGACATGATCTTCAACTTGTCTAAACCTCTCAAACATCCACAATGGATCAAGAGGACTCCCACATCAAGAATTAGGCACAAGAATGCAACATTTCAAGTGGATCAAGCCTCAAGTTCATCTAATACAAAGTCAACTGACGCAGAAAGTCAAGGTTTGACTTTTGGTCAACTTTAAGCTTCACAAGCCATTACTCAAGAAAATATGATGGATGATTTAATTTGATCAAATTTAAATCAAGAAATCATGCAAAACTGCAAAATTGATCAAATTGAAAGAAACTTAGAAATTTTTTCTAAGTTAAAATCATGTTCAAGTGCACAACTTTTCAAGGTTGTAACTATTGATCCAAGCATCCATTGATTTTGAGTAAGAGCTACTTTTAAAGAGGGTATTTGATACTTCAACATTGTAGAAGGAATCAACTTAAAATATCATAAGGATTGAAAGATATAAGTGATCAAAGTTGGGAATTCTTAATGTCTGATGTTCTGACATTGCATATGACATCACTAATATTTTTCCAGCAAGAATGTCCCAACTTCAAGGATGTTTTTCTACATGATCCAAGTTGATTCAAGCCAAACCTTGAACATCAAAGTTGAAGTACGTTATCTCAGCTTTCCAGAAAGTTGTAGAACGTCCTTGTAGCATACTCGAGCAAGGAGATATGATTTTTGCAAAAAGCATTGATAAAGCAGAATTTTCATGATAACTTTTTGGACAGATTTGACTACACCAGTTCAAGACCATTTTTGATGACTTTGCAAGCTGAACCGAGACCAAAGTCAAACATCAAAGTTAAAGTATGTCATTAGGACTTTCCAAAATGTATAAGAACTCCCATTAATTCAATTTGAGCAAGGAGTTATGAACCTCACAATAGGCCTTGTTCGAGCTGATTTTTTAGGACAGATTTTGCGCACTTTTCTTGCGCCACCCAATTTTCAAGCTTTGTCACCATGCAAGACAAGCATCAAAGATGCAATTCACTTCAACTCAAAATATCATAGTGGATTAAAAGATACAAGTGATTAAAGTTTGGAATTATTAATGTTCAAAGTTGTCTGATGTTCCAACATTGCATAGGACATCACTAATATTTTTTTTCCAGCAAGAATGTCCCAACTTCAAGGATGTTTTTCTTCATGATCCAAGTTGATTCAAGCCAAACCTTGAACATCAAGGTTGAATTACATCATCTCAGCTTTCCAGAAAGTCCTAGAACGTTCATGTAGCATACTCGAGCAGGGAGTTATGGATTTTACAAAAAGGCTTGCTGCAGCTGAATTTTTCATGGGACAGATTTGCACATTTCTTGTGCCACACGAATTTCCAAGCCTTGTCATCATCTTGGACACATCTGAGGATCAAATCTAAAGGGGACAATCACTGAGCCAAGCCTCCAAAGTCTTTGGAACAAAAAGTAGCATGTTATTCCTAAAAATCCCTAAAAGAGGGACAAGACTCCAATTTTGGATTGGAACATTTAATAGATGCTTAGAGGTGGCATGGACTGACACATTTGCAACTGAATTCAGTCAAGATTCCTCCAACAAGTAGGGAACCAAAGCTCTGTGCTCTAACCTCTAGTCAATGGCTAGAGGAGACTTGGATTTTCATTGGCCAACATTGAACAAACCTCTGCTGCAGTTGCCATTCACTATTGCTGCGAAAAGAAACTTGCTCTACTATAAATAGAGCTCATTTGTGCTCAGTTTGAGTACACCAAAGCCATCAAACATATGTTTTCCTCAAAATCTCTTCTTTCACCTCAAATTTTCCTTCCAAAGCAAGTAATTCTAGGTTTTTGAGTTAGAGAGCAATTCCACTCAAACTAACCACACACACACCTCATATATATCATATGTAAGCTGTGCAAACTATCACAAGTGACCTGTAATCACAAAATCACAAAGTCACTTCTCAAAACCTCAAAATGGCACTTTTTTGCGTTTTTCAAGCCATGTCTTGATTCAGTCACTTACCAAACCAGATAAAACCTCAAACACACTCCAAATATCATCCTTGAACTATCCCAAATGGTTCCCAACATCTGGAACACCATTTGAGAGAGTTGTTATTTTGGTCACTTTTAACCCCTTTTGCAAGAAAGGGACAATTTGTGTTTTTGCAGGTACCAGCTGATTCTAACCATCCTAAAAGCTTATAAGAGGTCATTTGAGGGTGTCCAAAGCATCAAATCATTTCTGGAACAAAGCACTTGGTAGGTTGCAAAAAATCTCCAAAAAAAGAGGTAAGATTCATAACTTGAATTCTTTGAATCATGCTTTCCTTTGATGTCCACATACATGCATCATGATGTACCCTAAATTTTTCCCTTAGATGCACTGATGCGCCTGCATAACATATTAGGTCAATCATTCGTGCATGACTAACCACTTTACCTAGTTTTTTGTTTGTCTTGTTTCATTTGTGAAATCAGGTGTTGCTGCAGAAACTCTCAAAGGTCATGAAGGTCGTGTGCGTACTCATGGTGATTCTGATATTTACAATTTGATTGAATTCTTGCGAAGATGGAAGAAAGGTTGTATTCTAAGTTGTATCCTTGTTCCCCAAGGACTCCTTAAGGCATGGTTTACGTGAAGATTAATGTTAGTGGGTTCATTGGTTTCAACTTTTTGAACGGCACCAAATTCAAGAGTGGTCCTCATTCAATTTCGAAAAAGCTCAGGTATTTGGAATACGCGGAAATAATACATTCGGTTCAAATTCAATTAAAATCTAAATGCAAAGATAAGCTACAAGGATTTGATAATTTGCGAAGATGGTTGAATTTAAATCACGTCCGTTCCAAACCTAAAATGTCTTTCTAAGATTCAAGTTCGAAGCATGCTATGGGGGATGAGTTTGAGGCCATTCAAGTGAATCGTTCGAAGCATATCGTCTAAATTTTACAAGTGTTCCTAACAATTTAAGTTGACTTCTGTATGGCTACCGGTCTAATCTAAGTCTAATGGAGATAGTGTTAAAAGAAGAGATGCAGTTGTTTTAATTTCAAGCAATAGAAGATCGAACAGAGGTTTCTTTTCAAGGGAGTGACGTTGCACTGACTTGAAGATCTAATTTACGGAAGTAACAACTTCAACCTCGTTTATTAGTAAAGTCATATCTTTGTGCTAAAGAGACTATTATCTTGAAAGATGTCATTCTCAAGCACCTTTTTGGGCCAAATTTAACTTTGAGTTGGTAAACAGTGAACAGTGAATCCCTTTTAGAGAACGTGATGTTGAACCTACTGCATGGGGGTTTGTAACCATTTCATACATTAGCAGTCATGCCTCCCCATGGCTCCACGCAGTACATATTAGGCTGTTGCAATTCCCTTTTCAATGTACAAGGATCGTACAGAAGGATCTATAATTTTACGTACACATTTGAATTTTGGTGAACTTTTTAATTCTCAGATTATCTCTTCTTATACGAGCTTGAAGACACCAACATTATACAAAAAACCATCGAATCATTTGATCAAATTAGGTGATCCAAATCAAACAGTCATAGGGGATTTCGCAAAAAGCATCAAAGGAGTTCACAATTCACAATCACGTTTGATATTCGACGTGATATTCGGATACAACATGCCATCATCAATGGTTATATAAGACGTGTGTTAGAGTCAATTAAAGGATATTGTGATTACTTCCTATGGCAAACTAAAGAAGAGAATTACTACAAAAAAAATCAACATCCAGAGTTCTCGCTGCAAGTTGGTCACACCGGGCATGTTCTCAAAACTGAATGCAGAACCACATCTAGTCCTCACAAAACTAAGATCCCAGGTGCATTCTCATCCTTGGAGGTTAGTCCTGCAGTTAAAAGGCAAGACATTAGAGATGTTAAGAAGTGTGACACGGTATTCAACAAGCTAAATGCCTCTCAAAGATTAAGATGTCGATTTGCAGTGATAATTGTGAGGTTTTACCATTTGATATCAGTCCAGAATTGAAAGTTTCTTTCAGCTACGACTATGAGTTTTCCACTGAATAGAACTCAGAAGAGCAGTCTGAGGCCACCGACATGATTCTAATATTTTGCTCTTGCCGTGGAAAAGTTAGGTAACCACGCTGCAATCATATTACCCTACAAGCCTGCGAATCAAATTGAAATAAGAGAGTTTCAGTCACTAATTTATTAAACACAGAGAAAAATCAACCGAGTCAATGCATCTTGTCTCAAGTTGAGAATTCTAGCCAAAATTATACATTATGTCTGAAGATAGCCAAGACTATCAGCTGCATTTATTCGTTATAGGAAGACTAACAGAGATAGCACTGTGTCGTAGGGTGTTTGTAACCTCCAAACATGAGAGTATTGTTGTAAGTCGGTGGTCACTTTGTAGTTGTTGCTGGCAACGCTTGTGGTTCTCCGTACTCGCTCGTTGAAAGATTGATGAAATTCTCGCCGAAGAGCTTTCCAAAATCACTTCATTGCTACCTAAAAGTGGACGAGGCAGAAACTACAATGTTAAGGGTGTCGGGTACTCCAAAGCCGAAGCAATAAGCAAAGTTGTTATCAATAAATTAACACAAGTGTTTGATTCACGATGAGAAGCGTATAATTGGTCAGTTACCTTTGACGAAATCGCCGCAGCCTAGCATGTGGGAGAATAGCCCGTACTCCTAAATGGTGCAAGAGTTGAAGAAAGGGTACGACAAGTTGATGCATTCCTGACATGACAAATCAATGGGAGATTCGTTAACTCGGTACTATCAAGATTTGAAAAGCAATACAAATAAAGCGCAGGAGAAATAGAAGTGAGAGTTAGTAGTTCAAAGGAATCATACTAGCAAATACTTGGCAATGCTAGACGCGGTTGTACTTTGTTTGGAATGAAGAAGAGTTTGAGTTGCAAGATGCTATTTGAGGGATGTTGGCCACGATACCTTTGTGCACACCGCTGTCATAGAAAACAACAAAAGTCAGGCATAGCGTAATACATATGTGCAAGAAGAATACATTGACAAACAATCATGCTCATGCTGCGACCTCCATATACCAACGATACAGCTGCAACTAAATTTTATGCGCAAGCTCATCTATCCTCTCCAAACGCCACGGAAATTGCATTTTGCTCGTATTCTGAAACAGAGACAGAAAAAAACACGAATTTCATTTGTTTCTAAGGTCATCAGACTTTTCAATCCTATTTCAATACAAGATCCGATATCATTAATGCAGTTTTCAAAACAACTCTAAGCCATGACCCGCACATCTCACAGGCTTCCCAAAACCAATTTCCAACGTATCTCACTTTAAGATCATAAATCATAAGCCTCAGAATTTCCCATATCAAAAGTTACAAGCATTAAGTGAAGAAATAATGTGCAAGATATCAAGGCAACACTATTGTGACCCAAATAAGATTTAAAGATCAGAATTGTCCCCAAGGCCACGTTGGAAATCAGTCAGCATAATCAATTAAATCTGGAAATTATGGACAAAATCAGACGAATTTAAAACTTTCCTATGTTGGCCTCAGAGATTGTTTTTGAATCAGAAAATATATCATCATTTTCAAATGAAGTTGAGGGCAATATCAGGATACCGCCAGCATAACTTTTCGAATTTGGCACAGTAAATCAGGGTAGTCAAGAGAATCAGGTCTTTCAACGTAGAATTAAAGTTCCAAATCGTAAAATCAAGCATCAAATCGTATCAGTTACCCAAAACACATTCAAAACTTTCCAAATAGAACAGATCGTACCAATAATTTCAAATAATTCCAAATTCCAAAAACTTTCCAAATCAGGGCACAATCAAATCATATCAGCAACATTATCACGATATCACACCATCAATGCAGCATTTAAAACTTCCCAAAGAATCTCATCATTGGCCTTGGCTATAAAAGGGGTCACTTTGCATCAGAGAAAGGACGAAAAAAAAATCGGAGAGAAACCCATACGAAAAACTCAAGAGAGAAAAATCTCAAAAATCAAGTCATACGCGAAGTCACGTAACCGGTTCCAAACCCACCGACTCAGGCTCAGACCACCGGAGGAGATCATCATCGCCGTCGCATCCAAAGCAAAAGAAGCAAAACAACGACAAGCCATATCCGCGGAGGAAAAAGGTAAAGAAAGGAGTTTTCTTCCCTGATCGCATTGCCGCCGCCGCCGCGAAGCTCCGTTTCCCTTTTCATTTTGCCAAAGCTATTTGTAAATGTAATCTGAAAAATATAATGAGAATGGGGGCCGGGATTATGGGGGTGGGGTGTTTGTTTTTTTTGCTGTTTGTGTGTCGATCGAAGAGAGAGGGAGAGGACGAGATACCGCCGCCGCTAGGGTTCTCCAAATTCTGAGAGAGAGAAGAGAGATATCGTGTGAGATTTCCACCCTTCCGTTTTTTTTTTCTTTTATTTAACTTTTTCCTTTTTTTTTTAAATATAACCCCAAATAAAAAAGATAATAATCCTTATTTTATTTAAGTAACCAACACCTTTTTAATTGATAACCCTTAATATCTTTTTTTATAAACGTTAATACTAGTTTAATTAGAAAAATCTTTATCTTTTCCAGTTAAGAATAATCCTATTAAAATAACTCTTTTTTATAATACCACTTAAATCCTTTTTTTAATTATTAATAAAATGATAGTGAAATCTTTTTTTCCTAAAAATATTTAATCACCTCTTTCATTAATAAATTACTTGATAAATTTTTCAAAATTAATATTAACTTTGTATCTAAAAATAAGAATAAAAAAAACTTTTACAAATATCAATTTAATATCATCTTCATAATATAAGATTTTAATCTTTTTTTTTTCTAAATTAATATCTCTAATAATAATAATTAA
Source organism: Lathyrus tuberosus (assembly GCA_022829125.1). Lineage (NCBI taxonomy): Eukaryota > Viridiplantae > Streptophyta > Magnoliopsida > Fabales > Fabaceae > Lathyrus > Lathyrus tuberosus. Next base: position 12,929,678 of record JALAZF010000123.1, on the reverse strand, counting down.
CTCTTTTTCAATACTTTAAACTTGATAGAAACCTTCTTTTTAGTCAATAATCTTCAAGCATAATTCTAAGTACAAAATAAATAACTTTTATCAATAACCTTAAAATCGACCCTTTCTCATTAACCTTAAAAATAAATCAAACTCGTTAGATCCCCCAACGTGAGTGAATCGCATGCTGTGTGATATTTCATGCTTACTTTTGCTTGATGTTTGTGTATGCTTGTTACTATATGTCTAAACCCTTTTTCAAAAATACTAAAAAACTCTCGATCCAACGTCGAGCCACTTTTATACCCATGTAAGTCGACTACCTTCGGGCGTCGCATTCGACCTTCGGTCACTATACACAATACTAGCCTACCTCGCTAGTGCGCACAACTAAATGAACTCTTAAGTTAATTGCCCCCTCGACATTCCAAAGGAAAGGTTATTAATAATTGACTAAACCGTCATAGGACTAACATTTTAGAACCTTGGCCATAGGATTCGGAGTCACCGTACTCCATGTCTTGCCGTAGACACTTAGAATCTTAGCCTTAGGATCGGAGTCGCCGCACTCCAAGTAAATGCTCCGCCGCGAACATTTACAATCCTACCCCTCTTAAACCAACCTACAACTTTAGAGTCGCCGCACTCTATGTAAGGTCTTGCCCAAGACTTTACTTCCCCTTGGAACCTTGACCCCGTCAAGAAGTTCCTCTTTTCAGAACTACGCATACTTTGATTCTACTCCCGAGGATACGTAGGCGTAAGGTGCGATACCTTATCGAGTATACTTAGATACTAACCCCTAGGGTTCAACCTTTGGCATAGCACCTTAGCAAGCGAATGAGAGATAACATAAATACTAACGAGAGGTTCCCGTAGAGTACTACGGACGTTTAGGATGTTAATACCTTCCCTAGGCGTAACCAACCCCCGAACCTTAGATCTTTAGGTTTTTTTTCGCTTTTGAACCTTTCCTTTGGATAAATCAAAGGCGGTGGTGAACATTTAAAGAAATGTGATCCTAGTTCATTAATAACTATGGTATCCAATTCTCACCGCAACAGAAATGGCGACTTCACTGGGGATTGTCGAGGGTTTCCCCTATCTTGTTTTTCTTATGTTATCTTTCTTTATTATATTTGCTTGTTGTCTGTTGTGCTGGGTTGCTTATGTGGTGAGACAAAGTCCTACACCCGGACTAGAGTGAAAATTATGATAGGAACGGTGAGAATTCAAGGATACTTTGAGGGAGTCGATTCCTGAAAAAGTTGAATTGAGACTTCACCACTCAGTCTAGGCCCTCTCGAATTTAATTTTGTCCAACGAGTCTATTCGTGAAGACGCTATTATTTCGAACTAAAGGCCATCGAGACTGGGGACCGTAGTTACCTTTAACCCAACTTGGCCTATTAGGATGTAGTGCGGGGACTATGCGGGAGTCTATTTCTGCAATAGTCACTACGCGATACTACACTCGGACGAGATTCTCTTGAGAATATTATTTACTACCAAGTGATTTGGAAAATCGATAATATCCGAAAGATGGGTCGTAGACTCTGGGAACTTTTTAGAACCCGTTCGGCAGGTACATTCTGAAACTATAGTACATACCTTATGGGAGGGTAGACCCTGGCTCCATGCTGTAACCTTTCAAACCTAGGACCTTTTTGCTCGGGTGTGCTTTGTGTTGTGTGCCTTGTGTGTTGCATACATTCATAAGCATCATTTCATAAAGATTCATGGAACTTGACTATATTTATAAACTTTGTAGGGATACTATGGATACCGAAAGAAGGAACACAAAGAAGTACACTTTTCAGATTCCTAACTTGGATGATCTAAGGAGGTTAGGAGCTTTGGTAAAAGATGAGGATAGTTTCAGAGGCAAATATGGAAGACTTTTATATGTCATGAATGCAAAGGTTGATGAAGGACTACTTTCTACCTTACTTCAGTTTTATGACCCGCTGTATCACTGCTTCACCTTTCCAGATTATCAGCTAGTACCTACGCTTGAAGAGTACTCTCAGATAATTGGGTTACCTATTCAGGACAAGTATCATTTCCCTATCTTCACAAACAAGCCTGATGAAAAAGAAATCGCCAAACATACACACCTGGATTTAGCTGACATTCAAGCCAATATGATTTCAAAAGGAGGAACTTCTGGTTTTACTACCGATTTTCTGGTTGCCAAAGCCCGACATTATGCCACTCAACAGGATAAGAACGCTTTCGAAGCGGTTTTTGCTTTACTCATCTATGGTGTTTTCTTATTCCCAAGCTTCAAAAATTTTGTGGACCTCAATGCCATTAAAATTTTCTTGAAGAAGAATCCTGTACCGACCTTGTTAGCTGAAGCCTATTATTCTGTTCACTCAAGAAGCGCTCGTGGAAAGGGAATGATTACTTGTTGTGTCCCTCTGTTGTACAAGTGGTTTATTTCGCACTTGCCCAAAGCACATGATTTCTGGGATCTCAAGAAGGGGTGGTGGTCACAAAAGATAATGTCTCTTACCCACTCCGACATCTACTGGTACAACCGTGTTTATGATAAGGTGGTCATCATAGACAGTTGTAAAAATTTCGATAATGTGCCTCTCCTTAGCATCAATGGATTAATCAGCTACAATCCAATCTTGGCCCGCAGACAATTAGGGTTCCCTCTGAAAGACAAGCCTACCTGTGCCCATGTGGAAGCCATCTATTTTGAAGGAGAGAAATTAAGCAAGGAGTTAAGAGAACAGGTTTTGGACGCTTGGAGTCAAAATATCAAGAAGGATAAGAGTAATTTAGGGAAACATAATTGTGTCTCTTTAGAACCCTATCTCCAATGGGTCCGGAAAAGAGCCATTGAGTGGAAGATGCCTTATAAGCGCCAGGAGCCAATGGTCCTAAAAGAAAACCTGGTCTTATACTTCTCGTCTGACGCGGAAAAGTTGAAAATTGCTTTGGACAAGTCTCAACAAATGGAGGAGGCTTGGAGGAACAAGTATCAGATAGTTGTGGAAGAAAATGCAGCACTTCAACAACAACTCCAAGCAAAAGATGAAGAAATTACTTCTTACAAGAAGAGGAAAACACAAGAAGAGTTGCCTTCTTCAAGTTCTCAACCACCACCTCAGAATTCGGTCGTCAACAAGCTCATTTGGGAGAATAGTCAGAAGGAAGCAGAAATCAGGAAGCTCAAGACAAGGCTTTTTGGAGAATCTCCTTAGATCTTTCTTTATTAGCTTTTATTTAGCTTTTCCGTTACGAACCTTGAAAAGTGTGCTGTTACTTTATAATAAATTTTGTTTTAATTTACGGTTTCAATCTTTCGGTATCCCAGACATTTTTTTTGTAACCGACTTTTATGAATAATAAAATGTGTCTTTCAATATCCCACGATGATTATAAATAGTCGAGTTTCCATGAATCTTGTTGCATAGCATCTGCATTTTGCATTTCTCTCTATCCAGGAACTTGAAATTTTGTCTTGCAAGCATTGTACGATGGATTACGGAAAGAAGGGAGTTGTGTCGTACACCTTCGAGGTTTCAGATGTTGAACAATTAAAGGAACTAGGAGGGCAGATCAAAGTTCCTGAGGCATTCGCTGAGAAGTATGGAAAGATCCTCCCGCTGCTGCAGACTCGAGTAACCGCTGGTTTATTGGAAACGCTGGTTCAACTTTACAGCTTGATCTACCATTGCTTCATTTTTCAAGATTTCCAGCTGATGCCTACTTTGGAAGAGTACTCCGCTCTGTTGGGTATCCCGGTCAAAGATTCACCTCCGTTCTCCGGTGGAGAGGGAAGACCCAGCCAGTAAGACATCGCAAGAGCGACCCGCATAAAGCTGTTAGAGATCCAAACTCATATGACGGTTAGAGGAGGAATCGATGGCTTACCTGCCCAATTCTTGTTCGAGAAGGCTCGACACTTTGCTAGTGTAAGGAACACTGGGGCATTCGAGCACATCTTTGCACTGTTGGCCTACGGTTTGTTCTTATTTCCCAATGTTGAAGACTTTGTCGACGTACATGCCATAAGGATTTTTATGCTCAAAAACCCAGTGCCGACGTTGTTAGCCGATGCCTACCACGCTATTCATTCGAAGGCTCTGAAGGGAGAAGGTCGGATTACTTGTTGCACCGCTATCCTCTATAGGTGGTTTATTTCGCACCTACCGAGGTCTACTGATTTCTGGGATATGAAAGATAGTTCAGAATGGCCTGCGAAGCTCATGGCTCTTACCCATTCGGATATTGTTTGGCATGACCCGGTGTATGGAGGAATCCCCATGATTTATAGTTGTGGAGACTTTCCCAATGTACCTCTTCTTGGTACAAAGGGATGTATCAGCTACAATCTCGTGCTCGCCCGTCGTCAACTGGGGCATCCAATGGAAGAAGTACCTGATCCTGAAAATCTGACAAGCCTTTTTCTCCATCAAGGAGAAAACCTGAATTTGAAAACTAGAATCGTGTTTGCATGGCGTCGCATCAATCGACAAGGAGTGACGGCGACAACAAATCCTGATTGTTCAATTACTGAAGAATGTCTAGCATGGGCACGTGAAAGGGCTCTGACCTTGAGGATGCCTTACCCCCGTCCCAAGCCTCCCGTTGTCCAGTCAGATGAAGTTTCGAAGTTGAAGGCTGAAATAGAGAAGCTTACTCTGGATAAAGCAAGGATGCAACACCAAATTGACAAGCTGATGGAAGAACTCAGTGGAAGACAAGGGTCATCATCCAGTGGATTAGACTCCTAGTTCCTTTTGTGTCATGTGGCTTATGTAATAAAACTTTGGAGGTGTACTGGCCCTTGAAAATTTTAATAAAATGTTTTATTTTGAATATCTACAATGACTGCAATAGAATTTGGGTTCCTTGATAGCTGCATCGTTTTTTTTGCATTTTGCATCTCATATCATTTGCATCCTTGCATATGCATCATCTTTTCTTTTGCTTATTCTTCCTGTTGTCTCTCTTCAGTTTCTGTCACCCTGAATCCTCTGTTCCGAGACAAGCTGTCAAGTCACTATTCAGGAAGGAAGATGAATAACTTAGAGCAAGAAAATCAGGAACTCCACAAGGAAATAACTACTCTGAAGAGTGGTTTTAAAAGGCTTTCTGCTTTGGTTGAAACCCTTGTTACGAATCAATATGCTTCCCAGACCCCGCTTCAAGGAACAGTGACTCCTGGGAACACATCGATGCCCATTCCTGAGATTCCCAACCGTAAGGAACAAGCTGTTAAGACTATGCTACAAGGAAATTATAAGGGATCTCGTAGCCAAGTTAAACAACATAAGGAGCAATATTATCATTCTAACCAGAGACCTCCTCAGTATCAACAAGATCTTACATATCAGCCTATGCAACAGACACCCGTCTATCAACATTTTGTTTATCCACCGGCTCCTGTTTATCAGCCAGTACAAACTCCGCAGAATCATCAACAAGTACTCAACACTCCTAATCATCAACAACAGAGGGATCCGATACCATGTCCAGATGCTCCTAACAGAAGACCACATAAACCTCCAGTTTCTTCTATCCCGATGACTTATACTGAGTTGTACCCCTCCTTGGTGCGACAAGGTTTGATTACTACCAGAGCTTTGGGTCCGCCTCCTAACCCACTTCCACCTAATTATGATCCCAATGCTCATTGCCTGTTTCATGAAGAGGCACCTGGCCATGATATAGAAAATTGTTATGCTTTTAAGGGTGTCGTGAAGAAGTTAATGAATCAGAAGATTCTGTCTTTTGGTGACTCTCAACCAGGCGTTAAGAAAGCTCGTACTGATATTACTCCTGCTACTAAAGCAACTTTGAATCAGGATCAAATTTGCAACCAATGGTGGGTTAGTCCAAAACGTCCTCTGAATCAGCAGTCATATCACCGTAGGTCACGCCGCCATGCTGGACAAAGACTAAAGAAACAGAAGCATTACACTCCGTTACCGTTGCCATACAGTCAATTCTTGCCAGATTTAATCAAAGGTGGACTCATAGTGCCAAAGGAATTGAAGCCAGTGCCTTTCCCATATCCACCAGGTTTTGACGTTAACGCCCAATGTGATTACCATGCTGGGGCACCGGGGCATTCAACCGACGACTGTAAAGTACTACCGAGTAAGGCTCAGACTCTGCTCGACTCTAAGATGATCTCCTTCGTGCCTCAAGGCATTCAGATTCAAAGCCCTCCACCCAATCATGCAGATTCATCAATCCCAGCTATGGAAGAAATTACCAAGACTGGATGTGAAGATGTTTCTCAGACAGATCTCGGCAATCAATGGTGAAGGCTCGAAGGACTTCTTTTCAAGACCGGTGCAATAAAGAGAATTCTTTCCCGGGATCTTTAAATCGTCTATTTTGTTTGCGTTTATTATTGTTCTATGATTATTAAAGCATGTTTTCGTGTAAGGACTTGTTATTTCGAACGTTAATGTGATTGAATGTTTGTTTTGAAGAAATCCATTCGCTTCGCTCATATTTTTAAAACTGTTTACTGTTTTATAATGCCAATACTGAATGGAGGATGATGAAATAAAACATAACATCTCTTGTTGTATGCATTCGAACGAAACCCTGCTAAGGATATAAGGCATTGTTTCAAAATCCCAAATACCGGAGATAAACCTTCGTTAACCCCTTTGAGCCTTGGAGTAGTAGTTTTCTTCTCTAAAAATTCAAAGAACCCTCATGTTGTACCAGGGGCAGGGTAATTTTCAAAAAAAAAAAAGAGTAAGTATACCGAAGAAGGGGGTGGGTACCCAAATATAGTTTGAGCCACATATCCTTTGTTTCTTCAACCATGATCTAAAACCACTATAAAACCCTCAAAAGACCTCATTGAAGTAGGGTTTATTTCGAAAGCATATTCGACGAGGTAATGTTTCCTGACTCCTATGAGTTACACTCAAAATTCGTATTGGCATTATAAAAAAGGGAATTACGTCATATCCTAACCAGTGATGCGGTTACAAGTTTGCGATATGCCTTTTTCAATAAACTTCAAAACAAACATGATGTTGCGTTAGCAATTTCGGAATTTACATTTTCTGCATGTAAATACTGCTTGATGTCATAGAAGTTCGCAAACAGCTACGAGAAGTTCAACCTCTGAGATATGGAATTCTGTTGAAGACGGCTTTTCAAAATATCAGTCCGGGGCATACCATCTGAAGATCATGATGAACTGGGGCAAGATGTTCCTCGGTTGCTGCAAATTGATCAACCCCGAGTGGGGCAAGATCGAAGACTCAGTACACAGAATACCGTTAATCTGAGTTAGTTACGTCGAGATTCTACCAATCTCTCAAGAGTTAGAAGACGTTGGAACAGTTGGGATGCCAAGTCTCCTGTAAAATCCTTTTGAGATGATTTACTTTCGTAGACCATGCAGTCTAGGGCATTCGAGAATCGAAGACTTTTCCAACAGTTGATATTTGAAAATGACGACTACCATCAAGTTTTCACTCTAGGAAATCATGAAGATTCCCCAATGAATCAAATTTTTCAAGCAATTATGACAGGATCAGTACAAGAATGCAGCATCTGGTTGACCTAAGGACCCCCAGTGAATCTCCTTGGCATCAACCTTCCCCGATGAAGCGAGTGTTCATTTCACTCCGCCGTGTTTTCTCAGGATTTTGATCTTCCTCGACAGTGGATGTTTATTTCATCCCCCACTGAAGTCTACTCGGCCGTCTACAACTACAATATTTGTACAAGCTTCCCCAATAAAGTAGTGGATATTTATTTTATTCCCGTGACGCCTCATCTATGGAATTTACTACATTCTCAATTCAGATTATCTCAGTCATAGAGGATTTTTATTATTCCTACTTTGCTTCAGCTTGTTGTGGTTATAGTGGATATTTATTTTATCCCCATTGAAGTCTCTATGAATACGAGCATGATCCGTTCCCAGTGGATCTTTCTCATCTAGAGTATCAGATTCATCTTAACGGTCCCCCTAAGTGAAGTCATGATATTATATCCCCAGGTGGATTGCTATTTCCCCAGAGAAGTTCAACTGTTGAGTTCCATCTTTGGATTTCTACAAAGCTTGACAGATGTGTCTCTCGTGCAGAGGATGGACGGGCTTCCTCGTTGTTTTCTTTCACCTCTTGTTTTTCTTTGTCTGTTTTGTCAGCATGAGCATAAGCATGGCATGACATCATTTGCATTCGCCTCCGTGCGTGCTCACTTTCTGTTTGTTTCTTGTCGCTTTATCTTGATCTGTGTTTTGTTTGCGCCAAGTTTGGGTTTGTCCGATCTCTCCAAATAGAGTCGTCAGCCTTAGGCAAAAAATGCTAATCATTTCCAAGTTTCCCCACAGAGTTCAACCCTCATGGATGATGGTTATTTCAGTTATCCTTTTCCTTGCTTGGATAGGATAAAATTGTCGTTTGAGTTCATTTCTCAATGACATGTCTTGTTTGACCGTTTCATTCTAGTTTGATCCTAGATTGAACTTTGGTCTTTCACAACTTACCTTCCGGGCGCCTAGCAAAGTTTAAGCGTGCACCTACGCTTTGTACATTTTGAGTCGCTGTGCTCTATATTTTAATTTTGCCTCACCTTGTTTTTTGTTTCGAGCCGCCGAGCTCCATGTTTTTTTTTTGTTTCGAGCCGCCGCGCTCCTTGTTTTTTTCTTTTCTGGTTTCGAGCTGCCGAGCTCCATGTTTTTTTGTTGTTTCGAGCCGCCGCGCTCCTTGTTTTTTTTCTTTTCTGGTTTTGAGCCGCCGAGCTCCATGTTTTTTGTTGTTTCGAGCCGCCGCGCTCCTTGTTTTTTTCTTTTCTGGTTTCGAGCCGCCGAGCTCCATGTTTTTTTTGCTGTTTCGAGCCGCCGCGCTCCTTGTTTTTCTTTTTTGGTTTCGAGCTGCCGAGCTCCATGTTTTTTTGTTGTTTCGAGCCGCCGCGCTCCTTGTTTTTCTTTTTTGGTTTCGAGCCGCCGAGCTCCATGTTTTTTGTTGTTCGAGCCGCCGCGCTCCTTGTTTTTCTTTTTTGGTTTCGAGCCGCCGAGCTCCATGTTTTCTTGTTGTTTCGAGCCGCCGCGCTCCTTGTTTTTCTTGTTTTTTGTTTCGAGCCGCCGAGCTCCATGTTTTTTGTTGTTTCGAGCCGCCGCGCTCCTTGTTTTTCTCTTTTGGTTTCGAGCCGCCGAGCTCCTTGCTTTTTTTGCTTCGAGTCGCCGAGCTCCTTGTTTTTCTGTTTCGAGCCACCGAGCTCCTTTCTTTTTTTGCTTCGAGTCGCCGAGCTCCTTGTTTTTTGTTTTGAGCCGCCAAGCTCCTCGCTTTTTTTTGTTTCAAGCCGCCGAGCTCCATGTTTTTGTTTCGAGTCGTCGAGCTCCTTGTAATTTTTTTTTCGAGTCGCCGAGCTCCCTGTTTTTTTAGTGGTGTGTAAGTCCCGTGCAACGATAAGTCACAGGGCATTTTCCCTACGAAGTCCATTTACTTGGCATACAGGATTTTTTATAACCCTGTTCTTTTCATTGGTGGTTCCTGAAGATCCCGTTTGATCTCTTCATTTGAAGGAATTTCCAGGTTTTATTTGTTTTCTGTTTGCATGATCCTACCGCCGTGTGGATCCTATCTTATCTTTTTGTATCTTAGATATCAACCGGTCACGCTTGAATCTGTTGGGTCGTCGCCTTCGGAGTCCCCAGTGCTATTTTCTCTTCCCCAGTGCGTCTGGTCGTCCCCAGTGAGTTCGTCACTCTTGGTGTCCGTTTGTCGCTCTGTGTTTGTTTTGTCTTTGTCTGCATCTCTTGCATCTTTCCATCCCATCATCTTCATCATGCTAGAGTTCATGGCATGTCAGCATTAGGTCTAGGTTTTGTCCATAGCATTGCATGATCATTGCATCTAAGGGCAAAATTTTCGGTTATCTGTATTTAAATATCTTTCACCATGACCTAATGACGATTTTCATCGTTCATGTCATTCGGTGACGATATTTAAATAGGGGCAACTGTTGTACCCTAAATTTTTCCCTTAGATACACTGATGCGCCTACATAACATATTAGGTCAATCATTCGTGCATGACTAACCACTTTACCTAGTTTTTTGTTTGTCTTGTTTCATTTGTGAAATCAGGTGTTGCTGCAGAAACTCTCAAAGGTCATGAAGGTCGTGTGCGTACTCATGGTGATTCTGATATTTACAATTTGATTGAATTCTTGCGAAGATGGAAGAAAAGTTGTATTCTAAGTTGTATCCTTGTTCCCCAAGGACTCCTTAAGGCATGGTTTACGTGAAGATTAATGATAGTGGGTTCATTGGTTTCAACTTTTTGAACGACACCAAATTCAAGAGTGGTCCTCATTCAATTTCGAAAAAGCTCAGGTATTTGGAATACGTGGAAATAATACATTCGGTTCAAATTCAATTAAAATCTAAATGCAAAGATAAGCTACAAGGATTTGATAATTTGCGAAGATGGTTGAATTTAAATCACGTCCGTTCCAAACCTAAAATGTCTTTCTAAGATTCAAGTTCGAAGCATGCTATGGGGGATGAGTTTGAGGCCATTCAAGTGAATCGTTCGAAGCATATCGTCTAAATTTTACAAGTGTTCCTAACAATTTAAGTTGACTTCTGTATGGCTACCGGTCTAATCTAAGTCTAATGGAGATAGTGTTAAAAGAAGAGATGCAGTTGTTTTAATTTCAAGCAATAGAAGATCGAACAGAGGTTTCTTTTCAAGGGAATGACGTTGCACTGGCTTGAAGATCTAATTTACGGAAGTAACAACTTCAACCTCATTTATTAGTAAAGTCATATCTTTGTGCTAAAGAGACTATTATCTTGAAAGATGTCATTCTCAAGCACCTTTTTGGGCCAAATGTTAACTTTGAGTTGGTAAACAATGAACAGTGAATCCCTTTTAGAGAACGTGATGTTGAACCTACTGCATGGGGGTTTGTAACCATTTCATGCATTAGCAGTCATGCCTCCCCATGGCTCCACGCAGTACATATTAGGCTGTTGCAATTCCCTTTTCAATGTACAAGGATCGTACAGAAGGATCTATAATTTTACGTACACATTTGAATTTTGGTGAACTTTTTAATTCTCAGATTATCTCTTCTTATACGAGCTTGAAGACACCAACATTATACAAAAAACCATCCAATCATTTGATCAAATTAGGTGATCCAAATCAAACAGTCATAGGGGATTTCGCAAAAAGCATCAAAGGAGTTCACAATTCACAATCACGTTTGATATTCGACGTGATATTCGGATACAACATGCCATCGTCAATGGTTATATAAGACGTGTGTTAGAGTCAATTAAAGGATATTGTGATTACTTCCTATGGCAAACTAAAGAAGAGAATTACTACAGAAAAATCAACGTCCAGAGTTCTTGCTGCAGGTTGGTCACACCGGGCATGTTCTCAAAACTGAATGCAGAACCACATCTAGTCCTCACAAATCTAAGATCCCAGGTGCATTCTCATCCTTGGAGGTTAGTCCTGCAGTTAAAAGGCAAGACATTAGAGATGTTAAGAAGTGTGACACGGTATTCAACAAGCTAAATGCCTCTCAAAGATTAAGATGTCGATTTGCAGTGATAATTGTGAGGTTTTACCGTTTGATATCAGTCCAGAATTGAAAGTTTCTTCCAGCTACGACTATGAGTTTTCCACTGAATAGAACTCAGAAGAGCAGTCTGAGGCCACCGACATGATTTTAATATTTTGCTCTTGCCGTGGAAAAGTTAGGTAACCACGCTGCAATCATATTACCCTACAAGCCTGCGAATCAAATTGAAATAAGAGAGTTTCAGTCACTAATTTATTAAACACAGAGAAAAATCAACCGAGTCAATGCATCTTGTCTCAAGTTGAGAATTCTAGCCAAAATTATACATTATGTCTGAAGATAACCAAGACTATCAGCTGCATTTATTCTTTATAGGAAGACTAACGGAGATAGCACTGCGTCGTAGGGTGTTTGTAACCTCCAAACATGAGAGTATTGCTGTAAGTCGGTGGTCACTTTGTAGTTGTTGCTGGCAACGCTTGTGGTTCTCCGTACTCGCTCGTTGAAAGATTGGTGAAATTCTCGCCGAAGAGCTTTCCAAAATCACTTCATTGCTACCTAAAAGTGGACGAGGCAGAAACTACAATGTTAAGGGTGTCGGGTACTCCAAAGCCGAAGCAATAAGCAAAGTTGTTATCAATAAATTAACACAAGTGTTTGATTCACGAGGAGAAGCATATAATTGGTCAGTTACCTTTGACAAAATCGCCGCAGCCTAGCATGTGGGAGAATAGCCCGTACTCCTAAATGGTGCAAGAGTTGAAGAAAGGGTACGACAAGTTGATGCATTCCTGACATGACAAATCAACGGGAGATTCGTTAACTCGGTACTATCAAGATTTGAAAAGCAATACAAATAAAGCGCAGGAGAAATAGAAGTGAGAGTTAGTAGTTCAAAGGAATCATACTAGCAAATACTTGGCAATGCTAGACGCGGTTGTACTTTGTTTGGAATGAAGAAGAGTTTGAGTTGCAAGATGCTATTTGAGGGATGTTGGCCACGATACCTTTGTGCACACCGCTGTCATAGAAAACAACAAAAGTCAGGCATAGCGTAATACATATGTGCGAGAAGAATACATTGACAAACAATCATGCTCATGCTGCGACCTCCACATACCAACGATACAGCTGCAACTAAATTTTATGCGCAAGCTCATCCATCCTCTCCAAACGCCACGGAAATTGCATTTTGCTCGTATTCTGAAACAGAGACAGAAAAAAACACGGATTTCATTTGTTTCTAAGGCCATCAGACTTTCCAATCCTATTTCAATACAAGATCCGATATCATTAATGCAGTTTTTAAAACAACTCTAAGCCATGACCCCGCACATCTCACAGGCTTCCCAAAACCAATTTCCAACGTATCTCACTTTAAGATCATAAATCATAAGCCTCAGAATTTCCCATATCAAAAGTTATAAGCATTAAGTGAAGAAATAATGCGCAAGATATCAAGGCAACACTATTGTGACCCAAATAAGATTTAAAGATCAGAATTGTCCCCAAGGACACGTTGGAAATCAATCAGCATAATCAATGAAATCTGGAAATTATGGACAAAATCAGACGAATTTAAAACTTTCCTATGTTGGCCTCAGAGATTGTTTTTGAATCAGAAAATATATCATCATTTTCAAATGAAGTTGAGGGCAATATCAGGATACCGCCAGCACAACTTTCCGAATTTGGCACAGTAAATCAGGGTAGTCAAGAGAATCAGGTCTTTCAACGTAGAATTAAAGTTCCATATCGCAAAATCAAGCATCAAATCGTATCAGTTACCCAAAACACATTCAAAACTTTCCAAATAGAACAGATCGTACCAATAATTTCAAATAATTCCAAATTCCAAAAACTTTCCAAATCAGGGCACAATCAAATCATATCAGCAACATTATCACGATATCACACCATCAATGCAGCATTTAAAACTTCCCAAAGAATCTCATCATTGGCCTTGGCTATAAAAGGGGTCACTTTGCATCAGAGAAAGGACGAAAAAAATCGGAGAGAAACCCATACGAAAAACTCAAGAGAGAAAAATCTCAAAAATCAAGTCATACGCGAAGTCACGTAACCGGTTCCAAACCCACCGACTCAGGCTCAGACCACCGGAGGAGATCATCATCGCCGTCGCATCCAAAGAAAAAGAAGCAAAACAACGACAAGCCATATCCGCGAAGGAAAAAGGTAAAGAAAGGAGTTTTCTTCCCCGGTCGCATTGCCGCCGCCGCGAAGCTCCGTTTCCCTTTTCATTTTGCCAAAGCTATTTGTAAATGTAATCTGAAAAATATAATGAGAATGGGGGCCGGGATTATGGGGGTGGGGTGTTTGTTTTTTTTGCTGTTTGTGTGTCGATCGGAGAGAGAGGGAGAGGACGAGATACCGCCGCCGCTAGGGTTCTCCAAATTCTGAGAGAGAAAGAAACGTTTTGCGAGAGAGAGAAGAGAGATATCGTGTGAGATTTCTACCCTTCCGTTGTTTTTTTCTTTTATTTAACTTTTTCCCTTTTTTTTAAATATAACCCCAAATAAAAAAGATAATAATCCTTATTTTATTTAAGTAACCAACACCTTTTTAATTAATAACCCTTAATATCTTTTTTTATAAACGTTAATACTAGTTTAATTAGAAAAATCTTTATCTTTTCCAGTTAAGAATAATCCTATTAAAATAACTCTTTTTTATAATACCACTTAAATCCTTTTTTTAATTATTAATAAAATGATAGTGAAATCTTTTTTTCCTAAAAATATTTAATCACCTCTTTCATTAATAAATTACTTGATAACTTTTTCAAAATTAATATTAACTTTGTATCTAAAAATAAGAATAAAAAAAACTTTTACAAATATCAATATAATATCATCTTCATAATATAAGATTTTAATCTTTTTTTTTCAAAATTAATATCTCTAATAATAATAATTAACTCTTTTTCAATACTTTAAACTTGATAGAAACCTTCTTTTTAGTCAATAATCTTCAAGCATAATTCTAAGTACAAAATAAATAACTTTTATCAATAACCTTAAAATCGACCCTTTCTCATTAACCTTAAAAATAAATCAAACTCGTTAGATCCCCCAACGTGAGTGAATCACATGCTGTGTGATATTTCATGCTTACTTTTGCTTGATGTTTGTGTATGCTTGTTACTATATGTCTAAACCCTTTTTCAAAAATACTAAAAAACTCTCGATCCAACGTCGAGTCACTTTTATACCCATGTAAGTCGACTACCTTCGGGCGTCGCATTCGACCTTCGGTCATAATACACAATACTAGCCCACCTCGCTAGTGCGCACAACTAAATGAACTCTTAAGTTAATATGCCCCTCGACATTCCAAAGGAAAGGTTATTAATAATTGACTAAACCGTCATAGGACTAACATTTTAGAACCTTGGCCATAGGATTCGGAGTCGCCGTACTCCATGTCTTGCTGTAGACACTTAGAATCTTAGCCTTAGGATCGGAGTCGCCGCAATCCAAGTAAATGCTCCGCCGCGAACATTTACAATCCTACCCCTCTTAAACCAACCTACAACTTTAGAGTCGCCGCACTCTATGTAAGGTCTTGCCCAATACTTTACTTCCCCTTGGAACCTTGACCCCGTCAAGAAGTTCCTCTTTTCAGAACTACGCATACTCTGATTCTACTCCCGAGGATACGTAGGCGTAAGGTGCGATACCTTATCCAGTATACTTAGAT
Source organism: Lathyrus tuberosus (assembly GCA_022829125.1). Lineage (NCBI taxonomy): Eukaryota > Viridiplantae > Streptophyta > Magnoliopsida > Fabales > Fabaceae > Lathyrus > Lathyrus tuberosus. Next base: position 12,914,420 of record JALAZF010000123.1, on the reverse strand, counting down.
ACTAACCCCTAGGGTTCAACCTTTAGCATAGCACCTTAGCAAGCGAATGAGAGATAACATAAATACTAACGAGAGGTTCCCGTAGAGTACTACGGACGTTTAGGATGCTAATACCTTCCCTAGGCGTAACCAACCCCCGAACCTTAGATCTTTAGGTTTTTTTTTCGCTTTTGAACCTTTCCTTTGGATAAATCAAAGACGGTGGTGAACATTTAAAGAAATGTGATCCTAGTTCATTAATAACTATGGTATCCAATTCTCACCGCAACACATCATATTGAATAATTCTTGAAGCAAAAATGTAGTCTTTAATGTGTATGTTATGATCCTCCTACTGTTTGCACTTTAACATGTTTATATGTGGAGTTTATGTTGTTTTAAACTTAAGGTGCAGATCTGGTTTTTTGCCTTGTGTGTGTTGTACATTAAGTTTCAGTATGTATGAGTAATACCATTGGATTCCTTGTGAAAAATTGGTCAAGATAGGTTCTTACGGATTTCAATTTCGTTAAAAATTGAGAGAGTTATGCATGTTTGAAAATTTGATAAGCAAAGATGTTTAAACTTAAGGTGCAGATCTGGTTTTTTGCCTTGTGTGCGCCGTAAATTAAGTTTCAGTATGTATGAGTGATACCATTGGATTCCTTGCGAAAAATTGGTCAAGATAGGCTCTTCCGGATCTTAATTCCGTTAAAAATTGAGAGAGTTATGAGTGTTTGAAGTTTGATAAAAAAGATGTTGAAAACTCATGAAAGATGTCGAATGTGATGTTGTGACATCTTTCCTCTTTTTCTTAGTTTATCTTCAAAACTCAACCAATTATTTCACATAGCAAAAATAATCATTTTCAAAATCTGTTTTACACACTTCGTATTCATCCTCCAAAATATTTTATTCCACAAAAAAATTAGTTTTATATTATTTATTTAATATAATTAGTATTTTTGTGAATAAATTCCTTTTTAATGTTTTTAAAACATTTTAAAAGTGAATTCTCATATTGAAAATCAAGACCAAATGAATTTTATTTCATCTTGTGATTAAAACATCATTTTTCAAACCCCAACCAAAAATCACAAGTTGCTTATTTGGTATTTTTATCATTTTGTATTGATTTTCTTTTAAGAATTTACTTTTAAAATGATAAAATTAGGATTTCTTTGATTTTCATCATCATAAAACTTTTTCAAACACTCATGGGCCTCTAATAGAGTGTAAGACCCAACCCTTTGTAAATACAATCCATTTTGGGTCTCACTTATTATATAAGTCCCGTTGTATTTCAAAAAGTTCGACGCGATCATCATCCGTTGAAAAAAAAAACATTTTGGGTCTCTCCCTGAGCTATAAGACCCATTCAAAACTTTTGGGCCTCTAATAGAGTGTAAGACCCAAGCCTTTTTGTAAATACCAAAACTTTGGGCCTCACTTATTGTATAAGTCCCAATGTATTTTAAAAAATCTCGGCGCGATCGCCGATCCAAAAAAATCAATTGGACCTACCCTCGAGTAGTAAGACCCATTTCTTTTCTTTTAAAACTCTTTGGGCCTCTAATAGAGTGTAAGACCCAATCCTTTTTTGACCAAATCATTTTTGGGCCTCAGTATATTGTATAAGTCCCGATACAGTCAAAAACAAACGGCGCGATCGTTGCCTTTTCAAAACATAAAACCTTGGGCCTACCCTCGAGTAGTAAGACCCATTTCTTTTCTTAAAACACTCATGGGCCTCTATTAGAGTGTAAGACCCAACCCTCTTGTACAGAAAACTTTTTGGGCCTCATTCGTTGTATAAGTCCCACTGTACATTTTCGAATAAACGACGCGATCGTCGCTAGTTTAAAATTAACCAACTGGGCCTACCCTCGAGTAGTAAGACTCATTCAAAACTTTTGGGCCTCTAATAGAGTGTAAGACCCAACCCCCTTTAAACCAAAACCATTTTGGGCCTCACTTATTGTATAAGTCCCTCTGCATTAAAAGAAAACCTCGGCACGATCGCCATTTTTAACGAAAAATCAATTGGGCCTACCCTCGTGTTATAAGCCCCACTCTTTTTCTTTAAAACTCTTTGGGCCTCTTGAGAGAGTGTAAGACCCATCCCTTTGTACAGAAAACCTTTTTGGGCCTTAGTCACTTGTATAAGTCCCTCTGTACAAATTCAAACAGTGCGCTCACTGATAAAACCCTGGGCCTCTCCTTGAGCTGTAAGCCCCAAATCTTTCTTTTTCAAAGCACTTTCTCCTTTGATTTTGAATATACTATTGTTTTCAATCTTTCTTTGTTGAACAACTAACCAAATAGCATGGAAGCTCTACAACCGAGTAAGTGTTTATCCGCTTTCATTTACCGCTTTCATATGTATATAACTGTATTGTGGGGCTGTTTCACTGTAAGTCTTCTTTCATAAACTCATATCAATTGTGTAATAATAGTATAGATATTTAGAGTTTCCCCGGCAACTACGTCTAGAACTAGGTGACGACGTTTCGTTTATTCATAGAAATAGACAACTAGATCCCCAATAGGATCACCAGATACAGTCTTCTCTTCGGCTGTCCTCATTAGGAATTGTCAAGAAACTCTACTCCCAGAGATGAATGTATTCTCCGTGAATGGCATCTTTGAGTTTCTTCCAAATTCTCAAACTTTCCTGACTGATCTATTCCTTGTGAATAGCGTGCCTTAAATTTGTCGGGGTTTGGGGACCCACGGGCTTCTTAAAAGCAACGGCCTCCTCTTAGGCATCGTACAAGGACCCGCAGGCTTCCTAAAAGCAACCCCGCCTCCTCTTGGGATTAGTACAAGGACCCGCCGGCTTCTTAGAAGTATTCACAGCCTCCTCTTAGGCTTCGTATAATGATCTCTTCCTCCGGGAATGATAGTCTCCTCTTAGGCTTCGTACAAATTGTCCGTCGGCTTCTTAAAAGTTTCCAGCCTCCTCTTGGGCTTCGTACAAATTGTCCCAACGACCTCCTAGAGGTATAGGAATAGAACTTAGTCATCTTCATAGAACAGTCCTTTCCAAGAGTCTACTACTGTTTCTCAAAGCACAGTACAAAAGATAAAACTCTCGACTTGGACAGTCTAATTTCCTTGAGTCTCAAAGATATTCTCAAGTGACCCCTTCATTAAATAGGAAGAAAACCCGTAGACTTGGACAGTCTCAATACCCTTCGGATTTCCCACTTCCTTAAAGAACAAGAATAACCCGGATCCTCGAATCAAATTCTTGAGTACAATGTTGCTCATATAAAAACTGATTTTCTCTTTCAAAATCAGATACTGGACCTGTCACTCAACTGAAACAGTAACCATAGCCTCCTCTTGGGCTTTGTATAATGATCCTTCTCCAGTGAAGTTAGCCTCTCTCTTGGGCTTTATACAATGATTCTCCCCAGCGGAGTCAAACAACGTTTAGCCTCTCTCTCGGGCTTTGTACGAGACACAAAAAGAGACTCCCTCGTTGAGTCAATCACCCTTTCGCCTCCATCTCGGGCTTTATACGAGATACAAAAAGGTTCTTATTGAGCCAAACAAATTTTAGCTTCCATCTCGGGCTTCGTACGAGATACAAAAAAACTATCTTGTTAAGTCAAGTAGCCTTCATCTCGGGCTTTATACGAGATACCAAAAGACTCCATCGTCGAGTCAAAACCTTTTAGCCTCTCTCTCTCGGGCTTTGTACGAGACACGTATTAGCCTCCTCTTAGGCTTTGTATAAGAAAACCACTGGTTGATCCAATCAACCCTTTAGCATCAAAGTTGTGCCTCGTTCACAGTACACAAACATCAACAACTCCTTTCCTTTCATCTAATCCCTGTAAGCGACAAGCCTCTGGATCATCTACATCCATGCCAATGTCCCTCTTTTAGTATGAGAAATTCCTAAGGAAAGATGGCATTGCTCTAAACTGAGTTAAAGTCTTCTCCTTCAGGTTAAAACCCCCTATAAAGGAAATTATGGCATTGCTAGGATCCGCGTATCCCGGTTAAAGTAATCCTCCCTTTATAACCAGTCACCCAACAGTTGTGACAAACAGACCCTCTTTAGAGATGACAAATTCTCTCTAAAGACAAACCCTTCAGCTTCACATCTTGGGCTTTGAACAAGATACAAACAAACCCTTCAGCTTCACATCTTGGGCTTTGAACAAGATACAAATAAACTCTTCAGCTTCATATCTTGGGCTTTGAACAAGATACAAACTACCTTTCGCTTCACGTCTTGGGCTTTGAACAAGACACCAAAACAACCATTTCCTCCCATAGAATAGGAGGAACTAGGAACGCTCTGATTTTCCTGTTTCTGTAAACAGGAATACGTAGGCATAAGATTGAAAGAAAAAATCTTAGCGAGCACACTAAACAAAAACCCAAAATCCCATACTCTCATGTATCTATTAAAAAGCATCAGTCCTAACATCCTAATCCTTGTTCCCCGCCAGAAACCTGTCTGTCAAAATAACACAAGAAAAGCCCCACCACATTGATCGCATCTGTAACCTAACATACCGCTGTTTAAACTCAGTATGCAAGCAGGGTTAATTGGAGACATCTATTTCTCTTCCTTATTCAGCTCACAATAGGATAAAAATGAATCGACCTGTAGTAAACTGACTCCAGAGAGCGACCGCGCTTAAGAACCGCATCCAAAATCGCTCGCTACAGAAAAATGGCGCCCACCGTGGGGCCGTCTTCTAAACTTTTTCTCTCTCTTCACTTGTGTGAAAACCACAGATTGGGGCTTCCGCCGGGGAACCCATTTTCTGTCAGGAACATAGGATTCATAGCTTTAAAGGTCTAGGATGATTAGGACAAATATATATACTGCTTTTCCTAATTGCTATACCTGTTTATTTTTCTGCTAATGGGAATGCGTGTGATGCCGCATGTGGAAAGATTGAGTATACACTTAAGATAAGTGATGGCGACGAGGTCGATCATCAACCTCAGTGGAGGCTGACCAATGCAACCCATTCTCTCACCTAGACAATGGGCCGATTGTGATGTCTGAGAAGCTGGGAAGCCAAACCCTTTTGTAGTGCGGAAACTATCGGGAATAGTTGTTACGCGATACTACCCTCATTTGAGGCTAGTGATCTATTCTCGGTGAATGGCACTTACTCTAAGATTGCTCTACAACTCGTTGGCGACCCGCTTGTTGTTTTGCTTTCCTGGGAGGAGCTGATGATAATGAGTACAGGTACAAAAATCACCCTAGTATAAACCTTTGGGAATGGGTAGAGCCTTGACTTCATGACAGCGACCCTTTGACCCCATGTTTTTTCTATGTTTTTGTGTGCTGCATTCATGCATTCATCTAAAAATAAACATTAAAACATTCAAAAAAATTTCTCTTCTAGTCTCTCTGTTTTTCAAATTAAACTAAGACTGTGATTGCAAATATCAGAGAAAAGGATTACGCTAATGGATTTCAGTAGAAGGAGAACCCATAGGTACACCTTCAGGATTCCAAAACTAGAGGATTTGAGAGGTTTGGCGAGGATGATCACAAACCAAGAGGCCTTCAGAGCCAAGTACGGAGGTCTGCTACCTCTGTTAAGGGTCCATGTGATTGAGGGAATCATGGATGCGCTCATTCAATTCTACGATCCGGTTTATCACTGTTTCACATTCCCGGATTACCAGCTCGCACCAACGCTGGAGGAGTATTCTCATCTGATCGATTTACACATTACAGATCGAGCTCCATTTTCTGGACTGGAAGAAATTCCAAAGAATCAGACCATTGCAAGGGCGATTCATATGGACGAGTCTGAGGTCAGGACTCACCTAACCACTAAGGGTGGCATCCAAGGTTTTCCAGCCCAGTTCTTGACAAAGAAAGCCCTGTACTTCGCTAGTATAGGGAACGTGACTGCTTTCGAAAGCATCTTTGTCTTGCTCACCTACGGGTTATTTTTGTTTCCCAACATCAATAACTTCGTCGATATCAATTCCATTAAGGTTTTTCTCATTGGAAACCCTGTGCCGACTTTGCTCGCAGATGCGTATCATTCTGTACACTTAGGGAATTTGTACAGTGGAGGGGAGATCACATGCTGTGTACCTTTGCTTTACAAATGGTTTATCTCCTACTTGCCCAAGTCTGCTGCTTTTTGGGATTGTAAGAGTGCCTTACGTTGGTCGCAGAAAATTATGTCCCTCACCAACTCTGATATAGATTGGTGCAATAGGATCTATGATGGAATCAGAATCATTGATCGTTGTGGAAACTTCCCCAACGTACCCCTTATAGTAACTAAGGGAGGAATCAATTACCATCCAGTTCTCGTTCGTCGTCAATTTGGATACCCGATGAGACACATCCCATGGGGTGTTCATCTGGAAGGTATTTTCTTCAAGGAAGGAGAAAATGACAGAACACTAAAGACGGAAATAGTGCACGCTTGGAAACATGTTTATAAGAAATGACGAGAGTCTCTAGGAAAATCGGACTGTGTCTCGGTGGAGCCTTATCTCCACTGGGTATAAACTAGAGCTCTCAAGCTAAAGATGCCATATCCTCGTTACAGAATTCTTCCACCGAAGGAATCTGTCATGTACTTCATGACGGAAACTGAAAAGCTTCAGGTTACTCTTAACAAGGTTCAAAAGGAGAGAAGGTCTTGGAAGAACAAGTACCGCACCCTCGACGTAGAGTGCATCAAAATACAGTAACTACTGAAAGAGAAAGATGCTCTTATTGAAATTTTGGAGCAACATGCTGTAGAGAATCAAGATGACCAAAGGAATTTGATCACTCCTTTCACCTGGCAAAGGAATGACAACCCGACAACGGCCCAAGAGCCCCGGTCAAAGAAAAGGAAAGTACCAGAATCAGCACCCGAGTTCTCTCGGGACCCCTTAGCTTAGGTTTCTGCTTCTGCATCTTGTAATATACTGTATTTCCATTTCAGTAATCCTTTGAATTCAATAAAAAGGGGTTTCCCCACTGTTTGATATTTGCAATCTAATTGTCGAAGTTTATTTTGATTAAACAAAAAATAATAATTAATATAATCATTGCATTCATCATTCTCACATCGCGAATTCTTCTTACCTACGAATCTCACGTTTGTGTCTCGATTCTAGAGTCAAACTGTCTCATTCGTACAATACTCGGGCCAATCATCAGAAAAAGATGGATGATCTCGAGGAAGAGAACAGAGAGTTGAAAGAAGAGATCGACGCTCTAAGAGAGGATATGAGAAAGCTTCGTAACGACATGCAAGCCATGGAAGAAGCTCAGCTACAAAGGACTGTGATCTCAGAGATCACCTCAATGCCCATAGTGGAGAAGTATGATCCTAGGTATCAGATGCCGAAAGATCGTCCCTAGGGCATGCCTGTTAACTATATCCCGGAAGGATATGTTCTGCCGATCACTGAGGATCAGGGAATCATAGCAGAAGCCGCTGGGCCTGAAGGTTACAAACTTCGCGAAAGCGAAGATGCCAGGGGCATACTGAAGACTCCTGAAGGTTACAAACTTTGGGAAACGCCAAGATTCACTGCCGTAGTCACGATACCACCCCCTGTGGTGCACACTGTCCCGGAAGGATAGATTCCACAGATACCTTCTGGTAAAAAAGAAACTATGTTTGACCGAATGGATGAATTCCAGGAACAGTTCCTGGAAATGCAGAAGGAACTGCAAGCCATTCGCGGTCAGGATTTATTTGGAAAGGACGCCGCAGACCTTTGTCTGGTCCCCAATGTGAAAGTTCCGCACAAGTTCCAAGTGCCCGACTTTGAAAAGTACAAGGGTAACTTTTGCCCTCAAAGTCACTTGGTGATGTACGCTCGGCGAATGTCAGCTCAGACAGAGAATCAGGATCTACTGATTCATTACTTTCAGGATAGTTTAACTGGTGCCGCACTCAAATGGTACATGGGTTTAAACCGTGCTACGATTAGCACATTCAGAGATCTTGGTACTGCCTTCGTCCAACAATACAAATATAATTTGGACATGGCACCGGACAGAGATCAACTCAGATCAATGTCACAAAATGACAAGGAAACCTTTAAGGAGTACGCCCAGAGATGGTGTGAAATTGCCGCTCAGATTTGTCCACCTCTTGAGGAAAAAGAGATGACAAAGATCTTCTTAAAGACCTTAAGCTCATTTTACTATGACTGAATGGTTGCCAGTGCGCCCAGTGACTTCACCGAGATGGTGGGCATGGGAGTTAGTCTTGAGGAAGTCGTCCGAGAAGGACGTTTGGCAAAAGACGCTGGACCATCAAGCAGTACAAAATGATACGGTAGTGCTCTCCCTAAGAAAAAAGAGCAAGATATTGGGAATATCTCTCTCGGAAAACAAAGGCGACGTTATCAACCAGTAGCAGCTGTAACTCCCGCTATCAGCCCTGCGCCTATTCCTACGTATCAACCTCAGGTTGCGCAGAGCCAACCTAATCAGCAAAGGACATAGCAGCCTCTTCGGCAGGCTCATCCTCCATACAATAACAATCGTACAACACGACCATCAGGGTTTGATCCTATACCCATGTTGTACGCAGAACTATTTCCATTACTACTGGCTAAGGGGCACATTCAGACTAAGTCTCCTCTTACAGTACCGGAAAATCCGCCTTTTTGGTTTAAGGCGGATCAGACGTGCCCTTATCATCAAGGAGGATCAGGGCATAACATCGAGACTTGTCTCAATTTCAAGTCCGACGTGCAAAAGCTTGTTAGGAGCGGGGTTTTATCCTTCAAGGATACAAATCCTAATGTTCTCACGAACCCGCTGCCTCAACATGAGAAAGCTGCAGTCAATTTGATAGAAGGAGAGTCTAACAATGTCTATCAAATTCACGATGTACTCTTGTTGAAAACCAATCTGGTCAAGATGCATTATAGACAGAGTGGATATGGCCATGTGCCACCTCATAATTATCACCAGTGTGATATCTGCTCTAAAGACAATCAGGGATGTTCTGTGGCGCAAGCAGCTCTACAGGAACAGATGGATCTCGGATGGATCCAAGAGCACCGAGTTCATGGAGTTAACATGGTCTACATGAACTCCAACGTTATTCAGAACCACGATATTTGTGCAATGAATGTCAACTTGGTGACAATACACTCAAGGCAAAGCCAGTATCATAATCTGCCGTAGCACGATTACAGTTCTTGTCTAACTTGCTCGGTAAACAAACATGGATGCTCTTTCATACAGGAGGCCCTCCAACGTCAGATGGATCTTGGATGGATCTAAGACTACCATGATAGGAATCCCTATCAGATCAATATGGTTCAGATCTTCAATATTAGCGTGATGAATACCAACCTGGTAGAGTTACATGCTGAACAGGTCCGACTCGGATTCTTAATATCACATGACTATCAAAGCTATAAAGCAGGTTGCAAAAACGATCGAGGTTGTATCCTTGTCCAGGAGGCACTTCAGCACTTGTTAAATCACTGGTGGATGCCAATTTATATGGATGAAGATACTCAGCAAATTAGTATCAGTAACAGGAATCCTACTCGGCGTCAAAGTCAGGATGTCCGATCTGTGGAAGCTAACCTAGTGAGGTTACATTGTATTCAAAGTGGGCATGGTCAGGTGCCACGACACAATTATGACCGTTGTAATGTCTGTTTAGAAAGTAACCAAGGGTGTTACCTTGTGAGAGCAGCTCTTCAGGGTCAGGTGGATCATGGAGAGATTCGTCCATATCAGGGTTCTGGACCCATCAACTGGACGCCGAACTACCTTGCCGATCAAGTCGAGGATGTTGTCACAATCTCTGGTCATCACCAGACCAGGGATGTTTTTGCCATTATCCCTCTACTTGACGAATCTAAAGTTCCCAACCGGGAACGGATCGAGATTACTTATGATGGTTATAAAAATCAGAAGGTTCTCATAGTCATCTATCTTCCGGGACCAACACCGTATGAATCAACTAAGCCTATCCCTTACAAATACGGTGCAACGACAGTTGAAAATGGAAAGGAAATTCCATTACCCTCCGTCGTGAATATTGCAGACATCAGTCGTGTAACACAGAGCAGTTGAATCTTCAACCGAGGAGTTGGAGAACCTAACAAGGAAAAGGAACTTCAGACAGAAGCTCCTGATCCATCAGTCGGTCAATCCAGTAATCCCGACCTTTCGGAAAATAATGATGAGATGCTGAAGCTCATCCAAAGGAGTGAATACAACATTGTTGATCAACTGTTACAAACTCCTTCAAAGATCTAGGTATTATCACTGTTACTCAGTTCAGAAGCCCACAGGGAGGCTCTACAGAAAGTCTTGGAGCAAGCCTTTGTGGAACAGGATGTAACAATCAGACAGTTCGATAGCATTATCTCTAACATCCCTTCCTGCAATAATTTGGGATTTAGTGATGAAGAATTACCCGAAGAGGGTCGCCGTCATAACATGGCGCTCAATATCACAGTTAACTGCCAGGACGATGCTTTAGCCAGCGTACTGGTAGACACAGGGTCAGCCCTGAATGTTATACCAAAGTCCACTTTGATGCAATTATCATTCAAAGGCCCTCCGATGAGAACCAGCGAGGTCGTCGTCAAAGCGTTCGACGGATCCAGAAAAACAGTTATCGGCGAAGTTGATCTTCCCATAACTATCGGTCCTCACACTTTCCAAGTCACTTTCCAGGCCATGGACATCCGGGCAATATACAGTTGTTTATTAGGAAGACCTTGGATACATCAGGCTGGAGCGGTCACTTTAACCCTCCACCAAAAGCTAAAGTTCATTCAGAACGATCAACTTGTCACAGTCTGTGGAGAACAGGCCTTGCTCGTAAGTAACTTATCACCATCTACTGGTATAGAACCCGAGGAGGTTATTGGAACTCAGTTCCAAGCACTGTCGGTAAGCAAGGATAGTCAATCCCAAGGAGGAACTTCCATTTCTTCATACAATAATGTTATCAAAGCGGTCGAGAGTACCGATACAACCGGATGGGGACAGCTTGTCATTGTTATTGACAATAAAACAAAGAAGGGTCTTGGTTTTTCGGCAACCTGTACCTGGACAACTGCCAACGATGAAAGTCTTTATCCCCTTCAAAACTTCTTCCACAGTGGAGGTTTTCTTCACCCAGTGTCTCAAGCAGTACATGCTATCAATGAGGAAGATCCCTCTGACACAGATGAAGAATGGAAGTCCTACCTTAACGAGGATGGTTACATGTCTCAGGAAGAGGTGCCTATGCCATTTTTCTATCCCGCACAGAGTCCGAGATTTATACCATGGTCAGATGTCGAAATGATATACGGAGACTGTGATCCGGAAGGATGTCGTGCTCCGCCAAATTCATTAGAGGAGGACACTCTGATGAAAGACCAATTTGACTACACCTAGTATGGCCCAATGGATGGTCTGCAAATGTGGCAACCTTACCCAGGAGACTTGGGGCAAGAAAGTCAGCCGAGTAATGAAAATCAGCTGAGTCTCATTGGACATAATACCTGTGTCCCCACCATGTCATGGGATCAACACTCAGGTCATTCAGAAATTACTCAACATGAAGATGAATTCGCAATGTTTACAGGACTTGAATTCATCAACTATGCTTTTCCCGAGGTCAACGTCATCGAGAGGGATGACTCCTCCAGTTCCAAAGAAGTTTAGGACACCTTGGGACAACTGAGTGGAAAGTACGACTATATGGTCAAATACATTGCTCCCGAAAGCTCTCGTATCAGGCTCGAAGATATCCAGCCAACTGGATGGGGAGATATAGTTGAGAGCACAAATGCTATGCAAAATACAACTGAGGAATTCTCCTACGACAATTCTGCCTGGGAGACAGATTCCAATGATCCTGCTCCACCAGAAATCAGCGTCATTTCTGAAGACAAATCAAGGAAGGTGCCAGACTTTGTGATTCACCGAGGAGTTCGCCGCCAATGGGTTGCTGTCGATGTTCCAAAGGTCGTTCATCAGTCAAAATAATTGCCATCTTTTAACCTTTCACCCTGCCCAGGTGAAACAGATGTTTTGATAGGGCTCGCTTTCTGTAAATTTTCCCTCTTCGCTTTGCCCAGAGCGACAGAGTTTTGTTTTATAGGGTTGTAGTTTCAAGAATCGACTTGTTCATCAATAAAATATCGTCGTTATGTAATTCCCGCAATATTTGTTGTTTTCTCTTTTTGCTTTTTCAGAAAATGGTAATCCTAAAAAATAAATCAATAATAAAAACAAGCAGTAAAAGAAATACACTGCACACACTCTTGCATTCTCTCTATCTCTTCTAAACACGAATCATCACGTCATGCAGATTGCTTGTTTTAAACCCCGTTGAAACATACGATCCGATGCCTTCTCCCGACTTTGAGTTCCCAGTATTTGGGGCTGAAGAAGAAGTTGACAATGAAATTCCAGAAGAGATCTCCCGACTACTCAGACAAGAGGAAAGGTCCATTGAACCTCACAAAGAGCCGTTGGAAACGGTAAACTTGGGTTCAGAAAAAGAGAGGAAAGAAATCAGGATTGGGGCACTGCTCAGTCCAACTGCCAGAGAGGGTTTGATAAAGCTTCTCAGAAAATTTCCCGATGTATTCGCTTGGTCCTATCAGGATATGTCAGGGTTGTATACCAGCATCGTGGAACACCATCTACCGTTAAGGTCAGAATGTCTGCCAGTAAAGCAGAGGTTGAGACGGACTCACCCGGACATGGCCATCAAAATCAAAGAGGAGGTACAAAAACAGATTAACGCGGGTTTCCTCGCCACATCAGAATATCCTCAATGGTTAGCCAACATCGTACCCGTTCCCAAAAAGGATGGAAAATTCAAAATGTGTGTTGATTACAGGGATCTAAATAAGGCAAGTCCAAAGGACGACTTTCCTTTACCACACATTGACATGCTGGTAGACAACACAACAAAGTTCAAAATTTTCTCCTTCATGGATGGATTCTCGGGCTATAACCAGATCAAAATGGCGCCGAAAGACATGGAGAAAACTTCGTTCATTACCCCATGGGGTACCTTTTGCTACAAGGTAATGTCGTTCGGTTTGAAAAACGTCGGGGCAACCTATCAAAGGGTCGGGCCATGACTACTCTGTTTCATGACATGATACACAAGGAAATCGAAGTGTATGTCAATGATATGATTGCAAAATCTAAGACAGAGGAGGAGCATGTGACCCACTTGTCGAAACTATTTGAGCGTTTGAGGAAGTACAAACTCCGCTTGAATCCTAACAAGTGCACCTTCGGTGTCCGTTCAAGGAAACTCTTAGGGTTCATCGTCAACCAGAAAGGAATTGAGGTTGATCCTGACAAGGTCAAGGCCATTCAAGAAATGCCTTCTCTGAAAACTGAAAAACAAGTCAGAGGATTCCTGGGACGTTTGAACTACATCTCCAGGTTCATATTCCTTATGACCGTGACATGCGCGCCGATCTTCAAACTACTCAAGAAGATACAATCGTTTCTCACTGACTCTCGTGGCAAGTGGACTCCAAATTATGATGACCCCTATGTGGTCACGAAAGCTTTCTCAGGCAGCGCCTTGAGACTTGCAACCATAGACGGAGAGGAATTTGCCTACCCCACAAATGTTGATGTAGTCAAGAAATACTTCGCCTAAACTAAAAAAAAAACGTCTCGGTGGATTGAAAACCCGAAAGGGCGGTCCAGGCAAAAGTTAGAGACATGAAAAAAAATCATCCCGGTGGATTGGAAACATCAAAGTACAATCCAGGCAAAAATTAGGGATAATGGCAAGTAAATATGTTCAACAGAGGCAAGTCCTTCAGCAGCAGTTACACCATCCATCGGAGGAAAACTCCAGTCAAGGTCATCTTCGACAGAAGCTCAGGATGCCCCGAATTCAAAGTTGGCAGAAGGATAGTGGTCGTTATATTTCAACGTAGCCCTTTTCCCTGTAAATTACCATTTTCAAACTTTGTATATACTCTTTGGAATCACGCGTTTGGCTGATCTCCTTCTTATAAATAAAATTTGAGCCTTTGTGCTTTTGTTTGTAATTTTCATTTGTTTTAGCTTTACAGAATGACGTTTTTTAACATGATTAACGATTCTTGAAATGAAACAAAAATGAATTTACTTGTTAAAACTTTTTCTGCTTTAAAATAAAGATGGCAATTTCTTTTGACTGTTAAACATCAAAAGAGCATCAACCGCTTCTCCGAAAGTAAGCAAACTTCAAAGTGCATAATCAAAGTACTCCTTCTACACCAGTGCGCCTGAATGAAGGATCAATAGTGTCGGATGCAACTATTCCATCTGATACCCTCGGCCGAGTTCTTATCTCCTAAGCCCGACCAACATAGCTCCCAACAGGGACTATCTTTCCTAAGCAAGGTGGAATTGCTATTCTGAACCAGCGGTACTTCTTTGCCCCGCGATGGCCGAGTATCCAGTTATGTTCATTTTTTTAGTAGGTATGTCGCGTCAGTTTTGTCAGCATAAACATACATACATCATGCATTCTATTTGCATTCTCATTCATATTGCATCACTATCACTCCAGTCGGTCTTATCCCTAGTGATAGCCGTCCTCTTGGTCGAGTTGTCAGTTCTTTCCTCGATTAAGAAATGTTGTGTTTGAACGGTCTCTCCTCCAGTTTATTTCTAGATTGAAGTTGGGTCCTTGACCACTTTGATAACTTGAACCTCTGAAAAGCCAGAGAAGCTTTCTACAAATGTCACTCTTCGATATTGAAGATGATATCCTTGCTTTCCCGGATTAAGGAAAATCCCCAGAGAAAGCCTCATAAACAGAGATTCAGCAATACGGCAGTTTATCTCTGAAACACCGCTGATGAAAAGGTCCTCGGCACCTCAAAATTGGACCCCATCATATGGCATTTCTCCGGGAAGATCCCGAGAAAAGTATGATGTAAGATCCCAAGCAGAAGCAGCCTCTCAAGAGACTCGCTTTCCCCAGATAGAGTCGACAAATGGCGTCTCCAACAGAGAAGTTTGTGCACCTCTACAACTCAGACGATTGGGCTCCCTAGCGAGTCTAACGTCAAACTTTTTCCCATCAAATGGCATCTCCCCAGGAAAATTCGGCCAGAAGTTTGAGGAAAATCGCTACGCATAGTGTCCCTTGTCAATAAAGTTTATTGACGGAATAAACCGAGACCAGTTCCTTGGTAGGAAACCAGGATCGAGGGGAAGTTTACAACAGCAACTCAGACAAGTTCCTTGGTAGGAAACCAGGATCGAGGGGAAGTTTAAATCAGAAACTTAGACCAGTTCCTTGGTAGGAAACCAGGATCGAGGGGAAGTTCATCTCAAAAGAAAACTGAGACCAGTTCCTTGGTAGGAAACCAGGATCGAGGGGAAGTTTATCTTTTCTAAGCATCATTGCTTAGGAAAAGAAGATGAATACGCAAGCTGCCATTCATAGCCATTAAAATTTC
The DNA here is from genome assembly GCA_022829125.1 of Lathyrus tuberosus. NCBI lineage: Eukaryota > Viridiplantae > Streptophyta > Magnoliopsida > Fabales > Fabaceae > Lathyrus > Lathyrus tuberosus. Next base: position 12,899,018 of record JALAZF010000123.1, on the reverse strand, counting down.
GGGTATTCCGATATTTAATCCTCTTGCACCCCGAATGCCCGAATACCTTCGTCATTCACACCTTCGGGTCCAAGAAGATTAAATAGGGGCATCTGTCATACCCCAAATTTTGACCACTAAGATTTCCCATCATTGTGAAAATCATCATCACAATATGGAGGAATCATCATACTTCATTAGTCTCCCCAAAGATGGGTGAGCGTTCACTACAATCAAACTAGGGTTTCAAACCCTCTCAGAGCCTTTAGACAAATGATCAATCAAGGAATGACATGTCTTCAACTTGTCTAAACCTCTCAAACATCCACAATGGATCAAGAGGACTCCCACATCAAGAATTAGGCACAAGAGTGCAACATTTCAAGTGGATCAAGCCTCAAGTTCATCTAATACAAAGTCAGCTGACGCAGAAAGTTAAGGTTTGACTTTTGGTCAACTTTGAGCTTCACAAGCCATTAGTCAAGAAAATATGATGGATGATTTAATTTGATCAAATTTGATCAAGTGCACAACTTTTCAAGGTTGTAACTATTGATCCAAGCATCCATTGATTTTGAGTAAGAGCTACTTTTAAAGAGGGTATTTGATACTTCAACATTGTAGAAGGAATCAACTCAAAATATCATAAGGATTGAAAGATATAAGTGATCAAAGTTAGGAATTCTTAATGTCTGATGTTCTGACATTGCATATGACATCACTAATATTTTTCCAGCAAGAATGTCCTAACTTCAAGGATGTTTTTCTACATGATCCAAGTTAATTCAAGCCAAACCTTGAACATCAAAGTTGAAGTACGTTATCTCAGCTTTCCAGAAAGTTGTAGAATGTCCTTGTAGCATACTCGAGCAAGGAGATATGATTTTTGCAAAAAGCATTGATAAAGCAGAATTTTCATGACAACTTTTAGGACAAATTTGACTACACCAGTTCAAGACCATTTTTGATGACTTTGCAAGCTGAACCGAGACCAAATTCAAACATCAAAGTTAAAGTATGTCATTAGGGCTTTCCAAAATGTATAAGAACTCCCATTAATTCAATTTGAGCAAGGAGTTATGAACCTCACAACAGGCCTTGCTCGAGCTGATTTTTTAGGACAGATTTTGCGCACTTTTATTGCGCCACCCAATTTTCAAGCTTTGTCACCATGCAAGACAAGCATCAAAGATGCAATTCACTTCAACTCAAAATATCATAGTCGATTAAAAGATACAAGTGATTAAAGTTTGGAATTATTAATGTTCAAAGTTGTTGATGTTCCAACATTGCATAGGACATCACTAATATTTTTTTCCAGCAAGAATGTCCCAACTTCAAGGATGTTTTTCTTCATGATCCAAGTTGATTCAAGCCAAACCTTGAACATCAAAGTTTAAGTACATCATCTCAGCTTTCCAGAAAGTCCTAGAACGTCCATGTAGCATACTCGAGCATGGAGTTATGGATTTTACAAAAAGGCTTGCTGCAGCTGAATTTTTCATGGGATAGATTTGCACATTTCTTGTGCCACACGAATTCCCAAGCCTTGTCATCATCTTGGACACATCTGAGGATCAAATCTAAAGGGGACAATCACTGAGCCAAGCCTCCAAAGTCTTTGGAACAAGAAGTAGCATGGTATTCCTAAAAATCCCTAAAAGAGGGACAAGACTCCAATTTTGGATTGGAGCATTTAATAGATGCTTAGAGGTGGCATGGACTGACACATTTGCAACTGAATTCAGTCAAGATTCCTCCAACAAGTAGGGAACCAAAGCTCTGTGCTCTAACCTTTAGTCAATAGCTAGAGGAGACTTGGATTTTCATTGGCCAACATTGAACAAACCTCTGCTGCAGTTGCCATTCACTATTGCTGCGAAAACAAACTTGCTCTACTATAAATAGAGCTCATTTGTGCTCAGTTTGAGTACACCAAAGCCATCAAACAGATGCTTTCCTCAAAATCTCTTCTTTCACCTCAAATTTTCCTTCCAAAGCAAGTAATTCTGATTTTTTGAGTTAGAGAGCAATTCCACTCAAACTAATTGCACACACACCTCATATATATCATATGTAAGCTGTGCAAACTATCACAAGTGACCTGTAATCACAAAATCACAAAGTCACTTCTCAAAACCTCAAAATGACACTTTTTTGCGTTTTTCAAGCCATGTCTTGATTCAGTCACTTACCAAACCAGATAAAACCTCAAACACACTCCAAATATCATCCTTGAACTATCCCAAATGGTTCCCAACATCTGGAACACCATTTGAGAGAGTTACTATTTTGGTCACTTTTAACCACTTTTGCAAGAAAGGGACAGTTTGTGTTTTTGCAAGTACCAGCTGATTCCAACCATCCTAAAAGCTTCTAAGAGGTCATTTGAGGGTGTCCAAAGCATCAAATCATTTTTGGAACAAATCACTTGGTAGGTTGCACAAAATCTCCAAAAAAAGAGGTAAGATTCATAACTTGAATTCTTTGAATCATGCTTTCCTTTGATGTCCACATACATGCATCATATTGAACAATTCTTGAAGCAAAAATGTAGTCCTTAATGTGTATGTTATGATCCTCCTACTGTTTGCACTTTAACATGTTTATATGTGGAGTTTATGTTGTTTTAAACTTAAGGTGCAAATCTGGTTTTTTGCCTTGTGTGTGCTGTACATTAAGTTTCAGTATGTATGAGTAATACCATTGGATTCCTTGCGAAAAATTGGTCAAGATAGGTTCTTACGGATTTCAATTTCGTTAAAAATTGAGAGAGTTATGCATGTTTGAAAATTTGATAAGCAAAGATGTTTAAACTTAAGGTGCAGATCTGGTTTTTTGCCTTGTGTGCACTGTACATTAAGTTTCAGTATGTATGAGTGATACCATTGGATTCCTTGCGAAAAATTGGTCAAGATAGGCTCTTCCGGGTCTTAATTCCGTTAAAAATTGAGAGAGTTAGGAGTGTTTGAAGTTTGATAAAAAAGATGTTGAAAACTCATGAAAGATGTCGAATGTGATGTTGTGACATCTTTCCTCTTTTTCTTAGTTTATCTTCAAAACTCAACCAATTATTTCACATCGCAAAAATCATCATTTTCAAAATCTGTTTTACACACTTCTTATTCATACTCCAAAATATTTTATTCCACAAAAAAATTAGTTTTATATTATTTATTTAATATAATTAGTATTTTTGTGAATAAATTCCTTTTTAATGTTTTTAAAACATTTTAAAAGTGAATTCTCATATTGAAAATCAAGACCAAATAAATTTTATTTCATCTTGTGATTAAAACATCATTTTTTAAACCCCAACCAAAAATCACAAGTTGCTTATTTGGTATTTTTATCATTTTGTATTGATTTTCTTTTAAGAATTTACTTTTAAAATGATAAAATTAGGATTTCTTCGATTTTCATCATCATAAAACTTTTTCAAACACTCATGGGCCTCTAATAGAGTGTAAGACCCAACCCTTTGTAAATACAACCCATTTTGGGCCTCACTTATTGTATAAGTCCCGTTGTATTTCAAAAAGTTCGACGCGATCATCATTCGTTGAAAAAAAAACATTTTGGGCCTCTCCTTGAGCTATAAGACCCATTCAAAACTTTTGGGCCTCTAATAGAGTGTAAGATTCAAGCCTTTTTGTAAATACCAAAACATTGGGCCTCACTTATTGTATAAGTCCCACTGTATTTTCAAAAATCTCGGCGCGATCGCCGATAAAAAAAAATCAACTGGGCCAACCCTCGAGTAGTAAGACCCATTTCTTTTCTTTTAAAACTCTTTGGGCCTCTAATAAAGTGTAAGACCCAATCCTTTTTTGACCAAATCATTTTTGGGCCTCAGTATATTGTATAAGTCCCGATACCGTCAAAAACAAACGGCGCGATCGTCGCCTTTTCAAAACAAAAAACCTTGGGCCTACCCTCGAGTAGTAAGACCCATTTCTTTTCTTAAAACACTCATGGGCCTCTATTAGAGTGTAAGACCCAACCCTCTTGTACAGAAAACTTTTTGGGCCTCATTCGTTGTATAAGTCCCACTGTACATTTTCGAATAAACGACGCGATCGTCGCCAGTTTAAAATTAACCAACTGGGCCTACCCTCGAGTAGTAAGACCCATTCAAAACTTTTGGGCCTCTAATAGAGTGTAAGACCCAACTCCCTTTTAACCAAAACCATTTTGGGCCTCACTTATTGTATAAGTCCCTCTGCGTTAAAAGAAAACCTCGGCGCGATCGCCATTTTTAACGAAAAATCAATTGGGCCTACCCTCGTGTTATAAGCCCCACTCTTTTTCTTTAAAACTCTTTGGGCCTCTTGAGAGAGTGTAAGACCCATCCCTTTGTACAGAAAATCTTTTTGGGCCTCAGTCACTTGTATAAGTCCCTCTGTACAAATTTAAACAGTGCGCTCACTGATAAAACACTGGGCCTCTCCTTGAGCTGTAAGCCCCAAATCTTTCTTTTTCAAAGCACTTTCTCCTTTGATTTTGAATATACTGTTGTTTTCAATCTTTCTTTGTTGAACAACTAACCAAACAGCATGGAAGCTCTACAACCGAGTAAGTGTTTATCCGCTTTCATTTACCGCTTTCATATGCATATAACTGTATTGTGGGGCTGTTTCGCTGTAAGTCTTCTTTCATAAACTCATATCAACTGTGTAATAATAGTATAGATATTTAGAGTTTCCCCGGCAACTACGTCTAGAACTAGGTGACACCGTTTCGTTTATTCGTAGAAATAGACAACTAGATCCCCAATAGGATCACCAGATACAGTCTTCTCTTCGGCTGTCCTCATTAGGAATTGTCAAGAAACTCTACTCCCAGAGATGAATGTATTCTCCTTGAATGGCATCTTTGAGTTTCTTCCAAATTCTCAAACTTTCCTGACTTGATCTATTCCATGTGAATAGCTTGCCTTGAATTTCTCGGGGTTTGGGGACCCACTGGCTTCTTAAAAGCATCGGCCTCCTCTTAGGCATCGTACAAGGACCCACAGGCTTCCTAAAAGCAACCCCGCCTCCTCTTGGGCTTAGTACAAGGACCCGCCGGCTTCTTAGAAGTATTCACAGCCTCCTCTTAGGCTTCGTATAATGATCTCTTCCTCTGGGAATGATAGCCTCCTCTTGGGCTTCGTACAAATTGCCCGTCGGCTTCTTAAAAGTTTCCAGCCTCCTCTTGGGATTCGTACAAATTGTCCCGACGACCTCGTAGAGGTATAAGAATAGAACTTAGTCATCTTCATAAAACAGACCTTTCCAAGAGTCTACTACTGTTTCTCAAAGCATAGTACAAAAGATAAAACTCTCGACTTGGACAGTCTAATTTCCTTGAGTCTCAAAGACATTCTCAAGTGACCCCTTCGTTAAATAGGAAGAAAACCCGTAGACTCGGACAGTCTCAATACCCTTCGGATTTCCCACTTCCTTAAAGAAAAGGAATAACCCGGATCCTCAAATCAAATCCTTGAGTACAGTGTTGCTCATATAAGAACTGATTTTCTCTTTCAAAATCAGTATACTGGACCTGTCACTCAACTGAAACAGTAACCATAGCCTCCTCTTGGGCTTTGTATAATGATCTTTCTCCAGTGAAGTTAGCCTCTCTCTTGGGCTTTATACAATGATTCTCCTCAGTGGAGTCAAACAACGTTTAGCCTCTCTCTCGGGTTTTGTACGAGACACAAAAAGAGACTCCCTCGTTGAGTCAATCACCCTTTCGCCTCCATCTCGGGCTTTATACGAGATACAAAAAGGTTCTTATTGAGCCAAACAAATTTTAGCTTCCATCTCGGGCTTCGTACGAGATACAAAAAAACTCTCTTGTTAAGTCAAGTAGCCTTCATCTCGGGCTTTATACGAGATACCAAAAGACTCCATCGTCGAGTCAAAACCTTTTAACCTCTCTCTCGGGCTTTGTACGAGACACGTATTAGCCTCCTCTTAGGCTTTGTATAAGAAAACCACTGGTTAATCCAATCAACCCTTTAGCATCAAAGTTGTGCCTCGTTCACAGTACACAAACATCAACAACTCCTTCCCCTTCATCTAATCGCTGTAAGCGGCAAGCCTCTGGATCATCTACATCCATGCCAATATCCCTCTTTTAGTATGAGAAATTCCTAAGGAAAGATGGCATTGCTCTAAACTGAGTTAAAGTCTTCTCCTTCAGGTTAAAACCCCCTATAAAGAAAATTATGGCATTGCTAGGATCCGCGTATCCCGGCTAAAGTAATCCTCCCTTTATAACCAGTCACCCAACAGTTGTGACAGACAGACCCTCTTTAGAGATGACAAATTCTCTCTAAAGACAAACCCTTCAGCTTCACATCTTGGGCTTTGAACAAGATACAAACAAACCCTTCAGCTTCACATCTTGGGCTTTGAACAAGATACAAATAAACTCTTCAGCTTCATATCTTGGGCTTTGAACAAGATACAAACTACCTTTCGCTTCACGTCTTGGGCTTTGAACAAGACACCAAAACAACCATTTCCTCCCATAGAATAGGAGGAACTATGAACGCTCTGATTTCCCTGTTTCGGTAAACGGGAATACGTAGGCATAAGATTGATAGAAAAAATCTTAGCGAGCACACTAAACAAAAACCCAAAATCCCATACTCTCATGTATTTATCAAAAAGCATCAGTCCTAACATCCTAATCCTTGTTCCCCGCCAGAAACATGTCTGTCAAAATAACACAAGAAAGGCCCCACCACATTGATCGCATCCGTAACCTAACAGACCGCTGTTTAAACTTAGTATGCAAGCAGGGTTAATTGGAGACATCTATTTCCCTTCCTTATTCAGCTCAAAATAGGATAAAAAATGAATCGACCTATAGTAAACTGACTCCAGAGAGCGGCCGCGCTTAAGAACTGCGTCCAAAATCGCTCGCTACAGTTTGGATAAGTGATTAGGTGTTGAAAACTACTTTTGAATAGCTGTTTTTTGCTGTTTTTTTGCCACTGTTACAGTGGTAATCAGTTACTCAAAGAGAGTAATCGATTACTCAACCTTTTTTTCACCAAATTCTGCTATTTTTAAGCAAGTAATCGATTACCTACATAGGGTAATCGATTACCACTGTAACAGAGGGCCATTTTTGGTGTTTTTCAAGCTTGTTTGGCATCCTTTCCTCCTCTAACTTCCATGGATTGATATGCTTAATATTTATGGATGTTTTTAATGCTATTAACCTCTGTTTAAAGCATATTTACATTAATTCAATGATTGATTTATCAATTATTGCAATTATGTGTGTTCTTGATTTTTGTTTGAACATGCTAACTCTTGCACAATCTTTGATCACTTGACACTTGATGTGTGATACATGCTAATATTTGTATGACATTGTTTTTCATTTTCAATTCTTGATCACATTATGTTTGTTCTACATTGAGCAAATTTAATCATGTACAATCAATAATTTACACCTTTTGCTTTAATGATTTTCCATTCTCTTTGGAAAATTGTTGGCATGATCATTCCCCTTTGATTGATTGATCGAAACCATGTTTCGATTAGTTGATCCTTCCCTTTCCTCTCTTCAGGCCTCCTTTAGAGCTTTCTCTCTCGTTCCCCACCGTGGAGTTGGAGTTTCGCGCTATGCCACGCATCGGAGCACTGTACGAATTGACGTCGTTACGCTATCCGTTTCTCTCCGCAGGAGCACTGTACAACATTGGAGTTGTTGTGATGTCCGTTTTAATTTCCGCACTATACTTTGAGTGCTAGAGAAGGAATGAGGATGGAATTGTCCTACCCTCATCCTGACTATTTCTTGGGTAATGGCATTTGGCCATCTCTTTTGAGAATAGTCACCTCTATCCTCAAGCTGTAGTGTTGCTTTTTCCCCGGTCAGATTCATCCTTGATCACTTGTGCTCTTCTCATTTTTCCTTTTGATCAATCACCATTCTTCTTGGTTAAGATCATTATTCTTGCGCTAGCAATCTACCTTTGTTTCATTACTCATTTCTTCTTGTAATCAATCATTGCCTTTTGATTCCCCTGAAGAATCTCAATCTCTTTTCTGCGGTTAATCACAATCAGTCTGTTAAAACCGTAAATCCCCTGGAGTTCGCAATCTATTCTTGGTTCTTCTCCCTTTGTTTGGTTAATCACTGTCTGTCAGTTAAAACACCAATGTTTGCACTCCTTCTCAGTTAATCATAGTCCGTCTGTTAATACTGGTCACCTTTTGGGTTAATCACCTTTTCTTGGTTCATCACCCGTTTCTTTAGTTAAACACATTCCGTCTGTTAATATTGAGTACCTTTTGGGTTAATCACCTTTTCTTGGTTCATCACCCGTTTCTTCAGTTAAACACAATCCGTCTGTTAATACTGAACCCTTTTTCGAGTTAATCACCTTCTTTTGGTTAATCACTCTTCTTTCGGTTAATCACAGTCCGTCTGTAAACACCGAATTCCCCGCAGTTGGCAACCTCTTCTTGGTTCGAATACTTACACCCTTGGGTTAGTAACCTTTCTTTGGTTCAAATACCCTTTCTTCGGTTGAGTACTATTTGTTCAGTCAGTTTACCGAACCCTTTTGGTCACGACCTTTGCTCGGTCTCACGCCCGTCCTTTTGGGTCACGACTTTTGCTCGTTCCTACACCCGTCCTTTGGGTCACGATCTTTATTCGGTCCTACACCCATTTTTCTGGTTAATCACAGTTTCTCTGTTAAAACCAATGCTTCTCTATCTCCACAGAGTTGCAGTATTTTCTTCCCCGGTTAACCACTGCCAGTCAGTTAATATACCGAGGCCCCTTCAGAGTCAAACACCTTCTCTCGGTTCAACACTCTCTCTTGTGGTTTATCACGGTCCGTCTGTTGACACCAGCTGTTTTTCCCCGCCAGGGTCCTACTCTCTTTCTTCGTTTAACCACTGCCAGCCAGTTAATATACCGAGTCTCCTTTTTCTCTTGGTTATGACACCATCCCTTTATTTGGATACCCAGCGGAGTCCTTCCTATTCCCTTTGCTCTTACTTTCTTAGTTTCGACACCGATCCTCTTTGTTATCCCCAGTAGAGTTTCTTTCACTCTTTCTCTTGGTTTGGACACCACTTCTCTCTTACTCTCTTATTCTCTTGGTTTTGACACCACTTTCCTTTCATTTTCCTTTTCCGTCTTAGTTCCCCGAACTACGGAAGCTCTGATTCTGCATTCTTCTGAATGTATGATACGTAGGCATGAGATCGCAATGATCTCGGCGAGCACACTTCCACCTTTCTTCCGTCTTCCTCCTTTCTTTCTTCCTTCTTCGTCCCCTGGTTCCATGAACTACGACGCTCTGATTTCCTCATTGCACTATGAGGGTACGTAGGCACGAGGACTTTGTTCCTCCGCGAGCACTTACTTTCTTTCTTTCTTTTCGTTTTCCCTTTCTCTCTCTCTCTCTTTTCTTTAGCTAGAAGCCTTTAGATAGATAACCCATCTAAGCCTAGAAGCAAGCGAAATGGTTCCCGTCGAGTACGACGGATGCGTTAGATGCTAATACCTTCCTTTCGCATAATCGACCCCCCGTTCCCGTTTCTCTTCTTCTTGGGTTTTATCGATATTTTCCCTGTCCTTTGGGACTAAATAAAGTTCGGTGGTGACTCTGTTGTATCTTTGAGTGTGCGATTCACTCAGGTAGATTTCCAGCCATCTTCACACCTGCACCACCAAATGGAACTAATGTTAGTGTATGCAATGTGTTGAACTAGATAAAAAAAATGTTTTAGCACCATACCATCATGTCAAATTTATCAAAATACTATGTGACAGTCTTTCCAAAATACACATGCCACTAATCAATAACCAAAAATTCCCAAAGATCATCATAAATTTGTACAAACTTGGGATGAACCCGTCATGGGTGTTTCGCATGTTGTCAAAAGATCCATGAATGACATACAATTTCCAACCTGTACAATAACATACAAAAAGTCTAAAATATGACGTGTATAAAATCAAATACATAATAAATTAGTATTACAATGATTACACATAATTTATCCGCAACAACTACATATGTTTTCCGCAACTCGTACATACGAATTCCTCAAATTTAGAAGACAACAAATTCCTCAAATAGTACATATGATTTCAAACTTTATTTAATACAATTTTATAATGGACACAAACCAAAATAGTCAAATCTACGCAATTTCCTCCACTAACAACCTCAAGAGATGATTCTACGTGAACATTACTTCCATATTGATTTCCCACCATTCCAATGTTGCACTCCTACAGTTAGAGAAACAAAATATTTAGACTTCATATACATAACCATTCGTATAGGATATTATGCATGAAAATAGACATACCGTAGTAAGCTCAATGTGATCATTTTTTTGTGTGCGCATCCTTGACCTCTTAGTAATCGTTTCAGCGACAAATGTCTTTCTTTTAGATGGAGGACGACCTTTGCGCTTGACATGTTTTGGACTGCGAACTCTGTTTGTATTGACTGCATTAGAATCCTCATCAACATTTTCTTCAATAGGTGTACTATCCTTTGTGGACATGTTAGAGCTAAACAAACGTAATGTTTCATGGAGGTCTTCGGTAGTCTCTTCCGACTCAGCAGCTACTTCAGCAACCTCATAAAAATGCTTGCATAATTTGTCAAACCTGTCCATTTGTGGCTTCAGCTCTGATACACCATAACTAGTCTTGATATATGAATGCTTCCTTTTAATGTTTTTCTTCCATCTCGATAAAATATACTTCTCTGGAAGACTTGTAATCCTCTCCAGACTACAAACGGATAAGACATGCCGACATACAATACCTCGAAACTCCAATAATGAGCATTCACATTTGAAATCATGGTTTTCCTTATTAAGCACAACTTTTAAGACTCACTCTTTGCGTAAGTCTCCAACTAGTATCTCCTCCAACACATGATACGTAGCAAGGCAACCTTCCACACTATTTAATGAGGTGGAACAATTCATCTTAGATCTGAATTCCACTTGAATTTCCTTGAATTTGGCATTAGTAAACTCACTTTGGAATTGTTTCTCAATGGACAAGTTTGACCCACATGGAATTGTTGTGTCCATCGATTTAATATCAGCTTCAAATTCCTTTTCTGCCCGACTTCTAAGAGCATTATCATATTGTTTCACAAACTAATTTAGACTTGTTGTAGAATTGATATATCCATCAAAGAAAGTGTGTATGCTCTCACTACGTTGCGTAGTTGACATACCAGCCCAAAAATATTTTCTTAACAATGCTGGTGCCCATCTATGACGCTCAACATACAACCCACCCAACCAATCATTTTCATGGAGATCAAATTTTTCTATGAACGAACACCATTTTTGTTCAAAACCATCAGTTGTGAATGTATCATAGACTGCTTCTTTCATTGCATACTTGATCCTTTTGTATTCACCATATCTACTAAGCTTTTCTGGAACTTTTTTCATTATATGCCATATACACCACCTATGACGAGTTGTAGGGAATACTAACTCAATAGCATCTTTCATAGCCTTACATTGATCGGTCACAATACCCAAAGGTGCTTTTTCTAGCATACAACGAAGCCATGACTTGAACAGCCACACAAAAGAATCTGTGTCTTCACCTGATAGAAATCCACAACTAAGTAATGTTGATTGACCATGGTGATTCACACCCACGAATGCAGCAAAAAGCATGTCATACTTGTTTGTCAAGTATGTTGTGTCAAAAGTTACAACGTCCCCAAAGTATTCGTACGCGACTCGGCTTCTTGCATCTGCCCAAAATACATTCCTCACATGAAAATCATCATCCAAATCTATGTCATAAAAGAAATTTGTATTTTGTTCCCGCATTTTACAAAAATAACTTATCAAAGCCTTACCATCACCTTTTTTTCCAATCGCACGACGCTCTTTGTTAATATAATTCCTCACATCTTTTTCACAAAACAGAATATTTTCATGCCCTCCTGCATCTTTAACAATCGATTGAAAAGTCTTGTTGATCCTTACTCCCGCATCATCATTGATTTGGATTATTCTCCTAACATGTAAGTTCATTTTCTTGTTAGCCTTGAACAATCTTGTTTTTGCAGGACTAGTCGCGTGAGAATGGTTTGCCTCAAATTATGTAATGTACCACAAACCATCTTGTCTCAATTTAATACAAATCTTGGCAGGACAATTTTTTGCTCTAGATGGAAGTGTCTTCAACGTGCATGAAATTTTTGAAATGGTAGACCCCTCTCTTGAACATGAAAGTATAAGGTAATTGAGCTCCCCGTCGTCTCCTTTTTTCGATGATCTAATCCTCCATCCAAACCCCTTTTTCAAAGCATACTCTTGATAATATGTTTTAACTTCCTCCAGACAAGAAAAACACATCCCAATTGCAGGAACCCAAAGTGATTCATCACCATCACCATGATCAACTTCTACATCTTCCCTTTGACTACTATCACATTCTATCAAAATGCTTGAACTGTCCATTATGACTCAATAACTGCACATAAATGTCATATTATGTATAGTATAAATTTATAACATTGTTGGTTAATATAGTTCAAAATTCTAGTTAATATTGTCTATAACTTGGTTAATAATCGCCCAAACATGTGGGCAGGTTTAAAACATTGTTTATTATGAAGTCGGTTAATGGTGTGTCAAAAGTTGGTTAATACATTTTCCAAATTGGTTAACACACCTACGTGAGTAAATATATGCAATCGTTTAGCAGTAGGTAAACTTGGTTAATGATGTGAGTAAAGTAGGGCAATACTCTTTAGAACATGGTTAATGAATAATCGTGAAATCAATAACAGTAAACAAAACCAATCATGAACTAGGTTAACATTGTGCTAAATCTAAAAACACATAAACAATCATGAATCTAGAAACTTACTTAGTTAAACCTTCATCTTCATAACATAATGATTCTAAATAAATAAAAGTTGGAGATGAAATGAAAATAAAAGTGGGAGATTAAATGAAAAAAAAGTTGGAGAAGATATGATGAAGAATGGCGCGAAAGATGATGAACAAGGAGAAGCATGTATGTGGTTGAGGTTAAGAAAGAGAAACAATATATTAAATCATTTGGCTATGGCCCACATAGTAACATGCTGATTCATTGTTAACTTTGTACGTATAACCTTCACACCTATGGCCCACAGCAGAAGCACATGCTTGCATTTTTAAATATTTTTTCACTATTCCAATACGGTGTAGGTGTACACCCTGGTGTAAACATAGAAAAACTGTAAATATAAATACAAGTATGTATCTTCATTGCGTAACATTTTTATGTATGTTATCACAAGCTTTATTTGCTCTCTACTTCTCTTTGATTTTTTTTTATGAAAAATATATATAAGCAACTACAAACCAAAGGGATACAGAAGGCTGCCACAAACCTGACTTATTACTATTCCGTTAGGATATGTATGGGGAAGTGATGGAATAGAGTTTTGGTGAGGTTAAATAATCTTCTGATAAGGTTAACACTTCAAAATTCAAATTAGTGAGTGAGTCACAAAAGAATATAGTAACTTATGGTTAGAATGTACCTCATATATCGCGTGTGATATCTTATGTATAAGGGACGGTTAAAGATGCCTTATGCTTCCTGGTGTCGAATGAAAGAGACCATTAGATAATATCCAACGATGAATTAATTGTCTGTGCATGGAAAGAGTACGGGTCTCAAGGTCATGTATGCACTATATCTTTGACACCTTATGACTTTGTAGTCATGACTAGGCCTCTTCGTCAATAGGCCTCTGACCGGCCTAGAACATTTGCCTCAAAGCTTTCCACAACGTAATAATGAAAATTTTTTCACAATACCGGGTTCACACCGCTCTAGGCCAGAATCTTCGACGCGTCCTTCGTTCGTATAAGTGAAAAATATTTAGAAAGTCAGAGTGAGTGACCTTGAGAATAGACACATTAAATGTCAATCTCATCACTGAGATGCTTTGATGGTTTGTTCTTATACGCGGTCCTAGGTCTCTAAGGAGAGTACGACTCTCCTCTCTAGGGTGCTCAAGTGTACTCGAGTGATGTTATAATATCGAGAAAAATCTGATAGTTGTTTTTCATCTGCATGTTTTCCTTCATTTTGGATCATTGATTCATCAAGCTCGCTACACTATATAGAGGTTATTCATCCTTTAGAGTAATTTTATACTCTTTGCGCAAACAATAACTTTTCCATTCACTTTTTAATCTATGATTATTATTCCATAAGCTTCGACGATTTCTATTTTGCATGTTCCTTTCCTTCTTTGGATTTTGCACTCTCTTGATTATTGCAACTTCTGGGCGACCATTCGTCATATTCTTTCCTTCAAACTTCTAGTTTTTTTTACAAGTACTGTAGTTGCATGTCTGCACTATTCGATTATTTTGTTGCTTGTCTTATCACTTTCATCTTCATTTTATTTCGATTCGTTGAGTCTCTTTCATGTTTGCACTTCTCGTTTTTAGCATGCATAAAATTTTGGTTAGATTTGATCTTGATCTAAATGTTCTTTGATCAATAACATATAATAGTGGAATGAAATCACTTTGGGTTTTTGGAGAAACTTTGATTCATGGTAAAATCTCAAAAAGCTTTTGAAAAATTGAAATTTTGAGATTTCAGAAGATTGATTCGAATCATTCAGTTTTACACTAAATTTTTTATCCTGATCAAATTGGACGATAACTCAACTTAGCAATTTGATCTTTACCGGGTTTTACACTTGATCTTGATCATTTTCCTAGGAACATGTTTTGTCTAATTTGATTCGAATAGAAATTTGTACATGATTCAAATCAATTTCAATTTTCAAAAATCATGTTTTTTTGGTTGATTTGATCCGAATCAAACTTTGAACATTTGCCTAAATATCTTGTCAGTCCTGTGTCATTTGATCCGAATCAAAATTTATGTTTGATTCGAATCAAAAAGCATTTGATTCAAATCACGTTTTCTCTTATCTGAATCAACTGGCATATTTTTTAAAAAATGGGTTATTTCTTTCATTCTACCTCATTTTACTCATTTGATCCAAATCATATTTTTCTTGATTCGAATCTAACCACCTTTTTTCAACCATTTTGTGTGTTTCATCTCAAACACATATAAATCATTTTTGCCATCATTCTATATACATTATCTATCATTCTATTAAGATTTTTCAGTGTGATTTAATGTGAAAATCAATTTCCTCTGTTTTGAGCGTTCAAAGTCTTGCTACGAATTTCTGACATCTTCAACTTCAATTGTGTTCAGATCTTGATAGCAGGAGTTATGGGATTGATTGAAGGAGTCGAGTACTTGAAACTAACCGTTCTGTGAGATCTTGTTGAGTTTTCAGGTTGTTAGCAACAAAGAGAGATTGTCAATGGTGGTGACAAATTCCATTGAAAAGAGTAGGTTTTTCTCTCCATAATTGCCTTAGTAGTAAATGTGTGGAAGGCTACGGATAAGATGGAGTTCTTCTCGGATCTTTAGACAATTTCACCGCTCAAGGAATCGATAGGATCAAGGGGTTATAGCTACACACGAAGGCTTGGATCAAAATTGGTGTAATTGGAAGGTTCAAGAAACGTATTCGAGTAAAGATTATGTAGAAGAGTTTGGCAAGTTTGTTGTATACAAGTCAAGATCCATATTAGGAGATTTATTTTCTCAATTATAATTGTAGATTGGTGATTGTATGAAATCTTGGAAATGTTTGTCAAATAATAAGGAACTATGCAGGTTCCAATGGGAAACCATTGAATAGTGCACGTAGGTCAAGCTAGGACGAACGCCAAAGCACTATAAATATCAGTGTCATCTCTCTAACTCTTACTGTTGCATTTATATTCATAGTGATTGCATGCTACATTTTTCAATTCCCTTCATATTATATCGTTTTGTTCTTAATAGTGATTTATTACGTAAAGCTTAGGTTATGTTGGAACTAGACAACTAGTCAAGCTAGTATTGTGATTGATAAAACTGAAAATGAATTGAATTTAAAACTCCGCACATTGAATCGATTGTGTACACTTCTTGTGACTACACACATTGAATCAAGTCACACCAAATGTTTCATCTTTATAATCTTGGATATTTGTGAAACGAACTGTATTAGATTGATCATATTCAACTATATAATTTTCATTTTCGCTTTAAACCTTTTGCTCGCAACTCATTTTTGAAAACACTCTAATTTTGGAAAATGGCAGTTGCATTTTTTAATTTGGGTATATTCACCCCTCTAGACCGTTTTTATACTTCCATATTCACACCCAACAATTGGTATCAAGAGCTGGTATTTTGATCGTGTTTAATTAACATTCAAAAGTTTGTGAATATATTGAAAGATAACGATCATGATGGAACATATAGTAGAGCACCGATTTTTAAAGGCAAAAATCATACATATTGGAAACCAATCATGTATTTATACTTGTTATCGGTTGACAAAAACCTGTGGTGTGCCGTCACCGAGGGACCATATATTCCCAAGTATGATAATGACGTTGTTAAACATCAAAAAGATTGGGATGATGACGAAACCAAAAATACTTCATATGATTTGAAGTGAGGAACACAATTATTTCAACATTAAGTGATAAAATGTTCTATTCTATTTCACATTATACCAGTGTTAAAGGTACGTGGGATGCTCTCCAAACTCTCTATGAGGGATCAGATGACGTCAAGGATTCTGAAATAAATATGTTTACAGAGGAGTTTGAACTATTTCGTATGGAACTTGGAGAATTCGTGGATTCCATGCAAACTAATTCCTCCATTTGATCAACAAACTGTGAGACTTAGGTAAAACCTTTTCCAATAAAGATTATACTAAAAAAATATTGATATCCTTGTACAGGGAGTTGCAACCAAAAATCACCGCAATAAAGGAAGCAAATGATCTTAGTACTTTTGACATTACAAAACTATTTGGGAAGTTAGACGGGCATGAGAATGAGCTAAAACGACTCGTCGATAGCAACCAAAAGTCACCGCAATAAAGGTTGGAAAAGTCTCGCTTCTCTTCTTTTCCTTTCTCTTTCTTCTTTCATCGAAGAAGAAAAAGAAAGGAAAAGAAGAGAAGTGAGATCTTTCTTTGAAAGCTTCATCCTTAAAAGTGAAGAAATCAAAGGAAGAAAGTGACAACTCTGAGGAAGAAGTTCCCAAAAAGAAAGAAATGTGTTTATTCGTCACACGCTACAATATATATCTTAAGAGAAACAAGCTCAAGCATACCGACAAAGTTCTAGTGAATTTTTGAAATACTCATCCACTTAAGAAGGATCACAAGAAAGAAGATGATGAGATCACATGATATCAATGTGATAAACTGGGACACTATAGAGTTACATATCTAAATCTCAGTAAACATCATAAAAGCAAAGACAAGGCTTTCTACAAGACGATGGGAAAATCTTTCAAAGGTCATAGAGCCTACATCGCATGGGAAAAAGTTGGAAAGCTGCTCCTATGATTCCTACTCGAGTTCAGATGATGAGTGTGCCAACTTTTGTTTGATGGCACAGAAGAAAAGGGGAACTTCAAAGGTATATAATTCTGATTCTGAAAATGAGTATTCTTATGGTGAGCTGTCTAGTGCTTTTAATGACATGTATGATGATTGAATTAAAGCGTTTAAGAAACTTGATCACCAAAAAGAAATTATAGATACACTTGAATAGAAGATAAAGAATATTAATTGTGCTTTAGATTATTTAAAGGAAGCTCATACATCTCTTATGGAAGAGTATTGTATTGTTTCAGATACTTTAGCTGAAAAGATATAAGTTGTGAAATGTGCTCTCGGGATCATACAAATATACATCCATAGCCTTGAAAGGAATATTTGTATGGTCATGACTGACAGCGCGGTCTGACGCTTAAAATGTTCCATTTGCTGCAAAGCATTCTCAAACGACTGCAAGACTGCCTCAAGTGTAGCACTTGTACTTTCGACCAGCAGCTAACTCAGAAAAGAGTTTTATAGGCGCAAATACTCAAATTCCCCTTAGCAGACGAGAAACTGCCCTGATCAGAAACCAGAACCTAGTTCTTCCTCGCCACCTTCCTCGCCATATGGGTCACCTGGTTGACAAGAGATCCAACAAGATTAAGTGGGAGCAGTGCATACATTATTTTGGTAAGATATGTAGAAGTATTTTATTTATTGCAAGTATTTACCCCGCTGAAGCTTCAGATCGCGAACACTCTCCTCCAGTCATTGCTTCTCAGCACGATGCCAATCGCACCAAAGAGGCTCCCGGTGGCCAGCTCCGCTGAGACCTAAAATAGTATAAGCATGCTGGGTATACCGAGCCAGAGTAGGCCGTTTTTCCTCTAAGGCAGGCTCAGAAAAATTGGCCAAATAAGTGCAATCCTCTTCCAAGAGAGGGGTCCGACAGTTTACATAGGAACAAGAGCTCGACCCTATCAACAATAGACGATCAAGAAAACCCGACATATTCAGTAGCATCGGGGGCTTATTCAAAATAACCTCACTCTTAGTTGGACATATCCCTCACTTCAAAAGACGGAGATTTACTTCATCTTTCATATGATTTGCACACCATGATAGTCATTGTCAAAACAAATAAATCATGAACAAACATGTTAAAAAGTAAAGAATCCAAGAGTATCTAGAACTTACTAAAGATGACTTTCCTTTCTTCTTGGGAATGAGTCTGCATTAATAATGGTACATCAACGAGGCGCTGCAAGCGTCTCTAATAGACTTCATTAGTGAGGGTACCTCCTCTGAAGTAACCCAATTTATTGATGAAGCTCATCAATTATTCTTCTAATACAAAGCTTCATCTGAAAGATCCATATCTCTTTTTACACGTATATTTTATTCCCCATAAGAAGTGACTCTCAGTCCAGTACTTGGGGAACAACTCAGTGCATCGACCCTCAACTTTGTCCCCAATGATACAAATTATGGCATGAGCTTCGAGGCTGATGGGGGTGACCACAAAAAACATGTCTTCAAAAAGTTGTGGCTTAGGAAGAGGCCTAAATCCGCACACTCGGCTCCAAAGAAATCAACCCTTTGCTATGCCCCTAATCCACAAGACTTCGACGAAATTTAAAGAGATGAAAGAAAAAGGTCACCTAAGGCTTTTCTTTCAGGCACTTACACCAATACTGATAAATCTTCAAATGTGTCCAACTAACAAGATAAAGTTGTGAATGAGCTATTGCCAGATACTTTAATACTTTTATCTCAATGACAGTGAAGGGTAAGTGAACACCCATTACAAAGAAAGTTCACTCGTAAAAAGGAATGACGTAATTTTCATACTTGTTACATATCCTTTCATCCTATGTGAGACTCAAGATCCCCTAATAAGAAGGTGTACAAACTTTGTTAAAGGCGTCATCAAGACCACCCACTTTAATGAAAACATAAACAGTAGTAGAGAAAGCAAAATCTACCTAAGAAGATGAAACACTCTTGTAGGATTTGTGAACACTCTTATGTGATTTTTTTTTACCAATTATGCACTAACTTTTCAGATGCAAGGAAGTGAAATGCCAAAAAAGAAAATAACTACTAAACTAAGAAAATGACTCAAAGAAAGTAACGCCGACTCTTTAAAGACTTTATTCCAGCATGCAAAAGGAAATGAATTCTATCAAATCAAATCACTCGCATGCAACAATCAAGTGTTTCGGTTCCCAAGAGTTGCTATGATGAGCCTTTTGAAAAGATGTTTGAAGTATGTAACATTAATGCACGAATCCCCAGGGGATTGAAATGCTTTCTTTTGGTCTTCCAGACATAGAGGCAATAGTGATCGACAACTAAAGTCGGAGTAGCAAACCAATGCCAGTTGAGCACAAACACAAACTTGAAAGGCAACTGTTATGGGTTAGCCATGTTGACCCCGACCGACCACCTTGAAGGGATAATAATCCTCTCAAAATCTTCTTAGCACGTGAAAATTCCCCTCATGACACTAGCAAGAGCCTCATCTGCAAGCACATTCAATGACTCTCCGCAATTCACTTCTAACAAATAACGATTTCGTTAATTCTTCTCTATTATATATAAAGAAGGCGCCAAATCACGTAACAAATTTTAAACACAATTTGAATTCACTATTCTTCCTCATATGTTGACTTAAGAGTTAAAGTGTTAACCTTACAAACCTCCCTCTCTTTCACACCAAAATTCAAATCTCCCATCACTTCTAATCATCGGTCCATTTCTAATTCGAGAATGGATTATTAAACCAATATAAATTTTAAGGTAAAGATAATGCAAAGAATATGATTTTGCCAAATAATCACGAATAAAATAAATCCGAGTATGCACAACACACAATCTAGACATTTCCAAACATGAATATTACCACTACACCAAGGGACACATTGTGTCTAATTGATTTTTAAATTGCAAGCGTATAAATCAATTATTTTATAGAAACGGGTTTGTGTTTTGTTTCATTGGAGGTGGGAAAAAAATTAATAGTTTTTGTTATTTTCCCTCCAAGCGAGTCCCATTTGTGACGGGACGAAACCACGTTTTACTTTTCTGCAGCAGTCACCAATGGAGGAACCTACCTTCGACTCTGTACGGTATTCCTATAACCCTTTCTTCTTCATTTAACACTTCATAGCACTTTTCTTTTATCGTAACTAAACTTAATACATGCTTTCTTCGTTCAATTCAGGATCTAATCCATTCCATCATGAAGCGTATTTGGACATTGCGAACCCTTGGTTATATACCTTATCCTAATTTCCCAATTTATATGAAACCCTAACTATATCGTTTTATTTTCTTAAAAATTATTTGTCTTTACCCTTGCAGAGCGTGAAAATGTTGCAACCAACGACGCTTTGGACTCCGAGGTATTCAAAATTTTCCTCTTTCTTAGTTTTCTAACCTTTGCCTGCTATATGTTTGTTGGTTGGCCTCAGAGAGTGAGACCTAAGATGATTAGTTTTTTGTTTCTTTCTTGAAATTCATTATCAATTTCTGAATGCTATTTGTTGAGTTTCGGGAACTTTTTATTTGGAACATAAGATTTCTTTTTGCGTTGTTTTCCCCTAAAAAATAACTTTACTTGTTACTGGCTTTGGCTTTGTAGCACCGACATCTTTGAAAAAATGTGTCATTGTTGGTGTCTAAAATCGATTCCGACACTTTAATTTATTCTTTTTTTTCAAATTATTACCAGTGTCTTTGTGTCAATGTCGGTGTCGTGTTTCCGGTGTTTGTGCTGCGCAAGTTACTAGTGCATGTTTTTTCAGTGGAAAACGCCTAAATTCACTTTCTGGTGTGGGCTTTACTCAATAATACAATGTTTCTCAGACATTTCAGGAGCCATGCTTATCAGATTTCTTCCTTGTTTTTCTTATTAGCAATAATGCAAAGTGTCCTTGGTTTCTTCCTTTGTTCTTACCGTGTGCTGTGTTATTTGTTTTTACTGTTGTTTACATCTACATCATTTGGTTAAGTATTGCTTGCAGGATATCTCAATATCAATCATTTTATTGGATACAAGATACCTTCGTATGCTGCATAGGAATGTGTTTTTCAAAAACTTATTTGATTGTTACTTTTGACAACATTATTGAGAAGCCTTCAACTTGAAACTGTGAACATATGAATCTGAATGACCATGAAAAGTTCTTGTAGACCATATGCTAACCAGTTATTTAAGAAATTTGTGTCCTTGCAAGAGGGTTTTGTGTTGGTTTTTGTAGACCATATGAGTTAGGTATAGTACATGTTTTGATAGAGGCAAGAGGGTTTTGTGTTGGTTTTTGTTATAAATGAGAGCTATATGTAGTGAAGCACAAAGCACAAGAGAGTGCTTAGTAGTTTACTTACTGTGTTTTTTTTACTATACCACACTCATTCAAATTTGTACTTTTTTTTTCTCTCAAAAATATTTAGCAGCGGACTATATTAGGCTCCAACTGTTTCCCTTTCAATCTCTTTTCTTCATTATTTAGGTATTGCGACATTTGTTTTTATGGTATGGTGGTTTTCCATCCTCAATCTATTTCACAAAATACTTCATCTACAATAATGTAGTTTATATTTGGCTGGGTGGTATTAATGGGAGTAGCATCTATAATTGGTCATGCATTCTCTAATACTTTAATTATCTTTAGTTACAGAACATCTCCTACTTTATTGTTGTATTGTCTGTCAATAATCTGGAAATGTGTTTTTACTGCTACAGGTAGGAGCCGGATCGTCCAAGAAGAATCGGACAACTTCTGGTATTTATATCATAGTCATTGCTAACAAATTTGTTATTTGGCGGAGGTTCTGTGATCATGCCACACTATAGTTGTGTTTGCATTGCAAATTGGATGTTTACCATAACTCATCTGTCCATATTTTCGGATGCAGCTAATGCTAGTGCTCTGAAGCTTACATGTGAACTTCTCCGGGTCTTCATCACAGGTTCATCCATATTAAAAAGAGAAACACATTAATGCTTTCTCAAGACTATGATTTGCACATATTCTATGTCATATTGTTTTTGACAAATCTTTGAATGGATGCAGAGGCTATTCAGCGTGCTGTAGCTATTGCAGAGACTGAGGGTGATGGTCAAATAGAAGCTACTCATTTAGAGAGTATTCTTCCTCAATTACTTTTAGATTTCTAAAGCATTCTATGGTTTGAAATACTCATCTGTAACTTCTACCTCCCAATCATGAATCTAATGAAAAGCTCATAAGGCTCATAAAGATTTTTGGCGAGCTAGTATCAAATACAACTAATTATCTACATTGAAATTAAAAGAAAAGGCTGTTTCTCCTCGTTTCTTTATATTGCAATGCTTACTTGACGATTCTACTGCCCAACATTTTTCACCATCCGGTATTTAAAACCCATCCTAGTGCAGTTTCTGTCCAATAGACAAAGGAAAAAGATGTTGAATTCTTCAATTGATTGTTGTAGGGGATATTCATTGGGATTAGAGACATTATGGACCAACTTTTGTCAGAGTTAGTCTGCACAACCTTGGACTAACAACAAGTATTACTGTGCTGTACTTGTATTGTATCTTGTGTATTACTCTCTCTGTTTCAAAATGACTGTCGTTTAAGGTTTTTCCACACGGATTAAGAGATGCAATGATATTGTTATAAAATATTGCATTTTTATTAAATTAGTCTTATCATTGTGTTAGAAATAGTGTACCGAGTAATAATTATATGATATATTTGAAAAAATAGCAATTATTACTACATTGAAAAGTGAGAATAATATTTATTTTGAAACAAAAATTTTCTTCTAAAACGACATTTATTTTGAAATGAAGGGAGTATTTTTAATTGTCTCAAATATAAATTTAATACTATTTTAAGAGAAAAATAATCAAATTTGATCTTCAATTAAGTTTACTGTACAAAAGATTGAATTGTTGACTTTGTTGTGTAGAGCTGAACAAAGGATAATGATGAGTAACAATGTAAGCACTGGTATGGTCTTACAACGTACCTAGGCAATGCTTTACAAGATGCGTTTCCACATTCGCTTGTTGATCTTTGTGCCGCGACATGTTGGATGTATCTTGAATTCTTGATTTTAGATATTTTTCTTCACATGAAACAAACATTAGAGAATAAAATTAGTCTATTACATATTGTTATCACTAAAATCAAAATTAGAGGTCATTGTTCTTAAAATCATTTTGGTTCAACAATCTTTTTCTTTTTGATAATGACAAACATATGTATTTTGATTAATTTTTTTTTATTTAATTTTTAATCAAAACAAAATAGAGGATCCGATTAAAAAGTCCTCTTTGAGACTGTTCTGGACTGGGCCGAGACTGTCCAACAGTCGAGCAGGCCCAACCCAAATAGTATGGGGAGACCCAATAAGACCCCTCCGCGGGGCGCTTGACTGCTGCAAGCATACCAACGTTTCCCCCGAACAATTTACAGTGTCGGGCACTTGGACCAACAGAGCAGGAGGACCTCGCACCCCGGCGGATAGGTACATCCCCGACATACCAGCTTCTCCCCCGCGAGAATACCGCACATCACTCCTCGACAGACATGGCTCCTCCCCGTCGTACGACTTGACGGGTCCTCGACACAGAAGGCTCCTCCCCAGCGAGGAGTGCCTAACGGTCCGTACCACGTAGACACGTTCCAAGTAACCACTCCACTCCCGAAGGATTCGGTCTGCCCTAGTCCCGGAAATCTAGGAGCGGTTACCCCAGGGCGAAGACCACGTGCTGGTCTTCACTATGCCACGTAAGCCCTGGCAGTTACTTGGATTGGGCCTGACAATCCAGCCCAGTGCAAGTAACCGTTGGCCCCGCGCTGGGGGCTCTCTATAAATACCCTCTCACTTGAGAGGGTCAGGTTAAGTCACTTTTTCTTACTCACCTCTGTACTTGCTTTTCTCTGACAACCACCTTACTTGAGCGTCGGAGTGCCTTGCAGGTACACCCCCCCGCCGTCCTTCAACCGCATCGGAGCCGGAGTTCGACGGACGTCGTTGGCCACCAGTAACTGTTTGATCCAGGTCCGATCAGTGGCGCCGTCTGTGGGAAATTTATAAGCTTCCCCGTTTTCTCCTCGATAAACCAAAGCTTCCTCTATTCATCACCAACATGGCCAATCCGACCGTCAACCAGGCTCTGGACACCGTGCTCGCGTAACTGGAGAACGGGAGCCACCGTGAGGACGCCGTCATCCCCCACGACGGCGATGGCGACATAAGAGACGGACATACCGCCTCCCCGGACTCCCAGGATGCGACCAACTGCGTCGTCCGCATGGACGACCAGCAAACCACTCTCCAGCCAGTTGCTCCGCCGCCCAACGCGGACCCAAGCACCGTGGCCCTGTTTGCATTGATCAACCAGACCAATCAGCTGATCGCGCAGCAGAACACCAGAATCGAAGCCTTGGAGCAAGGACGGGCGCAACGATCTTCCCCGCGAAGACATCGTCGTCCCCCGTCACCTCGCCGCTCTCCTTCCCCGCGAAGGACCCCTTCCGAAGATTCCCGGACCCCGTCTCCCGTACGCCATGGTCGACGACCGCGTCTCGAGCGCCCCCAGCCGGCGATCACCCAGAAGCGCCCTCGTTCCCCGCCTCGGAAAGAACCCAGGGCCTCCACCATCTCCAAGAAGTCCAAGCATACTGAAGAGAGACCAAAGAACCGTTCGAGGAACTCCCCTCCACGACACCATGGATCACCTTCGAGATCCCCGGCTGGTAGCGACGACGAGGACCAAAGGACCCCCTTGTCGTGGGAAATCATGGACGCCCCAATCCCTCCAGGCATGGAGAAACCACCACCATTGGGGACCTACGACGGACTGACCGACCCTGACGATCACGTGGAGAGTTTCGAAGCGATGCTCGACTTTTGAAACGTCAGGGGAGCCATCAGGTGCAGGCTATTCCCCACCACCTTGCGGAAGGGAGCCATGACATGGTACAAGGGTCTGGAACCTGGTTCGATCACGTCATGGAAACAACTGAAGCAACGCTTCACCAAACACTTCACCGCGTCTCGTCGACACCCGAAGACAGAGGCTGCCCTAGAAAAGATCTTCCAAGGGAGGAACGAATCCCTTCGAAATTACATTGAGAGGTTTAACAAGGAAGCCGTCGAGGTCCATACGACCGACGACATGAAGAAATACTTAATTATTCACGGACTACGCGCCAGGTCGGACTTTGCCAAATCCATTGGCCTCCGAAGACCCCGGCGTCTCGAGGACCTTCTCGCTCGAGCCCAGAAGTACATCGAACTCGAAGAGACGGAAGCAGCCCAGATCGCTCTTGAGACGAGACGTAGGGAAGGCCCCCGCGGCCACAAAGACGATGACGCTTCTCCCCGACGTGGAGGAGAAAAGAAGAAAGAAAACCGCAATCGAGATCCCCGGGAACAGCGCGGGCCAGCTGGCCGATTCACGGAGTACACGCCGCTCAACACTTCCCGGTCTCGGATCCTCTCAGACTGCCAGAATTCCGAGTTTGTGAAAGGAGGAGTTCGCTTCCCGAAGCCCGCGGCTCCCAAACCAAACGTTGACAAATCTAAGTACTGCAGGTTCCACCGAAGCCACGGGCACGTGACCGAAGATTGCATCCACCTCAAGGATGCCATTGAGATTCTCATCAAAGAAGGGCACTTGAAGAAGTATGCCCAACAGAACGACCCTCCTCGTCCCAGCTCAAAGGAAGCACAGAACGTCGAGGAGGCAACACCTCCTCCCGTCGACAGCCAGCTTCAGGTCGCCCTCAGCGTCACTCGACCCGAGGACTTCTTCGTCCCCCCAATCGTCGAGGGCGAAGAGGCAATCCGCAACATGTGGGCGACTTTCCCCGACGAAGGCCCCGTCACGGCCCGCAGTACCTGGGAAGGCTTCCCCAAAGCAATGGTTATCTCCGGAGGCGATCCCGGGAAAATATCGGTTGGGTCGATCAAACGGAAGTTTGACAAACTGGAATCCGCGACATCGTCGAAGGCGACCACCCTCGAGAAAGTGCGGGGAAACTCCAATCCCATCACCTTCTACCTCGAGGAACTCCCCGGGGGAGCACCAAACGCCACTATTCCCCTCCTGGTCAGGGCACAAATGGCGAACTTTGACGTCCGAAGAATCCTAGTCGACCAGGGGAGCTCGGTCGACATCATGTATTCTCATTTGTTCGGGACCCTTCAGCTGGACGAGAGGCATTTGACCCCGTACGTCGGGTCAGACCTACAGGGGTTCAATGGAACCACCACCAGACCATGGGGTTACGTGGAGCTAATGGTTACGTTCGGGGCTGAAGACACGGCCCGACAGGTGAAGATCCGTTTCTTGGTGGTTGAATGCCCATCCCTTTACAACTGCATCCTCGGAAGGACAACCCTTGCTGAACTCACGGCGGTCCCGTCGATGGTCCACCTCAAAATGAAGTACTACACGAGGAGGGGACGAGTAGTGACGATGCACGGGGACATCGACGCGGCCAGAAGATGCTTCGACGCCGCCGTCAAGGGCCTAAGTTCCATTGGTCCCAAACCTAAGGTCGTGGCCAAACCACCCCCGGACGTCGGACAGGTACCTCTCCCGCGCGTCAACGCGGTCGACCTCTACAGCAGGTTCTCCGGCGAGCCCGATGACGACAGAGTCGAAGACCCCGACCACCAGGCGGAAAACAACGGGCAGCCTCTCCACCCAGCGCGCCCCATCCCAGATGGAGATTTCGAGCTCGTGGCCCTCGGAGACGACCCAGATCGCAACGTGAAGATCGGCACCGGGATCCCCGACCTAGCCAAAGAGCAGCTGAATGCATGTCTGAGGGAGAACGCTGACCTCTTCGCGTGGAGCGCATCCGAGATGCCTGGCCTCGACCCCGAGGTGGCTTGCCATCAGCTCGCAGTAGATCCGGCCGCTAGGGCCATAGCACAACGTAGGCGTAAGCAGTCTCCCGAGAAAGTGGAGGCTGCTGAGAAAGCTGTAAAAGACCTCCTAGAGGCAAATTTTATTTCGGAAGCCAAATACACGACATGGCTGTCCAACGTTGTACTTGTTAAGAAAAATAATGGAAAATGGAGAATGTGCGTTGATTATACTGATCTCAACCGGGCTTGCCCGAAAGACTGTTATCCCTTGCCTAACATCGACCAACTGGTCGACAATTCTGCAGGTTACAAACTACTATCTTTCATGGACGCCTATTCAGGATACAACCAAATTCCCATGGACAAGGTCGACAAGCAACACACGGCCTTCATGACCACGTCAGGCAACTACTATTACAACGTAATGCCCTTCGGTCTGAAGAATGCCGGTGCGACCTATCAACGGATGATGAACAAGGTCTTCCGGACTGAAATCGGCGACATGCTTGAAGTCTACATGGACGGCATGATCGTCAAGTCTGCAGAAGAAGTCAACCACGCCGCACACCTCCAGAAGGTGTTCGACACGGCGAGGAGATGCCGCATGAGGTTTAATCCCGACAAATGCATCTTCGGTGTCCGGGCGGGAAAGTTCCTCAGATTTTACCTCACGGAACGAGGAATCGAGGCAAACCCCGACAAGTGTAGAGCCTTTTCCGAGCTCCCTACTCCGGGATCGAAGAAGTCAATACAATCATTGAACGGAATGCTCACCGCCCTTTCCCGGTTCGTTGCCAAATCCGCACAGTACGCACTCCCCTTTTTCAAACTTCTCCGGAAAAAAGCAGAGTTTGAGTGGAGCGAGGAATGCGAACAAGCACTCGCACACTTGAAACAAGTCCTATCGCAACCCCCGGTCCTCTCGCGACCCGAGAACGGGGAAACACTCTTCTTATATCTTGCAATCACGAGCGAAACGGTCAGCGCCGTCCTCATTCGAGAAACCCCGGACGGACAGAAGCCAGTTTACTTCACGAGCAAAGCTCTCCAAGGCCCCGAGCTCAGGTATCAATAGATCGAGAAAGTCACACTGGGCCTCGTCATCGCGGCCAGAAGACTACGCCACTACTTCCTCGCCCATACCGTCATCGTGAGGACCGACCAGCCTATCAGGCAACTCCTCAGACGACCGGATATGGCGGGGAGGATGCTCAGGTGGTCACTCGAGCTGGCCGAATTCGACATCCGATATGAAGGGAGGAAAGCCTTGAAGGCACAGGTACTGGCCGACTTTGTAGCAGAGATGACCGTCCCGGAACCCTCGACCAACGGGTCGCAGAAATGGACAATCTATGTCGACGGAGCATCCAGCCCGAAAGGAAGCGGAGCGGGAATCATCCTCGAAAACGAGGAAGGTATCCTCATCGAGGTGTCCCTCGAATTGTCCTTCCCGACTACGAACAACCAAGCCGAATACGAGGCCTTCCTCGCGGGACTCAGGTTGGCCGAGGACCTTGGCGCCAAAGAGGTCAAACTTTTCACCGATTCTCAGCTCGTAGCCTCGCAAGTTCGAGGAGAGTACCAAGCCAAGAACGACAGTCTCATAGAATACTTGGCCTTGGTAAAAGAGAAGATAAAAAAGTTCACCTCGGTGGAAGTAACTCACATCCCCCGGGAGCATAATGCCCGAGCGGACGTCCTGTCAAAATTGGCGAGCACGAAAAAGAAAGGCGGGAACAAGTCCGTCATACAATAGGTCCTTTCCCGCCCGAGCATTGACAAATCAGGCATGGTTTCGGACATCAACGCCATCGGGGACAGCGATTGCTGGATGACCCCGGTATACGAATACCTCACGACGGGCAAACTCCCCGAAGATCCCAAAGAAGCAAGAATGGTCAAGAGACGGGCGTGCTCGTACACTATAGTCGAGGATAAGCTATACCGGCAAGGATTCTCTATTCCCCTCCTCAGATGTGTCGAGGATACCAAGGTCCCCGGCATACTCCAGGAGATACATGAGGGAATCAATGCGCAGCACCTCGGCGGACGATCGCTAGCTCGTAAAGCACTCCGGGCAGGATATTACTGGCCCACCATGCAACAAGACGCCAAGGAGCACGTCAAGAAGTGCGATAAATGCCAACGGCACGGGGACATGCACCTCGCTCCTCCCAGCGAGCTCACGTCGCTATCCTCCCCGTGACCGTTCGCATGGTGGGGGATGGATATCCTCGGACCTTTCGTCCAGGGGTCGTATCAAAACAAATACCTCATCGTCGGGGTAGATTACTTCACGAAGTGGATTGAAGCAGAAGCATTGGCCAAAATCACTGCCTTCAACATACTACGTTTCTACAAAAGAAATATCCTCGCCCGGTTTGGGGTGCCTCAAGCCATCGTCACCGACAACGGAACCGAGTTCACCGACAGGAACTTCCAGGACTTCGTCACAAAACTAGGCACGAAGCAGCACTTCACGTCGGTCGAGCACCCTCAAACGAACGAACAGGCTGAGGCCGCGAACAGAGTGATCCTTCGAGGATTAAGACGACGGTTGGGCAACGCCAAACAACGGTGGGTCGAGGAGCTACACAGCGTCCTCTGGGCCTACCGGACAACCCCACACTCCACGACCGGGGAGACCCCTTTCCGTTTGACCTATGGAACGGAGGCAGTGATCCCCGTGGAGATCAGGGAACCCTCGAGGAGGACGGAAGCCCCCCTCGACGGGGACGCGAACGATGAAGCCTTGAGGGAAGAACTTGACTTCGTCGAGGAAACACGCTCGGGCGCCTCTCTCCAAGAGGCGTCACTTAAACAAAAAATAACACTACGTTATAACAACAAAGTCATTAAACGTGATTTTCAGGTGGGCACCCTCGTCCTACGAAGGAACCAGAAAGACTCGCGAGAGGGCAAACTCGCCGCGAACTGGGAGGGCCCGTACCGCGTCCGCGCGAAAACGGGGACAGGAGCCTATTTCCTCGAAAATCTGCACGGGGAAGAACTTGCTCGACCATGGAACGCTGAAAAGCTAAAACAATACTACAGTTAAACACTGCCCACAGGTTACTAGCACCGCGATTACGGGGGCGCACTAGGGTACAAGCGCGACACCCCTATACAGAACACGACGATCAGAGAGCGCGTTGTGTGTGCGCGAGGACCTCTGATCCGGCAGGGATCCCTCAATCGAGGCCCACCGTCGTCGTACCAACCGGGCATAACACCCAGCTCGCGATGGGAAGTTCATGCCACGAGGCTAGGACGTCAATCGAACTCTTAGCTTCGTTGAAGGTCGGGGCACGCCTCCGACCGCCCGACCGGCTCTCCACGCGGTCAGGAATTATCAAGGTCGAGCAAATCCCAAAGCCCTACTACTTAGGCAAAAATAAAGTATAGCAAATACCACATCACACACGATCAAAATCAATAAAGAGGTATTACGAAGTACGAATATTGGGCAAAACCCTTAGTACAAAAAAAGTTACAAATATAAGCCCACAAGTCGGGCAAAAATAACCATTGTGCAAATAGTACATCAACTAAGCCCACAAGCTGGGCGAAACAAAACGGCTCGCAGGCCGACCAAAACAAAGATAAAAAACCTACTCAGTCGCGGTCCCGTCAGGCTCCTCGTGCACATGAATGTCGTTCTCCCGCAGAGGATGCACGATCTGGCCATCCACCACCTCAGCGTCGGGGTCAATCCCTTCAGTGACGAGGTCGGGGTTGAGAACCCGAAGCTGCACCACGACACTGCGGAACCCTATACCCGTGGTTTCAATAGAATCATCCTCGGACACCCGGAGATCCTGCTCAAGCTTCCGGAGCTGCGCCACAAACGCCGCACGAGTGGTTAGGAGCTTGTCCTCCTCAGTTTCCCCTTCGGCTGGCCGCACAACATCTTCCAACTCGGCAATCCTTTCCTTAAGCCACTTCTCCTCCAACTCCAGTTCAGCGATTCGGGCAAGGTGGCCTTTCTCCGTCTCCTCGGCTTTCTTAAGCTTGGCCTCGACCCGCTGCTGCTGCTCGCTTTGCTCTTTGTTCAGATCTCGACACTCTTTTAGTTCATTGCGCATACCGAGCATCTCAGCGCCCAAGGTGTCCAGCTTTTCCTGCAGGTGGGCAAGTTCAGCAGCAGGGCGGGTCTCGTCATTGAGAATGATAACAGTCGAGCAGATACGCATGACGGCCGACAGATCCTAAAAAATCATCCTCCTCCTCACTTCAGTAGCAGTCCCCAGCATAGTTTGGATCTCGGAGGGAAGGGTGCGAGGATAAGTGACCTCGGAGAAGAAGTGAGGTTTTTGGTGACAGGGTGGAAGGTCAAAGCTGGAAGGAACCGGGGGGCTGTCTTCACCACCCAAGTCGACGACCTCCGCAACCCGTTGCCGCTTCGGAGTCCCTTGGGTAGCCGAGGACTGGATGCCCACAGGAGTTGTGCACCCACCTGCAGTCCCCGACACGGTGGCAGCAGGCTGAGTCAGACTTGAACCTTCGGGCATGGCAGCCGAGGAAACACCCTCGGGCGGGACCCTAGAAGGAGCAACCTCTTGGTCCTTGGAGCGCGACGCCTTCCCCCGGGCCTGCGCTTCCCGGGCCCTCTTCGCTTTCAGCTTCTTCAACCTCTCCTCGGCTCCGGCCATTGTTCCTGCAAAAGGAAAGAAAACGTTAGTAAAGCGAGAAACACAGATGCGAGGAAGACCTAAAGCGAGGACGGTTTCACCACCTAACAACTCGATCGCTTCCTCGTCGGAGAAGGTCTCGAGCAGAACGTGGGTATTTATCAGGCGACGTTCTTTCTTCACCTGCCCGTCTGCACCCATTATAGGCCGGCCGTCCAGCGTCTCGTGCTGAGCTTCGGAAAAACTTTCAACAAAAGCGACGATTTTATCGTAAGCTTCCCGCTCGAAGGCCTCCATCTGAACATGCTTCGTCTTGTATTTGTCGACTCCCTTCTTAAAGTGTTCCTCCGTCCAGTACAGAGGGAACTTTGGCTCCAGCACCTCCTCGGAACGACCGTCGACCTCGCGGGTGACTTTCCGATACAGTGAATAGATAGCCTCGATGGTGACCGGTTTCACGAAGTAATAGCGGAACTTGAAATCCCGGATGGAATCCAAGTAAGTGTGGAACAGTGCCTTGCTCTGCTTGAAAGACACCCAGCCATGTCGTCCACCGGCCGACGACCTTTGGAGATGGAATATGCGGAAGAAGAGGCGAACGGTCGGCACGATTTTCAAATACTTGCATACGAGCTCGAAGGCCCGGATGAAGGCCAACGAGTTCGGGTGAATCTGTGAAGGGGCCAACTTCAACCAGTCGAAGATCCCCTCTTGTAAATCCGTGAAGGGCAGCCTCCACCCCGCCTTCTCGAACATAAACTTGTACAAGGGGATGCGCATTCCCCAGTAAGAGGAGCATATCCGATGACTCTCCTCGGGACGAAAAACCTTCCAAGACTTGCCAGATTCGATTAATCTGTGCTCGACGGTACAGAAAGCGTCGTCCTCAGCTGGGTAGACAAAGATGGACGACATCTCCAGGGCCTCATCGCAGACCCAATCCTCGAGCGGCCTCTCTTGCGCAAAGGCCATGTGAGCCATGGGGGAGTCGGGCTGGTCGTTGTTTTCCTCGAAATATCCTACGACCACCTCCGCAGCCAAATCGTCCATTTACCTGAAAAGTAGAAGAAAACGGTGAATTCGATTGGTCGTATCAAATTCACCCCTCCACCGCTGTTCAAGCGAACGGGCGAAGAAGGGGCGAGACTTTCTCAACTCCCCGACACGATCGTCCGAGGATCAACTTGTCCACCGGGGAATTCATCGGCTCCCCGGAAGGTTCTGCCCCGTGTCCCCGCGGCGCTAGCAGATGTACTGATTATTGGGAACCCCAAGACATTCAACGGGTCCCCGACGTGTTCGTCCCTGATCCCCGAGATATTCATCAAAAGAGAGCGAAGTTCTCCGCACTCTCTCCCTCAACAACTAAAGATTCCCACCGTATTCGCCAGGAATCCTCTCGTTTCTCATGGGAATATCATCAATTCACCAAGGAAACGTCCTACATTAGTTGAAATTGAAGAAAAACGCAAAATAAAGGTTAAGTTTGGAACAAGTACCTGTTAAACGGCGAATTAGGGTTCCGGCACGGAGTCTCCGGCGGTTTCACGATGGTAAACGACGGTTGTTGAGGAGAAAAGGGTCTCCGGCAAGGAACGTCCGGCGGATGACAGCTGCCAGCTACGGCGGAAGAGAGTAGAGAGAGAATGAGGGGATTCTTGAGAGAGAAGTGGAAAAGTGAAAAATGAGCGAGGGGAACGGCTTTTATAAGCGGTCTCCGCGAGACTCGAGGGGCATAGGGCACTCGAGTGTGCTACCCTAGCCAGCCGCCCTAGCCTCCCTAGGTAATTATGGCAGGCGACACGTGGCACGCATGCAGCCGCCCATCTCCCCACGCGTGTCGCTTCGGTTTTCCCCAATGCTTCGAGTCCAAAACCCTTCATATCCTCGACCATACGATCAGACACAACTGTATCGATGCCCGACTCTCATCCGGCCGAAGGAATTTCGCGCATATGAACGACCTCCTCGGTTCCCCTCTTGGCGTATCCTCGACATGCCAATAACCCTTAAGTCATTACTCCGACACCTCAGAGCAACGACTTGGGGGGCTCCTGTTCTGGACTGGGCCGAGGCTGCCCAACAGTCGAGCAGGCCCAACCCAAATAGCATGGGGAGGCCCAATAAGACCCCTCCGCGGGGCGCTTGACTGCTGCAAGCATACCAACATTTCCCCCGAACAATTTACAGTGTCGGGCACTTGGACCAACAGAGCAGGAGGACCTCGCACCCCGGCGGATAGGTACATCCCCGACATACCAGCTTCTCCCCCGCGAGAATACCGCACATCACTCCTCGACAGACATGGCTCCTCCCCGTTGTACGGCTTGACGGGTCCTCGACACAGAAGGCTCCTCCCCAGCGAGGAGTGCCTAACGGTCCGTACCACGTAGACACGTTCCAAGTAACCACTCCACTCCCGAAGGATTCGGTCTGCCCTAGTCCCGGAAATCTAGGAGCGGTTACCCCAGGGCGAAGACCACGTGCTGGTCTTTACTACGCCACGTAAGCCCTGGCAGTTACTTGGATTGGGCCTGACAATCCAGCCTAGTGCAAGTAACCGTTGGCCCCGCGCTGGGGGCTCTCTATAAATACCCTCTCACTTGAGAGGGTCAAGTTAAGTCAATTTTTCTTACTCACCTCTGTACTTGCTTTTCTCTGACAACCACCTTACTTGAGCGTCGGAGTGCCTTGCAGGTACACCCCCCCCCCCCCCCCCCCCCCCCCCCCCCCCGCCGTCCTTCAACCGCATCGGAGCCGGAGTTCGACGGACGTCGTTGGCCACCAGTAACTGTCTGATCCAGGTCCGATCAGAGACTATGTCAGAGTTTATGTAAGATATGGAAAATAATATTTTTCAATATGACTAGAGGTATCTAATATCTTAAGAAATAATTTTGTTGAAAATAAATTAATAAGAGTAAATGATCTCTCCTTTAAGTCAAATACATTTTCTCCCTTTTATCATCAAACAAAAATAAGAACACAAGTATTTTCTTTATCCTGATTCGCTGTTAACGAAACTACTTTCAGCCCACCTACTTGAGTGATTTTGCCTTTTTAAATAAGACTTAATTCAATAATCAAATTGATTACAACGAACTCATAAACACACAGTCTAAGGCATCTTAAATTTTTTTTAATATACCCTAGTCTCTCAAGGAAGGCAACTCAAAGACTAATTGTCAATAACTTCTTGAGAATTCTGACTAAACTTAGTCTCTCAAGAAAATTAACCACGGTTAAGAAAGTTGATTGTGTTTACAAGTGTGCTTCTAAACAAGCAAATTACACACACTGAAATTCAATTTTTATAGTTGAGAATATTTGAATTAAAACTAAAAGATTTTCTTCGATCTTCTTTTTTATTGATGATGATTTTCTTTAATGAATCTTCTTCATCATGAAGTTTCTGCGCAAGAGCTTTTCTTTTAACCATCCATCATCTCTATGATCTCTATTTTTCACAAATCCTTTGACCTCTTTAAATAGGAAGAAATGAATTCGTTGGAGGATAGGATTGAAGCTTTCTTCAAGGTACACAACTGTTGTAGAGTAGGCAGGATCAACTGTAAATCTTAGGTAGTAGGTAGAAAATCTTTTATAGTCGTTTGAACTATAGTAGTATTGATTTGACGTTTGACTAGTACAATATATGAGAGATATTTATCCATTTTAATACTCTAGAACATTGTTTTTGCACACGAGAGATTTACTATATGTTCAGAGTTCAAAATCTTGAGAATAGACATCAGAGTTTGATGACTAGATAAGGCTAGGATGACTCAGAGTGCATCAGAGGTGTCTATATCAGAAGTGTTGACTGGTGATAACCAGAGTTGACATTATCTTCAGAACTTCTTCAAGGATCGTATTGATTCAGATTCTGATGATGTCCAAAGTTCAGAGTCTCTTTTATCGGAGTCCAGAGTCTTTATAAGGCCATATTTCAGAGTCTAAATTGATCAACATTGTCCAGCATATTGGTTTGTTGATAGCTATCTTCATTCATCATCTTTCTAAATTAGATTTAGCTTTACTTAACTTTAAGTAAACTCAGATTCTGCACACTTAACAAACTATTAGAAAACAAAATTGTTCTATTATATTTTGTTATCATTGAAACTTAAGGATAGTTGTAGAACCAAACTTCTTCCAACAATCTCTCCCTTTTTGATGATGACAAAAATAATAATTTTGATGAAACATTTTGATTTTTAACAAAACAGAAAATCAACTAAAAATCAGAGTTAGGTTTGAAAACTCCCCCTGAATTTAAGACATAAAGATTTTTTTATCTTAATTTCACAGAGTGATGTTTGCAAGCTCCCTCTGAGATTAAAACTAGAAACATTTGATTCACAAAAAATTATCCAAAAAAATCTAAACAGTTTGGGTTACTAGTCTTGAGAAAAACATGAATCAAAATCATATCTTTTTCTCCCCTTTTTTCATTAGTTAAAAAACATATGATAAAATGAGAACTAAAATTTTTATAAATTCTAATAAAAGGGTAACAAAATAGATAAAGTCACACAATAAATGTTAAACATTTATGGTTGGAGTGGAAGTCTAAAAAGGATTGTTGACAACATGTTATGAATCTGATTGTTGGTTTCTTCTTGACAACCCAACCTGGTCCTTACAACTTCATTCTCCTTCTTCAACTCATCCAGAGTCTTCAGAATCACAGAGGTAACAACCTCAGAAGTAACGGGTTCAGAAGATGTGATCCCAAAAGTTGATCCAACTTCATGTTAAGAATCTAAGATCTGTGCAATCCCTGAAGTTGCTCCAACTACAAATGGAACAACTAAGTTATGTTCAGGAATAAGCTGCTTCATCATCTTGCTGAAAAGCTAAGATCTGAGCAGAGGAAATTTCAGCTCGAATTTGAAGAAGAACTTGTTTAGGTGATAGGAGTTCCAAAATCTTATACCTAGCTAAGGACTTATCAGCATACTTCTTTATCTTCAGAATCAAAGTCATTACTTCATTGAATTTGGGAATAAAATTTTCCATAACAACCTCATAAGAAAGCTTCTTAAGGAATGTGAAGCAGTAAATTGACCAGTCCATGAGAGGTATGTTCAGAATCGACGGTGGGGATTCTTATCTCTGTATTAATTTCTGATTCAAAGGAGGAAAAGGGAAGTTCAATAACAAATGGATCCTTATTACAGAAATTTTTTCCCTCAATAGAGGAATCCTCTGATAGGGATAAACCTTCAAGATTTGGGTCAGGAATAGGTGTATCAATTTGACTAGATAAAGGAGGTGAGATGTTCATGTGTGTGGCTTCACAAATGGTTGGGTGTTTAGAAATGGTGTGTTCAAATGAAGATGGTGATTGAGGTTATTTTTGGATTAAATTAATTGATGTTGTAATTTTAGGTTTACTGGTCGAGGTTGTTGTTTGTTAAGATGAAAATGGGAGTTGAGAGTGAGATGGAGATGTAGGCTGTTGTGAAATTTGGTTACATGTGTTTTTGGAGTTTGCTCATTTGTATTTGTGTTTTCTGGTCCATTTGTTTCAAGTGAATTTGTGGTTTCTAGTTTATTTTTTGTTGTGGATTCAAGTGTGTTTGTTGGATTGGTAATATATGTGGTTGGGAAAAGGATAGATGAAGTATTAACATTTACATAATCATAAATAGTATAAGTCTCATCATTAGAAGACTTACAAGAATTCTGATGAATAGAGATTTCAACAGATTCTCTCTCAGCTTCCTTATTTAGATGACTCGATTCTTTAGTAACTTTAACAACTTCTGCAGCTTTAACAACTTTAGTAGTTTCAGCAGCTCTAGCTGCTTCAACAACATTAGCAACTTCAACAACTTACCTTCTCTGATCTTTAGAAGCTTCAATAGCTGCAGACCTCAACATCCTTCTAGAGGTCTAAGATTTCTTTTGTTGTTTGGCTGGAGAAGAAGGAGGATTTGAAGCTCCTTCACCATCCTTCTTAGATATTATTTTCCTCTTGAGAGTTGCATTTGGAAGAGCATCTATCAGGTTGTGAATGTCCACACCTGGATCAGTTCCATCTTCTAAAAAGTTTTTCATGTAAGCCATCAGAACATGTGGAGGATCCAACTTAGTGAATAGAGGGAAATCATCAATCTCTACCCTTCTGGTGGAGACAGATTTCCTGTTCAACACACTAGGATTCACAACATTTGTAATCATAAGCATGTTTTTCAGATTCTTCCGTTCAAAGATTTGCCCACTTCTATGTAGAGATCATTACGAATGTTCATTTCTTCCAGCTTAGCTACCAGCTTACTTTCAATCAGGATATCAGAGATTAGCCTGTCTAGAGAATCTGATCCCTAGGTTTTTTTTTTGCCTAAGTTCCTTGTTTCTTTGACCATCTCCCTCAAATGTTTAAACTAGATGGAAGGAAGATTCATCTTGACACCTTTGGCCTGATAATACAACATGTATTTCTGGTCAGCGTTAATGTAGTCAGGGGAGTTCCCAGCAACACGATGATGGATGCATCCCAAGAGAATATTGGCCAAAATCCTTGACTTAGATTTAAGATTCTTGACGCCTGAATCTAATCCTTTTTGGAAGATGGTATCCACAATTTCATTTATTTTGCCCCCTTTTTAAACATTTAATAGCATCTCTTTCCAGACCCATCATGGTTCAGTAGCCTGGCTATAATTTTCTCAAAAATTTGAATCTTCTGACCTAGAACACTAGAAAAGACTTGAACATCTGTAGCTTCTACATGAATCCAAAAATCTTTTACCAATGCCGTGTACACTATTCCCTTCTACTTATTGAAGTAAACTTCCCATCCTTGGGATGTAACATTGCCAGAGAGATCAAACCATTGTGTTTTAGATTATTAAAATCTACAATAGATTCAAAGAGAACCTCCAACTTATCCACAGGAGTAGATAAAGAAATCTTAGGGATGCCTTTCATCATAATAACTTCCTTTTTTTGACCTTGTTATGGTTGAGTATCTCTTGTTGATGTTGCTGGTCAACCAGGGTTAGGGTTTAAGATTTGGAGAGAGAGAGAGAGGGAGAGAGAGATAGAGATAGAGAGAGAGAGAGAGAGAGAGAGAGAGAGAGAGGTTGGGAGATGAAAACTTTCAAGTGCGGGTTGTGAGAAGAAGTTGCATAGTGTGTAAAAAGTGAGGGCATCATGTGTTTAAATAAAGAAAGTAATAATTAATAAAGATTTTGAAAACATACAATCTAACAAGGGAGGCGAAATGAAATGATTTTTCTCTTTATCCAAGAAATAATATCCGTAATAGGACACCTCAACCGTTAAGATGACTAAATGTATGACAACTGTCTTACATTAGAGCTAAAACGGTCCAAAAAACCAAAAACCGCAAAAAAACAAAAAATTATTGGATGTATTTAGATGTCATTTTGTAAAAACCGCTCAATTCGGATCAGATTTCGGATTAATTTTTCAAAACCAATCCAAACCGAATTGAACCGCATGTATATATTTTTATACTTATTTATTTTTTATTAGCATGTTATCTTGTGTTAATTTAATATTAGATGATACTTATTTTTTTAAATACTATTTATTAGTTTGATTTAATCTATTTATTTTTATTATTATCATTTTATAATATTAACTTTTAATATAGTTTATTATATATTATATCAAACTTATTATTTATTAATACTTTTAGAATATTAATAAAAGCTATAATTTATAATTTGGATATCCAAAAAACCAATCCAAATTAAATCGCATGAAATTGGATCGGATTGGATCAGATTTTTAATCAATAATCCAAAACCGAACCGAACCGCGAGTACATTTATCTTTGGATCGAGTAATATTTTGCTTCAAAACCGATCCAAACCGAACCGCGAACACCCCTACCTTCAGAGTCTTTCTTTTTATCTTGAGAAGTTCTGATCTTTGAAGCCACAAACATGACTTTCTTTTGAGGCTCATCCTCTTCTATTATGAAGACTTCATTCTTTTGGAATGAATCCAAAGCCTTAGATTTGTTCACTTGATTATTCACTTTATGAGTCTTTTTTTAAAAAATCAAATATAGACTTATTAGAGTCTTTATTTGTAATTTTCTCATACTCTGTATAAGAAATGGCATAAAATAAAATATTTCTGGATCCATGATGATTTTTGTGATCCTTTCTTTGTTGCTCATTCACCTGACATCTTTCAAGCCTTACATCATGAGCCTTCAAAGGATGTGTGTAGCCATTTAAAACCATGCCCCATAAATCTACATCTTGGCTAAGAAAGAAACTTTCTATCCTGCCTTTCTAGTATTCAAATTTATCTCCATCAAAACTTAGAGGATTGGCAAAATGATAATCATTATCATTGTATGTATGAGCCATTTGTGTTTCAAGAAAATAGATCTTTTTCTGACACGGTTAAGTGTTTGACACAATAACTCAATACCAGAACCGGAGCTTTGATACCAATTGAAGGTTATAGAAATACAAGAAAGAAGGAGTTTGAATTGGGATTCTGGGTTTAAAAACTTTTGTAACCCAATACCTCACAAAGAAGATAATAATAAAGATAAGAACACAAATATTTTTGTCCTAGTTTGCTGTTAACGAACCTACTTCCAATCCACCTACCTGAGTGATTTTTCCTTTTCAAAAAGGACTTAATTTAATAATCAAAATGATTACAACAAACTCAAAGACACACAGTCTAAGACTTCTTGAGAAATTTTGATTATACCCTAATCTCTCAAGGAAGACAATTCAAAGAGTAACTGTCAATGACTTCTTGAGAATTCTGACTAAGCTTAGTCTCTCAAGGAAATTAATCACTATTAATAAAGTTGATTGTTTTTACAAGAGTGCTTCTAAATAAGCAGATTACACACACTAAAATTCAGTTTTTGTAGAAGCTGTAGACAAATGTGGACCATTTAGAACCGGACATGTTGATTCCGAAGATATATCTCTGGTTCTGCACCCTATTTTCTTGTTTCGGAGATGCATCTCCGGAACCTCTCCTGAACTGAACAGGCAGAAAACAAAACCATTGAAAACATAAATTAAGTGAAGACATTTTTTGACAAATGAACAAATGTTACGGGAAAGATGAAAAAATGTATTAAAATACTAATAAATTGAATATATTGCACTTCATTAACATTGAGGCACAATTACATACACTTATTTGTCCAGTTAAACAAGAACTTAAAACGAATCAAAATAATTATCGTCAGCTAAATCTATGGGTGGTACTCCATTTTACTTTTGTGCATTTGATTCTATTTCAATGTTGCTCAATTTCTCGAACTCTTGCATCTTTTCCATAAAATGGTTCGGCCAAGTCTCGACTTTTGTTGTTGAATGAGCCGTCTACTCTGGTGATGTAAGTGGTATAGGACATCCCAGTTTCAAGTAAATTTGAACAAAATGCCGTGATTTTATAAGCCACCTAATACACATTATACGATCATTTGGATTTGAGGTAGGGCAATATGCAGTGGGAAAAAGGTTTCCAAAAAACCGTATCGTGTCAGATCAACACACACTCTACCATACGCACATGCTATGAGGTGAACCATTTCAAAGAAGCGCATCCGCTTTGCCTCTGGTGCTGGTCCACTAAGGCAAGGAACAAGAGACTCATAAACTTCATCGATTTTTTCTCTCTTTTTGTATAGCCGTGTGCATGATTCTTTATGAGTACTCAACTCTTGGATAAGTTGATGGAATACAAGTGTATGATTATCTTCTCCTTTACCGAGTAAAGCCGAAATAGCTCGATAACTGAAATTACCGCCCCCTCAACATTGACGATCCACTCGATGTATTTGTGCATAAAAACCGACATCTTGTCAATGAAAGGACTCTTTGGTGAAAGCAGCGTATGAGGTGGTTTGCTAATGCGAGCTCCTTTGAAAACACTTTTTTTTTTAGATTTTGGAGTTGGTGAGTCTGTAAAATTTTTGTCAACATGTTCAAAATACGAAGGAGACTGCACAGTTGAATTGTCACTCGATGTAGGCTTGAGCTTCTTCGAAGCACCTTTTGTTTTTACCGGTTGAGAATGTGGTTTCAAGTCGGTGGTTTCCAGATAAACAATTTTCCTCAATTTTTCTTTGATGTGGAGTTTCATGTTGTCACCGGCTTTCAAAAATCTTTCTTGTATCAATTCCTATTCGGTCAAAATAGTGATATTTGATTTACCGTCTTTAATGACACCATCATCATCAAACCTAAGCCTCTTCCAATGAGTACAAACCTCATCCATTCTTATCGGGCTACCAAGTTTCACATTTTTTTAACTATAACACAAGCACATGGGAGACCACATGTTTTCACAATTGTGCATCCGCACTTTGCAGTATTTGAGCCAACATTATCATCTTGTTTAGACTCATGAAAAATATAATTCAAACTCGCTCGAGATATATTGCCGACCAACTGAGAATAAGGATTGTTGTCTTTAAATCTGTGTTTCAAAACTGTGACGGTCCGACCAAATGATGTTTGTATCTCATTATGCTGGTTTTGAATCATTTGGTTCACAGAGTCCCAATCTCTACACAAATCACCCTTACTATTTCCTACTCAATTCTTCAATGTAGCATGAGGAGTCTCAACTCGGTTAGTTGTTGTATTTCCATTGTGCTTTCAACATATTTCAACAAACATTTTTCTCATTCACCTGGTAAATAATTGTGCTTTCAACATATTTCAACAAATCAAGATATTTTTCGCACACTTTCCTGAAATGCATAACATAATCAACATATAATTATTTTGTGGAAGCATTTACTATACGATTCCATGCATCCATTATTCATTCCACAACCACACCCGCCTTCACCATTTTTTCCATCTTCATACTCTATTTGTTTCATCCCTACCGCAGATTTAACCCGACTTCTCACATTCTTTATTATGTGATACCTACAAAGTAATGCATAAGAAGTATGAAATACCTTTGCAACCGAATTCATCAAAGTGATATTGCGGTCGGTAACAATCACTTTAGGCATATCTTCTTGGTCCTTCAACATTACCCGTCACACCTCTAAGGCCTAAGTAAAATTCTCATCTTCTTCGCTATCTAAAAATGCAAACCCAACAAAATAGGTCTTCTCAGTTGAGGTAACACCAACCATCTCCAATAATGAAAGTCTATACTTGTTGGTCTTGTATGTTGAATAAAGTATGAGAATAATAGGAAAAGTGTTGAACAACTTTATGGAATCAGGACGAGTCTAAAATATATCTCTAACGGTAACTCCATCCTCGCACGTTCGGTACCTAGACATATAACTGTTATTATCCAACAGTTTCAAGAGTTGTTGCATTTCAATTCTACCCACATAAGAGCTTGTTAGTTTGGACTGAATATTGTACACTTGCTTGATATTTGAGATATTTTTTAGTCTTTAACGTTTCAAAGTTGCAAGTATATTTTTCGGTCGAAACGAATTCAAAGTCATGCCAGCAACACATTCCTTCTATTCCGACATGAGGTGTCACACAATTGGATGACCGACTTACTTTTCACCCAAATCATGGTTATGCAAACCACATATGATATTAAATCTTCAGTTTTGTTTGCCAACATATAACCACGCACCTTAAAGAAACACTCAAATTTTCTTGAATCGATGTCGTCTTGTTTAAAATTCTGGAGATGAGGTCTATATTTCCAGCTTCTTTTGCACGTCATTGTCACAGAAGCACATCTTCTATTTGAACCATTATCAGACCTTCCGATAACTACACAAAATCCTAATTTCGAGGCTTCCATACGAATCCATAGAAGCATGTGATCACGAGATTCAAACTTTTGCTCATTTTTAAATTGGTTGGCAACATCTACCGCTTTCACAACAACACCATTGACATTCAGTGACCCAACTTGTTTGGGGAAAACATCGGGGTGCACCATATCTAATAAAAACAATTACCACAGAACCGTAAATAAACGCTAATGTTGTAAATAGAGCTGACAAAATAAACAAAGACTGATACCGGAAATGCATTTTCAGAAAAGTTCATACTGTTCCAGAGATACATTTAAAAAAAAAACGCTAGTTTTTTCAGGCAGAAAAGAAGATTAATGTGATAAATGAGGCTCGAAATAAATGATCTCTACTTGAAATTCCAACTTCTTTTGCTCCCTTTGATGTGATGAACCATAAGATTGAAGATTTGGAGTGAAAATGTGGATAGAATGGAAGGGATTTTGGTGAGGGTTTGTAATGAAAAACAAGTATGGTTGTGTGATCATGCATCACTATCTTTTATCACATTATTCTAGAGATGCATCTCCGAAAATATTTGACAAAGCGACAACAAATTTTAAAATCCCGCCCCAAAATTTCCGAAGACGCATCTTCGAAATGTCCACTGGACTGATCAACTATGAATATATTTGTTAAAAATTTCGGAGATGCATCTCCGAAATGTTTTTAAGTATTCATCTAGGGTGACACTCATTTGATGCGCCATAATGTTGGTGTATGGTGCATCCAAAAATGTATCTCCGAAATCTAGAAAACATTTTAATATTTTCATTATAAGTAACATATAAGATGCATTAAGAAATTTTCTTAAAAAAACAAAAAGCTCTATTGTTTCCTGACTAGAGCCCAAACTTCACAAGCCCATTCCATCTCGCAAAGCAAAAAGCCCACAGGAATACTAGACTGGGGATCGGGCTCGCTTCGCACATGCATCATTGGGTGTTTGAAAGAAAGTCTCGAAAAGAAAGAAATAGAGGAAGAAAGAGAATAAACGTATTTAGTCAGTGTTCCCGTAGTTGTTCCGATTACAGTCTCTCTGCGTAATTTTCACTCACCCTG
Source organism: Lathyrus tuberosus (assembly GCA_022829125.1). NCBI lineage: Eukaryota > Viridiplantae > Streptophyta > Magnoliopsida > Fabales > Fabaceae > Lathyrus > Lathyrus tuberosus. The sequence goes on along the minus strand of JALAZF010000123.1, from coordinate 12,854,242 downwards.
ATCCGCGTCTCACCGCTAGCAACACAGCCCCAACTCCATCATCCATCAGCACAGTTCTCTCCCTCTCTACGATGGAGGTAACCTCTCCCATTTAAAGCAATTCATGTTTCTTTTCGATGAGTTTTCATGGAATCCTTATTGATTATTCTTCCGATTATTTGATCGTTAAAATGGATATTAATTTCCTCAGATTACTTCTAATTTATCTTCAAAATGGATATTAATTTTTGTTTCATGTATAGATAAGCTAGTTGATTGAATAAAAAAATATATAGATAAGTTGGTACTTATTTGTCTGCATTTTTAGATCACAAATTTGAAATTTCTACTTCATCTAATGTTTCTTAAAATTTTTAATAAAATGTAATATTGCGAAAAATGACAGCAATACTGGTCTGGGAGTGCGATCAATAAAAACAAAGGGATGGTAGAGAATTTGCAGCGTTGTGGAATAATCAAATCTAGAAAGGTGGTTGAAGTAATGGAAAACATTGACAGAGGTTTATTTGTACCCGATGGGGTTCAACCTTACATAGACAGCCCTTTTGCTATAGGCTACAATGCCACTATATCTGCACCGCACATGCACGCAGCCTGCCTTCAGTTGCTTGAGAATCATTTGCAACCTGGAATGCATGCTTTGGATGTTGGCTCTGGTATGCTCTCCGTCGCATTTATCAGAAAATAATGTATTGTTTGCTTTGTTGTTAGTGAATGATACGGTAAGATTGATTACCAAAATTAAGTGATCTAAGGTTATTCATTAGCAGATCCTAGGTGGTAGTTGCAGTCGCTTTTTTGGTAGATCTGAAGGTTTCTGTGGCACTGTTTTTTCGGTGTTTCTGGTTTTGCAGAGCTGTTGTTGATGTTCTACTGTTGTATCGTATGAAGGCATGAAGCTTGGCCTGCAGCTGTATGTTTAGTGTTGTATGTTCTGAATTTCCAGCTGTTTGTTTAGTGTTGTAGTCTTTTTTTTGAACTGGTGCTGTTATAGTTTGGGCCTTAGTAAGCATGTTTTGGTTCTGTTTTGTGGTTCCTGAATGTGGAGTTTTTCCGCAATCATCTGGTGCTTGTTTAGTGCTGCAGATAGACTGTTCAGGGTGCTGTTTTTCATGGAAGTTAGGCTGTTTGTTTAGTTTGTGGGTCTGTTGTTGATGTTATGGTTCTGGGCATTAGGTAACTTGTAAGTTTTGGGTGCTGGTGTGTATCTGGTATGCTGGTAGTTGTGGTATATAGTCAAATTCTGCATTGTATTAGTTGTATTTTGGCATTTCTTATGCCTATGATAATGAAATCCTTTTTCGCAGCTTTCAAAAAAAAAAGTGATGTTCTGTTTCACAATCTTAATACTTTGGACCAATTTATAGGGACCGGGTACTTGACAGCTTGCTTTGCCTTGATGGTTGGACCGAATGGCCGTGCTGTTGGCGTGGAACATATTCCTGAATTGATTTCCTTTTCAATCAAGAATATTGAAAAAAGTGCCGCAGCTCCACTATTGAAAGATGGTTCCCTTTCTGTGCATGATGGTGGTATGGTCTCTGTTATTTCCGCTGATATGAAAGATTGAAATTTTTATACTTCTTGCACAACAATAGTACTGTTTCCTTTGATCTGTCTGACCATGATAAGCAATCAAGCACTTGGGAGGAATCCTCCCTTTAATACTATGGGTCGAGGGAGAAGATGGCGCCATTCACCAAACATCTTATGATACTCGATGTGTGATTTAAGTATTCCATCATACCCAAATACCTATCATAACACAACCACTGTGAGCCAATGACGAAGCTCTAAGACGCATCATTTTGTTGTTTTAGTTAGTTCCTCCATTGGTAGTAATAGAAACTGTAACAATGATAGAAACTGAAAGATGAAAAGAAAGAGAGGGAAAGTAAATTGCATTTTCTGTTTTTAATATTATCAAATGAAGAAGTTAGTAACAGCACTCGACATAGATATTTATACCCAGCTAGGACTGTGCTGACTCAGCACAGTCAGTTACAAGGATAAGGCCTTGTTTGGCTTAATTGATTCCTACTAGTGTAGCTGGTTAGTTCAGTTTTTCTCGTATTACCTAATGCATATGCTTGTTATGGGGACTGAAGAAATAGTAATGTATGAATTGTTAAACTGTTGCGAGTCTTTCAGATGCACAAAAGCCATAATGTAGTGGTTAGATTTGAGATTTTTACGAAATGAAGTCAACTTAAGCTAAAGTAGAATTGATCCATAAGTCTTCTTCATGTTATGGCCATCCAAGACATTTGCGTTTTTCCATTTTCAGTATCACAAGGTTCTTCTTCTGACCCGTGGCAATAGTTGCACTGTTATATTATTGCTTCTTAAGCAGTCAAAACTAAATTAGTTTCTATTTTAAGTTGATGGATCTTTAATTTCAAACAATTGTATAATTGTTCTGTTGACAGATGGAAGGCAGGGTTGGCCTGAATTTGCTCCTTATGATGCCATTCACGTTGGAGCAGCGGCACCAGAGATTCCCCAACAACTTATTGACCAATTGAAGCCGGGCGGTCGAATGGTTATTCCTGTTGGAAACACATTTCAAGATTTAAAGGTTGTGGATAAGAACTCCGATGGTTCTATCAGTATCCGGACTGAGACTTCTGTTCGATATGTGCCTCTCACTAGCAAAGAAGCTCAACTTAAAGGATAATAAAGATAGCCAAGGGGAAGAAAAATCTTCATAGCGTCGCTAATACTTTCTAATATCTGTGTTATCTGAAAGAATCTGTATAGTTTAAGTTGGTTTTCTCTTCTTGCCCCCAAAACAGAAAAAAAAATTCATCTCGATCATGTGGAGTTATTGTATTTGTAGATGGATTCTTAGAAAATCAGTCTTCCCTGATATTCTTCAATATCAAAACAAAATTATATTTATCAAGTCTCTTAAGAAAAATGAAGGTGGAAGCACATCTACTTCCTCCAAATAATTTGGATTTGGTAGAAGACTAATTAAACTAGAATAAGCTGTGATGTATTAACTTTGGTATAGTATGCAATAGAATATTACTTCACTTTTGCTCGTGTATATAATGGCAAATGCACTATGTTTACAAGGTAGCTCACTTATTTGCCATGCATTGCACCGACATGTATGTGAATGTAAGTTCACAAGAAAGTTATAAAACCTTCATACACTTTACCAGTTAGATTTCACTTTACAAAATCTTGCATCCTCCACTATCTTGTTTCATGCTACCACAACCCTTTGCCCAACATTTTGTGACCAAGTTTATTAGAACGAACTATGTTGAAAAACCTCATACTTTTTGTGTCACAAAATAAAAGTCTCTTATAATGTTATTTCACATGGATTAAAAAAAGTAATAAATAGATGAATAAATGTAACAATTTTACATAACTCCTCCTTATTACTATTTGTCTTTATAAATTGTCATAAATGGAAAATAAAATATAAATACTTATAAGTAGTGTAGAAAATATTAGTTATGGGTAAAATTGGTATAAATTAATTAACAAGGCATTGAAAAATTTTGTAGATGGAAAATTAAATATAATTACTTATAAGTAGTGTAGAAAATATTAGTTATTGGTAAAATTGGTATAAATTAAATAACAGTGCATTGAAAAAAATTGTAGGTATATATGATATTTACCTATGATTTTTGTGCATGAAATGTTAATATATCGGTCTTTTTAATAGATTTTAGAAGGACTCAGTGTAGTTTTCTTTAAAATTTAAATTGGTGAATATTAACGATGAAATTTGTGACAAAAATATTCTGTCACAAATAATTTTTCATAAAATCCCTCACAACTATGAAAAGAGTAAATGTAATGAGGGATTTTAAAATGAACTTTATTTTTCGCTAATAATTTCATCACAAATTCTATTATAACATGTAAGATATTACTACTAACAAATTCTGTGAGGGAAATGTTTCATCTCTACCCTGAAAAATTGTAGCTTAATTTTTGTTAAAGATAATAGTAAAATATTTTATTATAAATATAAATACTACTTTATTAATATTGTATTTTTAAATATTAGTTTTTAATAAAAAATACAAATATTAATTTGAATGAATATTTAATATATAGAAATATAAATAGGCTCAATAAAAAAATTATTGAATTAAGAAAACTAAATAATAATATTTATAAATAAAAAAGAAAAAAACAGCTAGATTTTATTTTTTTTTACATTCCCTTTCCAAAATTGAGCTTAAATATTTTTCAGTTTCCTCTCAACAATTCACTTCCCTCTTACAATCGTCTTGTTATTCTCAAACTCAATTTAATTTCAAACTAAATTTTCATTTCAATTTCATTTTTCCTTTTAGAAACCTCACATGCCATCTATGTTATGAAATTATGCATGACAATGAGGCGAGACAAAAGCAGGTTTAAGCATTACCAGCCCTGCCCCAGTTGAGATATAATATAATCCAAGTTGTGTGACCCAAACGCAAAGTTAATTAGAATTTAGGGTTTGTTACTTAGTAGTCAAGTCATTTAGGTGTATATAAATAGATACTTTGTGATTCAGTTCAGTAGCATATCATTGATAGAAGATATGTTATTTGTCCTTGGCATGCAATGTAATCTGCTGAGCATTGGTCAGTTGGTAGAGAAAGGATTCTCAATAATCATGGAAGGAGGCTCACTGAAGCTATATGACAAGAACAAAAAAATGGTTCTGAAATCAACTCTGACCAGAAACAGAATCCAGAAGGCTAGTTTGAAGGCCTCAAAATCACACTGTCTTTATTCATTAATTCATGATGAAGAAAGCTGGCCTTGGCACAAAAGATACGGACATCTAAATTTTAGAAGTCTAGGCAAGCTGAATACTATGAATTTAGTAAAATGATTGCCTAAGATAGTGATTCCTGATAAAGAATGTGTTATGTGCATGCTTGGGAAGCAAAGTAGGTCACCTTTTGTGAAGCAACTGTCAATGAGAGCCAAACATGTACTTGATTTAGTTTCGTCGGACATTTGTGGTTCTTTTGAAACTCTTTCTTGTGGAGGAAGCAAGTACTTCATCTCATTTGTAGATGAATTTTGTATAATATTGTGGGTGTACCTGATAAAGACCAAAGGAGAAACTTTAAACATGTTCAAAAGATTTAAGGCCATGGATGAAAAACAAAGTGGAAGACTGATTAAGATACCTAGGACATATAGAGGAGGGGAATACAATTCCCATGAATTCAAGCAATTATGTTATGAAAGTGGCATCTCACATGAAGTAACTCCCCCTACACACCTCAACACAATGGTATGGATGAAATAATTAATATAAGCTTAGTTGAAATGGATATGAGCATGCTGAAACAAAAGTCATTGCCTCATAAATTCTAGGGTGAAGCAGTGTCTACTGCTGCTTATGTTCTAAATAGATGTCCTACCAAGAATTTAAAGAATCAGGTGCTAGAAGAATGTTGGTCAAGAAGCAAGCCTTGCATTACTCATCTCAAGGTGTTTGGATCAATATGCTATAGACATGTGCCATATGAACAAAGAACCAAACTTGAAGATAAAAGTGAACCTATGCTATTAGTTGGTTACCATCCAACTAGAGCAAATAGGTTATATAATCCTGTTACTAAGAAATTGGTGGTCAGTAGAGATGTAATCATCAGAGAAGCAGAATCCTGGGATTGGAACCAATGTGGAGAAAGAACAAAAGTGGTTCTAATGCATGCGCCAATGCGGTTTGATTATGATGAAGTGAATCCAGCCTTAGCTGAGACTCTAGTTGATGTTGTGAATCCCACTCAAAGGGCAAGACCAAATAGAAACAGACAGATACATGCAAGGCTGAATGATTATGAAATTGTGCATGAAAATATAGTGGATGAGGAAGGAGAAAAAATACACTTGGAAATGTTAGTAGGTGCAGAACCACTGAATTATCAGGATGTAATACAAGACAAAGTGGGGAAAGATGCAATGAAGGAGGAACTCAGTTTAATTGAAAAATGTGGCACATGGAAACTGACTCAACTACCAGAAAGAAAGAAGCCAATTGATGTGAAGTGGATTTTCAAAGTAAAGTTGAGTCCAGAAGGAACAATAGTGAAGCACAAAGAAAGACTTGTGGCAAGGGGTTTTCTTCAAAGACAAGGTATGAAATACACAGAGGTATTTGTACCAGTGGCAAGGCAAGAAACTATAAGACTTGTAGTGGTATTAGCTCGCAGTAGAAGATGAACTTTATCACACATGAATGTAAAATCTGCATTCTTAAATGGTCCTCTTGAGGAAGAGGTATATGTGTCTCAACTTCCAGGCTTTAAATTAAAGGAAAAAGAGCATATGGTGTATAGAACATACAAGGCTTTGTATGGTTTGAAGTTGGCACCAAGAGCCTAGAACAGGAGAATTGATGTTTTCTTCATCAGGCAAGGCTTTAAAAAATGTTCAGTTGAGTATGGTGTGTATGCAAAATACAAGCAATGTGAAATACTACTGCTGGTATGTTTGTATGTGGATGACCTCATGATAATTGGAGAATCTCAATTGGAAATTGAAGACCTCAAGAGTGCAGTGAAGTCAGAATTTGAGATGTCAGACCTGGGTAACTTGTCCTACTTCCTTGGTATGGCGTTTCTACACAAATAATATGGAAAAATCTTGCATCAAGCAAAGTATGCTACTGACTTTATGAAAAGATTCAACACGTTGAACTGTAATGCTATTGTGACTCCTATTAAATCAGGTAAAAAGCTGGAAGAAGATAAGGATGAAGAAATGATAGATGCCACCCTGTACAAGCAGATGATTGAATCATTGAGGTGCCTATGCAATTGTCGACCAAATATCAATTTTGCTGTAGGAGTATTGAGAAGATTCATGCATGGTCCAAGGAAGTCTCATCTGCTGGATGAAAAATAGTACTAAGATACATCAAGGGAACCTCGAGGCATGGTGTATTCTTCTCATATGGAATAAAGATAAGCAAAGAAAAGGTCACATGATTTTCTAATTCAGACTGGTGTGGTGACAGATTGGACAGGAGAAGTACCACTGGTTATGTCTTCAAGTTTGAAGGAGCTTCAATCTCTTATATCTCCAAGAAGCAACCTATTGTTGCTCTGTTTAGCTGCGAGGAAGAATATATTACTTGTTGTTCAGCTGCTTGTCAATAAGCTTGAATTGAAATTGTACTGACTGAACTTGGAGTAAACATTTAAGTACCAATTAAGCTCTTTGTTTACAACAAATCTGCAACAAACTTAGCAAATAATCTTATCTCTCATGGAAGATCCAAGCATATTGTAACAAGGTTTCATTACATAAGGGAACAAGTGAACAAATGAAGGTTGTAAATGCGATATTATCCTACCAAGGATTAGATTGTTGATATCTTAACTAAGGATGTAAAAGGAGAACAATTTTCTAAGCTAGAGATTGACATGGGAATGGTGGCATTTGATTCAGAGGTTGAAAATTCTTATGAATCATCAACCTCTAAAGGTGTCAGAGGATGGAACAACCTAGCCTCTGAAGGAGTCAGAGGCTGGAATAGTCTAGCCTCTGAAGCAGAAGCCTTTGAAGGAGTCACAGGCTGGAGCAGCATGGCCTCTGAAGCTTTGATAACTTATGAACCATCAACCTCTGAAGGATTCAGACACTACTACAAGATAGACCTTTCGCTACACTAAACTGTAACGATTATACTATTAACCGTGGTAATACCTCATTTTTGGATGCGTTTTTTATTTATATTTACGAAAATACATTGCACTACGGTCAAACTAATAAACTGTGATTATACATTTATGGAGTGACAAAGTTCGAATCCTACCTCCAACAATTTTCTACTTTTTTGTTAGAACCGCTGTTGTCCTTATAATTATAATGTATAAATTAAAATCAAAATACCCATCACCACGATTATTAATGTGAAACGTTGTGAAAGTCATTACATTTCATCAGAGTTTTTGAAAACAACCGTGGTGAAATTGTTTTCTTATTTATAATATAAGTAAATTAGCTCTTGCTTCTTGACAGTATCGTCGTATCTATCACAGTAAAACCCTAACACACATTTTCTCTCTTCTTCTTCATCATTACCTGTTGCTTCATACATAAAGGTATTTTTCTTCTTCCTTGTTCGAGAGTTTATGGTTTTTTTATTCTATGTTGTTGTTGTTGTATGTTATTCTGAAAAGGGGTTTTTCTTGTTCCGATTTCAGATCCTTCACTCAACATGAATAGTGGGAGAAACAAACTTATCTACGAGATTCAGGTTACAAAAGAGGTTATTGATATGATGGAGTTATGGTTGAACAAAGCCAAGGTAGCTGAATATGTTAGGGAACACATTATTATTGTTGAACCGTTTGATGGAACATACTATAAGAAGATTCATTTCAAGAATCTTAACCCTGAAAAAATGAAGAAGGTAGAAGCTATTATGAATGATCTTATGAATCTAGATATAACTGATTCCAAATCAGATGAAAACCTTGAGAACTATGAAGACCTTGAGAACTACACAAATTCAACTAGGCATGAAGATTGAAGACCTTGTTATGTTTTACATGATTTATTGTTAGTTGTTGTTGTTGACAAGTTTTTGTATGTTGTGGTTGTTGTTTCTTGTTATTTTACATTGTACTTCTAATTTATGTTAACATGCTTCTTTTTGTTGTGGCATGATTTAATTTCTTTTTGGATTAACGATGTACTGCTGGTTGTTGTTACATGTTATGTTACAATGTTAATGCTAGTTATGTTGTGGTTGTTGTTGCTTGTTATGTTACAATGTACTGCTTATTTATGTTAACATGCCCTTTTTATTGTTGCATGATTTAATTAATTTTTGGGTTAACAGTATGCTGCTGGTTGTTGTTGCTTGTTATGTTGCAATATTAATGCTAGTTTATGTTTTCAAAACGGGTTAACATTCTGAAAGCTGTTTATATTTTAAAATCTGGTTCAAGAGAACTCATACTATGGGTGTGGTTCATAATTGCTTTGTTTTGCTATGGAGAAACAATACAAGAAGTATGAATCAATTTTGGAAGCTTCATCCTCCTTGTATTTTTTCTTTATGGAAACACAAAGTAAATCAACTTCAGATCATTCCTCGAATCTTTTCAATAAAAGGTATGTTGTTGTCGTTTCGTTGATGTATGTTGTTGTTGAGTTTATTATAATGTATGTAGATTATTTGTTTCACTCCCTTCATTGAACATGCATTCATTTAAATCGATTTCGAAAATAATAATCTAAAAATTAAGTTATATTTGAAATGCAACTTATATCAAACATGATTTTTGAATTGCATCTATCTCGTAATTCATCTATATTGCTCTTTAACACATTGAACTTAATTTATTGCCCTAAATTCTTCAAAGCAATGATTCATTCTCTATTAATTTATATTGTAAAACATCAAATGTGTTGAGAAATTGAATCAACTTCATCGCTGTCTTCATAATAATCTTCATCATTGATTAAAACAATGATGATGATAGCGATGATGATGATGATTCTGAATTAGTCAACATATTGATGTTTTGCAAAATAAACTAGCAAGGAATCGTTACTTTGAAGAGTTTGAGACATTGAATCAAATACTACGTGTTCAGAAGTAAGAGATGAATTACGGTATGAATGCAATTTGAAAAACAATGGTTCGTTTAAGTTGTTTTTCCAGAATAATTTAATTTTCCAAATTATCATCTTCTACATCAGTTTTTATGGTTGTATATGTTTAGTGAGGTGTAAGGAAAAACAAACAATCTAAATATTTTATAATAAACTTAGGTACTTTTCACAACAGTTATCTTATGTAACCGTGATGAAATGTTAATTATTTCCAAATAAATTGTTGTTGCTGTTGGATTTTAAACTCACGACCTAAGTATATATCACAACGCTTGTTTAATATAAGCGTAGTGATCGGTGGCGCGATACCTACCTTATAACCATAGTCACACACGCGTTGTGAAAACCATTATACATACAATCACACGCTACTAGAGATGGCAATGGGTCGGGTGCGGGTTTCGCACTACCCAAACCCGCACCCGAAATCACCACCCGAACCCGAACTCGAACCCAAAGACTATTCGGGTGGCAAAATAACACCCACGCCCACACCCGTTGGGTTCGGGTTTTTTCACCCAAACCCGAACCCGTAGCAAAAACACAATATATATATATATATATATATATATATATATATATATATATATATATATATATATATAATGATTCGGGTGTGGTTTCGGGTTTCGGGCTCGGGTTTCACACTAGCCAAACCCGCACCCGAACCCGAACCCAGTCAATTCGGGTTTTCACCCGTTGACTCGGGTTCGGGTGGGGGTGGGCCCCGCGGGTTTGGGTCTGCTTGCCATCCCTACACGCTACCTAGCAACGGACGTGAAACCATTATTATATGCTTTTTGCAACCGTCATTATATGTGTTTCTCTTATTCCATATTCATTACTCTCTGTGTGTGTGTGTGTGTGTGTGTGTAATAACACTAACACTCAACTTCTTCAAATACACTCAACTTCTTCAAATATTCTCATGGTTACATATGCATATAAATTATCCTCAATTTTATAAGGGATAGCCTAGGCGTCACCTACGGTTCAGACAATTTTGCATAAAGTTCAACTTTATAAGGAAAATTATTGATCGTACCTGGATCAGACAGTTTAAGGATGGCCAACGACGTCTAGACTTGTTGTTACTTCAATGATGATGAAAGACGGTGGGGGGGGGGGTGTACCTGCAGGACACTCCGATGCTTAAGTCAGTGAGTGCACAGCAAATACAGAGAAAGTGAGTGAGAGTAAAAATTAACTTATCCTGACCCTCTCAAGTGAGAGGGTATTTATAGGAGACCCCCAGCGCGTTGCCAACGGTTACTTGCAACGGGTGGGACCAGCGTGTGGCCCGTTCCAAGTAACTGCTAGGGCTTACGTGTAGTAATAATGACCAGCTCGTGGTCAACACCCTAGTGTAACTGTCTCTTTAATGCCATTATTAGACGGTTACATGAAACGTATATGTGTAGATAAGACCGTTGATGGGCTCCTCGGGGGAGAGTCTATAATGTCGAGGAGATGTGGTGGTCGTGGTTTGGACACGACTCAATGGAGGCGAACCGTGTTTGTCGGGGACCCATGAGTCAACGGGGATTGGGAGTATTCTCGCGGGGAGAAGTTAATCTGTCGAGGAAGTCCATTTCATCAGGGAGTGGTGTCTTCTTTTCCTGTTTGTCTTCAACTCCTCGACATTGTCAAGGAGTCAGGTGCCCGACATACTTTTTGGCCTTGCGTAGGGCAGTCATATGTCCTTCTCTAGGGCTTTATTGGGCTTCTTCAAGTTGTGTGGATTGGGCCTGTTTGATTGTAGGAAACCACGACCCAGTCCAGAACAGGAGCCCACCCAAGTCGTTGCTTTGAGGTATCAGAGTAATGACTTGAGGGTTAATAATCGTGTCGGGGAAATGCCAAGGGGTAATCCGAGGAGGATATCGGCATAGTCGAAATTTCCATGACGTCAGGCATTGGTGGCTTACGGGCAGTTAGGAGTTGCATCTGGTTGAAATGTTGGGGAGATGAGAAGTTTCCGTTTTGAAACGATGGGATGACGAAAGGACACGCGTGGATTTTTGACCGGTGTAAGTGTGCCACGTGTCACTAGTAATCATTGCGTAGGGTGGCTGCCTAGGGTAGAGTATTCGAGTGCCTCAGGTTTCTCGAGTTTTGTGATTTGTCTATAAATAATCTCATTTCCCTTCATTTCTCATTTTTCGCTCTTTCGTTCAAGAATCACTTCCTCTTCTTTCTCCGTTTTCTCATCCTCTGTTTGCCACCATTAACCACCGCAAGTTCGCCGTGAACCGCTGTGTTACGCCGTGCCTGAACCCTATTCCACCATTTATAATGTAATTTCTTCAAAACTGTTATTTTCTCTAGTATCTTCTTTAAGTTTGACTTGCTTGAAATCATTTCTCTGATGAACTGGTGAAGTTCTCATGAGAAATGGAAGGATTCCTGGCGAGTACGGCAGAGATCTTTGGCTGTTTCAAGAGAAACTCTGTTTCTGTTTCCGTTGAATAAAATTGGGGAGCTGGATGAATATTCCGGGGATTTGCAGAAGCTTTCCGGGGAGTGTGATGAACATTGCAGGGACCTGATAATGTTTTGGGTCCCCAACAATGACTCTTTCTCGTTGATTTCGAGGAGAAAGGGGGAAAGATTATTCGGGGAAGCGATGGGTTTCCAGGGGATATCTGTTATTCGTCTCCGACTGGCTGGTTTGGTATGACTCGTCGAATTCACCTGTTCCCTTCTGCTTTTCAGGTTGATGGACAAATTGGCTGCTGAAGTGGCCGTAGGTGAATTCGAGGAGGATAACCAAGCTGAAGTTCCGATGGCCCATATGGCTTTTAGGCAAGAGCGTCCGTTTGAGGATTGGGTGTGTGATGAGGCCCTCACTATGTCGTCCGTCTTCACATTTCCCGATGAAAATGGGTTTTGCACTGTTGAGCATAGGTTGCTCGGTTCTGAGCAATCTTGGATAGTGTACCGTCCCAATGAGGATCAGCGTATATGTACACCTTATATGGGAATGCGCTTCCCGGTGTATGAGTTTATGTTTCAAGAGGCGGGGTGGAGGCTCCCTTTCACAGACTTCCAAGAGGGGGTCTTCAAATGGTTAAAACTGGCTCCATCGCAAATCCGCCCGAACTCATTTGACTTTCTCTGGGCTTTTGAGCTTGTTTGCAAGTATTTGGAGATCAGGGCAACAATGTCCCTTTTCTTCCGAATTTTTCATCTGCAGCGGTCTATAACTGATGGTCGACACGGCTGGGTGTCGTTCAAACAAAATAAAGCTTTATTTCATACTTACTTGGACTCTGTTAGAGATTTCAAGTGGCGTTATTATTTTGTGAAGCCGGTCACCCCCGAGGCCGTCAATTCGATATATGAACGGGTGACTCAAGAAGTGGATGGGCAGTCTACAGAAGTGCTGGTGCCAAAATTCCCCCTCTACTGGACAGAAGAGCATTACAAAGAGGGGGTAGACAAATATAAAGTAAGACATCATAGCTCAATGTCGAGGATCGCTAGGCTTATGATAAGATTGTCGAGTACGTGGAGAGTTTGAATAAACTTTCCAGCATATCTGAGGACGGAGAGACCTCGACCGGTGGTGAGGGGCAGGTGACGAAGACCCGTCGCCTGATTAATACTCGTGTTCTGCTCGAAACTTTCTCCGATGAGGAGGCTGTCGAGCTCTTAGGTGGTGCACTGATCCTCGACTTTGATTTTTCTCATGTTTACGTATCTTGTTTTACTAATATTTTTCTTTCTTTTTATAGGGAAAATGGTCAAAGCTGCAAAAAGATATTCGAGGTTGAGGGAAAAGAGAGCTAGGGAAGAATAATCTCGTCCGACTGAACAAAGCGCCTCTCAACATATCTCTTCCAAGACAGTACCTGAGAGTATTCCCTCTACCGCAGTGCCCGAGGGTTCTGAGCAATCTCTTGTTGTTTTAACTGCAACTGTGAGCTCTGAAAATTTGTCCCCGGGGGCCCAAAGGACATCTAAGCAGGCAAAGACTGTTGGGCCGTCCATTGTTGATGTGGAAGGTAGTTCCCCTCCTCCTCCTGCAAGCTTCGAGATTCCTCCGTGTTATCTTCAGCGTCGCTATTTCTCTGAGGTTAGCCCAGACTTTGTTGGGGAGTACAGCGGAAGCGAGAAGGAAGACAATTCTCGAGGATATGTCTGCCGTCATGCGGTTCTGTTCGGCTGCCCTTGTTCTGAATGATGAGAGTTGCTCTGCTGCTGAGCTTTCTCGACTGAAAGATGGACTTCAGATATTGGAGGCTGAACTGCTCGACGTGCAGAAAGATTTGAAGGACTGCAGGGAGCTGAACAGGAAGCAAGGTGAGCAGCATGAACAGTCGGAGAGGAAGATGAGGGAAGCTGAGGATGCGGTGAAGGACCACCTTGCTCGGGTCACCGTGTTGGAAGAGGAAAAACAACGTCTCAAGGATAGGGTAGCTGAACTGGAAGAGGCTGTTCGGCCAGCCGAGAATGAAACCGAGGAGGACAAACTATTGACTTCTCGAGTGGCCCTAATAGCCAAGCTCAGGGAAGTCGAGAAGGATCTTCGGTATGCTGAAGATGATGCTTTAGAGTTTGCAGATGTCGGGTTCCAGAACGCTGTGGCGCAGCTTAAACTCCTGAATCCAGACCTTGTAATCGATGGAGTTGATTCTAGGTTTGAGGTGGTCGACGGACAGATTGTGTTGCCCGGACAGATAGTAAATGCTGATGGGGGGAACGGGGAGCAGGAGAATCCCGAGGCCGCTGATGATGCTGCGAAGCGATAGTGTAGTTGGTTTGGCCTGTGTGCCAATTTTTTGTATTGATTGGCCTGCTTGCCGAACTTGTTGATTTTCCCGGCCTAATGGCCAGGGCTTTATGTAATATTTTGACAATGGGCTTGCCCGATATAGAATTTCCATTTTGCCTCTTTATCTGTTCTGTGTGTGGTATTTTACTTATTTTTATTTAAGTTATTTTGAAATTGCTGGATACTTGGGAGTTTGCTCGACTCTAGTGATCCTCGACCGTGAAGAGAGCTGGTCGAGCGGTCAGGGGTTGTACCCCGACCTTCAATGAAGCTAAGAGGTCGACCGAGGTCTTAGTTTCATGGCGTGAACTTCCCATCGCGAGCTGGGTGTTCTGCCTACAAGGTACGTCGACAACGGAGCTCGATAGAGTACTCCTCGTCGGGCCGAAAGTTAACGCACACACAACGTGACTTTTGACCTTCGTTAGTATATAGAGGTGTCGTGCTCGCACCACGGCACGCTCCCCGTAACGGTAACTTTTGTATAGTTACATGCAGTGTTCAACTGTAATATTGTTTGAGCTTCTCAGTATTCCATGGTCGAGCAAGTTGTTCTCCTTGGAGGTTTTTGAGGTAATAAGCACCTGTCCCTGTCTTTACAATGACGCGGTAGAGGCCCTCCCAGTTTGCGGCCAACTTTCCTTCACGTGAATTTTTCTGATTTCGCCGTAAGACAAGACTGCCTACTTGGAAATCTCGTTTGATAACTTTGTCATTATAACGCAAAGTTATTTTTTGTTTTAAAGAGGCTTCTCGGAGGGATGCACCCGTCCTTATTTCTTCGACCAGGTCGAGTTCTTCGCGAAGGGCTTCGTTGTTCGCTTCTTTGTCAAGAGGAGCTTCTATCCTTCTCGATGGTTCCCTGATTTCCACGGGGATTACTGCCTCGGTTCCATATGTTAACTGGAACGGGGTCTCCCCGGTCGTGGAATGAGGGGTAGTCCGATATGCCTAGAGGACGCTGTGTAACTCCTCGACCCACCGTTGTTTGGCTTTGCCGAGTCGTCGTTTGAGTCCTCGGAGTATTACTCTGTTCGCTGCTTCAGCTTGCCCGTTGGTTTGCGGGTGTTCGACTGACGTAAAATGTTGTTTCGTACCCAGTTTGGCAACGAAGTCTTGGAAGTTTCCGTCGGTGAACTGTGTCCCATTGTCCGTGACAATGGCCTGAGGCACGCCGAATCGGGCGAGTATATTTCTCTTGTAAAAATGTAATATGTTGAAAGCAGTGATCTTGGCTAATGCTTCTGCCTCGATCCACTTTGTGAAGTAATCTACCCCGACAATGAGGTACTTATTTTGGTATGATCCTACGACAAAGGGTCCGAGGATATCCATTCCCCACCACGCAAAGGGCCACGGGGATGACAATGATTTAAGCTCGTTTGGAGGAGCGAGGTGCATGTCCGCGTGCCTCTGACAACGGTCACACTTTTTAACGCGTTCCTTTGCGTCTTGTTGCATAGTGGGCCAGTAATATCCTGCTCGGATAGCTTTTCGAGCCAAGGATCTTCCGCCTAGATGTTGTGCGTTGATTCCTTCATGTATTTCCTGGAGAATCTCTGAAACTTTACCCTCCTCGACGCACTGGAGTAAAGGGATTGAGAATCCTCGGCGATATAGCTTACCTTCGACTATTGTGTATGCACATGCTCGTCTCTTAACTATCCCGACTTCTTTAGGATCGTCGGGCAATATGCCTGTCATCAGGTATTCATAAATTGGAGTCATCCAACAGTTTGCATCCCCGATAACGTTTACTTCTGTGTTCGAGGTAGGTTTGTTGATGCTCGGATGGGTCAGTATTTCTTGGATCACTGATTTGTTCCCTCCTTTCTTCTTGGTGCTCGCTAGTTTGGAGAGCACGTCTGCTCGAGTGTTATGCTTGCGCGGGATGTGAGCCACCTCCGCGGAGACAAATTTCTTCAACTTTTCTTGTACCAAGGTTAGGTATTCAATGAGATTATCATTTTTGGCCTGAAATTCTCCCCGAACTTGTGATGCTACGAGCTGAGAGTCTGTAAAGATTTTGACTTCTTTTGCGCCGAGGTCTTCTGCAAGTCGAAGACCTGCAAGGAATGCCTCGTACTCGGCTTGGTTATTTGATGTTTTGAAAGATAGCTCTAGTGAGACTTCTATCAGGATACCCTATTCGTTTTCAAGGATAATGCCTGCCCCGCTGCCCTTTGCACTGGAGGCTCCGTCGACGTAAATTGTCCATTTTTGGGAGCCATTGGTCGAAGATTCGGGGACTGTCATCTCCGCTGCGAAGTCGGCCAGTACCTGAGCTTTTAAGGCTTTTCTTCCTTCATATCGAACGTCAAACTCAGATAGCTCGAGAGACCACCAGAGCATTCTCTCCGCCATATCTGGCCGACTAAGGAGCTGTCTGATAGGCTGCTCAGTCCTTATCACAACTGTGTGGGCCAGGAAGTAATGGCGTAATCTTCTGGCTGCAGTTACGAGGGCTAAGGCAACCTTTTCAATCTGTTGATATCTCAGTTCGGGACCCTGAAGAGCTTTGCTTGTGAAATAAATCGGTTTTTGTCCGTCGGGGGTCTCCCGTATGAGGACAACACTTACCGCTTCACTGGCAATGGCCAGGTACAAGAAAAGTGTTTCCCCGTTATCTGGTCGGGACAAGACCGGGGGTTGTGATAATACTTGTTTTAGATGGAGGAGGGCTTGTTCGCATTCTTCACTCCATTCAAATGTTGCTTTTTGTCGGAGAAGTTTGAAAAATGGGAGTGCGTATTGGGCAGATTTAGCGATAAAACGAGAGAGGGCAGTTAACATCCCGTTAAGTGATTGTATCGACTTCTTTGACTTCGGAGTAGGAATCTCGGAAAAGGCCTTACATTTGTCGGGATTCGCTTCAATTCCTCTCTCCGTAAGGTAAAAGCCAAGAAATTTCCCCGCTCGGACACCGAAAGTGCACTTGTCGGGGTTGAACCTCATGAGACATTTCGTCGCCGTGTCGAACACCTTTTTAAGATGAGCAACGTGGTCGACTTCCTCTGCGGACTTGACGATCATGTCGTCCATGTAGACTTCGAGCATGTCACCAATTTCTGCTCGGAAGACTTTGTTCATCATTCTTTGATAGGTGGCGCCAACATTCTTCAGACCAAAGGGCATTACATTGTAATAGTAATTGCCCGACTCAGTCATAAAAGCTGTATGCTTTTTGTCGGCCTCATCCATGGGAATTTGGTTATATCCCGAATAAGCGTCCATGAAGGAAAACAGTTTAAATCCTGCAGAGTTGTCGACCTGTCGGTCGATGTTAGGCAATGGGTAAGAGTCTTTCGGGCATGCCCGATTAAGATCCGTGTAGTCAATGCACATCCTCCATTTTCCATTAGATTTTTTAACAAGTTCAACATTGGACAACCAAGTGGTGTACTTGGCTTCCGAAATAAAGTTTGCCTCTAGGAGGTCCTTTATAGCTTTTTCAGCAGCCTCCATTTTTTCTAGAGACTGCCTACGCCTACGTTGAACTACAGCCTTAGCATTTGGATCTATAGTCAGCTGGTGACAAGCCACTTGAGGATCTAATCCGGGCATCTCCGCAGCGCTCCAAGCGAACAAATCTGCATTCTCTCGGAGACATGCCTTCAGCTGCCTCCTCGCCAGGTCGGGGAGTCCACGGCCGATCTTCACAGTTCGCTCTGGGTCGTCGCCAAGAGGAATCAGCTCGAAATCTCCGTCTGGGATGGGGCGTGTTAGGTAGGGAGATTGCCCGTTGACTTCAACTAGGAGGTCTTTGTCTGCAACTTCTTCCTGTTCCCCGGTGAACCTGCTATCAAGGTCGATCGCGCTGACTAGCGGTAGTGGAACCTGTGCAACATCTGAAGTTGCTCTTCTGGGGTGGGTGCCACCGACAACACTTAGACCTTTGATCGCTGCATCGAAACATCTTCTAGCTTCTTCAATATCCCCGTGGAGGGTAACCACACGTCCTCGTGTCGTATAATACTTCATTTTTAGGTGGACAATGGATGGTACAACTGTTATTTTAGCCAAAGTGGTCCTTCCCAATATGCAGTTGTAGAGGGAAGGGCAGTCGACCACTAGAAAATGCGTCTTCGCCTGTCGAGCTGTTTCACCTACTCCGAATGTGACCACCAATTCGACGTAACCTCGAGGCCTAGTAGATGCGCCGTTGAAGCCTTGCAGATCAGATCCCACATATGGGGACAAGTGATGTTTTGTCAGCTGGAGAGTGTCGAAGAGGTGAGTGTACATGATGTCCACCGAGCTTCCCTGATCGACCAAGATCTGATGCACATCAAAGTTGGCCATTTGTGCCCGAATTAGGAGGGGTATATTAGCATTCGGGGATCCACCTGGTAATTCCTTGAGATAGAAACTTATAGGACATGATTTTCTGTGAGATAAGCTGAGGGTTGGGTCTCGAGGAGTGGATGTCCTTAGCTCGTCAAATTTCCTCTTTATAGAACCGACGGTTGCGCGTTCAGGGTTTCCGCCCGATATGACTAGGGCTTGGGGGAAACTTTCCCAGGTGCTGCGAACACTTACTAGGTCTTCTGCTGGGAAGCTCTTCCACATGTTTCGAACAGCTTCGACATCGCTAACATTTTCTTGGAAAACGAAGTCTTCAGGTCGTGTGATGCTTAAGGCAACCTGTAGTTTTCCAGTGTCCGGAGGGCTAGACTCCTCGGTATTTAGAGCTTCTTGGCCGGTGGGGCGAGGAGCCTCGTCTTGTTTGGCGTACTTTTTCAGGTAGCCCTCTTTAATCAGTGTTTCGATTACGTCTTTAAGGTGGATGCAATCCTCAGTAACATGCCCGTGACTACGATGGAACCGACAATACTTGGATTTATTAGTATTTGGTTTGGGAGCTGTTGGTTTTGGGAAGCAGATTCCCCCTTTCACGAACTCAGAATTTGCACATTCACTGAAAATGCGTGCACGGGACACGTTAAGTGGGGTGTAGTCTTTGAAAAGACCGGCAGGTCCCCGAGATTCGCGGGAGTCTTTATTCCAATTTTCTTTTTTTCTCTCCCCGCCTCGCCTAGGTAGAGGGGAATCTTCTCTTCTCCTATCTCCTCCTCGCCTAGGTGGAGGGAGTCTTCCCTGTTCCGGCCGCGGGGGCCTTCTCTGCTTCTTAAATCCAGGGCAATCTGGGCTGCTTCTGCTTCCTCGAACTCAATGTGTGACTGAGCTCGTTCGAGGAAGCCTTCGAAGCTGCGAGGACGGTGTAATCCGACAGATTCTGCGAACTTGGAGCCAACTCGTAGCCCTTTGATGATGAGATATAATTTTATATGGTCGGTCGTATGGACCTCGACCGCTTCTTTGTTGAATCTTTCTATGTAGCTCCGGAGAGATTCCTTCTTATCTTGGAAGATGGCCTCCAAGGATGATATAGTTTTTGGATGTCTTCGAGAAGCTGTAAAATGCTTTCTGAAACGTTCTCTTAGAGCTTTCCACGACGTTATTGATTCAGGTGCCAGGTTTTTATACTAAGCCATGGCCACTTTCCGAAGAGTCGTAGGGAATAATCGACATTTGATAGTGTCGGAGACGTTTCTAAAGTCGAGAAGAGCCTCGAAGCTCTCGACATGGTCGTCCGGATCAGACGTTTCATCGTAAGTCCCCAAGGATGGAGGTCTCTCCAAGCCTTTAGGAATAAGAGCTTCCATTATTTGTCTGGACAGAGGAGTCCGGTAGTCGTCATCATCGTTGCCTCCCAGGGATACAGAAGAAGAGTTATGAGCACGAACATAGTGACGTCTCGGGGAATTTTCCTTATGACAGCCTCTTGGCTCCTCGACATCAGGCTTATTCCTCTTAGTCTTCAAGGGACGAGTGGGCCCTTTTGGTGGCGGGGAGCGATGACGCTTCTGTGGATGCTCGGTCTAGTTACGCTCCAAACGTGGCCCGCGACCTCTATTTACTGGGGAGGGGCTGCGAGATTCCATTGGAGATTGTGGATGTCTGGGATAAGGAGGTGGTGGATGTCTTCGCGGGGAAGTCCGACCACGACCTTTTTCCAGCTTCTCGATCCGTAAGCTTTGGTTGAAGATCATTTGATTGGTCTGATTGACCAACGCAAACAAGGCAGCAGTGTTCGGATCTGCATTTGGTGGTGGATCCACAGGATGGTAGGTGGGATGGAAGATTGCTTCCTGTCCATCTTGTTGAGCATTCTCGTATTCCACCTCATCGGAAGATGGGGAGGCGGTGATTCCATCTCTGACATCATTCTCCACGACAGGCTGAAGAACATCGTTGTCGCCATGGGTGTTATCACCAAGTTGTGTGATGACATTGTCGACAGCTTGATTCGCTGACGGATTGGCCATTGCTGGTAGTTGAATGAGGAAAGTTTGGTTTATCGCGAGGAAAACGGGGAAACTTATGAAGTTCCCACAGACGGCGCCACTGATCGTACCTGGATCAGACAGTTTAAGGATGGCCAACGACGTCTGGACTTGTAATTACTTCAATGATGATGAAAGACGGTGGAGGGGGGGTGTACCTGCAGGACACTCCGATGCTTAAGTTAGTGAGTGCACAACAAATACAGAGAAAGTGAGTGAGAGTAAAAATTAACTTATCCTGACCCTCTCAAGTGAGAGGGTATTTATAGGAGACCCCCAGCGCGTTGCCAACGGTTACTTGCAACGGGTGAGACCAGCGTGTGGCCCATTCCAAGTAACTGCTAGGGCTTACGTGTAGTAATAATGACCAGCTCGTGGTCAACACCCTAGTGTAACTGTCTCTTTAATGTCATTATTAGACGGTTACATGAAACGTATCTGTGTAGATAAGACCGTTGATGGGCTCCTTGGGGGAGAGTCTATAATGTCGAGGAGATGTGGTGGTTGTGGTTTGGACACGACTCAATGGAGGCGAACCGTGTTTGTCGGGGACCCATGAGTCAACAGGGATTGGGAGTATTCTCGCGGGGAGAAGTTAATCTGTCGAGGAAGTCCATTTCATCAGGGAGTGGTGTCTTCTTTTCCTGTTTGTCTTCAACTCCTCGACATTGTCAAGGAGTCAGGTGCCCGACATACTTTTTGGCCTTGCGTAGGGCAGTCAAGTGTCCTTCTCTAGGGCTTTATTGGGCTTCTTCAAGTTGTGTGGATTGGACCTGTTTGATTGTAGGAAACCACGACCCAGTCCAGAACAATTATCAACGTAGATTTTAAAATTTGCAGTGCTAGTCGACATAGCCGAATGTTGTTGAGAGGAGAAGGAGAAGGGAATATATGGGTAAGTTGGAATAATGAGTAGAGATATATAGAGTCAGTTTGTTTTGATTTTTTAAAAATAATTTTATAGTGTAATATAATTGCGTAAAAAAATTTATAAAGAATTTTTTCATAAAACTTTAAATGAAAATTTATTTTAAACTAATATTTTTAAAATGATATTTTAGATGTTTTATTATTTTATTGAAACTTTTTTTAAATATCAAAATTTTACAAAATCACTTAATTTTATAATTATTTCAAATAGTTTTTCATAAAAATTATTTTTGTAATATTGAAAAAAAATTATAATTTTGACTATTATTTAATCTTTAATAATATATGTTTAAATTATAGAATGTGAAAATAAGGTTTTAATTTAAAAATAACGAATATAAAAAAAATTGTAATATTTTAAAAATAATTTTATAAAATCCATTTTAAAAAAAAATACCCATAATTGAATTGATTGAACGAGTGGGAGGGTTTTATCTTGAAATTGATGGTGGCAAATTAAACAATAATTAAAAAGAAAAATAATGCAGATATGATATCAGAATCATATATATAATAAATGATTGTTTAAAATCAGTTTGTAGATGAAGAGGTGATGGGTGTAGCCAGCATGCATGGTATGCGCTAAGATATGCATTATTTGACTTTGAGTCTGATCATGGAAAACGCGAAAATTAAGATGTGCAGTGGATTGTGAGAGGCTACGAAATGGTTAAAAAGATGATATGTATGGTGAAAATTAAAGATGAACAACTAAAAGGTAGTGATTGTGATCCAAAAAGGGTGGAGATAATTGACAACAAAAATTTAATTTGACAAGAACTAATTTGCTTTTGAATACAATTAGAGTCTAATATGAAAATAAATTAATTATGACCTAGATAGGTTAACGATCCACCGCGTCACATACTGAGAAGATATAATATGTGCAACAAGCATACAATATTTGATAAATGTGCAACAACATACAACATTTGAATTAATAGCATAAAACAATAAAATACATTCAAAGTGACAACATCTAACACAGTAACAAGACTAAGAATGAAACAACTTCACAACATGACAAGGACCAAAATAATGTCTTATTAAAGAAAGATATTATGAAGAATTACGGATGGAAAACGAGATATACATAAAAGTCTTTTATTTAATCATTCATAAGAATCCTTAGTATTCCTGGGCCTTAACGGATAAACATCCAAATTGGTTACTCCTCCATCCAAACTCTGCAATATAAAATATGAGTGACACATCAAATCCTTGTAACAATTCAAACATATATATATATATATATATATATATATATATATATATATATATATATATATAGTGGCGGAGCCAAAAATTGTTTGAAACCTGGGCAAAAATTTGAAGACCGCAAATTCAACAAGTGTATGTATTATATAAATATAGAACCGAAATGAAAACTTGAACTCACGAATTGATATCTTGAACAAGATAGCTACAATGTACAGATCAAAACTTCTTTCATGGGTGCCACTTTATGCTGCATCCAACACTTCATACAAATAGAAAAACATGACCATGACAGATACCATAAATTTAAATTTTCTCAAACAATCAAAATGTTAACTATATGTACAAAGTACCTAGGTTTTGACTCTGATGGTACTAGCTGATCACTCAGAACACGATCTATCGGCAAGCTCAAATCTCTTTATATTTAAATAAATATATTAAATCAAAAGGTTACGATACCTTTAAGAGATTAAAAATGTTGAATGTTAATTCAATTATAAGAAACTAATCTTTCGGTTACTGGTATGTCACTCTTACTTGGCCTTGAATCATCAAAGTGACCATGATAAACTAGCTCAAACGACATTCAACCATCCTATTACTATTTGATTAATTTATAGAAAATACAACACTTTACTAAAATGGTGTTTAATAAAACTGCCACTATTTACAGTAAAATATGACGGTTTATAAACTGACGTAATGTTAATAGAAAAATGACGGTTTCTACCTCCTTTATTTTGACACGTCTGTTGCTTTACGGTGATTTTTGTTTTTATTGTTTTTGTAAATCGAATATTTCTGTTTATAGTTGTGAAAATTGATCTATTGAATCGTATAGAGTCCTAATATATATTTTATATTATTTGAGGATAAAATTTATTCTTTTCTTCTTCTTTTTTAATACTTTGTTAATATTTATTTTTCCTAAGTATTGATCCTAAATTTTAACTTTATTCTTTGTTTTAATTCTTGCACTTTATTGTAATGTAGTCAAATCTAAATATTATAATATAAAAAAATTGATGTAATGTAAACTTAATTGCATAAAAAGGTTTAAAAAAATATGTTTTTATTTGTGAAAGCCATTATCAACGACAAAAAACCTTCCCTTTCTTCTTTGTGGTTTAAATCTATATTTTTCTGATTTTCGTTAATTGTGGCGGTTTAAACCGCCAAAATAGTACTTTATAACCGCCGTAATTTTCATTATTTTTAGTGAAAAGAAGGAAAAGTTTTGGGCCAGAGCCTGGGCACATGCCCAGCCTGGCCGGGCCTTAAAACCGCCCATGTATATATATATATATAGTGGCGGAGCCAGAAATTGTTTGAAGCCTGGGCAAAAATTTGAAGACCGCAAATTCAACAAGTGTATGTATTATATAAATATAGAACCGAAATGAAAACTTGAACTCACGGATTGATATCTTGAACAAGATAGCTACAATGTACAGATCAAAACTTCTTTCATGGGTGCCACTTTATGCTGCATCCAACACTTCATACAAATAGAAAAACATGACCATGACAGATACCATAAATTTAAATTTTCTCAAACAATCAAAATGTTAACTAAATGTACAAAGTACCTAGATTTTGACTCTGATGGTACTAGCTGATCACTCAGAACACGATCTATCGGCAAGCTCAAATCTCTTTATATTTAAATAAATATATTAAATCAAAAGGTTACGATACCTTTAAGAGATTAAAAATGTTGAATGTTAATTCAGTTATAAGAAACTAATCTTTCGGTTACTGGTATGTCACTCTTACTTGGCCTTGAATCATCAAAGTGACCATGATAAACCAGCTCAAACGACATTCAACCATCCTATTACTATTTGATTAATTTATAGAAAATACAACACTTTACTAAAATGGTGTTTAATAAAACTGCCACTATTTACAGTAAAATATGACGGTTTATAAACTGACGTAATGTTAATAGAAAAATGACGGTTTCTACCTCCTTTATTTTGACACGTCTGTTGCTTTACGGTGATTTTTGTTTTTATTATTTTTGTAAATCGAATATTTCTGTTTATAGTTGTGAAAATTGATCTATTGAATCGTATAGAGTCCTAATATATATTTTATATTATTTGAGGATAAAATTTATTCTTTTCTTCTTCTTTTTTACAATACTTTGTTAATATTTATTTTTCCTAAGTATTGATCCTATTTTAACTTTATTCTTTGTTTTAATTCTTGCACTTTTTTGTAATGTAGTCAAATCTAAATATTATAATATAAAAAAATTGATGTAATGTAAACTTAATTGCATAAAAAGGTTTAAAAAATTATGTTTTTATTTGTGAAAAATGGTTAATATGGCAGTTAAAACTGCCATTATCAACGACAAAAAACCTTCATTTTCTTCTTTGTGGTTTAAATCTATATTTTTCTGATTTTTCGTTAATTGTGGCGGTTTAAACCGCCATAATAGTACTTTATAACCGCCGCAATTTTCATAATTTTTAGTGAAAAGAAGGAAAAGTTTTGGGCCAGAGCCTGGGCACATGCCCAGCCTGGCCGGGCCTTAAAACCGCCCATGTATATATATATATATATATATATATATATATATAGAGGCGGAGCCATAAATCGTTTGAAGCCTGGGCAAAAATTTGAAGACCGCAAATTCAACAAGTGTATGTATTATATAAATATAGAACCGAAATGAAAACTTGAACTCACGGATTGATATCTTGAACAAGATAGCTACAATGTACAGATCAAAACTTCTTTCATGGGTGCCACTTTATGTTGCATCCAACACTTCATACAAATGGAAAAACATGACCATGACAGATACCATAAATTTAAATTTTCTCAAACAATCAAAATGTTATTTATATGTACAAAGTACCTAGGTTTTGACTCTGATGGTACTAGCTGATCACTCAGAACACGATCTATCGCCAAGCTCAAATGTTGAATGTTAATTCAGTTATAAGAAACTAATCTTTCGGTTACTGGTATGTCACTCTTACTTGGCCTTGAATCATCAAAGTGACCATGATAAACCAGCTCAAACGACATTCAACCATCCTATTACTATTTGATTAATTTATAGAAAATACAACACTTTACTAAAATTGTGTTTAATAAAACTGCCACTATTTACAGTAAAATATGGCGGTTTATAAACTGACGTAATGTTAATAGAAAAATGACGGTTTCTACCTCCTTTATTTTGACACGTCTGTTGCTTTACGGTGATTTTTGTTTTTATTGTTTTTGTAAATCGAATATTTCCGTTTATAGTTGTGGAGATTGATCTATTGAATCGTATAGAGTCCTAATATATATTTTATATTATTTGAGGATAAAATTTATTCTTTTCTTCTTCTTTTTTACAGTACTTTGTTAATATTTATTTTTCCTAAGTATTGATCCTAAATTTTAACTTTATTCTTTGTTTTAATTCTTGCATTTTTTGTAATGTAGTCAAATCTAAATATTATAATATAAAAAAATTGATGTAATGTAAGCTTAATTGCATAAAAAGGTTTAAAAAATTATGTTTTTATTTGTGAAAAATGTTTAATATGGCAGTTAAAACTGCCATTATCAACGACAAAAAGCCTTCACTTTCTTCTTTGTTGTTTAAACCTATATTTTTCTGATTTTCGTTAATTGTGGCGGTTTAAACCGCCATAATAGCACTTTTTAACCACCGTAATTTTCATTATTTTTAGTTAAAAGAAGGAAAAGTTTTGGGCCAGAGCCTGGGCACATGCCCAGCCTGGCCGGGCCTTAAAACCACCCATGTATATATATATATATATATATATATATATTATAAAACATGTTAAGTTAAGATCCATTAAGAGCAGCAATGGCATCATCCATATCAGTCTCATTGGTCATTATAACATAAGCACTTATTTGACCAAATCTTGAGTAAGTTATTTCAACATCTTCAACTTTACCATATTTACTGAACACTTCTTCCAACATGCCATTTGCAATATCCTTCTGCAAGTTCGAAACGCATATAATATTTTTTGAAGTTGAACTATATGCGCGAGGAATTGTTTGCTTCTTGGGCTCTTCTCTCACTGGTTTCTACTTACTCACACTCAGAAATTTTCCATCTAATTCCTGTTAGCACAAATTAAACAAGAATTGTTAATATTAATAATATCAATCATACAACACAACACACTAATAGATATTGTTCTGGACTGGGCCGAGGCTGCCCAACAGTCGAGCAGGCCCAACCCATACTACTTGGGGAAGCCCAATAAGGCAAGGTCCCTCTGCGGACACGCGACTGCCCTGTGCCAGCCACTATCTCGCCGGGCATTCAGGCAATATCGGGCACCTTGGACAATATGAGTTGAGGACGTCCCACCCCGCTGATATGTGACTCCTCGACAAGCTAACCTTTCCCCCGCGAGCATGCTACTCTTCCCTCCTCGACGGACAGTATCGCCTCCCCGTGAGGCCATGCCCTTCCTACGGGCTTCACATCTCCTCAAAACAGAAGGCTCCTCCCCACGAGGAGCACCCAACGGTCCATCCCGCGTGGACACGTTCCAAGTAACCTCCCACTTCTGAAAGATTCAGTCTGCCCTACTTCCGGAAATCTAGGAGCAGTTACTCTAGGGCGAAGACCACGTGCTGGTCTTCACTACTACACGTAAGCCCTAGCAGTTACTTGGAGTGGGCCTAGTTGATCCAGCCCATTGCAGGTAACCGTTGGCCCCGCGCTGGGGGCTCTCTATAAATACCCTCTCATTTGAGAGGGTCAGGTTAGACACTTTTCTTCCTACCATTCTCTCTTCTTGTATTTGCCGATATTTCGTACACTCTCTCACTTGAGCGTCGGAGTACCTTGCAGGTACACCCCCCCACCGTCTCTCACCATCACCGGAGCTGCCGTTCCAGACGCCGTTGGCCACCATCACTGTCTGATCCTGGTACGATCAGTGGCGCCGTCTGTGGGAAAAACATAAGCTTCCCCATTTTTCTGTTCGATAAACCAAAGCTTTCTCCGTTCAACAACTAGCATGGCCAACCCGTCAGCGAATCAAGCCTTAGACAACGTCATTGCCCAGCTCACTACTGGCAACCACGTCGACAACAACGCTTCCCGACCCGTCATGGAGAACGACGTCAGAGACGGACTCACCGCCTCCCCGTCTTCCGACGAAGTGGAGTACGAGACAGCTCACCAAGACGGACAGGAAACAGTCCTCCAGCCCGTCTTTCAGCCCGTGGACCCGCCGCCAAATGCGAACTTGAGCACCGCCGCCCTGTTTGTGTTGGTCAATCAGACCAACCAAATGATCTTCAGCCAGAACGTCCGGATTGAGGCGCTGGAGAAAAGTCGTGGTCGATCTTGCCCGAGAAGGCACCGACCACCGCCACTTCCAAGACGTTCACCGTCCCTGGGGGAATCGCGAAGCCCTTCCCTGGTTCCCAGAGGTCGCAGGCCACGCTTAGAGCGTTCACAGCCGGAACAGCCTCAGAAACGCCACCGCTCCCCGCCACCGAAGGAACCAGTTCGCTCCTCGAAAAACAAGAGGAGCAAGTCAGAAACCGAGGATCCCAGAGGATGCCCAAGAAATCACTCCCCGAGACGTCACCATGCTCATGGGCGACACTCCCCATCCATGTCCCCGGGAGCAAGCGAGGACGATGACTACCGGACCCCTCTGGCCAGGCACATCATGGACGCCCCTATCCCTAAGGGCCTGGAGAGACCCCCATCCTTAGGAACCTACGACGGGACGTCTGATCCTGATGACCATGTCGAGAGTTTCGAAGCTCTCCTCGATTTCAGGAACGTCTCCGGCGCCATCAAATGTCGACTATTCCCTACGACTCTTCGGAAAGGGGCCATGGCTTGGTATAAAAACTTAGCTTCCGAGTCAATTACGTCATGGAGGGTCCTGAGGGAATGCTTTCGAAAACACTTTACGGCGTCTCGTCGACATCCGAAGACAATAGCCTCCCTAGAAGCCATCTTTCAAGGGAAGGATGAACCTCTCCGGAGCTACATAGAGAGGTTCAACAAAGAGGCAGTCGAGATCCATGTGACCGACCACATCAAAATGTACCTCATCATCAAGGGTTTAAGGATAGGATCCAAGTTCGCAGAATCCGTCGGGCTGCACCGTCCTCGCAGCTTTGAAGGCCTCCTCGAGAGGGCTCAGTCCCATATTGAGTTCGAGGAAGCTGAGGTTGCGCAAATTGTCCTCGACTCGAGGCACAGAGAAGGCCCCCACGGCAACAAGGAAGAAGACTCCCCTCCACCCAGGCGAGGTGGAGACAGGAGAAGAGGAGACTCCCCTCCACCCAGGCGAGGCGGAGAAAGAAAGGAAGAAGCCCGGACCAAGGAGCCCCACGAATCACGGGGACCGTCTGGTCTTTTCAAAGATTACACACCGCTGAATGTGTCCCGCTCGCTCATTTTCAGCGACTGTGCCAATTCGGAGTTCGTCAAAGGGGGAATCCGCTTCCCGAAACTGACGGCTTCCAAACCAAATGCTGACAAGTCCAAGTATTGTCGGTTTCATCGCAGTCACGGGCACGTCACTGAAGATTGCGTCAACCTGAAGGACGCGATCGAAACGCTGATTAAAGAGGGGTACCTGAAGAAGTACGCCAAGCAGCAAGAGGCCCCCCGCCCCAGCGGCCAGGAGGCTCAGAACGTCGAGGAGTCAACTCCCTCTCCCAACAACGGATCGCTGCAGGTCGCATTGAGCATCACGCGGCCTGAAGACTTCGGCTTTCCTGGAGAGCTCGACAGCCCATAAGCTGTCCGAAACATGTGGAACAACTTCCCGGTTGAAGACTCGATAGGTGCCCGAAGCACCTGGGAGTCTTTCCCCCAAGCCCTGGTCATATCGGGTGGAGCTCCTGACCGTTTGACCGTGGGGTCGATAAAGAGGAAGTTCGACGAACTGAAGGCGACAACTCCTCGAGCGCCTACTCTCGAGCAATTCAAAGGAAGATCAAATCCGATCACCGTCTACCTCGAGGAACTTCCCGGTGGGGCACCGAACGCCAACATCCCCCTCTTGATCCGGGCACAGATGGCCAACTTTGATGTCCATAGAATTTTGGTCGACCAGGGAAGCTCGGTGGACATCATGTACGTCCACCTCTTCGAGACCCTCCAGCTGACCAAGCAACACTTGTCCCCATACGTGGGATCGGACCTGCAAGGCTTCAATGGCGCGACCACCCGACCATGGGGCTTCGTTGAGTTGATGGTCACCTTCGGGATTGAGGAAATTGCCCGACAGGTGAAGACGCGTTTCTTGGTGGTGGACTGCCCGTCCCTCTACAACTGTATAATGGGGAGGACCACGTTGGCGGAACTGACAGCCGTACCATCAACGGTCCACCTGAAGATGAAATACTACACGAAGCGCGGACGTGTGGTCACTCTCCACGGGGACATCAACGCGGCCAGAAGGTGCTTCGACACAGCAATCAGGGGTCTGAGCGTCGTTGGCGGCGTCAAATCTACGATTCAGGCCGAGACACCTTCAGACGTCGTGCAGGCTCCACTACCGCCGGTCAGCGCGGTCGACCTCGACAGCCGATTCCACGGGGAGAATGAGGGAGCTGATGGCGAGGATCTCCCACTTGGAGTCAACGGGCAGCCTCCCCACCCAACGCGCCCCGTCCCAGACGGAGATTTCGAGCTGGTTCCTCTCGGCGACAACCCAGATCGAAGCGTGAAGATTGGCTATGGACTCCCCGACCTAGCGAAAAGGCAACTGAAGGCGTGTCTCCGAGAAAATGCAGATTTGTTCGCCTGGAGTGCTGCTGAGATGCCCGGACTGGACCCTAAAGTAGCTTGTCATCAGCTGACTATAGACCCGGCCGCTAGGGCCGTAGCTTAACGTAGGCGTAGGCAGTCTCCGGAAAAAACGGAGGCTGCTGAAAAAGCTGTAAAAGACCTCCTAGAGGCAAATTTTATTTCCGAGGCCAAGTACACAACTTGGCTCTCAAATGTTGTACTCGTTAAGAAAAGTAATAGAAAATGGAGGATGTGCGTTGACTACACGGATCTTAACCGGGCGTGCCCGAATGACTCTTATCCCTTACCTAACATCGACCAAGTAGTCGATAATTCTGCAGGATTTAAATTACTGTCTTTTATGGACGCTTATTCGGGGTACAACCAAATCCCCATGGACGAGGCCGACAAACAGCATACAGCCTTCATGACCGAGTCGGGCAATTACTACTATAACGTAATGCCCTTCGGCTTGAAAAATGTGGGTGCCACCTACCAACGGATGATGAACAAAGTCTTCCGGGGCAGATATCGGTGATGTGCTCGAGGTTTATATGGATGACATGATCGTCAAATCCGCGAAGGAAATCGACCATGCCGCTCATCTCCAGAAAGTATTCGACACGGCGAGGAAATGTCGCATGAGGTTCAACCCCGACAAATGCACCTTCGGTGTTCGCGCAGGGAAATTCCTCGGCTTCTACCTCACGGAGAGGGGCATCGAGGCGAACCCCGACAAATGTAGGGCGTTCTCCGAAATCCCCACACCAAACTCGAAGAATTCGATCCAATCGCTTAACGGAATGCTGACGTCTCTCTCCCGTTTCGTAGCCAAATCCGCGCAGTACGCACTCCCCTTCTTCAAGCTTCTCCGGCAGAAGGCGACATTTGAGTGGAGTGAAGAATGCGAGCAAGCCCTCCTCCATCTAAAGTAAGTCTTGTCTCAACGCCCGGTCTGATCCCGACCAGATACCGGGGAAACACTTTTCTTGTACCTGGCCGTCAGCGGCGAGGCAGTGAGCGCTATCCTTATACGGGAGACCCCTGACGGACAGAAACCAATTTATTTCATGATCAGAGCTCTTCAGGGCCCCGAGCTCAGGTACCAACAGATTGAAAAGGTCGCCTTGGCCCTCGTATCTGCAGCCCGAAGACTACGTCATTACTTCCTGGCCCACACAATCGTGGTAAGAACAGAGCAGCCCATCCGACAGCTCCTCAGTCGGCCAGATATGGCGGGGAGAATGCTCCGGTGGTCTCTCGAGCTATCCGAGTTCGACCTTCGATACGAGGGAAGAAAAGCCCTGAAATCTCAAGTACTGGCCGACTTCGTAGCAGAAATGGCCGTCCCTGAATCCCCGACCAACGGCTCCCAGAAATGGACGATTTATGTCGACGGGGCCTCCAGTGCAAAGGGAAGCGGAGCGGGCATTATCCTGGAAAACGAGCAGGGCATCCTGATAGAGGTCTCCCTTGAACTGTCTTTCAAGACATCGAACAACCAAGCAGAATACGAAGCCTTCCTCGCGGGACTTCGACTTGCGGAAGACCTTGGAGCAAAGGAAGTCAAAATATTCACAGACTCCCAGCTCGTGGCGTCGCAGGTTCAGGGAGAATTCCAGGCTAAAAACAATAGTCTCATCGAGTACCTAACCCTGGTGCAAGAAAAGTTAAAGAAATTTGTCTCCGCGGAAGTGGCTCATATCCCGCGCGAGCACAACACTCGAGCAGAAGTGCTCTATAAACTTGCGAGCACTAAGAAAAAAGGAGGGAACAAATCGGTTATCCAGGAGATACTAACCCAACCAAGCAATAACAAGGCCCCACCGGCAACCGAGGTCAACGCCATAGGGGACACAAACTGTTGGATGACCCCGGTGTACGAATATTTGACGATGGGCAAACTGCCTGACGATCCTAAGGAAGCAGGGATAGTCAAGAGGCGGGCATGTGCGTATACCATCGTCGAAGGTAAACTATACCGTCGAGGATTCTCCGTTCCCTTATTCCGATGTGTCGAAGAAGACAAAGTTTCGGGGATTCTCCAAGAAATTCACGAAGGAATCAACGCCCAACACCTCGGCGGAAGGTCCTTAGCCCGAAAGGCACTCCGAGCAGGGTATTATTGGCCCACTATGCAACATGATGCAAAGGAGCACGTTAAGAAATGTGACCGCTACCAAAGACACGGAGACATGCACCTCGCGCCTCCAAACGAGCTTAAGTCATTGTCGTCCCCGTGGCCATTTGCGTGGTGGGGAATGGATATCCTCGGACCTTTCGTCATGGGGTCATACCAAAACAAGTACCTCATAGTCGGGGTGGATTACTTCACGAAGTGGATTGAGGCCGAGGCACTAGCCAAAATCACCGCTTTCAACATACTCCGTTTCTACAAGAGAAACATCCTCGCTCGATTCGGGGTGCCCCAAGCCATTGTCACGGACAACGGGACACAGTTCACCGACAGGAACTTCCAGGACTTCGTCGCCAAACTGGGCTCAAAACAACACTTCGCGTCGGTCGAACACCCACAAACTAACGGGCAAGCCGAAGCAGCGAACAGAGTGATACTCCGGGGACTTAAGCGACGACTCGGCGAGGCCAAACAACGGTGGGTCGAGGAGTTGCACAGCGTCCTCTGGGCGTATCGAACGACCCCGCACTCCACGACCAGGGAGACCCCGTTTCGCCTAACGTATGGAACCGAAGCGATTATCCCCATCGAGATCAGGGAACCCTCGAGGAGAACGGAAGCTCCCCTCGACGATAAAACGAACGACGAAGCTCTGCGCGAGGAACTCGATCTTGTCGATGAGATAAGGACCGGTGCTTCCCTCCGAGAAGCCTCTTTGAAACAAAAAATAATTTTGCGTTATAATGACAAAGTTATCAAACGAGACTTCCAAGTAGGCAGTCTTGTCCTGCGAAGAAATCAAAAAGATTCGCGCGAAGGAAAGCTAGCCGCAAACTGGGAGGGCCCCTACCGCGTCACTGCTAAGACGGGGACGGGTGCCTATTACCTCGAGAACCTACACGGGGAACAACTTGCTCGACCATGGAATGCTGAGAAGCTAAAGCAATACTACAGTTAGACACTGCCCGGGACAGTACAACGTCGCGACCACGGGGGCGTGCAACGGTACATGCGTGACACCTCTATGTAATACACGACGGCCAAAAACCACGAAGTGTGTGCGTGGAACTTTTTGGCCCGACGAGGAGACCTCAACCGAGCTCCTTCGTCGACGTACCAAATAGGCAGAACACCCAGCTCGCGATGGGAAGTTCACGCCGCGAAGCTAAGACATCGACCGCTCTCTTAGCCTCGTCGAAGGTCGGAGTACAACCCCTGACCGCTCGGATAAGCTCTTCGCAGTCGAGCATAATCAAAGTCGAGCACAAGCCCAAGGCGCCAGTCGTATCAACTACTTAGAGAATAATAAGTAATGCATAAAATATCACACACAAGCAAAATTAACAAAGAGGCACAACGAAGTATGAAAATCAGGCAAAGCCCATTGTACGAATATTACACATATAACCCCACAAAGCGGGCAAAATAACCATTGTGCGAAAGGTACATCAAATAAGCCCACAAGCCGGGCAAAAACAAAATGGCACGCAGGCCAAGCAAACTATATCCCTACTCTGCAGTAGTCTCGGTGGCGTCCGGCCCACCTCCCTCGTTGGCATCCCCTCCTTGCCCGGGCAGAACTATCCGACCGTCGACCACCTCGAAGTCAACGTCCGCCCCATCGGTCACCAGGCCGGGATTCAGGATCTGGAGTTGCGCCATTGCGTTTCGGAACCCTATGCCCACAGTCTTGAGAGCGTCATCCTCGGCCAGACGAATATCCCGCTCGAGTTTCCTGAGTTGGGCCACCAACGCTACTCGAGTGGTTAGGAGCCTGTCTTCTTCGGTTTCCCCTTCAGCTGGCCGCACAGCAGTCTCCAACTCGACGACCCACTCCTTGAGACGCTTCTCCTCTGCCTCCAATTCGGCGATGCGGGCAACGTGACCTCTCTCCGCCTCCTTGACCTCCTTCAGTTTTTTCTCAGCCCGCTGCTGCTGCTCGCCTTGTTCTTTGTTTAGGTCCCTGCACTCCTTTAACTCATTGCGCAGTTCGAGCATCTCAGCATCCAATTTCTCGAGCTTCTCTTGCAGTCGAGAAAACTCAGCAGCAGGACGAGTCTTGTCGTTCAGGACAATGGCGGTCGAGCAAAGCCGCATGACCGCGGACAAGTCCTCGAAGATCGTCTTCCTCCTCGCCTCTGCGGCAGCTCCCAGCACAGCTTGGACTTCAGAGGGAGGTACACGGGGATAGATGACTTCGGAGAAGAAGCGGGGCTTTTGATGGCATGGTGGAAGTTCGAACCTTGGAGGAGGTGGGGGACTGTCTTCGTGGCCCAGGTCGACGATCTCCACGCTCGAAAACCGTTGCCGCTTTGGAGTCCCTTGAGCACCCGGAGACTGGCTCCCAGCAGGAGGTGTCCGCCTCTCTGAAATCTCAGACACAGTGGCAGCAGGCTGAGACTGACTGGAACCTTCGGGTATGGCGGCCGAGGAACAACCCTTAGGCGTGGCCCCGGAAGGAGCGACATCTTAACCCTTCGAGTGAGACGCCTCCACCCGAAGCTGCTCTTCCCTGGCCCTCTTCGCCTTCATTTTCTTGAATCTTTCCTCGGCTCCGGCCATTTTTCCTACAAAAAGAAAGAAAATGTTAGTAAGGCAAGGAATGAAAGGAACTCAGATACGAGGAATGCTTAAATCGTGGATGTTTCCACCACCTAACAACTCGATGACCTCTTCGTCGGAGAAGGTCTCGAGCAGAACGCGGGTGTTGATCAGACGGCGCTGTTTCTTCACCTGCCCGTCTGCTCCCGTTATGGGCTGGCCGTCCAACGTTTCGTGCTGAGACTTGTTGAAGCTCTCGACGAACGTGACGATCTTGTCGTAAGCTGCCCGGTCCTCGATGACCAGCTGACTATGCTTCACCTTATATCTTTCGACCCCCTTCTTGAAGTGTTCCTCCGTCCAGTATAGGGGGAACCTCGGCTCTAGTACCTCCTCGGAGACACCGTCGACGTCGCGAGTGACTTTCCGGTACAACGAGTATACGGCCCTGACGGTGACCGGCTTCACGAAATAATAAAGGAACTTGAAGTCCCGGATGGAGTCTAAGTATGTATGAAACAGAGCTTTTCTCTGCTTGAAGGACACCCATCCATGTCGTCCACCTGATGACGACCTCTGTAGATGGAATATACGGAAAAAGAGGGACGCCGTCGAGACGATTGCTAAATGCTTACAGACAAGCTCGAAGGCCCGGATAAAAGCCAAGGAGTTCAGATGAATTTGTGAAGGGGCCAGCTGCAACCAGGAGAAGATTCCCTCTTGTAAGTCCGTGAAGGGAAACCTCCACCCGGCCTGGTTGAACATAAATTCATACAACGGGATTCGCATTCCCCGATAAGGCTGGCATATCCGATGATGCTCCTATGGACGGAAGACCTTCCAAGATTTGTCCGAACCAATGAGCTTGTGCTCGACAGTGCAGAACGTATCATCCACGTCCTTGTAGGCGAAGATTGACGACATCTCCAGAGCTTCTTTACAGACCCACTCTTCGAGTGGGCGCTCCCGGGCGAACGCCATGTGAGCCATGGGGGAGTCGGGTTGGTCGTCGTCTTCTTCGAATGATCCTACGGCCACCTTCGTAGACAAATCGTCCATTTACCTGAAAAGCAGAAGGAAACGGTGAATTCGATGGGTCGTATCAAATTCACCCCTCCACCGCTGTTCAAGCGAACGGGCGAGGAAGGGGCAAGGCTCTCTCGGTTCCCCGACATAACCGGCCGAGGATCGACACGTTCGCCGGGGAACTCATCGCCTCCCCGGAAGATTCTGCCCCGTGTCCCCGTGACGCTAAGGAAAGAGAGTAACTATTGGGGACCCCGAGAAATTCAACGGGTCCCCGACATGTTCATCCCTAGTCCCCGAAACATTCAACGAAAGCGGGTGAAGTCCTTAGCACCCCCTCTCTCAACAACTAAAGATTCCTGCCGTATTCGCCAGGAATCCTCACATTTCTCATGAGAACATCGTCAGTTCATCAAGGAAATGCCTTATACTAGATGAAATTAAAGAGAAATGTAAGAAAAAAGGTCAATTTTGAAGCAAGTATCTTGTGAGTAGCGGTTTAGGGTTCCGGCACGGAGTTTCCGGCGGCTTTACGGCGGAGAGCGACGGTTGTAGGTTCCAGGCACGGAGTGTCCGGCGGCTGACGGCGGCGACCGGCAACGGGAGAGTGTAGAGAGAGAAGGAGAAGGATTCTTGAGAGAGAAAGGCAAAAGTGAAAAATAAACGAGGGGAGCAGCTTTTTATAGGCGATTCTCGCGGGACTCGAGGGGCCTAGGGCACTCAAGTGCGCTACCCTAGCCAGCTGCCCTAGCCTCCCTAGGTAATAATGGCAGGCGACACGTGGCACGCATGCAGCTGCGCGTCTCCCCACGCGTGTCATTCCAAGTTCCCCCAACTCTTTGGATCTGAAACTCCTCGTCTCCCCGGGCATGCCGACCAAACGCGACTGAACGATGCCCGACGTATGTACGACCGTACGTACGTCGACCACGAAGATGGCTTCCTCGGCTCCTCTCTTGGGGTGTCCCCGACACGCCAGTAAGCCTTAAGTCATTACTCCGACGCCTCAGAGCAACGACTTGGGGGGCTCCTGTTCTGGACTGGACCGAGGCTGCCCAACAGTCGAGCAGGCCCAACCCATACTACTTGGGGAAGCCTAATAAGGCAAGGTCCCTCTGCGGACACGCGACTGCCGCGTGCCAGCCACTGTCTCGCCGGGTATTCAGGCAATGTCGGGCACCTTGGACAATATGAGTCGAGGACGTGCCACCCCACTGATATGTGACTCCTCGACAAGCTAACCTTTCCCCTGCGAGCATGCTACTCTTCCCTCCTCGACGGACAATATCGCCTCCCCGCGAGGCCATGCCCTTCCTACGGGCTTCACATCTCCTCGACACAGAAGGCTCCTCCCCGCGAGGAGCACCCAACGGTCCATCCCCCGTGGACACGTTCCAAGTAACCTCCCACTTCCGAAAGATTCGGTCTGCCCTACTTCCGGAAATCTAGGAGCAGTTACTCTAGGGCGAAGATCACGTGCTGGTCTTCACTACTACACGTAAGCCATAGCAGTTACTTGGAGTGGGCCTAGTTGCTCCAGCCCATTGCAGGTAACCGTTGGCCCCGCGCTGGGGGTTCTCTATAAATACCCTCTCATTTGAGAGGGTCAGGTTAGACACTTTTCTTCCTACCATTCTCTCTTCTTGTATTTGCCGATATTCCGTACACTCTCTCACTTGAGCGTCGGAGTACCTTGCAGGTACACCCCCCACCGTCTCTCACCATCACCGGAGCTGCCGTTCCAGACGCCGTTGGCCACCATCACTGTCTGATCCCGGTACGATCAGATATAAACAGAAAAATTTACATAGCCACTGAACTTGTTCAGAGCCTTCTCAACTTCTTCAGCTGTACTCATGGTTATACATGCATAACTTTGTTCAGGAACATCACCAAGAGTTATCTGAAAATATAGATTATTCCGCAGACAGAAAGTATAACTTAACCCTAATAATACACAATTACACATGATTTATGATATGGAATCGAAAAGATAATGACTCACCACAGCACCCCGCACATGCCCGACCTGCCCAAAATTAAAGAGTAAACAATGTCATACTTGAAAGATCAAGAGGCAAATTTTCTATGAAGATCTCAAATTTTTGAGTGCTTGTCGACATAGCTGAATGATGTTGAGAGAAGAAAGAGAAGGGAAGAACACAATGCTATGGTCTATGACTGAGTTGTGGATAATGAGTAGAAATATATAATTGAATTGATTGAACAAGTGAGAGGGTTTTATCTGGTGGTGACAAACTAAACAATAATAAAAAAAAACAAAAATAATGCAGATACCACATCATAATTGTAATCATATTAAGATGATTGCTTAAAGGAACAGTTTGTAGATGAGGATGTGGTGGGTCTTGCCAGTGCTGCTTGCATGGTATGAGCCAAGATACAATCTTTGACTTTGAGTCTGATCATGGAAAACGTGAGGATTAAAGTTAAACTATAATTTAAAAAAATAATGCAGATATCATATCATATCATATTAGAATCATAATAAATGATTGTTTTGAAGGATCAGTTTGTAGATTAGGAGGGGTGGGTCTAGCCTGTGCTAGTTGGTAGGTATTACTACAAGAAAAAAGCTATTCCCTCCGTCCCACAATGAGTGATCCAGTTGACTTTTCACACAGATTAAGAAAAAAGGAATAATTGAATGAGAGAGAATGATATTTTTACTAAAGTACCCTTATGATGTATTGAGAATGATGAAAGTAATATTAATTAGAGGGTAAAATAGGAAAAATTGCATTGGAAATTGAAATGGGTCATATATTTTGAGACACCATTTTATTCCAAATGGGTCACTCATTGTGGGACGGAGGGAGTATTTTGCAGTACATATGTTGTGATAGTTCTATTAAACCCGCCATTCCTTATGCATTGTGACGGTTTTTACGGTAGTTTTGTTCAACCGCCCCTAGTTTTTCAAAAAATTAAAGAAAATTTAGGGTTGTCGTCTTTAAAATTGTGCGGCATATAAGGTACGACAGTTCTAATAATGTTAACTAGAATGAGACTCCTGCGATGGGCGGCGCTGAGATGCATTTTTAAATAATATTATATAATTTAGATTTTATTTTATCATTAATTTTTAACATAATTTAATTCAATTGAATTGTTCTTTCAATTTCAATTATTTCAATTAAATAATAGAACATTGTTATATAATTTATTATAAACTATTGTTGAAAATTTATGGTCTAATTTGTAATATGTATATGCAATTATAATTCAAAATAATATATTAGAAACAATTTGAAATATTTGTTCGTCTATTTGAAAATTATAAATTAAATTTGAAAGAATTGCTTAATAAATTTTTTAGCATTGTAATGAGATTTAATATTTGAAGTTAAATTTTGTAATATATAATTGTATTTATAAATAAAAATTATATTTTAAAAAGAATATTGAAGTATTTGTTTGTCTATTTAGAAGTATTGTTTGACTACTTTATTTTAAACATTGTAATGTGGTTTTTCCTGTTGTTATTATGGTTTTAAAACTGATACATGCGAATGATTTAAAAAAAAACTATTTTATGCATAAATTTTAACGGAGTAAAATATTATCTAATGTGTATTTTTTGTTTAGAAATATTGATTGAGAAAAAAATAGATACTAAAAAAGTAAAAATTATGATTAGTATATGAAAATAAAATAAAATGTATCTCTATAATTGTTGTTACAAAATTGATTATCTCTTTTTTGTGAGTGATCTGAATAGTAACAATGTTATCATTTTTATTAAGAGACAAAAATTACTTTTATTTTTATAGGAATTAAATTAGTTCTCATATTTTTGAATTTTGAATAGGGTTAGTAAGCATAAACAAATATAAAGCAAAAAGAAACAAAATGAGTGCTTAGTGATCTCCTATACAAGGGCAAAACCCTAGAGATGAGAGTTAGGAAAATCCATATTTGTGATTGCATTGAGATACAAATGATATGATAGGGGGAATCTTAGGGGTAAAAATTAGGGCATGACTCATATTCGTTGCGTCGTTGTAGTTTAGTGGTAAGCATTGCTTTGTTTGTACTTTTGATAAATAGATCAAACATTTGTTTTCGTTTGTAAAAACTTGTTGAGCATGAATTCTTGGCGATTGCTTTTGCTTTTTAGGTTGATTGATTCTTGTTTGAGGTCAAAAAAGTCTAAGTTGGGGAGAGTTTGATGAGTGCTAAATTTTTGTGAATTTGAGTGTGAATAATTAGCACTCATCGACTTAATTCGTTTGCTTTTCGTCAATAAACCTCAACTTATATGTAAATATGTACATATTGCGTATACTGTGCGTTATCGTGTAAATATCATTTATTTTGATTGTTTTTTTATCTCTTTTTGTAGGTATTCAAACTGGTATTTAGTCATTACCTTATAGAGCATTGAATAAGCTTTCTAACGCTTCTGACCGTGCATAAATCAGAGTTACGGTTCTCAAGTTATGGTCGAAACAAGAGCTGATTTTTCTCATATCTGTCACGGTTGCCGGGCGAGCCAGGGGCGTGGAAAAGAACTGTAGAGGGAGTAGCAAAGGCTGCCATGGTCACCGGGCGAGTCCTAGGTCACTGGGCGATGACGAGATTTAAAATTTCCTTATAAATTCATTTTTACAATATTTTTAGTATGGTTTTGGGAACTTTTAACCCCAACTCCATCAACCAAATTCTTTGTGTAGAGTAGCTTAGAAAAAACATTAGACCCTGCATAGCGATGATCCGGAGTTGGAATTACGTCACTTTGCTGGACACGACGAGATATTTTTCTTCATCTTCCTTATTCTCTTTGTACCTTTCTTGTTGGGGTTTTGTATGTAAGTTTACTTTGATAGTATATATATATATATAATTATTGATCATGACATTGTATATGATCTATTTTATGAATCTATATCGATTCCATATTTAATTGCTTTCTTTATGTTTGAATTTGATCCGTTATAGACATATACTATTCAGATCCGGAACTAGGAAGAACATCTGTTAGATTCTAAACTCTAGACATAGATTTAGATCTAACATTCGCATGGGTATCGATTCTTAATGCTCCGTGTTGTGTAGTTGCGTGAGACATCACCGATGAGATAATATGGTTGAACTTTCGATGGAAGTTTAGACACGAACCCTATTGTGAGAGATACGTGATGATATTGATGAGTGATTTAGGTTGTGTACAACTGATTGGTAGATTTATGTATTAGATAAGTGAATAAACGTCATTCCTGACTAGTTCTCTACCATACTTTATTTACTTGTTCATATGTTTTACTTTCGGCTTTTTACTCTTTTAAACCATTAAAACCAAGCTTAGAAATGTAGAGATTGTTGAACGACATTCATTCCCTCGCACCAATCCCTGTGGCATTACTACAAAACGCGTAAACAAAAATGCCATGGTCACCACGGTTCTTCCCTACACTGTGGTGACATCTCTAAACTAAGGTGCTATCATCTTATTTTTGTTTTTTGATTAAAAATTATTTGTATATAACAACGGTTGAAGAGCCAACTGTGGTGATACCATCAAGCTTTCATGGGTTCGAACCTTATCTCCCTCATATATATTATTCCTTTAATGTTAAGGCGCGCCTTTACTTTTTTTTTTTTTTTTTTTAAATAAAAAACTTAAAGGGTTATGACTACGGTTGTTGAGTTCCACCGTTGTGAAATATTTTGTTTTTTATTAAAAAATTTTAATTGTAAATTTAACTCTGGAACTTCTTTATGAAATTTCACTATGAAAGTAATATATCATAACGATTGTTGGTATTGACCGTCGTGGTAGCTTTATAGTAATATACACTCCTAGTTAGCTTGTCTCTTCAGTATCCATTGATAATAGAAACCAGCTGACGAAATAATACATGATTTCAACCCTAAACCCTAACATTCAATACTCTAAAACAATACACGATTTCAACCAAAACACCATTATTCACCCATTCTTCAGTATCCATTCTTCATTATCCTGTCATTTTCGTCATCATTGTCAAAGAGGTTGACAAGACCATCACGATCGTGACGTCGAGAAGGAAAAGTACACCGTCGAGAAGGAAGACAACAACAACACCGTCGTTGCTTTAAGGAAGGAAGACAACACCAACACCAACATCATTT
The DNA here is from genome assembly GCA_022829125.1 of Lathyrus tuberosus. Classification (NCBI taxonomy): domain Eukaryota; kingdom Viridiplantae; phylum Streptophyta; class Magnoliopsida; order Fabales; family Fabaceae; genus Lathyrus; species Lathyrus tuberosus. The sequence continues at coordinate 12,811,748 of JALAZF010000123.1, read as the reverse complement.
ACTTAGTCATCACGTTTAGGGTACGTAAAATATTTTCGCCATGCATCTATAGTAAACTTCATTTGCCATTGTTGTGGTTGTTGTTGTTTATGTTGTGGTTGTTGTTTATGTTCTCGTTGTTCATGTTGTTGTTGTTATTTTTGAACATAGATGTCGACCTTGTCGAGTTCAACATCTGATACTAGTGACGAAACTCAAACATATGAGAGTTGTGTGAATGAAACTCAAACAAATGATACTCTATCAAAAAGATCACAAAGAGGTGTCACAATGATGCCCCAATTCACATTAGTATGCAACTCATCAGGTGAAAAAATTCCGATCGAGTTTGATTTGTTCTACAGAGTAGTGGATTGTGAACATTACTCTACTTTTAAGAGTTATGTTGCGTTCCTTGCACGTAGCAAAATGAGTATACTGATAGATGATTGGAAACAAGTGGTGATAAAGTCAAAGAAAGCATATGGATAGATGTTAAGGTATTACATACTATAATTTTAATATATTCGATATCACTACCTATAATTTCTAATACATACTTATCTATTGATTTAAATGTAGTTGAATTTTGAGTTTACCGATGACTCAAAGTTTAAAAAAAAAGTGGATATCTTATGTCGGTACTTGTTGGAAGGGATTTAAGTCACAGCTCACAGCTGGCTACATTAGGAAGCCTAAGAGCGGTCTTGCTCGTCCATGGATTTGATATAGTTTTATATCGAAGAAGCAATGGAACAACTTTGCGAAGATAGGTTGTTCTGAGGAATTCAAGGTTAGTACTAGTCTTGTGTAACCTTTAATGTTATGCTAATGAGTTATAGATACTAATCATATATATTTTTCACTATGTTAATAGCAGGTTAAAAGCGACGTAGGAATCCAAAACAAGGCAAAGAACATGTACCCCCATAGATTGTCTCGTGGGGGTTATAGGAAACTTGAGAAAAGAATCATGCTTGAAAAACAAACACAAACAAGAGATGATCTCATCCCATCTCCACCTTCAAGACATGAGAAATGGAAGATGGCTAGATTAAGACCCAATGGAGAGTACACCTCTGAGGCGTCAAGAGTAGTTGCTGAGAAAATTGTAAGTATGATTTGTTTTGCTTATGTTATTTGTTATTTAAATGCGTTGGTAACAAATATGTAAGTTGCTCATGTTGCGTAGGATAAGTTGGTTGAAGCGGCCCGTGAAGGCACATTTTTTCCAGAAGCACGACATGACATATTAGTAGAAGCTATTTGAACAGATGAGCATGGTGGGCGTGTCCGTGGTGCTGGAGAAGGTGTCGGCTTGAGGATATTCTTTGGGTCTCAAAGAAAAAGTACCGAAAGCCCAAAATTTATTGCACAAAGACAAAAAATTGAGAATGTTGAGAAGCAATTGGAAGAACAACAGAGGATGTTAGAAGAGGAGATGGAAAAAAGGGAGAAAGATATGGAAATGTTTCAAGAGTTGTATTCGGTATGTGCTTTACTTGAGATGTTAGTGTTTTATCGGAAATGTGTGATATATATTATGCTTATTTTTGTTTTATGTTCTAATTGAATATTATGATGTAGAGGTTAAGTGAAAACCTCAAACAACGTACAAATGAAGATCATCGTTATGTTGATGGTGATGATGATGATGATGATCAAACTCCAAGTAGAAGTGTTGTACGTCGTGCTTCTACCAAAGGAAGTAATTGTTCAGCCCCTCTCGCCCCTCCAGATAATCGCAATGACAAAATGGACCCTAAAGCAAATGAAATCACCACACTATACTTGAACGTTCCAGTGATAAATGATATGCAACCTCTTCGGCTAGAACATTGTTCATGTTTGGAGTTATTCTATTACAATCCTGATGATGTAAGGGATTTTCTCGGTGGGTATAAGTGGCTGGACGTAGGGATATTGCAAGTTTGGTGCACGTAAGTATATAGTTGAATGTACATGTCATTATACAACATTATCATTTTTTGTATTTCCTTCCTTAATTTATTCATTTTCTTTAACCATTTAGGTCCATTCATCGTGTTTGTATAAAGTTAAACAAATCAAGTCTTTATGGAATCTTGGATACGGTTTTTATTCGATGGGTGTTTAATCAACCAAAAGACATTCTAGAGTACTTGAAAAAACGGTTAAATGAGGGAGGAAAAAAATGTTACTTAGCACCATTTCTCTGTTCATACGTATTTTTGTAATTGATGTTTACGTATTCTATATTTAGTTTTGTTTTAGCAAATACTAATGATATATATGCTCGTGTTTATTCAGTGGTTATTGGCAATTGATCATCATATAATTTAGGATGAATACGGTAACTGTACTATATTCCTTGCATGATCCACTCGAAAAGAAAATGAAAGAGATTATTAATTCGTAAGTGTGTACATGTTTAATTCATTTTCTTTTACATTGCAATCAGTTTATCATGTAATATGTAAAATTCATTTTCAATGTACAGTGTTGTGGAGCAAGTGAATATGATGAACAATGTTAGAAGAAAGCCCTCATGGATCTTTCCTAAAGTAAGTGGCCCGATTACATGTTTCTTTCATTTACATTCATGTGTGGTTATATTCATGTAATTTTGCTTAAATTTGTAGACAAGGAGACAACCCGAGACTTACGAGTGTGGATATTATATCATGAAACACATGTTAAACATTGTCCTTGCATACATTATTGATTCATGGGAATGTCATAAAATGTTAACATATATTAATATATAAGTTGTTGATTCATACATGATATTCAATTTTTTGCTCTTTCTTATGTAGATGTTTAACGACGAAACCCCATTACCCGTCGAGGACTTTGTAGATCTTCGTAAACATTGGGCGTATATCCACAATGTGCTTAAGGGTCCTGCTGATTGATCTATTGAGATGTGTTAATGACTTAGTTTTTGTATTGATGATCTGAATATATTATACAGTTTGATGTAAACATATTGTACAGTTTGATGTAAATATTAATTTTGGCTTTTGATGTACAATGTTAGCTATTTTTTATGCTCTTTATGATCTATTGAGATGTGCTCTTTATGCATGGTTAACAAAATTATATGGCTATAATAGGTACAGGATAAAAAATGGGAAGAATTTGAAAAGCAGGAAAATTTCATATTTAAAATAGAGGAAGTTTTGACAACGGTTATAAAACTTAACCGTGCTTGTATATTGAACACTGACCAGAATAATATAAAATACAATAGTTCTATCACAACGGTTGGGTTAACTAACTGTTGTGAAATGACACGCACTTTCTATAATACAAAACAATCCTGGGACCGTGATTGTAAGCACCACATATACAACGACACTCTACATAACAATGCCTGGTCCCGCGTAGTTATATATCTTTCCAAACCATTGTTAAATGTCTTTTCTGTAGTAGTGTGGAGACGATTAAATTCGGAGATAATTATTCCAAATATTTTGCTTCTTGCCGCTATACTGCAGTTTGAACAGAGCGCTTTGACCGCGTGATAGTATCGACCACGTAGTACTTACGACAGTGTCAAATAGGTCGAAAAGGTGGTTATTTGAGCGCACAATGTTACATTCAAGTATTAATAACTGCCTGTAGGTTTCTTTCTGAAAGTACGCGTGGAGAAAGCACAAAGACATGCTGCATGCAGAGCTTCACGTGGCAAACTCTAAAGATAGAAACATTGGAAGTAGTTATTTTATACTTGTATATACAGGAGTTCATTCTGTTGAATTGGCGGTGTTCATTTGGTTACAAAAATCTCACAGAAAACTCAAAGTATTAGCGTCCAGAGAAACGAGTTATGGCTGAGAAAATGTATGAACAATGAATTACCATCATTTACTTTCAATGCAAAGTTTCTTATATACCTTTTTCACTTTTCCTTATTTCATTTTGTTCCAATATTGTTCAAGTTATTTCATTCAACATTTTCAGTCTTTGTCATTTCTTTTGTGCATTTCTAAAAGCAGTCGACGTCGTACACGTTCTTTTAGTCACTTAAGACCATATTTCGACCAAGTCGAAAATAGTCACTTTAACGCAACAAAATAAAAAACAAGGCATAATTTGGCACTATGTCCTAGGATTCACTGGTTATTCCTGCAAGTGACCTTTAATTAAGAGACCAACGGTTGTTTACCATTTTTCAACGTAAACACACTCATAAACAATCGTTAGCATCACGTAAAACATTCCTTCTTCATGTTATGTCCATCCAAGATATTTGCGTGTTTCCATTTTCACTATCATAAGGTTCTTCTTCTGGCTTGTGGCAATAACTGCACTGTTATATTATTGCTTCTTAACCATTAAAACTTATCTAGTTGCTATTTTAAGTTGATGGATCTTTAATTTCAAACATTTGTATAATTGTTGTGTTGAAAGATGAAGGGCAGGGTTGGCCTGAGTTTGCTCCTTATGATGTCATTCATGCTGGAGCAACGACACCAGAGACTCCCCAACCACTTATTGACCAATTGAAGTCGGGCGGTCGAATGGTTATTCCTGTTGGAAACACATTTCAAGATTTAAAGGTTGTGAATAAGAACTCTGATGGTTCTATCAGTATCCAGACTGCGACTTCTGTTCGATATATGCCTCTCACTAGCAAGGAAGCTCAACTTAAAGGAGAATAAGGATAGAGAAAGGGAAGAAGAATCTTCATAGCGTTGCTAACACTTTCAGATATCTCTGGTTATCAGAAAGAATCTGTATAATTCAAGTTGGTTTTCTCTTGCTCCCAAAACAGAAAAAAATAGATTCAGCTCAATCATGTTGAGTATTAGTTAAAATGCAGCAGCCATGTACATAAAAACATTGACTTTATTCAACAAGATAAAATATATACATAATACTTGTTGATTTTTTTAAAGAACTAAAAAAAATATAATGATAAGTAAGATTTTGTAACATAATACGATTTGATTTGATTTGGTTTGGTTTGCAAAATATAAATCGTAAACCGAATTAAATCGCACAATTGTTTTAGAAAATGGTCCAATTACTTTCGAACCAAATGCGGCTTTTTACGATTTTTGATTTGATTCAGTTCGGTTAACGGTTTTCTATTGGACCGGTTCGCTTTTGCAGACCTCTAATGACAACGAGGCGGGACGGGACACATTTAAGTATTATCAGCCCTACCCCATGTAACACCCCATTTAAATATTTAGTCATTTTGTGATTTTATTCGTTTAATTATTTTGGCGTTGGCTTAGTTAATGGTATGTGTGTGAGGGTGAGTGTGAGAACTTAGTGTAATGAATTAATTGGAATAAGCCTTAGAATAATAATATGATAATAATAATAATATAAATGGCAGTGGATGGAATATTTCATTATTATTATTATTATAAACATTATTATTAGTGACATGGAATATTTATCCCTAGTAATAATGGTAATAATATTATTATTACTACAATTAAGGAAAATGAAACTAATTAGAGAGAAGTGGAAAAAGAGGTTAGATGAGCAGTTTCACGTGAAAAGTGAAAGAAAGAAGAAAGCAGAGATAGAGCAAGAGAAGATCAAGAGTTCCATCATTGTTGGAGAAATCAAGCTTGGAATTAAGGTAGGGAAGAATGAGTTCATTAATGGTGATTAGAACATGAGAGGGTAGTGAGGGTTCCTTTCACTCTTAGGATTTTATGTGTATTCTCCTTTCCTACTTGTTTGATTTCCATATGTGTGTGATTGCTGTTGTGAATTCGTGTTTATGTACTGTTACTGATGTGAATTTTGTGTAAATTGGGAGTTGTTGCGGTGTTTTACCATGAAAATGGATTTTGGAAAAATGGGTTTTTGGGACATGAAGAAAATGTGATTCAATTTGTGAAAAAACCTTAATAGAATTGTAGTTTAATAAAGTAGAGTAAATCCATGGATGATAAACTGGTATAGATACTGTTTTGGGGCAGAAATAGGAACTTGAAAGTGCTCAAATGGGTGAAAAATTGCACTAATGTGAAAAACTGAATTTCTCTATGCAGGCTGCCCATACGCGTATGCAGGGAGGCCATACGCGTATGAAGGGACATTCCCAGGGGCATACGTGTGCAATACGCGCTCTGTCCCCATGGCTAGCCCGCTCGTCTGCTAGTACGCGTATGGAAGAGCCAATACGCGGAGGAGAAGAGGGTCATACGCGTATGGTACATCCATTACGCGTATGGAAGTACTGGGAAGAGTTTTTGAAGGAAATCCCCCTCTGGTCATATGCGTACTGTACGGGGCAATACACGTATGATATCTGGGCATTTGGGCCCTATGCCTATCATACATAGGGATTGGGGCGAGGGAACAAGGACATACACGTATGGAGCATGGCCATACGCGTATGAGCAGGCATGTGTTATAATTTTTCTGTTTTCCCGATTTATTTCCCAATTTCGCGTGCGATGCAATCCTTCTTGGTTTGTAATACTAATATGACATAATTGGACATAGGGAACCGATAATAATGGTAAATATGGTAAAATATGGAATTTCTGTGTGGTTCTTATATGATGTGTGATTGATGCCTGTGTTGATAAAATTGTTGTTATGTGGACAGTCTTGGGAAAAGATGGTAATTCCAGAGGGAATTACGGTAAGTATGTGGCTCACGTGTGATCATTGTGGATCGTATGTTATGCATTAATGATAATTGTATTATGCATAAGTTTATGTCATGCATTTCATGTCGTGTCATGTGGAAATGAGCCTAGGTGGGAATCCATGATGGGTGCCTAGTCTCGTCCGGACTTCATGTGAGAGTTGAGTTGGAGATAAGTTGTAGTTCAGAGGAACGTATACGACTTATCCGGGTTTCGACGAGAATCTGGTTTAAAGAGTGAGCCGTATGGATTGCGTTGGTACCACATGCATGGTGTAGTGTCAGTTAAGTCACATTACATATATGTATGATTAAATGTGGACTGGACATGCTGAATGTTGACGAGACACTTGTATGTGCATTATAACTATTTGATTGGTGTAAATTGTGTGATTGCTACTCCTTAGTATGTGATATTCACCGTATAATTATTGAATGTAATTCTCACCCCTTTTCTAATGTTGTGTCTGTGCTCCTTGGGGAGTACAGATAATCAGGTATATGAGTAGTGCTTGGAACGTGTGTTTCTATTGATCGAGTCTTAGGTCGCTCTGATACGTAACACGGGAGGAATTTGGAATTGTCTTAATTTTCATTTATGTTGTTTCTCATTTGTTACGTATCTTGTTTCCAATTTATGTTGAACCACAAGTTTTGAAGAGGTGATATATTGTTAAGGCCTTCGTGCCGTTGAAGTGAACAATTTAACTTATTCCGCAACTATTTTATAATTAAATGTATGGGGAGAGTACGGTGTTACAATTGCTATCAGAGCAGGACGGTCCGTCTGGTCAGTGTTGCAGTAGAGTCTGACAATTATTCACTAAATAAGAAGGTATGGACACGAGTACCTTAGTACCGATCCCACCCCATACTCGTATAATATGTATTTATATTTTATTTTACTATACACACAAGTATGTTTATTCATTTTATTAAATTCGTCACAATTAAACATGTACGAATTTTAATATTAGTGTTTGTTTATTTTCTTAACTCAATAATAATATAGTTGATTTTTTTAATGTTGTTAAAAATTTAAGATGACATGATAAATTATAATTGATCCATAATTTTTTATTATAAATATGAATAAATAAATATGAATATTTAGATATCCATAAAATACGAGCATGGTTACGAAAATGGTGCCCGCACGAGTATGATTTTAGGTACAATGATTTGTTTCAAATTGCAGATAGTGGACATGCTATAGTACATTGCCTATTGTGACTCCTAACCCCAATCCAAATAAAAAATGAGACACCATCATTATTAAATGTTCGATGTATATATTTACCATAAAATAAGATGTATTTTTTTTTTATCATTTTTATATTTTATATTAAAATTTTAAATTTTGAACTAGTTTTATTTAAAGAATTTGTTCCATTGTATTATATAGTCTATAGTATAAATACATATTTCAGATAAAGTTTTAAAAATAGAATTGAACTGGTTAGTTCAACCGATTAGACCAAGAATTAAAGTTGAATTCAGTTCAATCAACTTTGAAAAATTGTTTGTGGATCAAAATCAAAATTATTGAATTGAACCATTCTAAATCGTTCGAAACAAAGAATCAAAGTCGGCTTTGTAAAACAATCTGGTTCAAAAAATACATCAAATTGACCATCTTTTAATTAATTTATTTTTTTAAAGTTTAATATGTCAATGTCAAAATTAAAAATATTCTCCATTTACAAAAAAAATTATTTTTTTCTACAACCACACAAACTTATAAGTTCTTTAACTACGTTATAGTTTTTTTTTCATTCAACCAGACTTCTTCATCACACGTCTCTTTCAAACATAATCACGACGCCCAACTCAATATTGTTTGTCATTGTTCAATTATGACACATTTGTCGTCGTTCAACTTGCATTCGTTTATTGTTGTTCAATTAGTACATTATTTTTGTTTATTTTTGGTAATTCTATCCTATTTAATTTTAATATTCTGAATTATTTGAAATTTGAAATTTATTTTACGTATTATATTCTATTATTTTAATTTTGGTTTGAATTCGTTTAACTTTTTATTATAATTTTTTAAATTGTTTAAAATCTATTTATATATATTAAATTCAATGCATCACATAATTTTGCAACACCTAACACTAACTTCTTTAAAAATGATCCACATCATCCTAATTGCTTATGTGTACATCTTCTATTAAGCTACCAATCAAAACACTTTTATCTGCCAACACATTATTTGGCTCTTTCCCTACCAAAAACTTTCTTTCCACCTTCCCTAATTCTCTAATATCTAATATCTTTCCAATATCTCACCCTTTTCATCTTCCCTAATTCTCCAATATCTACTCATCTTTCCAATATCTACTCATCTTTCCAATATCTCACAAAGCTTTGAGTTTCTCCATCCTACAATTTTCCACAATCATTATGCGTACACGAATTTCCCCTGCCTACAATTTCCGACAAATCAAATTAGGTGTGCAGCTGTTCTTGCAGAATTCAATTTTGAATATCTCCCATTCTGGTTTGATTTCTCTTTCCCTAAATCTCCAATAGTTGGTTATAATTTCTGTAATATATTAGAAATAATTTAAAAATAATTTAAAATATCTACTCATCTTTCCAATATCTCACAAAGCTTTGAGTTTCCCCTTCCTACAATTTTCCACAATCATTATGCGTACACGAATTTTCCCTGCCTACAATTTCCAACAAATCAAATTAGGTGTGCAGCTGTTTTTGCAGAATTCAATTTTGAATATCTCCGATTCTAGTTAGATTTCTCTTTCCCTAAATCTCCAATAGTTGGTTATAATTTCCGACAAATCAGCGATGCATGAGGCTTACATGAGTTTTTTATATAATATTATAAAATTTAGAATTTATATTATTAAATGATATTATTAATATTTTATTTATAATTTAACAATACATTATAGGATAATGTTAAGTAATGAATTATAAATTATAGTTGAAAAAATATGGTTTAGTTTTCTAATAAGTATTTGCAATTATTAGTCAAAATAATATATTAGAAATAATTTAAAATATTTTTTATACTATTTAAAAATTCTAAATTAAATTTGAAATAATTAATTGATATTTTTTTTAGCATTTTAATGAGATTTAATATTTGAATTTAAATTTTATAACATATAACCACATTTATAATTAAGAATTATATTTTAAAAAGAATATTCAAATATTTGTTTTCCTATTTATATATATTAAGCTACCAATCAAAACACTTTTATTTGCCAACACATTATTTGGCTTTTTCCCTACCAAAACTTTCTTTCCACCTTCCCTAATTCTCTAATATCTAATATCTTTCCAATATCTCACCCTTTTCACCTTCCCTAATTCTCCAATATCTACTCATCTTTCCAATATCTATTCATCTTTCCAATATCTCACAAAGCTTTGAGTTTCCCCATCCTACAATTTTCCACAATCATTATGCGTACACGAATTTCCCCTGCCTACAATTTCCGACAAATTAAATTAGGTGTGCAGCTGTTCTTGCAGAATTCAATTTTGAATATCTCCCATTCTGGTTTGATTTCTCTTTCCCTAAATCTCCAATAGTTGGTTATAATTTCTGTAATATATTATAAATAATTTAAAAATAATTTAAAATATCTACTCATCTTTCCAATATCTCACAAAGCTTTGAGTTTCCCCTTCCTACAATTTTCCACAATCATTATGCGTACACGAATTTCCCCTGCCTACAATTTCCACCAAATCAAATTAGGTGTGCAGCTGTTTTTGCAGAATTCAATTTTGAATATCTCCGATTCTAGTTAGATTTCTCTTTCCCTAAATCTCCAATAGTTGGTTATAATTTCCGACAAATCAGCGAAGCATGAGGCTTACATGAGTTTTTTATATAATATTATAAAATTTAGAATTTATATTATTAAATAATATTATTAATATTTTATTTATAATTTAACAATACATTATAGGATAATGTTAAGTAATGAATTATAAATTATAGTTGAAAAAATATGGTTTAGTTTTCTAATAAGTATTTGCAATTATTAGTCAAAATAATATATTAGAAATAATTTAAAATATTTTTTATACTATTTAAAAATTCTAAATTAAATTTGAAATAATTAATTGATATTTTTTTTAGCATTTTAATGAGATTTAATATTTGAATTTAAATTTTATAACATATAACCACATTTATAATTAAGAATTATATTTTAAAAAGAATATTCAAATATTTGTTTTCCTATTTAAAATTAATTTTTTTTTTGAATCAAATAGAAATATATTAATTCAAAAAACTCAAGACTACACAAGGTGATCCAAAGGATCCAACCATCCTAACAACTACTTACATCATATAGTGTATTAAATGATTCCTAATTTTTACACTTTGCCACCCTTTGTAAACTATAGTATTTATAATCTCCTTCACTATCTCATCTCTATCGACATTACTTCCAAAGACAATTCTATTCCTATATTTCCAAGTATAGTAAAGTGTTTCCGCCGCCGCAATTTTGAACAACGCCACTTTCCATCCTTTTCCTTTCGCTTTCCCACTAATCCACAAGTTCTCCTCCTTCCAAGGCTTTGGTACATGCTTAATTTCCAACCAATTCAGGACATGTTCCCAAATTGGCCTTGTCTTACCACAAGCAAAGAACAAATGATCAATGTTTTCAACCTCACTATGACAGAGCTCACACTCCACATCTATGGCTGCCCCAAATTTCTTCAAATATTCCTTAGTTGGTAAGCTTCTGTGGCAGGCCATCCACAGACAGTGGATTGCTCGCGGCCTTGCCCTATTCCCACATATAATATTCTTCCAAGGAACCCTGTTACCATCATCAATTAATTCATGGTAAAAAGTAGCAGCTTTGAATCTTTTGGTATCAATGGCCTTCTTCCAGCTTTCTTGCACTTTTTTGCACTAAACTCCTTTGTTGCATTATCATTTTAAAGATCCAAGAACAGCTATTCTTGATCTCATAATTCATCATATTTTTTCCTTTTATGTAATAAGTGTGGATCCATCTAACCCAGAGATTATCACTTTTTATGCAAATGTTCCATAAGCACTTTAACAGCAGCACCTCATTCCATATTTCCAAATCAAAGATTTGCAACCCTCCTTGAACAACTGGCCTACATATCTTCTTCCAAGAGACAGGGCTCTTCTTGCTAATGATCTCTTTTCCAGTCCAGATGAAGCTTCTACAAATAGCATTGATTTTCCTAATGACAAACTTAGGAATTAGTAGACAGCACATCCAGTATTGAACTATGGCAACAGCTATAGATCTCACCAATTGTACCCTTCCTGCATAACTTAGCAGTTTAGAGGACCAATGGTGGATTCTATTCAGAATTCTGTCAATAATGGGCATGTAATGATGAATAGCAAGTTTCCTACTAGTTATTGGTACCCCTAGGTATTTGAAAGGCAGTACACCAGTAGGAAATCCTGCTAGCCTGCTAAGACAACCAGTATCCTTTCCCTCCATTCCTCCAAAATAAATCTTACACTTATTTTCGTTCACCACCAAGCCAGTAGATTGAGAAAACAATTTGAATGCTTTGAGCATCATCTCCAAAGAAGGCTGATCCCCTCTACAGAAAAGGAGAACATCATCTGCAAAAGTGAGATTGGTTAGATTTAAAGATTCACATTTGGAATGGAAGTTGAAATCAGGGTCTTGGTGCATCTTCTTCATCAGCCTATCCATATATTCCATGACCATAACAAACAGTAAGGGTGAGATTGGATCTCCCTGCCTGATCCCCCTTCTAGCTCTCATAAATTCAGAATACTCCCCCATGATATTAAAGGTGTAGGAGACAGAAGTTACACAAGACATTGTCCATTGAATGAATTTCCCAGGAATGCCCATCTCTCTCATAATGCACTCCAAGGATTTCCAGCTGATCATGTCATAAGCCTTTTGAAGATCTATCTGCATCATTATTCTAGGAGCACCACCTTTTCTAGTATATCCTTTGATCAACTCTGTAGCTAACAATATATGGTTTTGAATTTGTTGCCCAGGTATGAAGGCAGCTTGGCATTTGTTAACCACTGACTTTAACACAACTCCAAGCCTATCAGTCATAATCTTGGAAACAATTTTGTAAAACACAGTGCATCCTGCTATAGGCCTATAGTCCTTCATCTCTTTAGCCTCACCAGATTTAGGAATTAAAGAGACTACAGTGCTATTTAGAGGTTTGTATATCTGACCTGTGACAAAGAATTCATTAACAGCAGCCATTACATCTTCTTTAATGATATCCCAGCTTGCCTTAAAGAATTTGGCACTGAATCCATCATATCCTGGGCTTTTCAAATCACCTATACCTTTGAGAGCTTTAGTAATTTCCTCCTCAGATACATCCCTGATAAGTTCATCTCTTTGGATATTATTCAGCTGAGTCCCTTGTCTCATAGCATCAATATCAACATGGAAAGTATTATTACTGTCCTGACCCATCAAACTCCCATAAAACTTAAGAACTTCCTGCTTGATCTCTTGAGGGGACTCTACAAAGGATCCATCACTCCTCCTAAGAGTACTTAGACTATTGGTATGTTGTCTAGCCTTGATAGTAGCATAAAAATAGGAATTATTGCCATCACTCTTTGTTAACCAATCTATCTTTGCCCTTTGAGCCAGGATCTTCACTTCAAGTTCATTAAGATATATGATGTCCTCTGTTAGCTTCTTTATCTTCTCATTAGACAGGACATGTTGAGCATTTGTTAGATCACTTCTAGCTACCTCCAGTCTTTTCTTCACATCAGATAAGGGCTTACTAAAAGCTATGAGATCATATTTCAGTCTTTTTAGCTTGTGCCATAAAGTATACATAGGAGTCCCATTGAAAGGTTTCTCCCAACTTTTCTTAACAACTTCATCATACCCTGGGAGGCCAATCAGAGCATTACTAAATCTAAAGTGCTTTTTCCTTCTGCTATTACTTTCTTTATTGGCAATGAGGAGCAGAGCATGATCAGATATATGGGGAGGCAGAATTTTCAATGTATTATCCATGAACTTATTGAACCAGTCAATATTTCCAAGGACCCTGTCAATTCTGGAATATATTGTCCCTACCTCATGTTTATTAGACCATGTATAGTAGTCCCCAATGCTATCCATTTCACTAAGGCCAGTGTTACTCATCATAGCTTGGAGGTCTTCAAATTCACTTTCTGTGACATTTTTCCCACCTTCCCTATCTTGATGCTTAGCCACATTATTAAAGTCTCCAATAACACACCAGGGTCCTTGTAAATTTTCATATAGGTACTCTATCTCTTTCCACAAAATCCTTCTTTTGTCTAGCTGATTGTGAGCATACACAGCTGTTAACCAGTAGAGTAAAGCTCCAGACTTGTCATGTACACCACAGTGAACATATTGGCTAGAACTCTGCATAAACTTCACCTCCACCTTAGCTTTATCCCAGTGAATCCAGATTCTACCATTAGGGTGGTCTTTATAATTGTCCCACCAGTTATCACCCATGCCCAAATTATCTCTAATGCTCTTGGCTTTATTCTCTTTTACTCTAGTTTCAATAAGAACCACAATAGTAGGTTTAAACTTTTGGAGATGGGACCTAATCTCCCTTATCTTCCCTACTTTATTAAGGCCCCTAATATTCCAAGATTCTAACATGGTTCAAGATTTATGGCTACTAGAGGATCATTCAAAATCTCTAGCACCTCAAATCCATTGATACAATTCATACTACTAGTAGTTCCAAGTTGAGATTTACCTTTAGCTCTAGCCCCACTTTTCACAGTTGTCCAGGATTCCTCTTGCTCAGTTGTGTTGACTTGACCTTCATTCGAAGTAGATGGCTGAGCCTCCATCTGTTTGACTTGTTCAGGTGGTTTTTGTTTAGGTTGCCATTGTTGTATCTTCCTCTTGTCTACACAATTGTGCCCCAGTTTCTGGCACTTTTCACAGAATTTTGGCCTCCATTCATATTCTACCTCTTGCATCACCACATTGCCTTGGAGGTTTTTAATAGCAATTTCCTTCACCAGAGGTTGAGTGATGTCCACTTCTATCAATAACCTAGCATATGAAACTCGCAATTTACTAGCAGTACACTCATCTGTAACAATTGGTCTACCCACCACACTTCCTATCTTGATCAAGCTCTTGACACCCCATAGATGTAGTGGCAATTGTGGCAATTTGACCCAGATTGGCATGGTTCTCAACATATCCTTCTTTAGGTCAAATTCTGGCCTCCAATCCTTTAGAATCAAAGGCAGACTTCGAACTGTGTAAGGACCCTTCATCATCACCATCTCCCTGTCTTCGTGTGAACTGAATCTTATCAGGAAGTAGCCTTCATCATGGTAGTACAGATCCGGAGCTTTCACATAGTTCCATGTCTTCTGAATGAAAATTTTCAACGAATTCAAACTCAATTCTCCTCCAACCGCATAGAGAATTAGGGCATTATCCCAAAATCGAAGCTCAGATTCAATGTCCTCGTGCTCAATTTCAACTTCGGCACTTCGATTTACCAATTTTGGAGCCACATATTCCATAGCCAGACCTTTAGCAGGGTTCCGATTATCGCTAATCACATCCACCCATAGTTTCCGTTCCTCCATTGTCGCTTTCTCATTTGTCACTAGGGTTTGGGGCTTTACAAGATTGTCTTCATCTTCAGCTTTCTTTTCAGTAATGGTTTCTTCAACTTCCACTCGCGGCTCTCCATCATCCTCTACAGTCGCGTTTTCCACCACCAGTTGCGTCTCCGGCGGAGGATGGTTCGTCGTTGACGAAGGCACCGTCGATTTCGGCCTCCCTCGCCCTCATTTCGCCACAGTCATTCCTCAGTCTCCAAATATAAAGCTTTATTTAAATGGCATGGGTGGGGTTTAAACCCACGACCTCAAGGTTATAGGGCGCTCGCCTTACCACTTGGGTGGTGATATATATATATATATATATATATATATATATATATATATATATATATATATATATATATATATATATATATATATAATTATTCTATTATCATTTAATTTGAATCATGAAAAATTAATTTTATTAGATAAAAAAATAAAAATTGTATTCTCTATAAAAAAATTAATGTTTATTTGTTACTAATAATAAAAGAGGGTCAATTATTTTTAAGACAAAACGTTATATGTTTATTTGTTACTAATAATAAAAGAGGGTCAATTATTTTTAAGACAAAACGTTATAGTAAAAAGTTATTAAAAACCTTAATGTCATAAAAATTAATGGCATCATTAAAAAAAATCAAACGTTGATAAAATGTTTATAATAAATTATATTTAAAGTTGTTCCCAAATAAATACAATAATGACTATAATAAATATTTAAAATTTGTATTATTAACACTATAATAAATATTTAAAGTTATTTAATTAAATTTTATTATATTTAAGTATAATTGGATTCTAATTAAATTATAATATAGAAATAATATTCATTTATTATTATGACGATTAACAATTAATTGAATTCTAATTGCATTATAATTTATAATTAATAATATATATACATGGTTTACTTATATATTATTATTATTATTATTATTATTATTATTATTATTATTATTATTATAAATATTCAAATCATTTTTTTATAAATATAAAATAGGAAACAATCAATATAAAAGAGATGGTTTTGTGCATCATTTTATTCATCGTTATCATTAGTTATATTTATTATTTTTAATAAACAAAATAATAATCTTTTTGGTTCAAAACAAATAATAGGGCCCATTTCCCCTAGGAACCAGAGTGCGATAAGCAAAAAAAAAAGAAGAAAATAATCAAAATAATATTCTTTATGTTGTTGTTAAATTAAATATAATAAATTTAAATATTAAATTACTAATTAAATTGTATACAATAAAAAAATTTATTTGTGATACTAATAAAAGAAATCAAATCTTAATAAAATATTTATAATTAACTATAATTAAAGTTGTTTACAATTAAATTCGATAATGAAAATAATAAAAATTTAAAATTTATATTATTTCAGAAAATTAAAAAATACCATATAATATGCCATATAATATGCTATTGTAAAAAAAGTCATATAATATTTTATTCCAAATATTAAAAACACGAAATAAAATTAAAAAAAAAATTTATTTTCTAAAAAATGCCATGATTAAAAAAACATATGTTGGTATAATATTGCTAATAAAGTATATTTTAAGATGTTCCCGATAAAATGCAATAATGATTATAATAAATATTTAAAATTTATATTATTAACATTATTACTGAAAATTGAATTAAACTAATTGAATTCAATTATATTAATTTTTAATTTTTTTTTTAGAAAAAAAGAATTTTATTAAATTCCAAAAAACACAATACACCACAAGGCAGTCTAAGACCCGACCAAAAAAACAAACCACAAGAACAAATAAACTTAAGGCAACAAAAGAGTACTAATGTGATCTCTAAGCTTAGTCCTATTCCAACATCTATGGACTATGATATCCATTATCTTAGCACCAACACTATTGTCTTTCGCTTTATCACCAAAACACACTTGATTACGGTAATTCCAAATTTCGTATATCATTTCCGTAAAGGCACACTTAAGAATTTTACTTCTGTACTTACCACCTTTACTATTATCCAATAACCAATCCAACTCATCTTTCCAAGTTAAGGGGACATGATCAATTTGGAGCCACTCTAGAACATATTGCCAAATTGCTTTCAACTCACGGCATTCAAAATAGAGGTGAGCCATAGATTATTCGTCAGTACAGAAACAACACTTAGATTCCTCCAGAAAACCAAACTTACTAAGTCTGTCCTTCGTAGCCAACCTACCCTTACACGCAAGCCAAAGAGTAACCATTGCACGAGGCCTAACTGGGTTATCATGCCAAATTTTCCTCCAATTCACTTTAGCCACATTCTGACAAATCATATTATAACACTCTCTAGTGTTAACTTTCCCTTTCTGCAATAAAGCATACCACTCTTGATTATCTCGAATTCTCTCTCTTTGTTTGAAGATGGCTTTACTGATCCAAGACCAGTTAGATTTCACTACCACTGTCATGATCTCTTCCTTCTTCATATAGTAGGTGTGTATCCACTTAATCCATAAGTTGTCTCTTTTTCCACTGAGGTTCCAAAGTAATTTTATCAAGCTAGCACTCTTCTAATCCTCAAAGTTCACTATGTTGAGGCCCCCCTGGTTTTTCTTCTTACAGACATTATTCCAAGCGATAGGAGACTTCCTAGAAACACAATCTTTCCCTGTCCAAATAAATGATCTACTTACTGCTTCCACTTTCCTGATGATTTTCCTCGGCAGAGGTATAACATGTAACCAGAAATTTAACATAGCAAATACAGTGCTCTTAACCAACATTATCCTCCCAGCCATACTCAAAAGATGAGAGCTCCAATGGTGGATGACCCCCACTATTTTCTCAACCAGAATATTGCACTCTACCACAGAAAGTCTTTTACTGGACAGAGGAATTCCCAGGTATCTAAATGGAATTTTCCCCTCTTTGAAACCTGTAGCTGACAAAATTTTCTCTTTCTCTACATCCTCCACATTCCCAAAGTATATGTTGCACTTGGTGGGGTTTATGACAAGACCTGTAGAATCAGAAAAATCTAGGAAAATCTGCATAGCTTGTTGGACAGATTTGGAATTACCTCTCGAGAAGACTAACAAATCATCAGCAAAGCACAAATGAGATAATTTCAGAGATTTACATCAGGGGCAGTTTGAAGTTTAATAAACATCCTGTTAAGGTACTCCATAACAATAACAAAGAGCAAAGGGGAGAGAGGGTCATATTAATTTTTAATTTTATTACTGAACAATATAATTACATCAAATTTATAACTATTTATTTTATAATGAAAGTTAAAAAATTTTCAATTTCATCTGTGCATAAAATTGAAACATTTATATTATTTAAAAAATATAATAGACTATTTTTTAGATTAGGAAAGAAAACCGAGAAATGAATGGAGATGACTTACACATTGTTTTGAATATAATAATAATAATATTCAATACTACTTTAAGTTTCATTATAACTCATAATACATACAATTTATAAGTAATAGATATGATTGTTTACTTACATACTAAATAATTGAATAATTCAATTTTATTATAGTTACAAATTAATTGGCATTTAATTGTATTATAATTTAAAATTAATATTCATTTATTATTATGAAACTTATTATTATCATTATAAATTTTCATATTAATTTTTTTTTAAATAATCAATATGCATGATTTACTTATATTATTATTATTATTATTACTATTATTATTATTATTATTAGAAATATTTTAAATAATAAATATAGATATTAAATGAATAATTAAATTGTATTCAATCAAAAAAATATATTTTTTATTATTAGGAGAATTATTTTTACAACATTAAAAATGTCAGGCATAAAAAATATGTATAATGTATTATATATTAATCATTATGTAAAATATTAATAAGATTAAATATTTTTCATTTATATAGATATAAATAAAAATAAATGTTACTATAAAAAATATTCATAATCAATTTTGGTAAAGTTCATCTATCACCATTTAATATATATTATAGTTATATGAATATTGCAATCCAGTAATTAAAATATTCAAATAAAATTAATTTGAAACATAAAAAATTAATTTAGTCTCCGTAAAAAATATTTTGTTTGTAAGACTATAAATTATATTTAAAGCTGTTTAAAATTAAATTCAATTATGAAAATAATAAATACTTAAATTTTGATTAATACTGAAAATTAAGAAATGCATATCAATAATAAATATTCTATTTTATTTTACTTGAACATTAAAAAATAATATATATATATATATATATATATATATATATATATATATATATATATATATATATAATATTAATACCATATATAATACTCCCTCCGTCTCATAAAAAGTGTCATATTTGAGCAATGCGCGGTTCTTAAGAAAATGATTAGATGTGTTGGTTGTAGTGAAAAAGTTAATGTCATTTACTAAAATACCCCTATTAAATGTAGTTGATAAAATAGTTGAATAAAGTGAAATTTAATAAATAGGGGTATAGTAGTGGAAAAATAATAATAATTACAACATTGGAAATATAAATGGACAATTATTTTGAGACAAAGAAAAAGTGCAAATGAGACACTTTTTATGAGACGGAGGGAGTAAAATTTTACAAAAATAAAATATATTTTTTATAAATATCTTAAAAAATACGTATATAATTATTATTATGAATATTTATACCATTTTTTAAAAAATATAACACATAAAATAATGACAATAAAAAAATTAAACTATTTTTTAAATCATGAAATATAACTGATGAATTTATGGACTTGAGTTTTTTTTACGTATTTAATTATTGACAATTTCAATTTTGTTATAATTAAGAATTAATTGAATTTGAATTTTATATTAAGTGTTTAACCATTGCATTTAATATTCATTTATTATTATCACAATTGCATTCATTTAGCCATTTAAAAATCATAAACATAAAAAATACATACGTTACAGTCATAGGAAAAGTTGTAGGAACACATTATCGTATATAAACAACAATCTATTAACTTTTTTAATATCACACGATAACAACGATCATATTAACTATATTTCAATATTACTAGACAATCAACAATGAAAAATTTAATCTTAGATCTTAACATTGATCGTGATGATTAGTTACTTCGAGTCAGAGTTATTCGATTGTGGGACGTTTATAATCTGCGAAATGATGAAGAACAAACATTCGTAGAAATGATTTTGTTAGATGAGAAGGTATTAATTTTTTATCCAAAATTTTGAATTTGTTGTTAACAAATATACTTTTATATTCTAAATGTTTAACATTATTATTTTTCTTTAAAAAATTATTGATTTTAATATTTTATTGCTATATTTTTTTTTCTTCATGGAACTCCTTTACATGCAACGATAAACAAATATCTTATACCACAATTTAGAGAATTGATAAAAGAGGGAAATTTATATACCATACAAAATATAAAAATAGTTCTCGCTAATGAAACATACAAACCAGTCAAAGGCTTAAAAAAGGCATAGTTTTTGCGAACGACTGCGGTAACAAATATTCAAGACTCAGGATCCACAATTCCACGCCATTATTTTGAATTTGTTACCATAGAAACAATTTCAAAAAGAATTGGAAACAACGATGTTCTTTCCAGTAGTGTTATACACAAGTTACTCTGCAACAGTATAAATTATATTATATAACTATATTTATATTTCTTTTCAGACATAGTTGGAGTGCTTGATGATATTATCCTCTGAAGACGAGTCACTTCTCATACACAAATTAAAAACTCGAAAGTCCATTATACGAAAAACAAAGGAACAAAGCCTCATCTAAGAAAAAAATAACCATAAACCATAAAAATCGATTTTATTTTGAAGACATCTTTCATGTTTTATCATTTAATTTTATGTCTCACCTTGCTTTTCCATTATTTATAAATGTATTATTTTCAATTAAAATTAAACTATTTTCTTTTGTTATGGTAATCTTATTATCTATATTATAGAGTTTTTATAACAAATAATATCTACCATAAATAAATTTTTATATTATTTCAGCAACTTCTATTCATTATCTGCAGGATCTTCTGTACCACCCGCGCATCGCGCGGGTCCTATTCTAGTTGTTATTAAATGAAGGTTAAAGTTAAGTGTAAATTTTTTTTGTGTTGTTATGTGTATGGATCTTATTGTATTAAATTTGTAATGGGTTTTATAAATATTTATTTCAATTAAGTTATAAATGTATGATTATGTGATATATTTATAAAATTTAGTTTTATATTCTTAAACTATTTAATAAATTGTTCGATAATAGGTTTAACTGATTTATTTAATTAATCTTAAATTGAAAGTTTCACCGGTACGACCTTCGATCTGGTTTTTAAAACATTGATTTCAAAAGTGTTTAGTGATATTTGTAGAGTTCTTATATTTAAAAAAGAATTTATTAGTATTTTAAATTTTTAAATTCACTCAATCGAAGCAAGGTTTTAAAAACTGAACCGAATCGGTCGGTACAATTGGTTGGACCGGGAATCGGTACGAATTCGGTCCGGTCAACCTTTCAAAATCTCTAATAGATCAAAACTGGAGTAAAATCGGAAAAATTGAATTGAATCGTCCAAAATCGTTCAAACCAACGAACCATAGCCAATTTTGTAAAATCGTCCGGTTAAAAAAATCATCAAATTAGCCATTTTATTTAGAAATTTTGAAAAACTTTAATATCTCAATATCAAAATTTAAAATATTCACCATTCACAAAAAAGAATTTCTTATTTTTTCTACTACCATACAAACTTCTAAGTTTTATCACTCCATTATTGTTTTTCTTTCTACAACGTTTCATCATCATCACATCGTTTCTTTCAAACATAGTCAAATTGTCCAATTCAATAATGATTATCGTTTAACTCAATGTTGATTATCATTGTCTAATTATGACTTGTTTGTCGTCGTTCAACTTGTACTTTTTTACTGTTACTCAATTTTTTTTATAAACAAGAATTTATTGAAAGCGAGAACAATGGGTTCTCGAACCCACTTACAAAAAGCGAGGCTAACCTCGAAACAAAAAGAAAATTACAACCCAATTAAGCCTTAAGTTAAGTAGAACAAAGAAAACTTACTAAACTCATAAAAGCTAAAATTGGAGCGGGTAATTTTCCCGATGAAAGGCCATCTCCACACTAACGCCTTAATATTCCACACCATATCCAACACATTCCAACTATCGTTCCTAAAAATGACTCCATTCCGCAAATTCCACAAATACCAAGTCGTTGCTAACCAAACACAACCTTTTTTTTCCCTTTCTTCACCCTTCTAAGTTTAGAGAAAGCGCACCACTTTAGAAAGTTTTCCTTAATATTATTAGCTTCCTAATCCTCAAAACCGATCCACTCGGCCAACTCCTTCCAAACCAATAAAGAAACACCACACCTAAAAAAAAGATGATCTAATGAATCCTTCGACAAAGAACAAAAAATGCACTCTAAACCGCAATTCGGAAAAACACAACCTCTACCAAAAAGAGCAACTTTAGTACGAAGCCTATTCAAAAAACTTCTCCACCCAAAAGCCTTTACCTTAGAAGGAACCTTTAAATTCCAAATTAAAGAAAAAGCTTCATCCGAAATATTGGCTGGCCCAAAAGGAATGCGGAATTTGGAAAGAAAATTGTAGAAGCTACTAACCGAATAACCCTCATAAGGATTCAAAATCCACTCAACCACCCCGCCGCCGTAAAGAGCCGGCCGAACATGAGCCACCAAAGACCATAACCGCGCCATGTCCACTTCAACAACACCATCCACCGGACCGGCAACCCCAAAATCACCCCAAGTCCATCTCTCTTCTTGCCACTCTCCCATGCAAGCTACCGAAACCTCTTTAAGACAAGACAAATGGAAAAGAATAGGAAAACTATCCTTTAAACAACAATCTCCGATCCACCAAGTGTGCCAAAAAGAAGAAGAATAGCCATTACCAATAGAAAATTTACAATTAGAGACAAAGCAATTCCCCGATAAACCTTTTTCCAAAGCACATAATTCCCTCCACCAAAAAGATGCACAATTCGCCTTAGTAGGTAAACAACCATTATCCACCATCTTCAAATTAATATCTCCATATCTTACTTTTAAAACATAATATCACAAACCATTATTTTCCGTTAAAATCCTCCATCTCCATTTATTGATTAGAGCCAAATTGAAGTCATCCACCCTTCTCAAACCTAAACCTCCTTTATAAACCGGAAGACACACATCCTTCCAACTAACCCAATGAATTTTCCTCTTTTCCTCCTTACTCCCCCAAAGAAAGTTACTTTGAATTCTAGTAATCTCTTTAACAACCTTCATCAGAGCTTTATAGAATGAAAGCATGAAGATAGAAACGCTAGAAAGCACTGATTTCAATAAAGTAAGTCTCCCCCCAAAACTAAGAAGTCTATTGTTCCAACATCAAAGCCTCCTTTTAATTTTCCCCACCAACTCCTTCCATATATCAATCCTATTGAATTTGTACCCAATAGGAATTCCAAGAAAAACAAAATTACTCTCCTTTCTCCTACAAGAAAGGAAGATAGAAGCAACCTCCAAGAACCTAGATCCAATATTAACACCAATGAGTTTACTCTTATGAAAATTAATTCCCAAACCGGAAACTAATTCAAAACCTCTCAAAACCGCTTTAATATCCCAAAGATGCTCCCAACTTCCTCCACCAAACAATAAGGTATCATCCGCAAATTGAAGAATATCTACTAAACACTTGCCCTTTATATTAAATCCCTCAAACTCCTCATTCGCCACCGACCTACTAACCATACCCTTCAAACCTTCCGCTACTATCACATAAAGAAAAGGAGAAAGAGGATCTCCTTGTCTCAAGCCTCTTTCCACAATAAATTCCTTCGTGGGACTACCGTTAACTAACACCGACATCTTAATTGAAAAAATCAAGGCATTCATCCATTTCAACCAAACCTCCCCAAAACCCATTTTACGAAGCATGAAAATAAGGAAATTCCAACTAACCTTATCATACACTTTCTCAAAGTCAAACTTGAAGAGAAAACATCCTCTACCCTCCTTCTTTGAAAAATCTACCACCTCATTAGCTACCAAAACGCCATCAAGCAATTGCCTACCCAGAACAAAGGCAATTTGACAATTAGAAATAACCGAGTTCAAAACCATCTTTAATCTAGCCGCCAAAAGCTTAGATAACACTTTGTAAACACAACCGACAAGACATATGGGCCTATAATCGTCCAAACCCAAAGGGTTTGAAGATTTGGGAACCAATGTCAAGAAAGAGGAAACAAAAGCTTTAGAGAAAAAAGCTCCGGAATGAAAGCTTTGAAAACAATTAATAAAGTCCTCTTTCATAAAAAGCCAACACTTTTTAATGAAAAGAAAAGTGTATCCGTCGGGACCCGGACTTTTAGAACCATCGCAACTCTACACCGCCTCTTTAATCTCCTCCTCCGAAAAGGGGCCTTCAAGAAGATGTCTCTCCGAAGGACTAATACCCTTAAAGCCGATTCCTTCAAGACTTGGTCTAACAAAATCCGTCTCTAAATATTTCTAAGAAAAATGTCTCCTCACTTCCTCCTTAACCTCCTCCACCTTATCAATAATTCCATTATCTGTTTTAATAGATCCGATAAAGCTACGCCTCCTCCTCTCTTTCATAATCTATGAAAATATTTACTATTAGAATCCCCATCGTTAAGCCACTTCAATCTACCTTTTTGGATGAGCATGTTTTCCTTAATCTTCAAATTCACCCAAAACTTGCTACTACCCCTCTTTTTCTTCCTCAAGAGCTCTTCCCCCCCCCCCCCCCCTAACTCCCCTAAATCAACCTCCTCGTCATCCCCTTCATTCATGACCTTAACGCCCTCCTCCATGTCCAAATCAAATCTACCAAAAATATTAATATTCCACCACTTTAGTCTCTCTTTTAATAACCATAACTTTTCTTTGAGCACAAAATCTTTCCTTCCAACCACATAGATCTTTTTCCGCTCTTCTTCCACAAAAGGAAGGAAAGAAGAGTTAGAAAACCAAACATTGTTAACTCTAAAAGGTTTCGGCCCCCAATCCGCTTTATCAACTAAAAGCCAAATCGGACAATGATCCGAAATGTCCCACCCACCAACCCCAATCTTCTACGATGCCATTCATATCCAAGAAACAATCAATCCTACTTTTAACCTTGCCATTATCTCCATACCAACTATACCTTTTCCCTTAACAAGGTAAATCCACCAAATTACCCTCCAAAATGAAATTCTCAAAAGCCCTCCATTCCGACCCTGAATTAAAAGCGGTTCTACCTCTCCGCTCATGCGTATTTTTAACCGCATTGAAGTCTCTCTGTCATACCCCAAATTTGTCCTACCTGTGGATAATTTTCATCTGAACATTCATCTCACGATAACCAACTTTTCTTTATCCATTTTAACCAATTTTCAAATCCAATTCAATTCAAAACTTTCATAAACCAAACAATCCATGTCCATCATCTAATCCATTTTGTTTTTAGTTATCCACAAATATTCATTTTCATTTTTATCTAATTTCTACCATAAACCCATTTTTCTTTATCCAATTTTTTATCCATATCCATTTTTACTTTTCCAATTATCCATTTCATACCATAACCATGTTTCATTTTAAATTCATCTAAACTCGTTTATCCACTCTTCAAATACCATTTCTCATATACATTTAATTCAAAACCCATTTTTGTCCATTTAATCACTTTTTCTCCTATCCATTTAATTTTAAATCCATATTCCATTTTTCAAGTCCACTTCAAAATTCCATTCAAGTTTTCTTTTCCGAATTTCCAAATATCATTTCATCCAAAAATTCCAATTTCAAGTTTCAAGCTCTTTTGTTTTCCAATTCCAATTAAATTCCATCTCATAATCAAATTTAAAAAAAAAGTTAAGTCCATTGTCTTTCTTACAAAAAAGTCCATTTTAAAATAAAATTCATCATAAAGCCCATGTCAAAACCTACTTCATTGGAGTATATATACATGAGTTGCATTGATGTGAGGGGGAATTGAATTCACGGTATACAGACCTAGCCGCCACCTAAGGTTATCATCTCTCAGCCTTGGTTTTCACAAAATAAACAACCACCAACACACCATTTTTCCGCATTTTTCTGTTGTTCTCAACAAATCCTCCATCGCTCCCCACCTCCGCTGTTTCAACACGCACACCATGCTATTACCCAAATATTTCCAGTGATTCAAATCGTCATCACCTCAAAACGAAACTACCCTCAATGACACAGAGGCTCTGACTTTGTAAAGAAAAATCTTCACTCATCGCGGAGTCACCGACAACAGCCCAAAGCATCAGTAGCAGGGGTGGCGACGAAACTCGATTCGATTGACGTTTCGGTTCGAATAAAACTTTCCAGATGTTACTGCTATTAGGAAGATGCCGTGTTCGCGTTACTGCTACATATTGGTTCTAAGTGGTTCTTATTTCGATTACGCACAATAGCAAACTCAGCAGCCCAAACCACTCGTCTGCTGCAACGACGGTAACAAATACCGCCTCAGTAATCTTTTGTTTTTTTTTATTTTGTCGATCATGCTTGTGCTATGTGACTATCTCGATTATGCAGTCTGTTAGTGATTTGATTATACGGTGATAAATGTTTGCTTTGAACTGATTATCTTTTGATTGTTGAAATATATGCGAGTGTTGGAGTTGTTTCGGTCACCTTAGAGCGTATTTGATTTCAATTCAATTACGGTCCCTTGTTATGTATATTGAGTGATTTTGTGTTGTTTTGTCGGTTGCGGATTTGTTGTGCTTTTGCAGTATAGAATGTATATATGTTTCACTTGCTGCTTGATGAATTTAGAAGTTTTATTGGTTCTGTTACCTTGCTGATAATGTATTATTATATCTACTTGATACCATTTACCTCCTCTTTATTTTCAAACTTTCGATTGTTTTTAATTGTTAATGGTCTGTTTCAGCTTATTAGAGATGTGTCATTGAACTTGGAAAAACGGTTGAATTGTTGGAATTTCTATGCTAAAATTTGTTTCAATCATTGCAGAAGAATATACTGGTGTTCTTTTTGTTTCATATGGTTAGCTTTTTTAGAACATTAGAATGTCATGATATTACCTTTTGTTTTAGATTAGTTATGGAATTTCAAATGTTGGTTTTGTTTGAATTTAGTACGGTAATACACGTCGAATTCTCATGCGTATCATTTCACATTGCAATGCCCATATCTCATTTTTTTCTTTATGTCATTTAGTCTAATTAAAGCTATTATATTTTCTTTAAAACTTTCCATCATTATTTATCATCTAGTGTAATTTGGTATTAAACTTTGTTTGTGTATTTTAGTTAATCCCTTAACTATTTGTTTTTATTTCTAAATTAGTGAGTGAACCTTATTTAGTTGCTAATCATTGTGTATAATTTGTAAATATAATTTGGTTGCTACCACTTTATTGTATATCTCATTTTTTTTTTTAACTAAACTAATTAATCAAATTTTGTTTAGTCAGTTAAGTTAGATCAATTAATCTTAATTAATTTAATTATTTAATTTAATCGAATGATTTTGATAACTAATTTTAAATAACCTTTTTATAATCACTTGCCATTTAAAACACGTAATTTATATTCAAACATTGCTTTTACTAAAGGTGAAGTGAGGGTGGTCGAGTCTTTGACCCTTCTCCTCAATTGTTTGGGTGCGAGTTCTCTTACTCGTGTGTGGACAATTGACACCACTAAAGCACTTGTAATTCGACAACATTCAAACTTTTTTTCAAGTAATCATTAAAACACTTAATCTCTATCTAAACACATTTTACTAAAGGTGAACAGTGAGGGGGATCGAGTCTTTGGTCTTTCTCTTTGATTGTTTGGGTGCGAGTTCTCTTACTCGTCTGTGAACAATTGTCACCTCTAAAAATCTTAAACTTTAACCTGCCGATTGTTTAGGTGCGAGTTCTCTTACTCGTGTGCGAACAATTGGTGCCTCTAACATAACTTAAGCTTTAACCTGTCAATTGTTTAGGTGCGAGTTCTCTTACTCGTGTGTGGACAATTGACACCCCTAATACACATGAACTCGACAGTATTCAAACTTTTTCCTAATCAATCATTAATGCACTTAATCTTTATCTAAACACATTTTACTAAAGGTGAAGTGAGGGTGGTCGAGTCTTTGGCCCTTCTCCTCAATTGTTTAGGTGCGAGTTCTCTTACTCGTGTGTGGGCAATTGTCACCTCTAAAATATCCAACACGACTAAAAAACTCTCATTTCTTGCCGTGCACGACTAAAACCCTAAAACACACGAAAATCAAACCTTTTTCGCAACCGAAACCCTAATACACTCAATCCACAACTCAAACACCTTTCCCAAAGAACATTGTTTAAGACATTCTTTCGCGCATATGAACTCGTGCTTCAGCCTCCCCTAGCGAGCAGACAAGCCAATGTTTAGCAGTCAGAATGCAACCTAAACTCTCGTTCACTTAAAACACGTCCAAATCCAACTTTTTTTTCTCAATCAAATCTTAACATACTTAATCCAAATCAAACAACTTTTCACAAAAAGAACATTGCTTAATTCATTCTTCCGCGCATATGAACTAGTGCTTCAGCCTCCCATGACGAGCCGACAAGCCAACGTTTAGCAGTTAGAATGCGAATTAAACACTCGTTCGCTTAAAAAAACACGCACCAACCAACCGTAGTCCCGCGAACTACGAATGCTCTGACTTTCCCATTGCACGAGGGAATACGTAGGCACAAGGGTTCTCAATCCATGCCGAGCACACTAATATAAAACCACCCATCTTCCCCTTAGAAGCAAATCCTTTAGAAGATAACAAACAAACCTAACTAACTTTCTCACGAATCGATTCAAGAGGTTCCCGTTGAGTACAACGGACGTAGAGGGTGCTAATACCTTCCCTCTTGCGTAACCGACTCCCGAACCTGAATTTGGTTGCGATGACCATTTTCTTATCCTTTAAAGGTTTTATCGATATTTTCCTATTCCTTCCTTGGAATGAATAAAGTTCGGTGGCGACTCTGTTTCGAACAATTTTTCCGCGTCCATCGCGAGGATCGTATTTTTCGAGGTACGACACTCTCCCAAACACCCATTCATCATCCGCAAATTTATCTTCAACTCTAACAAAGTCTTCCACAAAGTTGTTTTTGAAGCAATAAAACAAGGAGCATAAATGTTGACAACAAAGTAAACTTTTCTTTTCCACCTTACCTTAACTCCCAAGAAGCCAACTCCTCTAAAACTGGATATAACTTCAACCGAATTAGAATTCCAAAGAATAATTAAACCACCCGACATCCCTACCGAATTAGTAAAAGAATACTTAATATCATTGCTTCTCCAAAAACTCCGAGCAACATGATCCGACAAATTTTGAATTTTAGTTTCTTGAAGTAAAAACATTTCTTCTTTTCCCTTAGAAATAATGTGAGAAATCCTACTCCTTTTGGCTCTGTTACACCCCCCTCTAATATTCAGAGATCCCACAATCATTTCAACCATTTTTGATTCGCCTTCCCTCTAAACATCTTTTCTTTATCATCTCTCTCCATTTCAGTTAATCTTCTTTGAAAATCTCCCTTAGATTCACCCTTCTCAACTCCTAAATTTGAAATAACCTTTCATAATTTGTCACCAAGGTTAATATCTAAATTCTCAAGTAACCTTAAATTGCACCTATCGATTCTAGACTCCGCCGAATGATCGCCATGGAAAACCACCCCCTTTCTTGCCTCCCTACTGTCCCTGCTCGTATTACTATTTGCCGTTCCTCCCCCCTACATAGACGGATAATATAAGTCATCTCTCTTCCTCCCTTTGCAGCTCTTTAATTTCCTATGCTTCTTTTTAATACCAGAAAAGTGACCACCCACCTCATAAAGGTGTTTTAATTTCAAACTTTTCAGAACCTTTCTATTAATGCATTTTTTATTAAAGATATTCTTTGGGTCCACTCTAATAAAACCTCCATCCAAGGAAACGTCCTGTTGTATACTAGAAATGGAGCAGGGAACCGTGGACCCCACCCCTCCTTGCGTGTAACTCCCAACAACGCTAGACTCACCCCAAAAATGATAAAGTTGCAGAGAACAATCTTTTAGGGAAGAAACAGCTTTATCGAACATCCCAACACCTGATACCTTTACTACTTCCTTCCCCCTGTCCCTTTCAAATGAATCAGAACTCAGCAAAGGCTTGTCCGCCACATTATCCGAAATATCCACCGGACAAGAGGAATCCCCATCACCCTTTCCATAAACTGTCCTTACGTCTTCTTCACCAACTGGAGATAACATTGATCAATCGGAATCCTCCAAAAATAACGAATTTTTCTCATCGCGTAAACCATCGAAATGACTCCTAAATTCATCTTCTGAGCTGAGCAACTCAGAATCCGTTACAGAGTCCTTGCTGGAAAAGTAGAACGCAGAATCCCGCTCCGATTCATGCACCTCTTCACAAATGAAAATCTTGTACGAGATTTCATCAATCAAGACGTTCAGATGAGTAAGAAAGATGTGACCAAAAGGAACCTTTACCATAATTCTAGCAACATCTTTACGTTTTTCGGACAAGGTAATGTCATCAACGCAAATGAACGACCCAAAAGCATTCGCAAAAGTCTTGAAGAATTCCTTATCCCATGCGTGAACCGGAATACCGCTTAAGCGCAGCCAAACCACCCTCTCTAAGTCCACATCAGTTTCCTTCCAAGGTCTTATATCAAGGAACCATTTTTTCCAACAAGATTCCCCATTAACAATCAAATCGAAAATATCACCTTCCTCAGTTTCTTCAAGAAGACATAAAGTTGGTCTGATCGGAGTGATTTTAACAGAATAATAACCCTCCAACTCAAAGACGGACTGCCGAAAGACATACCAGGAGTATGAACAGACCCGATATAAGCTTTGCGAAGATTATCTTTTACCGAACTCTCCGATGAGTAAACCACAGCAAAGCTCGCCAACTTGTTTCTGGTAACCTGGTCCGGTTCTCCTTTTTGCAGACCATATCAGCATAAGAGCTGCTTCCCACATACCTTGAAGCAAGAGGTCTCCTTCTTGGACCCTCATGGCGTCGAAAATTACTCCACTGAAGACCATCAAAAGCAGAACCTCTCTGTTCCTTCATCTTGCCACGGTAACCCCTTTCGAACCTAGGTATATTAGCGTGAATTTTCCTACCATCGATCTGAACATTATCTATCTTTACCGCAAGAATCCTCGCGTCTTGCACATCAATAAATCTTGCGAAACCGAAACGTTTACCCAGCCTGTTCCTCCTAGGGGAAATCAACACCTCCACCACTTCTCCTTCACACCCAAAAAGTTCAAAGAATTCCACTGATCTCATCCGATCAGGGAACTCAGAAAAATAAATAGTCACCATCGAAGAGTCACTCCCCTCCCAGGGACCTTTCCTCTTCGGAAAACATCCCAACTAGGCGAAATAAACCGAAAACCTTTCTTAGTAACAGTTTTCCATTCCATTGCTCAAAAAACTCGAAAACGCCTGTAAAAAAACAACAACCATCAACCTGAAGGGTAATAACCACATCCAAACATAAGCAATCAAAGTGCGAAGGTCCCTAATTCGAAAATTAGGAATTTAAACCGAACACACCCTAAAAGCTAACATTGAGCCCATGGTCTTCACCGATTAATGGAGACGAGACATGATCGGATCAATCAATGGAGACAGGGAAGGGGAAGAGAGACAGCAGAAAGATGAAAAAACAACGAAATCGGCGAGGGGAAAAAACTAGAGATGGAAGAGAGCTTCTCTCTCTAGAATATCAAGTTTGGAAAGATGATATATTGATATCATAGACTATTACTCAATTAAGTATATTGTATTGTTTATTTTTATATGTTTTTAATTATTTGAATTCATTTTAGGTATTATGTTCTATTATTTTGATTTTAGTTTGAATTGGTTTAACTTATTTTATTATAATTCTTTAATTTGTTTCAAATTATTATTGAAATTGAGTGTATAACTTTATTGTGTAATTATTTATACTATTGATATTGTTGTGAGCATATAATTGATAATTGTGTATGGCATATATATGACATTTAATTTCAAATTATTAAGTTATTTAATAAACTATTTAATTGTAGGTTTACCGGTTGAATCAATTAAACCTTAAATTGAAAATTTCACCGATTTTACCTCTGGTTCGATTTTAAAAACATTGAATGACAGAAACATTTTATGATAGCTATATTTTATCTTATTCATTTGATTCAAGTCATCATAAAATAAAATAACATTAAAAGAAGAATTATATAATTTTCATAACCTTAGAATAGCCTTAACACAAACATGTCCATTTATTGAAAGCGGTAGAAAAAGAGAGCCACAACTCTATCAAAATGCATGAAATATCAACCTAATCTTGGAATGATACTGTAATAGGAGTCCCAACACGATGCTTTCCGTTGGTCCAAATCAACTTCCCAAAGGCATAATAAGTATAAAATACATCATTTGCCTTCTTAGTGAAAGTAACCTTGAACTCTCTTTTTTCACCTTTATGTGTAAATCTTAATATGTTAGGTTGAACTGTGACTAGAAATTGCGGGGGTTCCTGAATCTCCGCTATATACTCACTTGGGGGTCCAACATTGGTAATTGTTCGAGTCACACTTAAAGACTGTCCAGTTTTATACTCAGGAATTGTGATGGATGGATAATTGAAATCTGCCAAACTGAAGGATTTTGGACAAGTGTAAGGCTTTCCGTAGAACACTTTAAGTTGGTCACTGGTGTATCCGCGACCACATAAGTAGTTCAAATAATCGGTAACATTAAGGTCATATACAAGGCCTGGATCCACCGCAAGATTAGGTTGAATGTGCCCTGCACCATATTCAAAAGGAGTTGCCTTATCTAGTGATGAATCCAATATATCCACTCCGTTGTTGGTTTTTGTCGTTGCTGTAAAAGTGTAAATTTTATAAATAAAACAGTATATGAATTGGGCTTTCAATAGCGCTTTCATAAATAGTCAACCTATAATAGCGGAACTTTTATAACGCTATTAAAAATATTTTTTGGCTTAGTCAAAAAAGAATTCCATGATCTTATTTAATTTGAATACCTGTGGTCATGATTGCTGACTTGATAGCTGCTGGACTCCAATCAGGATGAACAGACTTAACTAGTCCAACTAGTCCAGCAACATGAGGACATGACACTGAAGTTCCTGACACAGGAGCAAAAGGAATTCGACGCTTATCAGAGGGTTGATTTGTTGGAGATGTAGCTAGAGAATAAGCTGCAATTATGTTGACGCCAGGTGCAGTGATGTCAGGCTGAAATGTACAAAAAAAATATACAATTACATTCGAAATTCATTTAAAGATATAATCTAAATAATAACTGTCACAGTTTCAATAAACCTTAAGGATTGAACGGTCAAGGGAATTTGGGCCTCTTGAGGAAAATGAAGCCATCATTGGAGTGTTCTTTATGCCCAATTGAGTTTCAACTTTAGTAATGGAAGCCATAGGAGACCTACTCAATATATGTATGAAATGTAAAATTCTATCTGTGTCAATAATCCAAATTTTAATATCAAAGTCATGATGAGAACAATTACTTTGTCTCCATGATGTAATTATTAATGAGATTGCCATATTTAGAGGCAACATGTGTAGCGGGAAGCACATGTGGATCCGCTATAACTTCATACCCCTCATCGTAGTTATCCAATATCATTCCAATAGCACCTACACGAGAAGCTTGCACGCCCTTGTCAACTCTAGCAGTCACCCCTCGAAGACATACCAGTATTTTTCCTTTAACTTTATTTGAATCAAGAGATCCTTCTTCGCAACGCATGCTACGTAAATTAAATTGATTAGAATGTACCCAAAATATTTGAAAATGTAAACTTGAAAAGAAAAGAAAAAAATATATTCTTACGCGTCATCAATTAAATATGGCTTCTTATCAAACATGGCATCTGCACCACTAATCAATGGATATAATTTGTTAGGTGGTAAGTTCAACTCTGAAAGACTAGCTCCCTAAAAATAAACATAGGAAACAATTGTATTAAGCAGGTAGTAGTTTAGTACTAGAAATTAAGCACACAACATGTGATAGCTATATTCATATATACCTTGTATGTTTTATTGTTACCAAGAATAACATAACTTGTAAAGTCTCTATCAATTGTGCTAGCAGCAACTGTGATAGTCCATGGTTCGACATTTACTACAGGCGCGGTATCAGGTCCTGAATTTCCTCCAGAAGCCACAACAGTGATGTTGTTGGCAATTGCATGGAAGGAACCTATGGAAAGACCACTTGAAAAAAACTCTGCCGGATAATTTCCACCCAAGGACACAGAAAGAACATCAACACCATCCCCTATGGCAGCTTCAAAACCAGCCAAAATGTCAGCTTCACTACATCCTTCCCAACAGACCTTATAGGCTGCAACTCTAGCTTTTGGTGATCCACCACTTGCTGTTCCATTTCCAAAGCCCAATACATTAGCTCCCGCAACAAAATTACCTCCAGCAGTTGATAAAGTATGTGTGCCATGACCATCGAGGTCGCGTGCGCTATTGAAGGTTACATTTGCCGCTCCGGGTTGCGCCTGATAGCCTTTATAAAAATATTTTGCTCCAATGAGTTTCCTACAAATGTATCAAATCTATTAAAGTTAAGTTATATGAAATGCAATAAAATGATAGTACAAGTAATTATTGAGAGTAAAAGACCTGTTGCAATAAAATTTATCTGGATTTCCTTTACTAACTTGACAAATTCCTTTCCACTTTTTTGGAATTGGCCCATACCCTTCATCACTAAAACTCTTAGATTCCGGCCAAACACCTATCATAAGTCACAATATCAATAAATTTTTTTTGAGGCATAGCACATGAATTAAGACTGTTGCAATTAATTTATATTTTATTACCAGAGTCCAAATTTCCAATAATAATGTCTTCACCCAATGATTTTTTCCATACTGAATTGTTAGCAAATCCACCGTCCCTCTCTAACCCAAGAAAATTCCACGATCTGGTCGTGTGTAGTTCATATCTTTTATTTAAAAAAATTGATACAACATTTGGATCTTCTGTATTCACAAAAAAGATTAATTTATAGCATCAATTAGAATTTTTTTGTAATATGGAAGATAAATCCATGAATTAAGATAACTACATACTTGCAATCTTTGTTGCTTCATCTTCTTCAAGTATTGCAGCAAAGCCATTAATATATTTATTGTAAGAGTAAAATATTGCTTCTTTGGCCTTCTCAGTAATGTGTATGAAAAAAATAAATTAACTATCATCTTTTCATAATTAACCACACCAATAAATTCACTTAATTTTAAGGTTGTGTAGTTCACGTACCTTCCAAGGTAAGATCCAAGTAAATCATAGTGAGAGTTTGTGACAGATTCAGAATCAAGTAATGAAGGATTTGAACCGAAAGAATGTGATCCTAAATATACAATATAGGACTGTGATAAAAAAAAATAGAAAAAAACAGGAATCATAGAATATTAGACCATACTGTTAAACACTCAAATATGAAAATCAGATAATTTAATAATGTAAAATACAGAAAAAGCTTGCCTGTTTAATTGCAATGGTATGTTGCAGAAAAACAAAAAGAAGAAGTGATATCAACATGTGACAAATGGATGATGACATTGTTTCTCTCATGGATAATGTCTGATTTCCTAACTTTTATAACTTAGTTTTGTGAATGTATTCAACTCAATCTCATTTGAAAAACAACTGTGTTTGTGTTTGTAATATATAGAGTCAGCCACTGTGTTGCTTATCAAAAAAAAGAGTCAGCTATTGTGGTAAAGTTCATTGACTTTTTTTTTTGCACATTTATGAAAAATAAATAAATTTAATAAATTTAGATTTTTCTTTTTAGGTAAAAAGTATGTAGAATTAATTTTAAACAATATTTTTAAGATAAATATTTCTTAAAAAAAAAGACTTTCCAGGACTATTTCCTAAAAAACATTATGTTAAAAAAAATAGAAAAAAAGACTTTGTAGGACTTGCTTTATAAATAAAATCTCAATATTAAATTTAAACATTAAAGTTAAAATTTCAAACTTAAATTTAAAAAAAAAATCAATTTTTTTTTAATTTTAAATTAAAAAAAAAAATCCTAAATTAAAAAAAAATAAATTAAATAACAAATTTATTTGAAAACATATTTTTATAAAATAATAAAAAAATTTAGTACTTGGTAAAATCACAAATGCGTGATAATTCTTAGTGGTTAAGGGTTGTTAAAGGCTTTAAGGTTATTCTGAGGTTGAGAGCTAGCTCACATGGGGTGAGAAGCTCTGTATATGTGTTGTTCTGTGTGTAAGTTCGTTCTCCCTCTCTCAATTACGTTGTTAGGGTATTTATAACTACATTGGGTCTGGATCCAAGACTTCCTTGAAAATAACGCCACTTTAAGAATAAGTAGTTAATTTCCTAGAAATCAGGGAGTGCATTTAACTCCCATGACTCCTTTAATATCGTTGTTGACCGACTATACGTTATCTGCATGATCAAGTGTTATGGACGAAGACACGAAGAATTTGAGCGACATATCTGAGAAATGGGCGCCGTATCTAAAAGAGGGGCACTCAAACCAACAAAGGGGCGATCTGGAAGGAGTTTCAGGCGAATTATAAGTCCTCACCACGCCCCAATGGCCACTTCCAATTATTTCACTAACAGTCCCTTAAGTACGAGGGCTCATAGAGGCCCAAGTGTTTTAGTCCCTAACTCATCTTTGGG
Organism: Lathyrus tuberosus; assembly: GCA_022829125.1. Classification (NCBI taxonomy): domain Eukaryota; kingdom Viridiplantae; phylum Streptophyta; class Magnoliopsida; order Fabales; family Fabaceae; genus Lathyrus; species Lathyrus tuberosus. The sequence continues at coordinate 12,774,680 of JALAZF010000123.1, read as the reverse complement.
CTTTCCATACCTTTAGTTTGCGAGACTTAGATGAGTCCCTTAAGCGAGACTTAGTTGAGTTTTTCTAAAGAGAATTAGTTAAGTCCCTCAAGCAAGACTTATTTGAGTCCCTTAGGTGAAACTTAGTTTAGTCCCTCAACAAAGACTTAGTTGAGTCCCTCAAACGAGACTTAGTTGAGTATTTCCTATAGGTTGAAAAAGATCTTCATAATGCAATTATTCGCAGGCAACAAGGATCTTGTTGTTGAAGTCCAGCAAACTAATTATCCTATATGGTGAAAAGGATCTTATTGTAGAAGTTCAACAAGTTAATTAACCTATAGGGAAACAAAGATCAAGGATCTTGCTATGAAATTTCAAAATGTTAATTACCTCGTAGGGAAGCAAGGATCTTTCTATGGAAGTCGAGCAAGTTAAGTATCCCGTAGGATAGCAATGATCTTCATGTGGAAGTCTAGCAAGTTAATTACCCTGTAGGGCGGTAAGGATCTTCTTGCGGAAGTCGAACAAGCTAATTACCTTGTAGAGGGTCAAGGATCTTCCTGTGGAAGTCTAGGAATTTATCTTGATAGCTAAACCATAATAACCCATTGTAAATATCAGAATCTTTTTACAAGAGTTTTTTTCGTAAATAAGCGACTTGCCTTTCTACATATTATTTATAATAATATCTCAAATTGACTGAATTCCAAGTTCTAGGAATGAGTCGTCCATCTAATTCTTTGAGCACGTAGGCTCCATAAGAATTTTTTTTGGCATATACGATACGGTCCCTCCCAGTTAGGTTGCACCTTTCCTTGTTGTGCTGGCACAATAACTTCTCATGGCAGTAAATCATCTTCACTACTACGAAAAACCCATTTAACAACGGTTGGGAAAGATATATTATCACGCGGGTGCAAGCGTTGTTATGTAGAGTGTGGTTGTATATATGATACTTACAATCACGGCCTAGTAACCGTTGTAATATACTAGAAAGCGCACACCCTATCACAACGAATTTTCCAAACGATCGTTGTGATAAACATAGCGCGCGAGATATTATAACGGTTATGCTATATAACCGTTGTTACATTTTCTGCAGAATTAACATATATTATAGTATATTTATAATTAATCCCATTTTTTAACCTGTATTATTGCTCACCATATCACAGCAGAAAATACAACTCACATTTCTGATAAAGTTATCATAATAATATTAATTGTAACATATTCATAATATCACATAATCGTATAATATTCAATACACAATCAGTCAACATACAAACCTAGTCAACTATAACCTATTTCGTCATTGTTGTTACAACAAATGCGATGAACACTTCAAATAAAAAAATTCAGGTAATCTTCAACTGTTTCTTCAGGATCTTCACCTTCAACTTCAATTTGTTCTACTTGGCTTTGAAGGTGTTAAAAATCTCCTTCTCCTCATTCAAGTTCTTTACCAATGAAGAATTTTTTTTTTTTGCCCTAGGTCCATCTCCCCATCCAACCAAGCAAAGTGAGAGCATTTTTTGTATCCTTGAATCTTATACATCCCACAGCCATTGAAACGGCGGCCTGAGTTCGAATCGGTCCACACCGTCATCAACGGAGCGTCGAGATCACACTCGCATACGTACCTTGAACGACTTGAGGACCTGCTTACATGGCTACAACCGGAGTGCTAAGACATTTTAATGGAAGGATTTGATGGAAACTTGAAGAAACTGGGTGAGAAGAAGACGAACAGTGACTGGGGGGAAAAGAAAACGAAAAAACAAATCAAAAGGATTTGATGGAAATTATGACTTTCATCTAGTTTATGAAGCTATGGAGAAAAAGTACAAGGTGAATAAATTTTACACAATAGCTTCATACTTCTTGTATTTTTCTTCATAGCTACACAAACCATATGTATCATAGCCAACGTATGCACTTTCTTAAGGTGGTGAAGACGAATATGAAAAAAAGAGAACATTCACCAAATGAAAAAATGAGAACCCATTTTTAACATGAAACGTAAACATAATCGAAGCATAAGTTAAATGAACGAACCTCAATTTAGCGATTGGAGAAGACGAATCTGAAGACGTATCTAAAAGTTGAAGGATGTTAGGGTTATATTATGATCACTACTACAAAACACGCAAACAACAACACCAGGTTTACAACGGATTCATCTAAACCGTTGTAATAGGTTAAAATTTTCACGCCCAGTAACTAGCCGTACGTATAAAAAGAAATATAATGACGTTTGTGTTAAAAGACCGTAGTAATAAATATGCTTCGATTTCCAGCAGTTACACTTTTTCCATTTTTTAGAGTACATAAAGTGTTTGTCACTTAAGTCCATTATTTATAAAATAAATTGTAAATGATTTTACAATTGTTTTTAAATCAACCGTTGTTATAGATCTTAATTCCATTACTTTAAAAATAAATTGTAAAATAGTTTACAAAGGTGAACTAAATGAACCGTTGTAAGAGGTCTTCAATTCCACTACGGTTGTTTTTCCCAACCGTAATTAAAGGTTTTCACTGATAAATTAAAACAAAACTTATTCTGTATTATTTCTTCCAAAAGACGCCCTAGTTGAACAAGCGAGCCACCAGAGACGACAGTGGCGGCGTAAACTTTACCCTCTTTGTAGCTCAAATCTTCACACCCTATTCGTTCATTTGATTCTTCAGCTTCGAAGTACGGTATTCTTCAACATCTTCATTCCTTTTTTCTTTGTTTATATGCTCAAGTCAATATTAGTGTAAATATTTTATATGCTTTAGGTTTAGATTTGCAAATGCATTAAGTTTTTGGTGTGTCATTCACATTATTATACGTGTATAAATTTCAGAAGTTTTTATGGATCATAGTTGGAAGAAAGCCGATAGATTAGGTCCTATTTATGATAAAGGAGTTCTTGAATTTCTTGAATACGCTGATAAACATCTTCCCGAAAATAATGGTATCTTTTATTGTCCTTGTGTTCTTTGTGCGAATATCAAAAAGTGTTGAAAGGATGAAATATTTCATCACCTTTGTTGTGATGGTATGTCAAAATTATATAATATGGACGTGGCATGGTGAAGTTGAGGAAAGTCGTGCGTGACAAAGTCAAAGAGTCGAGGAAGATGAATATATGGATGATCAACTAGATGATATGTTCCGCGATATTGGGGAATCTTCTTTTAAGAATGCTCATATTTATGATACTTTATGTAGTGATAAAGACACCCCTTTATATAAGGGATGCACAAATTTTACACGATTGTCTGCGGTGTTAAAGTTGTTTAATCTGCAGGCAAAAAATGGATGGTCGGATAAAAGTTTCACGAAATTACTTGACCTGCTAAAAGAAATTATGTTACCAAAAGATAACAAAGTACCGGATCGTTGTTATGAAAATCAGATTATTTAATAATGTAAAATACAGAAAAAGCTTGCCTGTTTAATTGCAATGGTATGTTGTAGAAAAAAAAAAAGAAGAAGTGATATTAACATGAGACAAATGGATGATGACATTGTTTCTCTCATGAATAATGTCTGATTTCCTCACTTTTATAACTTAGTTTTGTGAATGTATTCAACTCAATCTCATTTGAAAAACAACTGTGTTTGTAATATATATAGAGTAAGCTATTGTGGTAAAGTTCATTGACTTTTTTTTTTTGGCACATTTATGAAAAATAAATAAATTTAATAAATTTAGATTTTTTTAGGTAAAAAGTAGGTAGAATTAATTTTAAATAATATACTACTTCTGTTTTTTATGATAAATATTTCTTTAAAAAAAGACTTTCCAGAACTATTTCCTAAAAAACACTATGTTAAAAAAGTAGAAAAAAAGACTATGTAGGACATGCTTAATAAAGAAGTTCTCAATATTAAATTTAAACATTAAAGTTAAATTTTCAAATTTAAAGTAAAAAAAAAAGCATCAACTTTTTAAATTTTAAATTAAAAAAAAAACCCTAAATTTTAAAATATTTTTAAAGAACAAATTTATTTGAAAACATTATTTTATAAAATAAGAAAAAAGTTTAGTACTTGCTAAAACTACAAATGCGTGATAATTCTTAGTGATTAAGGGTCGTTAGAGGCTTTAAGGTTGTTGTGAGGTTGAGAGCTAGCTCACGTGGGGTGAGAAGCTCTGTATATGTGTATTTCTGTGTGTAAGTTCGTTCTCCCCCTCTCAATTACGATGTTGGGATATTTATAACTACCTTGTGCCTAGATCCAAGAGTTTTCAGGCAAAGTATAAGTCCTCGCCACGCCCCAATGGCCACTTCCAATTACTCCACTAACAGTTCCTTAAGCACGAGGGCTCGTAGAGGCCGAAGTGTTTTAGTCCCTAACTCATCTTTGAGCTTTCCATACCTTTAGTTTGTGAGGATTAGGTGAGTCCCTTAGGCGAGACTTAGTTGTGTCTTCCTGACAAGAATTAGTTAAGTCCCTCAAGCAAGACTTATTTGAATCTCTTAGGTGAAACTTAGTTGAGTCCCTCAACAGAGACTTAGTTGAGTCCCTTAAACGGGACTCAATTAAGTATTTCCTAGAGGTTGAAAAAGATCTTCATAATGCAATTACTCGCAGGCGACAAGGATCTTGTTGTTGAATTCCAGCAAGCTAATTATCCTGTATGGCGAAAATGATCTTATTGTAGAAGTCCAGCAAGTTAATTAACCTATAGGGAAACAAGGATTAAGGATCTTCCTATGAAAGTCCAAAATGTTAATTTCCTCGTAGGGTAGCAAGGATATTTCTGTGGAAGTTGAACAAGTTAAGTATCTCGTAGGGTGGAAATGATCTTCATGTAGAAGTCTAGCAAGTTAGTTACCCTATAGGGCGGTAAGGATCTTCTTGTTGAAGTCGAACAAGCTAATTACCCTGTAGAGCGTCAAGGATCTTCCTGTAGAAGTCCAAGAATTTATCTTGATAGCCAAACCATAATAACCTATTGCTAATATCAGAATCTTTTTACAAGAGTTTTTTTCGAAAATAGGCGACTCGCCTTCCTACCAATCAATTATAATAATATCTCAAATTGACTGAATTCCAAGTTCTAGGAATAAGTCATCCATCCAATTCTTTGAGCATGTGGGCTCCACAATGAAATTTTACACATATACGATACGGTCCCTCCCAGTTAGGTTGTAACTTACCTTGTTGTGCGAGCATAATAACTTCTCGTGGCACTAAATCACCTTATTGCATCTTTCTTAAGACCACCTTGGAGTTATATCTTCTGGCTGCTCTTTGTTTGTTAGAGAACTCTCAAATATAGGAGATGTCTCTCGTCTCATCAAATAAGTTAATGATAGATCTCAACCCTGCCTTGTTTTCCCCCACAATGAACTAGGAGCGTCGCCATGATGGTGTGTTGATTTCGACAGGCAGCATGGAGTTTTCCCCAAACACTATTGTGAATGGATTTTATTTCGTGTTAAAGTAGGGGATGGTGTGATATAATCACAACACTTTGTGTAGCTGATCGGCCCATAATAACTTGACGTCATAAAATTCTTCTTGATCCCTTTCAATATTACTTTATTTGTTGACTCTACTTGCCAGTTCTCTTGCGGGTTAACAACCGAAATGAATTTAGTTTGTACTCTCAAGTCTTTGTAAAAATCGACCACGGTGGTATTGGGAAGTTGAATTCCATTATCTAAAACGATAGTTATTGGTAAATTGAACCATCACATAATCCTATTCAAATAAACGCGGTCGATCCTTTCTGTTGTAATTTTAGATACAACTTCTGCCTCTATCCATTTTGTGAAGTAGTCTACATCAACGATTAAAAAATTTAGATGGTCGAGAGCTATAGGAAAATATCCCTGAATGTGCACATCCCACAGATAAAGTTGCTAGAGTGTTGCTTGAGAATAGAGGAGTTCAACTGAGGCATTATGTAGGTTAGCATGTGATGAACTCTCGGTAAGTGTAACGATAACGTCGAAGTAATATTAAAAGATTCTTCTCCAAGAGGATTGGATTTTAACAAGAAAATTAAATCACAAAATTGAGTAATTAAATGGGGGGATTTCATTTGAAAATTGGTTCGATAAATTAAAAATAAGTAATTCAAAATTGTGAAGGTGATTAGGACTATTTATCGAATTCCCTCATTTTTACCTGTTGATGAACTGTGTACCAGTTTAGTTTCAGTCATTATATTATCTCACTACAAATTAACATAACCACTACATCTAATTCTTTGATGTGTAGGTCACTAATTTACATGATAATTCTCTAATTTTTTAAGCCAATTCAAAGTTAAATTAGGCGTTTTAGGCGCGTTAATTCATTAGCAACAACTTCTAAATTTCTATTCCTAGTTGATTACAAAGTTGAATAAATTGCCTAGTTCAGATAATTAGACTAACGGACAGAAATCCCTAATTACCTAGATCGATTAGTATGTCCGTAAGCGATAAAAAACATTAAACACAAGAAAATTTTAAATAAAATAATAACATTAAAAGTACTCAACGAATCTCAAACAGACGTATGATCCAATAGATTAAAAACAAGGTTCATCTCAAAAATCCATAATCTAGAGAAATTAGCTACTCATTGATAAATTAACAAATACCATGAGTGGAAAAGTATTCATCATCAAATTCTATGGAATAATTTCTCTCCAATGACTCCAATGTGCTCCGAAATTGCTCCTTGAATGACCCTAGTCGTCACTTTATATCTCTAATTTGAAACCATTGAAAAAGTGGCCAAAGTTGTGTTTAAATAGCAAAAAGTGTGTCAACTGAAAAAGCAGTATCGCACTGTGATGCAAGCCTCATCGCGCCGCAATGGGATACATCGTGGGAGCAAGAATTCTAGTAGAGAACCCCACATTTTCCTCCTTTTTCTTAACAATATGCACTAAGTCTTTATATCTTCCTTGTATTGACTTTTTACTCAATTCTTCACAATTTTATATGGATTTTGATAATTATTCTTCCAAATTCACCTGAATTTTTCCCCCATAAAAATCACATATGATGACTTTCAACACAACACCAAACTTGAATCACTACAACAAAAGTAAGTTATAACATCGCACCTTAGACAGCGCTTTAATACAAAAGCGCTGTTATAAGTTAAAAACAAGGAAACTATTCATTTTAAAAAATAAAAGCGCAAAAAAATATAAGACCTTAGACAGCGCTTTGGTCAAAAGCGCTTTATAAGGTCTTATAAATTTAAAAAAAAAATTTAATGGAAAATATTAGACAGCGCTTTAGTTAAAAGCGCTTTCTAAGGTCTTATGAATTTAAAAAAAATATAAGACCTTAGACAGCGCTTCGGTAAAAAGCGCTTTCTAAAGTTTTATTAATTTAAAAAAAAATTAAAGGAAAATATTAGACAGTGCTTTCCTTAAAAGCGCTTTCTAAGGTCTTAAAAATAAAAAAAAAATAAAATCAAAAGCGCTGTCTTAGGCCAACTTTAGAAAGCGCTTTCATTAAAAGCGCTGTCTAAGGTCTTTTTAATTAAAATAAAGATTGAAACTGTATCAGTATTCTATACTTTTTCATTTCATTCTTTCCCTTTTTCCCTCTCTTTCTGCGAACAAGAACGAACCAGAGCTGAAACCACCACCGTCGTCCGTCCTTTCACCGCCGTCGTCCGTCCTTTCTCGCCGTCGTCCGTCCGGCTGTCGTCCTTCCTACATTGTCCTCCACCATTCAGATAAAATCCACGTAGTCCATACTCCTTAGGGACACCACTCAGAGAAAGCGCGAAAAAGAGAACAATCAAATAAAAAGATTAAACTAAACCCTTCCATTTTCTGGGTTTTTTCAGCGCTAGGGTTTTACCTTCATTTCGTTCTCGTTCTCTCCTCCAACAATGGCCGATACAAGCTCTGTAGACGCGTCTCTGTGGTGGTACTCATTCACTCTCCTCTTCACCGAGCTTGAGAATTCCTCCCTCTCCTCAGATCTCCCACTGAATTTGGTAAGCTTTCGGTCATTTCTACGTTTCTTCACTCGCAGCTCAATTTGTGCATTTACACGATTCTTTTTGCTGCTTTTAGGTCAAGAAGTTGAAGGATAATCATGCCTGGTTCTTGAATGCACTTTCTTGCTTCAAACCGCCGAATCAGAAGTCCAAGGAAGCTTTGAATTCAAAGAAGCTGAAAATTGGATCTCATCAGCTTACTATTCAATCTCACTTGAAAGACAAAGCTCTGCAAATTAGCTCCTGTTTGGTTAGCTACTTCATCGGCTTTGTTCGCGAACATTGTAGCTTTTACTGATCATTACTGTATTATTATCAATATCATTGTAATATTTATGTTTGGGATTCATAATTGAGTAAAAGATTTCATTTTTGTTTAGAACCTGAAGCAGTTCGATGCATGCAATTAGCTCATTTTTGGAACCACAAAGTATTGCCATGCATGGTTTAGAAATGTGGTAAGATAGACACCTTAAGTTGAACTTATGATTGTTTAACTACACATACACTACAAGAAAAAAGGAGATTTACGACACTTGAGTTGCGACAGTTATCACAAAACCGTCCTTATTCCTGGATTGCGACGGTTGTCACGACAGTTAGGGTCAACTGTCGTAGATTTTTTGCGACAGTTATCAAAAAACCGTCCTTATTCCTGGACTACGACAGTTTTCACGACGGTTTGAGCCTACCGTCGCTGATTTTTTAGGCATGTTGTATAAAATAATTGCGACAGTTACCAAAGAACCGCACTCTTTCCACACTCGCGACAGTTAAGGCGAATGTCGCAATTACTTTAGCCAATCATAATCACTATTTTTTTATTCCTTTAATTTTTCACTTTTTTCTTTCATTTTTATTTTCCAACCTTTTCAATTTTATTAATTAATTTTAATAAATAATTATTATAATTATTTATTTACAATATAATAGCAATATCCATACTACAACATTCTATAAAAAAATAGAAATAAAAAAAAGAGAAAACCTTTTGCTCTCAATTTTTTCGCTATATCCACGATGGTGAACCAACCGTCGCCCTCTAAAACTCATCAACGCACATTTTTCCGTAACAAAAGAGGTGAAAATTTATCAAAGGGTACGACGGTAACCTCACCCGCAGCCCAGATAGACCATTCTCCCGTGCGCAAACACATAAAAAACCCTTAGCCCACGCACTAATTTCACTTTTTCTTTGTTCACTTTCTCAGACCCTTCTACCTCTAAAACTCATCAATATGATTGTTGTCAGATTCGAACATCTTTCACCTTCACACGAACAGGTTTGTCGATTGACCCTCCTACCTCTAAAACTCATCCATATGATTTTTCACTTTCTCAGATTCGAACACGGTTCCACTTGATTCTTTATGTTTCAATTTGTATTTTTGTTAGAATAGTTACTTATGAGTTTTCCCTTAAGGTATCATGTGGATGAAAATTGTAGCTTTGAACTTGGAGGTAATGGGGTAGGAAGATGATGATAGTGACAAGGAAATTGCCATATAGCAACGGATGGTTATAGCTACGGCCACTAAAACGGTAGGTATAGTCTTATTATTAAAAGCTTTATCATTACTAAAACAAAGCCAACATTTTGGAATATTGATCCCTACTTAAAATAATTAAGCGCGTGAGTTTCCCTCCATGTCTTTTTCATCTAGCTTTTCATTTCCCCCAAAGCCAAAAAAAAACAAACCCTGATTTCATCACAATCTAACCTCTCTCTCTCTCTCTTTCTCTCTCCCTCTCTTCAGACATAGTGTAATCTAATATCCCTTCATTCAGCCCACAAGAGGAAGAACTCATTGTGCCGCCACACTCTATTGGCTTCCACGAGTGTGGTCTCGACAAGGGTCTGATTGGGTTTCTGCGTTGCCTTTTGTTTGTGTGGCACCATTCATTTCTGGGTCACGGTTTTTCTGTTTCCTAGGTCGCGAGCGCCTCTTCTTCAATTCCCCTCCACACTATGAGTTTCGCGGGTCATTATTTTACATGCATGAGATTATTGGTTGTGATTTTTCTGACTGTGGTTCCTCTTTGACTTGCAATCTATCTTGTGTGTGAATTTAAGGTATCCTCTTTGATTTCATCTCTGATTATTTTTTGGAAGACATCCATCAATTTGATGCTCCTTAATTATGCATATTTCGTTCCTAATTATTGATATCATTTGGGATCTGTAATACTTTTTTGTCTTCTGAATCATGTGATCAAGGGTTAATGTCAAACTTTATATCATATATCTACTCTGATACTTAGGAAAGTACTTATTTCATTTCCTTAGTAGTGAGAACTTAGTTAGAACAATTATATAAAATTTGTATCAAAATACTCAAAGCTGCTTGCACAAATACTTACTAGGTTGAAGGATTTGAAGATTTCAAGATGTTGGCTAGTCATCCTGAAAAAAGAATATCATTCAATCTATCTATTTGTGATTGTGATTTAGTTATTGTTTACCAGAGACATGACAATATGAAAGTTGTAACAGTGTCCGAGGGTTCGATTTTGCAGAATCGTTTTGGTGTTTTTAAACATTCAAATTGAATTGGAAAGCATTTAGGTTTAAAGTATTCAGCAGTAAAGGTTTTATTTACTTGTTAGCTCCCACACCAGAATTATAGACTCTAGTGTTAACCCACAGGACTTAAATTCTCTATGTTGCGGATATTAATTTGGTTGTCATGAACTTTGAGATTGTTCCTGGTTGCCTGGTTCTTGAATCTGGAAATGGAAATGGATCTGTAATGACTTCACTTGCAAGAGCAGTTGCACCCAAAGGACATGTTTGTATATTTGAGTATCTATGCTTTTTGTATGGAGTATCTATTTGAGTTTTCAGGCATTTCTAAAAGTTCTTAATTGGCCCCCTCAATACCACATATGGCATAACACATTCATTTCATGTGCATGTAGCTTTGTTCTATGGCAAGAGATATGAGTGCGAATGTTACAGTTGAAGCCTTTAATGGCCTTGCAAAGATGGAAAACAAAGGGAAACTATGAATCAGATCACTTCTGAAAAATTTGCGATGTTGGCAACTAGTATTGCCGGTGCACTAATGCATGGACTTGAGGATGAGTTTTTTGAGGTAGTTTTTTTTAAATATCATAGTAATATATTTTTCTTTGGTTACAAAGGATCATCTATACGTTGACCGTAATTATCTTCCTTAATCTCAAAACTAGTTCTTTGTTTGATTATATGAAAATTATATAGTGCTTCTGCTTTACCTGTAGGTGTGAAAGTCTGCATGCTAGTCCTTACTCAGACTGGCAATCCTCTCTGTCGAGTTTGCTCGTGAAGCCTTAGACTTGTTAATGGATATGTTGAACGATGATTCTTTGATAGTTCAGTTACAAGCTTTAGCAACCATGCATCATATGGCAATTAATGGTTATCAAAAGCTTCAGGAAAAGCACTTGCACATGGTATCTTTCTGATTTTTTTTATTAGTAATTTTTCTCTCTGTCCAAAATAACCTCATTGTAATTGGTCAAACTATCCTTCTGGCCTATGTTTGGAGATTTAATAATTACACTCTTATGTTTCATTTTGTTTTCTTAATTAGAATATTTATCCTATTTTTGGGACCAAAATGGGGTTGGAGTTTTCATTGTTAATAAGTTCTAATAAGTTCTACTAGTGACATGATTGTATTCCTTGATGATAAGTAGATTATTTACAGTTGTTTGGGTTTCATTATGATGAGTAATTTATCTTGCTAGATTTGTAGAATGCCAGGTCAGTAGAGTTGAGGAAGTTGCTTTTGGAAAGTGAAGATTGACTAGTGAGATGCGTAGAGATATTGTTCTGGATGGAAGCCAAAAAGGTATCATTTATAATATTGATTAGAAGTTGAGCTTATGATAAACATAAATAAATGTGTTTAGGAATCTCAGAAGCTCTAATTAAACATAAAAGAAACATGATTTGAGATTGGTAATCAAATGTAATACCAGGGACTATTGTGTCTCTACGAAAAATAATATATATTAAATTTCACTTAGTTGCAGACTTGATTTTTCAACTAAAAAATATTTTGGATAGCTTTAAACTTAGATAAAACTTGTTTCATAAATAGAACCTTGTGAACAACATCAAAGAATTGATCAGATTTTATTGAGACAACTTTTATAAGTAATTGATTTTATTGTGAACCTTGTCTGTTGATTCAACCTTAGCTTAAGAATAAGTAATTGATTTCTAAGGAATGTGATTAAATTTTGATTGGAATGTGAGGCCAACCATATAATTGAATCTTATTATACTTGTTTGAGGGCAAGGATGAAAAATAAAAATTTAAATCTGCAAAAATGAAACTATTATATCAGAATCAAAAAAGGGCCTCTTAGAGGGAATTGTTCATGTATGTCAGGGGATTAATAGTCCTCAGGTACCCTCTAATATATGGCATGACACAAGGCTTCAGGTGAACCCATCATAAAAGAGATATCAAATAGACTAATTATAGGAATTGATACAGCGTGATTCACTAACTTAAGTACATAATATTACCTTTTAATGGGAATTTTCACACATCTTTATAACTTATACAAGATTACCTTTTTGAAAATTCCATGTTCCTTGCGGTTCTTTAATTATCATCCTTTCTTAGCTTGCTTACTTTAATTAACTTGAACTGTCATGTCAACTAGCTTACTAATATCATAAGAATAATATATCTAGCATCCTGTTATTGTGTTTACCCTTTGAAATTTTATGTAAAGTATGAAGTTTTGTAGATGACCATTATGGTTTTGGGATAAATAAGAGAATATTCTCTTGAAATGGAATTAGGTAGCAAGGTGTTGATCATCTGAATCATTAAGGAAAATGAATAGAAAAAACATATACACAATTATGATTCTTGTGAGACTGTTTCTGTGCAGGTTTTGAAGGCGTGTCATTTCCCTGTAATTGTTACTGTAGTTCAGTTTGCGGTTGGGACTGTTCTTATATCAGTTATGTGGGCTCTTAATCTCTACAAGAGGCCTAAAATCAATGGCGCCATGGTGTTTTGATATCTGTTTAATCAGTTCATATATAGCTATTACTGAGTTCTGTGTTGTTGTTGGTTATGTGTTATTTGTTTTCAGCTTGCAGCTATATTTCCACTCACTATTGTGCATACTTTGGGGAACCTTTTCACCAATATGAGTCTTGGAAAGGTGGCTGTGTCTTTCACTCACACCATTAAAGCTATGGAGCCTTTCTTTTCTGTTATTCTTTCTGCCACGTTTCTTGGGGGAGGTTAGAATGTAACTTTTCTGTTATTCTGCAGATATTTAGGTTTAATTGTTATTCTACAATTTTAGTTTTCATACTTTTAATTCACTAACTTCTATATTTTTGTGTTATTTTTCCTAATCACTTGGCATTTTGGCATTGTGCAACATTTTGCAGGCCAAACTTAGTAAAACACTGCTTGTATTTTCTTTTGTAGTATAATCTAGAATTGTTACTCTTATTATAAAACTTATAATCATGGTACTTATTTTTCTTAAATTACTTGTTTGAAAATTTTCTTAATATCTATGTTACTCAGTTGTGATAGGGATAATTTTGCAATGCCTCACAACAATTTTCAATTTTGACAAATCATATATAATAAAAATTTGCAATTTGTACAAACAAATATAGTATAAGGTGTTTTTAAGATTGTTGTTGATTTCATGCTTTATTGAGTTTTTCTTTTTTGTAAGTGTTTCTTACACAGAAATCGAAGGATATTCTGATATACTGTGAATGGTTGTATTTGAAATAGTGGATTTCTTATCCATCACACTGAAATTTCATTATGCACACCTCAATTGGACTCAACTCCTTCAAGATGGGTTCATGTTGCACACGAGATACTTCCGTTTTCGTACCAGGTTGGTTAACTTCTCATGTTGTGGTGCTTGCTCACTTAGTCTCAATTTTCTGTTGGACTGAGTATATGATGCCTAAGTTTATGTTGATTTTTGTGATTAATTTGATTATTGTTTTCATTTATATATGTCTTTATCTTTTGACAATGGCTCATTATTATTTTAATGTGTCTGGTAAAAGTTTGAATTATTGATAGTATACTTATATTCATAGATCATTTTATATATATTTAAATCTAAATACATATTACAATTCATCATTATATTATTTATAAATTCATCTAAATAAATTTACCTATACGGACGCACGAGTATCCTAATAGTTTTTAAAATAACATTAAAAAATAAATCGAGTTCTTTTACACATGTTATAAGCTATTTGTTTACTGAATGTCCACCGATGATGTTCTTGAGAGGTAACCAGTTTAACATTTCTGGCTCAGATGACACCGATGATGTTGATGCTGCAACTAGTGATTCCTCAGAACATGACTTGCTTTGGGAATTTAATAATTCAAAAGCTACAAATATAGCCAATGAAAATGAATCAAAGGGTAGGAGATTAATCTCAAAGTCAGCAAAAAGTCCTGAATTGAGGTAATACAAAAATGCTCTTCTTTCATAATGCCCATCATAGGTTCACTTATTTATGTTAATATGAGTTTAATTTTCATGCACCTTCAATATTGAACATTTTTTTAGTATTCTCTATATAAATTATCCATTAGCATAAGTACTTCTTTCAAGTTCTCTTGATTTTTTGGCTATCTATATGTTAAATTTTTATTATTGTTATGTCTTGTTGATCAAAACATCACTTCTGATATTAGAATTGCAACGAGAAACAGATAAGGTAGTGGTTAAATTTGTGGCTGTATAGAAATTGTTGTAGAAGTATCAAACATTTGCAAACATCTCTAGCACAATTTATAGTGGAAAACATTTTGGTACTATGATTTGATTTGTTTTTTCCTGATTTAAATTTTATATTCAAATATTCCAGGTCCTGGCTAAACGGCAGAGAACCGCATTTCCACCAAATTTTGTTCATTCACTCGATGGTTCTCATATGATGATGATTACAGTTGCCTTCAAAAAGCCAGGCTTATATTGTTCTAAGAGTCAACAATATATGTTATAGTGATTTACCTTTGTGTTTGTTTGGTGTGGCTGTTTGTTGAATTGTGTAATTTGGTATGATGGAAAGAAAAGATTTAGTCATTTGAATTCTTATAAACTTTGGTGGTATTGAATAAGGCTGGATTTTGGAGTGCAGTGGCTTCCAATGTGACAAACCAATCACGTAATTGATTTGTTTCAATGTATTTGATTCTTTATCTGAATGTAATTGTAATGTGATAAGCTTCTAACATATAAAGTGACATGATATTTGTATAAACGTAATATGATATATATGTTTAGTTGAAAGAAGAATATATATGATTTTCTTTCCCATTCTGTTCATATTTCTACAAACAATTTTTTTTTAATTTTAAAAATAAATTACCTGCGGATTTGCCTGGGGAAAAGAAGTTTCCTATGGATTTACCTGCAGATGTAACCGTGGAAGAGAAAATTGCGACAGTTGGAACCGTCGTAATCAACAATAAAAACTAAAATCAAATGGAAATTTACGACGGTTGGAACCGCCGCAATATTCAAATTATGACAGTTCCCTACCCGTCGTGAAAGATAACGACAGTTGGTGTGACGGTTTTCACAACCGACGCGATACGGCTTCGCGACACACGTTTCCGCGACAATGAAGCAACCGTCGTGATTTGAAAATTACGGCGGTTTTAACCGTCGCAACTTGCAAAAATAACCGTCGTAATATGCCAATTTTCTTGTAGTGATAATTATAGCTTTATGATACTACACTTAGAACTAGATCAAGCTTTGTACAATAAAAAATCTAATTCTGCTAGTAGGTAACAGTACTTGAACATTACATTTACAAGAGTGTTATAGACTAAGACAAGAGCAAAAAAAAAACAATTTGCTGCTATGGAATTAAGTGATATATGCATTTAGGAACAAGTAGTGCATGGATTGAAACCAGCTTTGATGATGTTAATGGTTCAAATTGCATTTGCTTCTGTGAATGTTCTTTACAAACTTGCTTCCGAGGAAGTTTATTTCAAAACCTATATTTCGAGTCATTGGCATTGATATCGGCAACATTTGCTTCCGCGGTTTATAATCTCATTCCGGCCGTCACTTACAAGTTAGTTATGATTTATCATCATGTATAATATCGTAATAATGATAATAATTTATTTTTGTTTATTTTGCTTCAATTTTGTTAGTTATGAAAGGTTGAATTTCCAAAGAGCAGCGGGAAAGGCTAAGGTGTAGGGAACAATTACAGGAATTGGAGGGGCAATGATGTTAACATTTCTCAAAGGTGTTGAAATTAATATTTGGACCTTCCACATTAATCTCTTGCATAAGGGCAAAAATGGAACAATAAATGATGATTCCGGTAGTAAATTGTTGGGTATTTTTTTTGGTCTTGGAAGTTGCTTCTGCTTTGCATTATGGCTCATCATTCAGGTAAAAATCCTTAAAAAAATTGGGCTTTACAATTTGTAATGTTTCAGACGATAAAGACCAGAGAAGGAGTAAGAAAATTTTGAAAAATATACATATAAATTGCATTTTGAACCTCCTGAATTATATTTTTACATGTCTGAATAACGATTCTGACTCCGCCACTATATTGCAGCTTAAATTATTCAAGTTCAGCATTGATGAACTTAATGGGGGCAACTCAAGCTACAATTTTTGCTCTTTGTATGGAGAAAGATTGGAGCCAATGGAGATTAGGTTGGAGTATTAGGCTTCTAACTGCAGCATATTCAGTATGTGAAATTTTACTAATTAATTACTTATTAGTTATAAATTTTCATAATTATTGTCTTTGTTAAGTATTAATATGATAATTAATTAATTGGTTTTGTTTTGTTTATAGGGAGTTGTGGCTTCAGGATTAATGATTGTTGTGATTGCATGGTGTATAACACTTCGGTAGAATTACTTCACATTACGAGATGGCCAAGTACCAAAGAGGAGAGTCAACCCCATTACATGGAATACAATGAAGGTATATTAATTATCACATGTTTTATTATATTAGTGATGCTACTTGATAAAACTTAGGATTTATCCATATTTTCTTTTCATTTGTAGTGTCCTCGGCAACGTAATGAAATAGATTGCGGATATTTCATGTTGAGGTTTATGAGAGACACTCTTTTTTTGGATCGAATAGAGATTCCATCCAATGTATGTATTTCTAACTTATGAGTTATTTTAATATTTAACATATATCTCTCATATAATGAAATAGTTAAAATTAAATCAAACTATGTTATATTATTATGTAGTACTTTGAAGAATGCAAGTGTGCTCATTACTCAATTTCTCAATGGGATGAAATTAAAGAGGATTGGTGTCAATACATTATGGAGCTCGGAGTTTTATCAGGTATAATATTGTACTCTTACTTTAATTGATGAGAATTTAAATATGTGTAACTTTCTAACTATAGACATTGTTGATGTGTAGATTTGAAGCAATGTTTTGGTTGGATGCAAAAGTACTAGTCTAAGTAATATGTACATTTGTAGAAAAAATGTATGATTTGTAATTATAAATTGGTGTATATATATATATATATATATATATATATATATATATATATATATATATATATATATATATATATATATTGGTTTGAATTGCCAATTGTTTTGAATATATAATTTTGGTGTAAATTGGTACATTTAAATAGACCAAATTGGATTGATTTGAATCTCCAAATTGTGGTATTTTTCTGGGAAAAAATTGGTTGAAAAACAGGTCACATTCTGGTTGAAAAACCTGGTAAAAATTGTGGTTTAAAAAAATTTATATAAAAATTTTCGTATACCTTAGACAGCGCTTTACACTAAAAGCGCTGTCTAAGGTGGGGCTTAGAAAGCGCTTTCACAAAAAGCGCTGTCTAAGGTATACCTAAAAAATGTCAAAAAGGTGGGGCTTAGACAGCGCTTTTACTAAAAGCGCTGTCTAAGGTATACCTAAAAAATGGCAAAAAGCGCTGTCTAATGGTACCATAGACAGCGCTTTTCATTAAATATACCTCCCTTTAGACAACGCTTTTGGTATTACCCAAAGCGCTGTCTAAACCTTTAGCATCGCTGGTTTAGACAGCGCTTAAAAGCGCTGTCTAAGGAAAAAAAAAACGCTGTCTAAGGTCTTGTTTGGCGTAGTGAATCGTTGTTTGTCCTCAAATAACCAGTATGCAAATTGAACATTTCATCATAATTAAAATGCATACCCTTACCAATTCTCGCCACCTCTATCTTTATTCTTATCAACTCTTTGGTTCCCTGCTTCAATTAAATCAAATCATAAAAGTTCTTCTGACATACAAATACTTAACCTGACTCTCATCTCGCAATGGTGCACTCAAATTGACAGGGTAATCATTCAATCAACATATAAAAGCATTTAACCATGAATTTGAAAATTTTCTAATTGACTCAATCAAAGTTATATTTAAACACACACTTTTGAGGTCTTTAATATGTTATAATGTGGCATATGTCAAGGTAGAATAATTTAAGAGGCTTAAACCTTTGGAGTTAGGTAATAGTATATGATGCATGTCTAAAACTTTGGTCTGACTAGCCAAAAAATTGCGGGAAAATGGACATGTCTAGTGAGACGGACCCGTTTTGTCACCCCTAGCCAACACACAAACAAAAACACAAAATAGAAAATTTCTAGATCACTAAAGTAAACCTCTCCAAAATCAGGAAACTAACCATTTGTTACACTATATTTTTCGACTTTACTATATAAGGATAATTATGTAGTCCTGTTTTGGACTATATCAGGAAACTAACCCTCTGTTACATTATATTTTTTGACTTGACTAAATTTTTAGACCCGTTTTGAACTGTTATTTTAGAGTAATATATAAGGATAATTATGTTCATTTTGTAAAGGGTCTGCAATTGTACACATTTCTGTAATATTCAAAGTATCCGCGTTGTGAGAAACAAGTAAGGAAAAATGTACGTATGCGTTCCATCGTTTTATACATTTTGAGCAATTTTACCTTAAATCTTTCTTTTATGCCTTAAAGTTCTTTTTTTTTCGACTCCCTTTATTTTTATGTCATTTTATATTACCTGCAAACTTTTCCTTCCCTTCATTTTGTCCTTTAAATTTTGAAGTATTTTTCTTTACTTTACTTGCATTTTTCTTATAGTTTCTTCTTCCTTTGATCATTTGTCTTATTCACAGGTAACCACAACAAGCATCTTGTCAAAGTATTTTCACGAAGTTTATTTTAACTTCGACAAGCTTTATGATTTTCATGAATAATACACACACAAATATGTCCGGGAGATTTTCGAGTTTGATCCCTTAAGTATTAATAAAAACTTGTTTTTGTTTACCAAATTTCACAGTAAACGCCCTCATGCAGATATTGGTTAAAGCAATGAATATGGTTCTTCAGCCACTCGTTAAAGAGAAAGGTAACAATAAGTCATTCCTAAATACCACTTCTAAGAAGTAAAGATTCTCCCATCCACCAATTCCTCCATTGTCGTAATCGTACAAAAAATTAGTAATTCTAAAATTTCCAAAAAGGACAAAACCATAAAGTGTCAAATCATAGTAAAACCAACTCTAATCCTAAACCATTCCCCTATATATTTAATGACCTCAATTAATGAAGAAAGTTCTCTAGAAAGAACCAGATCCCATCGTAGCTAATTAAAATATGTACTACCATAAACTAGCCGCCACCTCAAAAGTAACAAAGAGGTGAGAAGTTGACTTTAGGGATCCATGACAAAAAACACGAGATTTTTCTTGGGTTTATAAGAGAAAACAAGGAGGTTTTTTAGGATTCTATCCTATTTTATACTCTCTCCGATCACAATTATAAGCTAAAATAACTACTTTCACACGTATTAAGAAAGTTAATTAAGTGTAATTAATTTTCTTGATTTTATGTACTATCAAAGTAAAATTTACGATAATATCCTTAGTTTATTTAATGAATCAACTACCAAAATTAAATGCTTTTGAATTAAATTAAGGGTATAATAGTAATACAAGGATTAATTAGTCTAAAATTTAATAACTTTTGCTTATAATAGTGATCAAGATTTAAAGTGTTTTTTTTTTTTATAATAGTGACCGGAGGGAGTAGTTTATAAGAGAAAACAATCACCTTAAAGGAAACTCAACTATTCTAGATAAGAGGCATGAAAAGATCAAATCTACTTCTGGAAGTTTCCACAATTAGTCGAGAATCCATAAAGGCCGAATAAGCTTATCTAATCGAGTAAGTTCCTTCCTTACCATGGTTCCACCACCAAAGTTCCATATCTAAGATCATAATAAAGCCTTGACTAACCAAAAAGAGAGTGCTAACTACCTTCAGTTCTAAGACAAACAACCTCTTTCTCCGCTTAAGATCCTAAATTAGGGTCTCATCCTCCCAAAGACCTATGTTCATCACTTTCAGGTTCTATTGACTAGAAATTTAGAAGAGTCTCAAAAAATGAACTCTCAATAGAGTTGTCCCAAACCAAGAGTCATTCCAAAAATAAGTGAGCCTACCATGCATTACCCACCTTTATAGTCACACTATCGAAAAACAAGTCAGTAAAGGCAGTGGGATTAGAGACAAGGAGAGAGATCCACTTCCACCAAGAGGAAGACAATCTAAAACTAGCAGATCTTCCCCCACTAAGAGAGGAGACCCAAGATCCGCATATCTCACTAAAACAATATTACACCACAAATAAGTTACATATAAGGCTAAATTAACCAAATAGAGATCACGAAAAATCAACCCCCTCTTCTACAATCATCTTCCAAACATTAATGGACAATTAAAAATAGGGATCAAATTAAAGACCAATTTGATGAGAACACACGCGCACGCGCGAAAAATAAATAATAACAATAGTAACTATCAAAATTGCATGACTTTTTATGCAAGAAATTTTATTCCTTTTATTTGGAAAATTTTGACTTCACTATTATTTAGACATTATATTTTATTTTATGAGTTTTTTTTTTAATTGTTGATTTATAAATATCAATAACTTGTTTATAATAATATATTATAAAAAAATACAAATTAATGTTACTATTTAAAATAAAAAATGATATTCTTACACTATTTTCTACACCTACACCGTATTTCAATATTCACCAATACGATGAATAGTGAAATATTATAATATTACACACACACACACACACACACACACACACACACACACATATATATATATATATATATATATATATATATATATATATATATATATATATATATATATATATAATATAAAAATTTATATTTATATTTTTTATTTTTGGATAGAATGATACTGATATGAAATTGTGTGATTAATCAACTTCACAAATTCATTAACCAACATTTTACATGTTATTAACCAACTTTGTTTACTGCCAAAAAATATTTTTAATATCTGGACGTTTATTAACCAACTTCATAACTTAATTAACCAATTTTGTTTTACTACTAAAAATTATTTTTAATATCTGGGCGTTTATTAACCAACTTCATCACTTCATTAATCTACTTTTTATATTTTATTAACCAACTTTATTTTAAAACCTAAAGACATTATCCTCGGACACTGTTCACGAAACATTGTTCGCATATGTTCACGAAGCACTGTTCACATATCATTCATGTATTGTTCATAAATATATTTTTTTAGTAAAAAAATATATTGTTCACTATATAAATACGTTGAACAATATATATGGTGTAAATATTGGCGAATGATGATGGTATATGAATAGCATTGCTGATTTAAAATTGAACATGTGAACCAACAAATTACACTCATCTTTATAATAATATATTCAAATACAATAAAAATTTGGTAAATTAAACGACAATTATATATATATATATATATATATATATATATATATATATATATATTCTATTTTTTACATTAACAACACTACTTTTTATTTATTTAAATTAATAGAATACATACAAAAAAATTCTACATTGCTTAAATAAAAAAGAATGAATTTGCAAACAAAGTTTCACAACATTCAATTTAAAAGCATAAAACAATCATGACAAGGTTTGTGTTTTCTGTTTTAATTATGTAGAAACACTGGATAATTTCTTCATTTCTTGTCCAAAATCAAAATTAGTGTGGCAAGTAGAGAATTGTTTAGGCTGTGAGGTTTCGGTATCTATAAATTGTGTGGATCATTTATTAGAATCATTTAAGGACTATCTTTCTAATCAGTCTGCACTACTAGTTTGGTTGTCTACTTGTTGGAACTTATGGTGGCTTAGGAATCAAGTAATCTTTAATGATGGGTTTGTTGTTCCTAAAGATATTTTCTTTAGAATCATTCGTATGTCATGGTGGTGGATAGGTATAGCTAATAGGAACAAGGTCAATTGCAACTATTATGAATGGTTTAAAACTTCTTGTGATTTTTTGTAGGGGTTGTTTGTGAATCCTTGTTGGTGCTGTAAATTATGTTGATTTATGTGTAGATTATTGTATAGATCTGTTGTGTAATGGGTATTGGACCCCCTTGATTCAATTGGAATATAATTTGATTATAAAAAAAGCATTAAACAATAAAAAGTATACAATTGTGGCAAACTCAAGTGTCAAAGATACTAATTCTTCTGTATATATAACATTGACCATCCAAATCATTAATTGAATAAGTAATAAATCAAAGTTTATCTGTCATTATAAATTTAATGAAAACACTGACAAGACCGAAAATCAAACACCATATCTCTGCAATATAAAAATTGAATGATACATCAAATCCTTGT
This sequence comes from Lathyrus tuberosus, assembly GCA_022829125.1. Taxonomy (NCBI): domain Eukaryota; kingdom Viridiplantae; phylum Streptophyta; class Magnoliopsida; order Fabales; family Fabaceae; genus Lathyrus; species Lathyrus tuberosus. The sequence continues at coordinate 12,751,965 of JALAZF010000123.1, read as the reverse complement.
AAGAATTCAAACAAATGTATAGTCTAAACATGTTAAGTTAAGATCCTTACATGACCATTAAGAGCAGCTATGGCATTATTCATGTCAGTCTCATTGTTCATTGTAATATAGGCCTTTGATGTACCAGACCTTTTATTAAAAATTATATCAACATCTTCAACTCTACCATGTTTCCTGAACATTTCTACCAACCGATCCTCCAGCAAGTTCTCGACGCAGATAATATTTGGTGATGACTAAGTGTATGCTCGAGGAATTGTTGGCTGCTTAGGCTTTTCTCTTATTGGTTCCTCCTTACTAATACTCAACAATTTTCCATCTAATTCCTGTCACACAAATTAAACAAGAATTGTTACATTTTTAATATTAATCAATCATAGAACACAATGCACTAATATATATATAAATAGGAAAACTTACATTGCCATTGAACTTGCTCAAAGCCTTCTCAGCTTCATCAAGTGTATTCATGGTTACACATGCATAACTTTGAGATATTGGATCGAATTCTAGTATTGTCGACAGAGGTTTTACATACCGTCGAAGTCAGCTCACATGCTGTTGTCGAAGACCTACATGTTGTAGTCGAAATCTGTTCTAGTATGTAGTTGTCGAATTGGGCTTGTTTGTTATTTCCAATTGTTTAAGGTAGCTTGTACCCTAAGTTAGCTTGTAATGGATAATTTAAAAAAAAACCTTTAGCTTAGCATGTTAGGTTTATTATAAATAGCATACTAGTCACTCATCTTAAGGGTGATGACAAATCCTAATTAGGGTGAAAGAGTTATTTGTTATTCTCGAGTACTTGTAATCTGTTTTATAGATAAAATAAAGAATAACAATTATAACCAATCCTTATTATTCTTCTTGATTTTTCATTAACCCTAACCCTTGTGTGTTTCTTGATCATAAAAAAAATCGTTTATACATTATGTCAAACAAGACATTAGACATCGCTTTTTTAGGCCTTAGACAGCGCTTAAAAGCGCTGCCTAAGGTTGCGCTGTCGTAAGTAAAGACAACGCTTTTGATTTATGAAAAAACACTCTCTAAAGTATACATTAGACAGCGCTTTTTCCATAAAAAACACTCTAAAGTGGGCCTTTAGACAGCTCTTTTTCAAAAACGCTGTCTAATGTATATGTATAAAATTTTAATGAATTTTTTTATATACCTTTAGAGAGCTCTTTTTCAAGAAAAAGCGTTGTCTAAAGGCCCCCTTTAGACAGCGCTATTTAAAGCGCTGTCTAATGTATGCTTATAATATTAGTTATCAATTTTTCTATACCTTTAGAGGGCGCTTTATCTAGAAGCGTTTTCTTTTGTGAACTATAGACAGCGCTTTTTCTAGAAAGCACTATCTTTTCTCTACGTATAATTTTAATATTTTTTTTAAAAATCTCATTTTAACCTTTTTTTTTTATGCAGAAACCTGTATAATTCAAGCCATTTCAATAAACTTGTATATTTCACATTTCCATTAACAATTTCTAGTATGGTTCATTAACCATTTCCACTAATCCCATAAATCACATAAACCACATAAACTATTTCCATTATAATTCAAGTTATTTACATTAACTATTCACAAAACTATACAATTACAATCCAAAAACACATAAAGGGCATAAACCATTCACAAAACTATACAATCCCATAAAATAAACCATTCACAAAACTATACATTCACATAATCCCATAATCCTATACCTTATATAGGATTCTTTTTTCAATAAGGTATTCACACAATTCCTCCTTAATTTCTTGCAATTTATCCTTCGTGTAATTAGAACACGCGTATTCATCAAAGTACTACATAATAAAACAAAATATGCATGATTTAGTCAAAAATAATAAATTATATGACATATCCGATAAATATTAAAATAAATCCTAAGTTATAAATCCATGAATACCGTAATAGGAATCTCTAATCGATCCATTTGAAGGATTTCTCTCTTAAACCTCAAAACGAAATACCCGCAGTCTATGCCATTACGCTGACGAGGGCACTACACATAGACAAACAAATAAGAATTAATATATAGTTGTTTTGTGTTATCAAGTAGCATCACTAATAAGCAACATTGTGAAAATTAATATACCTCCACTTTGACCCATGTAACGTTGGTTGCTTTAGCCCGTGCTACTTGTTGGATGCAGAATAGGGCAAGCAAGCAAAAATATTTATTTTCGGAAAGAATTCCCTCCGGGATTTATGTCGAGTCCACAGAGATCGGTTCGAGGGAAAGAATGTCGTTCGACAGTCTCTCGCGTTTATGAGTTTGGATTAAAATGGTTTTAAACAAGAAAACAGAAAAGTAAACATTAAAACATAAAACAAAACTCATTCTTCAGAGAGAAAAACTTGTCCGGCAATGTACATAATCAACTCCTCACAAACTTAAACTTACCGACCAGTTATACTCAACCTACAATACTCCTCAATATCACCCAGCATCGCTCACAACACAGGTTATGTCTAACGCAAAGTTGAGATAACAACCGTGTCACTCTCTTCGTCACTCTCGCGAGCGAAGCCTCGAAACACGGAAGGCATTAAGATTCGACGCCTATTGAAGATTGTTAGCTCCTAAATCTATCTCTAGAGTCCAGAAACTAACAGACAATCATCCCTAATCGAAGTTCGGGAGGGTTATGTCTAACGCAACCCAAACCCCGCGCATAAAGCAAAAATCATAGACAATTACCAATAAAGATTTGTAAAGCAAGTTTTATACAACGCCATGGGCGACAAATATACATGAGTTTACAGTAGATACATATACAACAACCCAACATAGAAGAAAAACACAAAGAAGAAAAGAAATGAACCAAACACTTCACGGTTTGTCGGCACCGATCGATGAGAAATCCACCTCGAATCATCCGCATGCAAGCTTCCATGATGTTTTCTAAGCTACTCCTACCAAAGAATGAGGTTGATGAAGTTTGGAGACAAAAATCACCCCCAAAACAACATCCCTTAACAAAAATGAAGTCAAATGAATTAAATACAAAATTTTGGTTCAGACAAATTCGCCTGGCGGATTGAAAATTGGCCAGGCGGATTCCCCTTTTTCTCTCACACAGCTGCACAATCAAACCGACTTGGCAGAAAATATCTAGATTCGCCAGGCGGATTGAAAATTCGCCTGGCGGATTGCCCAAAATTCGCCCGGCGAACATGACGCGAGCACTAGACAGCAGCAACATGAATTTCCAACTTTTCTCTCGCCAGGGCCTCGCCACAGACTCGCCCGGCGAAATTCTCAAATTCGCCCGGCGGATGCCTGGCGAATTTGACAGAACAGCATTTTTCCCAGCACTGTTTTATTCGTAACTTTTGAACCGTAACTCCGATTGACGCACGGTTTGAAGCGCTGGAAAACTTATTCAATGCTCTATACAACAATGGCAAGACATCCTTGATTGGATACCTACAAGAATGAGATAAAATCAATTAAACTCATTGATATTTACACGATACGCAATATATACACTAAAACGTAAACTAAACGTATTTATAAACAAATCGGGTTTTATTCGCATGATATTTACCACAAAGCATTGATAAGTGCAACAAAACATATATACAAAAATAGGTACAATTTGCACTTATCAAACTCTCCCCAACTTACCTACTTGTTTGTCCACAAACAAAAATCAAACAAACTTGAAAACACAAAAGCGATATCCAAAGAAAGACGAATCAACAGGTTTTGAAAAACGGAAACGAATGAATGGTTCAAATGCAAAAGGTACACACGAAAAGTAAATACTTACCACTAAACTACGACGACAACATAGTCACGAAACAAATGCAAAATACAAAAATCATGCAAAAAATTCTAAAACAACACAAGTTCCAAAGTGAATCACACCTAGCAAAAATAATCATCGGTAGATGAAAAACACACAATAAGGTACTTTACACTCACACAACACTCATGCAAACAAAAGACTAAATTATGCATACATCCACAAATTCATATTGAGAATACAAAAGCAAGAATCACAAGGACTTTCAAGGTTGTAACGTGGTCGGGTCAACAAACAAGGGGCAATTTCTCAAGGTAATTGAAACAAAAACTTGCCTAAACCTAAGGGAGTGAAAACTCACAAAGATTCACACACCAAAATTCCAATCAACTTCTTCCAAAAATCCCAAGTGTTACACAAAACACAATACTTATTCAGCACCATTATTTGAACTCTTTTTGTTTCCTTTTTCAAGGATTTTTCTTTTTTCTTTCTTTTTCACTTTTTTCTTTTCTTTTCTTTGTCATATTTTTCTCTTTTTTCTTTTCTTTTTCAATCCTCATAGAATCCAACCAATGAGTATACAATCATCATCTCCCCAACTTGAATTCAACTGCACCATCATGTGAATACTCCCTACTTTCTAAGGCAAGGAAAAAACTCATACAACAACACAAAGTTGAGGTCCAAGAAAAAACAAAATCCATTCAAAAATAAGTGAACTAAATACTCATAGACAAGCATTCAGTTCAAATAGAAACATGGATCAAAAAGCTCAAAGGGGTTACGAATTCTCACACACTCACAAGGTGAATTGACTATTTGGCTAGGTAGTTGTGCTCAAAATGAAACAAAATGCCTTGATCCTTTTCATGCATTCATATAATCAACACAAACAAAAGATTCAACATAATAAAATCCAGTTAGAACAAGAATGTTGGTACTCCGCATATATGAACAATGGAAAGCCACCTCACAAAAAAGGTTGGGAACTAAAGTGATTCACAATAGAACAAGTATACAAAAGAATGAATGGCATGAAAGTTTGTAAAATGCCTAAGTATCATGAATATGCTAAAGTATAGAAAGCGATAAACACATACCTCGGACGTGTACAAAACTTAACAAAATCATTACCATACATCCGCAAGTTGAAACGAACCAACTTGGAAAATCACAAAAGCATCCTCAAATAAGTCAATCAAAACTTGCAACTAAACAACAAACAAAAGTTTAGAAAAGAAAAACTATAAAACATGCTTGTTTTACGTCGTAAGCTCGACGCCTTTACGATGCTTAATTAGAAACTTCCTCTCTTCATGCCATGGTGATGTCTCACCGCGCAACCAAAAGCAAGCGTCCTAACCAAACACTTGAACAAACGTTAAAAGAAACAAAAATGTACAAGTATCAGTATAGACAAGTGAAAATATACAACATATACGATATCTACAAAACTCAAAAACAAAGAAACTATCGCAATGCGATTCAATATAAAAACCGATCCCCGGCAACGACGCCATTTTGTTGGATGCAGAATAGGGCAAGTAAGCAAAAATATTTATTTTCGGAAAGAATTCCCTCCGGGATTTATGTCGAGTCCACAGAGATCGGTTCGAGGGAAAGAATGTCGTTCGACAGTATCTCGCGTTTATGAGTTTGGATTAAAATGGTTTTAAACAAGAAAACAGAAAAGTAAACATTAAAACATAAAACAAAACTCATTCTTCAGAGAGAAAAACTTGTCCGGCAATGTACATAATCAACTCCTCACAAACTTAAACTTACCGACCAGTTATACTCAACCTACAATACTCCTCAATATCACCCAGCATCGCTCACAACACAGGTTATGTCTAACGCAAAGTTGAGATAACAACCGTGTCACTCTCTTCGTCACTCTCGCGAGCGAAGCCTCGAAACACGGAAGGCATTAAGATTCGACGCCTATTGAAGATTGTTAGCTCCTAAATCTATCTCTAGAGTCCAGAAACTAACAGACAATCATCCCTAATCGAAGTTCGGGAGGGTTATGTCTAACGCAACCCAAACCCCGCGCATAAAGCAAAAATCATAGACAATTACCAATAAAGATTTGTAAAGCAAGTTTTATACAACGCCATGGGCGACAAATATACATGAGTTTACAGTAGATACATATACAACAACCCAACATAGAAGAAAAACACAAAGAAGAAAAGAAATGAACCAAACACTTCACGGTTTGTCGGCACCGATCGATGAGAAATCCACCTCGAATCATCCGCATGCAAGCTTCCATGATGTTTTCTAAGCTACTCCTACCAAAGAATGAGGTTGATGAAGTTTGGAGACAAAAATCACCCCCAAAACAACATCCCTTAACAAAAATGAAGTCAAATGAATTAAATACAAAATTTTGGTTCAGACAAATTCGCCTGGCGGATTGAAAATTGGCCAGGCGGATTCCCCTTTTTCTCTCACACAGCTGCACAATCAAACCGACTTGGCAGAAAATATCTAGATTCGCCAGGCGGATTGAAAATTCGCCTGGCGGATTGCCCAAAATTCGCCCGGCGAACATGACGCGAGCACTAGACAGCAGCAACATGAATTTCCAACTTTTCTCTCGCCAGGGCCTCGCCACAGACTCGCCCGGCGAAATTCTCAAATTCGCCCGGCGGATGCCTGGCGAATTTGACAGAACAGCATTTTTCCCAACACTGTTTTATTCGTAACTTTTGAACCGTAACTCCGATTGACGCACGGTTTGAAGCGCTGGAAAGCTTATTCAATGCTCTATACAACAATGGAAAGACATCCTTGATTGGATACCTACAAGAATGAGATAAAATCAATTAAACTCATTGATATTTACACGATACGCAATATATACACTAAAACGTAAACTAAACGTATTTATAAACAAATCGGGTTTTATTCGCATGATATTTACCACAAAGCATTGATAAGTGCAACAAAACATATATACAAAAATAGGTACAATTTGCACTTATCACTACTCGAGATTCTCTTTGTGCTCGGTATACGAGTATTGCTCTATAAAAGAAAAACGTAAATTTAGAACAATCTCACAGAAATAATTAAATATACAAATACACACGAATATTTCGAACAATCTCACTTACGTATCAACCACATCCTTCATATCCAGATATGTTGACCAATCAGTATCCAATGAATTCAGATAATAGACCACTTCTCTAGTAGGATTAATGGAAACCAACAACCAGTGTCCACTGTAAAATATAACAAAAGTTTAGATGGATAATTTCTACGCAAAAGATACAAATTAAAGATTAGAATGAAATTAGAATGAAAACCTTACCCGTTTCCAGTATTATATGGTAAAAGAAACAAACTTTCTGTCTTGCTGGCCATAAATCTCTCAGTTAAGTGGTCTCTTACTGAAAGTACATTCATACCAATTGTCGGTGCATTGACAAGGGTGCAAGAGAAGAAACGGAATCTGTTTGACAATTCCGTCCCCCGCATCAATTTTTCATACAAGCACCTTAAATAAAAACATAATAAACATTAGACTATTTTCATTGAAATGTGTAAATAAATTGTTCAACTAAATAAATAATAGATTGATCGGAGTACCAGATGTATGAATGCATAACACCGATGCCTAATTCAATATGCTTGAAAATCTGCTCCATGTTGTTGTACCCCAAATTTTACCCTCATCTTCTTGCTAAATGTTGTATGATTTATTTTTCTCTGTATTTTATTTTATTTTTTTAATTAATTTCCATTCTTATTGTTTTTTGTCTTATTCTAATTTAGTTTTTTTATTTTATTTTAAGGTGGTTTATTTCTAATTTGTTTACTTTTTTAAAAAAATTGTTTTATTTTTATTAATTTTAATCTAATTTAATGTTGCTTTTTTTTAATTATCTTTTGTAATTTAATGTTAATTAGTCTTAATTATTTACTATTATCATTAACTTTTTTAAGAAAAAGGAAAGGGCTTATCCGTGTACATGTTACATTGGCCCATTTTCGTCTCTTGTGTGAATTGTGTTTGGAGCTTGAGTTTGTATCATCAACCAATAGCAGACCAGCTCATTTCCTTTGACTTTTCAACCCACCTTCATGGCCAATGGGAAGCCGGCATGTGGCGTGCGAGATGCCAAAAACAACTGTTCGTTCTCCTTCCTCGTATTGGTTTGCGAAACTCAGAATGGAGCAAGGGGATTGCAAACGCAACATTTGAATCACTTCCAAACCGTTTCCACTCCAATCCTTGGCGCGACAATGCCTTGTTTGAATTCTCTCAAAAACTTGTCCGTTCAAGCTTCCAAGGATTAGTTTCGTCTAAAGCCATTCTGAGCCTTCCATTCTCAGCTCTCCTCTGCGAACCGACCAAAGCGATGTCGTTGTCAACTTTCCTTTCTCTTGCCTACCTTACTCGCCACAGAAGGGAGCCAAAGAAGCAATGTCATTTTGGGTTGTTTCAACTTTGTAGCCATCTGCCAAGACTCAGAGGGAAGGAGCGTATGTCTCCTCAAATTTCAACATTTGAAACCAATTTCAAAACCCTAGCATTTTGAAGGGAGGAATTTTATTGACCCGGCCCATATCTCAGCCTATATAAAGGAGTTCAGCTTCAATGCAATTCATCAGCAACTCTCCTCACAAACATTTGATATTTTTGAGCTTCGTGAGAACTGGGCAAGGGAGTTGCTGCGTAGAGTTCTGAGCACTCAAAGTGTTAGCAAAAGCTTCTGTTTGGTACCATTCCTACTCCTCTCCCATTTTTTATCATGCTCATTCAATGTTTTTTCTTGCTCATAATCATATGAACACATGCTCTGAGTAACTTGTATGATCTTGCTATTACCAATGTTGTTATACTGCTTATGCTGATTCATTATATGTTTTTTTTTTGTTGAAATATTGAGGATGATTATTGTTATATTCATGAAACCTGATGCCTCAGATACTTAGTTACCATTCGTACTTGTTTAGGATTTTGGCTTAGGAAACTCATTTTTCTTATGTTCATTATTAATGTCTCATATGTGTTGTTCACTTCCAATATGACTACAATCTTGATCTGCTTAAAATGCTTTCTATCATATTTACCATATGCTTCTGGATTGATCTGCTGCTGAGTTGTCGCATCTTTGTTCATGACCTGCTTGACAAAATAGAAGCTTTTGATTAACTGATCTTAAACTGACTTGTGGTTCATGGCTCTTGTCATATGCTTGTTAAGTTCTACCGGATTGAGTTTTGCACTGAAATCATTAGAATAAATAATCTTGTGTGCACTGTTGTGTTTTCTTTTTTTGAAATTGGTTTTAATGTATGACTATAACTTGACTACAGTCTGCTCTTAATCAATCCATGTTAAACTGGTGTTTGCTACTAAACTGATGTATTGATATAAGTTGCTGTCTATTACATGTATGTGCTAAGCTACTCTGCTTTTTGTTTGATACATGTTGTTTTCATTTGCCTCACTAAGTTATACTTTTGCTTCTAAGACTTATTGAGGTTGTCCTTGGTTAGTCCTTTGTTCTTACTATGTCATGACCATGTTTTCTAATTCTGCTGTTGAATGATATTTTGTGCATTTAAGCTGCTACTTTGACAAACTTTAATCCTTTCTATGACCATGTTTTCTAATTCTGCTGTTGAATGATATTTTGTGCATTTAAGCTGCTACTTTGACAAACTTTAATCCTTTCTATGACCATGTTTTATTGATGTGCTATATCATGAACTTATGCTGTTAAGTGTATGTATTTGTTGCTTTTAATATGTGTAAGCCTTTTGAATGTTTCAACATGATGTACATGTACATGCTTGCTGTTTCGCTTACCTACCATGTAGCCTAGGTTCATGTTGATTTAACTTGAAGCATTCTGTCTTGACACAATGAATTCACTTTGCATTGTCTTTTTTTTCATGGTTGCATTTAACTGCTTAAATGTTTGTTTGAATGCCCTATAGATATTTGGTTCCTGCACTGATATGCTTAGGCATTATGACTTTTGATTACCTATGGCTATAAATTAGAACTACTCTGTTGAATCCTTTATATGTCAGTACAACAAGAACTTGCCCTCACTATGTCTTGTCATATACCCTGCTTTGCATAGAGTGTAGGTGTCAAATGTTATTGGTTCTCAAGTACCAGGTTGATTGTTGTTGCTGTGTGCTTATTATTTGAAATGTGTCTAATCTTACATGTATCAAAATGTTGAAGGTGCAGTCTCTGTCATGTTTATATGTAATATCCAGGCTTAACTGCCATTTAACTTGAATGTCATTGACCATAATATATGCAATTCTGTTTTGGAATGTATGACCATTTGTGTATGTAGGGTGCTACGAGCTTATGTCTTCAGCTACTATGATATTAGAACTAAATACAAACTTTCTTTGACATGAGGTTTAAGTCGTGTGTTTGTAATCTTGACTTGATGATTGAACCATTACTATTTACACTCATTTTGTATGCTATTCATATTGAAGTCATGTCTGCTGGTTGTGTTCACTTTATTGCCCTAATGATTCAAGTTATTTTCTGCCAAACATATCATTAGTTTCCGCCAAACCTTTGATATAACCTGCATCATTTTCATTACTGCCAATGTGTATAGAGTGTCTTCATTATGTATGGCCATTTTTGGTTTTGGAATGATAACTATTTGCTGCAGTGCTTGATAATCTGTGAACCTCACTCACCTTTTTGAATTTTGTTGTCTTGTTGATATGCTAGCAGTATTGATTATTGTGAACTGATCGCTTTATGAATTATAACTGCTTAATGTTGTTGATGATGCTGCCTTTCTTTCCTTGGACTTTGAGTGGATATCATTTGAACTAAGTACATCATACCCTAACCTACCTTTTGTTTGCTTGCATCTTGACTTCTTTATCTTGTCAATCATGTGGTTTTCTTTCTAATACATCTCTGCTGCCTTCCATGAAGCGTGTTAGGTCATGAGTTTGTTTTGATACATGAACTAACCTGCCATGTTGTTATAGATTCCTTGGTCTTTATGCGTTTTGATTCATTGTTTTCAAAATTATATCTTTACATGATTTTCAATTGGATGTATTACATGTTTGTTGTTGTATACTTGCCATGGCTGTGTTAGAATCCCAACTTTATACATTCAATTGTTTTCACTTTGTGTCCAATACGCATGATAGAAACATTTGCTTAAGTATCCCGCATGTGTGTTAGTTCGTGATGCTGAGGTTTAGGTTATATGTGCTTCTGTTAGCTAACATGGCATTGGCTGATTTTCTTTTGTACGCAGTAAGAGTTACGGTTGCTTTGCTTTGTTAATTTGGTACATGCGCGTAAGAATAACTTATATGTTTATTGAGTTGTATAATGTTTGAATGAAACACGCCGTCCCAACGGTCACACACACTAATCACGCCTTGCTTTTCACACGCGGTACCTGGGTTCGATCCTGCGGATCAACCCTTTTTCTTTTTTTTTTGTGTTTTTTCCATTTTCGCCTTGACTTATCATCTTTCATTTGCAGTCTGTTTTCACATACGCGCACCCAGCCCAAATGGTGGAGGTTTTGTATTGTTGAATCCAAGGACTTGGGTTCGAATCCTATAGGGGACGCCTTCTTTTTTAGTTAAATCGTTCCTTTTTCATCTAAGGCTTATTATATTCAAAAGAAACACTTTTAATTATAAACTTCTAAATATGTTATTCCATTTTTAGTTGATAATTTTATTTCTTAATTGTTTACTTAAGTGAAGTAATTAATATTGTAATATTTTATTTTAAAATGTTTAGACTTTTACTCATAACCCTTCCTTGATATTTCTAATCATTTAATATTTTGATTTTAGTTGTCTTGTTATTTGATCGTTAATTTGTGATTATCATCATTTAATCTTAAACTTTGCTCTTGATTAACTTTTTGTCTAAATTATGCTTAGACCTCGTAATTTTCTTGTGTGATTCTTCTTATCAAGATTTATTTGTGTTTATTCGATATCTTCATGATGTTCATCTCATGTTTATTTATCATATACTGTGAAGTATCTCTTGCCATACTTATGCTTTAATTGCTATCATCTGATCATTTATCATCTTATATCAATATCTTTTATTTCTCAGTAATTTCACAACTGCTTTTCTCCCCCATTCCAAAGGAAGGTGAATAGTGTTGACTCTTAAAGTCATAGCCCCCATCTTAACCTAAGTGACCTCTTAGGAAGAAACTTCATTTCTTGGCCTCATCAGAGCCATAGAAATCATAACTAGCTTTAGGAAGAGTTCTTCAACTCTTAGTGATATTCATCATAATGAATTTATCACTTCTCCTATTGACTAATCTTCAACTTAGGTCCATTTCAACTAGATCTAGAGAGTTCTTAAACTCTACAATGAGCTTGTACTCATTTCCCCTCTGAATGTTGACCACAGTTAATCATTAAGTAGAAGTAGAACTACACATACTCTGATTATATTCCCGAGGATACGTAGGCGTAAAGTGCGATGCTTTATCGAGTATACTTAGATACTAACCCCTAGGGTTTCAACCTTTAGCATAGAACCTTTAGCAAACATAAGATAACATTAACAAGAGGCTCCCGTAGAGTACTACGGACGTTTAGGGTGCTAATACCTTCCCTAGGCGTAACCAACCCCCGAACCTTAGATCTCTCCCCTTTAGGTTTTTCTAACGATCTTGAACCTTTCCTTTGGATAAATCAAAGTCGGTTGTAAAAGAAAATGATGCAAATTAATTAATAATTTGTTATCCGATTTTCACCGCAACACATGTACTCTCTTCCGATTATCTCGGAATGATGAAAACCAAAAACACCTTCGTCCATGTCTATTTGACGAATAGCACCATCCATCAAATCTGACATTGCCATAAGTGTTTCTAGACACGACTGAAAGCGAGGAGGAGCTCTTTTTGCCTGCACGGTCCTAGTAGGAGCTTTTTTCTTGCTGGCCTGTTGTGAAGCTTGAGCCGGAACCTAACAATCATATAAGTACCTCTCTTTTGAATTTGGATAATAGAATAACGCTTAAAATGTACCTCTCTTTGTGATGCAACAGACTCGTTTTGCCGCAAAACCCCTTTATTCTTAGCTGCGGGTTTTGTAGGTGTCTAACATTACCATGTAAAAAAAATGTAAGTAATGGTTCAGAATAATTTTCATAATCGTTCAGATTTGACATTTGAATACTAAGAGATTCGTAATGGTTTTCAACATACCTCATCATCTATGGAAATGAGGTCTAACGGCCATGCAACAAACGAACCTATTTCATCTCGCAGCAATATAACCTCTAAAACCGAGTCAGGTATGGGTAGTACCGCATCCGTATCTAAAGTGATATCAACCGACACTTTCAGATGTCCATGAGGGAGCGGTTAATGGTGAAGTAACTCTCCCATATGGTTATGCACTTTTCCCTTGCCAACCATGCGATAAGTCGGTAATGACAAATACAGCTGGCAAGATGAAATGCCCTGAAGCAATAATAAATATGTAACTGTTAATGTGTATAAAGGTCAATTAAAATAAATGTGTTAATTTAATTAAAATAAATATGTGCTAATTACCTCAGGAATTTTATTTTGACAATTGATACTAGCTTTGTCACTAGTATCTTTCAAACCGGAACCGCGCTTTTCCGCCTCATATCTCTCTTTATCCTTTTGCAATTCACAGACTTGCGCCTTTAGTTCCTCCAATGATTGCATGACTTCTCGGTTGCTGGGATTTTTTCTCTTTGGATACAAGGAAGATGGAGTCACACCAAATCCTTTACCTCTCACCCGGCCGAAATACTCAGGAACATTTAGTACTCGACTAAGAATGCTCCTGCAATCCTCCTCGCCTGTGGTTAAGGATTTAGATAGAGTCTCCTGAAATTCATTGACATATCAAAAATTATTAGTGGGGATTATAAATTAATTATATTTTAATAAAATTTCGATTAACTTAAAGACATAATGTTATACTTACACATTCGTCATAAACATGCTGAACATCTTCCCTAACAACTCCATCCTTACCCACACGAGCTTCCTTCCACAAAACATGTCCCGGAAGTGATGATTCTTCACTTTTCGTCTCTTCTAACTACACATTTAGTTAAATAATAAATTCATCAAGTGTAACACAATAATACAATTAATAAAATCATAGCATTAATATATACTTACCAATTTTTGCTGTAACCGTGCATATCCCAAACACCCTTTTCTGTATGGATATGCGGGTTTTGATGCTCTTTGGCGATTAATGGCACTCAAATTCTGGATAAACAAGTTTAAGTCATATCAGAATAAACTAATGCAACAAGTATATAATACAATTAATAGACATGACAAGATAGCATTATATTGAATTCTTCGGTTTTCCGTTTGGCTACAAACGTGTTCCATTCTTCGGGTTCAATCACGTTCGCATACAACTGTGGAAGTTCTGGTTCAACAAAATTTTTATCCGCATCCCTAAGATATTTGTTTGATAATAAGGCTCGGAACCCTCTGAGTCTTTTTCCGGCCAACTGAAGACAATATTTTTTTCGGTTTTCATCAATATTAAAGGACCTCTACAAAAAAACATACACATATAAACATAAAGTGTGTTAGTATAAGTAAATTAAAGACTTATCTTATCTTATAAACATATAAACATAAAGTGTGTTAGTATAAATAAATTAAAGTACCTGTATCTCAGTCCGTATCTTATCTTTACCAGCTTTCAACTTTGGACTCCTCCAATTATCACTGATAATTGGAATATGCTGACGGACAAGTGAACCAATGTATGAAGACAACATTGAACTGTTAGGCTCAATTAGTTGGTTCTCATCACTCCAATATACATCAAACTTGATCCCTTTATCTCTAGCACTGATGATTGACTTCATAATAGTTATTCCACTTTTTATTTCACTTTCTACATTCGAAGGTTCATTCTGAGCTTCATTTTCATCATGTGTCTCGTGTGTGTCATCCTGGTTACTAGCCATTTGACCTGTAAGAAAGAAAGAAACAAAAATTAAATGACAGAAAAACTAAATTCATATAAAAGAGCAACAATCTCAAGTTAAAGAAACTAAATTCAGCTTACACATGCATATTTCTATAAATCCATATTCCATAAAAGAAAACCAAAACATCATATATCACAAAAACAATAGCCAATACAAATCACAATTATAAGATCAAACAAAAGGAACATAAGTTACAAGTCACCAAATTAGAAGCCAAGAAGATTAATGCAAATTAAAAACGAGACTACCAAAAAAATACATCCTAAACAATTCTATTCTAAGCAAGAAATCAAAAATTGAAAAGATAATATACAAAAGCACACTAAAAAATATTTTTGAGAATTTTTAATAAATGAAAATAATGTACACTAATTATTCTAAATAATGATTAACAATCCTTAAAAACAAAGGTTAAATTTTAAATAAAATAATGTTAGAAATAAAGAAATTTCAAATATTTAAGAAATAAAAACATTGGTTAATAACCTATCATAATCTAAATAAACAAACTAATTAACATAACTTAATCCTAAAAAATAATGTCTTATATATGCTAAAAAACAAAACAAAACAAAACAATATTCTTTACTAATATCAAACAAAACAAGTTCTGTACAAAACAATCTCCAGACTTTAACAAATATCCATTAATATTCTGTACTAATATAAAACAAAACAAGTTCTGAGTATAATACTATGTAACAACAAAAGAGATTTCAAGAAACATACTGTGTAATATCATGTAATAATAAAAATAAAACTTCTCATGAACACCAAATCGTAAACAGCAACAGAGGTTACTAACATAGCTACTTAGCTGCAACACAATCGAAATGGTTCGCAATCGAATACGCAATACACATGAACAAAACTTCTCATAAAACACCAAATCGTAAACAGCAACAGAAATGGAACATAAATATAATGTACAACAGCAACAGAACGACAACAACAACAGAACGACGACAATGTTGACGGCAAGAATGAACGACAACAACAACAACAACGACGACAAGAACAATGTATAAAGCAAGAACAACAACAACGTACCTCTTCTTTTCATTTTCGTCTTCTCCTTCACGAATGCAAGAATGAACGATGGCAACGGTTTCATAACGACGACTATGGTGAAGGCAAAGGTTTCAGAACGACGGCAATGAAAGCAGTTTCAGCATGCAAGAACGATTGAACGCAAGGGTTTCAGCAGAAAGAACGGTCGAGAGCAGAAAATGAAAAGATGTTTCTGAAAATGATATGAAATGTGTTTTATATTTTAATTCATAAATGACCTTAGAGGTCGCTTTCTTAAGTGCTACCTATGAGAGCGCTTTCCTTAGAAAGTGCTTTCTAAAGTGAGGAGAATTTAAGACCTATAGCAGCACTTTCTGAAAGCGCATTCTAAGGTTAACTTATAAGAACGCTTTTTTCAAGCGCTTTCTAAGGTAAAACCTATAGCAGCGCTTTTCAAAAAGTGCTTTCTAAGGTGGATTCTATTCAGGGCATTTAACAGCGCTTTTAAAAAGCGCTTTCTAAAGTCTGTCTTTTACAGCGCTTTTTTTTAGAGAAATTTTTTAAAGACCTATAGCAGCGCTTTGTCCAGAAAGCGCTGTCTTTGGTGCGATGTGAAAAGCCAATTTTGGCGTAGTGATACTTTGTTTCAAGACATCATTTTTCACAACAAATTGGTGCGGTGAGCGTAGAGGAAGATGCCGTCAACAAAGAATGAGATTGAAAAGTTCACCGGACTGAACGATTTTGGTCTGTGGCGCTTGAAGATGAAAGCCCTACTGGTTTAGAATGGTTGTTTGGAGGCGTTGAAGGGAGAGGCAGCCATGGACACTACGTTAACGGAAAAAGAAAGGACAACCATGATAGAGAAAGCCTACAATGCAATATAGTTGAGCCTTGGTGATAAGGTTCTCCGATAGGTATCAAAGGAGACTACGGCATCAGGGTTATGGTTGAAACTTGAAAGTTTATACATGACCAAATCGCTGGTGAATAGACTCTACCTGAAGCAAGCTTTGTATTCATTCAAGATGGGTGAAGATAAAGTGTTGGTTGAGCAGTTAGATATGTTCAACAAGCTGATTCTTGATCTTGAAAATATTGATGTGAAGATCGATGATGAAGATCAAGCACTGTTTTTGTTGTGTGCTCTGCCTAAAACACATGCTCACTTCAAAGAAACTCTTCTGTATGGAAGGGAGTCCCTTAGCTTTGAAGAAGTTCAATCAGCCTTGTATTCTAAGGATTTGAACGAACGAAAGGAGCATAAGCCTTCGACGTTTGGTGAAGATTTGGCCGTTAGGGGAAAATTCTTGCGAAAGGATGGTACGTTAGACAAGAATAAAAGTAAAAGTCAGCATAAGTCTTATAGTGGCGAGGCATCTGGTATTCGATGCTATCATTGTAAGAAGGAGGGTCACACAAGAAAGATGTGCCCTGAACGCCTGAAAGATCATGGAGGTAATGATAATGGTAACGCAACCATTATTCAAGATGACTTTGACTCATCTGATGTCCTTGTTGTTTCAAACAGCGACTCAAGAAAATAGTAGATTATGGATTTAGGTTGCACTTGGAACATGACTCCAAACAGAGAATTGTTCGAGGAGCCATGTGATCAAGATGGTGGATCAGTGCTGCTGGGAAACAACAAAGCTTGTAAATTTATAGGTATTAGATCTGTGAGATTCAAGCTCCATGATGAGTCAATAACGTTATTGACTGAAGTCAGGTATGTACCTGATTTGAAGAGAAATTTGATTTCTCTAGGTGAATTCGAAAAGAAAGGATATGTTTTTCAAGGAGAGAAAAGTATCCTAAGAGTCATGAAGGGGTCGAAGGAAGTCTTGAGAGGCGTGAAGAAACAAGGCTTGTATACCCTTGAGGCTGAAGGTGTAAGTGGTTCGACAAATGTTGTATCAATGAAACCTTTGTCAAAGACTGAAATTTGGCACATGAGATTGGGCCATGTCAGTGAAAGGGGTCTGGTCGAACTGGGGAAACAAAATATGCTTGGTGGAGACAAAGTTGAAAAGCTGATGTTTTGTGAACCCTGTGTACTTGGAAAATCATGCAGAGTGAAGTTCAACAAAGGAAAACAAAGAACACATGGATCCCTTGATTACATCCACGCTGATCATTGGGGGCCTGCAAGGTGTCCATCACATTCAGGAGCAATGTATTTTCTATCCATAGTTGATGGTTATTACATAAAGTTATGGGTATTCATCAAGAAGTCTAAGGATAAAACTTTTGAGAATTTCAAAAGTTGGAAGACTCTGGTCGAAAATCAGACTGGCAGAAAGGTCAAGAGGTTGAAAACCGACAATGGAATTGAATTTTGTAATGAGGTGTTCGACAGCTTTTGTGTTGCCTCAGGTATTGCAAGGCACAAAACTACTGCTTGTACTCCACAACAAAATGGTTTGGCAGAAAGGTTTAATCGAACTCTTTTGGAAAGAGTTAGATGTATGTTAACTAGTGTTGTGTTAAAGAAGGTGTTTTGGACTGAGGCTGTTTTGACAACAACATATATGATAAATAGATTTCCTTCGACTATGTTATATATGAAGACATCTGAAGAAGTCTGGTCGGGATATCCACCTAGCCTCGACATACTTAGAGTATTTGGTTGCTTGGCCTATGCTCACATTAGGCAAGGCAAGGTCGAACCTAGAGCTTTGAAATGCAGGTCGAACCCCTCTTCCAAATCCTCCAATAAACACAAAGTTCCTCCCAACGGAGAAACTTTAATAAAAAAGCTCTTACGAAATTCAGACTCTAATTTAGGGCATTTTTTTAGTGCGCCCTATATATATTACTAGTGAGATATAAATGAACAAATTTTTTCTCATTATAACAATGACACACACACACACGGGCGCACACACACACACACACACAAATATTTTTTAAGCCCCCTTTTTCAAATAAGATGCCAAAAATGTTATTGGAACCTAGCTAGATGAATCGGGATTTGTTAAATTGATTAGGAAAAGTTTTTTAACTGTCTAATCGATTAAAACAAATTTCTAATCAATTAGATGAAGGAGAAACAAGTCCATAATCAATTATGACAGTTTTTTAATATATGGTAATGACTATCTATCAAAACCTTCCAATTTGGACAATAATAATCAATTACTGTATATACCTAATCGATTAGGTCGTTAATTTTGCTCGTGGATTGTTTCCTAATTTGAACCATCCTCTGGCCTATAAATAGAGGTTCTCCCCTTCACTTTATAACATACATAAAATGTAAGAAACACCTCACTTCAAAACTCTCCCTTTTTCTTTAAATCATTTCTTTTTCTCTCACAAATTTTTAGCCATAGTGCTTTGAGAGACATTCTTGAGTTTAATGAAGAAGTTGTTATTGGTGAAAGGAATTATTGTAAGTTTTCCAAGAGTTATTTTTCCTTTTTAGAAAGTTATTCCTCCTTAGAAAGTATATGTTTAGGTTTGGAGCTAAACTTGTATAAAAGCTCTTTGGAGATTAGTATTAGTCTTCGTTTGGTTCCTAGGCTCCACCATTTAAGAAAAGCTCTCCTTTTGGGTTCGTGAAGAATAACTGGAGAAAAATATTCATATCGGTTCTTGAGCTCAGACCTGTAGAAAAGCTCAGTCGGTTCAAGATTAAACCGATGTAAAATCTTTGTTTGGTTCGTAGTCAGCCCATATAAAACCTCAGTTCAGTTCGATTCAGAGGATTGCCAACTCAAAACTCCAACTTAGTTCAAGATCACACTGTGAAAAGTCTCAGTTTGTCTTAGAGACTAAATGCTCGAAGCTCTGTTGGTTTGGCGTGAAGATTAACCGCTTCATTTCTCATTTTGCTGTTTGGTTAAAAGTTAACCTGGAACTTCATTTTTCCTTGTATAAGGGGGTTCGTGGGCTTAACCTTCTAAAAGCTCTCAAGCATTATTGGACTCTCTCAAGATCAGTTCTTGGGAAAAAGAATAGATCACTTCTTTAATACTAATCCTCAATAAAGTCCTGGTGTTATCTCTATTCCTCTTAACTTCTTAACTCCTTTACTTTCCACACATTTTCTTTACCTTAATTTTATGATGCTTATACAAACGTTTTGAGAAAATGTTTTCAAACTCTATTTTAGAAAATGATTTTAGTTTTAAACTAGCATTTTTCAAACCTCCACAATTAATCCCCCCTCTTGTGTATGGGGTCACATGTTCAACAAGTACCATTAGAGCCTAACTCTTGTTTAAAGACTAATCATCTCGGGAAGAGGATCACTTCCAACATTGTTTCTAACAAGAGGACTTTCCTAAACACACCTCCACCATTTAATGGAGATAGGTTTCAATTATGGAAAGCTAGACTTAAAATGTTTATTCAAAGTCTTTAACAAACATAGAACACAACATACAACTAGTTAAATCAAAAGCGAACCTCATATATTAATTTTGTTTATATTTATTTTTTGCAAAATTAGCATGGCATTTATAGTTTATGCATAAGCATTTAACTTAGAGAGAGTAGGAAGATACTAACCGATGGAATTTAAGATTCAGACCGAATTTTTCTGCCCACGTTTTGTTTCACCCCGCTCCTCTTGGATTCTCTCCTTCTTCTTTTGTTTGATGAAGGGATGAACTGTGATAACATTGAAAACACAGTTATTTTTTACTCGATTTGCATGCATATTGTCATACCCCAAATTTTGACCACTAAGATTTCCCATCATTGTGCAAATCATTATCACAATATAGAGGAACCATCATACTTCATCAGTCTCCCCAAAGATGGGTGAGCATCCACTACAATCAAAATTAGGGTTTTAAGCCCTCTCTGAGTGCTTAGACAAAGGATCAATCAAGGAATGACATGATCTTTAACTTGTCTAGCCTCTCAAATATCCATAATGGATCAAAAGGACTCCCACTTCAAGGATTAAGCACAAGGATGCTCCCTTCTAGGTGGATCAAGCTTCAAGATCGCCAGTATCACCAAATTAGGGTTTTGGTCGACCAGGGCCTCCAGATGAAAAATTTCATCTGGGCATGAGCCAATGATCCAAAACACAACCTAATATACTCCATGGAACCTCATGGACCCAATCATCAAGTCAATTTTGCCTCAGGGGATGCATTCATAAAAAATCAGGAATTAGGGTTTCTTGACCTAATTCACCCCTAAGTTGACTTTTGGGACAAATCATGAACCAAGACCTCAAGAGAGGGTTTGAGGGTCTCTAATGAACTATATTTATCCATTTGGAACAATGGATTAATCCAAGAAGCTTGAGCAACAAGTCTCAATTTCATCTGCACAACAATTAGGGTTTTAAGGGAAAAGTCAACTGTAACTTTGACTTTTGACCAGTACATGCTCCCAAGCCCTAAGACATGATTCAATATGCCCTATGACACCCATGTAACATGTCCATCAAGTTTGATTTAGGTCAAGGACATGATTTCCTGAAGAATTGCACAGTTTGGAATTCATCTGATAAAAAGTCAACTGTGCACAAAAGTCAACTTTGACTTTTTGAGATTTTTCACCAAAATGGTTTTTTAACCCTAAAATGATGTTAATGTATGATTTGAATCATCATTCATCAAGAAAAATCAAGAAAAGTTGGATAACTTGTAAAAGGGGTAACCACAAAAACTTAGAAAATTTTCTAAGTTAAAAATAAAGTGACAAGGGCACCAACTTTGAAGGATCATAATTCCTAAACCACAAAGCCATTTTTTCTCATCCAAATATAGATTTGTAGCCCTCATTAACCTCTACAAAAACTTCAACTAGACCTAAGTCCAATTCATTAAGGATTTGGAGTTATGGAGTGATCAAAATGGCTGAAAAGTGTAAATGTCACTTTTTCCAACACTTAGTGAAATTTTCACTAAGTCAGAATTTGCCTTCACTTTTTGCCAAATGTAGGGGGATTTTTCACTTGGATTCAAAAGAGATCAAAACCAAACATGTTCAAACAGTTTTTGTATCATGTAAGGGCTTTCCAAAATGGTCAAGAACATTACCAAATTCAACTTACACCATGAGATATGACATTGGCAAGTTGCCTTGCTGAAATCTGTCAAAGGCAAGGCAGAATTTGCAATTTTGCTCGATTTGCCAAAATCAGCCAAATTCAAATGCTCCTATCCACTTGGACACCTCAGAGGATTGAATCTAAAGGGGACAATCACTGAGCCAAGCCTCCAAAGTCCATGGAACAAGAAATAATATGTTGAACCTAGAATGGCCAAAATAGGGACAAGACTCCAAATTTGGATTGAAGCATTCAATGGAAGCATCAAGGTGGCATGGACTGAGCCATTCTCATCTGAAATCAGTCAAGACTTATCCAAGACCAAGGGAACCAAAGCTCTGTGCCCTAACCTCTAGTCAATGGCTAGAGGAGACTTGGATTTTCATTTGCCAACATTGGCCAAACCTACTTACCAGTTGCCATTCACTATTCCTTGCAAAACAAACTTGCTCTACTATAAATAGAGCTCAATTGTGATCAGTTTGAGTACACCAAAGCCATCTAATAGATGCTTTCCTCAAAATCTCTTTCTCTTGGCAAAAATGCCTTTCTTAGCAAGGTAGCTATCGGGTTTTGAGTTTGAGAGCTTTTCCAATCAAACCAATCACTCACACACCTCACATACATCATATAGAAGTGATCCAAACACTCACATAACATCTGGAACATAGATTTCACAAAATCACCAGCTGGTTGCTCAAACTTTCAATCAAGTTACAGCTGAGGTACCACAAATCGTTCCAGCCATTTTCAATCAAGTCCAAGCATTCAAACACACTCCTTAGGGTGTAAGGAAGCTGTTCAGATCATCACCACTCATCTGTAACACCTCCAAATCAAAAATCACATTGCACTTGCTGTCACGGCCAAGAGGTAAGCATACACTTGGTCATCTCTCAATCTATGCATATTTCCTCGCACAATAATTTGGCCATATGTTCATAATCATGCATGGAATGTTTTCCCTCAATTAATTGCATTGTTTGAATCGTGTATCAAAAATCCTAGCCTTCATGTAGAAATTAGGGTTCTTGAGGATTTTTCATGATTTCTTGTTACATGTTTAATTTAAATGAAATTAATGGACATAAACATGATCGTGAGGTTGAGACGAGCATAATGATATGTGGATTGCATGTTATAATCAAGTATTCAGGGAGATTGGATAGAAAATGCAAATTAGCCAAACCCAGAACACGCGCATGTTCTTCAGCTGTTCTTGGCGCCTTTTTTGAATTTTCAAATATTTGAATTTTGTGATTTTTCTTTAATTGATTCAAAAATTAATTTCTCTCTGAGTTTTAATGATTTTGAGTTGATTCTTTTTTTAATAATTCACAAAAATGTTAAAATATTTTATTTTCCCAAAAAATCCCAAAAATATTATTTATTTCATATAATTGATATTTTTGCAAAGAATTAATATTTTAATTGTTTTTAACATTTAAAATATTTTTTCCACCTTGATTTTGCAACTTTTAATGCTTTCTAATTATTTTGTAGGTCAATACTTAATTTTTGAAGCATTAATCCAAGATCACAATTTGTTTTTCATATGTTAAACAATTTTGATCATTTTAATTGAATTTTTTATTCAATTAAATACATTTTTGAAAACAAATTAGGGTTTTTGGATTAATTCAACCCTCATAAATCATTTTCAAAACTTTTTGGGCCTCTAATAGAGTGTAAGACCCAATCCTTTTTTTGACCAAAACATTTTGGGCCTCAATGTATTGTATAAGTCCCGATACCGTAAAAAACAAACGGCGCGATCGTCGCCTTTTGAAAAATAACCTTGGGCCTCTCCTTGAGCTATAAGACCCATTCAAAACTTTTGGGCCTCTAATAGAGTGTAAGACCCAATCCCCCTTTTAACCAAAAACTTTGGGCCTCACTTATTGTATAAGTCCCTCTGCGTTAAAAGAAAACCTCGACGCGATCGCCATTTTTAACGAAAAATCAATTGGGCCTACCCTCGTGTTATAAGCCCCACTCTTTTTCTTTAAAACTTTTGGGCCTCTTGAGAGAGTGTAAGACCCATCCCTTTGTACAGAAAACATTTTAGACCTCAGTCACTTGTATAAGTCCCTCTGTACAAATTCAAACAGTGCGCTCACTGATAAAACCCTGGGCCTCTCCTTGAGCTGTAAGCCCCAAAATCTTTCTTTTTCAAAACACTTTCTCCTTTGATTTTTGAATATACTGTTGTTTTCAATCTTTCTTTGTTGAACAACTAACCAAACAGCATGGAAGCTCTACAACCGAGTAAGTGTTTATTGCTTTCATTTACCGCTTTCATATACATATAACTGTATTGTGGGGTTGTTTCACTGTAAGTCTTCTTTCATAAACTCATATCAACTGTGTAATAATAGTATAGATATTTCGAGTTTCCCTGGCAACTACGTCTAGAACTAGGTGACGCCGTTTCGTTTATTCGTAGAAATAGACAACTAGATCCCCAATAGGATCACCAGATACAGTCTTCTCTTCGGCTGTCCTCATTAGGAATTGTCAAGAAACTCTACTCCCAGAGATGAATGTATTCTCCGTGAATGGCATCTTTGAGTTTGTTCCAAATTCTCAAACTTTCCTGACTTGATCTATTCCTTGTGAATAGCTTGCCTTGAATTTCTCGGGGTTTGGGGACCCACGGGCTTCTTAAAAGCATCAGCCTCCTCTTGGGCATCGTACAAGGACCCACAGGCTTCCTAAAAGCAACCCCGCCTTGTAACACCCCCAATCTATACCCCCAATTAATAATAAAACAATAAACACTTAATAAAAATTTCGTCAGAGTATATTTAAATTATCATGGCATAGACAGGGAGAATCACATTATATTTGAAACAAAACATACAACACCTGCTCATAAATATATGCAACAGTGGGGTAGCAATCAACAGAGGAACTCAGTTCCTTACACCCACATTTCAGATTTTAGAATAAAAGCGGAAAATCTAAAACCGAATATCATGTATATATATCACATAAAGGTTTATCTGTTATCAACAGAATCATGTATATATACAACTCCAGAGGATAAAGATGCATATACACAACATCACAAAATAATCCTAATCAATCTCCCGACTACCCGGTGCTACATATCAGAGCCGACCGACAAAAGAATGAAGACATAAGCTTCACCAAAGACCTCCAGCATCTAATCTGCAATGCCTCATAGAGCATTATAAAACAGCAGAAGGGTGGAAAATAACAACTAAATCAGGATTGCATAATAATATGCAAACACACATAAAAATCACATGCATTGTTATTCTCACCACAAGCATCACGTACAAATACATATAGCATATTTCTAATATTCCAACAACATAGCATATATCAATTATTCCGACATAAGGCACACCAAGGTTATGACATATGGAAACACACCACCACACCACATATTTTCACACATAGCATATCGTCCATAAACAATGCATTTATCACGTATGCACATCAAATTACCAATACTATCACAATCTCAACACATAACAAATCAATGCACAATTTTCACACATAATCAATCAAATCATAATTTTCCACACATAATGCATCCATTCACAATTTTCACACATAATCAATCAAATCATGATTTTCCACACATAATGCATCCATTCACAATTTTCACACATAATCAATCAAATCATGATTTTCCACACATAATGCATCCATGATTTATGCAAATGCACAGAGACCGACACAGCGACTCTATGCAAATGCCATGCGGTACCGACTTCCAATATTTCTCATCACTAGTTCACTCAGGAACTCTGCTGGAATCATCGCTCGTTACTGAGGATCGCTCAAGTAACACCCCGTCGGGCAAACGATGTTCCCCGTCGCTTTAGGACGTTTATGGATTGCTTTAGGTCCTCTTATTTTTAAGGCGCACGATCCAATCAGATTGCTTTAGGTCCTCTTATTTTTAAGGCGCACAATCCGATCGCTCACACCCCACATGGGCACACGATCGTCTATAACCATCGCTTTAGGTCCTCTTATTTTTAAGGCGCACGATATATCAAATCGCTTTAGGTCCTCTTATTTTTAAGGCACACGATGTTATAGCGGATTCCCTCTGGAACCAAACCGTCACTCAGGACGTCACAACAATGCATATCATGATGCTTGGCATACAATGACTCATAATATGCACACATATACACATCCATAATCATGCATATATCAACAATTACCATACATCGCATTTTCTTGCCGTAAGGCCACCAATCATCATCACAATAAGTATTTCATGCAATTACATCACACAACAGTTCACAAGTCACACAATATCCACACCAACAGCATATTGCATATACACATCAAGTTCACACAATTAAATGACAAAAGTCGACAAAACACACTATTCAAATATCATACATCCATCACCAATGCGTATCAATCATGCCCAACATTTCATCACACATACTCACGCCATATAACAGCACGCAAGCTATACGTTACATATCAAAAGCATATAGCATGATAACACATCATTCGCACGCCAATACGACGGTAAAAATCCTACAAACCAACAATTTTTCAAAACCACGACTTAAATAAATCCTCTACTGATCTCCAACCCATTTTTAATAGAAAGAATATTTCACTAGCTTTCCAACGCTTCAAACGGGGACCAAAACCGACTTACGGATCAAAAGTTATGGGTTTTTGAAAATAATATTTTTTCTGAAACTTACACTGTTAATCGGTTAACGCATTTGGTTAATCGATTAACCGTCGCAAAATAGCATAAAAAAAAGATTTTTATGACACAAAATCCCTCCAAACTCATCCTTAAACCCCCCGATCATACCAACAAGTATTCCCGACTAAATCCTATCATTTCCCGACTATTCTACGCGAACTATGACGCATTCTAACCGTTAAAACATCGATTTCTATCAATTATTCATCAATTTATCAATTAGAGAAAAAGTTGTAAAAACAACCAAAACACATACATAAACAACACATATACATACACAAGCAAGATATAATTGAAACTTCTCACCCTTACCCGATTAATCGCGCTCGAAACGGACGAATACTCGATTTCTCCACTTTTCCTCTTCTCCCTTTTCTTTCCTCTCTTTTCTCTTCTCTTCTCTTTCTTTCTCTTTTCCCTTTTCTTTTCTCTCTTTTTCTTTCCAGTTTCTATTTATTCAAAATATCTAATCCCCTAAAAAGACCATTTTACCCCTCAGCTCAAATATCTCCTAAACGCTCTCAAAATGCGATAAAACATAAACAACGATGAAAAATAATATATTGCCAAATAAAAGTCAATAATAAAATAATATAAAAAGAAAATAATTAAATCGACTCGATTAAATAAAAATGACAAAACTGGGGCGTTACAACTCTCCCCCACTTAGACATTTTCGTCCTCGAAAATATACCGAGACGAACAACTCCGGACACGACTCTCGCATCCGACTAACAAACCAACATGCCAACAAAAGGCACACCACGAATAACACAACTGACAAACCACCTAGCTAACTACAACAACGACACGACAACGACGACAACTACAACGACAAGATGCAAAGCCCATACAATGCACTTGACGACAAACTCACGACTCAAAGAAAAACAAGATACCAACACACAGGTTCACTCTAGAACCGAAACACAAGAAGAACACAAGTTCCACGACACAACATCGATTCCACAACCTCTACATAACCACGATACCAACATCCTTGTCACACAACCATATTACCACAATGCTACCTTCACCAATCGAACATACGACCAAAACACCCAACTACATATTAGTACCTGATTAATATTGAAACCTTCCACTTATCACTTTCATTCTGAAACGTCCAATAGTCTCACCATTCCTACATGTTCCCAATGTTCAACCTATGAATTCTTACAAGTCCTACACGCAAATACAAAATGTGCCACATCGCGCTTCCGCTGCGCACTCTGATTACTCGAAACCATCAAGTCTGCCAATCTCACGTCCAAAGTCTAACTCTTTCTCACCTCTGCCAAAAATCACTATGCACTTTAATATACCCAACCTCGAACTCTGCATGTTAGCTTACACACCAGACACAAGTCTCTGAACTGCTCAAATAATTCTAACTCCCTGACCATCAAAATAGACATGTATAAAACCTTCGACTTAACTCATCAGGCACGACATTAACTTCACCAATGGGATAATTTCAACTAAAGTCATAAATCATCACAAATTCCAACCATCCTCGCGGTCTCATACTATATTCCTTCCGACCAAACAGGTACTCAATAATCTTGTGATTACTAAACACTTCAAACCCAGAACCATAAAGATAATACCTCCAAATTTTCCAACGCAATATAACCGCAACCAATTCCAAATCCTGAATAGTATAGATCCTTCTATGAATCCTCAATGGTCGTAAAGCATATGCCACGAATTTACTTTCTTACATTAACCCACTGCCTAAACTCATCAAAAACACATCACAATACCTCACAATGAACATCCAAAGCAAACGACTTACCCTTTGCAAGTCAACCGAAGTAACGAAAATGCTAACTTGGAAAAATCTTCCATAACCTCCGGTAATAACCAACTAAAGTCCAAAAAGCTTCTAATCACCTTAACCAACTTCGGAGCCTCTCATTGTAAAACTGCATCTACTTCCGATGGATCCATAACAATACCATTACCTGAAATAACATATCCAAGAAACTAACATTTTTCAACCTAAATTCTCACTTGAATAACTTAGCATAACACTTTGTCTCTTTTCAACACTTGTGATTCAATTCTCAAACACTCTACTTGTTCTTCCTCTGAGTTTATAACAGATCCCAATATCCTTAATCAAAACCACTACAAACTTATCCAAATTCACGACACAATCAAATCGGCCACTGGCAGCAAAACCATTTTTATAAGAAAGAACATCTCATTAGCTTCCTATCACTTCGAACGGCGGCCAAAATGGACTTACGATTCGAAAGATATGAATTTTTAAAGTTTTGGATTTTTCAAAGTTTTGCCTCTGTTAATCGGTTAACCCATTTGGTTAACCGGTTAATATAATGAAACTCACGCAAAACACTCAAATTTTTCACGTGTTAATCGGTTAACACATTTGGTTAATCGGTTAACACTGATGCAGAACCACCAAAAACTCTGTTTTAATGACAGAAAAACCAACCGAAACCCGATTAAATCCCGTAGGCTCATTCCAACAATTCCACCCGATTAAATACCAGCCAATAACAATTATGCCAAACCTATCCAAACACCATTCAATTAATCTTAACCAAACCATTCTAGTCATCTATTCTCGAAAGTGGGCACTTATTCTCAATCGTCACCCTATACCACTGTCCGTAATCCTTACACAATTTCATTCTCTGGACAATCCAAATTCCACAAATCCCAACATGCATCAATGACCAACCAAAAAGAACTCTTAAATATTACATCCACACCTAAGGGTTCTCTCAAAATTTCCCTTAATGCTCTACAATTCCAAAGACTCCAGACCTCACCAGAACTCTAAGTTTTACTTTCCATAGCCTCAATACCCTTATACACATCATGCTTGTTATTCCGCTCAATCATCCTTCCTTTTTGTTACTAACAATACTGGAGCCCTCCAAGACGACACACTTGGCCTCACAATTCTCCTTTCCAGTAAATCTTCCAACCGCTCCTTCCATCTGAGTTTCACTTCCTAAAAGTCCTTCTACTTACTTAGCAGATCCAAACCTCAAATCCTCACCTTCGTCAAATTTGAGTCCACACTTTACTCTCTGAGAACAACCATTAACGATACCCAATCGTTCTCTCTCAATGACTTCCCAACTGGACCAACATACAAAAGCCTCTAATCCGTCTCATCTTCCAGTATAAGAATCTTCATCGACTCATCAAAACAATCCGTAATCATTTCCTTAAATTCCAAACAATTCATTGCACACAATATCAAAGCCGGAAAGACACGTCTATTCCATCCAACATAATTCCCGTCTACTATCAACAAGAGATTAAGGGTGATCAGTTCCTCAATTTGTCAATAGACAGTCGACAATCATGATGGGGCATAAACCGTCTTTACCAAACTATAATAGCATTCCTTACATCCTGCGCACAAAACTACCTAAGGCACAAATCCTTAGTTGACATAAACCTTACCTCCGCATTCCCTCCGGAACCGGGAACAACACTGTCCAAACAACACTTACAATCTTGCAATCAACGGCACACTGAGCCCACGCTCCACAACCAAAGCAACTTGGAGAAGTTCCAGCTTCTCCCCCACTTATCTCAATCTCACACCTGAAGACAAAGGATTACCAAAA
Source organism: Lathyrus tuberosus (assembly GCA_022829125.1). Taxonomy (NCBI): domain Eukaryota; kingdom Viridiplantae; phylum Streptophyta; class Magnoliopsida; order Fabales; family Fabaceae; genus Lathyrus; species Lathyrus tuberosus. The sequence goes on along the minus strand of JALAZF010000123.1, from coordinate 12,721,813 downwards.
ACCAGAAAGCACTGAAAGTGTTCCACACACCTATCACGTACTAAGGGACAAACAACAACGACATTATTCAACTGTCACACAAACTGACTACACAACTTGGCCAGACGGACCGACCTGCTCTGATACCACTTAATGTAACACCCCTAATCTATACCCCCAATTAATAATAAAACAATAAACACTTAAGAAAAATTTCGTCAGAGTATATTTAAATTATCATGGCATAGACAGGGAGAATCACATTATATTTGAAACAAAACATATAACACTTGCTCATAAAGATATGCAACAGTGGGGTAGCAATCAACAGAGGAACTCAGTTCCTTACACCCACATTTCAGATTTTAGAATAAAAGCGGAAAATCTAAAACCGAATATCATGTATATATATCAAATAAAGGTTTATCTATTATCAACAGAATCATGTATATATACAACTCCAAAGGATAAAGATGCATATACACAACATCACAAAATAATCCTAATCAATCTCCCGGTTACCCAGTGCTACATATCAGAGCCGACCGACAAAAGAATGAAGACATAAGCTTCACCAAAGACCTCTAGCATCTAATCTGCAATGCCTCATAGAGCATTATAAAACAGCAGAAGGGTGAGAAATAACAACTAAATCAGGATTGCATAATAATATGCAAACACACATAAAAATCACATGCATAGTTATTCTCACCACAAACATCACGTACTAATACATATAGCATATTTCTAATATTCCAACAACATAGCATATATCAATTATTCCGACATAAGGCACACCAAGGTTATGACATATGGAAACACACCACCACACCACATATTTTCACACATAGCATATCGTCCATAAACAATGCATTTATCACGTATGCACATCAAATTACCAATACTATCACAATCTCAACACATAACAAATCAATGCACAATTTTCACACATAATCAATCAAATCATGATTTTCCACACATAATGCATCCATTCACAATTTTCACACATAATCAATCAAATTATGATTTTCCACACATAATGCATCCATTCACAATTTTCACACATAATCAATCAAATCATGATTTTCCACACATAATGCATCCATGATTTATGCAAATGCACAGAGACCGACACAACGACTCTATGCAAATGCCATGCGGTACCGACTTCCAATATTTCTCATCACTAGTTCACTCAGGAACTCTGCTGGAATCATCTCTCGTTACTGAGGATCGCTCAAGTAACACCCCGTCGGGCAAACGATGTTCCCCGTAGCTTTAAGTCCTCTTGGTATAAGGCGCACGACGTTTATGGATTGCTTTAGGTCCTCTTATTTTTAAGGCGCACGATCTAATCAGATCGCTTTAGGTCCTCTTATTTTTAAGGCGCACAATCGGATCGCTCATACCCCACATGGGTACACGATCGTTTATAACCATCGCTTTAGGTCCTCTTATTTTTAAGGCGCACGATATATCAAATCGCTTTAGGTCCTCTTATTTTTAAGGCGCACGATGTTATAGCGGATTCCCTCTGGAACCAAACCGTCACTCAGGACGTCACAACAATGCATATCATGATGCTTGGCATACAATGACTCATGACATTTAATATGCACACATATACACATCCATAATCATGCATATATCAACAATTACCATACATCGCATTTTCTTGCCGTAAGGCCACCAATCATCATCACAATAAGTATTTCATGCAATTACATCACACAACAGTGCACAAGTCACACAATATCCACACCAACAGCATATTGCATATACACATCAAGTTCACACAATTAAACGGCAAAAGTCGACAAAACACACTATTCAAATATCATACATCCATCACCAATGCGTATCAATCATGCCCAACATTTCATCACACATACTCACGCCATATAACAGCACGCAAGCTATACGTTACATATCAAAAGCATATAGCATGATAACACATCATTCGCACGCCAATACGACGGTAAAAATCCGACAAACCAACACTTTTTCAAAACCACGACTTAAATAAATCCTCTACTGACCTCCAACCCATTTTTAATAGAAAGAATATTTCACTAGCTTTCCAACGCTTCAAACGGGGACCAAAACCGACTTACGGATCAAAAGTTATGGGTTTTTGAAAATAATATTTTTTCTGAAACTTACACTGTTAATCGGTTAACGCATTTGGTTAATCGATTAACCGTCGCAAAATAGCAGAAAAACAAGAGTTTTATGACACAAAATCCCTCCAAACTCATCCTTAAACCCCCCGATCATACCAACAAGTATTCCCGACTAAATCCTATCATTTCCCGACTATTCTACGCGAACTATTCCGCATTCTAACCGTTAAAACATCGATTTCTATCAATTATTCATCAATTTATCAATTAGAGAAAAAGTTGTAAAAACAACCAAAACACATACATAAACAACACATATACATACACAAGCAAGATATAATTGAAACTTCTCACCCTTACCCGATTAATCGCGCTCGAAACGGACGAATACTCGATTTCTCCACTTTTCCTCTTCTCCCTTTTCTTTCCTCTCTTTTCTCTTCTCTTCTCTTTCTTTCTCTTTTCCCTTTTCTTTTCTCTCTTTTTCTTTCCACTTTCTATTTATTCAAAATATCTAATCCCCTAAAAAGACCATTTTACCCCTCAGCTCAAATATCTCCTAAACGCTCTCAAAATGCGATAAAACATAAACAACGATGAAAAATAATATATTGCCAAATAAAAGTCAATAATAAAATAATATAAAAATAAAATAATTAAATCGACTCGATTAAATAAAAATGACAAAACTGGGGCGTTACATGCCTCCTCTTGGGCTTAGTACAAGGACCCTACGGCTTCTTAGAAGTATTCACAGCCTCCTCTTAGGCTTCGTATAATGATCTCTTCCTCCGGGAATGATAGCCTCCTCTTGGGCTTCGTACAAGGACCGATCAACTTCTTAAAAGTTTCCAGCCTCCTCTTGGGCTTCGTACAAATTGTTCCGACGACCTCCTAGAGGTATAGGAATAGAACTTAATCATCTGCATAGAACAATCCTTTCATAGAGTCTACTACTGTTTCTCAAAGCATGGTACAAAAGATGACACTCTAGACTTGGGCAGTCTAATTTCCTTGAGTCTCAAAGACATTCTCAAGTGACCCCTTCGTAAAATAGGAAGGAAACCCGTAGACTCAGACAGTCTCAATACCCTTCGGATCTCCCGCTTCCTTAAAGAGCAGGAATAACCCGGATCCTTGAATCAAATCCCTGAGTACAACATTGCTCATATAAGAACTGATTTTCTCTTTCAAAATCAGTATACTGGACCTGTCACTTAACTGAAATAGTCGCCATAGCCTCCTCTTGGGCTTTGTACAATGATTCTCCCCAGCGGAGTCAAACAACATTTAGCCTCTCTCTCGGGCTTTGTACGAGATACAAAAAGACTCTCTTGTTGAGTCAAACTTTTCGCCTCCATCTCGGGCTTTATACGAGATACAAAAAGGTTCTTATTGAGCCAAACAAATTTTAGCCTCCATCTCGGGCTTCGTACGAGATACAAAAAACACTCTCTTGTTGAGTATAAAAGATCCTCTTGTAGGATCAACCCCTTTTAGCATCTCTCTCGGGCTTTGTACGAGACACATATCAGCCTCCGCTTAGGCTTTGTATAAGAAAACCATTGGTTAATCCAATTAACCTTTTAGCATCAAAGCTGTGCCTCGTTCACAGTACACAAACATCAATAACTCCTTCCCCTCCATCTAATCGCTGTAAGTGGCAAGCCTCTGGATCATCTACATCCATGCCACTGTCCTTCTTTTAGCATGAGAAATTCCTAAGGAAAGATGGCATTGCTCAACACTGAGTTAAAGTCTTCTCCTTCAGGTTAAAACCCCCTATAAAGGAAATTATGGCATTGCCGGATTCGCATATCCTGGTTAAAGTAATTCTCCTTTATAACCAGTCACCCAACAGTTATGACAAACAAACCCTTCTTTAGAGATGACAAATTCTCTCTAAAGTCGAGGTCCTTCAGCTTCATATCTTGGGCTTTAAACAAGATACCAATAGACTTTTCAGTTTCACATCTTAGGCTTTGAACAAGATACAAATCACCTTTCGCTTCACGTCTTGGGCTTTGAACAAGACACCAAAAACCCATTTCCTCCCATAGAATAGGAGGAACTACGAACGCTCTGATTTCCCTGTTTCGGTAAACGGGAATACGTAGGCATAAGATTGAAAGAAAAGATCTTAGTGAGCACACTAAACAGAAACCCAAAATCCCATATCTCCATCCATCAAAAGCAGTAATTCAAAGCGTCAGTCCTAACGTCCTAACCCTTGTTCCCCGCCAGAAACCTTCTGCCAAGATAAAAAGAAAGAAACTGTATTGGCGAAAATACAAATAACCAGTACAAAGGCCCCCCCACATCGATAGCATTCGTAACCTAACAGACCGCTGTTTAAACTTAGTATGCAAAGCAGGGTTAATTGGAGACATCTATTTCCCTTCCTTCATCAGCTCACAATAGGATAAAAAATGAATCGACCTGTAGTTTAAGCTCAACCGCAGAGAGCGACCAGCGCTTAAGAACCGCGTCCAAAATCGCTCGCTACAGAAAAATGGCGCCCACCGTGGGGCCCATTTCTAAACCTTGTTTCTCTTCACTTATGTGAAAACCACAGATTGGGGCTTCCGCCGGGGAACCCATTTCTGTCAGGAACTTAAGATTCATAGCTTTAAAGGTCTAGGATGTTTAGGACAAATATATATTGCTTTTCCTAATTGCTATACGTGTTTATTTTTCTGCTAATGGGAATGCGGGTGATGCCGTATGTGGAAAGATTGGGTATACACTTAAGATAAGTGATGGCGACGAGGTCGACCATCAACCTCAGTGGAGGCTGACCAACGCAACCCATTCTCTCACCTAGACAATGGGCCGGTTGTTAAGTCTGAGAAGCTGAGGAGCCAAACCCTTTCGCAGTGCAGAAACTATTGGAAATAGTTGTCATGCGACACTACCCTCATTTGAGGCTGGTGGTCTATTCTCGGTGAATGGCACTTACTCTAAGATTGCACTACAACTCACTGGCGATCTACTTGTTGTTTTGCTTTCCTGGGAGGAGCTGATGATAATGAGTACAGGTACAAAAATCACCTTAGTATAAACCTTTAGGGATGGGTAGAGCCTTGACTTCATGACAACGACCCTTTGACCCCATGTTTTTTCTATGTTTTTGTGTGCTGCATTCATGCATTCATCTAAAAAAACATTAAAACATTCAAAAAACTTCTCTTCTAGTCTCTTTGTTTTTTCAAATTAAACTAAGACTGTGATTGCAAATATCAAAGAAAAAGGATTGCACTAATGGATTTTGGTAGAAGGAGAACTCATAGTTACACCTTCAAGGTTCCAAAGCTAGAGGATTTGAGAAGGTTAGCGAGGATGATCACTAACCCAAAGGCTTTCAGAGCCAAACACGGAGGTTTGCTACCGCTATTAAGAGTCCATGTGATTGAGGGAATCATGGATGCGCTCATTCAGTTTTATGATCCAGTTTATCACTGTTTCACATTCCCGGATTACCAGTTAGCACCAACGCTTGAGAGTATTCTCATTTGATTGATTTACACATCACAGATCGAGCTCCATTTTCTGGACTGGAAGAAATTCCAAAGAATCAGACCATTGCAAGAGCAATTCATTTGGACGAGTCTGAGGTCAGGACTCACATGACCGCTAAGGGTGGCATCCAAGGTTTGCCAGCCCAGTTCTTGACAAAGAAAGCCCTGTATTTTGCCAGTATAGGAAACGTGACTGCTTTTGAAAGCATCTTTGTCTTGCTCGCCTACGGGTTATTTTCGTTTCCCAACATTAATAACTTTGTCGATATCAACGCCATTAAGGTTTTTCTCATTGGAAACCCTGTACCGACTTTGCTCGCGGATGCGTATCATTCTGTACACTTGGTAAATTTGTACAGCGGAGGGGAAATCACATGTTGTGTACCTCTGCTTTATAAATGGTTTATCTCCCACTTGCCCAAGTCTGCTACTTTTTGGGATTGTAAGAGTGTCTTACGTTGGTCGCAGAAGATCATGTCTCTTACCAACTCTGATATAGATTGGTGTAATAGGATTTTTGAGGGAATTAGGATCATTGACCGTTGTGGAAACTTCCCCAACGTACCCCTCATAGGAACTAAAGGAGGAATCAACTACCATCCGGTATTGGTTCTCCGCCAATTTGGATACCCGATGAGACACATCCCACTGGGTGTTCATCTGGAAAGTCTTTTCTTCAAAGAAGGAGAAAGTGACAAAGCACTAAAGATGGAAATAGTGCAAGCTTGGAAGCATGTTCATAAGAAAGGATGAGAGTCTCTAGGAAAATCGGACTGTGTCTCGGTGGAGCCTTATCTCCAATGGGTACAAACTAGAGCTCTCAAGCTAAATATGCCTTATCCTCGTTACGGAATTCTTCCGCCGAGGGAATCTGTCATGTACTTCATGACGGAAACTGAAAACCTTCAGGTTACTCTCAACAAAGTTCAAAAGGAGAGAAGGTCTTGGAAGAACAAGTACCGTACCCTCGACGTAGAGTGCATCAGAATACAACAATTACTAAAAGAGAAAGATGCTCTGATTGAAATTTTGGAGCAACATGCTGTAGAGAATCAAGATGATCAAAGGATTTTGCTCGCTCCTTTCACCTGGCAAAGGAATGACAACCCGACAACGGTTCAAGAGCCCCGGTCAAAGAAAAGGAAGATACCAGAATCAGCACCTGATTTCTCTTCAGAGAGGACTCGGGACCCATTAGCTTAGGTTTCTGTTTCCACACCTTGTAATCTACTGTATTTCCATTTCTGTAATCCTTTGAATTCAATAAAAAGGGGTTTCCCCGCTGTTTGATATTTGCAATCTAATTGTCGAAGTTTATTTTGATTAAACCAAAAGAACAATTAATATAATCATTGCATTCATCATTTTCACATCGCGTATTCCTCTTACCTACGAATCTCACGTTTGTGTCTCGGTTCTAGAGTCAAACTGTCTCATTCGTATAATACTCGGGCCAATCGTCAGAAAAAGATGGATGATCTTGAGGAAGAGAACAGAGAGTTGAAAGAAGAGATCGACGCTCTAAGAGAGGATATGAGAAAGCTTCGTAACGACATGCAAGCCATGGCAGAAGCTCAGCTACAAAGGACTGTGATCTCAGAGGTCACCTCAACGCCCATAGTGGAAAAGTTTGATCCTAGGTATCAGATACCAAAAGATCGTCCTTGGTGCATGCCTGTTAACTATATCCCGGAAGGATATGTTCCGCCGATCACTGAAGATCAGGGAATCATGACAGAAGCCGCTGGGCCTGAAGGTTACAAACTTCAGGAAAGCGAAGATGCCAGGGGCATACTGAAGACTCCTGAAGGTTACAAACTTCGGGAAATACCAAGATTCACTGTCGTAGTCACGGTCCCACCCCCTGTGGTGCACACTATCCCAGAAGGACAAATTCCACAGATACCTGCTGGTAAAAAGGAAACTTTGTTTGATAGAATGGATGAATTCCAGGAACAGTTCTTGGAAATGCAGAAGGAGCTGCAAGCCATTCGCGGTCAGGATATATTTGGAAAGGACACCGCAGACCTCTGCTTGGTCCCCAATGTGAAAGTCCCGCACAAATTCCAAGTGCCCGACTTTGAAAAATACAAGGGTAACTCTTGCCCTCAGAGCCATCTGGTGATGTACGCGCGGCGGATGTCAGCTCAGACGGAGAATCAGGACCTACTGATTCACTACTTCCAGGATAGTTTAACCGGTGCCGCCCTCAAATGGTACATGGGTTTAAACCATACTACGATCAGTACATTCAAAGATCTTGGTACTGCCTTCGTCCAACAATACAAATACAATTTGGACATGGCACCCAACAGAGATCAACTCAGATCAATGTCGCAAAAGGACAAGGAAACCTTTAAGGAGTATGCTCAAAGGTGGCGTGAAATTGCCGCTCAAATTTGTCCACCTCTTGAGGAAAAAGAGATGACAAAGATCTTCTTAAAGACCTTAAGCTCATTTTACTATGACCGAATGGTTGCCAGTGCGCCCAGTGATTTCACCGAGATGGTCGGTATGGGCGTACGTCTTGAGGAAGCCGTCCGAGAAGGAAGTTTGGTAAAAGACACTGGATCGACGAGCGGTACTAAAAAATACGGTAGTGCTCTCCTTAAGAAAAAAGAGCAAGATATTGGGAATATCTCTCTCGGAAAGCAAAGGCGACGTTATCAACCGATAGCAGCTGTGACTCCTGCTATCAACCCTGCGTCTATTCCTACGTATCAACCTCAGGTTGCGCAGAGCCAACCTGACCAACAAAGGACACAACAGCCTCTTCAACAGGCTCGTCCTCCATATAACAACAACCGTAGAACACGGCCACCAGGATTTGATCCTATACCCGTAACGTACGCAGAGCTGTTTCCATTACTACTGGCTAAGGGGCACATTCAGACTAAGTCTCCTCTTACAGTACCGAAAAATCCGCCTTTTTGGTTTAAGGTGGATCAGACATGCCCTTATCATCAAGGAGGTTCAGGGCATAACATTGAGACTTGTCTCAATTTCAAGTCCGACGTGCAAAAGCTTGTTAGGAGCGGGCTCTTATCTTTCAAAGATATGAATCCTAATGTTCTCACGAACCCGCTGCCTCAACACGAGAAGGCTGCAGTCAATTTGATAGAAGGAGAGACTAACGATGTCTATCAAATTCATGATGTACTCTTGTTGAAAACCAATTTGGTCAAGATGCATTATAGACAGAGTGGATATGGCCATGTGCCACCTCATAACTATCATCAGTGTGATATCTGCTCTAAAAACAATCAAGGATGTTTTGTGGTGCAAGCAGCCCTACAGGAACAAATGGATCTCGGATGGATCCAAGAGCACCGAGTTCGTGGAGTTAACATGGTCTACACGAATTCTAACGTCATTCAAAACCACGACATCCGTGCAATGAATGTCAACTTGGTGGCAATGCACTCAAGGCAAAGCCAGTATCATAATCTGCCACGACACAATTACAGTTCTTGTTTGACTTGCTCGGTAAACAAACAGGGATGCTCTTTCATACAGGAGGCCCTCCAGCGTCAGATGGATCTTGGATGGATCCAAGACTACCATGATAGGAACCCTTATCAGATCAACATGGTTCAGATCTTCGATATCCGCGTGATGAATACCAACCTGGTAGAGTTACATGCTGAGCAGGTCCGACTCGGATTCTTAATATCACATGACTATCAAAGCTGTAAAGCGGGTTGCAAAAACGATCGAGGTTGTACCCTTGTCCAGGAGGCACTTCAGCACTTGTTAAATCACTGTTGGATGCCAGTCTATATGGATGAACATACTCAGTAGATTAGTATCAGTAATAGAAACCCCACTCGGCGTCAAAGTCAGGATGTCCGATCAGTGGAAGCTAACCTAGTAAGGTTACATTGTATTCAAAGTGGGCGTGGCCAGGTGCCACCACACAACTATGACAGTTGTAGCGTCTGTTCGGAAAGTAACCAAGGGTGTTACCTTGTGAGAACAACTCTTCAGGGTCAGATCGATCGAGGAGAAATTCGTCCATATCCGAGTTCTGGACCCATCGACTGGACGCCGAACTACCTTGCCGAGCAAGTTGAGGATGTTGTCACGATCTCTGGTCATCACAGGACCAGGGATGTTTTTTCCATTATTCCTCTACTTGACGAATCTAAAGTTCCCAACCGGGAACGAATCGAGATCACTTACGATGGTCAAAAAAATCAGAAGGTTCCCATAGTCATCTATCTACCAGGACCACTACCGTATGAATCAGCTAAGGCTATCCCTTACAAATACGGTGCAACGACAGTTGAAAATGGAAAGGAAATTCCATTACCCTCCGTCGTGAATATTGCAGACATCAGTCGTGTAACACGGAGTGGTAGAGTCTTCAACCGAGGAGTTGGAGAACCTAACAAAGAAAAGGAACCTCAGACAGAAGTTCCCGATCCACCAGTCGGTTAATCCAGTAATCCCGACCTTTCAAAAAATGATGATGAGATGTTAAAGCTCATCCAAAGGAGTGAATACAACATTGTTGATCAGCTGTTACAGACTCCTTCAAAGATCTCTGTATTATCACTGTTGCTCAGTTCAGAAGCCTACAGGGAGGCTCTACAGAAAGTCTTGGAGCAAGCCTTTGTGGAACAAAATGTAACAATCAGACAGTTCGATAGCATTGTCTCTAACATCACTTCCTGCAATAATTTGGGGTTTAGTAATGAGGAATTACCTGAAGAGGGTCGCCGTCATAACATGGCACTCAATATCACAGTTAACTGCCAGGACGATGCTTTAGCCAGCATACTGGTAGACACAGGGTTAGCCTTGAATGTTATGCCAAAGTTCACTTTGATGCAATTATCATTCAAGGACCCTCCGATGAGAATCAGCGAGGTTGTCGTCAAAGCATTCGACGGATCCAGAAAAACGGTTATCGGCGAAGTTGATCTTCCCATAACTATCGGTCCTCATACTTTCCAAGTCACTTTCCAGGTCATGGACATTCGGGCAACGTACAGTTGTTTATTAGGAAGACCTTGGATACACCAGGCTGGAGCGGTTACTTCAACCCTCCACCAAAAGCTAAAGTTCGTTAAGAACGATCAACTTGTCACAGTTTGTGGGGGAACAAGCCTTGCTTGTAAGTAACTTGTCATCATCTGCTGGTATAGAACCCGAGGAGGTTATTGGAACTCAGTTCCAAGCACTGTCGGTGAGCGAGAACAATCAGTTCAGAGGAGGAACCTCGATTTCCTCATACAAAGATGCTATCAAAGCGGTCGAGAGTACCGATACAACAGGATGGGGACAGCTTGTCATTCCTACTGATAATAAAATAAAGAAGGGTCTTGGTTTTTCTGCAACCTGTACCCAGACAGCTGCCAATGATGAAAGTCTTCATCCCCTTCAAAATTTCTTCCACAGTGGAGGTTTCCTTCATCCCGTGTCTCAAGCAGTACATGCTATTAATGAGGAAGATCCCTCTGACACGGATGAAGAATGGAAGTCCTACCTTAACAAGGACAATTATATGTCTCAGGAAGAGGTGCCTATGCCTTTTTGCTTTCCCGCACAGAGTCCGAGATTTATACCCCGGTCAGACTTCGAAATGATATATGGAGATTCTGATCCGGAAGGATGCCGTGCTCCGCCAAATTCATTAGAGGAGGATACTCTGATGAAAGACAACTTTGACCACAATTACTATGGCCCGATGGATGGTCTGCCAATGTGGCAACCTTACCCAGGAAACTTGGGGCAAGAAAGTCAGCCGAGCAATGAAAATCAGCTGACCGTCATTGAACAGAATACCTGTGTCCCCACCATGTCATGGGATCAACACTCAGGTCATTCGAAAACTACTCAACATGAAGATGAATTCGCAACGTTTGCAGGACTTCAATTCATCAACTATGCTTTTCCTGAGGTCAACGTCATCGAGAGAGATGACTCCTCCAGTTTGAAAGAAGTGTGGGACACCCTGGGACAACCAAGTGGAAAATACGACTTCATGGTCAAGTACACCGCTCCTGAAAGCTCTCGTATCAGGCTCGAGGATATCCAGCCTACTTGATGGGGAGGTACAGCTGAGAGCACAAATGCTATGCAAAATGCAACAGAGGAATTCTCCTACGACAATTCTGCCTGGGAGACAGATTCCAATGACCCCGCTCCACCAGAAATCAGCGTCATTTATGAAGACAAATCAAGGAAGGTGCCAGACTTTGTGATTCACCGAGGAGTTCACCGCCAATGGGTTGTCGTTGAGGTTCCGAAGATTGTTCATCAGTCAAAGTAATTGCCATCTTTAACCTTTCACCCTGCCCAGGTGAAACAGATGTTTTGATAGGGCTCACTTTCTGTAAATTTCCCTCTTCGCTTTGCCCGAAGTGATAGAGTTTTGTTTTATAGGGCTGTAGTTTCAAGGATCAACTTGTTCATTAATAAAATAACGTCGTTATGTAATTTCCACATTAATTACTATTTTCTCTTTTTGCTTTTTCAGAAAATGGTAATCCTAAAAAACAATTCAATAATAAAAACAAGCAGTAAAATAAAACACTGCACACACTTGCATTTTCTCTATCTCTTCTAAACACGAATCATCACGTCATGCAGATTGCTTGTTTTAAACCCCGTTGAAACATACGATCCGATGCCTTCTCCCAACTTTGGGTTCCCGGTATTTGGGGCTGAAGAAGAAGTTGACAACGAAATTCTAGAAGAGATCTCCCGACTACTCAGACAAGAGGAAAGGTCCATTGAACCTCACAAAGAGCCGTTGGAAACGGTAAACTTGGGTTCAGAAAAAGAGAGAAAAGAAATCAGGAATGGGGCACTGCTCAGTCCAACTGCCAGAGAGGGTTTGATAAAGCTTCTCAAAGAATTCCTCGATGTGTTTGCTTGGTCCTATCAGGACATGCCAGGGTTGGATACCAGCATCGTGGAACATCACTTACCATTGAGATCGGAATGTCCGCCAGTAAAGCAAAGGTTGAGACGGACTCACCCGGACATGGCCATCAAAATCAAAGAGGAGGTGCAGAAACAGATCGACGCGGGTTTCCTCGCTACATCTGAATATCCTCAATGGTTAGCCAACATTGTACCCGTTCCCAAAAAGGGCGGAAAGGTCAGAATGTGTGTTGATTACAAAGATCTGAACAAGGCTAGTCCAAGGGACGACTTTCCTTTACCACATATTGACATGCTGGTAGACAGTACAGCAAAGTTCAAAGTCTTCTCCTTCATGGATGGATTCTCGGGCTATAATCAGATCAAAATGGCGCCGAAAGACATGGAGAAAACATCGTTCATTACCCCATGGGGTACCTTTTGCTATAAGGTAATGCCGTTCGGTTTGAAGAACGCCGGGGCAACCTATCAAAGGGCCATGACTACTCTGTTTCATGACATGATACACAAAGAAATCGAAGTGTATGTCGATGATATGATTGCAAAATCAAAAACAGAGAGTGAGCACGTTGAACATCTGTCAAAATTGTTCGAACGTTTAAGAAAATTCAAGCTCCGCTTGAATCCCAACAAGTGCACCTTCGGTGTCCGTTCAGGGAAACTATTAGGGTTCATCATCAGCCAGAAAGGAATTAAGGTTGATCCTGACAAGGTCAAGGCCATTCGAGAAAGGCCTTCTCCGAAAACTGAAAAACAAGTCAGAGGATTCCTGGGACGTTTGAACTACATTTCCAGATTCATATTCCTTATGACCGCCACGTGTGTGCCGAATTTCAAATTACTGAAAAAGAACCAGGATTGCGTTTAGTCAGAAGATTGCCAAACTGCCTTCGACAGTATCAAGGAATATCTGTTGAATCCTCCGATTCTATCACCTCCAGTGGAAGGAAGACCACTGATCATTTACCTCACAGTCCTAGAGGACTCAATGGGATGTGTACTTGGCCAACAAGACGAAACCAAAAGGAAAGAGTCTGCCATTTACTATCTGAGCAAGAAATTCACCGACTGCGAGACTCGGTACACGATGCTCGAGAAAACTTGTTGTGCTTTGGCTTGGGCAGCCAAACGTCTTCGCCAATACATGATTCGTCATACTACTTGGTTAATCTCAGAAATGGATCCAATCAAGTACGTTTTCGAGAAACCTGCTCTTACGGGAAGGATTTCCCGTTGGCAGATGCTGTTATCAGAATATGACATAGAGTACCACGCTCAGAAAGCCGTTAAGGGAAGTATTTTAGCCGATCATTTGGCTCATCAACCGATTGACAATTAAGAATCAATCGGGTTTGACTTCCCAGACGAAGATGTCATGTATCTAAAAATGAAAGATTGCGACGAACCGTTACCCAGTGAAGGGCCAGAACCAGGTTCCCAATGGGGACTTATCTTTGACGGAGTAGTTAATCATTATGGAAACGGAATTGGGGCAATCATTGTTACCCCTCAGGGTACCCACATTCCTTTCACTGCTAGACTTACGTTCAAGTGTACGAACAACGAGGCCGAATACGAAGCTTGTATTATGGGTCTCGAAGAAGCGATTGATTTAAGGATCAAAAACTTGGACGTATACGGCGATTCAGCCTTGGTTATCAATCAGATAAAAGGAGATTGGAACACATACCAATCAGGATTGATTCCTTACAAAGACTATGCAAGAAGGTTGCTACCTTTCTTCAACAGAGTCGAGTTTCATCATATCCCTCATGAGGAGAATCACATGGCTGATGCATTGGCCACTCTCTCTTCCATGATTAGTGTAGGTCAATGGAATGACATACCTAAGATCGACATCATGCGCCTTGAACGGCCCGCTTACATCTTCACGATTGAAGCAATCATAGACGACAAACCTTGGTATCATGATATCAAATGCTTCCTTCAGAAACAAGGATACCCATCTGGGACATCCAGGAAAGACAGAAAAACCCTCAGAAGATTGGCTGGAAACTTCTTCCTGAGCGGTGACACTCTCTATAAGAGAAATTTTGACATGGTCTTACTCCGATGCGTCGACAGACCAGAAGCAGACATTCTTATGAAAGAAATTCATGAAGGATCCTTTGGCACTCATGCCAACGGACACACAATGGCGAGAAAAATTCTGAGAGCAGGGTACTACTGGTTGACAATGGAATCCGACTGCTACAAGTACATAAGGAGGTGTCACAAGTGTCAGATATACTCTGACAAAATTCATGTACCGCCATCACATCTCAAAGTTATTTCTTCCCCATGGCCTTTTTCCATATGGGGAATCGACATGATTGGCTTGATTGAACCTAAGGCTTCAAACGGACATCGGTTCATCCTGGTAGCCATTGACTATTTCACCAAATGGGTCGAAGCAACGTCGTATGCTAATGTAACCCGACAAGTGGTGGTCCGATTTATCAAAAACAATATCATCTGTCGTTATGGTGTTCCAAGCGAGATCATTACTGATAATGGATCTAACTTGAACAATAAGATGATGAAAGAGTTATGTGCAGGGTTCAAGATTGAACATCATAACTCATCTCTCTACCGACCCAATATGAACGGAGCGGTAGAAGCGACCAATAAGAACATCAAGAAGATCGTTCAAAAGATGGTCGTAACCTACAAAGACTGGCACGAAATGTTACCCTTTGCTCTTCACGGTTATCGCACATCTGTCCGCACTTCAACAGGGGCTACCCCTTTCTCTCTAGTGTATGGCATGGAAGCAGTGCTCCCCATAGAGGTAGAGATCCCATCAATCCGGGTATTGATGGAAGCTAAGCTCACCGAAGCTGAATGGTGTCAAAGCCGACACGACGAACTGAATCTGATCGAAGAAAAGAGAATAACGGCACTATGCCACGGTCAGTTGTATCAACAGAGAATGAAGAGGGTGTTCGAAAAAAAGGTTCGACCTCGTGTTTTCAGAAAAGGAGACCTCGTGCTCAAGAAGATACAACAGTTTCTTACTGATTCGCGAGGCAAGTGGACTCCGAATTATGATGGCCCCTATGTGGTCACGAAAGCTTTCTCAGGCGGCGCCTTGAGACTTGCAACCATATACGGAGAGGAATTTGCCTACCCCACGAATGTTGATGTAGTCAAGAAATACTTCGCCTAAACTAAAAAAAACGTCTTGGTGGATTGAAAACCCGAAAGGGCGGTCCAGGCAAAAGTTAGAGACAAAAAAAAATTATCCCGATGGATTGGAAACATCATAGTACAATCCAGGCAAAAATTAGGGATAATGGCAAGTAACTATGTTCAACAGAGGCAAGTCTCTCAGCAGCAGCAGTTACACCATCCATCGGAGGAGAACTCCAGTCAAGGTCATCTTCGACAGAAGCTCAGGATGCCCCAAATTTAAAGTTGGTAGAAGGATAGTGGTCGTTATGTTTCAACGTAGCCCTTTTCCCTGTAAATTACCATTTTCAAACTTTGTATATACTCTTTGGAATCACGCGTTTGGCTGATCTCCATTTTATCAATGAAATTTGAGCCCTTGTGCTTTTGTTTGTAATTCTTATTTGTTTTAGCTTTACGGAACGACGTTGTTAACATGATTAACGATTCTTGAAATAAAACAAAAATGAATTTACTTGTTAAAACTTTTTCTGCTTTTTAATAAAGATGGCAATTTCTTTTGACAGTTGAACATCAAAAGAGCATCAATTGCGTCTCCAAAGGTGTTTGAACTTCAAAGTGCAGAATCAAAGTACTCCTTCTAGGCCCAGTACGCCTGAATGAAGGGATCAACTGTGTCAGAGACCTTGTTTCGTCTAACATGCCACGGCAGAGTTCTTATCTCCTAAGCCCGATCAACGGTGCTCCCAACAGGGACTATCTCTCCTAAGCAAGGTGGAATTGCTATCTTGAACCAACGTACTTCTTCACCCCACGATGGTCGAATGTCCAGTCGTGTTCATCCATTAGTTTGTATGTCGCGTCAGTTTTGTCAGCATAAACATACATACATCATGCATTATTGACTTGCATTCATATTGCATCACTATCACTCTAGTCGGTCTTGTCCCCTAGTGATAGAAGTTCTCTCAATCGAGTTGTCAGTTCTTGCCTCGTCAGGAAACACTACGTTTGAACAACCTCGCCTCCAGTTTATTTCTGGGAGGAAGTTGGCCTTTGACCACTTTGATAACTTGAACCTCTGAAAAGCCAGAGAAGCCTTCTATAAATGTCACTCTTCGCCATTGAAGATGATATCCTTGCTTTCCCGGATTAAGGAAAATCCGCAGAGAAAGCCTCTTAAGCAGAGATTTGGCAGTACAACTGCCATTCCTCGAAAACCCACCGATGAAAAGGTCATCGGCACCTCAAAATTGGATCACATCATATGGCATTTCTCCAAGAAGATCTCCGAGAATAGTATGATGTAAAGACCCCAAGCGACAGCAGTCTCCCAAGAGACTCGCTTTCCCAGTATAAATAAATGGCTTCTCCAACAGAGAAGTTTGTGCAACTCTACAACTCAGACGACTGGGTTCTCCAGCAAGTCTGACATCAAAATTGTTTCCGTCAAATGGAATCTCCCCAGGAAAATTCGGCGAGAAGTTTGAGGGAAATCCGCTACAAATAGCGTTCCTTGTCAGTAAAGTTTATTGACAAAAGAAACTAAGACCAGTTCCTTGGTGGGAAACCAGGATTGAGGGGAAGTTTAAATCAGCAACTGAGACCAGTTCCTTGGTAGGAAACCAGGATCGAGGGGAGGTTGACAAAAGAAACTAAGACCAGTTCCTTGGTAGAAAACCAGGATCGAGGGGAAGTTTATTTCAGAAACTAAGACCAGTTCCTTGGTAGGAAACCAGGATCGAGGGGAAGTTTATTTCAGAAACTAAGACCAGTTCCTTGGTAGGAAACCAGGATCGAGGGGAAGTTTAAATCAGCAACTGAGACCAGTTCCTTGGCTGAAGACCAGGATCGGGGGAAAGTTTACCTTTTCTGAGCATCATTGCTTAGCTAAAGAAGATGAATGCGTAAGCTACCATTCATAACCACCATCAAAATTTCGGGTATTCCGATATTTAATCCTCTTGCACCCCGAATGCCCGAATACCTTCGTCAATCACACCTTCGGGTTCAAGGAGATTAAATAGGGGCATCTGTCATACCCCAAATTTTGACCACTAAGATTTCCCATCATTGTGCAAATCATTATCACAATATGGAGGAACCATTATAATTCATCAGTCTCCCCAAAGATGGGTGAGCATCCACTACAATCAAAATTAGGGTTTCAAGCCCTCTCTGAGTGCTTAGACAAAGGATCAATCAAGGAATGACATGATCTTCAACTTGTCTAGCCTCTCAAATATCCATAATGGATCAAAAGGACTCCCACTTCAAGGATTAAGCACAAGGATGCTCCCTTCTAGGTGGATCAAGCTTCAAGATCGTCAATGTCACCAAATTAGGGTTTTGGTCGACCAGGGCCTCCAGATGAAAAATTTCATCTGGGCGTGAGCCAATTATCCAAAACACAACCTAATATACTCCATGGAACCTCATGGACCCAATCATCAAGTCAATTTTGCCTCAGGGGATGCATTCATAAAAAATCAGGAATTAGGGTTTCTTGACCTAATTCACCCCTAAGTTGACTTTTGGGACAAATCATGAACCAAGACCTCAAGAGAGGGTTTGAGGGTCTCTAATGAACTATATTGATCCATTTGGAACAATGGATTAATCCAAGAAGCTTGAGCAACAAGTCTCAATTTCATCTGCACAACAATTAGGGTTTTAAGGGAAAAGTCAACTGTAACTTTGACTTTTGACCAGGACATGCTCTCAAGCCCTAAGACATGATTCAATATTCCCTATGACACCCATGGAACATGTCCATCAAGTTTGATTTAGGTCAAGGACATGATTTCCTGAAGAATTGCACAGTTTGGAATTCATCTGATAAAAAGTCAACTGTGCACAAAAGTCAACTTTGACTTTTTGAGATTTTTCACCAAAATGGTTTTTTAACCCTAAAATGATGTTAATGTATGATTTGAATCATCATTCATCAAGAAAAATCAAGAAAAGTTGGATAACTTGTAAAAGGGGTAACCATAAAAACTTAGAAAATTTTCTAAGTTAAAAATAAAGTGACAAGGGCACCAACTTTGAAGGATCATAACTCCTAAACCACAAAGCCATTTTTTCTCATCCAAATATGGATTTGTAGCCCTCATTACCCTCTACAAAAACTTCAACTAGACCTAAGTCCAATTCATTAAGGATTTGGAGTTATGGAGTGATCAAAATGGCTGAAAAGTGTAAATGTCACTTTTTCCAACACTTAGTGAAATTTTCACTAAGTCAGAATCTGCCTTCACTTTTTACCAAATGTAGGGGGATTTTTCACTTGGATTCAAAAGAGATCAAAACCAAACATGTTTAAACAGTTGTTGTATCATGTAAGGGCTTTCCAAAATGGTCAAGAACATTACCAAATTCAACTTACACCATGAGATATGACATTGGCAAGTTGCCTTGCTGAAATCTGTCAAAGGCAAGGAAGAATTTGCAATTTTGCTCGATTTGCCAAAATCAGCCAAATTCAAATGCTCCTATCCACTTGGACACCTCAGAGGATTGAATCTAAAGGGGACAATCACTGAGCCAAGCCTCCAAAGTCCATGGAACAAGAAATAATATGTTGAACCTAGAATGGCCAAAATAGGGACAAGACTCCAAATTTGGATTGAAGCATTCAATGGAAGCATTAAGGTGGCATGGACTGAGCCATTCTCATCTAAAATCAGTCAAGACTTATCCAAGACCAAGGGAACCAAAGCTCTGTGCCCTAACCTCTAGTCAATGGCTAGAGGAGACTTGGATTTTCATTTGCCAACATTGGCCAAACTTACTTACCAGTTGCCATTCACTATTCCTTGCAAAACAAACTTGCTCTACTATAAATAGAGCTCAATTGTGATCAGTTTGAGTACACCAAATCCATCTAATAGATGCTTTCCTCAAAATCTCTTTCTCTTGGCAAAAATGCCTTTCTTAGCAAGGTAGCTATCGGGTTTTGAGTTTGAGAGCTTTTCCAATCAAACCAATCACTCACACACCTCACATACATCATATAGAAGTGATCCAAACACTCACATAACATCTGGAACACAGATTTCACAAAATCACCAGCTGGTTGCTCAAACTTTCAATCAAGTTGCAGCTGAGGTACCACAAATCGTTCCAGCCATTTTCAATCAAGTCCAAGCATTCAAACACACTCCATAGGGTGTAAGGAAGCTGTTCAGATCATCACCACTCATCTGTAACACCTCCAAATCAAAAATCACATTGCACTTGCTGTCACGGCCAAGAGGTAAGCATACACTTGGTCATCTCTCAATCTATGCATATTTCCTCGCACAATAATTTGGCCATATGTTCATAATCATGCATGGAATGTTTTCCCTCAATTAATTGCATTGTTTGAATCGTGTATAAAAAATCCTAGCCTTCATGCAGAAATTAGGGTTCTTGAGGATTTTTCATGATTTCTTGTTATATGTTTAATTTAAATGAAATTAATGGACATAGACATGATCGTGAGGTTGAGACGAGCATAATGATATGTGGATTGCATGTTATAATCAAGTATTCAGTGAGATTGGATAGGAAATGCAAATCAGCCAAACCCAGAACACGCGCGTGTTCTTCAGCTGTTCTTGGCGCCTTTTTTGAATTTTCAAATATTTGAATTTTGTGATTTTTCTTTAATTGATTCAAAAATTAATTTCTCTCAGAGTTTTAATGATTTTGAGTTGATTCTTTTTTTAATAATTCACAAAAATGTTAAAATATTTTATTTTCCCAAAAAATCTCAAAAATATTATTTATTTCATATAATTGATATTTTTGCAAAGAATTAATATTTTAATTGTTTTTAACATTTAAAATATTTTTTCCACCTTGATTTTGCAACTTTTAATGTTTTCTAATTATTTTGTAGGTCAATACTTAATTTTTGAAGCATTAATCCAAGATCACAATTTGTTTTTCATATGTTAAACAATTTTGATCATTTTAATTGAATTTTTTATTCAATTAAATATATTTTTGAAAACAAATTAGGGTTTTTGGATTAATTCAACCCTCATAAATCATTTTCAAAACTTTTTGGGCCTCTAATAGAGTGTAAGACCCAATCCTTTTTTTGACCAAAACATTTTGGGCCTCAGTGTATTGTATAAGTCCTGATACCGTAAAAAACAAACGGCGCGATCGTCGCCTTTTGAAAAATAACCTTGGGCCTCTCCTTGAGCTATAAGACCCATTCAAAACTTTTGGGCCTCTAATAGAGTGTAAGACCCAACCCCCCTTTTAACCAAAAACTTTGGGCCTCACTTATTGTATAAGTCCCTCTGCGTTAAAAGAAAACATCGGCGTGATCGCCATTTTTAACGAAAAATCAATTGGGCCTACCCTCGTGTTATAAGCCCCACTCTTTTTCTTTAAAACTTTTGGGCCTCTTGAGAGAGTGTAAGACCCATCCCTTTGTACAGAAAACATTTTGGGCCTCAGTCACTTGTATAAGTCCCTCTGTACAAATTCAAACAGTGCGCTCACTGATAAAACCCTGGGCCTCTCCTTGAGCTGTAAGCCCCAAAATCTTTCTTTTTCAAAACACTTTCTCCTTTGATTTTGAATATACTATTGTTTTCAATCTTTCTTTGTTGAACAACTAACCAAACAGCATGGAAGCTCTACAACCGAGTAAGTGTTTATTGCTTTCATTTACCGCTTTCATATACATATAACTGTATTGTGGGGTTGTTTCACTGTAAGTCTTCTTTCATAAACTCATATCAACTGTGTAATAATAGTATAGATATTTCGAGTTTCCCCGGTAACTACGTCTAGAACTAGGTGACGCCGTTTCGTTTATTCGTAGAAATAGACAACTAGATCCCCAATAGGATCACCAGATACAGTCTTCTCTTCGGCTGTCCTCATTAGGAATTGTCAAGAAACTCTACTCCCAGAGATGAATGTATTCTCCGTGAATGGCATCTTTGAGTTTCTTCCAAATTCTCGAACTTTCCTGACTTGATCTATTCCTTGTGAATAGCTTGCCTTGAATTTCTCGGGGTTTGGGGACCCACGGGCTTCTTAAAAGCATCGGCCTCCTCTTGGGCATCGTACAAGGACCCATAGGCTACCTAAAAGCAACCCCGCCTCCTCTTGGGCTTAGTACAAGGACCCTACGGCTTCTTAGAAGTATTCACAGCCTCCTCTTAGGCTTCGTATAATGATCTCTTCCTCCGGGAATGATAGCCTCCTCTTGGGCTTCGTACAAGGACCGATCGACTTCTTAAAAGTTTCCAGCCTCCTCTTGGGCTTCGTACAAATTGTCCTGACGACCTCCTAGAGGTATAGGAATATAACTTAATCATCTGCATAGAACAGTCCTTTCATAGAGTCTACTACTATTTCTCAAAGCATGGTACAAAAGATGACACTCTAGACTTGGACAGTCTAATTTCCTTGAGTCTCAAAGACATTCTCAAGTGACCCCTTCGTAAAATTGGAAGGAAACCCGTAGACTCAGACAGTCTCAATACCCTTCGGATCTCCTGCTTCCTTAAAGAGCAGGAATAACTCGGATCCTTGAATCAAATCCCTGAGTACAACATTGCTCATATAAGAACTGATTTTCTCTTTCAAAATCAGTATACTGGACCTGTCACTTAACTGAAACAGTCACCATAGCCTCCTCTTGGGCTTTGTACAATGATTCTCCCCAGCAGAGTCAAACAACACTTAGCCTCTCTCTCGGGTTTTATACGAGATACAAAAAGACTCTCTTGTTGAGTCAAACTTTTCGCCTCCATCTCGGGCTTTATACGAGATACAAAAAGGTTCTTATTAAGCCAAACAAATTTTAGCCTCCATCTCGGGCTTCGTACGAGATACAAAAAACACTCTCTTGTTGAGTATAAAAGATCCTCTTGTAGGATCAACCCCTTTTAGCCTCTCTCTCGGGCTTTGTACGAGACACATATCAGCCTCCGCTTAGGCTTTGTATAAGAAAACCACTGGTTAATCCAATTAACCTTTTAGCATCAAAGCTGTGCCTCATTCACAATACACAAACATCAACAACTCCTTCCCCTCCATCTAATCGCTGTAAGTGGCAAGCCTCTGGATCATCTACATCCATGCCACTGTCCTTCTTTTAGCATGAGAAATTCCTAAGGAAAGATGGCATTGCTCAACACTGAGTTAAAGTCTTCTCCTTCAAGTTAAAACCCCCTATAAAGGAAATTATGG
Source organism: Lathyrus tuberosus (assembly GCA_022829125.1). NCBI lineage: Eukaryota > Viridiplantae > Streptophyta > Magnoliopsida > Fabales > Fabaceae > Lathyrus > Lathyrus tuberosus. Next base: position 12,698,958 of record JALAZF010000123.1, on the reverse strand, counting down.
CATTGTCGGATTCGCATATCCCGGTTAAAGTAATTCTCCTTTATAACCAGTCACCCAACAGTTGTGACAGACAAACCCTTCTTTAGAGATGACAAATTCTCTCTAAAGTCGAGGTCCTTCAGCTTCATATCTTGGGCTTTGAACAAGATACCAATAGACTTTTCAGCTTCACATCTTGGGCTTTGAACAAGATACAAATCACCTTTCGCTTCACGTCTTGGGCTTTGAACAAGACACCAAAAACCCATGAACGCTCTGATTTCCCTGTTTCGGTAAACGGGAATACGTAGGCATAAGATTGAAAGAAAAGATCTTAGCGAGCACACTAAACAAAAACCCAAAATCCCATATCTCCATCCATCAAAATCAGTAATTCAAAGCATCAGTCCTAACGTCCTAATCCTTGTTCCCCGCCAGAAACCTTCTGCCAAGATAAAAAGAAAGAAACTGTATTGGCGAAAATACAAATAACTAGTGCAAAGCCCCCCCCCCCCCCCCACATTGATAGCATTCATAACCTAACAGACCGTTGTTTAAACTCAGTATGCAAAGCAGGGTTAATTGGAGACATCTATTTCCCTTCCTTCATCACCTCACAATAGGATAAAAAATGAATCGACCTGTAGTTTAAGCTCAACCGCAGAGAGCGACCAACGCTTAAGAACCGCGTCCAAAATCGCTCGCTACACATATTTCATCTGTTTTATGTTTTTGTATGATGTTATGCTGTTATTATTCATGTGTTGCTGGTTTATGCTAAGTTGAGGTTGATGTAAAGGAATGTGGCGCCAAAAATGAGCAAAAGTGGAGAAAAAGCCCAAGAAAAGCCCAAGAAACACAAAGGAAAGCCCATAAAGTAGGAAGTTGGGGCTCATGGCGTTCGTCATGGCTTCGTGATGTTCGCCATGGGCGGGTTGACCATGTTCATCTACTTTCAAGGGGATGGCCTTCGCCATGAGCTGTTGCGTTTGCCACGATGCATGTAGCCAGAAATCCAGCAACTGCCCAACTAATTCTCCTCCAACTCCTCCCATGATCTCCTCAACTTCCCTGCCCACAAATTGGAAATCAGTTTCAAGGCATTTCATTACATATATAGTTTAGGTTTTGAGAATTTTAGGCATCCAAGTCTCCTAGTTTTCATTTAGGCATATGTTTACTGTAAAAAGTATTAATCGTTCACATTGAGGGATTAGTACACTGTTTATATTGAGAATTCATTTCATTTGGATCATAGAAGATTAATCTTGCCTTCATATTACTCAGAAGTTTTCCTTTATTCAAGTTTTCCTGCATTTGATTTCCTGCATTGTTTCAATTCTCGTAAGTTTTATATGCTTTTATTATTAGTTTGTAACTATATGCTTGATTATGGGTTTTGTATGCCTGTGTTGTTGAGTCTCAACATAATTCGTATATATATATATATATATATATATATATATATATATATATATATATATATATATAGGGAACATATTATATGAGAATGTAATTTTTATGTGAGAATATGACAATGAATCTGAACCATTAGATTTTAAAATAAATGGCTGAGATTATGTGTCATTTTTTTCTCTCTCTCCTCCATCAGTTATTTTAATAATGGAGGAGAGAGAAAAAAAACTTACACATAATCTCCACCATTTATTTTAAAATCTAATGGTTCGGATTTATTCTCATGTTCTCACATAAAAATGACATTCTCATATGATACGTTCCCTATATATATATATATATATATATATATATATATATATATCGTCTATATCATTATTATGAGTTGTATATCTAATAATAATAACATGAGTTTGTCGCGGTGAGAATCAGAGACCACAACTATTGAGTTAGCTAGGCTTCACAAATCTTAAGATATCACCACCGATCTTTAATTTATTCAAGGGAAGGGGTAAAGAAAGAATAAACCCAAAAATATGCAATGCAAAATAACGCAATAAAGAGATCTAAGGTACGGGGGGTTGGTTATACTAAGGGAATGTATTAGCACCCTAAGTATCTATAGTATCCTATAGGAACCTCTTGTTGTATTTGTGTTAGGTTAAAAGTTGTTTGCTATGGGATTGATTGGGGAGATGAGAAAAGAAGTATTTTTTATTGTTTTTGTGTTTGGCAAGACACAAAGTCTTGTGCCTATGTATCAACAAAAGAATCAAAACCTCGTAATTCGGGGTGGAAATTGAAAAGGGTTTGTTATGGTGGATTTTAATGAAGAAGAGGAAAGTTGTCATCTTAAAGAGAATACTCATCTAAACCAACACAAATACGTGGAAGAGAGATCTTTGCTTCACTTTGAGATAAGGGCTTTAACTTGGATATAATCAACAAGTATGTCACATACCTCTCTCAAGTGGAAAAGAGTCAACTTCTTTCTCAACAATGTTATGGGGTAGGAGATTTATATCTCAACTAAAGATGATTAATGTCTAATATATTTTGAAAAGGTTTTAATGTTGAAAATCCAAAGTGGCAAAAGGTTTGAATTAAAGTTTGTATTTTTTAGTCTTTGTGAAAAAGTTTGAATGTGCTTAAGGTGTGTTGAAGGATTTATTAAGAAAGATTTTGAAAAAATCAATGCCCTAAGACCAAGGTTTCTATTAAAAGCGGTTTTGAGTTTGAGAAGAGGGGAAACCCTAATTGAGTTGTCTAAGTTGTAACATCCTAGAGGAAATTTCCTAAGGGATAGAAAGTTTAATCAACATGAGAGATATGTACAAGAAGATGTAAAGATGCATATGCAAAATGACATAAAGTCAACAATAAGTCCCTCCCTTGGATTTAGGCAACATGTATATACAAGTGTAAACCATCATTCAACAAAGAGGATAAACATGAGAACATGGTACAAGCAAGGTTAACATGGTTCAACAAAACATGGACAAGGTTTATAAACAACACATTTGATCATGGTATACAACATTCATGTGAACAAAAAAACAAAGACACATTGTTTACAAGGCATGCTTCAAAAATACAAGTTTAGGGACCAAGTCATGACTTAAATCAAGGCAAGATCACTATGAACTATCTAAGGAAAGATGGTACAACAATTTACAACATGTATACACAAAGACAAATATCCACAAGAGCAAGATATCAAGGCATGGCTTTTCATCATTATTTAGGTCAAGAAGACATGTATACCTTTGAAACAAGCATGAACAATTTCAACCATGTGAAGTAATCAAGAAAAAACAAAGATGGCATTAAGGACAAGCATATAACCATGGTCATATAAGACATTATCAACACTTGAACAAAGGATGAGACATGAGTTCTAATCAAACATGATCAAGCAAGCAAATCACAAACCCTAATCCAATAAACAATCTAAATACATCTTGAATATCACAAGTAAGAACCAATTTTAAATCACTTAACAAAAGGACAAAACTAAAAGGAAATATATTCATGGATATAATACCTAATAAATGATCAGGGAAATGATTTTTGAGTGTTAAAAATAAAAGGACAAAAAATAGGAAAGAAAAATAAAAATATTTGGATTTTTTTTAAGGTTTTAAATGAAAATAAAGAAATAATTAATATTAAACAAAATTATTTAATTAGTTAATAAAAATAAAATAAATAAACTAAATAAAATATTTTTGGTTTTTAACTGAAAAAGAAATACTAAATGAAAAAAATAAAATAAAAAGAAATGATTAATAAAAGATAAAGGAAAAAGAAAAAGAAAAGGAAAGAAACACAAATGGAACAAGTGATAAAAATAGAGAGATGAGGGCTATCTGGTTCGAAAAACATTTGTGGTTTCGAAATATAACGCGGGTCAATAGGACGACGATATGAGACTAATGTTTTTAAACTAATATTTTCTGCCGAAAAGTATTTTTAAACAAAACAAATGCCAAAGATTTATTGAGTCCCAGAGGTACACTGGAAACCACATTCTAGTATCTCTTATTTGATATATTTTCTAAGATCTATTCTAGTTTTAATTTTAGTTTTAATTTTCCTTATTTGAATGATTTATAGCCTTAGATTTGCATAACATCAATAGATAACGATAAGGTTTATTATTAGTCCCTGTGGGTTCAATATCTTTTAAAAATACGATTGATTCTGTATACTTGCGGAATAGCACCCATCAGATTGCTCACTAAAACTTTGGTTGCAGGTATAGCCGAAGCTTAGGATTTTAGGATTTAGTTGTTGTTGTGCTTTGATATGAAGACCAACAACTTTAGGGATAGTGATTTGTAAACCTGTGGATGAATTTTCTATGTAAATGTGCCAGTTATTTATAGTGTAAACATTAGGTCAAGAATTAAATTTGATTTGTCATATTAGGAGGTTTTGTATGTGATTTGATCTGATTTGATATGATTTATTTCTTCATGACCAAGCTAATGAATCTGGATGGATTCATGACCTATGTAAAATAGAACACTAAAGATTGAATTTGATTTTTTTTTATAATTTTGGTATTTTATGTCATAATTATACTAAAATAATAATTTAAAATAATAACCAAAATAACTAATCTTAAATAATATTAATAATAACAAGAATACAATTTTTTGATTTTTTTGATTTTGATTTTTTATTTCTTTTTAGACTAAAAATACATTAAAATAAATAAAATAATATTTATTACAAAATAATTTAATAAAATTCAAAAATAAAATATAAAAAATATGAAGTACAATTTTTTAATTTTAAAAATACTGTAAATGAAGGTAAAACACAAAAAAGAGAAAAAAAAACTCTAAAATTTGGGAAAGTGGGATTTAAACCCCGGATCTCATATTAAACACACTCATTACACTACCAATTGAGTTATCTCATTCATTCGAAATTGAAAGCTCCTTAAAACCATACAAGATAAATCGGTCAAAATTTTGGTTATGACAGTGTGATATATTGATGGTGACAAGAGTCTAGGACCAGACGACCTGAACTTTGTTATCATTAAAAAATGTTGGGCATTTTTGGAAGAAGATATTGTCAAATTTGTCCAAGAATTTCACAAGTTTGGTAGATTGCCAAAGGCAATTACTGCATCTTATTTAGCTTTGATACCTAAGAACTTGAATACTTAAGATTTGAAATATTATACACCAATTTGTTTGCTTGGTTGTCTCTACAAGATCTTGTCAATGTTACTTACTAACAGGTTGAAAAAGGTTATACAAAAAAGTTAATTTTGTTAGAATATCAGACAACATTTGTGCCAGATAGAAATATGATAGATGAAGTGCTACTATTGAATAATATTGTAGATTTAGCAAAGAAGGCTAATAGGGAGTGCTTAATTCTTAAGGTGGACTTCGAGCAAGCCTATGATTACATCAGTTGGAACTACCTCGGATACTTATTAAGAAGGATTGGATGTGGACACAAATGGATGTTATGGATGGAAGCTTGCATCTTTAATAGAAGCATGTCCATTTTGGTAAATGGTAGCCCAACATCTGATTTAAAGTAAAGAGAGGTTTGAGGTAGAGGGCCCTCTCTCCCCTTTTCTCTTTGTGAAAGCTCCTATGGTTTGACAAAATTTTGGTAAAACATATTATTGATAAAAATGAAGAAATCTGGTTATGAACAAAGATGTCGAAGAAGATGTCCCAACCTGAAGACAGGACATCCTGGAGTTATACACTGATTTAGCAGGTTTTAATTCTGTAAAAGATCTGCCCAAGAATTGATGCGCTTTCTAGGAATGGATCAAGGACCAAAGATATGAAGCCCAAGACTGCTGAAGTCTATATAAGAGGACTTAATCTAGGGTTTTTAATGTACCTTGAATGTAACAATTGTAACCTAGTTCTCTTGTGTAAAAATAAGGGTTTAGGGTTTTGAGAGTCGTTGGCTCTAGGTTTATAAGTCTCCCTCTGTATCGGTTTGATACATTGTGGAAGACATAGGTACTATACAGATTCAGAAGCCTTTAGGTAATGAATCTTGTATTGTTCTTGGATGAAGCTTTGAAGCAAATCCAAGTTAGCATGTTGGTCAAGTATGCTTGACAGAATTATGTATTGACAGGGATGGTTTAGATATCACAAAGTGTGATTAGGGGAAGTGAGGGGTGATTCTCATATCAAAGAGGGTGTTCTTTGGTAAATATTTCATTGGGTAGTATTTAGCAGATAAAGTTGTAAACAAGAGAGTTTAACTTTATAAGTTTACTACAGATAATGGAGTCTTCTTCTTGGATTGGTATCCCCCAGATGTAGGTGAATTGCACCGAACTAGGTTAACAATTACTGTGTCTTTTATCATTCTGCAGATTTACTTATTCTGTTATTGGTCTTGATAAACATGTTGGAACAGATGTCGTAATATCTGTGATTTTGCAGTTACTGATATTCAAGGTATCAGTCTGCTATTTTGTTCTTGTTTAAATAATTATGCAGAACAATGTCTTGTCATGTGTTAGGACATCTGCTGTCTGCTATGCCAGAATTTCAATTGGTATCAGAGCAAGCATCCTGTCTGTTTCTGGATGAGATCTTTGGGAGATTCTTTCTGGAGTTTAAACAAGGATGAGTTTTGAAGATCAGATCAATCAACTCAGACATACTCAAGGGTATTAATGGATAGGATGGATGTTCTGGATCGAAGGTAACAACCCGGTTGTTGGTCATGTTGCTGAGGAGGTTCTACAATAACTGCAGGAGAAGTGCTAGTTCTCTTGTTAGGGTGTCTTATAAGATGTTCTGACATCTTGTTAGGGCAAGCTGAATTTGTTCATTTGTGGTTCTGCTGCATATGTTTCTGATGGAAGAGCTCTGGAATTATGGGATTCTGAAGTTGTTACTGAAGACAGATGGTGGAAGATCTCAATCATCGGCCTCTATATGAGAAGATATCTGCATCTTTTTATTCCAAAGTCGGGAGCGATGGAGTGAAGAGAGTTGTTGGAATATGTCTGTTATGGTGACTTAGAAGCTTGGTTCCATGGTGCAGTTTGAAGTCAGTTGAAGAGGAGGGGAGTTGAGTTTAGGTTTATCAAGTTCTTGCTCTGGGTGTTTGATAAATATTGATTGGCTAAGTTGTCAAAGATACTTGAGAGTTCTCTCAAATCTACTCATAAAGGCATTTCAGTCGTGCATCTGGAGTCTTCTAGTTATTCTTCTGACTAGAAGGTGTTTCTGTGAAACACAAACCTGAAGAAAGTGGATGTGATTTATTTTCACCATCCAAAACAGCAAGGAAGGATTCATTTCTCTTAATCCTAAGGGTGGATCCAATCTGAATGGAGTTTGCAGAACTGTTGAGGTAAATAGGGTTCGTTCAGAGAGAATCTTAGTTACATGAGTCAAGGGTGGCAGCCTTGGTATCTCAACACTTTGTTTGTCAAAGAAGATACTTGCAAAAGATTAAATACTTGATAAATGTTCATGAAGTGACCTGGTGGAGTGTGGCTTCAACAGTGAAACAGGATTATTGAACAAGGATTTAAGATCAATTACTATTTGTGTTACTCACAAGTATTTAATTGATTATCCTTGTATGTGAAGTTTAAGATTGCTGATGTTCAACACGATGTTAGAACATCTCTTCATCTGGTTTGTGCAGAATCATGGGAGGGGTACTCCATAAGCTTTTGGATCTATTTATCTTAGGTGTTGACCTAAGAATTTGCTTCAGTGTGGTATAGCAGAAGCATCTAATCTCTAGAGAGTTTCCTAGCAAGCAACTGGTCTAGACAATGGTGATGTGGAAGATGAAGAAGAAGACATCATAATCTTGATGGATAGTTATTGGATCAGTTTATTTCTGATCTAGGAGTATTGGAGTGGAGCAGGTGTGTTCAAGTTGTTACTAGAAACATCTGGTGTTTATCTGGAAAGTGTCCTGGCAAGAGACTTGTCCAGAATGGAGTGCTGGTGATGGCACAGCTTGGATCAGTTTATTTTTTATCTAGGTACTTAGGAGCATGAGATCTTGCTCATCTTGAAGGTCAAGGTTTAGTGGCAGTTATCTCTGACTCTCTACAGACTTCTCTACCAAGGAAAGTGGCATTCTTTAGTATGGCTATGGTGTAGTCTATGACTACTTCTTTTCTGAAGATTCAAATGTGGCAGGTGTGAATTCTTTGAAGTTTCAAAGCAGTTATTCATCAAGGTGTGAGCTTGAATGGAATACATGTGATAAGATTAAGTAGGATGGAGGTTGCCTACTCAAACATGGTTGTTGAATCAAGTCTATGAGAGCATGGAACTCTTGTTCTGTAATAAGGAGGAGGTTCTTCTAAGTGGCAGAAGGACGAGCTGAATTCAGCAGCTGGATGTCGTATCAGAATGTTCTGACATCAAGCTTAACATCAGGATCTCAGCTGGTGATGTGGCACGTCAGATTAAGATAAGGTGGTCTACAGGAGAATGGAAGTTATGGATGCTTCAAAAAGGTCTATCTCATGAAGTTTGAGGGGAGCTGTGGAAGGAGAAGATGTTACATGTCTAAGGCTTGGTGGATCAAAGATGTCTTGCTATGGAGCAAGTAGTTCATGTAACTTGAAGATCAGATTTCATTGGTGGATCAGTGTATCTTGTGGGAGTTCTAAAAAATTTAAGATGAATCAAAAGTGGCATTTGGTTGATCTTTAGTGTGCATTCAAGCAGAGTGCTTGGAACTAATTACTCTTGGGCAGAAGGGTGGTTGGTTGAAGACTTGAGGAGGTGTTGACTCTTTTCTATCTTGGAGCTTGTGGAAGAGGTTCTCAGTTAATGGAAGATTACTTCTTTTGATGGATGAGAGTTTATTTCTCTCTTTGGTTATCTGAAGTTCTTATTGATCAAGCTGGTGGTGCAGTGTTGTTTGAAGATCTTCAGTTGGACTACTATGCAGATAGTAAGGCCAGTGGTGGAACATATCTAGAACCATGTTAGTTGGTGTCTATGATATGTGAAGGATGTCCTAACTGATTCTAGAACATCTTCTGGGTTAGTTATCCTTAGAGAAGGATTCTAAGTTCTGTGAGGAACTTGCTACTTACATCGTTTCTAAGAAGTATCTACAATTGTCATACAGGAGAATGCTGGAGTAGAAGAGTTGTCTTGGAAGTCTGATGTGAAGGTTTTGGTAAGACTGTAGTGGATCACAAGTTGATTACATGAAGGTCTGGATTCTGATGCATTCAGAATATGGAAGTGGATATTCCCCAGGAGAATCAGAAGTATTCCAGGTTATCATACGGGAGAATGATGAAGGAATGACTGTCTTGGATTATGGGGTGTCTATCTAATTAGTTGGCCTTGCTAAGGTCAGTAGAAAAGCTTGTGAAGGGGATACTGCCCCTGCTACGAGTCATGCTAGAGAGAAGCATATCAGTTTGGCAAGTAGAGATGTTATGGAGCATGTACACGATATTTGACATCGTTGACAATATAACAAACTAAGAGGTAAGGTATCTCTTTGAGGAATGTGGAGAATTCCAGGTCAATTGGATTTTGTCTCAAGGAACATGGAGGTCTGTTCATGAGAATTCAAGAGGAATTCGTGTGGTGTATATGTGGGTTCAAGAAGAGAGGGATCAATGGAGCTTTGGTCTCAATCCAAGAGTTTGTTGATTTAGGATGTTGATCCTAATGTGATCTCACGGGAAGCATGATAGTTTTCATGTGTGAGTGATTATTGTTTCTTGTCACAAGAAGCAATAAGTGCGGTTGATGATTGTGTTTAGCAGGTGAGTTGGACAGAGGGTGAGCTCTTGAAGACATGAAGATGCGTCTTATGTTTTCCATTCATCAGCATAAATGTTCATTGGAGGAACACTGGTTATCTTAGATAGGGGGAGTTGCTCCTTGATCTAAGATGTATCACTGCAGGGGTGCAGTTCTGAATCCAGTTTGTTTTGAGGTCAAGCAAACTGTGATTATTTTTAAGATGAGATTGATCAATATAGAAGTTTTTGGTAGACAATGTCTGACATGATGTCAGAACATTGTTAAGGACATGTGATAAAAGCAACTGGTCTTGTGGTCAGCGAAGAACATGCGCGTTCATTGTAACTTACATTACTTTTGGACGGTTTTCTCCAAAGAAGAAACAGTCAAAGCCTGTTTGTGTGGTGCGCATTGGTTTTTGGTGAAGTTTCATCTTTGTGTTAATGACCTCATTGAATTGACCATTGTTATTTTCAATGGTTCGTTACACTCGAAGGAAATTTCTTGGGTATATAAGGGAGTCCTTGGATCAGGTTGTCTCAGGTTGTGTTTTCTTTGTGGTGTGTTCCAAATGTCTTTTTCAAATCTGGATAAGTATTTGTTAGGTATGGGAATGTCTTGGCTACCTTTGACAATTTTTGGCTAAAAGGGGGGAGGGGTGTGAGTCACTGGTACAGGGAGTGTGTGTGTTGTTCTTGCAGGTGTTTTTGCAAGAACATTGAACAAGGTGTTTATTTTATTATCTTGTCTATGTTTCCCTTGTGTCTTGTGATTTGAGTTAAAGATCAGGTTGTGTCTTGTGACCTGAGTTACATGATTTATGTACTCAGAATTACGAAGTCTACAACTGATATCTGGAGGGGGAGTGTGTTTGAAAGGAGTGTCCAGTGTTCTGGTGTTTCAGACTTTCTTCTTGTTTCTTTAGGAGTCTCAACTTCTAGACCTTTTTCAACTTCACTCACCCTGGGAAGAGGGAGGTTGTGTTATCTTCCTCCTCGTGTACACCAAGATGAATTCGGTATGCTCAATATTCCAATCATAACCGCCAATCAGACTAAAATGAGTTTTAGCCAAAATTTGTCAAAAAGGGGAGATTGAAAGCTCCTATGGTTTAACAAAATTTTGGTAAAACATAATATTATTGATAAAGATGAAGAAATTTGGCCATGAACAAAGATGTCGAAGAAGATGTCCCAACCTGAAGACAGGACATCCTAGAGTTATACAGTGATTTAGCAGGTTTTAATTCTATAACAAATCTGCCCAAGAATTGATGCGCTTTCTAGGAATGGATCAAGGACCAAAGATATGAAGCCCAAGACTGCTGAAGCCTATATAAGAGGACTTAGATCTAGAGTTTTTAATGTACCTTGAATGTAACAATTGTAACCTAGTTCTCTTGTGTAAAAATAAGGGTTTGGGGTTTTGAGAGTCATTGGCTCTAGGTTTGTAAGTCTCCCTCTGTATCGGTTTGATACATTGTGGAAGACATAGGTACTGTACAGCTTCAGAAGCCTTTAGGTAATGAATCTTGTATTGTTCTTGTATGAAGCTTTGAAGCAAATTCATGCTAGCGGGTTGGTCAAGCATGCTTGCCAAAATTCTGTATTGACATGGATGGTTTAGATATCACAGGGTGTGATTAGGGGAAGTGAGTGGTGATTCTCATATCAAAGAGGGTGTTCTTTGGTTAAGATTTCATTGGATAGTATTTAGGAGATAAAGTTGTAAACGGGGGAGTTTAACTTTATAAGTTTACTACTGATAGTGGAGTCTTCTTCCTGGATTGGTATTCCCCAAATGTAGGTGAATTACACCGAACTGGGTTAACAATTGATGTGTCTTTTATCATTCTGCAGATTTACATATTCTGTTATTGGTCTTGATAAACATGTTGGAACAGATGTCGTAACATCTGTGATTCTGCCGTTACTGATATTCAAGGTATCAGTCTGCTGTTCTGTTCTAGTTTAAATAATTATGCAGAACAATGTCTTGACATGTGTTAGGACATCTGCTGTCTGTTATGCCAGAATTTCACTTTGCTTTAGTAGGTGAAGGATTAGCTTGTTTGATTAACAAGGAAACAAATTTGAGTGAGTTTAGTGGATTTCAAGTGAATGATAAAACTGAGCATAACATTATCCAATTTTTATATGATACGATTTTAATTGGTATTGGGAATTCGAATAACTTGTGGAGTATGAAGGCAGTCTTAAGAGGCTTCGAGTTGACCTCTATTTTGAAAGTCAACTTCTTCAAGGGTAAGTTGCATGGTATTCACATTGAAGATCATTTTATGGAAGTTGTTTCTCAATTCGTAATTAAATTATTGTGTGCACACTATTCCATTCAAGTTTTTGGGAATTCCAATTGGATCAAACCCAAGAAGATGCAAAACTTGAAGTTCTAATCTTGTAAACTTAAGGAAAAAGTTATCTAAATGGAAAGGAACAGTTATTTTCATTGGAGGGAGGGTTACACTGCTCAACTCTGTTCTATTAAGTATTCCAGTTTATTTCATGTCTTTTTACATGACACCAAAGAAGATTATCCAAAAAATAATAAAGATATAAAGTAGATTTTTATGGCATGGAAAATAAGACAAAAGGTGCATTAATTGGGTCAGATGGAGAAACATTTTCAAACGAAAAAATGAAGACATGTTAGGGGTAAAAAAACATAGCTATTTTAAATAGAGCTTTATTATTCAAGTGGAAATGACGGATGATGAAAGAAGATAAAGCTATCTGGTGTACCGATAGTGTCGCAGTAATAAAAAATTGAATCCACATGGACTATGTTCGAACAAGACAATAATTGTGCAATCTAAAATAAAATAATAACCGGGGGGTTCAGGTTGCAGACGGAAAACGAAATAAGAGTCTTAAACAGAAATACTAAGACTGTAAGGTTGTGTATTGAATCCCCTTATTCTCTCTTGTTGATGTATGATGCCTTGTATGAATGATCTTATCCCTATAATCTCACTGCGAGTTAACAAAGCCGATATAATCGATCCCTCACGAATCTCTACTCTGAGCTTCCTATTGTCCACCAACATATGCAGGATTAGGCGATGTACAAAACGTTAATTCCCTATGCCGCTACTCGGGATCTCCTATTCCTATTCAACCAACGTAAGTAGAACAATTGACCTAGGTGCAAGACATACGCTAAGGGTAAATAATTCATATGTGTCCAATATCAAATTAACAGAGTATCTCAAATAAAAAGCATTAAGAACGATTAGCAGTTGAATACAATTATAATTCAAAGGATTCATACAAAGTCAAATCAACATATCATCCAACAAGATTGAATAAGATTCGTCATAACACAACCTAATCTAGAGGAGTTTAGCTACTCATTATTCATATAACAATACCACAATTAATAGATGAAAATAACATATGAATTCCCTTGAGGTAATGGTCTGTGATAGCTTTAAATGCCCTAAAATTCATCCTTAATGCTCTCAAAATCGTGATTTGTTCTCCAGTTTTTGTAACCCTTGAAAAAGTGCAGAAAATCCTCTTTGATATTAAAAATATTAATTATCCATTTTTAAAATATTAATACTAAATTATTTTACTCAAGTTTCTAATTAAATTGTCACAAAAATATTTAAAAATTAATATCTAAAAATGATACTTTTAAATAGTTGATTCGCATTTATTAATCTACTTTTTCAAAATGTATAAATATTATTAAATTGAAAAAAACTTCATATTCGTACATATATTATTTCAATTCACGATTGAAATTAAAAAGTTATCTTCTTGCTTTAAAATCATTATCAAATACATGTAGTTTATTTGGGAGAAAATGAATTGTTGCATCAGTAAATGATTGTGGTGTTATCATCATACAATGTAATACTAATAGTAATGTGATTAAATTGTTTCTTCTATGCATATTATTATTTTGCAATTGAGGTTTATTTTTGCGAAAATATGAATTGAGCGCCTATGCATTTGTAAGATATAGAATAGGTAAATTGTGAACCAACCGTTATAGAAATCTTTATGGGAAATAGTATTGTTTTATTTCTAAATTCTTAGATGATTAATAGATAATATAGATATAGAAATAACACATAAATATGATAAAAAAAATACTTCACCTTGCAGTCACTATCATTCTTTATTTTATTTCAAATTTATATGTATGCATTTAAATACATTTAATCCTAAGAAAATTAGACAAAACCACACAATTAAATTTGTATAAATTTACAAAAATTAGTCCTAAGAATTTAATGCATATATTCAAAACAAAATCATAATGATTAATATTGTTATATTAAGTGAGCATATAAAAATATATATTTTACTACTTTATATTATACGTATATTAAATTTATTTAATTAATCGAATATATTATTCACTTCATCATTTAGGGAAACTTAATACAACAACAATATGTATAATAAATTCACAATTATTGTTCTGGACTTGACCAATGGCTAGAATTGGCCCAATCCACCTCTGCTTCAGAGCGGCCCAAATTGCCTAAGTCTAATCCACAGAGGGGCAAAAGTGACCTTTCTGCCCCTTTAACCGGGCAAGGAATACAACGTTCCTCCCCGGAATTACTGCCCGTTACGCACGACTTCACTGCTCCCCGAACAGCTATGGACAGGTGCCCGGAACCACGCCTATGCCCGACATAACGGCTAGTTTTGGGCACCCTGCCCGACATAACGGCTAGTTTGGGTAGTTACTTATTCTTTGGGGAAAACGGTTATTTCGCCCCGAAAATAGGACCGTTGGCCACGCGCTGGGGGTTCTATATAAACCCTCTCGCTTGAGAGGGTCAGGTATCCAATATTGACCCTAAGAATTCACTCTTGTACTTGCCCCTTTTTCTCTGACCTTTACTTACTTGAGCGTCGGAGTGCCTTGCAGGTACACCCCCTCCTCCTCTCCATACGACCAGCATCCCTGACGCACTTGGCGGCCTGAATCTACAGGATCTGATCCAGCCTTCACGATCAGTGGCGCCGTCTGTGGGAATCTTTGTTCTCCCCTTCTTTCCTTAACCGAAGATCAAAACAACTTTCAAACATCATCACGATCATGGCCTCCCAAGATCGCACCCAGGATGTTCTTCATTCCACCATTCTCCCCGTCAACAAATCTGACGTTGACGGCCAATCATCTCTTCTCCGAGATGCTCGTTTCCTTAGGGATGGAGCCACCGCTTCTCCTTCCCCAACTCCTACTGATCGCCACAACGATCAACCGTCTCTCGACCTCCAGCCCGTTCCTGTTCCGCCCAGCGCCGACCCGGCCGTGGCAGCCCTCCTGGAGGCCCTCAACAAAACCAACACCCTGATCCTGCAGCAAAACGAGAGGATCGGGGCACTGGAAGAGTCTCGTCGTCCAAGATCCCCTCCTACGCGGAGAAATCAGCGACGATCAAGAAGCCCGCAGCCCCGGAGAGAAATCGACCGAAGACTGCGCCATGAGCAAGATCCTCGTGTAAGATACCCGCCATGAGCAAGATGCCCGACCAGATCTCCCCGCGTGACCAGCACGCTCATGACCACAAAAGGACTCGAAGGAACGAGGAGTCTCCGATCAAGTCTAAAAGACGGACACGCTCACCTTCCCCGCGAAGGAACCGCTCACCTTCTCCTCGAAGGGACTGCTCACCTTCCCCACGAAGGAACCGCCGACGCGAGCAGCCCGTCCGGTCACCATCATACACCAGTTCCAACGACGACGACGAGCCTCGCGGCTCGTTGTCCCAGGAGATCCTGGCCACCCGCCTCCCGAAAGGCTTGAAAAAACCCCCGTCACTTAGCACATACGACGGGACCACTGACCCAGACGAGCACATCGAGAATATCGATGCCCTCTTAGACTACTGCAGCGTACGGGGCGCCATCAAATGCAGACTATTCCCGACCACGCTCCGAAAAGGAGCAATGACATGGTATAAACAACTGCCCGAGGAGTCCATTACCTCGTGGAAACAGCTCGGCAGGATGTTCTCGCGGCACTTCACAGCATCTCGCCGCCACCCCAAAACTGAGGCCTCCCTCGGAGCCATTATCCAGAGGAAAACACGAACCTCTCCGAGCATACATCGAGAGGTTCAAAAAGGAAGCAGTGCAGGTCCTGATGACGAACAAAATGAAGAAGTTCCTGCTCGAACAAGGGGTCCTCCCGGACTCCGATTTTGCTAAAGCCATCGGCCTCGCCCCACCGAGGAATTTAGACGCCCTCCTCCTCAAAGCCCAAACTCATATCCAGTACGAGGAGAAGATTACGGCCTGCAACGTCCGGGCATCACGCCGCCAGGAGAATGCCCGGGCCGCCAAAGGGGAGGAAGCCTCGACATCTCGTCGGGGTGAACGAAGACACGAAGACCGTTCGAGGGACTCCCGCGACAGCAAGGGACCCTCCGGGCGCTTCCACGACTACACTCCCCTGACCGTTTCCAGGGAAAATATTCTGTCCGAATGTGCCAATTCGGAGTTCAAACAAGCCGGGGTCTGTTTCCCCAAACAGCTGCCGAACAGATCAAACGTGGATAAGTCAAAGTACTGCCGCTTCCAAAAAAGTCACGGCCATACTACGGAGGACTCCATCCACCTGAAGGATGCCATAGAGATACTGATCAGAGATGGGCACCTGAAACAGTTCGCAAAGAAGAAGGACACTCCTCGGCAAGACGCCCAGGAGTCCAAGAAGGTCGAGGAAGAAGTACCCTTCTCGGATGACACCAACGTACAGGTAGCAATGTCCATATCCCGGCCAGAGGACTTCTACGTTCCAGACGGGCTCAGTGCCCCTGCTTATTTCGCGGCCCACAGCCCGTGGGAGACTTTTCCTTCTGCCATGGTCATTTCTGGCAGGGGATTCAACAAAGTCACTGTGGGCTCCGTGAAACGGAAGTTCGACCACCTGATCAACACCAGCTGCAACAAAGTAACGACGCTTGATCAGGCCCAGAAGGGCTCCGTCCCAATCTCCTTTTACAAGGAGGAACTCCTCGGAGGGTCCCCGAACTCCAGCATACCTCTGCTCGTCAGAGCCCGGATGGCGAACTTCGACGTCTGCAGAATACTTGTCGACCAGGGCAGCTCGGTCGACATCATGTACTCCCAGCTGTTCTCAACACTTCAGCTGGACGAATCTCACCTCACTCCCTACGTGGGATCCGACTTGTAGGGATTCAACGGGTCCGTAACAAAGTCGTGGGGTTACGTGGAGCTGATCGTGACATTTGGCGCAGCTGAGACGGTCAGATCCATCAAGGTACAGTTCCTGGTAATCGACTGCCCGTCGCTTTACCAATGCATTTTCGGAAGGCCAACTCTGGCCGAGTTGGTAGCAGTGCCCTCAACCGTCCACCTGAAGATGAAGTACTACACTTCGAAGGGGAAAGTCGCCACCCTCCACGGTGATATAGAAGCTGCCCGACGGTGTTTCGAAGCAGCCACAAAGGGACTCAACACCATTGCGCCCAAGCCAAAGGTGCCGAGCAAGCTAACACTGCCAAGCAGCTCCGAGGAAGCCAAGCCTCTGCCCCAGGTCGACTCTATCGACCTCGACAGCCGCTTCCCCGAGGACCATCAGGAGGAATGAGCAACATCGTCTACAGCATCCAGCAGCAGCTCCCATCTGATGCGTCCAATCCCGGATGGTGACTTTGAGATAGTTCTGTTCGGCGAAGATCCCCAACGGGGAGTGAAAATCGGAGCAGACCTGCCTGACATCACGAGGAAGCAGCTCAAAGCATGCCTCCGGGAGAACGCTGACCTCTTCGCTTGGAGCGCCGCAGAGATGCCCGGTTTTGACCCGTCCACTGCATGTCACCAGCTGACCATTGACCCGGCCATTAAGGTCGTAGCACAACGTAGGAGAAAGCAGTCTCTGGAGAAAACAGAGGCTGCTGAAAAAGCTGTAAAGGACCTCCTCGAGGCCAAATTTATTTCGGAAGCCAAGTACACCACTTGGGTGTCCAACGTTGTATTGGTCAAAAAATCTAATGGAAAATGGCGTATGTACGTTGATTATATCGATCTCAATAAGGCATGCCCGAAGGATGCCTACCCCCTCCCCAATATTGATAAACTTGTTGATAATTCCGCTGGTTTTAAACTTTTATCGTTCATGGACGCCTACTCAGGCTACAATTAAATCCCAATGGCAATGTCCGACAAAAAATATACGGCCTTCATGACCGAATCAGGGAATTATTACTACAACGTAATGCCCTTCAGCCTGAAGAACGCCGGAGTAACATACCAACGAATGATGAATAAAGTATTTCGGGGAGAAATAGGTGACATGCTCGAAGTATACATGGACGACATGATCGTAAATTCCCACGAGGAAACCGATCATACCGCCCACTTGCGAAAGGTCTTTGAACAGGCCAGGAAATACAAAATGCGTCTTAATCTGGAGAAGTGCACGTTCGGTGTCCGGGCAGGCAAATTCCTCAGCTTCTACTTGACGAAACGAGGAATCGAAGCCAACCCCGACAAATGCCGGGCATTCTCCGAGTTTCCTACGCCCAAGTCCAAAAAATCCATCCAGTCCCTCAACCGGATGCTCGCATCACTATCTCGTTTCGTGGCCAAGTCCGCCCAGCACGCCCTACCATTCTTCAAGCTCCTCCGCAAAGAGGCCGTGTTTGAATGGACCGAGGAGTGCGACAAGGCCCTTCTCCATCTGAAACGAGCACTCTCAGAGCCACCGGTTCTCTCTCGCTCGGACAATGGCGAAACGTTATACCTATACATGGCCGTAGCAGCCGAGGCAGTGAGCGCCGCTCTCATCCGCGAGACACCTGACGAGCAGAAGCCCATTTATTTCATGAGAAAGGCGCTACAAGGACCAGAGTTACGATACCAGCAGATAGATAAGGTGGCATTGGCCCTCATCAACGCCACCAGGAGGTTAAGGCATTACTTCCTAGCCCACACGATCGTGGTTCGAACAGATCAGCCCATAAAGCAACTGCTTGGACGACCGAATATGGCCGGACGAATGCTTAAATGGTCGCTAGAACTGTTCGAATTTGACATCCGGTACGAAGGCAGAAAAGCCCTTAAGGCCCAAGCTTTGGCCGATTTCGTCGCGGAGATGACATTCGCGGACTCCCCCGCGAGCGAGACACGTAAGTGGACCATCTTCGTCGACGGTGCCTCAAGCTCGGCAGGTAGCGGCGCGGCCATTATACTGGAGAGCAACGAAGGGATTATCGTCGAGGTATCACTCACACTGCCTTTCCTAACTTCCAATAACCAGGCTGAATACGAAGCCTTCCTCGCTGGGCTACGCCTTGCCGAGGACCTGGGAGCAGAAGAAGTCGTCATTTGCACGGATTCACAACTCGTGGCCCTCCAGGTCCAAGGTGAATACCAAGCCAAAAACGACAACCTGGCCGAATACCTGGCCCTAGTAAAGAAGGAAGCGGCAAAGTTCACAACAGTAGAAGTAAAACACGTTCCCCGCGAACATAATGTACGAGCGGACGTGCTGTCCAAACTGGCCAGCACGAAGAAGAAAGGCGGAAACAAATCCGTCATACAAGAAGTACTTCCTCGACCCAGCATCGAGAAGGCCTCCCCGACACTCGACGTACAGGTGATCGGCGACAACAACTGCTGGATGACCCCAGTCTACAACTACCTCGCCAAAGACGAACTCCCGTCCGACCCAAAGGAGGCCAGCATAGTCAGGCGAAGGGCCTGCTCTTATGTCCTGGTCGAAGACAAACTATACAGACGGGGATTCTCCATTCCGCTGCTCAAATGTGTCGAGGAAGAAATGGTCGCGCACATCCTGCGTGAAATCCACGAAGGAATCAACGTCTAACATCTCGGCAGAAGGTCCCTTGCTCGAAAGGCCCTCCGAGCAGAATACTACTGGCCGACCATGCAAAACGACGCAAAAGAGCACGTAAAGAAGTGCGATAAATGCCAACCGCACGGGGACATGCACCTAGCCCCGCCAAACAAGCTCAAGACTATGTCCTCCCCGTGGCCATTCGCCTGGTGGGGCCTAGACATCCTAGGACCCTTCGTGGTAGGATCAAGTCAGAACAAGTACCTCATAGTGGGCGTGGATTATTTCACAAAATGGATAGAAGCAGAGTCTCTAGCCAAAATAACTGCCCTCAACATCCTGCGTTTCTACAAACGAAACATCCTTGCACGTTTCGGCATTCCCCAAGCGATAGTAACGGACAACGGGACGCAGTTCACGGACAGGAAGTTTCAGGACTTCGTCGCCCAACTGGGCACGAAGCAACACTTCGCATCCGTCGAACACCCCCAAACAAACGGGTAGGCTGAGGTAGCTAACCGAGTCATCCTTCGAGGCCTCAAGCGAAGGCTAGACGAAACAAAGAAGGCGTGGGTCGAGGAGCTACACAGCGTGCTCTGGGCTTACCGTACAACTCCCCATTCAACGACCGGGGAAACACCTTTCTGTTTAGCATACGAAACCGAGGTTGTAATTCCCGTCGAAGTTCACGTGCCCTCTAGGCGGACAGAGTCGTCCTCTAGGGAAGAGCTCGACCT
This sequence comes from Lathyrus tuberosus, assembly GCA_022829125.1. NCBI lineage: Eukaryota > Viridiplantae > Streptophyta > Magnoliopsida > Fabales > Fabaceae > Lathyrus > Lathyrus tuberosus. Next base: position 12,678,758 of record JALAZF010000123.1, on the reverse strand, counting down.
CGTCGAGGAAATCAGAACTGGGGCAGCTCTCCGCAAGGCCTCACTGAAACAAAAGATCACCATCAGGCACAACGCCAAAGTGATACGACGAGAGTTCGATGTGGGAAGCCTTGTCCTAAGAAGAAACCACAAAGACTCTCGCGAAGGCAAGCTAGCAGCCAATTGGGAGGGACCCTATCGTATCCGGGCAAAAACGGAAAATGGGGCCTACTACCTCGAACATCTCACTGGGGAAGAACTCGCTCGACCATGGAACGCCGAAAAGCTAAAACAATACTACAGCTAAATCCTAGGTTCGACTCGTCGCAACGACGAACGTCACCTACCGACCACTATGCGCGTCTAGGTACAAGCATCGCATACGATTAAAGCACAACCCCGCTGAGTAACGAGCCGGGTAGTTGCTCGACAGCGGTCCTCGATCGAGCATCGCCGTCGTCAAAGTACCATGATTGGCAGAACCCCAACTCGCGATGGGACGTTCACACCGCGAACTCAGGCCTCAAACGCGACCTGAGCTCTGCTCCCCAGCCAGGACATTCCCTGGCCGTTCGACCAGCTCCTCACATTGTCGAACAAATCTACAACGAGCAATCCCCCCATAAATGTTCGCACAAGTCAAAAGCTCCCAAACACGGGTAGGCATACATTCACAGCAAGCATGCATACAACACTTAGCAAAAATAAACGCAAGTAAAATCATGCACGCGAAGAAGACAGAAATATAATTGACATAACAGATGGCCACAAGGGCCACAATTGTGCGGTATTACATAAAACGGGGCCATGCCCCCAAAAATAAAATTACAAATAATTCAACGGCGCGCAGGCCGGACAAGATACAACAACATCAAAATAACAACACCCCTCATTCGTCCGCTTGCTCGGCTGACACCGGATCAGGTCTCTGTTCCGCCTCGGGCTGGTCCTCAGGCTGAGCCTTGGGGGTATCTAGAACAAGGCCTGCGGGAAAGACGATGTGACCATCTTCAACGCGCGCAAGATAGTGAGTACCCTCGGTCGAGATCTCAAGCCCAGGGTTCACCACCCGCAGCTGAGCCACGGTGCTTTCAAAGGACTCCACTGCCACGGCGATGCCGTCATCCTCGGCCAGCAGGATGCGGGCAACCAGCTCAGACCTAATCTTTAACTCTTTGATATCCTCCAGTTCATCGGCACCCGGGGCGCTGGCCGCCATCAACTCCTTGTTCAGCTCCTCGGCAGCCTTTTTCTACGCTGCCAGCCTGGAGACATCCTCTTTCAACCTGGCCGTCTCCTCTTCGGCCTTCTTCCTAGCCTCACGAGCACTCTTAACTTCTTCCTTCAGGGCCGCCTCAGAATCCCGGGCAGCAGTGAGTTCGGACTCAAGCGTAGAGTCCCCTTCGGCGTAGACAGCAGCCATCTCCAACATCCTGACCAGGCAGAAGCATCCTGGGCCACCAGCGCCCTCTTGCTCGGGCGATCCATGCCTTCCAAGCAAAGGGATTCCGCCCGTGGGACGACCAAATAATTACCTTAAAAAAATCTCCTGTCAAGGATACACGGAGGTAACTCAAACTTCCCCTTCTCCGACACGTGGGTAAGGTCCACAGCATCTACTGTCTTTGGCCGTTTCGTCCGCCCGGTCAAAGGTAGTGGAGATCCCCGTGGAGTAGGAGAGGGAGAAGAAGAGGTCCCCACAGCAGTTTGAACAAGGGGAAGAGCACGTGCACCAGCAGGCCGAGTCTTAGGAGGAGCCGCTCCAGCTTTATTCCTCGCCATGGCATTCCTCACCACACGATCGCGAGCCTGAGGCATCTCACCTGCACAAATGAAAAGACGAGCACATTAGCTACGTGGAAAAGAGATAACACAAATAAAATCTAAATGACCAAGACTACCGAGCAGCTTCTCGGCATCCACGGGAGTCTTGCACTCAAGCAGTGCCTTAACATTGACGAATCTGCGCTCAACTCTCTGGCTCCCATCCTCCTCGAAGATAGGGTTGCCCTTGCTCGTCCAACAACTTGCAAGGCTGAAGGAGTTGACCCAGTTCACCAGCTTCTCGTAAGCCACAGCGTCCTGCCCACGCAGCTCACTCGGCTCGAAGACATAAGCGTTGGGCTTCTTGGAGAAATGGTCGGGTGCCCAGCGGATGGGAAACATGTACAGCCTCCGCCCAATATACTTTGCCTCCTCGTTGAGCAGCTCATTCCCATCTTCGTCGACCTCTATCTCCCAGACATATGTGATATCCTGGGCAGCCTCGGACACAGGTTCTACGATGAAATACCGTCCCTTGAACGTTCGGATTGACTCTGAGAACGGCTTAAATAACTTTTTGGGCTGCTTCAAGGAAACCCATCCGTACTTCTTCCCCGCCAGCTGCCTTTGAAGATGGAAAACAGCGAAGAACAGGGGGAAAGTAGTTCCCAGAGCGAGATGCTCGCACACCAATTCAAAGGCCCGGATGAAGGCCAGCGAATTAGGATGAAGTTGAGAGGGCGCCAGCTTCAGATGATTGAACACCGACCGCTGGAAATCAGTGAAAGGCAGCCTCAGTCCCAGCTCTTTGAAGGCATACTCGTACATGGTAAAGCGGTCCCCGAAATCCGAGCAGACCCGCTCGTCCAAGGTAGGGAAGTGCACCTTCCACTCCCCTTCTGGTCCTACCTCCGTAAAAACGTCCGCCAAAGACTTCGCGAACGTGGAAATATGCTCGGAAGGTTCGGCCACCTCCCATTCTTCCGCACAGAACCCTTCAACATCTTTCTCCATGACATCCAATTCTTCTTCCTCCCCGGCATTGCTCGAGGAGCTCGAAGCCACAGAGCTCGAGGCCGTCGAGCTACTATTCTCCTCGGAGCCAGTTTCCTCCTCGGACGTGTCTAGAATAACTTCTCTATCTGGCCCCGTCGCCATTACGATCACCTGAAAAAGCAGTGAAAGACAGTGAATTCGACAGGAAATCAAATCCACCCTTCCACTGCCAAGTCAAGTGAAAGGGCGCGCAAAAGGCTAAGGACAACGTCCCCGGCCTAAGCCCTAACATCAAATGAAAAACTTCCCCGCGAGGAGACGCCCGAGACATACCATATTCCTGCGAGGAACCTCCCCGTACTCGTGCCCAGATTCCGTTTGAAGCTCCACCGGAAACCGCAAAGCTTCACCAGAATCTGGAAACGATCTACCAGAAAATTCATCGCTCTTTCAAAAGATGATCAGACACGGTGGTCGCGCACGTACAACTACCGCAACCACGACGTGGACCATCATACTCGCCGAACGCACTACCTACTCTGGCGAAGTGCTAGAGGCAGCAAAATGGCAGAACCACCGTTCACCACCAACACTCGCCAGAAATCTACCTATTTCATCGCCTAAAGCTAACCCTGACCGCATGCAATCTACCACTAACAACGAAAGAGAGTAAAACAAGCTACGAATCAGAAAACTTACTTGGTTTGGGAAGAAAAAAGAGATTGCCCGAAGCTTGGCACGGTGGTCGGATGCTCTGAAGACGGTAACGGGCAAGAACACAGAAGAGGCGAAGAGAAATCAGAAAGAAAAAGTGCAAAATGGGACAATCTCCCCCCTTTTATACTGAGGGGCGCGTGTGTAGGCAATAATGACTGCCCACTAGCCATCATTACCTACCAACTGCTACACAGGGCTCGAAGCACACGTGGCAAACCAACGTTTCCCATTCTGTCTGACGCTTTATCTCCCCGATTACCGGGAAATAGAGTCACGACCACGAATATCACGGACACAGAGAGCCACGAGCACTTCGAGACAATCATCCTCGTCTCCAAACGACGACTCTATGCTAGCTCCCTGGAGCAACGAGCAGTCCTTAAGTCATCACTCCCATGCTCGGGATCAACGACTTGGGGGCTCCTATTCTGGACTGGACCAATGGCTAGAATTGGCCCAATCCGCCTCTGCTCCAGAGCGGCCCAAATTGCCTAAGTCCAATCCACAGAGGAGCAAAAGTGGCCTTTCTGCCCCTCCAACCGGGCAAGGAATACAACGTTCCTCCCCGGAATTACTGCCCGTTACGGACGACTTCACTGCTCCCCGAACAGCTATGGGCAAGTGCCCGGAACCACGCCTATGCCCGACATAACGGCAAGTTTTGGGCACCCTTCCCGACATAACGGCTAGTTTGGGTAGTTACCTATTCTTTGGGGAAAACGGTTATTTCACCCCGAAAATAGGACCGTTGGCCACGCGCTGGTGGCTCTATATAAACCCTCTCGCTTGAGAGGGTCAGGTATCCAATATTGACCCTAAGAATTCACTCTTGTACTTGCCCTTTTTCTCTGACCTTTACTTACTTGAGCGTCGGAGTGCCTTGCAGGTACACCCCCTCCTCCTCTCCATACGACAAACATCCCTGACGCACTTGGCAGCCTGATTCTACAGGATCTGATCCAGCCTTCACGATCAATTATTAAAACAACTTTCAAACAAAAGCATGGATTTTAAAAGTAAAAATTTCTTGCACACATTACAAGTTACGTGGTAACCGAGCAACATGCATTTTTCTTGATTGTTAAATTGTAATTCCTAGTGTCTAAGTATGTCGAAGTCGAAGCATCATTAAGTACGTCGAAGTCGAAACAGTCAGTGTGTCGAAACAGTTTGTTTCACAGATTTGGTTTTGATTAGATTTGATATGATTTAGATTAGATTTGATATTTTTGGCCTTTAGAGTTTTGGGCCTTTGTAAATCTAAGTCTATAAATAGATGATTTGTAGGATTGAGAGGTATATCAAGTAGTGAAGACTATCACAATACTTGTAACAATCACAGTTGCATTTTGCAAGTGATCAATAACATAAATCCCACAGTTCGTGGGTAACATTTTTCTCCAAATATTTCTCTTCTCTCTCTTTTCTTTCTTGCTGTTAGTTTGTTCTTCTTCTTTCTTTGTTCTTCATTGCTATTGCGTAGTGAGTTTGTGTACAATCTTGAAATCAAGATTGAAGCGGAATTCCCATAGGTTGTTGTGAATTTCCAACATCTGGTGTCTAGAGCTCCGGTTGCGATTCAAGGAGGAAAATCGTGATGGCTATGAATCATTCAAATGGGAACTTTCCGGCGACCCTACCAATTCTCAAGAAAGATAATTATGAGAATTGGTGCAAGCAGATCAAGGTGGTTTTCTGTTATCAAGATCTTTAGGATCTTATGAAGGAAGGAGTAACACCGGTTGAGGAGAACGCGACGGATCAAGAAAAGGCTGCACACAAAGAATTGAAGAAGAAAGATTATAAAGCGCTGTTTATAATCCATCAATGTGTTGATCCAGATAACTTTGAAAAAGTTAGCGATGCAGAATCAGTGAAGGAAGCATGGGAGATTCTTGAAAAGACGTTTAGAGGCGCAGAAAAGGTGAAAGAGGTGGGGTTACAAACTCACAAGAGAACCTATGAGTTGCTTCAGATGGAAGACAACGAAAGTATTACAGATTTCTTCACCAGAGTTACAAAGCTGGTGAATCAAATCAAAGTATGTGGAGAAGTGTTGACATCAAGATCAGTTGTTGCAAAGATCTTGAGGTCATTGGCTCCAAAATTCGACCACGTGGTAGTAGCCATAGAAGAGTCGAAAGACTTGTCATTATTGACGAAGGAAGACCTTCAAGGGACACTTGAGTCTCATGAACAAAGGATGGCTGAGAGAGCTACAGGAAATTCGAAGAGTGATATGGCTTTGCAGGCGCAGTCAGAAAAGGAAAGGAAAGGTAAAAGAAGCTGAAATGGCAACAAAGGAGGAAACCAGTCGAATCAAAAGAAACCTTGGAACCAAGGCAACCAAAGAGGTGGTGCTACAGTTAGAAGAAAAGGTGGTGATCGAAAATTTGAGAAAAGTCACATTCAATGTTTCAATTGTCAGAAGTATGGCCATTATGTTAGTAACTGTCCAGAAAAGAAGAAAAATCAAGAAACTGATGCAAATCTGGCGAAGCATGAAGAAGAAGAGACGTTGCTGATGGTCACAACAAAAGATGAAGAAAGATTCCAAGATCAGTGGTACTTGGACTCAGGATGCTTATCACACATGAATGGGAGGAAAGATTGGTTTGTCAATATGAAGCCCTCGTCGAGAACACAGTGAAGTTTGTAAATGAAAACACTCTAGCAGCTGAAGGTGTTGGTGATGTTCTGATTATGAGGAAAGACGGCAAAAGGTCAACAATTTCCAATGTGTTGTACATTCCAGGCATGAAGAGTAATTTGCTCAGTATAGGGCAGCTAGTCGAAAAGAACTACAAGGTAGTTGTCGAAGACAAGATGATGAGAGTTATCGACGCAGGTGGTAGGTTGATCTTGAAGGCTCCAATGTCTCAGAATAGGACCATCAAGATTGAACTCAATGTGATGGAGCACAAGTGTCTAACAACAGCAGCCAGCAAAGATGAGTGGTTATGGCATTTTCGACTAGGCCATCTCAACTTCAATGACATCAGGGAGCTGAAGAAAAGAAATATGGTTTCAGGATTACCAGAAATCGACATTCCAAGTGAAGTCTGTGAAGAGTGTGTTTAGTCGAAACAACACAAGAATAGCTTCAGCAAGGATGCAGGAATGAAGTCGAAGGCAATTCTTGAAGTCATATACTCTGATGTATATGGTCCAATCCAGGTGGATTCGATTAGTGGCAACAAATACTTTGTCACATTCATAGACGATTACAGTCGAAAGTTGTGGACTTACCTCATCAAGAAGAAAAGTGATGTGTTTGAGGTATTTGTCAGATTCAAATCCATGGTCGAAAGACAGAGTGGTCGAAGGTTGAAAACTCTGAGAACTGATGGTGGTGGAGAATATGTGTCGAAAGAGTTCGATGCATTGTGTAGAAAAGAAGGGATTGTGCATGAGGTGGTGTCACCCTACACTCCACAGCAGAATGGGATTGCAGAACGCAAGAACAGAACCATCATGAACATGGTAAGAAGTATGTTGAATGGAAAGCATCTACCCAAAGAATTCTGGGGAGAAGCAGTTTCGACAGCAACATATCTTTTGAACAGATGTCCGATGAAGAAGCTTGAAGGAATCACACCAGAAGAATATTGGTCTGGTGTCAAGCCAAGTCTCAGTCACTTGAAGGTGTTTGGATCTATAGCACATAGACATGTGTCAGATCAGTTGAGAAGGAAACTTGATGACAAGTCAAATCAGATAATCTTGATAGGATATCATTCGACTGGAGGTTACAAGTTGTTCGACCCATTGAATAAGCAGGTAGTGATCAGCAGAGACGTGATCATAGATGAGCTTAAAGAATGGGATTGGAAAGAGAAAGCCAAGAAGGATTCAGTGAGAATCTCTTGTGAAGAACCAGCCACTGAAGTCGAAAGAGAAGTTCGACAGGAACCAGTTGCAGATGAAGTAGGTTCAAGCAGACCTCGACGAACAAGACACATGCCTGCAAGGTTACAAGAATGTGTAATTACATCAGATGATGTGGTCGATGAAGAGGGTGAGCTGGTACATTATGCTTTCTACGCAGATGTCGAACCAGTCAATGCAGCTGAAGCATTGAAATATTCGAAGTGGGTGAAAGCAATGAATGAAGAGTTAGAGTCCATCGAAGTCAACAAGACATGGTCACTTGTCGAATTGCCTCAAGGCAAGAAGGTAATTGATGTGAAGTTGGTTTACAAGGTGAAGGTGAATCCTAGAGGAGAAGTAACTCGACACAAGGCGAGACTTGTGGCGAAAGGATTTCTTCAGAAGGAAGGAATCGAATTCGATGAAGTGTTCGCACCTGTTTCTAAGATCGAAACAATCAGGTTGGTTGTTGGTCTAGCAAATGTGAACAATTGGCCCACATGTCAGATGGACGTGAAGTGTGCGTTCCTTAATGGCCCCTTAGATGAAGAAGTTTATGTCGCACAACCAGCTGGGTATGTGAAACAAGGCGAAGAAGGAAAGGTGCACAGGCTGCATAAAGCCCTGTATGGACTTAAGCAAGCTCCAAGAGCTTGGAATAAGAAAATCGACAGCTTCTTAAGGGAGAAGGAATTTTTGAAGTGTACAACTGAGCATGGAGTATATGTAAGAAGAAGCAATGGCGAATTGCTTATAATATGTCTCTATGTCGATGATTTGTTGATAGTAGGGAGTTGTAAGAAGGAGATCGAAGATTTCAAACATGACCTAAGTGAGGAGTTTGAAATGTCAGATTTGGGAAATCTCTCATATTTTCTTGTCATCGAATTCTACAAGACTAGTAGAGGTTTGATGATGCACTAAAGAAGATATGCAGGAGAAATACTCAAGAGATTTGAGATGCAAGATTGTAACCCAACTTCGACTCCAGCTGAGAGCAGACTGCAACTGTCGAAGGACTCAGATGAAGATGATGTCGACCCAACCCAATACAGAAGACTTATTGGGTCACTTAGATACCTTTGCCACACAAGGCCTGACTTAGCATACAGTGTGGGTATGGTAAGTAGATTCATGCAGAAGCCAAAGGTATCACACCAAACAGCGACGAAGAGGATACTTAGGTATCTGAAAGGGACTCTCGACTATGGCATTTTATTTCCTGCAGCTGATAAAGGGAAAGATTGCAAGTTAGTGGTATACACCGACTCTAGTTGGTGTAGTGATGCTGACATTGCAGAGGATAGAAAATCCACAGCTAGATACGTGTTTATGTTAGGTGGTGCACCAGTTGCTTGGAGTTCGAGAAAGGAGCCAGTAGTGGCATTGTCATCATGCGAAGCAGAGTACATAGCTGCTTCTCTTTGTGCATGTCAAGCAACTTTGATGGTGAACTTGGTCGAAGAGATTACAGGGAAGAGTCATGGAGCAATTACCATGAAGATCGACAGCATGTCAGCTATCAACTTGGCGAAGAATCCAATAGCACACGGTCGAAGCAAGCACATCGAAATGAGGTTCCATTATCTTCGAGAGCAGGTAGCAGAAAGGAAGATGAATTTTGAACACTGCAGAACTGAGAATCAGATTGCAGATATCAGGACGAAGGGAGTGCAGGTCGAAGCCTTCAGAAGACTAAGAGCCATGATGAATGTAGACAGCTTAGACACAATGAATTAGGTGGTGTGTAAAATTGTAATTCCTAGTGTCTAAGTATGTCGAAGTCGAAGCATCATTAAGTACGTCGAAGTCAAAACAGTCAGTGTGTCGAAACAGTTTGTTTCACAGATTTGGTTTTGATTAGATTTGATATGATTTAGATTAGATTTGATATTTTGGGCCTTTAGAGTTTTGGGCCTTTGTAAATCTAAGTCTATAAATAGATGCTTTGTAGAATTTAGAAGTATATCAAGTAGTGAAGACTATCACAATACTTGTAACAATCACAGTTGTAGTTTGCAAGTGATCAATAACAGAAATCCCACAATTCGTGGGTAACATTTTTCTCCAAATATTTCTCTTCTCTCTCTTTTCTTTCTTACTGTTAGTTTGTTCTTCTTCTTTCTTTGTTCTTCATTGTTATTGCGTAGTGGGTTTGTGTACAATCTTGAAATCAAGATTGAAGTGGAATTCCCATAGGTTGTGGTTAATTTTCAACATTGCTCCCATTTCCTGCAATATAAACAATTGATCATCACATAAACAGTCTTCATAATGATCCAAACATATTACTCCCTCCGTTTTTTTTAAGTGTCAGTTTTTTAAACTTTCACATATAACAAGAAAACTAATCAATATAGTTATTTTTCAAACAAAAACTCTCTTTTTATCTATAATATCCCTAATTATTTATTATATTCATCTTACTTTTTTTTTCTCTGTCCTAATTACTTTGGGGTAATTTTGACAAAAGTGCAATCAATACTACCTTAACCTTTGCAAGTGACAATTAAATAGAAACAAAAATATTATTCTAAAAATGATACTGGAACGAAGGGAATATATACCTTTAACTAGCTAGCAACATTGTTGCTTTAAGTTCAGCACATTTATGTCATGTTACGAATAATAAAGTTGAAAAAGAAACAAATTGTGCCTTACCAGCATAAGGTCAAGAGCAGCAATGGCATCATCTATTTCAGTCTTGCTGGACATTGTAACAAAGCCATAACCACGTGATTGACCATTACTGTCAGTGACAAGCTCAATACTCTCAACCTTACCATATTTGCTGAAAATTTCCTCCAACCGAGCACTGTCAATTTCCCGCGGCAAGTTACAAACGTAGACACTAAAAGCCGAATCAAATGCATGTGGACGATACGGAAGATTTTGCGATTCTCTTGGATCATACGTATTAACAGTCAAATGTTTTCCATTTAATCCCTGTCACATGGATTAATTAGATCGGAAACAACTTTTTTTAGTCCTATATACAGGAAACTTACATAGCCATCGAACTTTTTTATAGCCTTCTCAACTTCTTCAGCGGTACTCATGATTACTTTTCCAAACTTTAGGTCTGTATCCCAAAGAGAAATTAACTGAAATCACCACAATAAATGTTTTAGTCAAATTTGTATCGGTAATTTTATCAAGTTTTGTATGGTAAGTTTTGTATAGTAAATTTGAAATCACCACATGTTTTGCAAAACATATACTCCATCTGTCTCATAAAAAGTGTCTTATTTGCACTTTTTCTTTGTCTCAAAATAATTGTCCATTTACGGTACCAATACAACATTTATTATTATTTTTCTACTACTGTACTCCTATTTACTAGCTTTCACTTTATTCAACTACTCTATTAACAATATTTAATAAAGGTATTATAATAAATGATATTAGTTTTTTCATTAAAACCAATACATCTAATCATTTTTTTAAGAACCGTGCATTGTTCAAATAGGACACTTTTTATGAGACGGAGGACGTATAAAGAGACGAAATGGATAATAAGGACTCACCTCAGCATGCACGACAGTCCCAGCCTGTCCAAAAAGCGTGGCTAATTTCTCGGCATCTGTATCAGAAGTCAAATTCCCAACGAAAATCTCAAAATTTTGAGTGCTAGTCGACATAGCTGAATGAGGTTGAGAGAAGAAAGAGAAGCGAAGAGCACAATGCTATGGTTTATGGCTGTGCAGTGGATAATGAGCAGAAATATATAATTGAATTGATTGAACAAGTGGGAGGGTTTTATCTTGGAATTTGTGGTGACAAATTAAACAATAATTTAAAAATAAAAACAATGCAGGTATGATATCAGAATCGTAATCATAATAAATGATTGTTTAAAGGGGCAGTTGGTAGATGAGGAGGTGGTGGGTCTAGCCAGCGCTGCATGCAAGGTATGGGCCAAGATACATTATTAAGATGTCCGGGTGATTGAGAGATTATGGTGAAAAATAAGTGGCGAAAATTAAAGATGAAATAGTGGCAGTGTAATGGAGATTATCGTTATAATAGTTGTTCTACTTTTCATTTAGCACATATATTTGGTTAGACGAGAAACCATTACTTGGCCTTTTATCCAGTTAAATTTTCATAATAGGTATTATCTTGATTATGCTTTTAGTTTTCGCTCAGTTGCAATTGCGAAAATTGGAGTTATATATATATATATATATACCAATATAAAGAGGGGGTATGCCTCCGTGAAGGTTCGTGTAGTACAAATTTATGTAAATTTTAGTAATGATTATTATAGTTATAAGATTAAACATACTGATTTTATTTAATTTGGGATAAATAAATGTTTTTTATAAAAAGTCAACTTGATGAATAGTAATTTTATGAATAGTAACTCGGGAATAGTGACAAGTGGCAAGTGTGTATGTGCAAAATTTCAACATATAATGAATGAAGAGTTATTAGTATGTTAGGTACCAGCGAATCAAACTGATGAATAGTGGAAAATTAATTATTTTGAATGGTTTGAATAATAAGTATGTGATGATAATTTTAATTATTATATTTACTAGAAATGTCTTTTACGCTCTGGATATTGTATCCAGATCATTTTTTATGATATGAATCATGGTAGTGCAAGTAGAAATTTGTTGGAAACTTAAATCTTTTTAAAATTTTAGCAAGGGATAAGTTGCCCTGTTATTATATTGAATGCGATAATTAACTATTGTCAATTCTCTTTTTAAATCAGAAATAATTTTCCTATATTCTTTTAATTCTAATTTTTCTTGTATCAAATCCATTGTATTTTCAGAGTGTTAATGTGAGAAAAAGAGTAAATTTATGTATGAACAATAATATGAGGAGGCTCGGCCTAGCAATGAATGATGTAATTAAATATGAACAAATTTTTTTGGAGGCTTAGACTTCCGATGTTATGATGTTGAGAATAAAGACTGGAATAGAATTTAATCATTTTCAGAGTTATAAGAACACAAAGTAAGTGTTATTATTATTTGTGGAAGTAATATAAATAGCAGAATCAGCGTTGGAATTTATATAAATTTGTATGAATATATTTGTATAGGATAAAATGTCAGGATTTGAGAATCTAATTATAGAGATATAATTTAAATGGATTGAAATAGATAATGTCATTTTAGTCTGTTTCATATCCATCTTCATCAAAATTTACTTCATTGTCAGAATCATTAGGGTAAAAGCTTCTAAAAGTTATAGATACTCTAGGTGTAATTTCTTTAGGATTTCTCATCCTGTAATATGTTTGTGAATAATCACCATAAAAATGTCCTTCAAATGAATTCAAATATGTTGAAGTAGATGTAAATTCATTTAGTTCACTAATTAGAGTTCTGAGTTCATGTTCTTCATAATCTTGTTTTATTGTTGCTTGAATTTCTTCCAAAAATACTTTTTCTTAGAAATGAGCAAATTTTGGTTTTTTCAAGATTAATTTGACTAAATCTGGGTAAGGAAATTTTTTTATTAAATAACTTACCTTTGTATCAAAATCTTGAATGTTAATAGAATCTGATAATTTTTTGTCAGAGTTTGGTTCAGAGTAATCTACTAAAAAGTAATTTGAAAAGTGTATTTGAGTTGTAAAATTTGAATTAGGATCATTATTGTCTTGTTCCATTTTAAACTTTTTCAAATTTCTTTTTAACAAAAAGTGATTGATTTTAAGTCTTATTCCTACTTCCCTTTGCATATTAAGGTTTATGATTTCTAAAATACTATCTCAAAAATATATGTTATACTCTTATTATTATTGAATATTCCTGGTTTATTTTGGAACCTCACCTTGTCACCCCTTACCTACTACCACAGAGTTCTTCCAGAGACATCTCTGCGTTTATGACCTAAGATCTATGAATCTCCTCCTGGCGGTACTATTTTTTCCCTTTCGGGTATTTTCTTCCCTAAACGGATTCTTTCATAGATTAACGATCACATTCAGTTCAAACGGGACTTACGTCTTTTGATCATAAAATAAACCTAGATTAACAATAATCATAAGAGTAAAACATATATTATCAAGAATAAGTTATTAAGAAACCATACCTCTTAATAGCAATTTAGGAAGTTGGAATAAGGAGCTTTAGTGTGATGGCATAAATTTAGAGTAATAGGTATTTGAAAGCATTTCTGAAAGCATACTTTGTATTTCTTGGTTATGTTATTACAAAATGAGAAGTATCTCTTATATAGAAAAGAGATGAAGATTCTAGAGATAATAAAATATTATCTTTACAACAAGAAAAGTTAAAGCACTATTTGCTTTAAGACTTTTCGTAACAAAACAAGAAAACTTTACAAAAGAAAAGTTAAAGTATTATTTGCTTTAAGACTTTTCAAAAGCAAAAGCTATTTACTTTACAACTTTTCCTATACAAAACAAAAGACTTTACATGGTTAAAAAGTTGAAAGGGACAGGCCCCCTTTCCTTAGCCGTGTAAATCAGGATTACCCTTACACGACTCCGAAGGGTCAAGTAACTGTATCCTTAATAAGCATCTTGCCTTTGTTTTGTCGGCAATAATTCAGATAATAATAAAATCACATAATAATGGGTCTTCCATTATTAGTGATCTATCCTGTGAGGATCCCGATGAACCTGGTCGTTTTGAAAAATTTGAATTTCTTTTCTTGTAAGCTTCGACTAACTTTGGTCTTGAATGTTTAACATCGAAGGAGAAAAAGAAATTCCTTGCAATTTTCTGAGTTGCAATAAATCTTTCCAAATTTATCTTCTCTTAATAAATTTTTTTCTTCTGACTTGTTCTTTGACCAGCCAAAATCTTCAGAAATTAGTTTGGCCCTTGCAAGTTCAATTTGCTGTGGCAAGTCTTCTAAATTTATAGTCTTTGGACCAGAATTTTGGACTTGAAATTCTTCATATTCTGTGTCAATGTTTTTAAAATTCATCCAAATCAAATGAACACATGGACAATTATTCTGGAAATCAGGATATAGCGAGTTAATTTCCAGTTGGATTTTTTGTGGAATTTCTGAGGTGATAGTTTCCAATGTATCTGCCAAAAATGTTGGGAGATATGGGGTGAAGTTATATAATGGGGGAACATTAATGACACTGAGTAGACCATATTTGAGTAGTGTGGCCAATGTTATGGTGTAATCTCTGGACTTAAATGGCTTGAATGTTGGTAGAGAAATTCTAGCCTTTCTAATTGCAGAATCAAGTTGGCAATAACACTCACCATCTTGGTTTTCAGGGCAATTTTCGAACATGCTTTGACATGATTTGTAATTATTGTAAACAAAACTCCACTCAGTGGAAATTCCATTATGAATAATCTGGTTGTTGCAAATCTGTGCCAAAATTTCTTGTAGCAAAACAAATGTTCTCAATCCTGTTTCTTCTTCAGAAATCTTAGGTTGTATAGGAATTATGGGTTTCCCCAGATTTACCAAATTTGTATTGGTCTGTTGGACCTTTGTAGTAATTAATGTATCACTAAAGGATTTTTGGTCCTTTTGTGGAATTTGCGGTCTTAAGGAAATTTCTTTTCCCTTGGTTTTAGGAACAATTTTTTGAATTTCTTGTAAAAAATTTTGATCACCAAATTTTTCCAAATGTCTTAGGTAATCTTGATATTTAAGAACTCTGGGTGAGATAATGATATCTTTCCCACAACTCTTAATTATCGTGTCTATGGCCTCTTGAATGTCGTGAAATCCTTTATATAAAGGTTGGCCATATCTTGGAAAAAGTTTAAGCTCTTCAATTAAGAGAAACATTTCATCCCAATCTAAATAAACTCCAGCCTTTGGGCCTGTAAATAATGTATAGCAAATAAAAGGTTTTTTGCTAAAATGTCTTCCAGTAGAGAGATAAGATGCTAAAGCATTTATCACTGCTACCTTTTTACTATTACCTGCAGTGGTAGTAGATATATTCCAGATGTTGTCTAAAAGACATGTTTCTTCTTCTTTGAGTTGATTCCTCAAAGGTGTTTTGAATTGTTCCTTCTCAGGAAATGTCTTTAATTTAGTAATGTCAAAATCTATGACTTTTCCTGCCATTGGAAATGTCTGAATGAGAAATGTCTTAATTTCTTGGAATGTCTGAAATTATTTTCTTTTCCTGGAACAATCAAGTGTAATTATTAGTCATGTAATAATTTTCTAGATAATAAATCTGGTATTGTATTATTTTTCCCTTTAATGTGTTCCCATTTTATCCTAAATCCTCTGTTTAGGACAAATTCTCTGAATTTCAGCCATCTGTTAGAAGTTAATTTTTTCTCATTTTTAGTATCAGCAAATTTAACAATTGCTTCACAATCAGTTCTAATAGTAATTTGTTTTTTAGACAAAATAAATAAAGTAAATTTTTCCAATACATAAATAATTGACAAAATTTCATAATCTAAGGATGTTAAGTATCCTTTTTCTTTAAAAGTTCCTGAGGTGTACCTACAAATTTTCTCTAATGATTTTGAAGAAAATTCATTAGGTTTTTTTATTAATATTCCTCCCCTTCCTAATTCACATCCATCAGTTTCGATAATCAAATAATCTGACTCTAATGGCAAGGTTAAGGGTTCTAATTTCTTAATTTCTTCCTTTAATTGCTGAACGATTTTAATATCTTGATCATTAAATTTTCTAACTCCTTTTTGTTGTGCCTTATTATATAAGGGAGAAGTTAGTTTAGACAGATTTTTGAAATATGGCCTGACATAATTTACTAGTCCTAAAAAGGATTGTAATTGTTTTAATTCTTCTAATTTATCTGGATATTCTAAAATTTTTCTAGCTATATGAGGCTGTAATTTGATAGTTCCATTTCCTATCTCCGCCCCTAAAAAAGAAATATAATTTTTTCCAATTTCAATTTTCTTTTTAGAAATGATTAAGCCATGTTTTTCAAATAAATAAAAAATTAGATATAAGTGTTCTATATGTTCTTTTTCTGATTGAGAGAAAACAAGAACATCATTAATATAGACACATGTAAAATTATAACAATTTTTAAAAATATCATCCATCATTCGTTGTAAAATTTGTGGTGCATTTTTTAATCCATATGGCATCACTAACCATTCAAAATATCCTAATGGACAAGAGAAAGTTGTCCATTCAATACTGTCTTTGTGCATTTTTATCTGCCAAAATCCTGATTTTAAATCAAATTTAGAAAACCAATTTTTTCCTTGTATTTTATTAATTAATGTATCTTTGTCTGGAATACAATATCCCTCTTCAAAAGTATTATCATTTAATCTTCTATAATCGAACACCATTCTAGATTGTTCTCTTTTCTTTTCAGCTTCTTTTTGGACAATAAAGGCAGGGGTTCTATGTCTAGAATTTGATCTTTGGATAATTCCTAATTTTAATAATTGATCAATGTGCATTTTGAATTCTTCTTGTTCCCAATTACCATACTTGAAATTAGGTGATTTAATGGTAATATATGGGTTGATAATTTCTAATTTGCACAAAGTTTTATTTCTTTCCCAAAATTTTGTAGGATTTTCTCCTATAACTTCAATTTTTTCTAATTTCTTAATTATTTGATCTAAATCATAATTTTTTATATTTTTTGTAAAATTTGTGGTATCTATTAAGTGCAACTCACTTTCTATACCATTGTCTAAATCTAAGTCTAGATCAAAATTTTGTTGTTCTATATTATTGCAAGAACATTCATCATTGTTCTCCTTGCAATTGCAGGTTTCACTTTCTTTTATTTTGAACTTAAAATTTGAAACAATGGGTATCATGGAACAATTTTTACTTATTGTTACATAATCTTTGTTAATATTAATTTGTCCATAATTATGGAGTAGAAAATCTAAT
Source organism: Lathyrus tuberosus (assembly GCA_022829125.1). Lineage (NCBI taxonomy): Eukaryota > Viridiplantae > Streptophyta > Magnoliopsida > Fabales > Fabaceae > Lathyrus > Lathyrus tuberosus. The sequence continues at coordinate 12,661,610 of JALAZF010000123.1, read as the reverse complement.
CCCATAATAAGTGGTGTTGAAAGATTTAGGTCTTGAACCCAAATTTTTGTCCAAGGATAATACTCGGACCATTGATTACAATTTGTTAGAAATTTTACTTGGATATTTTTAAATTGTGAGTCATTTGAAGTTTTGGTTCCATCAAATTGCATCGAATAAGTTGGTTTTACTTTGACAACTTTAGTTTTTAATTCTTCTGGGATAACCTTTATATCTATAATAGATGAAGTTGATCCAGTATCAATGAGAATTGGTATGGTTCTTTCCTGCCCATGAATATTAATTTTTGTTGGGACTATAATTTGTCTTAGTTTTTCTTTATTACAAACTAAGGGTACATGGAGATCTTGAGGTTTTTCTGTGTTATTTATAATATTTATGTCTTCTTGAGTAATTTCTGTTAATTTAAAATTATTTTCTGTAGCCGGGAATTTTCCTTTTTTAATAATTTCTGTTAAACTTTTTATTGATTCTTCTAAACTTTCTAGTTTAATTTCTAAATTATCAATTCTGTTTTCTAGGTTTCTAACCATGTTTTTTAATTTGTCTACTTTATTGTTAGAATTTTCAGAGATTTCTTGGGCTTCTTTTTCTATATTGAAATGTTTTTTAATATAATTTGAGCAGATTTGTCTTAAGCAAATTTGGCATTTCCATCTTTTATCAAAGGAGGAAAACCAATTACACTTGAAGCATCTTATATTGTCGCTTCCTGCTTTGTAATTCCAATTATGGTTACAATCAGTCATATTTTTTATTTTGCCTTCTTAGTTAAAAGTGAATTTTTTCAATTTTTCTAACAGAATGTAATTATTGTTATTTTCATTTTCTAAAGGTGTTTCGATTTCTTCATTCTCTATTCCTTCTAGAGAACAAATACTCCATACTTCAGAGTTATCTGAAATGTCTGAGGTTATTTCTAAAATATCTTCTTTAATGGTGGATATGAGGTTTGATTCTCTTGTAAATAAATTTTGTTTATTTGGACAAACCGAAGATAAATGTCCCGGTTTATTACAAGCAAAACAAGTAATTGTATTTTTGTAAGTTTTGTTAGGATTATATTTTCTAACATGTCTTTCTTTGTCTAAATAAGGTTTTCTAGCATTAGATTTTCTTAAATAATTTCTTTTAACATAATTTTTCTTATACTTAGTTTGTTTGTTCTGATGCTTATCATCAAGGTGCTTACCGTATTGTTGAGGAGTATAAATTTGCTTACAGAAACCTACATTTTTCTGTTTTAATTCTTTTTGGATCTGAATATAAGTACATTTCTTTTTTAATTCAGAAATAATAAATTGTATTCTTATTCCTATGTTGTCAAATTCGTTATTAATTTCTAATTTGTTCCAATTTTCATGAATTTCTTGACCTAGAGGTCCTGGTAGTTTTGTAAATAATCTTTCTCCTAATGCTTTAGAGAAATAATTTTCTGAAGTGCTTGCTAAAGCATAAAAATCTTGTAAAATTTCTATTACATGATTCCAATCATATAATTGAATTTGTTCTAAATCTCTCATGGCCTCAGCCTGTCTCATGGTTAATCCAACATTGGCGTCTTTGCCTGTAATAATTTTGTGTATTAAATATGTAAAATTATGGATATTGTTTCCCTGAGTTACCAATACTCCTAATTTTTCTGGAAATTTAACTTTGAAAGCTTCCCAGGCTGCTCTAGCTATATCACCTAGATAATTTTCAGCAATTTTAATCATTTCTTCACCAGTTGCAATATTGTAGTGTTTACTTTCATAGTCTCTTATTACTAAAGAAGTCCATTGTTCAATGTATGTACCTAATAATTGAGGGTGAATATTAGAAATGTTTAGCATAACATGTTCATATCCGTATAAATTAATTTCATTAGGGTTTCTTTTTCCTAATGTTCTCAAATTAGGGTTATTTTTATTATAGATAGCCACAGGTAATCTTGAAGGATGTCCTATAGAGTAACCCATTTGGGTTGGACTATTGTTAGGAAATCTTGATGTAGCAGAATAGCTAGTTTTTTCGTTTACTAAATTTTTTTCTGAATGATTAATTTCGGAAGTTTCTTCTGGATTCTCTTCAAATAAATCTTTTAATTCTTGGAGATCTTCTAAATATTTTCCCATAATGAAATTTTTACCATTTTTTGAATTTGCTAATTCAATTTCCATATTAAATTTTTCCATTAAAATTTCATCATTTTTAAATTTATTTAGTTCTTCTACAGTTAAGGAGTTTCCACTCATCTTCACTTATTTGATTATGAGTTTCTTCATAATTTTTAAATCTTAAGGCTAAAGAATCCTTGGTTTTATATGTTACAACCTCTGTATGTGTTAATGTTTCAGCTTCAGTCTGAATATTGTTTTTAATTTTCCATTCTTCTCCAGCTAAAAGAGAATGAGAGATTAGTTCTGGGCCAAAAAAGTTAATTCCTCTTGATGTGACTGTTTTAATCATATTATCAATTTTTAGTTTAAATTTTGGTGAGAGTTGCGTTGACAATTTTCCTAAGAAAATAATATCTATAACAATATTTGACCCTCTAAAATTTTTAAAACCTTTTGTTTGCACTTGAATTTTTATATTCTTTAAGTCCTTAAGTCCTATGGTAAAATTTGGACATAAGTAATGAATTCCACAATTGTTGTTCATATCTACTTCAATTACTCCGATAATTTGGGATAAATAAAGAGGGGGTATGCCTCCGTGGAGGTTCGTGTAGTAAAAATTTATGTAAATTTTAGCAATGATTATTATAGTTATAAGATTAAACATACTGATTTTATTTAATTTGGGATAAATAAATATTTTTTATAAAAAGTCAACTTGATGAATAGTAATTTTGTGAATAGTGACAAGTGGCAAGTGTATATGTGCAAAATTTCAACATATAATGAATGAACAGTTATTAGTATGTTAGGTACCTACGAATATGTGGGGGTTAATATTTGTTTCAAATTATTGGTACCACAAGTCAAACGGATGAATAGTGGAAAATTAATTATTTTGAATGGTTTGAATAATAAGTATGTGATGATAATTTTAATTATTATAATTACCATAAATGTCTTTTATGCTCTGGATATTGTATCCAGATCATTTTTTATGATATGAATCATGGTAGTGAAAGTAGAAATTTGTTGGAGAATTAAATCTTTTTGAAATTTTAGCAAGGGATAAGTTGTCCTGTTACTATATTGAATGCGATAATTAACTATTGCCAATTCTCTTTTTAAATCAGAAATAATTTTCCTATATTCTTTTAATTCTAATTTTTCTTTTACCAAATCCATTGTATTTTCAGAGTGTTAATGTGAGAAAAAGAGTAAACTTATGTATGAACAATAATATGAGGAGACTCGGCCTACCAATGAATGATGTAATTAAATATGAACAAATATTTTTGGTGGCTCCGCCTTCCGATGTTATGATGTTGAGAATAAAGACTGGAATAGAATTTAATCATTTTCAGAGTTATAAGAACGCAAAGTAAGTGTTATTATTATTTGTGGAAGTAATATAAATAGCAGAATCAGCGTTGGAATTTATATAAATTTGTATGAATATATTTGTATAGGGTAAAATGTCAGGATTTGAGAATCTAATTATAGAGATATAATTTAAATGGATTGAAATAGATAATGTCATTTTAGGCAGTTTCATATCCATCTTCATCAAAATTTACTTCATTGTCAGAATCATTAGGGTAAAAGCTTCTAAAAGTTATAGATACTCTAGGTGTAATTTCTTTAGGATTTATCATCTTGTAATATGTTTGTGAATAATCACCATAAAATGTCCTTCAAATGAATTCAAATATGTTGAAGTAGATGTAAATTCATTTAGTTCACTAATTAGAGTTCTGAGTTCATGTTCTTCATAATCTTGTTTTATTGTTGCTTGAATTTCTTCCAAAAATGTTTTTTCTTGGAAATGAGCAAATTTTAGTTTTTTCAAGATTAATTTGACTAAATCTGGGTAAGGAATTTTTTTGATTAAATAACTTACCTTTGTATCAAAATCTTGAATGTTAATAGAATCTGATAATTTTTTGTCAGAGTTTGGTTCAGAGTAATCTACTAAAAAGTAATTTGAAAAGTGTCCTTGAGTTGTAAAATTTGAATTAGGATCATTATTGTCTTGTTCCATTTTAAATTTTTTCAAATTTCTTTTTAACAAAAAGTGATTGATTTTAAGTCTTATTCCTACTTCCCTTTGCATATTAAGGTTTATGGTTTCTAAAATACTATCTCAAAAATATATGTTATACACTTATTATTATTGAATATTCCTGGTTTATTTTGGAACCTCACCTTGTCATCCCTTACCTACTACCACAGAGTACTTCCAGAGTCATCTCTGCGTTTATGACCTAAGATCTATGAATCTCCTCCTGGCGGTACTATTTTTTCCCTTTCGGGTATTTTCTTCCCTAAACGGATTCTTTCATAGATTAACGATCACATTCAGTTCAAACGGGACTTACGTCTTTTGATCATAAAATAAACCTAGATTAACAATAATCATAAGAGTAAAATATATATTATCAAGAATAAGTTATTAAGAAACCATACCTCTTAATAGCAATTTAGGAAGTTAGAATAAGGAGCTTTAGTGTGATGGCATAAATTTAGAGTAATAGGTATTTGAAAGCATTTCTGAAAGCATACTTTGTATTTCTTGGTTATGTTATTACAAAATGAGAATTCTCTCTTATATAGAAGAGAGATGAAGATTCTAGAGATAATAAAATATTATCTTTACAACAAGAAAAGTTAAAGCACTATTTGCTTTAAGACTTTTCGTAACAAAACAAGAAAACTTTACAAAAGAAAATTTAAAGCATTATTTGCTTTAAGACTTTTCAAAAGCAAAAACTATTTACTTTACAACTTTTCCTATACAAAACAAAAGAATTTACATGGTTAAAAAGTTGAAAGGGACAGGCCCCCTTTCCTTAGCCGTGTAAATCAGGATTACCCTTACATGACTCCGAAGGGTCAAGTAACTGTATCCTTAATAAGTGTTTTGCCTTTGTTTTGTCGGCAATAATTCAGATAATAATAGAATCACATAATTATGGGTCTTCCATTATTAGTGATCTATCCTGTGAGGATCCCGATGAACTTGGTCGTTTTGAAAAATTTGAATTTCTTTTCTTTTAAGCTTCGACTAACTTTGGTCTTGAATGTTTAACATCGAAGGGGAAAAAGAAATTCCTTGCAATTTCTGAGTTGAAACAAATCTTTCCAAATTTATCTTCTCTTAATAAATTTCGTTCTTCTGACTTGTTCTTTGACCAGCCAAAATCTTCAGAAATTAGTTTGGCCCTTGCAAGTTCAATTTGTTGTGGCAAGTCTTCTAAATTTATAGTCTTTGGACCAGAATTTTAGACTTGAAATTCTTCATATTCTGTGTCAATGTTTTTAAAATTCATCCAAATCAAATGAACACATGGACAATTATTCTAGAAATCAGGATATATAGAGTTAATTTCCAGTTGGATTTTTTGTGGAATTTCTGAGGTGATAGTTTTCAATGTATCTGCCAAAAATATTGAGAGATCTGGGGTGAAGTCATATAATGGGGGAACATTAATGACACTGAGTAGACCATATTTGAGTAGTGTGGCCAATGTTATGGTGTAATCTCTGGACTTAAATGGCTTGAATGTTGGTAGAGAAATTCTTGCCTTTCTAATTGCAGAATCAAGTTGGCAATAACACTCACCATCTTGGTTTTCAGGGCAATTTTCGAACATGCTTTGACATGATTTGTAATTATTGTAAACAAAACTCCACTCAGTGGAAATTCCATTATGAATAATCTGGTTGTTGCAAATCTGTGCCAAAATTTCTTGTAGCAAAACAAATGTTCTCAATCCTGTTTCTTCTTCAGAAATCTTAGGTTGTATAGGAATTATGGGTTTCCCCAGATTTACCAAATTTGTATTGGTATGTTGGACCTTTGTAGTAATTAATGTATTACTAAAGGATTTTTGGTCCTTTTGTGGAATTTGCGGTCTCAAGGAAATTTCTTTTCCCTTGTTTTTAGGAACAATTTTTTGAATTTCTTGTAAAAAATTTTGATCACCAAATTTTTCCAAATGTCTTAGGTAATCTTGATATTTAAGAACTCTGGGTGAGAAAATGATATCTTTCCCACAACTCTTAATTATAGTGTCTATGGCCTCCTGAATGTCGTGAAATCCTTTATATAAAGGTTGGCCATATCTTGGGAAAAGTTTAAGCTCTTCAATTAAGAGAGCCATTTCATCCCAATCTAAATAAACTCCAGCCTTTGGGCCTGTAAATAATGTATAGCAAATAAAAGGTTTTTTTTGCTAAAATGTCTTCCAGTAGAGAGATAAGATGCTAAAGCATTTATCACTGCTACCTTTTTACTATTACCTGCAGTGGTAGTAGATAAATTCCAGATGTTGTCTAAAAGACATGTTTCTTCTTCTTTGAGTTGATTCCTCAAAGGTGTTTTGAATTGTTCCTTCTCAGGAAATGTCTTTAATTTAGTAATGTCAAAATCTATGACTTTTCCTGCCATTGGAAATGTCTGAATGAGAAATGTCTTAATTTCTTGGAATGTCTGAAATTCTTTTCTTTTCCTGGAACAATCAAGTGTAATTATTAGTCATGTAATAATTTTCTAGATAATAAATCTGGTATTTTATTATCTTTCCCTTTAATGTGTTCCCATTTTATCCTAAATCCTCTGTTTAGGACAAATCCTCTGTATCGTTTGTATGAATAATTTAAATTGAATTCTAATGAAACAAAACATTATCATAAATAATTTTGTTAGTTATTTAAATAAACCTAAATTCTAAAGTAATTTTCAAAATACATAATGCAAATAAGTTACAATTGATTTAAAATTAAAGGACTATAAATATAAATATTAATGTCTTATGTTTCAATTTTAATGTGAAAAACAACATCACTTTACCACATAAAGACATGGGCGGATCTATATTAAGGATGATTGTTGTGGCTATAGGCGAACAACATGATTAAACCAAACAAAAACGGATAATTCAATTGAATAAATTTAATAACTCAATTGAATAAACGGGTCTCTCCAACAAAATTATACAGTTATTAAATCGATTGAACCAGATGACTCAATCTCTATAAAAAACACGACATCTATCAAATTTCAAAATTTTAAATATCATATTTTTACAATGTCATTATTTAAATTCAAATTCTAAACATAATCATTGCACACAATAAAATAGTATAAAATACAAATCAAAATAAATTTTGAACAAAGCCTAATTACAACATAATAAATAACAAAATAAGTGTAGTATCTAATAAGTGCAGTATCTAATAATTTTAATTGCAAAGAGGGAAAGTTGTTTCAAATTAGTTTTGAACAAAGCCTACTTGTATTTTAATTTTATTTTTTAAAAATAATTATCAAAATGATATCGTTTTGTCTGAGGAAAAAAACATTTAATCTGTCAGTTTTTTCAAAATCGTCGATTCATCGGTTTTTTACCAAAATCACCCAAAATCACCTTACATAAAATCATAAGGTGACTTAAACCAATCATAATAATCACAAGTAAAACCTTTCTTTAGTTTACCAATCCAAATCCACGAAAGAAATACAATCTTATGGACCACAACATCTCATCCCAAGTTTCGTCGCAAAACATAATATTGTTCCTAAATAACCACAGCATCCAACAAGTTATAACCCAAATACCCATCGCATTCTTAATGTCCACACCTAGGTGGTGAAGAGCACCAATCCAATCTCTATAGTGGGCAAGGATATTATCAAATGGGATTAGCCTAATACCCAACCAAGCAGAAATACTGTGCCACACCATTAGAGATTTGTTACAAAGGAAAAAAAGATGAGCAGACTTTTCATCAACAACAAAACAAAACGGACAAACCTTGTCGTGAGGATTTGATATAATGCCACGAGCATATAAATTGTCCCGTGTCGGAAGCCTATTATGCAAGAGTCGCCACCAAAAAAGAATAGTTTTCAGAGGAGAATTTGCATACCATAACAATTTAAATGTTGCAGAACGTTCTCCCGTCAAAATGTTAGCCTGCGGGTTATGACAGAGGAATTTGTAACCAGAGTTAACAGAATATGACGATGACTGGTCGAGTTGCCATAGAAACAAATATTTTTATGCTTTGCAGAGAGTAATTTCATTCAAAATATCATAGAGCTTTCCAAGGGCCTGTTGAACCGATGCAACAGAGCTGCTGCCAGTTGTTTGAATATTCCAGATCCATAGCTCACCGTCCCAAAAATCGTTATCAACCACCCTGCTGTTAGGCCAGAGAGCAGCATCTCTCACCTACGGAAATAACACAGAAAGTTTGCCATGACCGCACCATGACGACAACCAGAAGGAAGTTACCTCACCGTTGCCAACTTTAGACGATGTGAGATCATAAAATGAGTCTGGACCAAAACAACGAGAAATTGAGAATAAATCACGCCACCAAAGTGATGAAGGTACCTTGTAGAATGGTTGATCTTCTTGTATCAAGTCCGAACCGTATTGACCGTATTTACCTTTAAGGATGTCATGCCATAAACTCTCAGCTGGACAAATAACCTTCCAAAGCCATTTAGCTAATAATGCTTCATTAAAACGTCGCAGGTCCAAAATGCCAAGGCCCCCATCTTCCTTAGGTTTACACACCAAATCCCAATTAATCCAAGCTATGCCTTTTTTAATAGAGGATCCATTCCAAAGAAATCTTCTTTGTATCGACGTTAAAATCCGAATCACCTTGCAATGCATCTTAAAGAATGATATGTAATGAATATGGAGGTTAGAAAGAACAGATTTGATTAAGGTAACTCTACCTCCCATAGACATAAGTCTACCCTTCCAAGAAGCCAACCTCGCTTGAACCTTATCGATGACCGGTTTCCAAAATGAAACCTGTCTATGATTACCGCCGATTTGAATTCTAAGAAATTTGAAGGGACACTCCTGAATTTTGCAAGCCAGAAACCTCTCTGCCGCCTTCAAAAATTACTCCTCGACACCAAATCCAAAAAAATTGCTCTTGCTGAAATTAATATCAAGCCCAGACAGCAATTGAAAACCTTTAAGAATTACCTTAATTGCCCATAAATTGCTCCAGGAACCTTCACCAACAATTACCGTATCGTCGATGTATTGAAGTAAGTTAAAAGATAAATGTTATTCCATCTTAAAGCCTTGATAGAACTGACCTTCAGCAGCCCATTTCATCAATACCGCCAAACCTTTCGCCGCAATAGCAAATAAATAAGATGATAGAGGATCACCTTGTCTAAGTCGTCTTGTCACTTCGAAATCGCGGGATGTACTTCCGTTAACAAGCACATACATATGATTCTTGAAAACACTACTCTCTACCCAGTTCATCCATTTTTCCCCAAAGCCCATGATCTCCATGACCTTACGAATATAGGACCATTCTACGCAATCGTAGGCCTTGGCTAAATCTACTTTAAGAATCATGACCTTTTGTTTACTTCTTTTTGCATAATCTACTATTTCATTCAACACTAAAACCCCATAAATCAGATTCCTACCCTTGATGAAAGCGGCCTGAGAAAAGGAAATGATGTTGTCCATAATTAATTTCAGTCTGTTTGCCATTAACTTAGCAATCACCTTATATACACATCCAATTAAACTTATCAGCCTGTAATCGTCAAGAATGCTAGGAGCCTCGCTTTTGGGAATGAGAATAAGAAAATAGGAGGATAACACTTTGGGTAGTTTACCAACCTAAAAAAACTCCAGGACACAATTTGTGAAATCCAAACCCACGATCTCCCAACAATTTTGAAAGAATTCCATGTTGAAACCGTCCAGACCCGGACTTTAATCTCATTTGCATTGAAATATGACGTTCTTAATTTCTGTAGCCTCGAATGGTTCTTCAATAACCTTTCTATCAAGCTCTGACAAAACTTTAAACTGATCTCTTCCAATATAACGTAAAGGTCTGCAAACCGATTTAAACCTTTTCTCAAAATGAGTTGCCACCTCCTCTTTCACACCAGCTGCATCTTCTATAATCTGATTGTTTATGACCATAGAAGGAATGGAATTTATGATTTTTCGATGGTTAATGATAGCATGAAAAAATCTCGTGTTTTGGCCTCCCTCCTCGATCCATATGGTGCGAGATTTTTGTTGTAGTATACTTTCCTTGATTCTTAAATGCTTCCATAATTCGTCTTCTGTAATACCCCGTATTATCGAAATGCTCAATTGCATATCAGATGAGATCAGATGAGTATCTATGTGCTCTATCTTTGGTATATTGGATTAATGGAATCCTCTAAGTACTTTAAGTATTGACATTTGGGATCAATAGAGCAACTGTTGAACTCTGAAGAGATCAATTATTTCAATTCACGAAAGGATGTTAAGGTAACTTTAATAATTGATCAATTTAGTTGAGACGATAAAATATCAATTGGAGATATTTTACCCTGTTGGAATTATATTATATAATAAGCATTATATATATATATATATATATATATATATATATATAAAGAAAAAGAGAAAGATAGAAAGAAGAAGGAGGAAAAGAGGAAAAGAAGAGAAAGAGGGAAAAAGCCATGGATGAAGAAGAAAAGCTTATGGATCATCTTCATCGATTCATCATCTTCTTCAAACTCCTCTTCGATTATCATGTGGGTTCTAGTCAGAAACTCTAAGTTCTAGAAATAGGTGTTTGGAACTTAGGTTAGAATTTGAGAGAAAATGATAAATTCTATATATATATATATATATATATATATATATATATATATATATATATATATATATATATAAAGAAAAAGAGAAAGATAGAAAGAAGAAGGAGGAAAAGAGGAAAAGAAGAGAAAGAGGGAAAAAACCATGGATGAAGAAGAAAAGCTTATGGATCATCTTCATCGATTCATCATCTTCTTCAAACTCCTCTTCGATTATCATGTGGGTTCTAGTCAGAAACTCTAAGTTCTAGAAATAGGTGTTTGGAACTTAGGTTAGAATTTGAGAGAAAATGATAAATTGTTGAATCAATGAAATCTAACGGATAAAATGAGTTATAAACTATGTTGTATGATCAATATGTATATAGAATCATCTATTGATGCTTATTTGTGCATTGGGTAGTGTTTGGAATGGGTTTTGGGACCCAAAGGCCCAGCTGTTACGCTGCTGAGATTCTGGGTTTTTGTAGGTTCGCACTGCGAATCCCCTAGCGAAGGGGAAATCGAACATTCGCTGGTTGTTCGCACGGTGAAGGTGAAGGCGAACATTCGCCAGGGATTCGCCAGAGCTTCGCACTACGAACATTACCCTGTTTTGGTTCTGCCACGGTTCGCCAGTCGTTCGCACTGCGAATGGGGCAGCGAACCCAGTGTATTTAGGCATTCGCTGGGAGCTTCGCACTGCGAATGAGAAAGCGAGCATTCGCTGGCTGCTTCGCATTGTGAACATAGCAGATCCTCCAACTTGTTTCTTTCATAACTTTTGATCCGTAACTCGGATCGGGACGTTCTTGGTGTAACGCCCCAGTTTTGATCGTTTTATTTAATCGAGTCGATTTAATTATTTTGAGTATTATATTATTTTTACTTATGACTTTGGTGTGATAATATGTTGTTTTGTATTGTTATTATATTTTATCGCGCTTTGAGAGTGTTTGCGGGATAATTGAGAGTAAGGGTATTTTGGTCTTTTCCTAATTATTTACTAAGTTAGAGAGAAAGAAAATAGAAATATAAGGGGGAAGAGAGAAAATAGAGAGAAAGAAATAGAAAGAAGGAAAAAGGAGAGAAGGGAAGAAGAGAGAAAAGAAGAGGAAAGCTTGGAAATCAAAGAAAACAACTTCTAGGAATCGATTTAATCGGGTAAGGGTGCGAAACTCGATTATACTATGCTTGTATATGATTATGTATGTATGCGTTTGGATGATTCTCTTGCTTTCTATGTTTTTCACTTCTAGGTCGAAAACGATAAAATGAGTAGAATCGATGGTTTAGCGGGTGGAAATCGATGTAAATGTGGTAGATTGCTTGTTGATATGATTAGAATAGGTTTTGATTGATATATGTTAATTTGGAAATGTTTGGGTTGGAAAAATATCATTTTTGGGGTTTCAAACAGCGCAGAAAATTCTGAGTTTTTGCAGGTTCGCCTAGCGAACCTGGGGCGAGCAGTAGCGAATGAAGTTTTCGCGGGTTCGCCTAGCGAACGATTCAGCGAAGGGTAGCGAAGGTTCACTACGGGGGTTCGCCTAGCGAAGGTTGTATGTTTTTGGTTCTGTTTAGTTCTGACTTGGTTCGCCAAGGGTTCGCCTAGCGAACTTTGTGTCTGTTTTTAGCTAGTAGTTGGTTCGCTGTAACATTCGCCTAGCGAAGGTGCTAGCGAATGCTCGCGAGAGGGTTCGCCCAGCGAACAGTGCTGTTTGTGTAATTTTGTTTTCTGCGTAACTTTTGATCTGTGGCTCGGTTTGAGGCGTGGTTTGATGCGTTGGAAAGCTATTGAGCTGTACTTTCTTATTATGATGTTTTGGAATTTGTTAGCCGATTTAATTATGTCGGGCAATGTGAATAGTGTCGTTTTGTCGACTTTTGCCGTTTTAATGGTGTGTAAATGATGTGTATTATGCTATGTGCTTTTGATATGGATATCGTATGACTTGTATGACGTTGTATGATGTGAATGCATGTGATGACATGTTGTGGTGATGAATTGTGGCCGAAAGGCAAATAAATGCAATGTGTTGTATTTGGTTATAGATGCATGTTTGTGACTGCATATATGTGTGATGATGCATTGGTTGTCATGAGTCCTTGTGTGTCAAACATCATGATATGCATCATAATTGCGTCCTGAGTGACGGCGGTTCCGGTGGGGAATCAGCTATAACATCGTGTGCCTCGAAAATATGAAAGGTATGAATAGCCTGAGGACCTAAAGCGATGGTTATATGCAATTGCGTCTTGAGTGACGGCGGTTCCGGTGGGGAATCAGCTATAACATCGCGTGCCTCGAAAATATGAAAGGTATGAATAGCCTGAGGACCTAAAGCGATGATTATAGACGATCGTGTGCCTCGAAAATATGAGGTGAGAAAAGCCTGAGGACTTAAAGCGATCCATAAACGTCGTGTGCCCATGTGGGGACCTAAAGCGACGGGGTGAACATCGTATGCCCGACGGGGAGTTACAGTGATGTAACGAGCGATGGTTCCAACAGAGTTCCTGAGTGAACTAGTGATGAGATATGAAATCTTGGAGTCGGTACCGCATTTGCATTTGCATTTGCATAGAGAGTCGTTGTGACGGTCTCTTTGCATCTGCATGAATTATGATTGCATTAGTTATATGTGGAAATCATGATTTGGTGATTAGGTGTGAGATATTGTGTGATTGAACTTGTGATAGCAATTGTGAACTATTGTGCATTTGTGTTAAATGCATTGAATTATGAATTATATGTTTTGTATATAAACATATGCATGATGTGTGAATATGTGATTATGTGAATATAATCTGTATATGCCTTATGTGTTGGCATGTGATAACTGTGGAGAGAATACTGGATATGTGTATTTTTATGTTGATATATATAATTATATGCATTTATATTATGGTTGTTTTTCTCACCCTTCTGCTGTTTTATAATGCTCTATGAGGCATTACAGATTAGAGTTGCTGGAAGTCTTTTGTGAAGATTGTATCTTCATTCTTTTGTCGGTCGGCTCTGATATGTGACACCGGGTAGTTAGGGAGGCTGTTTGTGTTTTTGGTGTATTGTGTATATTTATATCTTTAGGTTTGTACTTGTATAACTGATGTATGACCAACTTTTCATTGATATATGTATGTGATATTCAGTTTTTAGATTTTCCGCTTTTATTCTAAAAACTTTGAAATGTGGGTGTAAGGAACTGAGTTCCTCTGTTGAATGCTACCCCACTGTTACATATCTTTATGAGCAGGTGTTGTATGTTTTGTATCAAATTGATGTGATTTCCTCGTCTGTGCCGTGTTTTTAATTATACTCTGACGAAATTTTATTAAGTGTTTATTGTTTTATACATTTTTGGGGGTATAGATTGGGGGCGTCACATTAAGTGGTATCAGAGCCAGTCCGTGTCAGTTTGTGTCAGTCCTTGTTGGTCTTTGTGGTTCGGTGAGCTGTTTGTTTAACCATAGTTGCTGTTATTGGAAATGAACAGAATATGGCTCGGGCTGTGCAGGGTGTACCGAATGTTGCGGGTAATAATGAGTTCGGGATGAACGAACCGCTTATCTTCCAGGGAAGATATGATCCTGATGGTGCACAATTTTGGTTTGAAAAGTTTGAAAGAATCTTCCATGTGATGGATTGTGCTGAAGAGGACAAGGTGAGACTGGGTACTCACATGCTGGAGGAAGAAGCAGCCGATTGGTGGGTTAGTTTACGCCAAGTGTTGGGAGTGGATGATGAAGAAGTTACTTGGGATTTATTTAGCCGAGAGTTTCGGAGGAAGTATTATCCTGAGGGTGTGAAGGAAAAGAAAGAGATTGAGTTCTTGGAGTTGAAACAAGGTAATATGTCTGTGGTTGATTACACTGCAAGGTTTGTGGAACTTGTGCAGTTCTATCCTCATTATCCGGAAGCGACTGCTGAATTTTCTAAGTGCGTGAAGTACGAGAACGGATTACGTCCGGAGATTAAAAGGGCAATCGGTTATCAGAGGATTAGAAGGTTTTCTGAATTGGTGGACAGTTGTAGGATTTACGAAGAGGATCGTAAGGTGCGTGCTACTCCATATGAGAATGTGAATGACAGGAAAGGGAAACAACAGTCTCGTAGTGGGGGAGGAATGTCTAGTCCTCCGAGGTGTTACATTAAGTGTCACAAGTGTGGGGAAGTAGGACATCGTAAGTTGGATTATAGGAGGAATAAACTGAAATGTTCAAATTGTGGAGGTTCGGGACATGTCGCAGCTGATTGTAAGAGAATTAGGATGAAGTGTTTCAACTGCGGTGGAACAGGTCATATCAGTACGAGGTGTACGGAACCGAAGGGAGCTCAGACTGGTAGGAAGATTGTTGCATTGGCAGGAGATGAGACTGCTAGTGCGAATCGTCTGACTCAAGGTACTTGTTTTATTAATAGTACGTCTTTATTTGCTATTCTTGATATTGGAGCGACTCATTCGTTTATTTCGTATGAGTGCGCGAAGCGTTTGAATTGTGTGTCTTCTTGGGGTGGTGTGATGGTTATCGATACTTTTGTCTAGGGGTCGGTAATTACTTTTGGGGTTTGTCTAATTGTTCTTTGACTGTTTATGGTAAAGGATTTGTAATGGATTTAGTGTGTTTACAGTTGAAAGGATTATAATGAGATGAGTGGGGGAGAAGCTGGTACTTCTCTGTGTTGTTTCAGGTGTAGAGCGCTGGCTCAGTGTGTTGTAAATTGCAAGATTATAAGTTTGGTTTCTGGTTCAAGAAGGGGTGCGGAGGTAAGGATTATGTCAACTAAGGAATTGTGCCTTAGGTAGTTTTGTGTATAGGATGTAAGGGATGCTATTATCGTTTGGTGGAGACGGTTTATGCCTCATCATGGTTGTCGGCTGTCTATTGACAAATTGAGGAACTGATCACCCTTAATCTCTTGTTGATAGCAGACGGGAACTATGTTGGATGGAATGGACGTGTCTTTCCGGCTTTGATAGTGGTGCGGAATGGATTACTTGAAAGGTAAGGAGTTGGTTACAGATTGTTTTGGTGAGTTGATGAGAATTCTTATATCAGAAGATGAGACGGATTAGAGGTTTGAGTATGTGGATTAAGTTGGAATGTCTCTGAGGGATAATGATTGGGTATTACTAAGGGTTGGTAAGGAATAAGATGATAATAGGAGGATGCGTGTTAACCAGTGAGTAGTATGGGAACTTGCAGTTGTGTTTTGCATAGCTTGAGTTTTGAATTGTGACGAATTGCAAACGATTTGAAATTATTTGATGGTATTGAGATTGGAGAAATCTTGAGGAAACCCTTGGGGGTGGATGTAATATTTGAGAGTTCCTTTTTGGGTGGTTGTTGCAATAGGATGGAATTTGGATTGTCAAGAGCAGGAATTGTGTATGGAGTACGGACAGTGGTATAGGGTTACGATTGGGATTAAGTGTTCACTTTCAGGGTTAGGTAACTGGAATGGTTTGGTTGAGTTTGACCAGAATTACAATTGTTGGAATGTTTGATAAGAGTGGTGGTTTGTTTAAGTTGTGGTTTATGTTCTTCGACATTTGAGGAATCGTGGAAGGATCAGTACTATTATGGAAGTGGGTGTAGTTGTATTATGTTGGATTATTAAAAGTATTATCTTTATGATTCTAGATTCGAAGTGTTTGGTAATTACAAGAATATTGAGTATTGGATTGGTCTGAAAGAATAAAGGCAACGAGGATGATTAGGATTTGTGGCAAGTTATGAATTGGTTGGGGAAAGGATGATGTTGTGCCTGATGTGTAAGTCAAAAATCTTTTTGCATGTCTGTTTTGAGGATCAAAGAGTTGGAATTATTTGAGCAGTCCAGAGGCTTGTGTATGGTGTGTGAGATAACACAGAAGAGTGTGAGAATGGAAATATTAAAAGTGAACAGTGGTTTGGTGAGTATGCGAAAGAGTTAGACTTTGGACGTGAGATTGGTAGTTTTGATGGTTACGAGTCATCAGAGTGCGCAGCGGAAGCGTGATGTGGCATATTTCGTATATGCGTGTCTGACTTGTAAGAGTTCTTAGGTTGAACATTGGGAATCTGTAAAAATGATGAGACCAATGGACGTTTCAGAATGGAAGTGTTAGGTGAAAGGGTTCAATGGTATTCTTGGACTACTAAGTAGATGGATGTTTTGGTTATATGTACGATTGGTGAATCGTGGCATTGATGTAATAAGGTTGTGTGACAAGGAGGTTGGTATTCTTGTTTTATTGATGTTGTTGAGACCTTGCCTTGTCGTGGAACGTTATGTTCTTGTTTGTGTTGTTGCCTCGTTTCCATTGTGTTGGTTCGAGTGCGGGTAGCTAATTCCTGTGTGAGGAATTAGAGGTGGGTTACCTACGGTGATGGTAACGATCTTGTTGTGTTTCGGTTCAAGAGTGAACCTGTGATGTGAATGCATGTGATAACTGTGGAGAGAATACTGGATATGTGTATTTTTATGTTGATATATATAATTATATGCATTTATATTATGGTTGTTTTTCTCACCCTTCTGCTGTTTTATAATGCTCTATGAGGCATTGCAGATTAGAGTTGCTGGAAGTCTTTTGTGAAGATTGTATCTTCATTCTTTTGTCGGTCGGCTCTGATATGTGACACCGGGTAGTTAGGGAGGCCGTTTGTGTTTTTGGTGTATTGTGTATATTTATATCTTTAGGTTTGTACTTGTATAACTGATGTATGACCAACTTTTCATTGATATATGTATGTGATATTCAGTTTTTAGATTTTCCGCTTTTATTCTAAAAACTTTGAAATGTGGGTGTAAGGAACTGAGTTCCTCTGTTGAATGCTACCCCACTGTTACATATCTTTATGGGCAGGTGTTGTATGTTTTGTATCAAATTGATGTGATTTCCTCGTCTGTGCCGTGTTTTTAATTATACTCTGACGAAATTTTATTAAGTGTTTATTGTTTTATACATTTTTGGGGGTATAGATTGGGGGCGTCACACTTGGTGTCATTAGAAAATCTTGGGTATGATGTGGGATATTTCATTTAGTGGGAAAAGAAGGAAGGTAATGTTTTGTGAAATGTTTGAATTGACATCTTTTGGATCGTAAATCCGATCGAGGCATATTCATAGCCGATGTAAGGCTGTGGAAATCTCCTACGGGATAAGAGTGAGAGATATTGATTTGATACCCGATTAAATGAATCGGAGGAAACCTACGTATTGTGTTAACTAAGTAAATGTGAAAAGTGATGTTTTATGTGATGTGTGATTATGTGTGTTTACTTGTAATATTTGTGATTATACCATGTCTATCAAATTGTAAATTGTGAATGAGAAAATATGCATGCTAAAATGAATTAGGAAGAGTGAGGAAACTTTACCCCAAAACCAATGGTATAATTCTAGGTTGTGGATAGAATTGTGATAGAAACTCTGAATGGCGACGCTCGTGCATTCACTGATGAGTTCGGGCCTAGAGTAGATAACGTAATGACAACGCTCGTGCATGAAAGGCCGAGGCGTGTGTCCATTACCAAATGGTATAGAATGAGCGAAACACTAGTATGGAACATGTGTAATTGTTATGTTTTATTGTTAAAGGCGTGAGAGGCCTAAAGGCTAATGTGGCCTAGTGATTGTCGAATACAATCACGTTTATGTATATGATCATGTAATCGTAACCAGTTATCTTGTAGTGTAGTTTCATGAGACTCGAGCTCCTCCTCTGAAACGTATGCATAATTACTTGGCAGGTTTGATTCTCACGTGTAGTACGAATGGAGCCTATATGGTAAAGTAACTTATGATGGTTAATAGGCCATGAGAAGTAACAGTTCACGGTTAATAGGCCGATGATCCCAAATCCATTTCGTATGCCGAGTAACTACAAGGATCCATGACTCGGGTCGACTTCTAGACGTAGAAGCGGACGGGAAAAAGGGATGCCTTGGTAAGGTTATCGATTCGTAAGGAATCTTGAGTTAACAGGCTCAGGACGTAATTCCTTCCGTGTGATATTTATGAGTTAACAGACTCATGACATGTTTCCATATAGTGTGAGATTGTGAGATTGTGCACTCAAGGTCATTTCCCATTCCCTTGACTTGAGTTAGGATTGATAGAACCCTGTAAAGCCGAGAGGATCTATAGGATAGGGAACTCACTGAGATTTGATGTATCTCACCCCACTATAGTTGCTTTATTTCAGGTAATAGCAGGTTTAATTTGCAAGTGGAGTAATGTTGGGATGTTTCAAGAGAAGCTTGGCTTTAGTATTTCTGCTGTGTATTTGTTGTATACAATTAAGGATATTGTATATTCTTAGATTTTATTTTCTTTGGCTAGTTTCCAGGACTTGTGCCATAGATTGTATTTGTGTTTTTAGAATGGACAAGTATGTGAACTATGCCATTAGGCACTTTTGATGTGTCAGTACCAAATAAAATGCGTGCATTATATTATTTTAGATATATATTATACAGGGCTTTACAGTTGGTATCAAAGCAGGTCGTATTCTCGACCTAGCCTTGAAACATCATAAGTAAATCTATTCCTGCTTCTTAAGTGTGTCTTGCCATCATGAAACTTAATATCATACTATGTAGTGTTGGGCCTGATCAACCTAATACTATGTACGTGATAGGTAGAATCATGGTTGAGCGACCACGAGGACTCCGAAGTGTTGTCAGAACTGGTGTTGTGAGGGAAGGCTCAAGCCAAGAGTTAGTGGTGTGGAGTTTTGGTCAACTCTGTTGAGGTTTTGGTAGAAGTTGTGTTTTGGGTAGCATGGGATTTAAGAGTGTTGTGTTGTTCAAGCAATCCTTTGGAATGAATGGAGTCTGAAAGTTAAGGATCTCTATCGGACGATTGGATAAGGTATCAAGCAATGTAAATTGCTAGTGGAGATGGATTGGCCACTAGTATGGATAAGAATATCAAGAAATCTCATTCCGTGAAAAAGAAAAGTTGTTTTGTGGAATGCATGGCGTAAGGTCCGGAAGTGAGATAAGTATTGGTGCTTCCGTTTTTAAGGTCGCTATAATATTTGGAATGGACGAGAATACCTTAAGGGATGTGTTCGGAACAACATCTTCCAACTGGTTACAAGTTGAAAGTTAAGGATGTTCGGCTTTTATGGGAACTTAAGGTAGTAGGGAAGTGTGTGAAGGAACACCAGGATGTGTTTACATGCTTCAAGTGAAACAAGTGTGCGCCGAACGAAGAGTAGAAGACGAATTGCATATATTCAGTTATGTAGAGAATTTAAGTTCAAGGTAATACATCAGGATTTCTTTTTTCGGTGAGACGTCAATTTGGAACTTGGAAATGTTAAATTTCCCAAGGAACCGTATAAGGAATCATGTTGGAGAAAGAATGAGCTTCATTTAGTAGCATAAAGTTTAGTGATACGGACCGAAGTAAGTATCGTGGATTTAAGGAAAGTTTAGTATGATGATTTTATACACATCCAATTAAACTTATCGGCCTGTAATCATCAAGAATGCTAGGAGCCTCGCTTTTGGGAATGAGAATAAGAAAATAGGAGGATAACACTTTGGGTAGTTTACCAACCTAAAAAAACTTCAGGACACAATTTGTAAAATTCAAACCCACGATCTCCCAACAATTTTGAAAGAATTCCATGTTGAAACCGTCCGGACCCGGACTTTAATCTCATTTGCATTGAAATATGACGTTCTTAATTTCTGCAGCCTCGAATGGTTCTTCAATAACCTTTCTATCAAGCTCTGACAAAACTTTAAACTGATCTCTTCCAATATAACGTAAAGGTCTGCTTACCGATTTAAACCTTTTCTCAAAATAAGTTGCCACCTCCTCTTTCACACCAACTGCATCTTCTATAATCTGATTGTTTATGACCACAGAAGGAATAGAATTTATGATTTTTCGATGGTTAATGATAGCATGCAAAAATCTCGTGTGTTGGTCTCCCTCCTCGATCCATTTGGTGCGAGATTTTTGTTGTAGTATACTTTCCTTGATTCTTAAATGCTTCCATAATTCGTCTTCTACATTAGCCCTCTTAGACATGTCTTGGGAGCTAACCTCACCATCAGTTTCTGCAATCAAGTCCTCGACATCATTAATAATACCAGTGTTTTCGACAATATTAGTATCAATCCAGTAAAAAAAGTCATGTTTCACTCTTTCAATTTGGAGCGCAAAAACTGTAGTTTCTTAAAAAAAATAAACATTCGGTTGCCTTGAATTGAGCAGGAGTCCCACACATGTTTAACAAAACTAAAGAACTCAGGATGATAAAACCAGCAATTGAGGTTCCTAAATGGCTTAGGTCCCCAAATAATATTACGAGCCGAAATCCACACCGGACGATGATCTGAGATATCGCGTAAACCCACTTTCTGGCATACCAAATTCCACTCATTTAGAAGACCACTAGCTAAATGAAAATGATCGAGTCTGCTACAGGCTTTGCAGGACGAGTTGAACCAAGTGAACTTATTGCCCGATACTGGTAAGTCTACACAGCCTGTCAACTAAATGAAATCTCCATATTTAGCAAGCATATTTTTGTTATGATTCTCCCTTCCTATTTTCTCCTTAACACTTTTTACAGCGTTAAAATCTCCTCCAAACACCCACTCTCCCGCTTCCAACTTTGATTTTAAAATCAAAATTTGACTCCAAAGAAGCCTTTTATCCGCGTTGTTGCAAGATGAGTATATGTTAAAAAAGTAACAGACTTTGTTTTTCCATATTGCCTTCATACCTAGAAAGCCTTTTCCTCTATAACTACAGATAGGTTAAAATAAATCTTTACTCCAGATGGATAAGATCCCTCCCGATAACCCCTCCGAATTTAACGCAGACCATTGACAATTAGAGTTTCCCAAAGTATTATGTACAATGTCATCAGTCATGTGAGCACACTTAGATTCTTGTATAAAAGCTAAATTAGCCCCACCACTCCTTAACATATTGCGAAGTTTCCTGATTTTACTTTTATTGTCGCACCCTCTGATGTTGTATGTGACAAAGTTCATAAGGGAACAGTAGCTACCACCTTCTTGCCTTTGATGAGCTTTCTATCTTCTACTTCCAAGTTTTGAATGATGGATTCAAACGCCTCATTGTCTTTTTCTTCCTCAACCCCCAATCTTTTGATAGAATCCCAAACTCTATTAGGTAAATCTGTTAATTTCTTCTTAATTCTGGAGTTACTTTTTATCACCTCAGCATCACCAATAGATCGGCTGCTAAACTCATTAGGAGACTCTGAAAAACTAGAGATACAATCATTCTTCCACCAACATCCCTGCAACTTCCAGGATTATCCGCCTTAGTTTTGGTAGGGGAAAATTGTTGTTTATCCGATTGGAGAAGGGTTGAGTAATAAGAGGGAGCAAAAGGGATTTTTAGGTTTTGGTATATATCCTCTAATAATTTCTTCTTTCAGTTAGGTTTGTTACACAAAGGCGAAAAACTTTTAGGCCCAGAGTCCTTTCCATGGTTCAGCCCACTCACAATCTTCAGAGCCCGTCTTAACTCCAACCCACCTGTAGTTTCCTTATCCTTACAATTAATCTGATATTGAATCTCAAAGTCACAGGGTAGCTGGCCTATATCCTTATCCTGCTGTACTTTATTAGAATCCCCAGGGTT
Source organism: Lathyrus tuberosus (assembly GCA_022829125.1). Classification (NCBI taxonomy): domain Eukaryota; kingdom Viridiplantae; phylum Streptophyta; class Magnoliopsida; order Fabales; family Fabaceae; genus Lathyrus; species Lathyrus tuberosus. The sequence goes on along the minus strand of JALAZF010000123.1, from coordinate 12,639,237 downwards.
TGATGTCTGCTCTATGTTCTGCAGACCTACGCATAGGCTTTCTCCCAATTCCAACTTGTCATTTTCAAGGTGGGCCCGATGTGAAGCTGATAAGTCTCCAAATGACCTTTCATTTTCGCCATCAGCTTTTTGTACTTTGTCCTTGGCTCTGCTACTATCATTTCCAATAAGACGATCAAGCACCACCTCATCACAATTTGTTTTTTAAATTATCTTCTGGATAATGACCTTCGGTTCACTACAACCAAGAATTGATTCCTCCACCACACTCTCAGACTCAGACGAATATAATATTAAAAATTTTCATCACATATAGTTAACTAAATATACATTCAAATGCTTCAATACTACAAAAAGTAGATATAACGACGCCACTTTTACCACGGTCTTTCAAAGGACCGTTGTGTTATCTCTAAATTCATGCGCCTATATAATTTTTTATTTTGTAATTAAATGTTTTTAATTTATTACTACAGTTTTCTAAAACAACCTTGGTGATATAGTTTGACGTTTCATGAGTTTGACTCTCAGCGCCTGCTATTTCGTGATTTCCTCAAAATCACCGTCTTTCACATTATATCACTACAGTTATTTTAATTAACCGTTATGAAAGTTTTTTTATATTTTAAATACTTTAAACTTGAAGACTTTTTTTTTTAAAAATATCAATAATGTCAATAGTATATCACCACGGTTTTCTAAAAAATCGTTGTGATATATTTTCTTTTTTTGTTATTTTAAATATTATAACCCTGGCGTTTTTTTAACATATCAATAATGTAAATATTATATCACCACTATTTTCTAAAAAAACATGATATATTTTTTATTAGTTTTTAAAATATTTACTTGCTTAATACATGGCGCTTTTTTAAAAATTTCATCATATATTACAAGGTTTTCAGAAACAACCATGATGATATCTTTTTAACACTTTACACAAAACTAGCTAACTTGCCTCTTCAGTTGCATATTTTCATTTCCATCAAGAAACAATCCCTGGTAAAACAACGTGATTTTCAACCCTAACGAAAAGTACAATACAATTTAAACCCAACTATATAAAACCAATTTCAACCCTAATGAAATGTTCAACATCATCTTCAAACTTGAAGAAACCACAACATTTTCATCTGCTTTCGTACCGTCGAGGAGGGAGTCGACACCATTTTCAATGTTCTTCGTTCTTGACTAGCCTTCGGTTTAGTTGTCGAGGAGGAACTTTAAGATTTTGACAATATTTTTTTACTTATTAAACACGTTTTCGTTACGTAAATTTTTTCGTCTCATGCATCGACCGTACCTACGTTTTCAATATTGCTATTTATTTGTTGTTGATTCTTATTGTTGTTGTTGATGCTTTTGTATATGATGTTTGTTGTTGTTGTTGTTGTTGATTCTTATTGTTGTTGATGCTTATGTATTTGTTGTTGTTGATACTTTTTGTGGTTGTTGTTGATGCTTAATGTTAGTGATGATGCTTAATGCTGTTGTTGATGCTTCTTGTTGTTGATGTCTTTTGTTGTTGAAAATGATGCTTGTTGTAGTTATTGTTGTTGATTCTCATTATTGTTGATGCTTATGTATTTGTTGTTGTTGATGCTTACTTTTTGTTGTTGATTCTTGATGTTGATGATGATGCGTAATGTTGTTGATGATGTTTAATGTTGTTGTTGTTGTTGTTGATGCTTATGTATTTGCTGTTGTTCGTGATTATTTGTTGTTTTTGATGCTTAATGTTAAAGATGATACTTGTTATTGTTGTTGAGGCTTAAGTATTTTTTGTTGTTGGTGCTTATTGTTTTTGTTGATGCTTGCTTGTTGTTATTGATGCTTATGTCTTGATAGATGGCATATTCTTCATCTAGTAGTGACGAAGCTACGCACACAAATGAAACCATGAAAATGATTGAGAGGCACAACGATGTAATATTTTTAACTCCAAGAATACACAAAAAAAGAGTAAAGAGGCGCCATAATGATGGCTACACTAACAAAAATCCATAATTCGGGTGCAAAACTTTCGGTCGAGTTTAGTGTTGTTCACATTGTTCTAGATGGTCCTAATTCTTTGTTGTTTAAGAGTTATATTGCGTTCTTTGGACGTAGCAAAGTTAGCATTTTGTTAGATGATTGGAAGGATGTATCGGATGAGGTGAAAAAAGCATATGGACAGACGTTCAGGCAGTAATTTCTTATTGTTGTTGATGCTTATGTATTTGTTGTTATTGATGCTTATTATTATTTTAAATGCGTAGTTAACATTTGAATTTCGCGATGATTCGAAGTTGAAAAAAAGTAGATAACTTATGCTAGTACAACTTGGAGGAGTTTTAAGTCACAAATCACGAGTGACTACATTACGAATGCAAAGCCTAATATTGAGCGCTCGTGAGTGAATATATTTATCCTAGCAAGAAGGTTTGGAAAAAGTTTATGAGGTCTCGTAGTAGTGGGAATTTCATGGTTAGTACCAGCGGTACTTTCTGATAATTTTATGGATAAACCATGGACGTTAATATTTTTTTCTATGTTTATAACAAGTTAAAAGTCAAGCGGGAAAGCTGAACAAGTCCAAACACAAATACCCCCATAGATTGCCTCGTGGGGGATATATGAAGCTTGAGAAAACCATGATTGCTAGAAAAAAGACTACAACTAGGAGAGGGGGACTCCATGAGTTGTAATTATCTTAGTGTGTAATATTTTTAAATCATTTTAAATATACAAGGTTGTCGAGAGGCAGTATAGCTTGAACAACTCTAGAGAAAAACTTGCATTTTGTGAACCCAAGGTAAGTGAATTAATTGTGACATTTATTTATATATATATATATATATATATATATATATATATATATATATATATATATATATATATATATATATATATATATATATATATATATTCATGAAATGCATCTGTGGTTATATATTCATGAAATTTGAAAATTTGTAGACAAGGAGACCAGCAAAGGGATACGAGTGTGGGTAATATGTAATGAAACACATGTTTAATAGCATCTCTGCCAACATTGTTGATTTGTGGGATCAAGTATATAATGTCATGAAAAAGGTTATGAAGTCTCGTAGTAGTGAGGATTTCATGGTTAGTACCAGTGGTACTTTTTGATAATTTTATGGATAAACCATGAACGTTAATATTTTTTCCTATGTTTATAACAGGTTAAAAGACAAGCAGGAAAACTGAACATCTCCAAAAACAAATACCCTCATAGATTGTCTCGTGGGGGATATAGGAAACTTGAGAAAACCATGATTGCTGAAACAGGACTACAACTAGGAGAGGGGGACTCCATGAGTTATAATTATCTTAGTGTGTAATTTTATAAATCATTTTAAATATTCAGGGTTATCGAGAGGTAGTATAGGTTAAACAACTCTAGAAAAAAGCTTGCATTTTATGAGACCAAGATAAGTGGATTAATTGTGATATATATATATATATATATATATATATATATATATATATATATATATATATATATATATATATATATATATATATATATATATATATATATATATATATATATATATATATATATATATTTATGAAATGTAAAAATTTGTAGACGAGGAGACAAGCAAAGGGATACGAGTGTGGGTACTATGTAATGAAACACATGTTTAACATCATCATCTCTGCCGACATTGTTGATTTGTAGGATCAGGTATATAATGTCATGAAATGTTTTCAATAACATATTAATTTGTTATTATATATATATATATATATATATATATATATATATATATATATATATATATATATATATATATATATATTCATGAAATGCATGTATGGTTTTATATTCATGAAATGTAAAAATTTATAGACGAGGAGACAAGCAAAGGGATACGTGTGTGGGTACTATTTAATGAAACACATATTTAACATCATCATATCTGCCGACATTGTTGATTTGTAGGATCAGGTATATAATGTCATGAAATGTTTTCAATAACATATTAATTTGTTATTATAATTCAAATCACGTGATATTTAATTTTTTTCACTAGTTTATGTAGACGTTTAACGACAGTACACGTTTCTCATCCGAAGACTTAGACGAAGTTCGTAGACGTTTGGCGTCTCTTTTTAATGTGTTAGTTGAAAAGTAGGGGGTGGTATTTGTAATGGTTAACTTGATATATATATATATATATATATATATATATATATATATATATATATATATATATATATATATATATATATATATATCACAATTTATCCAACCCTAAGAATGAGAGCTCAAAGTATCCATACAAGCCAAACCCAAGCCATAGCATCCATGTACCATTTTTCCATTTTTGTTCAAATTGATCCAATGAGCAAACTCCCAAGCCTTGCATCTGATCCAAGCCTTCTCTCAACCCTAAAGGAAACCTCTACATAAGCAAGCATCATCTCATTATCTCAGGATCCATCAAAAAACACAGAAGTCACATTAAGCCAAAAAAACTCAAAACTCCATTGAAGCATTTTTTGAATATCACAGTTCATTCACTTTCCTTCCAAATTTCCTTCATAAACATCTTCCACAAACCACCTAGAACCTACTGTATGCATTAGAAAGCATTTGTCACTTCTAAAAATCCATATCCAAACTTCACTTTCTTGCATTTGCAACTTGATTTGGGTAGAACAAATCAAAGGGTTTCAAGCGACTCCAAGTATACCATTGATTATTGATGTATGCATTTTAATTTAATTTTAATTTTTTAGGGTTTCTCTGGTTTTTGATCAACTTCATGAGTTAGAGCCAATATAAATGTAAGTCAAGACCATGGTTGTGTTCCTTGTGAAATTCTGAGCAGAATGGTATATTTACTTGTCTTGTTTAGTGCGTATTTGATGGAATCATAATTTGAAGTTTTGAGATCATGCGCGCCATTTTCATTTTTTAAAAATTTGTTTTAATATTTATTTTTTATACTGATTATTTTAATAGGCTTGTAGGCCATGGCGCAGTGGTTATGAGGTTTTGTTGTAACCTTGAGGTCCTGGGTTCAACATCCATGGGACCTCTTTTTCACTCTTTTTTCCTTTTCCTTCCTAATTTTCTCCTTTTTCCACTTTCTTTATTTCTTTCCTTCTTTTCTTTCTCATTTCTTTTATTTTGTTTAATTTCTTTTCAATTCTATTTTACTTATTTAAAGTCCTAATATTTAAAAAATCTAAAAAATATTTTTTTATTAGTTTATTTTGTTTTATGATTACATGTTTTTAGTTATGTTTAATAACTTACTATTGCTTGCTTCTTGGTAATTTCATGTTTGACCATCCTCCTACCATGTCTTATAATTAATATCATGTTGATGTTATGCCTTGATTGATGTTTTGATAAATTTGTGTGTTTATTCTTGAGGCATTTATGCTTGCATGATTCATGTGTTGGTGATTGGTTGTCTTTTGTCCATGTATTAGGATTGAATATCTTGATGAATAATGATCATGTGACTTGATGTTTGCCTTCATTGTTCATTGTATGCTTCTCTTGATGCTAGACCTCTTGATATATTTTAGTTGATTTTAGGGTTTAATTCAAAATGAATGCCTATATGATTTAAAACCATAATGACTTGAATTCTTGCTTTGATGAAAACCATTGCCTCGTATTGATACTTTGCCTTGAGACTCAAAGAGTTGTTTTAGGATGTTGATTCTTAATACATGAATTATTCATAATACACTTGAGATGTTTAATTTTGATGCATGATTAGATTTTTCAACCTAAAGTTACTTGAGATACTTTTTCTTGTAAAGTTATGTTGATTTTTGAACCATTTCCAAATGCCTTGATGTTTGCTTTATCATGTCTCTTGTATGGTTTGATAGTTTACGTGATCCATGTTTAGATGCTTCCTTTTGAGTGTTCTCTCACCATGACATCTTTTGCTCCTATGCTTTGATTTTAACCCATGGCATGACATGTATTCTCATTTGCTTAGGTTCTTACTTGTGATTTAGACTTGCCTTGTATTTGAACATCTTTTCCCACTTGAGCATTTTCTTTGAGTTGTGATTTGTTTATGAGGCTAGAGTTAAGCAGCATAATGTTGCGAGAATTAGAAATAAAATGGGGAATATTTGGAAGTATGCTGACAACTATGAAAATCATGGTAATGGGAGGACACTACGCCAAACAAGACCTTAGACAACGCTTTTTTTGGCCTTAGACAGCGCTTTTAAGCGCTGTCTAAACCTGCGATGCTAAAGGTTTAGACAGCGCTTTTGGTAATACCAAAAGCGCTGTCTAAAGGGGGGTATATTTTCACAAATAGCGCTGTCTAAGACCCACCTTTTTGAACTTTTTAGGTATACCTTAGACAGCGCTTTTGGTGAAAGCGCTTTCTAAGCCCCACCTTTTTGAACATGTTTAGGCATACCTTAGACAGCGCTTTTGCTAAAAGCGCTTTCTAAGCCCCACCTTAGACAGCACTTTTAGTGTAAAGCGCTGTCTAAGGTATACGAGAATTTTTATATAAATTATTTTAAACCCAATTTTTACCAGGTTTTTCAACCAGAATTTGACATGTTTTTCAACCATTTTTTTTCCAGAAAAATACCACAATTTGGAGATTCAAATCAATCCAATTTGGCCTATTTAAATGTACCAATTTACACCAAAATTATATATCCAAAACAATTGGCAATTCAAACCAATATATATATATATATATATATATATATATATATATATATATATATATATATATATATATATATATATATATATATATATATATATAGACAAATGTACATATTACTTATATACTACTACGATAAAACTCCGAGCTACATAATGTATTGACACCATTCCTCTTTAATTTCATCCAATTGAGAAATTGAGTAATGAGCACACTTGCATTCTTCAAAGTACTACATAATAACATAACATAGTTTGATTTAGTTTTAACTATTTCATTATATGAGAGATATGTGTTAAATATTAAAATAACTCATAAGTTAGAAATACATACATCGGATGGAATCTCTATTCGATCCAAATTAAGAGTGTCTCTCATAAACCTCAACATGAAATATCCGCAATCTATTTCATTACGTTGCCGAGGACACTACAAATGAAAATAAAATATGGATAAATCCTAAGTTTTATCAAGTAGCATCACTAATATATAATAAAACATGTGATAATTAAAATACCTTTACTCTATTCCATGTAATATTGGGGTTGACTCTCCTCTTTGGTACTTGGCCATCTCGTAGTGCTCGGAAAGCTTGTATAACGCTAATAAAATATAAATGAATATTTAGAACAATTCACATAAATAAATAAACAAACAAATAAATATACACATTCATATTTAGAACAATCTCACTTACGTGTCAATACATTTCTTCATATCCGGGTATGTTGTCCAATCATTTCCTAACGAATCCGGATAATACACCAATTCTCTGCTAGGATTAATTGCGACCAACAACCAATGTCCACTGTAAGATTAAACAAGTGTTAGATGGAAACTTTCTACACGACGTCAAAATACAAAAAAACTATAATAGATGAATTTAGAATGAAAATCTAACCCAGTATTAAACGGTAAAAGGAACAACTTTTCCGTTTCTTGGTTGTCCATAAAGACGTCGCATACATACGCCAGGACCTCATCTGGTTTATTTATTATTAAGGATAAGTTGACAGACGCGGGGCATAAGAATGTAAATCTTTGCTGCAATCCACGTGGGCGCATAACTTTGTCATACAGAAACCTTAAATAAAAACATCATTAACATTAGACTATTCATTTGAAACATAAAGTAAATAAGTTGTTCAATTAATATACCAAAGTAGATCGGATATATACCTCACGTATGTATTGACAACACTGACGCCCAATTCTTCATGATTGAAAACTTGCTCGAACTCTTCATTACCAATAGTTTGTTCATGTTCAAAGCCATATATACCTTTCTCCATATGTATAAGAAGAACACCTCCGGTCGGAATATCTGTCAATTGTAGAAACGTCTGAAGGCACGACCTAAACTTGGAGATAGGTTGTTTTCTAGCCCTGTTCTTCTTAGCACCAACATTTTTCTGTGTTGAAACGTTGCTAATCTCTTTACCAGGCAGCTATATATCATATAATTTGTTAGATGAAGTATAAGATATCCAATTTAACATTTTCCATGCATAAATATCATATAATTGTGATGTACCTCTTTTTTTGAGACAACGGACTCGGTATGCTCCGGAATCCCCTTATCCTTTGTTTTGGATCTTGTTGGAGTCTAAATAACATTACCATGTAAAAAATGAAAATAAAATGCTCGTAAAATCTTTGAATCTACACATTAAGGTTAACAAAGGTTCATAACGGTTTTAAGCATACCTCATATCCTACGAGTATGAGGTTTGACGGCCATGCAACATACGACCCTATAGCATCTCCCACCAATGTTGCATCCGAAACATCGTCAGGATAGGGTAATAATGCACCCTCCTCTGTAGCAATATCAACCGATACTTTCATGCATCCAGTAGGGAGTGGGTTATTGTGAAGTAATTCTACCGAAGTGTTATACACTTTTCCCTGGCCAACCATCCGATAAGTTGGTGAAGATAAGAAGAGCTGACAATGGGAAACGCCCTAAAACCAAAAATAAATATGACATTGTTAATGTGTATATATGTCATTTAAATAATTTAAGCTACTAATTTAATTTCATAAAAATATATATAATTACCTCTGGAATATTCGGTCGAAAGCTGCAGTTGATACTATCTTTCTCCGATCCATCTCTAAAACCTGAAGCGTTATCCCTTTCTTTCTCCTTTCTTAATTCCCGAACTTCAGCTTCCAGTGCTTCCAATTTAGCTTGAAGTTCTGTATTACTAGGAGCCTTTCCTTTTTTAATATTCAAGGAGGTCAGAGTGATCTCAAATCCCTTACCCCTCACCCGACCAGAATACTCAGGGACATCTAATGCCCGACTAAGTATGCTCTTGGAATCATCTGGAGATACAGACTGAGATAACGCCTCCTGAAAATCAGATGAATATTGAATATTTGTAAAATATTTGTTAATAAAGTTTTGATTTAATTAAAGAAATATTGTTATACTTACACATTTCTCAAATACTTGTAGAACCCCTTCTGTAACAACTCCAGACTTGCCCACACGGGCTTCCTTCCACAAGACATGTGCAGGAAGAGATGTTTCAGAGCTATTCGCCTTTTGTAACTACATATAAAGCCAAATAATATGATCAAATATAACTCATGATGAACAATTATTATATCATTGCAATTTATTGATACTTACCAAAGATTGCTCCAAACGTCCATATCCAACACGTCCTTTCCTGTATCGATACTGGGGAGCTGATGCTCTTTCCCGATTAATTGCACTTAAACTCTTAAATGTCAGGGTTTGTCGTTTGGCTTTAAACGTTACCCATTCTTGTGGTGAAATCAAACTTGCATATTTAGATGGATACTCTGCATCAACAAAGTTACCGTCAGCATCCTTAAGAAAGGTGCGGTTTAAATATGTCCTAAACCCTCTTAGGAGCTTCCCTGCCAATCTCATCAAATAAGCTTTTCTTTCTTCCTCAACGTTGAAGCACCTCTAAAAAAACCATACACATTGGTTAGTACAAATAATTTAAAATACATGATTAGTTGGCATAATTAAAGACATAATTATGGTACCTTTATCTCATTCCAAATTTTTTCTTTGACTTCCTTCAACTGTTTGTTTCTCCAATCATAACAAGTAATAGGAATCGCATTCCTTACAAGTGCACCAATGAAACTTGTCAAGGTATGACTGTTAGGCTCAACAAGAGTGCCTGAAGGGCTCCAATGCACATCTAAAATGATGCCTTGATCTCTAGCACATATCACTTTCTTCATAACGGTTATTCCTCTTTTAATCTCTTCTTCCATAGATTTTTGACTTTCCTCCTGAATAGGATCATCATCATGTGGGTGATCATCATCATGTGGGTGATCATCGTTAGTAGCCATCTAACCTGTAATAAAGAAATCAAGGATATCAAATATATTATATAACAAATATAATATGACAATAACACTAATAAACTAACCTAAACTACAATAACACTAATCTAAACTAACTTAAACTAACTTAAACTAATATTCTTAGACATGAAAACTTTGAAATTGTCATAAAAAAGATCTTTAAAAGTTTTCGAGGAGGAGATTCTAAAACTACATTTCACCTCGATTTCAACATTTTCAAATACGGTGAACTAGAACAAAAATACTCTCGTTAAACTTATAATGTTCATATATCATGTTAATCAAAACCTTTCAGCTACTTTCTACTCCAAAACATACAAAAAAAGTGAGTAAAATAAAATAAAATAACAGAGATAACTGAGCTGCATTGTGTTAAAAAAAATCACAAAGTTGTTGTCAAACATGCACATTATTCCATTCTCATTCCATTCATTTATAGTGGAAATCACAAAGTGAAGGTATAAAATCAACATCCCTGGTACTAAGTCATGAAACCTATACACACCGAGATAACTGAACTGCATTGTGTTAAAAAAAAAATCAAAAGAGAAATATTATACATAGTGGCATATATGCAGTTCCAGTCTCAGAGCACATGCAACTCATTTTCATCCTCATTCTCACACTAACCTAACAGAAACACACTTACTTAGTCCATTGTAACACCCTAAACTACAATAACACTAACCTAACAGAAAAATATGAAACTCACTTGCTTCTAACATAAAAAGAAAAACTCTTACCGGAAATGTAGGAAGGACGACGGCGCTACGGACGACGGCAGAAAGGACGGACGACGACGGCGCTACGGACGACGGCAGAAAGGACGGACGACGACGGTGAAAGGACGGACGACGGCGGTGGTTTTAGCTGGTTCGTCTTCTTCGCAGAAAGAGAGGGAAAGAGGGAAAGAATGAAATGAATATTGAAACGGTATCAGTATTAATACTGATATCGTTTCAATTTTTATTTTAATTAAAAAGACCTTAGACAACGCTTTTAATGAAAGCGCTGTCTCAGGTGGGCCTTAGACAGCGCTTTTGGTTTTATTTTTTTTAATTTATAAAACCGTAGACAGCGCTTTTGATTAAAGCGCTGTCTAATATTTTACTTTAATTTTTTTTTTTAATTTATAAGACCTTAGAAAGCGCTTTCCCCAAAAGCGCTGTCTCAGGTCTTATATATTTTTTTAATTTATAAGACCTTAGACAGCGCTTTTAAGGAAAGCGCTGTCTAATATTTTCCTTTAATTTTTTTTTTTAATTTATAAGACCTTAGAAAGCGCTTTACTCAAAAGCGCTGTCTAAGGTCTTATATTTAGACGCGATTTTATTTTTCTACGTGAACAGTTTCCGTGTTTTCTAAATTTTTAACTTATAGCAGCGCTTTTGTAATAAAGCGCTGCCTATGTAGTGCTGCCAAAGGACACTTTTGGCGTAGTGGGATTTGGCTTATGTGGAACCAAAAGGAAGTGGAAGTTAAGATCAAGCAGTCAGTTGATTCTTCATGCAGAGGTTTATGCTCTGAACCAAACCCTTACTTACTTGGTAACTGTCATATATGCTTTCAACCAGTTGGATAAGAGGAAAGTCTTGTGGAAGGAGATTGAAAAAATAGGAATCAATATGAGTAAGTCATGGATTGTAATGGGAGATTTCAACAATGTCCTAACCATCCAGGACAGAATTGGTGGAAACAATGCAATAAAGGCTGAATATAGATATTTGAATAGCATGATGCACAGTGTTGGTTTGTTTGAAGCTGACACCAAAGGTAATTTGCTTGGTCGAATAAACACACTACATGGGTGATTTATTCTAGGATTGATAGATTTATAGGGAATGTTGAATGGTTTCAAAAGTATCAAGAGGCTACAGTTGAAGTTCTTACCCCAAACATCTCTGATCATGCCCCTCTAAAAATTGGCCTGCATGTACAAAAGACAAAGAAAAATTACTTGTTCAGATTCCTCACCTGTATCACACAAGAGCCCTCCTTTTTGTAGATTATTGCTAATAGTTGGCAATAGGGGGTGCTTGGCACTCCTATGTTTAGACTCTGATACAAACTAAAAAGACTCCTGCCCATCCTGAAGCCTCTGGCCAGAAAGTTCTTTGATATTCAATTGCAAGTCCAACATGATAGACACGAGCTCCTCTAAGCTCAAGACAGCCTACAACACAATCCTTTTGACATTCATGCCATTGAGAAAGTGAAGCAGTACACTAACAAAGTCATATACCTCAACCAAATGAAGGAGTCAATCCTTATGCAAAAAGCCAAAATTACTTGGCTCAAGCTGGGAGATAACAATAAATCCTACTTTTATGCAACAATCAAAGAGAAAATAAGAAAAAAGGAATATACACCTTGACTTCTTTAGATGGAGAATTACTTAGCAATCAAGAAACTATTGAAAAAGAAATCATAAACTTTTATACAAAGTTGGTTAGAATAAAAACAACTGATTTGAAAGGGATTGAGATACCTACTGTGAGGAATGGAAAATCTTTTTCTATAGAGCTTACTCAACAGCTGATTAAACCTATAGAGGTGACATAAATTTGGAATGCCTTAGCTCATATAGAGGACAATAAAGCTCCAGGTATGGATGGTTTCAACTCTCACTTTTTTAAAACCACTTGGCAACTTGTTAAACATGATGTGCATACTACTATTCTGGATTTCTTTGCATCTAGCAAAATGTACAAAGTTGTGAACTGCTCTTTGGGTACTTTGATCCCAAAGAATCCTGAAGCCAAGACCATTAAAGACATGATGTCAATCTCTTGCTACAACACCATATATATAAGATGATTTCCAAGATTATTACTAATAGGCTTGGGAAAGTGATCAATCATATAACTGAAGACACCCAAACAACCTTCATTCCTGGGAGAACAATATGATGTAATTATACAATGTAAATATTGGCGTATAATGATGGTAAATGAATAGGATTGTTGATTTTAAATTAAACATGTGAACCAAAAATACAATGAAAATTTGGTAAATTAAACCACGATCATATATATATATATATATATATATATATATATATATATATATATATATATATATATATATATATATATATATATATGTGTGTGTGTGTGTGTGTGTGTGTGTGTGGGTTTTGCTTGGATACACCCACATATTTTTATGAATGTGTGTTTTAGTAACATGCACCTTAGGGTGTATTTAATGAATTTTTAGTTATTAATTATTAACACACTTCTTCTGAAAAATAAATAGGTGTATTATAGAATATGTCTAAAGTAAATGTTAACTTACACCCACTTACTTTTTAGAAGATGTGTTTTAGTAACATGCACCTTAGGGTAATAAAATATTTCTTTATTTCAATAAAAAAGCATTAAGAACGATTAGCAATTGAATAAAATTATAATTCAAAGGATTCATACAAAATCAAATCAACATGTCATCCAACAAGAATGAATAAGGTTCATCATAACACAACATAACCTAGAGGAGTTTAGCTACTCATTATTCAGATAAATATACTACAATTAATAGATGAAAATAACATATGAATTCCCTTGAAGTAATGGCCTCCAATAGCTTTAAATGCCCTAAAATTCACCCTTAATGCTCTCAAAATTGTGATTTGTTCTCCAATTTTCATAACCCTTACAAGTGCATAAAATCCCCTTTGATGTTAAAAATATTAATTATCCATTTTTAAAATATTAATACTAAATTATTTCACACAAGTATCTAATTAACTCGTCACAAAAATATTTAAAAAATAATATATAAAAATGATACTTTTAAATAATTTAGTAGGGTGTATACGTAAACATAATTTATATAGTTAATGACAAACAAAGCAATGTTTTTTGAAAAGGTAATTCAGCAGAATAGTGCAAAGGATAATACAGGGAGGGATATACGTCTGATTGAGAATAGAAAGACGGATTATGAGGTTGAAGAAACAAACAATATTCAGAGGACCAACGATTGTTATACTGCAGATGTAGAGCCTGAGATTCTATCAGGTGGCGAAACAGATAGGATAGGAGTAGACAACTACTCAACTGTAGCGGGTGGATATATCAATGACGATCAATTAGGATTGAGTAGGTCCACAAAAAAGAAAAAACTGTTGGATAACTTATACCAGAAAATTAGGATTCCTTTAGCCCCCTCATACTACTCTACTTTACTACGGTCAGATCACACATTTTCTGATCCTGAAAAGACTCCTAACAAAAATCTTGGTATGAATATGGAGGAAAACAAACCTATGCTTGGCTCAGGAATACACAGTTGTGAATCCATTGGGGATGAAGAAGTTCTACACAGAAATTCAAGAATTAGAAAGAGGCTGGAGAAACTACCTATTAGACTTTGGGAGTCCATTAGAAAATTGGGAGTGGAAACAGTGGATGAAGGCGGGGGTGCTGTGGAAATCATTCGAAACATGGAGGATTTGAACAAATCAAAATCCAAGAGTAAGAAATGAATTGTCAAAGGACAGTTAGGAATAGACAAGGGTAAGAAGGCGGCAACTAAAGGTAGGTTATGAATTTTTTGACATATAACATAAGAGGGAGTGGTAGCAGCATCAAGAAAAGGAAAATTAGGGAGTTATTGCAAAGACATGGGGCTGACCTGATTTTCTTGCAAGAAACCAAATGTGTGAAGATGATAGATGAAATAGTGTTTAGTCTGTGGGGTGACCGTAATTGTCAATGGTCTGCCTGAGATTCAATCGGATTGTCGGGCGGCATATTAACCATATGGAGAAAATACACCATTTTCCCGATAGCAAGTTTCAAAGGAAATGGTTATATTGGTATAAATGCTAAGTGGAAAGATATTAATTATTATTTTGTCAATATATACTCTCCATGTCTGAATTCGACAAAAAGAGATCTTTGGAGTAACCTTCTTCAACTTAAGGATACAATAGAGTTCGGAGAATGGGTGTTTGGTGGCGATTTTAATGCCATCAAGAAGAGGAAAGAAAGATGTGGTAGTGGTGATTATAACAATAGAATTATGAGTGAATTCAATGATTTCATAAACTTAACTGGTTGTGTTGATCTGCCTGTTTGTGGTAACAAATTTACCTGGATTAACTCGTCGGGGAAATCTAGCAGTAGAATTGATAGATTCCTGATATCACCGGGTTTACTCAAGGATTGGAATTCAGTGGTCCAGAAAGTGGGGGGTAGAGACGTCTCGGATCACCGACCAGTTTGGATTGAGGCGAGAAATATGAACTGGGGACCGAAACCATTTAAGGTATTAAATTGTTGGAAGGAACATCCTGGCTTATTACCGTTTATCAAAGAAGTATGGGAGGACAATGTAGTTGTTGGTAATGCCTCATTCATTTTGTCCAAGAAACTACAGATCCTTCGTTCTAAACTCCGTTGGTGGAATGTTAACATATTTGGTTGGATCGATACAAAGATTAAGGAGGATGTCGGTATCATCAACGATGTGGAAGATATTATTGCGGAAACGAATGGTGACATCAATGACGTGGATGTGTCCTGCCGTAGAAATGCAATAGATGACATGTGGAAGAACTTGAGAATTAAAGAAAGTATTCTCAAACAAAAGTCCAAAATGAAATGGATTATTGATGGAGACCGTAACACGAAATATTTCCATGCAACCATCAAACATCGTAACAGTTCCAATTATATCAGATCAGTGACTGTGAATGACAAAGAAATTGAGAATGTTGCAGAAGTTAAGGAAGCAGTTGCGACACATTTTGAACAAAGATTTAAGGCTGCAAATTCCATACTGCCTGTTATTGGTAGCAGACTCATTTCTCGCCTATCTGTTACTGAAAGTTTGGCACTTGAGGCTCCATTTTCGGCGGAGGACATTAAGGCTGAGGTATTTACTTGCGCGGGGGACAAAAGTCTGGGTCCGGACGGTTAAAACATGGATTTCATAAAACATTGTTGGGAGATAATTGGTACAGATTTTATTAACTGCATTATGGAATTTTTTGAAAGGGGTCGACTGCCCAAGGTCTTGGCTTCATCCTTCTTGGTCATTATTCCTAAACACGATTCACCTAGTAATCTCGACGATTATAGGTCGATCTGTTTGATTGGTTGTGTTTACAAGATTGTGTCCAAGTTATTAGCTAGTGTAATTAAAAGAGTTATGGATAGTATCATATCTAGTTCTCAGACAGCTTTTATTGAAGGAAAAAACCTTATGGACGGTGTCCTTGTTTTGAACGAAATCGCAGACTACGTCAAAAGGAGTAAAGGCAGAGCTATGTTCTTATAAGTGGATTTTTCCAAGGCATACGATTGCGTTGAATGGTCTTATCTCTGGAACATCATGAATTCCATGGGTTTTGGTAGTACATGGATGTGGTGGATGAATGGTAGCGTTATGCACAATCACTTATCGGTGTTGGTCAATGGGAGTCCGACGCGAGATTTTGAAGTAACACGGGGACTGCGATAGTGGGATCCGCTTTCACCTTTCCTATTTGCTATAGCGGCGTAAGGTTTAGCTATCTTGATGAAGAGAGCGGTTAAGGATTCTATTTTCTCAAGTTGTAAGATTAGTCCTTCGGTGTCGTATAATCTATTACAATATACAGACGACACTATCATCATTGGAGATGATTCTTGGAGTAACCTTTGGGCCATCAAATCGTTGTTGAAAGGTTTTCAATTAATATCCGGGTTAGACATAAATTACAGTAAGAGTACGATGTACGGGATTGGTCTGGAATACTGTTTTTCTAGGGCTGCAGAGGGTTTCCTAGCTTGTAAAATGTAATCCATGCCTTTCAAATTCCTTGGAATATTCGTCGGAGGAAATCACAGATTAATCTCTTTTTGGAAACCGGTAATTGACAAGGTTCAATCTAGGCTTGCATCTTGGAAGGGTCGTTTCCTATCTATGGGAGGGAGAGCTACTCTCATTAATTCGGTTCTTTCAAATATACCGATTCATTACATGTCATTTTACAAAATTCCATCTAAGGTTATTATGACGCTCACAACAATTCAAAGAAGATTTCTTTGGAATGGTTCATCGTACAAAAAAGGCATTGCTTGGATTAGTTGGAGGGAGACTTGTAAACCAAAAGAAGGGGGAGGCCTTGGCATTTTGAATCTTAAGCACTTCAATCTTGCATTACTAGCTAAATGGCTGTGGAAATTGGTGTATATTAAAGAGGGTCTGTGGAGAGGTATCCTTGAGGGTCGATACAATCATTTCGCGATCGATTTACATTTAGGAGTTGTTCCTATATATTCGACTACGCCCTCCCTTTGGTGGAGGGATTTATGCAACATTGTTTCATGTTTTGGGGAGGTTTCTTTCTACGAAGTAATTAAACATAGAATTGGCAATGGAAATAATACATTATTCTGGTTATCAAGTTGGTGTGGGAACCGATCTTTAGCTACGGCATTTCCTGCTCTATTTCATTTTGCAGTAAATCAAGGTGCAACTATTGCTGAATCTGGAGGATGGGAGAATTCCATATGGAAATGAAACTTTGAATCTGCTGTCCAGCAGCTGCCTCACAATTTATTGCAATACATGGAAGAGCTAAGGTCTGCTATTAGTGAGGTTATGTTTAAATCGGAAGCTACAGATTCTGTAGAATGGTTGCCGGGGGTGGAAAACATATATACCGTGAAATCGGGATATAATATCATAAACAGAGTTGAAGAATCTGAAGTGGTCTTAAGCGACGAAACCCGGGATGCGATTAAATTAGTGTGGATGTCATATGCTCCGGAGAAGGTGAAGACATTTGGGTGGAGACTTATTAGGAATCAGTTAACTTCCCGCGATAATCTATGGAGGCGAGGTATTATATCGAATCCTTACGAAACTTCTTGTCCTTTCTATTTTTTGGAAAACGAAGATGCTCGACATTTGATGACGTATTGTGTAACGCCCCAGTTTTGTCCGTTTTATTTAATTGAGTCGTTTGATTATTTTATTATTATATTATTTTATTTCTGACTATTATTTGAAAATATGTTATTTTTCATCGTGATTAAGTTTTATCGGGTTTTGGGAACGTTTGCGAGATATTTGAGTGTAGGGGTATTTTGGTCTTTTGTCGGGTAGATATTATATTTTTCATAGAAATAGAAATAGAAATAGGGAAAATAGAAAGGAAAGAAAAAGAAGAGAAGAAAAAGAGGAAGAAAGAAAGGAGAAAGAAAAGGAGATAGAGAGAAAACTTGGAAAATCTAGGAATCGATCAACCGACTTTTTTACACGCGATTTAATCGGGTAAGGGTGCGAAACTCGATTATCTTATCATTGTGTATGATTATGTATGTTTGTGTGGAAGTTTTATTGGTTTTTAGATATAGGTCGAAATGTGATAAACGATAGAAATCGTTGTTTTCGCGGTTAGAAATCTGTGTAAATGCGGTAGAATACTTGTTACCATGATTAGATTATGTTCTGATTTCATTATTTTGTGTTGGAAGAGTTTTTGGGTGAAAAATATGATTTTTTGGTTGTGAAACAGCGCTGCAGAATTCTGGGTTTTCCTTGGTTCGCCTAGCGAACCTGGGGTGAAGCAGTAGCGAATGAGTTTTCGCGGGTTCGCCTAGCGAACCAGTTAGCGAAGGTCAGCGAGTGTTCGCTAACGTTGTTCGCCTAGCGAAGTTTGTATCTTTTTGGGTCTGGTTGTTGCTGCCTTGGTTCGCTAATGGGTTCGCCTAGCGAACTTTGTGTCTGTTTTTATCTGATAGTGGGTTCGCTGGACATTCGCCTAGCGAAGGTGGTAGCGAATGCTCGCTAGAGGGTTCGCCTAACGAACATGGCTGTTTGTGCAATTTTGTTTTCTTCATAACTTTTGATCCGTAAGTCAGATTGGGGCGCGGTTGGGTGCGTTAGAAAGCTTTTAAGTTGTTCTTACTTATTAAAGTGTTTAGGAAATTGTTGTCCGATTTAATTATGTCAGGAATTTGGAATGTGTGGTTTGTTGACTTTTACCGTTTTAATGATGTGCATTTGACGTGTTATTATGCAACATGCTTGTGATATGAATTGTATGACTTATGTGCTGTTGTGAAACGAAGATGCATGTGATATATGTTGTGATGATGAATTGTGGCTTAATGGAAAGAAAATGTAATGTGTGGTATTTGTTGATATATGCATGATTATGGAATGTGTATATGTGTGCATTTGAATTTCATGAGTCATTGTATGCTGAGCATCATGATGTGCATTCTTGTGATGTCGTGTGCCCTAGTGGGTGTGAGCGACGAAACGGTTCCAGAGGGAATCCGCTATAACATCGTGAGCCTTAAAAAAAAAAGAGGACCGAAAGCGATGATTATAGATGATCGTGAGCCTTATACAAAGAGGACCGAAAGCGATCGGATCGTGAGCCTTATACAAAGAGTACCGAAAGCGATCCATAAACGTCGTGAGCCTTATACAAAGAGGACCGAAAGCGACGGGGAACATCGTATGCCCGACGGGGAGTTACACTAAGTAACGAGCGATGGTTCCAATAGTTCTTGAGTGAACTGGTGTTGAGAATTGATGGAAGTCGGTACCGCATGTGCATATGCATAGAGTCGTTGTGTCGGTCTCTTGCATTTGCATAAATCATTAATGGTTTGTTTATGTGTGGAATTATGGATGAAATTGATAAATTGATATATATATATATATATATATATATATATATATATATATGTTGGTGATACTTGTATTGTGCATGGTTGGTATACCTTGGTGATGGAAATATGAAATATACATTGTGTTGTTTTGTGTTTGAATTCTGGTATGAGTTATGGTGAAAACAGTATATATGTGTATTTTTGGTGTTATATATAATTGTATGCAATTATATTATGATTGTGTTTCTCACCCTTTTGCTGTTTTTAATGCTCTATGAGGCATTACAGATTAGATGCTGGAGGTCTTTTTGTGAAGCTTAGGTCTTCATTCTTTTGTCGGTCGGCTCTGATATGTAGCACCGGGTAGTCGGGGTGATCGAGTGTGATTATTTTGTTTTATGTATATGTATCTTTTGGATTGTACATGTATGATGTTGTATATGACGGACAAACTTCTTGTGGTGTATATATATATATATATATATATATATATATATATATATATATATGAGATTTCAGTACAGATTTTCCGCTTTTATTTTGTATCTGAATCGTGGGTAGTAGGAACTAAGTTCCTCTGTTAATTGCTACCTGATTGTTGCATATCTTTATGGGCAGGTTTATGTGTATTTTGTTTCAAATTGATGTGACCCCCTCGGTCTATGCCATGAATTTTTAAATATACTCTGATGAAATTTTGAATTTTATTTATCGCTTTAATTGCTTGGGGGTATAGATCGGGGGTGTTACATTAAGTGGTATCAGAGCCAGTCCGTGTCAGTTTGTGTCAGTCATTGTCGGTCTTGGTGTTTGGGTGGGCTGTTTGTTTAACCATAGTTGCTGTTATTGGAAATGAACAGAATATGGCTGGTAGGAATGACGCTACTTTGGCTGCTGCTATGCAAGCTATGGCTCGGGCTGTGCAGGGTGCACCTAATGCTGCAGGTAATGATGAGTTCAAGAAGAACAAACCGCCTGTCTTCAAAGGAAGATATGATCCTGATGGTGCTCAGATTTGGCTGAAAGAGATTGAGAGAATCTTCCAAGTGATGGATTATGCTGAGGATCAGAAGGTGAGACTGGGTACTCACATGTTACTGGAAGAAGCTGATGATTGGTGGGTTAGTACACGTCATGTGTTGGAAGCTGCAGAGGAAGAGATCACTTGGGCAGTGTTTAGCATTGAGTTTCTGAGGAAGTATTTTCCCGAAGATGTAAGAGGAAAGAAGGAAATTGAGTTCTTGGAATTAAAACAAGGTAATATGTCTGTTGTTGATTATACTGCTAAGTTTGTGGAGCTTGTGCAGTTTTATGCACATTATGCTGAAGCAACTGCAGAGTTTTCTAAGTGTGTGAAGTATGAGAATGGATTGCGTCCTGAGATAAAGCAGGCAATCGGTTATCAAAGGATTAGGAGGTTTTATGATTTGGTGGATTGTTGTAGGATTTATGAGGAGGATAGTAAAGCTCGTTCTATTTACTATAAGAGTGTGAGCGAAAGGAAAGGGAAGCAGCAGTTTTGTGGTGGTCCTTATGTGACACCAGCTGATAAAGGTAAACAAAGGGGTAATTTTGAGTGAAGGTCAAGTGGAGGAGGTATGTCTAGTCCTCTAAGATGTTATAGATGCGGTGATGTGGGACATCGTCAGTCCGAATGTAGGAAGGATTTGAGGAAGTGTTCTAATTGTGGAGGTTTAGGACATGTCGCAACTGATTGTGCAAGGAAGAATGTGGTGAAGTGTTTCAACTGTGGTGAACCTGGTCATATTAGTACGAAGTGTCCGAAACCGAAGCAAGCTCCAGCTGGTGGGAAAGTTTTTGCCTTGGCGGGAACTCAGACTTCAAGTGCAGACCGTCTGATTAGAGGTACTTGTTTTATTAATAGTACGCCTTTAGTTGCTATTATTGATACTGGAGCATCTCATTCGTTTATTTTGTCTGAGTGCACGAAGCGTTTGAATCTTGTGTTGTCTTCAATGGGTGGAGAGATGGTTATTGATACTCCAGCAATGGGGTCAGTAACTACTTCTTTGGTTTGTTTAAGTTGTCCTTTGACCATTTATGGTAAAGACTTTGAGATGGATTTGGTGTGTTTGCCGTTGGAGGGTTTAGATGTGGTTTTGGGAATGAATTGGTTGCAGTTCAATAGGGTTCATATTGATTATTATCATAAGCTGGTAAGGTTTCCTTCTCTTGAGGAAGACGAAGACTCGAGTTTCTTATCTACCAAAGAGTTGAAGAAACTTTTGGCGGATGAAGCTCAGTTGTTTGGGTTGTTTGCATCATTGATTGTGGATAGTCAAGTTGCACTTGATGTGTTTCCTGTTGTGTGTGATTTTCCGAAAATGTTTCCCGAGGATATTTCGGACTTGCCGCCAGAGAGAGAGGTGGAGTTTTCTATAGATCTAGTTCCTGGTACTAGACCTGTATCGATGGCACTATATCGTATGCCGGCATCTGAGTTGGTTGTGTTAAAGAAACAGTTAAAAGAATTGTTGTAGAAGAGGTTTGTGAGACCGAGTGTGTCGCCTTGGGGTGCTCCAGTTTTATTGGTGAAAAAGAAAGATGGAAGTATGCGATTGTGTATTGATTATCGCCAGTTGAATAAGGTGACGATTAAGAATAAGTATCCTCTTCCAAGGATTGATGATCTGATGGATCAGTTGGTTGGTGCGTGTGTGTTTAGTAAGATTGACTTGAGGTCAGGGTATCATCAGATTAGGGTGAAAGAGGAAGATATTCAAAAGACGGCTTTTAGGACACGTTACGGTTATTATGAATATTCTGTGATGCCGTTCGGGGTTTCTAATGCGCCAGGTGTGTTTATGGAGTACATGAATCGTATTTTTCATGAGCATTTGGATCGTTTTGTTGTTGTGTTTATTGATGACATCTTAATTTATTCTAAGTCTCGGGAGGAGCACGCGGAGCATTTGCGTATTGTTTTACAGGTTTTGAAGGAAAGAAAGCTTTTTGCCAAACTGTCCAAGTGTGAGTTCTGGTTGTCAGAAGTGAGTTTTCTTGGGCACGTGATTTCAGGTAATGGTATTTCTGTGGATCCATCTAAAGTAGAAGCAGTTCTACAATGGGAGGCTCCGAGATCCGTTACTGAAATTCGAAGCTTTTTGGGTTTAGCCGGATATTATCGAAGGTTCATTGAAGGTTTTTCTAAGCTAGCACTTCCTTTGACCCAGTTGACTTGTAAAGGGTGTTGCGGTGAAAATTGGATAACAAGCTATTAATTAACTTGCATCATATTTCTTTTACAACCGACTTTGATTTATCCAAAGGAAAGGTTCAAGATTGTTAGAAAAACCTAAGGGGAAGAGATCTAAGGTTCGGGGGTTGGTTACGCCTAGGGATGGTATTAGCACCCTAAACGTCCGTAGTACTCTACGGGAACCTCTTGTTTTAATGTTATGTTATGTTTGCTAAAGGTTCTATGCTAAAGGTTGAAACCCTAGGGGTTAGTATCTAAGTATACTCGATAAAGCATCGCACTTTACGCCTACGTATCCTCGGGAATAGAATCAGAGTATGCGTAGTTCTACTTCTACTGAATGATTGACTATGGTCAATATTCGGAGGGGAAATGAGTACAAGCTCATTATAGAGTTTAAGAACTCTCTAAATCTAGTTGTAAAGGACCTATGATGAAGTTTAGTCAGTAGGGGAAAGTGATAAATTCATTAGGATGAATATCACTAAGAGTTAAGGAACTCTCTCCTAAAGCTAGTTATGATTTCTATGGCTCTGATGAGGCCAAGAAATGAAGTTTCTCCTAAGAGGTTACTTAGGTTAAGATGGGGGCTGTGACTTTAAGAGTCAACACTAATCACCTTCCTTTGGAATGGGGGAAAAAACAGTTAATAATAGCAATAACAAAAGACACAGAAGATAAAATATTTATAATATGACGAGATAAAAGCAACATAAGCATGAGGATGGCAATATGTTTCATGATAAAGTATGGATAAGATGAGCATGATCACTAAGATACATCAATATGTTTCAATCTTAAGGAAGACAAACATAGAGAATGATATTAATCAAAGTTGACAATTAAAGAAGAGTAACATTCATATTAAAGTCAAGTATATGATAAGTCAAGCATGGATGGTAGTTCAAGATTTAAACAAGCCATTAGTGAAATAACACTCAAAAGATGCTCATAAATAAATGTTAATCAATTAATCCACAAGTGATAATTAATTAAAACTGACATTTAAAATACACATTGATAGTTAAAAATAGAGGTTAACAATTAATAGCACAATTAATATTAACATCACAACACAATTAAGATTAACATGTAGTAATTAAAAGTTTAACAATTAAGATATAAATTGATAATTAAAAGTTAACAAAACAATTAACAATTAAAAATACAAAACAATTAACAATTAGAAAAAATTCCTCACATATTAATTAATCACATAAATAATTAAGGAACAAACTGAAATTAAATAAATAATGAGTTTTTGAATATAGAAAATAAATGCTTAAATAAAATAAAGGGTTTTTTTTTAAAAGATTAAAACAGAAAATAAAAATAAAAAAGAAGCAGCGCAGGCAGGGGGTGTATGAGTAAAAAGAAAAGAACTGAGGTTATGTTGTGGTGATTTGGGCTTGGAAATGGTGGTGTGAACAGCAAATGGGGCGCAAGGCCCAGGAGAGGAAAAGAGAAAAGCATCAGGCGAAAATAGAATAAAAAGGACAAAAAGGGCTGATCCCAGGATCGAACCCAGGCATGGAAGGTGAAAGGCGAAGTATGTGCATGTGTGTGACCGTTGGGACGGCGTGTTTCATCCGGTTAATATGTGCTTCCATAAAATAATAAACCAAACGTTTCCATGAAAATGTAAAATAAAGCGCGTGTGCACGTGGACATACTGAACGTGTAGTAAATAAAACAATTGGCCATATGGCACTCAAGTACTACCAAACAAAACGCATCCCCACCACTCATTCCTTGCCACGCACACACACAACACACACCACACACAATGATTATAAGTATAACATTTATAACTGCATCACAATCACACACAACTAACTACATATGTAACAAATATAATACTGTCATATAATAACACGCTATACTAAAACCATTAATTACAAACTAACAACATCTTGACACATATAAAAGAACAATACAATAAAATCTTAACACATACAACACACAGATGATATCAACACTCATACACAACACAACACATAAGCTGTCAAGCAACTTCATACTCAGACATCACAAACAATTACAATCACAGCTTTAATACAAGAAGATTATAAACGCCCAAATATAATACAACACATATGCACACAAGACATATACTGTAGCAATAAGCATAGTGGTACTACACAGTTCACAAATTATAATTAGCATTTGCACTAACATAACACCACAACACAGACACACAACTACACTCACAATTCGAACATAATATAATTTTCACACAAATGACACACAACATAATATCACACGCTATAATATTACACTACAACTGAACTTAAAATTTACAAGACAATAACTAACACAAACAAAATAACTGTATGAATTAGTTGCATGAAAATCAAATAGTAGTTACATGCAATATACATAAACAAAACAACTGTTAGAACAACACACTAGAATATGTGTACGTAACACCAAAGCTAAATGAGTGAACACACATTGCACGACTTTAACACACTCACACGCAGAACTTGATGAAACACACAACGCATATTTGTTGCGTGACAGTGTTAATGGCAACACGTAAAACTTAAGACATGAAAGAGGAAAACATGTACAAATGAGAGGGTAACATTATACTAAGTGCTCACTAAAACAAAACTCTTATTAAACCTTGAAATCTAATGCAGAACCAAGACAACTCTTAGGCCAAAAACTCAACAGACAATAGTGAGTAACACGTAAATTATCATGAGAAAAAAAAGCATTGTATCATTTCATGCAGGTAATGTTAAGAAAACCTTTGTGAGTTCTAACATGATATTTAAACCCAAAACTGAGACAAAGGAAGCATATATCATGGCATTAAAGTACAAAACATAATTTTAAACGTTGGCAGTACCACCCACCTTCATACTATCCACATGGCTACTTGCAAGAAAAACAAATTAACATAGGCAAGACAACGTAAACATACGAGTTAACAGTGTGAAACTTGTCAAGAACAACATAAGGTGAAAACAAAGTCACTTGTTATTATGTCAGCAAAGTCTCAAACCAAATCCTTCATACTAAACTCAAATTTTAAAGGCAAGAAAATCAATACTTAGAACTGATAAATTCCAAAGATAAACAAGTAAACTCAATCCTTCCCTTCACATGGTCATGAACAAGATTTATTACACAAACAAAATGAGGTTCATTTTAAACTTGGTTATGTGGTCCTGATATCTTAAACATGGGGATTCAAGTCAAAAAGATAAAGAGACTAGACTGGGTTCATGAAATTCTCACAAAATATACATGGTTATGGGATGAAAAGATTCACAAGAGCAGTCATAACTTGAAGGCATTAACACAACCATACTAACTGCATATCCATCAGTGCAATATGGATACCAACGCGCATACACACTAAAACGTCAAAGAAAATCTTTAGCATGATCTCACATATAGGACGATCACAGTAATGATATGAACAACATGAGCATGATTAGTATGAAAAAAATATGAGAAAGGGAATACCTGGTGAAGCACTTGTCTGACCTCCAAAATCTCGACAGAACCAAGTCTCCCTTTTCTCGCAGCTAGCTCGGGCACTCCCAGCGTTTGTTTTTCAGAGTGTTTTTGTATTGCTTTTGTTGGTCCCCAACAAATGAGAGAAGGGTGCCTTTTATAGATGGCTTGCTGGGCAAAGAGAGTGAATAACTAGTGGGCCAAGGGTTTGTCTTGAAGAGAAAAATCGTGGAAGGATTTTGGAACGTGGCTGTTCTCGAAAGCTTCCATACGCGGGTT
This sequence comes from Lathyrus tuberosus, assembly GCA_022829125.1. Lineage (NCBI taxonomy): Eukaryota > Viridiplantae > Streptophyta > Magnoliopsida > Fabales > Fabaceae > Lathyrus > Lathyrus tuberosus. The sequence goes on along the minus strand of JALAZF010000123.1, from coordinate 12,612,607 downwards.
TGGTGGGAAGTGGCACGTTGGAACTGATGGAAAATGGAGCCGTTGGTGTACATTGGTGAAAGCTGGTGACTTAGCATGGTTAGAAAAGAAGAAACAAGTTAAGTTATGGTATGACCAACATTGGTCCAATGGTTCTAGCAACATGGTCTTTCTTTCCTTATGGTAACGTGGGTCCAAAGGCAAGCAAACTTGTATTAACCTCTTTGCATTATAAAAGACAAGGTTAGAAACAACTAATAATAGGTGACCACATTTTTAGTATCTATTTTAGAAAGAAATAATTTAAAAACAAAATAAGTGAATTTAGCTTTTAGGAAAATTGACACAATTAAAGAGAAATAAATTTAGACAAAAATGATTAGAAATTGGTTATTGAAATAGAATTTGGAAAAAAAGAATAAATGATTTTTTAGAAAAAGATTAGATTTAAAAATAAATATCAGAACAATATTAGTGAATAGCTATGATATTGGTTTAAAAAAAGATAATGATAATTGAGGATGAAAGATAAAAGCCAAAGAGAGGGTGATGGAAAATATCTGAGGGAATCGCTTGATCCCAATGCTCTGGCCGCAACACTAGTTAATCACTTCTTGTATCTCTTGAGAACAAGACTTAATTCACAGATAAAGCAACCAAAAACTGATAAAAGGTTAGTTGTGCAATATGCTGGGCCTAAGATGCACAAATGAAGATGACATCTGAGGGTAAAAATTTGGGGTACAACAAAGGGCAAGCGTTCATTTGGGATATTCAGTGTGAGGAAAGTTTTAATGAGCTGAAGAGAAGATTGACGACAGCACCGATTTTGATTTTACCGGATCCTAATGAACCATTTGTGGTGTATTGTGATGCGTCTTTGATTGGTCTAGGTGGTGTTCTGATCCAAGAAGGTAAGGTCGTAGCTTATGCTTCAAGGCAGTTGAGGGTGCATGAGAAAAATTACCCTACTCATGATTTGGAATTAGCGGCTGTGGTTTTTGTGTTGAAGATTTGGAGGCATTATCTCTACGGTGCCAGGTTTGAAGTCTTTAGTGATCACAAAAGTTTGAAATATTTGTTTGATCAGAAAGATTTAAATACGAGGCAGCGGAGATGGTTGGAATTTTTGAAGGACTACGACTTTGGCTTGAATTACCATCCTGATAAAGCTAATGTGGTAGCCGATGTGTTGAGCCGGAAATCGTTACATATGTCCGTTTTAATGGTTAAGGAGTGGGAGCTTTTGGAAGCTTTTAGGGACTTGAGTTTGGTGTGTGAGGTGACGTCCGACAGCGTGAGGCTGGGTATGCTAAAGGTTACTAATGATTTTCTGTTGACGGTTAGTGAGAAACAGAAGATGGATGTGAAATTCGTGGATTTGATGACGGTTGGGGATAAAAGTGAAAATGAGGACTTTAGAGTGGACGATAAAGGTGTTTTGAGGTTCCGAGGTAGAATTTGTATTCCGGACGATGCGGAGTTGAAGAAGATGATTTTAGAGGAAGGACACCGGAGTAATTTAAGTATACATCCGGGAGCTAATAAGATGTACCAAGATTTGAAGAAGATTTTCTGGTGGTCGGGTTTGAAAAGAGATGTGGCTCAATTTGTGTATGCGTGTTTGACTTGTCAGAAATCGAAGGTAGAACATCTGAGGCCTAGTGGTTTGTTGCAACCGTTGGATATTCCTGAGTGGAAGTAGGACAGCATTTCCATGGATTTTGTGACAGGGTTACCGAATACACAGCAAGGGCATAATGCTATTTGGGTGGTTATTGATAGGCTGACTAAATCGGCGCATTTCATTCCGATTGACATTAATTTTTCTTTGGAGAGACTAGCTGAGATTTATATCAGTGTGATTGTGAAATTGCATGGTGTTCCGTTGAGCCTTGTTTCTGATCGGGATCCTAGGTTTACCTCCAGATTTTGGGAAAGTTTGCAAAAGGCTTTAGGATCTAAATTGAGATTGAGTTCGGCTTATCATCCGCAGACGGATGGACAGAACGAGAGAACGATTCAGTCGTTGTAAGATTTGTTGCGGGCTTGTGTTCTTGAACAAGGTGGTGTGTGGGATAGTTATCTTGCATTGATTGAATTCACGTATAATAACAGTTTCCATTCTAGTATTGGAATGGCACCTTTTGAAGCGTTATATGGATGAAGATGTCGAACACCGTTGTGTTGGCACGAATCTGGTGAGAGTGTGGTGGTTGGACCGGAGTTGATTCAACAGACTACAGACAAGGTGAAGCTTATTCGGGAGAAAATGAAGGCTTCTCAGAGTAGCCAAAAGAGTTATCATGATCGTAGAAGGAAAGATCTCGAGTTTCAAGAGGGCGATCATGTATTTTTTAGAGTTACGCCGGTAACGGGTGTGGGTCGTGCATTGAAGTCGAAGAAACTTACTTCTCGGTTTATTGGTCCTTACCAAATATCTGCGAGAGTGGGTGTTGTGGCTTATAGGGTGGCGTTGCCGCCGAATCTGTCGAATTTGCATGATGTGTTCCATGTTTCACAGCTTCGGAAGTATGTTCCGGATCCGTCACATGTGATTCTGATGGATGAGGTTGAGGTAAGGGAGAACCTTACGGTTGAGGCATTACACGTTAGGATTTTGGATCGCGAGGTGAAGCAGTTGAGAGGCAAGGATATTGCACTTGTGAAGGTGGCGTGGGGAGCCGCTGTTGAGGGAAATTTTACTTGGGAGTTGGAGAGTCGGACGTGGGAGTCGTATCCAGAGTTGTTCGTCTCAGGTATTATTTTCGAGGACGAAAATTTCTAAGTGGGGGAGAGTTGTAACGCCCCAGTTTTGTCCGTTTTATTTAATTGAGTCGTTTTGATTATTTTATTATTATATTATTTTATTTCTGACTTTTATTTGAAAATATGTTATTTTTCATCGTGATTAACTTTTATCGGGTTTTGGGAACGTTTGCGAGATATTTGAGTGTACGGGTATTTTTGTAATACCTCGTATTTTATTGCACCGAATAATATTACATTGTGATCAACTGAGTCCGGTTGCTCTGAGAAATTATTTGATAAAATATTTAGAGTAAGTTTGGTACTTGGAATTAATCCAATTAATGTTAACTCTTTCGGAGACTTTTTATTTAATTGGACTCTAGGGACATGTTTGGACATTTAGTAGTATTGCTTTGATAATACTTACTATATGTATATTTTCTCTCATTTGGACTAGAAGAAAAAGATAGAAAGAAAGAAGAATAGAGGAGAGAAAAGGGGAAGAAGGAAAAAGAAGAGAAAACAAGGTTTTGGAAGAGAAGCATCAAGAACATCATCATTCATTCACCAATCTTCATCCAATCTTCTCAATCATCTTCATCTTGCTCATCTCAAGGTGGGTTCTAGTTAGTACCATTATTAGGAAGTTCTAGAGATTGTTTGGGTTTAGGTTAAATTATGGAATTTTGAACTTTATGGTTGAATCTTGCTATAAATGTGGTTATATGCTTGTTATCATGTCTATGCTGAGTTTGGGTTTTGTTTGATCATGTTTTGTTGGAGAAAATATGGCTTAGGGGTGAAGAACAATAGCTGGGAGAAGTGCTGTCTCGCTTGCTTCGCCTAGCGAACCTGGGGCGAATCCCCGCGAACAGCAGTCGAAGGTTCGCCTAGCGAACCCGAACGCAAAGCCTAGCGAATGTTCGCTGCGGGCGTTCGCCTAGCGAACTTAGTGTGTTTTAAGTCTGGGAACTTTCTGCCAAGGTGTTCGCTGGCACGTTCGCCTAGCGAAGGGGAAGTACTGGCTAACGAAGGTTCGCCAGACTTTCGCCTAGCGAACTTATGGTGTTTTGGGTCTGGGAGCATTCTGTTTAATTACTCGCCAGTTTGCTCGCCTAGCGAAGGCGAAGGCGAAGGTTCGCCAGCTCGTTCGCCTAGCGAACCTGGGGCGAGCTGTGTTATTTTTATAACTTGTTTCGTCTTACCTTTTCATCTGGTTGTCCGTTTTGAATGTTCTGTATATCAATAGAAAGCTGGAGAAACGATCTTTATGACGATGATAAGGATTGTCGATTTTTATTGCCCGATTAAAATAATCGGAGGGAACCCAAAGTGGAATTCATTTGATAATTTTGTGTGAACTATGTTTAAATTGTGTTAAGCTATTCTATTACACTAATAAGGTATGTTTTGCCTAATCTATGGTTGTTAACATGTTATGATTGAAAATGCATGTAATATGAAAATGAAATAGAGAGAGTGAGGAAAACATCAACCTTAAACATAGGAAGACCTAGTAATGACTAGGAGGTTTATGTTTCTAGTTTGTGGCTAGGATTGATAAATTGATCTAGATAAGTGGAAGACCCTAGTATGGAACATGAGAGATTGCGATGAGTGATCGATACCTAAGTAACTGTGACCCGCGTTTTGATCCTCTTTGATGCATAACCGGGGAGGTTACTTAGACGATGGTATTAGTGACCCGTGTTGAAGGGCCCCTGGTGCGGGCTGGCCGGGGAAAGTACTATGTGTAGATAATCGTGACCCGTGTTGAAGAGCCCTTTGTGGATGGCCGGGGAAAGTTATTTACCTTAGCATCCATGACTCGTGTCGAAAACTCTTTGGAAGGGTTGGCCGAGAATGGTTGGCTACAAATTTAAGCATCCGTGACCTGTGTTGAATCCTCTTGTAGGGTTGGCCGGGGAAAGATGCCTTCGTGAGAGATATCATTTGATGATACTAGAGTTGGAGAACTCGTGAGCATGTTTCCATATAGGGCAAGAATGAAATTGTGAACTCAAGGTCCTTTTTTCCCTTTCCCCGGACTTGAGTTAGGATTGGCTAGAACCTTGTAAAGCCGAGAGAATCCATAAGATAGGGAACTCACTGAGATTTGATGTATCTCACCCCACGTTGTTGATGTATTTCAGGTGTTTCAGGTTCCGAGAAGAGTAAGGACAAGGTCGTTTGATCTTTCCTTCACTTGTTGATGGCTAGCTTCCACTATGTTGTTATTTTGAGATCATTGTTATGATCTAGTTCTTAGTTTTTGTCATTTTGGAACATCTTGTATATGTAATGCCTTAGACTTTTAGTGTTATGTATTAGAGGCATTTATGTGTAAAATGTGTTAACTAGGACTTATTGTATTTCAATACCAAAGACTTGGATTTATATATCTAATTTATGCTTTGATGTATGGATTCTATATATGGGTGTTACAGTTGGTATCAGAGCAGGTCGTATCCTCGACCTAGCCATGAAATAGTATAAGTGTTTCTTTCCGTTTCATATAGGTTGTGTCGCCATTGGTCTTAAGCGTTATATTTATGGCATTGAGCCTGATCAACTTAATTCTATTTATATGACCTTTAGGAACATGGCTGATGGATGTAGAAACCCTCGTGGTAGGCCCCGCACCACTACTCAAGGGACGAATCCGCCGGTTGGGGATGGTAATGCTCCGTTGTATCAGTTCATGCAACAGATGCAACAACAACAGAATCTATTCATGCAGCAAATGGTGCAGCAAATGAATGGAGGTCCGCATCCTCAGGTAGTTGTTCCCGAGGCTGTAGGTGGGAATTTTCGGGACTTTATCCGCATGAATCCTCCGGAATTTCAGGGTGGATTAGACCCTGTGAAGGCTCATGAATGGATTTCAGGTATGGAAAGGATTTTCTTGATAGTCCATTGCAGCGAAGAGAATAAGGTGTTGTTTGCTTCCCATTATCTAAAGGGTCCCGCCATGAGATGGTGGGAGAGTGCTTCGGCTCTAATGGTTATTCAGGAAGTGCCAAAGGTTTGGGAGCAGTTCAAGGTTGTTTTTATGGAGAAGTATTTTCCGAGCTCTTTGAGAACTCAAAAAGAGTTCGATTTTCAACAACTAAGACAAGGTAGTATGACGGTAGCCAGTTATGCTGAGAAGTTCGAAGACATGGCTGCATATTCTAGGTAGGCTATGTATGCTCCAGACGAGAGGTGGAAGGTAGACCAATTTATTTTTGGACTTAGAGCTGAGATATCCCATAATGTCTCTCAGAGGGAGTTCGCTACTTATGCTGAAGTGTTAAGACAATGCTATGTGGCGGAGCATAGTTTGAAGAAAGTACACGCTGAGGGAGTCGCAAGTAGGATGACTCAAGGTGATCGCGGGAGATCTACTCAACCGTTTAGGCCGAGACAATAATCTTTCAAAGGGAAACAAGTGCAAAGTAGTAAGTCTAATACTCCTCCTTTGTGCCGGTTGTGCAACAAGTATCATTTCGGGAAGTGCAACGATGGAGTCTTTAGATGTTATCAGTGTAATGGAGTGGGCCATATGGCAAGGGATTGTCCTAAGAATAAGAATCAAGTGCAAGGAAAAAGCTCCGGTCGAGTCTACACCTTGGATGCAAGGAAGAAAAAGAATGACAATTCTTTGATTGCCGGTACGTGCCTAGTTAACGGATTTCCTTGTTTTGTTTTATTTGATTGCGGAGCTACACATTCTTTTGTATCGATGCAATGTATGAAGCGACTTGGGTTGCGGTCCGTTCCTTTGTCTCCTCCTATGGTGGTCACTACCGCCATGGATGAAATAGTTGAGACACCATTGATGTGTGAAAATTGTGTGTTGTCTGTGAATGGTAGAGTCTTTCAGATTGACCTTATTTGTCTACCGCTTAAGAAAGTTGATGTTGTTTTGGGAATGGATTGGCTTTCTGCTAATTCGGTGTTTATTGGGTGTGAGGAGAAGCTTATCATCATTCCGTCTGTTGAGGCTACACCAAAGGATGTTTTAACAACTATTCTAGAAGGTACGGTTGGTATGATAAATCTCTTGTTTGAAGAAGAGAAATTGGTTCTGTTGGTTCTCACTAAGGAAGGGAGTAGCGACCTTCAGGTTATGGATATTCCAGTAGTTTGCGAGTTTTCTGAAGTTTTCCCCGAAGATGTCACTTCTCTTCCTCCGGAGAGGGAAGTGGAATTTTCTATTGACCTGGTACCAGAAACGGCTCCTATATCCGTTTCTCCGTATCGGATGGCACCGAAGGAGTTAAGGGAATTAAAGGATCAGTTAGAAGAACTCATGGCGAAACATTTTGTGCGGCCTAGTGTTTCTCCGTGGGGAGCCCCTGTTTTGCAAGTGAAGAAGAAGGACGGTGGGATGCGGATGTGCATCGATTATCGTCAGTTGAATAAAGTCACCATTAAGAACAAGTATCCCTTACCCAGGATAGACGACCTTTTGGATCAATTGAAAGGAACCTGCGTGTTCTCGAAGATTGATTTGAGGTCGGGTTACCACCAAATTCGAGTGAAGAGTTCCGATGTACCTAAGACTGCATTTAGGACCCGTTATGGTCATTACGAATTCTTAGTGATGCCTTTCGGTGTGACAAATGCTCCAGCCGTTTATATGGACTACATGAACCGTATATTTCAAGCTTACTTGGACCAGTTTGTTGTAATCTTCATTGACGATATTCTTATTTATTCTCGTACTTCATAAGAGCACGAGGAACATCTGAGAATTGTGTTATCTGTGTTACAAGAGAAGCAACTTTTTGCTAAGTTGAGTAAGTGTGAATTTTGGATGGCAGAAGTTAAGTTTCTTGGTCACGTTATATCACAAGGTGGTGTAGCAGTAGATCCGTCAAAGGTAGAAGCGGTGATAAATTGGGAGAGGCCAAGAAATGCCTCAGAAGTCAGAAGTTTCTTAGGGCTGGCAGGTTACTATAGGAGGTTTATCGAAGGTTTCTCTCAGTTGGCTTTACCAATGACGAAACTTACTCGTAAAGATTTTTCTTTTGAGTGGGATTCGGGTTGTGAGCAAAGTTTCATGAAGTTGAAGGAGAGATTGACAACAGCTCCGGTGTTAATCATTCCTGACCCTAACAACTCTTATGAAGTGTTTTGTGATGCTTCTAAAATGGGATTGGGAGGTGTTCTGATGCAAGGTGGTTAAGTAGTAGCTTATGCCTCCCGACAATTGAAAATTCATGAACAGAATTATCCAACTCATGATTTGGAATTGGCGGTGGTTGTTTTTACACTAAAGGTGTGGCGACATTATCCCGTATTTTATTGCACCGAATAATATTACATTGTGATCAACTGAGTCCGGTTGCTCTGAGAAATTATTTGATAAAATAATTAGAGTAACTTTGGTACTTGGAATTAATCCAATTAATGTTAACTCTTTCGGAGACTTTTTATTTAATTGGACTCTAGGGACATGTTTGGACATTTAGCAGTATTGCTTTGATAATACTTACTATATGTATATTTTCTCTCATTTGGACTAGAAGAAAAAGATAGAAAGAAAGAAGAATAGAGGAGAGAAAAGGGGAAGAAGGAAAAAGAAGAGAAAACAAGGTTTTGGAAGAGAAGCATCAAGAACATCATCATCCATTCACCAATCTTCATCCAATCTTCTCAATCATCTTCATCTTGCTCATCTCAAGGTGGGTTCTAGTTAGTACCATTATTAGGAAGTTCTAGAGATTGTTTGGGTTTAGGTTAAATTATGGAATTTTGAACTTTATGGTTGAATCTTGCTATAAATGTGGTTATATGCTTGTTATCATGTCTATGCTGAGTTTGGGTTTTGTTTGATCATGTTTTGTTGGAGAAAATATGGCTTAGGGGTGAAGAACAACAGCTGGGAGAAGTGCTGTCTCGCTTGCTTCGCCTAACGAACCTGGGGCGAATCCCCGCGAACAGCAGTCGAGGGTTCGCCTAGCAAACCCGAACGCGAAGCCTAGCGAATGTTCGCTGCGGGCGTTCGCCTAGCGAACTTAGTGTGTTTTAAGTCTGGGAACTTTCTGCCAAGGTGTTCGCTGGCACGTTCGCCTAGCGAAGGGGAAGTACTGGCTAGCGAAGGTTCGCCAGACTTTCGCCTAGCGAACTTATGGTGTTTTGGGTCTGGGAGCATTCTGTTTAATTACTCGCCAGTTTGCTCGCCTAGCGAAGGCGAAGGCGAAGGTTCGCCAGCTCGTTCGCCTAGCGAACCTGGGGCGAGCTGTGTTATTTTTATAACTTGTTTCGTCTTACCTTTTCATCCGGTTGTCCGTTTTGAATGTTCTGTATATCAATAAAAAGCTGGAGAAACGATCTTTATGATGATGATAAGGATTGTCGATTTTTATTTCCCGATTAAAATAATCGGAGGGAACCCAAAGTGGAATTCATTTGATAATTTTGTGTGAACTATGTTTAAATTGTGTTAAGCTATTCTATTACACTAATAAGGTATATTTTGCCTAATCTATGGTTATTAACATGTTATGATTGAAAATGCATGTAATATGAAAATGAAATAGAGAGAGTGAGGAAAACATCAACCTTAAACATAGGAAGACCTAGTAATGACTAGGAGGTTTATGTTTCTAGTTTGTGGCTAGGATTGATAAATTGATCTAGATAAGTGGAAGACCCTAGTATGGAACATGAGAGATTGCGATGAGTGATCGATACCTAAGTAACTGTGACCCGCGTTTTGATCCTCTTTGATAGATAACCGGGGAGGTTACTTAGACGATGGTATTAGTGACCCGTGTTGAAGGGCCCCTGGTGCGGGCTGGCCGGGGAAAGTACTATGTGTAGATAACCGTGACCCGTGTTGAAGAGCCCTTTGTGGATGGCCGGGGAAAGTTATTTACCTTGGCATCCATGACTCGTGTCGAAAACTCTTTGGAAGGGTTGGCCGAGAATGGTTGGCTACAAATTTAAGGATCCGTGACCCATGTTGAATCCTCTTGTAGGGTTGGTCGGGGAAAGATGCCTTCGTGAGAGATATCATTTGATGATACTAGAGTTGGAGAACTCGTGAGCATGTTTCCATATAGGGCAAGAATGAAATTGTGAACTCAAGGTCCTTTTTTCCCTTTCCCCGGACTTGAGTTAGGATTGGCTAGAACCTTGTAAAGCCGAGAGAATCCATAAGATAGGGAACTCACTGAGATTTGATGTATCTCACCCTACGTTGTTGATGTATTTCAGGTGTTTCAGGTTCCGAGAAGAGTAAGGACAAGGTCGTTTGATCTTTCCTTCACTTGTTGATGGCTAGCTTCCGCTATGTTGTTATTTTGAGATCATTGTTATGATCTAGTTCTTAGTTTTTGTCATTTTGGAACATCTTGTATATGTAATGCCTTAGACTTTTAGTGTTATGTATTAGAGGCATTTATGTGTAAAATGTGTTAACTAGGACTTATTGTATTTCAATACCAAAGACTTGGATTCATATATCTAATTTATGCTTTGATGTATGGATTCTATATATGGGTGTTACAATTTTGGTCTTTTGTCGGGTAGATATTATATTTTTCATAGAAATAGAAATAGAAAGAGGGAAAATAGAAAGGAAAGAAAAAGAAGAGAAGAAAAAGAGGAAGAAAGAAAGGAGAAAGAAAAGGAGATAGAGAGAAAACTTGGAAAATCTAGGAATCGATCAACCGACTTTTTTACACGCGATTTAATCGGGTAAGGGTGCGAAACTCGATTATCTTATCATTGTGTATAATTATGTATGTTTGTGTGGAAGTTTTATTGGTTTTTAGATATAGGTCGAAATGTGATAAACGATAGAAATCGTTGTTTTCGCGGTTAGAAATCTGTGTAAATGCGGTAGAATACTTGTTACCATGATTAGATTATGTTCTGATTTCATTATTTTGTGTTGGAAGAGTTTTTGGGTGAAAAATATGATTTTTGGGTTGTGAAACAGCGCTGCAGAATTCTGGGTTTTCCTTGGTTCGCCTAGCGAACCTGGGGTGAAGCAGTAGCGAATGAGTTTTCGCGGGTTCGCCTAGCGAACCAGTTAGCGAAGGTCAGCGAGTGTTCGCTAACGTTGTTCGCCTAGCGAAGTTTGTATCTTTTTGGGTCTGGTTGTTGCTGCCTTGGTTCGCTAATGGGTTCGCCTAGCGAACTTTGTGTCTGTTTTTATCTGATAGTGGGTTCGCTGGACATTCTCCTAGCGAAGGTGGTAGCGAATGCTCGCTAGAGGGTTCGCCTAGCGAACATGGCTGTTTGTGCAATTTTGTTTTCTTCATAACTTTTGATCCGTAAGTCGGATTGGGGCGCGGTTGGGTGCGTTAGAAAGCTTTTAAGTTGTTCTTACTTATTAAAGTATTTTTGAAATTGTTGTCCGATTTAATTATGTCAGGAATTTGGAATGTGTGGTTTGTTGACTTTTACCGTTTTAATGATGTGCATTTGACGTGTTATTATGCAACATGCTTGTGATATGAATTGTATGACTTATGTGCTGATGTGAAACGAAGATGCACGTGATATATGTTGTGAGGATGAATTGTCGCCTAAGGGCAAGCAAATGCAATGTGTGGTATTTGTTGATATATGCATGATTATGGAATGTGTATATGTGTGCCTTTGAATGTCATGAGTCATTGCATGCTGAGCATCATGATGTGCATTCTTGTGATGTCGTGTGCCCTAGTGGGTGTGAGCGACGAAATGGTTCCAGAGGGACTCCGCTATAACATCGTGAGCCTTAAAAAAATAAGAGGACTGAAAGCGATGATTATAGATGATCGTGAGCCTTATACAAAGAGGACCGAAAGCGATCGGATCGTGAGCCTTATACAAAGAGGACCGAAAGCGATCCATAAACGTCGTGAGCCTTATACAAAGAGGACCGAAAGCGACGGGGAACATCGTATGCCCGACGGGGAGTTACACTAAGTAACGAGCGATGGTTTTAATAGTTCCTGAGTGAACTGGTGTTGAGAATTGATGGAAGTGGGTACCACATGTGCATATGCATAGAGTCGTTGTGTCGGTCTCTTGCATTTGCATAAATCATTAATGGTTTGTTTATGTGTGGAATTGTGGATGAAATTGATAAATTGATATATATATATATATATATATATATATATATATATATATATATATCACTACGCCAAAAATGACTTTTACTAGCGCACCTTAGACAGCGCTTTTATGCAAAAGCGCTGCTATAAGTTAAATAAAAAATAAAACACGGAAACTGTATACGAAAAAGAGTAAAAGCGCTGCTAAAAGGCCTACCTTAGACAGCGCTTTTTGAAAAGCGCTGGTAAAGGACAACATTAGCCAGCGCTTATGGGAAGCGCTGCTAAAGGCCTATATTAGCCAGCGCTTTTCTCAAAAGCGCTTTCTAGAGTAATATAAATTTAAAAAAAAATAATCTCAAAAGCGCTGCTAAAGGCCCATATTAGCCAGCGCTTGTCAAAAGCGCTGCTAAAGGCCTATATTAGCCAGCGCTTTTTCTCAAAAGCGTCGTCTAAGGTCTTATTAATTAAAATAAAAAATTGAATAGTATCAGTATTCTATTTTTCATATCTCTATTCTTTCCCTCTCTGCTGCGAACTGCGAACGACGAGAACGAACGAAGAACAGCTCTCGCCGCCGTCCTCCACCGTCTCGGTTACAGTCTCGCCGTCGTCCTTCCTCCATTGTCCTCCACCGTCCTCCACCATTCTCCACCGTTTCGGTAAGATTTCTTCTTTTCTGCTAGGGTTAACGTTAGAGATGATAAATAGTGGTTCCACTCATGATTTTAGTTTTGAAGTTGATATTGATTGCTTTCAATTGTGATTGTTCTTTTCAGATTGTTATGCTACTACGAGAAAGGTATTTTATTCTTGCACTCAAAACCATAAACCCTGTAGCTCCCTCAGCGCTCGTACTCCGCTGTGACCGTCTCCACTACTGCCTATTTCGGTCACTACAAGTGTCTCTACTCCGCTGTGCCTCGCGTCGTCTCTGTTTGTTCTTCACTGGTTGTGAATCTCCTTCAAAAAGCAGGAAGTTCTTCATCCCTGTGAACCACTAGAGTTTCTGCCACCATAACCTAAGGTGAATTTTTAACTTAGCGTAATTTTGAAACAAACTTTTTTTTTCTTGTGTTGAAGAAATTAATGCGGTTATGCCACTTTGCAACTGATACAGGAAGCGAAAATGAAAGAAATTGTTACTATTCAAGTTGGTGATTATGCCAATTATATTGGCTCTCACTTCTGGAACTTTCAGGTTTGTAGTATTTGTTATTTTTTTACGATTTAATGATAGAAAATTTATCTATTTCACATTCTGTCTGCTTTGTTTATTTGTTTCCAATGGTTTGAATTTGAAATGCTTTTTTCTTTTCTTTCTAATTATGCTACAATTAATGTGTGTTCAATTGTTAGGATGAGTTGATTGGGTTGGCTGGGGATCCTCAAGCTGATTCAGTCTTCAAAAATTCGGATCTTAACATGGATGTGCTTTATCGTACTGGTGAGAAGCATTAGCTGTTATACTTATGCTTATACCATTTTAGATTAGAAGCATTAGCTGTTATACTTATGCTTATACCATTTTACTAATGATACGAGTTTATAGATTAGAAGCATTAGCTGTTATACTTATGCTTATGCCATTTTACTTAAATGTGTGCAGGGCATCGATACATACACTCCTCGCGTAGTCTCAATAAACATGAGAGGTATTTAATTTATATGCTTTTATATTGAAAAAACATATCAGTATGAATTTTGTTCTTTTCATTAGATCTATTTGTTGGTATTGTTATTTATTAAGTTGACACCAATATGTGGTTGTGAAGGATTTATGGTTAGTCTTACATTCAACTGAATTATGTAAAGAAATAGAATCATAAAACTTTGTACTAGCATGTAAAGGTTCAATGATGTTGTGAATCAAATTAAATGGTTTTTGTGTTGAAATAGAAATCAGATGGGCATGCTAAGTTGATAGGAAAATTGTAAACAATATAAACAAGAGGACCGATTATATTATAATTAAAACTTACAATTTCAAAAGCAGAAGACAACTTATTTTGGAATTCTTCAATGGCTTATTCATGCTTTAATCTCTCTTGTGTTACTAACATCTTCATGGTTTTAGTTTTGAAGTTGATATTGATTGCTTTCGATTGTGATTGTTCTAAATATTCATGTGTATATTTATTTATTTATTTATGTGAATTGTTCTAAATATTCATTTATATTTTATTAGCATTATACAAGCTTTTCGAGCACAAAGAGATATCCAAGCACCAAAGAGGAGAGCCAACAACATTACATGGATTGGAGTGAAGGTATATTAATTATCACATTTTTGATTATATTAGTGATGATACTTGATAAAACTTAGGATTTATCCATATTTTCTTTTCATGTGTAGTGTCCTCGGCAACGTAATGATATAGATTGCGGTTATTTCATGTTGAGGTTTATGAGAGAAACTCTTTTTTTGGATCGAATAGAGATTCCATCCGATGTATGTATTTCTAACTTATGAGTTATTTTAATATTTAACACATATTTCTCATATAATTAAATAGTTGAAACTAAATCAAACTATGTTATATTATTATGTAGTACTTTGATGAATTCAAGTGTGCGTATTACTCAAGAGATCATTTGGATGAAATTAAAGACGATTGGTGTCAATTCATTATTGAGCTCGGAGTTTTATAAGGTATATTGTACTCTTACTTTAATTGATGAGAATTTTGAGTATGTATAACTTTGTAACTATAGACATTGTTTATGTCTTGTTTTAATTGAATTACAATCTTTTTGTGTTGTTTCAAGTTATATGTGCAAAGTAGAAGATAGAGTTATATTGATGTGCATTGCTTTTTGCTTAGCATTTCTATAAGTAATATGAAGATTTGAAGCAAAATGTTTTGTTGGATGAAATGATTTGTATCATCAATTGTTTTGTATATATAAATTGTTGGATGAAAATTGTATATATAAATAGGCAAAATTGGTGCGTATATATTGGTTTGAAGCTCCAATTTATGATATTTTGGTGCAAAATGTGGTTGAAAAATAGGTGCAAATTGTGGTTGTAAACCTGGTGCAAATTGTGGTTTAAAAACAGGTGCATATAAACTGTATAAAACAAACAGCGCTTTTTTTAAGTAATTCATATAAAAAATTTCGTATACCTTAGACAGCGCTTTACACTAAAAGCGCTGTCTAAGGTGGTGTTTAGACAGCGCTTTGACCAAAAAGCGCTGTCTAAGGAATACCAAAAAAAGCAAAAGCGTTGTCTAAGGTATACTAAAAAAAGGCAAAAAGCGCTGTCTAATATTAGTCTGAAAAAACAAAAAGCGCTGTCTAAAGCACCATTTAGACAGCGCTTTTACAATAAAAGCGCTGTCTAAAATATAAGCAAAAGCGTTGTCTATTGTAAAAGCGCTGTCTAAAGCGGTGCTTTGACAGCGCTTTTTCAGTCAAAGCACCCCTTTAGACAGCGCTTTTGACATTAACCAAAGCGCAGTCTAATCTTTTAGCAGCGCCAGTTTAGATAGCGCTTTTAAGCGTTGTGTAATGCCAAAAAAAGTGCTGTCTAAAGGCTTTTATGGCATAGTGTATATATATATATATGTTGGTGATACTTGTATTGTGCATGGTTGGTATACCTTGGTGATGGAAATATGAAATATACATTGTGTTGTTTTGTGTTTGAATTCTGGTATGAGTTGTGGTGAGAACAGTATATATGTGTATTTTTGGTGTTATATATAATTGTATGCAATTATATTATGATTGTGTTTCTCACCCTTCTGCTGTTTTTAATGCTCTATGAGGCATTGCAGATTAGATGCTGGAGGTCTTTTGTGAAGGTTAGGTCTTCATTTTTTTGTCGGTCGCCTCTGATATGTAGCACCGGGTAGTCGGGGTGATCGAGTGTGATTATTTTGTTTTATGTATATGTATCTTTTGGATTGTACATGTATGATTTTGTATATGACGGACAAACTTCTTATGGTATATATATATATATATGAGATTTCAATACAGATTTTCCGCTTTTATTCTGTATCTGAATCGTGGGTGGTAGGAACTAAGTTCCTCTGTTAATTGCAACCTGATTGTTGCATATCTTTATGGGCAGGTTTATGTGTATTTTGTTTCAAATTGATGCGACCCCCTCGGTCTATGCCGTGAATTTTTAAATATACTCTGATGAAATTTTGAATTTTATTTATCGCTTTAATAGCTTGGGGGTGTTACATATTGTAGTAAGAGCAATAGATTGTGGTGTGCGCTAGGGAGCTGGCTGGGTATTCGGAGTATACATGAGGATAATTTATACAATCATATGCAAAGTTGGATACAGGAGTTGGTTCTTAAGAAGGTTGAAATCAAATCGGCTGTTGCTTTATGGATTTCGATTTGTTGGTGCATATGGAATACAAGGAACAACATCATGTTTAAGGAAGAATTTTGGGATCACGAAACTGTAGTGGATAGATGTATCATTGTAACTTGGTGGTGGATTGGAAAGAAACTTAAAAAGTCATATACTTGTAATTATTATGATTGGACTAAGCACCCTTGCGATTTTTTGTAGGTTTATCTAGGGTGAGGATGAGTATTATGTATACGGGTTAGGGTACCCCGTTGTACCCTTTTTGAATGATATTTTTGCTTATAAAAAAAAATATAGCATATATAGCTAAATTCGTGAACCAATCGTCATAGAAATTTTTGTGAAAAATAATAATGTTCTATTCTTAAATTTTTAAATGATTAATGAATAATGCAAATATAAAATTTACACAATAAAATATTTTATATAGTCAAAATAAAATCATATGATTAATATTGTTATATTAAGTGTCCATATATAAAACATATCTTTTACTACTTTATATTATTTAGTGAGAATTTATGTGAGAATATAGAAAAAATCTGAACCATTAAATTTTAAAATAAATTGTGTAGATTCTGTGTCATTTTTTTTCTCTTTCTTTCATCATTTATTTTAATAACAGGGGAGAGAAAAAAAACCACAAATCATCCCTACAAATGGTTCATATTCATTTTCTTGTTCTCATATAAAAGTGACATTCCCATAGATATGTCCTCTAGTTTCAACTCTACCAATTATACAATAAAAAATTATATTAAATTTAGCTAATTAATCAAATATTATATTCATTTGATAATTTAGGGAAACTTAATACAACAACAATATCTATAATAAATTCACTATTATTAAAACAGCTTCTGAAAAAATTGAAGTTGATTCTTCAGCCATTATAAAAAATAATACAGCATGGATTTTAAAAGTAAATATTTCTTGCACACATTACAAGTTACGTGGTAACTGAGCAACATGAATTTTTCTTGATCCCATATCCTGCAATATAAACAATTGGTCATCACATAAGCAGTCTTCATAATGATCCAAACATATTATATACCTTTAACTAGCTAGCAGCATTGTTGCCTTAAGTTCAGCACATTTATGTCATGTAACGAATAATAAAGTTGAAAAAGAAACAAATTGTGCCTTACCAGCTTAAGGTCAAGAGCAGCAATGGCATCATCCATTTCAGTCTTGCTGGACATTGTAACAAAGCCATAACCACGTGATCGACCATTGCTGTCAGTGACAAACTCAATACTCTCAACCTTACCATATTTGCTGAAAATTTCCTCCAACCGAGCACTGTCAATTTCCCGCGTCAAGTTACAAACGTAGACACTAAAAGCCGAATCAAATGCATGTGGCCGATACGGAAGATTTTGCGATTCTCTTGGATCATACATACTAACACTCAAATGCTTTCCATTTAATCCCTGTCTCATGGATTAATTAGATCGGAAACAACTTTTTTTAGTCCTATGCACAGGAAACTTACATAGACATCGAACTTTTTTATAGCCTTCTCAACTTCTTCGGCGGTACTCATGATTACTTTTCCAAACTTTAGGTCTGTATCCCAAAGAGAAATTAACTGAAATCACCCCAATAAATGTTTTAGTGGAATTTGTATCGGTAATTTTATCAAGTTTTGTATGGTAACCACATGTTTTGCAAAACATATATAAAGAGATACGAAATGGATTATAAGGACTCACCTCAGCATGCACGACAGTCCCAGCCTGTCCAAAAAGCGTGGCTAATTTCTCGGCATCAGTATCAGAAGTCAAATTCCCAACGAAAATGTCAAAATTTTGAGTGCTAGTCGACATAGCTGAATGATGTTGAGAGAAGAAAGAGAAGGGAAGAGCACAATGCTATGGTTTATGGCTGTGATTTGGATAATGATTAGAAATATATAATTGAATTGATTGAACAAGTGGGAGGGTTTTATCTTGGAATTGGTGATGACAAATTAAACAATAATTTAAAAATAAAAACAATGCAGATATGAGATCAGAACCGTAATCATAATAAATGATTGTTTAACGGAGCAGTTTGTAGATGAGGAGGTGGTGGGTCTAGCCAGCGCTGCATGCATGGTATGGGCCAAGATACATTATTAAGATACATAATCAAGACAATACCTATTATGAAAATACCTATTATGAAAATTTAACCGGATAAAAGGCCAAGTAATGGTTTCTCGTCTAACCAAATATATGTGCTAAATGAAAAGTAGAACAACTATTATAACGATAATCTCCATTACACTGCCACTATTTCATCTTTAATTTTCGCCACTTATTTTTCACCATAATCTCTCAATCACCCGGACATCTTAATAATGTATCTTGGCCCATACCATGCATGCAGCGCTGGCTAGACCCACCACCTCCTCATCTACAAACTGCTCCGTTAAACAATCATTTATTATGATTACGATTGATCTCATATCTGCATTCTCATAGGATATTGTATCGTATGTATGAATAATTTAAATTGAATTCTAATGAAACAAAACATTATCATAACTAATTTTGGTAATTATTTGAATAAACCTAAATTCTAAAGTAATTTTCAAAATACATAATACAGATAAGTTACAATTGATTTAAAATTAAAGGGCTATAAATATAAATATTAATGTCTTATGTTGCAATTTTAATGTGAAAAACAACTTCATTTTATCACATAAAGACATGGGTGGATCTATAAGGATGACTGTACGTGGCTATAGCCGAACAACATGACTAAACCAAACAAAAACAGAGAATTCAATTGAATAAATTTGATAACTCAATTCAATAAATTGGTCTCGCCAACATAATTATATAGTTATTAAATCGATCGAACCATGACTCAATCTCTAAAAAAACACAACATCTATTAAATTTTAAAATTTTAAAATATCATAATTTTACAAGGTTATTATTTAAATTCAAATTCTAAAAATAATCATTATACACAATAAAATAGTATAAAATACAAATCAAAATAAATTTTGAACAAAGCCTAATTACAACAAAAAAAATAACAAAATAAGTGCAATATCTAATAAGTGCAGTATCTAATAATTTTAATTTCAAAGAGGGAAAGTTGTTTCAAATTAGTTTTGAACAAAGCCTACTTGTATTTTAATTTTATCTTTTAAAAATAATTAGCAAAATGATATCGTTTTGTCTGAGGAAAAAAACATTTAATCTGTCAGTTTTTTCAAAATCGTCGATTTATCGGTTTTTACCGATTTTGTTCGATGCTAGCTGTCTCTCACTAGTGTAATAGTTTATCTGATCCAGCAACAAATCAGACTGATGACCCTTCCGATACTCGGTTTGAATGGTTGGTCCAGTTTGGTTTTTGAAACACTGTCACCACCTCTCAAGTTTCTCTCTCACTTTTATATTTACTAATCTCTCATATTTGGTATACGGTTTTCATTATATATGTAATACTTTAAACAATATTATTTCCTATTTTCAATATAATTTAATTTATACTTTCATGTTTAGCCACACTAATATGTAATGTCTAGATTGCCTCTGCATAGAGATGTCTTCACTGCTAAAAAGAAGTAAAAAAAGAAGAAGATGGAACTCCTAATTAGTACCTTTAAGTTGCATATCTAATATTAAAAATTTTCATCACATATAGTTAACTAAATATACATTCAAATGCTTCAATACTACAAACACTACTACGTAAAACTCATTTAACAACGGTTGGGAAATATGTATCATCACGCAGGCGCAAACGTTGTTATATAGAGTGTTGTTGTAAAATGATACTTACTATGACGGTCCATTAACTGTTGTAATAACCTGGAAACAGCTCTCTCTATCACAACGGTTTTTCAAACGAATCGTTGTGATATATAATATTTGTTATATATTCTGCTGATTAACAAATATTATTCTGCTTTCTATATAATCCCATTTTTAAACTTATTTATGATTCATCATTTTTTAATCCCATTTTCTATATAATTCTGTTGGATTAACAAATATTATTCTGCTGGATAAAGTTTTCATTCAAGTTCATATATTCAAGGTTATGTGATGAGTTCATATCGAAGACAACAAAATGCAAGTTTCATATAAAGCTTCATAAGTGCAAGTTTCATATTTAAAACATCTAAATTAAACATCTGAATATTGAAAACAACAGAGACACTTTTAAGTTTTAATTATCAAATCTAAATGCCCTAGCTGACATAAAATTACTCCAACCAAACGGTGCTTCGTCGTCATCATCTGAATCGACTGTAGATGTCCTCCTTCTCTTTCTTCTTAATCTCCTTCTTCTCCTCCTGGCTCGTATTCCTTGCAAGGCAACCTCCTGTTGGGTCTATACAGCTTGTTCGGGCTGGACAACTGGTTGGACCTCTGCAGCCTCTGCGGCCTGGACAACTTCTTGGGCATCTACAGTATCTTTAACCACACGCGCAGTTTGTTGGACTTCTTGGACAACTTCTTGAACATCTACAGTTTGTTGGACCTGGACTGCATTGTTGGAACTCATTTTGGTTAATTCTCTTCAATGATGCTGCTTGTGTGATGGTAAGCAGAGGAATAACGTATTTATAATGATTTCTCTGATTCTTCATCTTCTCTTTACATTGAAAATCTAATCGTTTTAGTTAAAAGTCATTATTATTTCTTTAATTCAAAAACCATTGCTGATTCTTCATCTTCCTCATTCATTTTTTATTATATTCTTATTTAAGATAGGGCATTGGAAATCAAAACATTAAATAAACTAATATAGGCCATAATGCTATTTACATAAGAAGTGGTAATGTGTGTTTAAGGAATAATGGGCCATAAGATGCCACAACATGATGTTCCTATAAATTTTTGTTATGTATAAAACATTACTAAAATAACCTGTCACAAAACATTAAATAATGATGATATAAAAACATTCATTGATCGATGATGCATGTACATGGTTACGATGACAAAATTTAGATTAGAAGTTTTAGCACACAAACATCAAACTAGACCAGATTACGAATAAATTAAGTTTGAAGTAGAAGAAAATAGAACTGACATGCTTATTTCCTGGACTACTACCCAAAAAAGACGCACGGTCTGCTTCAATCCCTGAATAGCTTCCTCAACATTCTTTCTGTTACAGAAACAACTTGAAGACATTAAAATATAGCGTATATGGAAAGCGATGAATAAATAACACACTACTGATGATATTGGCAAAACAACAAGTGTTACCTAACACCAACTTGAACTTCATGCCTACCAGATTTCTTGCAAAACTTTGCAGAACCCTGTTCTATATACCTGTAACTTCCACAAGAGAAATCAAAATTTTATTTATGATAACCAACAAATGTCATATCATAGCCAATGAAATCAGATTACCATGGTATGTATTACGAATTGGTAACTTATACCAAAGTACATCCCAACAGACAATCATAACCTAAAGCATATGAAACATGTACTCTCATACTAACTTGAGCATATACAACATAAAGAAAGAAAAAAAAGAATGAAGATGTTAAAGAATACCATACATCGAAGTTGAGGAATCAAAAGAAGGAAGAGGGTGAATATTTGAGCATATACAACATAAACCAAGATAAAAGGAATGAAGATGTTGAATAGTATCGTACTGAGAAAGATGAAGATTTGAGCTCCAAATGAATGGATACGAAGAAAGTAAATATTACGCCACTGCTGTCGTCTCTGGCTCGCTTGTTCGCCTAGGGCGTCTTATGAAAGAAATACAGATTAAATTTTGTTTTTAATTTATCAGTAAACCATTAAATATCGGTTGTGTAATGCAACCGTAGTGGAAATGTAATTCCTCTAACAACGGTTGACTTTCTTCACCGTTGTAAAATCATTTACAAATTATTTTTTAAATAATGGACTTAAGTGACACAAGATTATAACAGCGGTTGTTTAAACTAACCGTTGTAAAATCATTTACATTTTATTTTTTAAATAATGGACTTAAGTGACACAAGTGTATAACAACGGTTGTTTAAACTAACCGTTGTAAAATAATTTACATTTTAATTTTTAAATAAAGGACTTAAGTGACACACACTTAGTGTACTCTAAAAAATGGAAAAAATGAAGTTGCTGAGAATCGAAGCTTGTCACACATCATTTATTACTACGGTTGTTATAGTCAACCGTCATTAAATCACAGTTTATAAATCCAACTACTCCCTAGGCACAAAAATTAAATATATTACAACGGTGTATATTTCTTCCGTGGTAAACCTGACGTTGTTGTTTGCACGTTTTGTAGTAGTGAAAAAGTAAATACAACGACACCACCTTTACCACGGTATTTCGAAGGACCGTTGTGATATCTCTAAATTCATGCGCTTATATAATTTTTTATTTTGTAATTAAACGTTTTTAATTTATTACTACAGTTTTCTAAAACAACCGTGATGATATAGTTTGACGTTTCATGAGTTTGACTCTCAGCGCCTGCTATTTCGTGATTTCCTCAAAATCATCGTCTTTCACATTATATCACTACAGTTATTTTAACTAACTGTTATGAAAGTTTTTTTTTTTAATTTTAAATACTTTAAACCTGAAGATTTTTTTTAAAATATCAATAATGTCAATAGTATATCACCATGGTTTTCTAAAAAATCGTTGTGATGTATTTTTTTTTTTTTTTAATTTTAAATACTATAAACCTGGCGTTTTTTTAACATATCAGTAATGTCAATATTATATCACCACGGTTTTCTAAAAAAATATTGTGATATATTTTTTTAATTAGTTTTTAAAATATTTACTTGCTTAATACATGTCGCTTTTTTAAAAATTTCATCATATATTACAAGGTTTTCAGAAATAACCATGAGATATCTTTTAAACACTTTACACCAAACTACCTAACTTGTCTCTTCAGTTGCATATTTTCATTTACATCAAGAAACAATCCCTGGTAAAACAACGTGATTTTCAACCCTAACAAAAAGTACAATACAATTTAAACCCAACTATATAAAATCAATTTCAACCCTAATGAAATGTTCAACATCATCTTCAAACCTGAAGAAACCACAACATTTTCATCTGCTTCCGTACCGCCGAGGAGGGAGTCGACACCATTTTCAATGTTCTTCGTTCTTGACTAGCCTTCAGTTTAGCTGTCGAGGAGGAACTTTAAGATTTTGACAATATTTTTTTACTTATTCAACACGTTTTCGGTACGTAAATTGTTTTGTCTCATGCATCTACCGTACCTACATTTTCAATATTGCTATTTATTTGTTGTTGATTCTTATTGTTGTTGTTGATGCTTTTGTATATGATGTTTGTTGTTGTTGTTGTTGTTGATTCTTATTATTGTTGATGCTTATGTATTTATTGTTGTTGATACTTTTTGTTGTTGTTGATGCTTAATGTTAGTGATGATGCTTAATGTTGTTGTTGATGCTTCTTGTTATTGATGCCTTTTGTTGTTGGTGCGACTTGTTGTTAAAAATGATGCTTGTTGTAGTTGTTGTTGTTGATTCTCATTGTTGTTGATGCTTATGTATTTTTTATTGTTGATGCTTATTTTTTGTTATTGATGCTTAATTTTGTTGATGATGCTTAATGTTGTTGATGATATTTAATGTTGTTGTTGTTGAAACTTATTGTTGTTGATGCTTATGTATTTATTGTTGTTGATGATTATTTGTTGTTGTTGATGCTTAATGTTAAAGATGATACTTGTTATTGTTGTTGAGGCTTATGTATTTTTTGTTGTTGATGCTTATTGTTGTTGTTGATGCTTGCTTATTGTTGTTGATGCTTATGTCTTGATAGATGGCATATTCTTCATCTAGTAGTGACGAAGCTATGCACACAAATGAAACCATGACAATGATGGAGAGGCACAACGATGTAATATTTTTAACTCCATGAGTACACAAAAAAGAGTAAAGAGGCGCCATAATGATGGCTAGACTAATAAAAGTCCATAATTCGGGTGCTAAACTTTTGGTCGAGTTTAGTGTTGTTCACACTGTTCTGGATGGTCCTAATTCTTTGTTGTTTAAGAGTTATATTGTGTTCCTTGGATGTAGCAAAGTTAGCATTTGTTAGATGATTGGAAGGATGTATCTGTTATACCCTAAATTTTGACCATAAGATTTTCCATTATTGTGCAAATCATCACCACAATATGGATGTACCTTCATACCTTATCAATCCTCTCAAAGATTATTGAGCATTCACCTCAATCAAGAATTAGGATTTTGGACCCTCTCAGAGCACTCAGACAAAGGATCAATCAAGAATTGTCATGATATTCAACTTGTCAAGTCTCTCAAACATCCATAAAGGGTCAAGAGGTCTCCCACATCAAGAATCAAGCACAAGAGTGCAACATTTCAAGTGGATCAAGCCTCAAGATCATTAGTGTCACCAAATTAGGGTTTTGGTCGACCAAGGCCTCCAGAGAGAAATTATCATCTGGGCATGAGCCAATACTTCAAAACATGATCCAAGAAGCTCAAAGGAACCTCATGGATCCAATCATAAGTTCAAAATAGCCTCAGGGGATGCATTCATCAAAAATCAGGAATTAGGGTTTCTTACCTAATTCACCCCTATGTTGACTTTTGGAGCAAGGCATGAGTCAAAACCTTAAGGAATGTTTTGAAGACCTCAAATTTCTTATATTGATCCTCTTACAAGTTCAAATTGACATAAAGAACTTGATCCATAAGCAATACAAGGATTCAAATTCATCTGAATCACAAATTAGGGTTTTTGAGAAAAAGTCAACCCCACCTTTGACTTTGGACCAAGACATGATCTCAAACCTTGGGACATGATTCAAGACACTCTAAAACACATATGGAATCCATCCATTAGGTTTGATTTAGCCCAAGGACTTGATTTCATAGAGGATCACAAAGTTTGAAATTCATTTGATAAAAAGTCAATTGTGCCAAAAAACCAAGTTTGACTTTTGAGATTTCTTGACAAACATGGCTTCTTTAAGTAAAAAAACAATGTTAATTCATGGTTTGGATCATCATTCATCAAGAAAAATCAAGAAAAGTGAGGTTACTTGCAAAAGGAGTAATCTTAAGAAAACTTGAAATTTCACTAAGTTATGAAAAAAGGATGATTTTTCCCAACTTTGCAAGGTCATAACTCCCAAACCACACAGCCATTTTCTTCCATCCAAAGCTCAAGTGAAAGCTCTCATTACATACTACAAAAGTGTCACAGTGCTCCATGAGCCCAAAAAGCTTGGATTTTGAGTTATAAAGCCATGAAGTTAGGGTTTCAAAACTTTTGAACTTAGACACTTAGTGAAATTTTTAGACAGAATCTGTCTTGTATTTTTACCAACTTTGAGGCCATTTTTCATTATGATTCAAGATGAATCAAGACCAAAGTTAAACTTCAAATTTGAAGTATGATATGCAAGCTTTCCAAATAGTACAATAACATCATCAAACTCTATTTGAGTAAAGAGATATGGAGTGACCAATATGTCTTGACACAAACTGTTTTTTTTACAGCATTGGTACATGACTTGTATCCCACGATTTCTTGAGCCAATTTTGGACACTTGCATCATTGTATTTCTGTCCAATATCAACATGAATGATGAGGAATCTGAGCATAAGACCACCAAGTCAAAAATCTTATCACTTAGGCATGTGGCATTCAAGATTCATTTCCAAAACATTCAATTTTGTCATAAGGCATTCAATGGGTGCATAGGGGTGGCATGAACTGAGGCATTGTTATTCAAATTAGTCAAGACATGTCCAAAGTTCAGAAAACCTAAACCTGCAAAGCTGACTCAAGTCAATGGCTAGAGGAGACTTTGGCTACATGACAAAATTCAATGGATAATAGGGTGATCCAGCCTCCATTTACTATTCCTTCAAAAACAAACTTCATCTACTATAAATAGAGGTCATTTGTGACTGATTTAAACACCCCAAAACATCAGAACTCATGTTTTCCTCCAAATCACTCTTCAAAACCAGAATTTCCTTCTTTGGCAAGTAACATGCGAATTTTCAAATAGAGAAGGATTCCACAACAACCAATGATCCTAACACCACACATACATCATATAGAAGTTGTCCAAACACTTCTCCATCATCTGTAACATCAGAATCACAAAGCTCAAAATCCAACTTAGGCTTAATTGTAGTTGAGGTGCCACAATAAGATCCAGGTGTTTTCAATATATTCCAAACTTCTAAACACCTTACATAAGGTCCATTGAAGTTGTCCAGATCATCACACAACAGCTGTAACACCTCTACATCAGAATTTGAATTCCTCTTGCACAAGTAAGCCTGACACTCTCAATGTAACACCCCATACATATATGTCTAGAATAATATGTAGTGGTGTTATAAATGGTACAAAGAAACATGTAAAAGCATGGAAATGACAAATTCAAATCATATACAATTCAACTCCTCGAATACAACCGTATATAATACATTTGTCTATAACAATACACAGCGGAAAGATAAACTCTGATAAAGTCTTCATGCCATCTGCTCATCAATATCTTCAAGATAGCCCATCTAGCAATCCTGTAAACTTCTAACCTGTGCCTGAAAAATGATAATAGGATTGGGGTGAGATTACTAAATCTCAGTGAGTTCTCCTATCTTATATGTTCACTCGGCTCTACATGGTGCATGCAATCAAACGGATCCACCGTGGATCCGGGGGTTTTCCTCACAATCGGGTACCAATACACAACAATGGGTAATATCGTCATTAGTAGTCCCTTGACTCACCAATGAGATAGAAACACATACACAATCAATCACAAGCAAGTATGCAGACCCGTACCTGTGTACGAGGAATCCAGAAGTAAGTTCTACCTATCTACCTAGGTTACTCAATCACACCCTCGATGGGTTACCTCTTGTGTCTAATCGTCAAAAGACTTGCACATGCACACCGCAAGGTGAGCCAGATGGATCATACATGGCATCTCATCTGTGGTGAGTTTATCTGAAGTGACGTTACCTATGTGGCGTCACAACCCCACCATACCAAGTACGCCGAGGTTCACCTTCCGTGGAAACGCCTTTTTTTTAGACCCACTTAGCGCCTCGCAATGGTAGCTCAGGAGTGTATGACGTACCGAGATCACACAGCAGGGTACCGACTAGAGATCACACAGCAGTATTCATTGTCATAGCAATCACCCCTACACAGATGTGTTAACGTCTAGTGCAAATACGCCATAATGACTACACAAGCCCACCGGGCGATAGCCTAGTGATATTGCCTACGTGGCATCACTAGAGGTGATTTTATCTGAAGTGATATCGCCTACATGGCATCACGACCCCACCATACCAAGCACACCGAGGTTTACCTGCCGTGGAAACGCCTTTTTCAGACCCACTTAGCGCCTCGCAATGGTAGCTCAGGTGTGTATGACGTACTGAGATCACACAGCAGGGTACCGACTAGAGATCACACAGCAGTAGTCGTTGTCATATTAATTTACCACCTAGTAGCATAGGCCTACTTCGATTCAAGCATACATCATAATCACATGAGCATCAAGCCACATGGGCAAACACCTCCGAACGTTCAACCGAAACGAACGGGATCAACCATCAAATGATCACTTCATAGCACATTCAATATAATGAAATTCATTAAGCATTACAACAATTGCATAAGTAATCATAACCAGGTAATTTATCAACATAATGCATTTATTAAGCATACACACTTAGTTGTAGCATAAGTGATCATATCAAGCCATGAGTCAACCCAAAATACATCACATTATTCACATATGTAATGTTCATAACAAGTCATACATATTAGCACATCACTAGTGCCCTTACTCATTGGCCTAAACTCATTCCATAACAATTACTCATCCATAATCTTAACATAAACATGATTCCTCCTAATCCGTATGCGATACATGTTAGGATATCATATTTGACCGATTAATTATTGGTTTATACTTAGGTTTCTACCTCACTATCATTTAGAGCATTGAAAGACCTTTCCAACGCTTCAAACGGGGGTCAAAACAGACTTACGGTTCAAAAGTTATGAAGAAAACAAAATCGGACATTTGGAAAATTTGTGTCACGCGCAGGTATGCTCAGGTCGACTCATGAGTCGACGCAAGGGTACTATGAGTCGACCTAAAATCCTATGAGTCGACGCATACTGCGCAGATTCTGCTAAAAACTCAGTTTTCGATCGTTAAATGCCTTCCGGACCTCCGATTTCGATTCCGTAAAAAGCCCTGGTCTCAGAATTCAATAAACTACGATATTTTCACAGTTAAAAGTCCATCCTACCCGTTTATCAAAATAATAATGAGGTTATCAAACATGGGAAGGTTAGGTTTTTCAATCAAACAACTCAAAGCTCAATCTAACCATACCCAATCGTCAAAGATCGTGAGTTTATCATTCTCATGTACCTAATGATCCAAAACCATATATCATAACATAATATTCATCACAGGATCATACTTTCATCAATTGATCAAACATGCAAACATAGTTCTCATTCTAAACCCAATCATACATTCATCATCAAACATGCAATTTAATCCCCATCCTACCCAAGTATCTAACTATGGAACTCACCTTAAATTCATGAAGGTTAGGATAATGATGATTCTGCAAATTGACTTCCTTCTTGACCCAAATTCTACTTCCAAGTTCCTCAAATTCGTAGCTCCTTCTTCTACACACTCAGCATTGATCCTCCAACTTCAAACGTGTTTATCTCCCTCAATACGGACATGCAAGTAACGAATTATATATGCAAAACGTAGGGAATTTCGTAAGCTTTCCAAAAAGTCCAGAATCAGCTCAATCGGAGTTACGAGTGAAAAGTTCTTACCTGATTTATGAGAGCTGTCCAAAGTGTGCGAAAACGAAACATGAAGATGATGAATATAATCTCTTCCTCTTCTATCTTGTTATATGTCCCTTATCTCATTCCATGGGCCAAACAAACCCTTATGATAGTCACTTACTTGACACAAAGACCATAATACCCTTCAACTATGAAATATTTACCGGTTTGCCATTTGGTTAACTTCTAACCAAAAATTCCTTTGATTCCAACCAAGTCCACTAATTCTTCTTAGCACTAATAATACTCAATTAATTGGAACAAGACCAATATGCCCTCTAATCACTATTTACTGATTTAAATGATGATTATCGGTGTCGGAGAATCGGGGTATTACATACTCCCCCCTTAAATATAATTCGCCCTCGAATTCCTTCCAATCACCATGGAAACAACTCTTCATATCTTCTTCCAACGAGAGGATGAGATGTTCCTTACATTCCTCCCTTGGATAACCACCCGATTAGTCTAAGTATCATTCCATCTAAAGAAACACAACCTGCCAATACACTTGTGTCCTAACATTCTTGACTGAAAACCTTAGTTCTCACCCAACACATCTTTTTTGATACTCCGTCTCGACATCCAAGATCCTTGACCTATACTTCTTCGCACAGAATATTTGTAACTTCGGAATCTCTGGCAATCCACTCTAGTTGGATATCTCTCATCCTCAATGTTTTCTAAACTCATCATGGCTTAATATCTACCACTGATTCTTCACTCTTTTCCTTGGTTTCTTGTGATACCTCAAATCCATACATTGTCATACAGATTGCTTGTTGAATTCCTTGGTCCTGACTTCTAATTTCCAGATGCTCAAATTGACTTGCTCCAAGTCCACCGCCTTCGCACAACAAAACTCTTACTTCGATCCTTCACTCAGTCTTAGACAACATAACTACCATCACAATCTACAAGGGGATACAATTCCGCAACTACATTCTTGATATCCAACAACCTCTCACAAGCTCTACCGACGAAAAGTGAATTCTAATAGTTAACCTGCAACCATCGTCCAAGTTTTCATGCACACTCATAAGTGCACAAGACACATAGCCACAATGAGTCTACATCAATTAAAATCCTTTACTCGCCTTCGTTATTCCAATGGTCACGATACTCTGTCTAACCCTTGATACTCACAAGTTCAACCGTTGACCCACGAATATCTGATCGCACATCAACCATGAAGTCTCCCATTTAGTTAGTCCATCAACCATATCTCTCTAGATTATGGTGGATCCTTGAGAGATTGAGACGAACAAAACATTGCTTCGATGAGTTTCTTTTAGGAAGATACCTCTACTCCAACACTATCGTACAAGTAGTCTTCTCACACCTATTACAGGTTTATCAGGTTTTCCTTTATCCGTTGCGTTACTCTGATCTCAACCGGTCACATACTTCTTGAAATCCTCTGAATCACACTACACCCACTATCCACTTAGTCCCATTACTCTAATACACTCATCCCCTTAATAGCAACAGTTCCTTCTCGGCATTCGTCCAGTTACGATACGCGCTAGAATCTTAAACGCATTCATCAATAACTACCCCTCGAGGCTGAGCAATTTCCAAAATCAAGTCACTAACTATTCCATCACTTCAGGTTAGATTCTTTTGAACACAACTTGGTCACATACTATGGTTCCAGAACGTCTAAAGCAGAACACTCACTGAATAAGGGTTTATCTTACCTTACCGATTTCTACATCGTATAACGCCTACGATGACTCGGCCAACTTTTCCATAACTTCTTTACAATCTTAGAGCTCCGTACTGTTGGTGTGACAACACCTCTAATAACTCATGTGATTTAGTCGATATAACAATCCTTTCACAATTGAACTTCATTCAAACAGTCATCTAATGCCTTTTTCGTTTCCGAATTCGACACTAAACTAACTTCCTCGGTTGAATCCCCAATGCAACGTTCCTAACAGCTAGAGTGTAGTTACAATGCAAGGAATCATACTTCGTGCCTTGGGAATTTTTCCTTTGAAATCATCGGCACTCCCAAACCGGTTATGCTTCTGCTTTACCGAGACTGGCATTTCTTCACTTTCGAGGGTTATGGATACTCCTCCAGATACTTATAACGTTGAGCTAACCCAATACACTCCATCTGTTCCAACAGGGATCACCACGTCAAATAATAGCCACACAATGTGTTGGACATGATACATGGTTCACACATACATGCCATCTTGGACACTATGCATAAGGATTCATCAACACTCTGACGGAACACGAAACATCTACGACATAGAATCTGAAATTACTCACTCGGTCAAGACTACCCAAGGTCTCGTCATAATTGTATCATTAGAATCTAACCCATCTTATTGTCACTCGCTTGCTTGATCCTCAATCATTGACCGCGAAACATGGATCATCCATCCACATACCTTATGAGAATTTGAATCCGCATCTTACTAATACCAATTCAGAATCTTACCTTGAGTACCAGATCAACACTGTCTTACATCTTTCAGGAAAGGACGACTCACGCGTCTCGTGCACTATAGTGATACTGCGGTGTTATACATGTCTGGTAGTACTAACCATGGTGGTCCAACTCCGAGGCCATGTATTCAAGTAGCCTACCCAGTAGCGTATAACGATCTCCACCCGTATCCTATAGTCACAACCGACAACAACTGGACAGGTCTCCACAGAGGTCACTGCCCTTCTATTCTTTTTCCAGTCCCACTCCTTAAGAGGATGAAACCTAAGGGTACACCATGTTTAAGGTTTACTTCCTTTGAACGTATCAAGATAGATCTGACTTTATAGGAATCCAGTGTGATTTTCTATACCAAGTGTGTACTCGCCCACACAGGGCGCGCACGAGAGATTCCAATAATAGCTTCCACTATAAAGGAATATTGTGGCTCTAAACAACAACCACAACTAGCAGGAACCTGGCTCACTGCACTCTGCGTATCCATGCACTCAGCTAACGTCTAATGCAGTTCTAACACTTGGGCATGTCAGAATAATCAAGGAGATACAATATTCCTTTTCACCACTGGGTACAGAAGAATTCTTCAACGGAGAAAAATCACAACCTTCACAAGTACTTCTGATCCTTCTCCAAGTCACTTCCCATTGCTTTGAGTATACCAGAATAGGATTAGGATCTAGCACTTCATCAGTATCAAACATGTGTCCTAAAAGGTATTGTAACGCCTACTTCCCACTAATTATAGAAACTTAAAAAGGTTCGGTCTCTCTGACTACACTTCCCAGAAGTTCCTTCATCCAACAGGTTCCCAAGTTACATCCGCCACAAGTAACCATAATTAACTAGTGAATACTACTGACTTCAAGCTCATTAACTCTGAAAAATCCCTTGCTGCTCCATCACAATTTCCCATTTGGATCTCCTCGGCTATAAGAATCTTACGACATGCTCACTTCGTTCAGTCGACGTCTTCGAATTTCCAATCGTCTTACTCTTATCATAAAAGTTGGGGTTGTCAACTATTCCGCGTCAAACACTTCATTCGCCTGACACTCCCAATATTCCCTTACTTAGCCGGCTTCTACTACTTTAGCTCGAGTCATTTCAGATCTTACGCATCCTCGTGGTGGCTCCACCGTGGTCCTATCCATCACGTACACAGTCAGTGAGTTGATCAGGCTCATCAATTGAATACTATGAAGGTAGAAATCAGGCTAGCAACTCACACATATGAGGGAGAAGAGAGTTGCTAGTGATGTTTCATGGCAAAGCCGAGAATCGACCTGCTCTGATACCAACTATAACACCCCATACATATATGTCTAGAATAATATGTAGTGATGTTATAAATGGTACAAAGAAACATGCAAAAGCATGGAAATGACAAATTAAAATCGTATACAATTCAACTCCTCGACTACAACCGTATACAATACATTTGTCTATAACAATACTCAGCAGAAAGATAAACTCTGATAAAGTTTTCATGCCATCTGCTCATCAATATCTTCAAGATAGCCCATCTAGCAATCCTATAAACTTCTAACCTGTGCCTGAAAAATGATAATAGGATTGGGGTGAGATTACTAAATCTCAGTGAGTTTCCCTATCTTATATGTTCACTCGGCTCTACATGGTGCATGCAATCAAACGGATCCGCCGTGGATCTGGGGGTTTTCCTCACAGTCGGGTACTAATACACAACAATGGGTAATATCGTCATTAGTAGTCCCTTGACTCACCAATGAGATAGCAATACATACACAATCAATCACAAGCAAGTATGCAGACCCGTACCCGTGTACGAGGAATCCAGAAGTAAGTTCTACCTATCTACCTAGGTTACTCAATCACACCCTCGGTGGGTTACCTCTTGTGTCTAATCGTCAAAAGACTTGCACATGCACACCGCAAGGTGAGCCAGATGGATCCTACATGGCATCCCATCTGTGGTGAGTTTATCTGAAGTGACGTTACCTATGTGGCGTCACAACCCCACCATACCAAGTACGCCGAGGTTTACCTGCCGTGGAAATGCCTTTTTTTTTAGACCCACTTAGCGCCTCGCAATGGTAGCTCAGGAGTGTATGACGTACCGAGATCACACAGCAGGGTACCGACTAGAGATCACACAACAGTAGTCATTGTCATAGCAATCACCCCTACGCAGATGTGTTAACATCTAGTGCAAATACGCCATAATGACTACACAAGCCCACCGGGCGATAGCCTAGTGATATTGCCTACGTGTCATCACTAGAGGTGAGTTTATCTGAAGTGATATCTCCTACATGGCATCACGACCCCACTATACCAAGCACGCCGAGGTTTACCTGCCGTGGAAACACCTTTTTCAGACCCACTTAGCGCCTCGCAATGGTAGCTCAGGTGTGTATGACGTACCGAGATCACACAGCAGGGTACCGACTAGAGATCACACAGCAGTAGTCGTTGTCATATTAATTTACCACCTAGTAGCATAAGCCTACTTCGATTCAAGCATACATCATAATCACATGAACATTAAGCCACACGGGCAAACACCTCCGAACGTTCAACCGAAACGAACGGGATTAACCATCAAATGATCACTTTATAGCACATTCAATATAATGAAATCCATTAAGCATTACAACAATTGCATAAGTAATCATAACCAGGTAATTTATCAACATAATGCATTTATTAAGCATACACACTTAGTTGTAGCATAAGTGATCATATTAAGCCATGAGTCAACCCAAAATACATCACATTATTCACATATGCAATTTTCATAACAAGTCATACATATTAGCACATCACTAGTGCCCTTACTCATTGGCCTAAACTCATTCCATAACAATTACTCATCCATAATCTTAACATAAACATGATTCCTCCTAATCCGTATGCGATACATGTTAGGATATCATATTTGACCGATTCATTATTGGGTTATACTTAGGTTTCTACCTCACTATCATTTAGAGCATTGAAAGACCTTTCCAACGCTTCAAACGGGGGTCAAAACAGACTTACGGTTCAAAAGTTATGAAGAAAACAAAATCGGACATTTGGAAAATTTGTGTCACGCGCAAGTATGCTCAGGTCGACTCATGAGTCGACGCAAGGGTACTATGAGTCGACCTAAAATCCTATGAGTCGACGCATACTGCACAGATTCTGCTAAAAACTCAGTTTTCGATCGTTAAATGCCTTCCGGACCTCCGATTTCGATTCCGTAAAAAGCCCCGGTCTCAGAATTCAATAAGCTACGATATTTTCATAGTTAGAAGTCCATCCTACCCGTTTATCAAAATAATAATGAGGTTATCAAACATGGGAAGGTTAGGTTTTTCAATCAAACAACTCAAAGCTCAAGCTAACCATACCCA
The DNA here is from genome assembly GCA_022829125.1 of Lathyrus tuberosus. NCBI lineage: Eukaryota > Viridiplantae > Streptophyta > Magnoliopsida > Fabales > Fabaceae > Lathyrus > Lathyrus tuberosus. The sequence goes on along the minus strand of JALAZF010000123.1, from coordinate 12,577,757 downwards.
ATCGTCAAAGATCATGAGTTTATCATTCTCATGTACCTAATGATCCAAAACCATATATCATAACATAATATTCATCACAGGATCATACTTTCATCAATTGATCTAACATGCAAACATAGTTCTCATTCTAAACCCAATCATACAATCATCATCAAACATGCAATTTAATCCCCATCCTACCCAAGTATCTAACTATGGAACTCACCTTAAATTCATGAAGGTTAGGATAATGATCATTCTGCAAATTGACTTCCTTCTTGGCCCAAATTCTACTTCCAAGTTCCTCAAATTCGTAGCTCCTTCTTCTACACACTCAGCATGATCCTCCAACTTCAAACGTGTTTATCTCCCTCAATACGGACATGCAAGCAACGAATTATATATGTAAAATGTAGGGAATTTCGTAAGCTTTCCAAAAAGTCTAGAATCAGCTCAATCGGAGTTACGAGTGAAAAGTTCTTACCTGATTTATGAGAGCTGTCCAAAGTGTGCGAAAATGAAACATGAAGATGATGAATATAAGCTCTTCCTCTTCTATCTTGTTATATGTCCCTTATCTCATTCCATGGGCCAAACAAACCCTTATGATAGTCACTTACTTGACACAAAGACCATAATACCCTTCAACTATGAAATATTTACCAGTTTGCCATTTGGTTAACTTCTAACCAAAAATTCATTTGATTCCAACCAAGTCCACTAATTCTTCTTAGCACTAATAATACTCAATTAATTGGAACAAGACCAATATGCCCTCTAATCACTATTTACCGATTTAAATGACGATTATCGGTGTCGGAGAATCGGGGTATTACACTCAAACTCTATGATCCATGCATCATAAATGTGTTTTCAAGTTACAAACACGTTTTTGTACTTGTGTAGAGTGTTTCCCCTCAATTAATTGTTTTGTATCTATCGTGTACAAAATTTCATGATATTCTTGCAAAAATTAGGGTTCATTTGTTCTTCACTTGATTTCTCACTCCACACTTAAAATAAATGCAATTAATCGGTACCATTGGACTCCTTGTTCAAAAACAAGCAACTTTCAAGTTTACAAAAGTCAAAACCATTACGTATTGAGGGAGATATGAGAGGTTTTGCAACTCTGGGGAAGCAGAGCACGCGCGAGCAAGAACAAGTGTTCTTGGCGCCCTTTTTGAATTTTCAAGTTTACAAATTTTTCTTTTATTTTTTAATTGATTTCAAAAATTAAATTTTCTCTGATTTTTAATCATTTTTTATTGATTCTTTTTTTCAAAATTCACAAAAATGTTAAAATATTTTGTTCTACAAAAAAATCAAAATAATATTATTTATTTAATATATTTTGAATTTTTGTAAAGAATTTCATTTTAATTGTTTTTAAACATTTTTAATGAATTTTTTCACCTGATTTTTCAAATTCAAATGAATTTCAAACTTTCATATGAATAAAACATGATTTTTCAAAATATTTTTCAAAGTTCACAACTTGTTTTCAAATATATTTGATATTTTATATCATTTTTTATTTAATTTTCTTTGAAAATTTGTATTTTTAATTAAAATTAGGGTTTCCCTTGATTTTAAATTTTCAAACTTCATTTGAAACACTTTTGGGCCTCAAAAAAGTGTAAGACCCACTCCTTTTTGTACATAAATAATTTGGGCCTCGGTCATTGTATAAGTCCCACCGTGGTTTTCAAAACCGCGGCGCGATCGTCGCCTTTCAAATAAACAATCCATGGGCCTCTCCTTGAGTGTAAGCCCCATTTTTCTTCTTTACAAACACTTTTGGGCCTCTAACTGAGTGTAAGACCCAACCCCCTCTTTGTACATAAACAATTTTGGGCCTCTACTATAGTATAAGTCCCACAACGTCTTTCGATATTGCAGTGCGATCACTGTTTTCAAAATAAGTCATCTGGGCCTCTCCTTGAGTATAAGCCTCAATCTTTTGTACAAAAACTTGGTTTTAAACAATAAACAACCTCCATGGGCCTCTCCTTGGGTTGTAACCCCCATACCTCTATTTTCAAAATCATCTGTCTATTTTAACTGGTACAAGATGAGCATTATTCCTGGTGAAACTGCTCTTAGACCACTTGGGCCTCTCTTTGAGTTATAAGCCCCAAATACTCTTTTCTTTTAAACAACTTTTCTTTTAATTCAAATTCAAATTCAAAGTTTTCTCAAAACTTTCTTCAATTTTTTAAAACCCTAATCATACAGTTGTAATCAATATAATCAATCACAATACACTTGGGTCTCTTTTCAGAGTGTAAAACCCAACATCTTTTCAATTCAATGCATATTTGTTTATATACCTGTTAATACACTTATCTGTATATATACTTGTGCATATTTGTTTAGAGTTTCCCCAGCAGTTAGGTCTACAAGTAGGTTAAACCCGAGGTTACTGCTAACTTAGTCAAAACTAGTTCCCTCATAGGAAACTTCCCTCAATACAGTCTGCCTCCTCTTGGGCTTATTCAATATGGAACAGAGAAAGGCATTATTCCCGGTGAAACTTTTCTCAAGACTGTCAAAACTTAGAAACATATACAAGAAATTCATTTCCCCAAAGAGGATTAATTCCCGGTGAAACCTCTTTTGAATTTCTTCAAACCTTAGAACTGTTCAACAAAGAAAGGATTAATTCCCGGTGAAACCTTTCTTGAACTTTTCTTAGGCTTGGACCCACAAGCTTCCTAGAAGTATCCCCAACCTCCTCTTGGGCTTAGTACAAGGACCACCTGTCATACCCCAAATTTTGACCACTAAGATTTCCCATCATTGTGCAAATCATTAGCACAATATGGATGTACCTTTGTGCCTCATCAATCTCCTCAAGGATTGTTGAGCATTCCCTACAACTAAGAATAAGGGTTTCAAGCCCTCTCAGAGCTCTTAGACAAAGGATCAATCAAGGAATGACATGATCTTCAACTTGTCTAAACCTCTCAAACATCCACAATGGATCAAGAGGACTCCCACATCAAGGATTAAGCACAAGGCGGCAACATTCCAAGTGGATCAAGCCTCAAGATCGCCAGTGTCACCAAATTAGGGTTTTGGTCAACCAGGGCCTCCAGATGGAAATTTTCCTCTGGGCATGAGCCAATGCTTCAAATCACAACCTAAGATGCTCCAAGGGACATCATGAACCCAATCATCAAGTCAATTTAACCTCAGGGGAAGCATTCATCAAAAAATCAGGAATTAGGGTTTCTTGACCTAATTCACCCCTAAGTTGACTTTTGAGACAAAACATGAGCCAAGACCTCAAGACATGATTTGAGGGTCTCTACTAAACTACATTGATCCATTTACAACAATGGATTGATCCAAGAAGCTTGATCCACAAGTTTCAATTTCATCAGGACCACAATTAGGGTTTTGAGGGAAAAGTCAACTGTGCCTTTGACTTTTGACCAGGACATGCTCCCAAACCTTGGGACATGATTCAATACACCCTATAACACCTATGAAATCAATCCATCAAGTTTGATTTATGTCAAGGACTTGATTTCATAGAGGATCGCACAGTTTGGAATTCATCTGATAAAAAGTCAACTGTGCCCAAAAGTCAAAGTTTGACTTTTTTATTCTTTGATCAATTATGGTTCCCTAACCCTAAAATGATTTTAATGTGTGATTTGAATAATCATTCATCAAGAAAAATCAAGAAAATTGGGATAACTTGTAAAAGGGGTAATCATAAAAACTTAGAATTTTTCTAAGTTATGGAACAAAGTGGCTAGGGTACCAACTTCCAAGGATCATAACTTGAGATCCATGCAACCATTTGGGCTGATCCAAAGATGGATTTGTAGCTCTCATGGCATACTTTAAAAGTGTCAACTACACCTCATTCCAATTCATCATGTATTTTGAGTTATGGTTGGATCAAAATGGCTGAAAACATGAAATGTCACTTTTTCCAACACTTAGTGAAATTTTCACTAAGTCAGAATCTGTTTCACTTTTTCCACAATGTAAGGGAATTTTTCCCTTGGATCCAAAAAGTGTCAAGACAAACTATGATCACACATATGTTGTATCATATGAGAGCTTTCCAAAATGGCCAAGAACCCCATGAAATTCCATTTGAGCTAAGAGTTATGACAGTGGTAATATGCCTTGCTGCAACTATCATAACTAGGCAGATTTGTGCATTTTGCTCGATTTGAGCAATTTGTGCAAATGACAAACAAGTTTATCCCTCTGAACACCTCAGGGAGGGACCAAGGAGGGACAAACATTGATCCATAAGCCTCCTAAGTCTTTGGAACTAAAAATAGCATGCCAAACCTTAAAAACCCTAAAGAGGGGACAAGACTCCAATTTTGTTTCAGAGCATTCAATGGATGCAACAAGGTGGCATGAACTGAGCCATTTCCAACTGAATGAGTCAAGGATGATCTCTGAACCAAGGGTCAATAGGCATGTGCTCTAACCTCTAGTCAATGGCTAGAGGAGACTTGGATTCCTACTGTTCAACATTTGCCAAACCTCTGCAGCAGTTGCCATTCACTATTACAGCCAAAACAAACTTGCTATACTATAAATAGAGCTCATTTGTGCTCTGTTTGAGTACACCAAAGCACTACAACACTTGCTTTCCTCAAAATCTCTTTCTCTAGACAAAAATGCCTTCTTTAGCAAGGTAACTATGAGTTTTTGAGTTAGAGAACAATTCCATCGCAGCTCATGATCTAAACACATCCAATATGTCATATCCAAGCTATCCAAACTTTCACAAGTGACCTGTAACACCAAAACCACAAAGTCCCTTCTCAAAACCTCAAAATAGGACTTTTTTGCATTTTTCAAGCCATGTCTTGATTCAGTCACTTTCAAAACCAGATAAAGCCTCAAACACACTCCAAATATCATCCTTGAACTGTCCCAAATGGTTCCCCACATCCGGAACACCATTTGAGAGAGTTGCTATTTTGGTCACTTTTACCCCTTTTGCAAGAAAGGGCCAGTTTCCATTCCTGGGGTTTCCAGCTGATTCCAATCATCCTAAAAGCTTCTAAGGGATCATTTGAGAGTGTTCAAAGCATCAAAACATTTCTAGAACAAAGCCTTTGACAGATTGCCCAAAAAGCTCCTAAAGAGGTAAGCATCTCAACTTGAACTCTTTGAAATATGCATTGCTTTGAGGTCCACTGATCATACACATCTCATACATGTTATATATGTTGTGTTTGGACCAATTCAACATGTGATTCATGCCTGTACCATGAGGTAGCACAGAAAATGCAAAGGGAGGCCTATTTCAAAACCACTATCGAGTTTTAAAATGGGGACCTCATCTGAGAAAACCACCTCCACCATTGGATTCCTTGTGAAATTCTAGGCAGGATAGACCCAAATTTTGTCCCAATCCATGGAGAAATGAGAAAGTTACAAGTTTCACGTTTTTGGCCAAACCCTTGCCTTGGCCGGGCCAAAAACAAGGCAAGCCTTGTATATTTGTGGCTGGGGTTTGATACACGGATGTATCACCACCCCAGTGGTAGGACGCGCACACTGCACACAAGAGGTCTGGGGTTCGAATCCTCCTCGCCCCAGATCCTCTTTTTATCACTTTTTCATATTTTATTATTTTTCTTATTATTTTTAATGATTTGAAAGAATTAATAACTCCCTCAATTTTAATTATTTTTTATTGGTTCTTTTAGCAAAAAATCACAAAATGTTGAAATATTTTATTCCATAAAAAAATCAAACTTATATTATTTATTTAATATAGTTGGTATTTTTATGAATAAATTCCTTTTTAATTGTTTTAAAACATTTTAAAAGTGAATATTCATCTTGAAAAATCAAAACCCAATGAGTTTTAATTCATCTTGTGGTTAAAACCTCATTTTTTAAACCTTAACCAAAAATCACAAGTTGTTTATTCAAGCTTATTTGGTGTTTTATCATTTTTTATTGATTTTCTTTGAGAATTTACTTTTAAAAATGATGAAATTAGGGATTTGATCGATTCCACCCTCATCAATCATTTTCAAACACTCATGGGCCTCTAATAGAGTGTAAGACCCAATCCCCTTTTAACCTAAACAATTTTGGGCCTCAGATATTGTATAAGTCCCTCTGCGTTAAAAGAAAAATCACGGCGCAATCGCCAGTTCAAAAATCAAATCATCTGGGCCTACCCTCGTGTTATAAGCCCCATTTCTTTTTTTTCAATTTCTTTGGGCCTCTAATGGAGTGTAAGACCCAACCCCTTTTTGAAACCAAAATGGTTTGGGCCTCAGGTATTGTATAAGACCCACTGTGTTTTCAAAAATATCTGCGCGATCGCCGTTGCCAAACAAATAACCCTGGGCTTCTCCTTGAGTTGTAAGTCCCATCACTTGTACAAAAAATAAATCTTTGGGCCTCTAATAGAGTGTAAGACCCAACCCTTTGTTGAAACCAAAATGGTGTGGGCCTCTAATATTGTATAAGTCCCTCTGTACAGTTTTCAAAACAACGGTGTGATCATCGTTAAAACTTGGGCCTCTCCTTGAGCTGTAAGCCCTAACAATCTCTTCAAAGCACTTTCTCCTTTGATTTTGAACTCAAATATATGTTGTTATAAAAACTTTCTTTGTTGAAAAACTAATAAAACAGCATGGAAGCTCTACAACGGGTAAGTGTTTATCCGCTTTTATTTACCGCTTTCATATGTATATAAATGTATTGTGGGGCTGCTTCACTGTAAGTCTTCTTTCACATCCTTTTATATACTTGTCACATATTAATTGTGTAATACTAGTATAGTTATTTAGATTTTTCCCCGGCAACTACGTCTAGCACTAGGTAAAGCCTTGTTGGTCACTCTTTAAATACAAACAAAACTAGATCCCCCGTAGGATTCCAGATACAGTCTTCCCTTCTCTTGGGGTTAAACAATATGGAACAAAGAGAAAAGCAGTATTCTCGGTGAACCTTTTCTTAGACTATCACCCTTAGAAATTGTCAAAGAAACTCTAACTCCCGGAAGATGATCTTTTCTCCGTGAATGGCATCTCTTGAGTTTCTTCCAAATTCTCAAACTTTCCTGGAATGATCTCTTCTCTGTGAATTGCATTTCTTGAACTTCTCTTGGTTTGGGGATCCACAGTCTTCCTAAAAGCATCCCCGCCTCCTCTTGGGCGTTGTACAAGGAACCTTCGGCTTCTTAGAAGTTCTCATGCCTTCTCTTGGGCTTCATACAAGGACCCTGACGACCTCTTAAAGGTATAAGACAGAACTTAGTCATCCTTTGCTAGAGCAGTCTTTCTAGTGTCGAAACTCCGACCATTTTAGGGTTGATACTCATCCCTTAAATGCCCGTGCCTCCTCTTGGGCATCGTACAAAAGATAAAACTCTAGACTTGGACAGTCTAAGCCTCTTGAGTCTCAAAGACATTCTCAAGTTCCTTTCAAACATAGGAAAAAACACCGATCACTCTGGATCAATCTCCAGCAGAAACCCGGTCTCTCTCATGAGAGTTCCCCACACTTGGACACGCTTCAAGATCTCAATAATCCTCAGTAGTAAGTCAGCCTCCTCTTGGGCTTTGTACAAATGACTCTCCCCAGCGGAGCTAACCTTTTTATACTCTCTTGTTGAGTCAGTCTTCCTTTTAGCCTCTGTCTTGGGCTTGGTACAAGACATATAAAAACCCACTCTCTTGTTGAGTATAAAAGATTCTCTTGTTGAGTCAACTTTTAGCCTCCGTCTTGGGCTTCATATAAGACACATATAAAACACTCTCTTGTTGAGTATAAAAGGCTCTCTTGTTGAGTCAATCTCCTTTCAGCCTCAATCTCGGGCTTCGTACGAGACAGCAAACCACTCTCTTGTTGAGTATAAAAGGCTCTCTTGTTGAGTCAGTCAACCTTCAGACTCTCTTGTTGAGTCAATCACCTGTTCAAGACTCTCTTGTTGAGTCAACTCTTTTAGCCTCCATCTTGGACTCTTTACAAGACACACACAAGTACTCTCTTGTTGAGTCAAACCCTTTCAGCCTCCATCTTGGGCTTTATACAAGATACATTCTCCCCAACGGAGTCAAAATCCCTTCTAGCCTCAATCTTGGGCGTTGTACAAGACAGAAAGAACATTTTCCCCATAAAAGTCAAACTTCCCGCCTCCTCTTAGGCTTTGTATAAACAAACCCCCGGTTGAGTCAATCAACCTTTTAGCATCAAATTTGTGCCTTGCTCACAGCATACAAACATTAACAACTCCTCTTTAGAGATGACAAATTCTCTCTCATCCAAAACCCTTTAGCTTCACATCTTGGGCTTTGAACAAGATACAAACCACCTTTAGCTTCATGTCTTGAGCTTTGAACAAGACACCAAAATAACCCTTTTCCTCCCATAGAATAGGAGCAACTACGATCGCTCTGATTTCCCTGTTTCGGGAATACGTAGGCATAAGATTGCAAAAATCTTAGCGAGCATACTAACCAAAAACCCAAAATCCAGTACCTTCATACATCCATCAAAAGCATCAGACCTAACACCTTACCAGAAACCTAGCCAATAGTCTAGACACTGTTTTTAAGCAAATAACCCTAAAAACAAACCCCCCTATTTTGATAGCATCTGTAAACCAACAGTTTTGACTGTTTAACCTCAGTATGCAAGCAGGGTTAATTGGAGACATCTATTTCCCTTCCTTAATCAGCTCAACAGGATAAAAAATAAATCGAACTGTAGTACCAAAGCGATAATGATTCGAAACCACAAAAACCGCGCTACTGAAAAATGGCGACCACAGTGGGAGGCATTCTTTCTAGCCTCTTTTAGGGTGAAGGCCTTAAGTTCACAAAGTACCACACAAATGACGACTCTGCTGGGGAGTCATTGTCTGTATAGGATCATAAGACTAGAGGTCTAGGATGTTAGGACAAATATATATACTTCTTTTCCTAATTGATATATGTGTTTACTTTTCTACTAATGGGAATGCGTGTGATGCCGCATCTGGAAAGATTGAGTATACACCTAAGATAAGTTATGGCATTATGCGGGTAATCTTATGGGGAGTGAATCCCAAATAAGAGGTCCCGGTCGACCATCAAATCAGTGGAGATGCCCTTTGCGGATTCAATGCCTATACGACTTCGATTGTTGAAAGCAGATTGTTCCATTGGGTTATGCGAGAAGCTGAGGATTTTAGTAGATTGAAGCCATTTTGTAGTGCGGAAGCTATCGGAAATAGTTGTCACGCGATACTATCCTCATTTGAGATTACTCTAAGATGAACCAGCTCGCTTGGTGATCCACTTTTTGCCGTCATCCCAAGAGGGGTCAGTGATTTTGAGGACAGGTACAAAAATCACCAGTGGGGATGGGTAGAGGCTTGACTTCATAACACCGACCCTTTGACCCCATGTTTTTTCTATGTTTTTGTGTGCTGCATTCATGCATTCATTTCGTTAAAAAACATTAAAAAAATTTCTCTTCTAGTCTCTCTTTTTCAAATTAAACTAAGACAATGATTGCAAATGTCAGATAAAGAGATTGCTAATGGATTTCGGTAGAAGGAAAACTCACAAGTACACCTTCAAGGTTCCAAAACTAGAGGATTTGAGGGGGTTGGCAAGCATGATAACCAACCTTGAGGCTTTCAGAGCTAAGTATGGAGGACTGCTGTCTCTGTTAAGGGTCCATGTAATCGAAGGAATACTGTCTACACTAATTCAGTTTTACGATCCGGTATATCACTGTTTCACATTCCCGGATTATCAACTAGCACCAACACTGGAGGAGTACTTTCACCTGACTGATTTACACATTATTGATTAGGCTCCCTTTTCTGGACTGGAAGATATTCCAAAGGATCAAACCATTGCAAGAGCAATCTATTTGGACGAGTCAGAAGTCAGGACTCACATGACCATTAAGGGTGGAATCCAGGGTTTGTCAGCCCAGTTCTTGATAAAGAAAGCTTTGTACTTTTCTAGTATAGGGAACGTGGCCGCTTTCGAAAGCATATTTGTTTTGCTCACCTATGGGTTATTTTTGTTTCCCAACATCGATAACTTTGTGGATATCAATGCCATTAAGATTTTTCTGATTGGAAACCTTATACCGACCTTGCTCGCAGATGCGTATCATTTTGTACATTTAAGGAATTTGTACAACGGAGGAATGATCACATGTTGTGTACCCCTGCTGTACAAATGGTTAATTTCCCATTTGCCAAAGTCAACTGCATTTTGGGATCAAAAGAGTACTTTACGTTGGTCGCAGAGAATCATGTCTCTTACCAACTCTGACATCGAATGGTACAATCGAATCTATGGCGGGATCAGAATCATTGACCGTTGTGGAAATTTCCCAAATGTACCCCTTATAGGAACTAAGGGGAGAATCAACTATCATCCATTTTTGGTTCGTCGTCAACTCGGATACCCGATGAGGCATGTCCCGTGTAATGCTCATCTGGAAGGTCTTTTTCTTCAAGGAAGGAGAAAATGACAGAGCACTAAAGACAGAAATAGTGCATGCCTGGAAACACGTTCATAGGAAAGGAAGATAGTCTCTAGGAAAACCATATTGTGTCTCTGTGGAACCTTATCTCCACTGGGTACAAACTAGAGCTCTCAAGCTGAGGATGCCTTACCCTCGTCAGGAAGTTCTTCCGTTAAGGGACCCCGTCCTTTGTTTTATGGCCGATACGGAAAAACTTCAGGTTACTCTCAACAAAGTTCAGTAGGAGAAGAGGTCTTAGAGGAACAAGTACCATATTCTCAATGTGGAGTGTAAGAAAATACAACAACTATTGAAAGATAAAGATGCTCTGATCGAGATTTTAGAGCAACGTGCTATAGAAAATCAGGATGACCAGAGGAATTTGCTCGCTTCTTTCACGTGGCAAAGGAATGACAACCCGACAACGGCCCAAGAGCCCCGGTCGAAGAAAAGGAAAGTACCAGAACCCGCACCCGAGCTCTCCTCAGAGAGGACTCGGGACCCATAAGTTTAGATTTCCTTTTGCAGCATTGTGTAAATTACTATATTTCCATTTCCGCAATCTTTGAATTCAATAAAAAGGGGTTTCCCCACTGTTTGATATTTGTAATCCAATTGTCAAAGTTTATTTTGATTAAACAAAAATATATATATTAAAATATAATCATTGCATTCATCATTCTCACGTAACGCATTCTTTTTACCTACGAATCTCATGTTTGCGTCTCGATTCTAGAGTCAAACTGTCTCATTCGTATAATACTCGGGCCAATCGACAGAAAAAGATGGATGATCTCGAGGAGGAGAACAGAGAGTTGAGGGAAGAGATCAACACTCTGAAAAAGGATTTGAGAAAGCTTCATAACGACATGCAAGCTCTAGCAGAAGCTCAGATGCAACAATAAATGACCGTGATCTCAGAGATCACATCGACTCCCATAGTGGAAAAGTATGATTCTAGGTACAAAATGTCGAAAGATCGTCCATGGGGAATGCCTATTAACTATATCCAGGAAGGATATGTTCCGCCGATCACTTAAGATCAGGGAACCGCAGCAGGAGCCGTTGGGCCTGAAGGTTACAAACTTCATGAAAGCGAAGATGCCAGAGGCATGACAGCAACTCCTGAAGGTTACAAACTTCGGGAGAGGTAAGGACCTAGAGTCACTGCCATGATGACTATACCACCACCCGTGGTACACACTGTACCGGAAGGACAGATTCCACAGATACCTTCTGGTGGAAACGAAAGTATGTTCGACAGAATGAATGAGTTCCAGGAACAGTTCCTGGAGATGCAGAAAGAGTTGCAAGCCCTTCACGGTCAGGATCTATTTGGAAAAGACGCCGCAGACCTTTGTTTGGTCCCCAATGTGAAAGTTCCGCACAAATTCAAAGTGCCCAATTTGAAAAGTACAAGGGTAATTCTTGCCCTCAAAGCCATTTGGTGATGTAAGCTCGGCGGATGTCAACTCAGACAAAGAACCACCAGCTACTGATCCATTACTTCCAGGATAATTTAACCGGTGCCGCACTCAAATGGTACATGGGTTTAAACTGTACTAAGATCTTTACTTTCAGAGATCTTGGTGTTATCTTTGTTCAACAATATAAGTATAATCTGGACATGGCACCGGACAGAGAACAACTCAGAGCCATGTCACAAAAGGACAAGGAAACCTTTAAGGAGTATGCTCAGAGATGGCGTGAAGTCGCCGCCCAGATTTGTCCACCTCTTGAGGAAAAAGAGATGACAAAGATCTTCTTGAAAACCGTAAGCTCATTTTACTACGATAGAATGGTTGCCAGTGTGCCCAGTGAATTCACCGAGATGGTAGGCATGGGAGTTCGTCTTAAGGAAGCGGTCCGAGAAGGACATTTAGTTAAAGACGCTGGATCATCAAGTAGTACGAAACGATACGGTAGTGCTCTCTCTAAGAAAAAAGAGCAAGATATTGGCAATATCTCTCTCGGAAAGCAAAGGCGACGGTACCAACCAGTAACAGCTGTAACTCCTGCTATCAACCTTGCGCCTGTTCCTACGTATCAACCTCAGGTTGCTCAAAGTCAACCGAATCAACAACAATATCATCAAAGAACACAACAGCCTCTTCAGCAGGCTCGTCCTCCATATAACAACAACCGTACAATGCGACCACCAGGGTTCGACCCTATACCAATGTTGTACGCAGAATTGTTTCCACTCTTACTAGTCAAGGGACACGTCCAAACCAGGTCTCCTCTTACAGTACCTAAAAATCCACCTTTTTGGTTTAAAGCGGATCAGACGTGCCCTTATCACCAAGGAGGACCATGGCATATCATAGAAAATTTTCTCAGTTTCAAATCTGATGTGCAGAAGCTTGTTAGGAGCGGGGTCTTATCTTTCAAAGATACGAATCCGAATGTTTTCACAAACCCGCTGCCTCAACACGAGAAAGCTGCAGTAAATTTGATAGAAGGAGAGTCCAATAACAGCTATCAAATTCACGATGTACTCTTATTGAGGGCTAACTTGGTCAAGATGCATTGTAGACAGAGTGGGTACGGCCATGTGCCACCTCATAATTATCATCAGTGTGATATCTGCTCTAAAAACAATCAAGGATGTTCTATGGTGCAATCAAATCTACAGGAACAATTGGATCTCGGATGGATCCAAGAGCATCGAGTTCGTGGAGTTAACATAACTTATGCAAGTTCTAACATCATTCAGAACCACGACATCCGTGCAATGAATGTCAACTTGGTGGAAATGCACTCAAGGCAAAGCCAACATCATAATCTACCTCGGCATGATTACAATTCCTGTCTGACTTGCTCGGTAAACAAACAGGGATCCTCTTTTGTACAAGAGGCCCTCCAGCGTCAGATGGATCTCAGGTGGATCCAGGACTACCATGATAAAAATCCTTATCAGATCAACATGATTTAGACCTTCGATATTCGCTTGATGAATAACAGCTTGGTAGAATTACACACTAAGCAAGTCCAACTCAGTTTTCTCACTTCACATGATTATCTGAGTTGTGAAGTATGTTGTGAGAGTAACCAAGGGTGCTCTCTCGTTCAAAGAAATTTGCAACACTTGTTAAACCATTGGTGGCTTCCGATCTATATGGATGAAGACACGCAACAAGTCAGCATGATTAATGGGAACCCTACTAGGCATCAAAGTCAGGATGTTCGATCTATGGAAGAAGACCTAGTGAGGTTGCACTGCATTCAAAGCGTATGTGGCCAGGTGCCACCACACAATTACGAGCGCTGTAGAGTCTGCTCGGAAAATAATCAAGGATGTTACCTCGTGCGAGCAGCTCTTCAAAGTTAGTTGGGCCGGAAAGAGATTCAACCGTGTCCAAGTTTTGGATTAATCATTTGGACGCCAGACTACTTCGCTGATCAGATCAATGATGTTGTTGTAATATCTGATCCTGAGAGGACCAAAGATGTTTGTACCATCATCCCTCTCCTTGACGAATCAAAGGTTCTTAACCAGGAATTGATTGAAGTTACTTACGACAGTCAGAAAAATCAAAAGGCTCATGTAGTTATCTATCTGTCGGGACCAGTACCGTACAAATCTGATAAAGTTATCCCTTACAAATACGGTGCAACAACAATTGAGAATGGAAAGGAAACTCCATTACCCTCCGTCGTGAATATTGCAGACATCAGTTGAGTGACACGGAGCGGTCGAATCTTCAACCTAGGAGTTGGAGAACCCAACAAAGAAAAGGAACCTCAAACAGAAGTTCCTGATCAATCAGTCGGTCAATCCAGTGGTCCCGACGTCTCAAAGAACGATGATGAGATGCTGAAGCTCATCCAAAGGAGTGAATACAACATTGTTGATCAGCTGTTACAAACTCCTTCAAAGATCTCTGTGTTATCTCTTTTACTCAGTTCCGAAGCCCACATAGAGGCTCTACAGAAAGTTTTAGAGCAGGCCTTTGTGGAACAGGATGTGTCAATCAAGCAGTTCGACAGTATCGTCTCTAACATCACTTCCTGCAACAACTTGGGGTTTAGCGATGAGGAATTTCTAGAAGAAGGCAAAAGTCACAACATGGCGCTCAATATTATAGTCAACTGCCAGGACGATGCCTTAGCCAGCGTACTGGTAGATACCGGATCGGCTCTCAATGTTATTCCAAAGTCCACTCTAATGCGACTATCATTCAAAGGATCTCCGATGAGAGGCAGTGAGGTCGTCTTCAAAGCATTTGACGGGTCCAGAAAAACAGTTCGGCAAAGTCGACCTTCCCATAACTATCGGTCCTCACACTTTCCTAGTCACTTTCCAGGTCATGAACATCCGAGAAATATACAGCTATTTGTTGGGAAGACCTTGGATACACCAGGCTGGGGCAGTCACTTCGACACTTCACTAGAAGCTAAAGTTCGTCAAGAATGACCAACTCGTCATGGTCTGTGGAGAACAAGCCTTGATCGTGAGTAACCTATCATTGTCCACGTGTGTAGAACCCGAGGAGGTTGTTGGAACCTAGTTCCAAGCACTTTCGGTGAGCAATGACAATCAATCAGAAAGAGGAACGTCGATTTCCTCGTACAGAGATGCTCTCTAGGTGATCAAAAGTAACAATGCAAAGGGACGGGGACAGCTTGTCATTCCTAATGACAATAAAACAAAGAAGGGTCTTGGTTTTTCCTCGACCTGTACCCAGACTGCTGCTAGCAATGAAGGTCTTCATCCCATTCAGAATTTCTTCCACAGTGGAGGTTTCCTTCACCCAGTGGCTCAAGAAGTACATACCATCAACGAAGGAGACTCCTCCGATACAGATGAAGAGTGGAAGTCCCATCTTAACGAGGACGGTTATATGTCTCAGGAAGAGGTGCCTACACCATTTTCCGTACAAAGTCCGAGATTTATACCAAGGTCAGATGTCGAAATGATATATGGAGGTTATGATCCGGAAGGATGTTGCGCTCCACCAAATTCATTAGAGGAGGACACTCTAATGAAAGACAACTTTGACCACGACTATTATGGCCCGATGGATGGCCTGCCTATTTGGCAGCCGAACCCAGGAGACTCAGGGCAAAAGAATCAGCCCAACAATGCTTATCAGCTGGGCATCATTGAAAAGAATACCTACATCCCCACCATGTCATGGGATCAACACTCAGGTCATTCAGAAAGTATCCAGCACGACGATGAATTCGCAAAGTTTGCAGGACTAGAATTCATCAACTATGCCTTTCTCGAGGTCAACGTCATTGAAAGAGATTACTCCTCCACTTCCAAAGAGGTGTGGGACACCCTGGGACAACCAAGTGGAAAATTTGACTTCATGGTCAAATACACCGCTCCTGAAAGCTCTCGTATCAGGCTCAAAGACATCCAGCCAACTGGATGGGGAGATATACCTAAGAGCACAACTCTACCTGGGAGACAGATTCCAACAATCCTGCTCCACCAGAAATCAGCGTTATTTCTGAAGACAAATCAAGGAAGATACCAGACTTTGTGATTCACCGAGGAGTTCGCCGCCAATGGGTCGCTGTCAACGTTCCGAAAGTCGTTCATAAGTCTAAGTAATTTCCGTCTTTATCTTAACCTTTCACCTTGCCCAGGTGAAACGGATGTTTTAATAGGGCTCACTTTCTATAAATATCCCTCTTCGCTTTGCCCAAAGCGACAGAGTTTTGTTTTATAGGGTTGTAGTTCCAAGAATCGACAAAATCATAAATAAATAAACGTCGTTCTGTAATTTCCGCATTAATTGCTATTTTCTCTTTTTGCTTTTTCAGAAAATGGTAATCCTAAAAAACAACAAATAAAAACAAGCAGTTTTCAGAAAAACACTGCACACACTCTTGCATTTCTCTCTATCTCTTCTAAAAAACAATCATCACGTCATACAGATTGCTTGTTTTAAACCCCATTGAAACGTACGATCCGATGCCTTCTCCCAACTTTGAATTCCCAGTATTTGGGGCTGAAGAAGAAGACGACGAAGAAATTCCATAGGAGATCTCAAGATTACTCAGACAAGAGGAAAGGTCCATTAAACCTCACAAGGAGCCGTGGAAACTGTCAACTTGGGTTCAGAAGAAGAGAGAAAAGAGGTCAAGATTGGGGCACTGCTCAGTCCGACTGTCAAAAAGAGTTTGATAAAGCTTCTCAAAGAGTTTCCCGATGTATTCGCTTGGTCCTATCAGGATATGCCAGGGTTGGATACCAGCATCGTGGAACATCATCTACCGTTAAGATCGGAATATCCGCCAGTAAAATAAAAGTTGAGACGGACTCATCTAGACATGGCCATCAAAATCAAAGAGGAAGTACAAAAACAGATTGACGCGTGTTTCCTTGCTACATCAGAATATCCTCAATGGTTAGCCAACATCGTACCAGCTCCGAAAAAGGACGGAAAGGTCAGAATGTTTACAGAGATCTAAACAAGGCTAGTCCAAAGGACGACTTTCCTTTACCACACATTGACATGCTGGTTGACAGTACAGCAAAGTTCAAAGTCTTCTCCTTCATGGATGGATTCTCGGGCTATAATCAGATAAAAATGGCGCCGAAAGACATAGAGAAAACTTCATTCATTACCCCATGGGGTACCTTTTGTTACAAGGTAATGTCGTTCGGTTTGAAGAACACCGGGGCAACCTATCAAAGGGCCATGACTACCATGTTTCATGACATGATACACAAAGAAATCGAAGTATATGTCGATGATATGATTGCCAAATCTAAAATAGAAGAGGAGCATGTGACCCACCTGTTAAAGCTATTCGAGCGGTTGAGAAAGTACAAACTCCGCTTGAATCCCAATAAGTGCACATTCGGTGTCCGTTCAGGGAAACTTTTAGGGTTCATCGTCAGCCAGAAAGGAATTGAGGTTGATCCTGACAAGGTCAAGGTCATTCAAGAAATGACTTCTCCAAAGACTGAAAAATAAGTCAGAGGATTCCTAGGACGTCTGAATTACATTTCCAGATTTATATTCCTCATGACCGCGACATGTGCGCCAGTCTTCAAATTACTCAAAAAGAATCAGGACTACATTTGGACAGAAGACTGCCAAACTGCCTTCGACAGTATCAAAGAGTATCTGTTGAATCCACTTATCCTGTCACCTCCAGTAGAGGGAATACCGTTGATCATATACCTAACAGTCTTGGAAGACTCAATGGGATGTGTACTTAGCCAGCAAGACGAAACCAAAAGGAAAGAGTACGCCATTTACTATTTGAGCAAGAAGTTCACCGACTGTGAGACTCGATACACTATGCTTGAGAAAACTTGCTGTGCTCTGGCTTGGGCAGCCAAACGTCTTCTCCATTATATGATTCGTCATACTACATGGTTAATCTCCGAAATGGATCCAATCAAGTATGTCTTTGAAAAACCTGCTCTCACAGGAAGGATAGCCCGTTGGCAGATGTTGCTATCAGAATATGACATCGAGTACCACGCTCAGATAGCCATTAAGGGAAGTATTTTAGCCAATCATTTGGCTCATCAACCGATTGACGATCAGGAATCGGTCGGGTTTGACTTCTTAGATGAAGATGTCATGTATTTAAAGATGAAAAACTGCGATGAACCACTACCCAGTGAAGGGCCAGAACCAGGTTCCCAATAGGGACTTATCTTTGACGGAGCTATCAATAATTATGGAAACGGAATTGGGGAAATCATCATAACACCTCAGGGTACCCACATTCCTTTCACCGCCAGATTGACATTCAAGTGTACAAATAACGAGGCTGAATACGAAGCTTGTATCATGGGTCTCGAAGAAGCGATTGACTTAAGGATCAAAAACTTGGATGTATATGGTGACTCAACCCTGGTTGTCAATTAGATCAAAAGAGATTGGAACACATACCAATCAGGACTGATTCCTTACAAAGACTACGTGAGAAGGTTATTACCATTCTTCAACAGAATCGAGTTTCATCATATCCCTCGTGAAGAGAATCATATGGCTGATGCATTAGCCACTCTCTCTTCCATGATTAGTGTAGGTCAATGGAACGACTTACCTAAGATTGACATAATGCACCTTGAACAGCCCGCTTACATCTTCGCGATTGAAGCAGTCATAGACGATAAACCTTGGTATCACGACATCAAATGCTTCCTTCAGAAACAAGAGTACCCACCTGGGGCATCCAGAAAGGATAGAAAGACCCTCAGAAGGCTGGCAGGCAACTTCTTCCTGAGCGGCGATACACTTTATAAGAGAAACTTTGACATGGTCTTGATCCGATGTGTAGACAGACTAGAAGCAAACATGCTGATAAAAGAAATTCATGAAGGATCCTTTGGCACTCATGCCAACGGATACACAATGGCGAGAAAAATTTTAAGAGCAGGGTACTATTGGTTGACAATGGAATCCGACTACTACAAGTACATTAGAAAGTGTCACAAGTGTCAGATATACTCAGACAAAATCCATGTACCGCCAACGCATCTCAAAGTTCTTTCTTCCCCATGGCCTTTTTCCATATGGGGAATCGACATGATTGGCATGATTAAACCCAAGGCTTCAAACGGATATCGGTTCATTCTGGTAGCCATTGACTACTTCACCAAGTGGGTCGAAGCAGCATAGTACGCCAATGTAACCCGACAAGTGGTGGTCCGATTTATCAAAAAAAATCTCATCTGCCGTTATGGTGTTCCAAGCCAGATCATTACTGATAATGGATCTAATTTGAACAATAAGATGATGAAAGAGTTGTGTGCTAAGTTCAAAATCGAACACCATAACTCATCTCCCTACCGACCCAAAAAGATACCTTCAGGAAAGGAAACCTTGTGCTCAAAAAGATACAATCATTTCTCACTGATTCTCGAGGCAAATGGACCCTGAACTATGGCAGCCCCTATGTGGTCAAGAAAGCTTTCTCAGGCGGCGCCTTGAGACTCGTAACCATGGATGGAGAAGAATTTGCCTACCCCACAAATGTTGATGTAGTCAAGAAATACTTCGCCTAAATAAAAAAAAACGTCTCGGTGGATTAAAAACCCGAAAGGGCGGTCCAGGAAAAAATTAGAGACATAATCAAAAATCATCCTGGTGGATTGGAAATCTCAAAGTACAATCCAGGCAAAAGTTAGGGATTCATGGCAAGTAACTACGTCTGACACGGGCAAATCCTCAGCAGCAGTAATGTCATCCATCGGAAAACTCCAGTCAAGGTCATCTTCGACAGAAGCTCAGGATGTCCAGAATTCAAAGTTGGTAGAGGGAATACAGTGATTTTGTTTCAATGTAGCCCTTTTCCCTTTAATTACCATTTTATAACTTTGTAAAGACTCTATGGAATCACGCTTTTGGCTGATTTCCATTCTATTAATAGAATTTAAGCCTTAGTGCTTTTGTTTGCAAGTCTTATTTGTTTTAGCTTTACAAAACGACATTTTAACATGATTAACGATTCTTGAAATAAAACAAAAAATGAATTTACTTGTCAAATTTTTATGCTTTTAAAATAAAGATGGCAATTCTTTTGACTGTGTGATCAACTGTGTCAGAGACCGTGTTTCCTCTAACACCCCCGGCAGAGTTCTTATCTCCTAAGCCCTAATAACGGTTGTTCCCCACAGGGACTATCTCTCCTAAGTAAGGCAGAATTGCTATCGTGAACCAGTTATACTTTTCATCTCCCACTGTGGCCGAGTATCCAGTCGTGTTCATCTACTAGTCTGTATGTCGCGTCAGTTTTGTCAGCATAAACATACATACACGATGCATTATTGATTTACATATTCATATTCATATTGCATCACTATCAATCTAGTCGGTTTTATCCCTTAGTGATAAAAGTCCTCTCAATCGAGTTGTCAGTTCTTTCCTTGTCAGGAAATGTCGCATCTGAACAACCTCTCCTCCAGTTTATTTCTGGATTGAAGCCGGCCCTTGACCACTTTGATAACTTGAACCTCTGAAAACCAAGGAGACCTTCGACAAACATCACTCTTCGCCATCGGAGATGGTATCTTCGCTTTCCTGGATTAAGAAAAATCTCCAGAGAAAGCCTCTTGATCAAAGATTCGGCAATACAGCCGTTTTTCTCCGTAAAATCCGCTGACAAAAAGGTCATCAGCACCTCAAAATTGGATCACATCATATGGCATTTCTCCGAGAAGATCTCGAGAAAAGTATGACGTAACATCCCTAAACACGAAGCAGTCTCTCAAGAGACTTGGTTTCCCTAGTAGAGTCAACAAATGGCGTCTCTCACAGAGAAGTTTGTGCACCTCTACAACTCAGACGGATGGGTCCCCCAGCAAGTCTGACATCAAAACTTTTTCCATCAAATGGCATCTCCCCAGGAAAATTCGGCGAGAAGTTTGAGGAAAACCACTACGAAAAGCGTCCCTTGTCAAGAAAGTTTATTGACAAAAGAAACTGAGACCAGTTCCTTGGTAGGAAACCAGGATCGAGGGGAAGTTTATTTCAGAAACTGAGACCAGTTCTTTGCTAGGAAACCAGGATCGAGGGGAAGTTTATTTCAGAAACTGAGACCAGTTTCTTGGTAGGAAAACAGGATCGAGGGGAGGTTTCTACCTTTTCTAAGCATCATTTCTTAGCAAAAGAAGAAGAATGAGCAAACTTCCGTTCACAACCACCATCAAAATTTCGGGCATTTTGATATTTAATCATCTTGCACCCCGAATGCCTGAATACCTTCGCCATTCACACCTTTGGGTCCAAGAAGATTAAATAGGGGCATCTGTCATACCCCAAATTTTGACCACTAAGATTTCCCATCATTGTGCAAATCATCAGCACAATATGGATGTACCTTTGTTCCTCATCAATCTCCTCAAGGATTGTTGAGCATTCCCTACAACTAAGAATTAGGATTTCAAGCCCTCTCAAAGCTCTTAGACAAAGGATCAATCAAGGAATGACATAATCTTCAACTTGTCTAAACCTCTCAAACATCCACAATGGATCAAGAGGACTTCCACATCAAGGATTAAGCACAAGGCTGCAACATTCCAAGTGGATCAAGCCTCAAGATCGCCAATGTCACCAAATTAGGGTTTTGGTCGACCAAGGCCTCCAGATGGAAATTTTCATCTGGGCATGAGCCAATGATTCAACGCACAACCTAAGATGCTCCAAGGGACATCATGAACCCAATCATCAAGTCAATTTAACCTCAGGGGAAGTATTCATCAAAAAAATTAGGAATTAGGGTTTCTTGACCTAATTCACCCCTAAGTTGACTTTTGGTACAAAACATGAGCCAAGACCTCAAGACATGATTTGAGGGTCTCTACTAAACTACATTGAACCATTTGTAACAATGGATTGATCCAAGAAGCTTGATCCACAAGTTTCAATTTCATCAGGACCACAATTAGGGTTTTGAGGGAAAAGTACATTGAGCCTTTGACTTTTGACCAGGACATGCTCCCAAACCTTGGGACATGATTCAATACACCCTATAACACCTATGAAATCAATCCATCAAGTTTTATTTAGGTCAAGGACTTGATTTCATAGAGGATCGCACAGTTTGGAATTCATTTGATAAAAAGTCAACTGTGCCCAAAAGTCAAAGATTGACTTTTTGATTCTTTGATCAATTATGGTTCCCTAACCCTAAAATGATGTTAATGTGTCATTTAAATCATCATTCATCAAGAAAAATCAAGAAAAGTGGGATAACTTGTAAAAGGGGTAATCATAAAAACTTAGAATTTTTCTAAGTTATGGAACAAAGTGGCTAGGGTACCAACTTCCAAGGATCATAACTTGAGATCCAAGCAACCATTTGGGCTGATCCAAAGATGGATTTGTAGCTCTCATGGCATAATTTAAAAGTGTCAACTACACCTCATTCCAATTCATCATGGATTTTGAGTTATGGTCGATCAAAATGGCTGAAAACATGAAATGTCACTTTTTCCAACACTTAGTGAAATTTTCACTAAGTCAGAATTGTTTCACTTTTTCCACAATGTAAGGGCATTTTTCACTTGGATCCAAAAAGTGTCAAGACAAACTATGATCACACATATGTTGTATCATATGAGAGCTTTCCAAAATGGCAAAGAACCCCATGAAATTCATTTTGAGCTAAGAGTTATGACAGTGGCAATATGCCTTGCTGCAACTGTCATAACTAGGCAGGTTTGTGCATTTTGCTCGATTTGAACAATTTGTGCAAATGACAAACAAGTTTATCCATCTGAACACCTCAGGGAGGGACCAAGGAGGGACAAACACTGATCCATAAGCCTCCCAAGTCTTTGGAACTAAAAATAGCATGCCAAACCTAAAAAACCCTAAGACTCCAATTTTCTTTTGGAGCATTCAATGGATGCACCAAGGTGGCATGAACTGAGCCATTTCCAACTGAATGAGTCAAGGATGATCTCTGAACCAAGGGATAATAGGCCTGTGCTCTAACCTCTAGTCAATGGCTAGAGGAGACTTGGATTCCTATTGATCAACATTTACCAAACCTCTGCAGCAGTTGCCATTCACTATTGCAGCCAAAACAAATTTGCTCTACTATAAATAGAGCTCATTTGTGCTCAGTTTGAGTACACCAAAGCACTACAACACTTGCTTTCCTCGAAATCTCTTTCTCTAGACAAAAATGCCTTCTTTAGCAAGGTAACTCTTAGTTTTTGAGTTAGAGAGCAATTCCATCGCAGCTCATGATCCAAACACATCCAATATGTCATATCCAAGCTATCCAAACTTTCACAAGTGACCTGTAAAACCAAAATCACAAAGTCCCTTCTCAAAACCTCAAAATAGGACTTTTTGCATTTTTCAAGCCATGTCTTGATTCAGTCATTTTCAAAACCAGATAAAGCCTCAAACACACTCCAAATATCATCCTTGAACTGTCCCAAATGGTTCCCCACATCTGGAACACCATTTGAGAGAGTTGCTATTTTGGTCATTTTTGCCCCTTTTGCAAGAAAGTGCCAGTTTCCATTCCTGAGGTTTACAACTGATTTCAATCATCCTAAAAGCTTCTAAGGGATTATTTGAGAGTGTTCAAAGCATCAAAACATTTCTGGAACAAAGCCCTTGACAGATTGCCCAAAAAGCTCCTGAAGAGGTAAGCATCTCAACTTGAACTCTTTGAAATATGCATTGCTTTGAGGTCCACTGATCATACACATCTCATACATGTTATATATGTTGTGTTTGGACCAATTCATCATGTGATTCATGCCTGTACCATGAGGTGGTACAGAAAATGCAAAGGGAGGCATATTTCAAAACCACTATCGAGTTTTAAAATGGGGACCTCATCTGAGAAAACCACCACCACCATTGGATTCCTTGTGAAATTTTAGGCAGGATAGACCTCAATTTTGTCCCAATCCATGGAGAAATGAGAAAGTTACAAGCTTCACGTTTTTTGCCAAAACCTTGCCTTGACCAAGCCAAAAACAAGGCAAGCCTTGTATATTTGTGGCTGGGGTTTGATACACGGATGTATCACCACCCCAGTGGTAGGACGCGCACACTGCACACAAGAGGTCTGGGGTTCGAATCCCCCTCGCCCCAGATCCTCTTTTTATCACTTTTTCATATTTTCTTATTTTTCTTATTATTTTTAATGATTTGAAAAATTAATAACTCCCTCAATTTTAATTATTTTTTATTGGTTCTTTTTGCAAAAAATCACAAAAATATTGAAATATTTTATTCCATAACAAAATCAAATTTATATTATTTATTTAATATAGTTGGTATTTTTATGAATAAATTCCTTTTTAATTATTTTAAAACATTTTAAAAGTGAATATTCATCTTGAAAAATCAAAACCCAATGAGTTTTCATTCAACTTGTGGTTAAAACCTCATTTTCAAACCTTAACCAAAAATCACAAGTTGTTTATTCAAGCTTATTTGGTGTTTTATCATTTTTTTATTGATTTTCTTTGAGAATTTACTTTTAAAAATGTTGAAATTAGGGTTTTGATCGATTCCACCCTCATCAATCATTTTTAAACACTCATGGGCCTCTAATAGAGTGTAAGATCCAATCCCCTTTTATCCTAAACAATTTTGGGCCTCAGATATTGCATAAGTCCCTCTGCGTTAAAAGAAAAATCTCGGCGCAATCGCTAGTTCAAAAATCAAATCATCTGGGCCTACCCTCGTGTTATAAGCCCCATTTCTTTTCTTTCAATTTCTTTGGGCCTCTAATGGAGTGTAAGACCCAACCCCATTTTGAAACCAAAATGATTTGGGCCTCAGATATTGTATAAGACCCACTGTGTTTTCAAAAACCTCGGCGCGATCGTCGTTGCCAAACAAAGAACCCTGGGTTTCTCCTTGAGTTGTAAGTCCCATCTCTTGTACAAAAAATAAATCTTTGGGCATCTAATAGAGTGTAAGACCCAACCCTTTTTTTGAAACCAAAATGGTGTGGGCCTCACTTATTGTATAAGCCATCTGTACAGTTTTCAAAACAATGGTGCGATCATCGTTAAAACTTGGGCCTCTCCTTGAGCTGTAAGCCCTAACAATCTCTTCAAAGCACTTTCTCCTTTGATTTTGAACTCAAATATATGTTGTTATCAAAACTTTCTTTGTTGAACAACTAACAAAACAACATTGAAGCTCTACAACGGGTAAGTGTTTATCCGCTTTTATTTACCGCTTTCATATGTATATAACTATATTGTGGGGCTGCTTCACTGTAAGTCTTCTTTCACATCCTTTTATATACTTGTCACATATCAACTATGTAATACTAGTATAGTTATTTAGACTTTTCCCCGACAACTACGTCTAGCACTAGGTAAAGTCTTGTTGGTCACTCTTTAAATACAAACAAAACTAGATCCCCCGTAGGATTCCAGATACAGTCTTCCCTTCTCTTGGGGTTAAACAATATGGAACAAAGAGAAAGGCAGTATTCTCGGTGAACCTTTTCTCAGACTATCACCCTTAGAAATTGTCAAAGAAACTCTAACTCCCCAGAGATGATCTTTTCTCCGTGAATGGTATCTCTTCAGTTTCTTCCAAATTCTCAAACTTTCCTGGAATGATCTCTTCTCTGTGAATTGCATTTCTTGAAATTCTCTTGGTTTGGGGGCCCACAGGCTTCCTAAAAGCATCCCCGCTTCCTCTTGGGCGTTGTACAAGGACCCTTCGGCTTCTTAGAAGTTCTCATGCCTTCTCTTGGCTTCATACAAGGACCCTGGCGGCCTCTTAAAGGTATAAGACAGAACTTAGTCATCCTTTGCTAGAGCAGTCTTTTCAGTGTCGAAACTCCGGCCATTTTAGGGTTGATACTCATCCCTTAAATGCCCGTGCCTCCTCTTGGGCATCGCAGAAAAGATAAAACTCGAGACTTGGACAGTCTAAGCCTCTTGAGTCTCAAAGACATTCTCAAGTTCCTTTCAAACATAGGAAAAAACACCGATCACTCTAGATCAATCTCCAGCAAAAACCCGGTCTCTCTCATGAGAGTTCCCCACACTTGGACACACTTCAGGATCTCAATAATCCTCAGCAGTAAGTCAGCCTCCTCTTGGGCTTTGTACAAATGACTCTCCCCATTGGAGCTAACCTTTTCAGACTCTCTTGTTGAGTCAGTCTTCCTTTTAGCCTCCGTCTTGGGCTTGGTATAAGACATATAAAAATCCACTCTCTTGTTGAGTATAAAAGATTCTATTGTTGAGTCAACTTTTAGCCTCCGTCTTGGGCTTTATACAAGACACATATAAAACACTCTCTTGTTAAGTATAAAAGGCTCTCTTGTTGAGTCAATCTCCTTTCAGCCTCAATCTCGGGCTTCGTATGAGACAGCAAACCACGCTCTTGTTGAGTATAAAAGGATCTCTTGTTGAGTCAGTCAACCTCCAAACTCTCTTGTTGAGTTAATAACCTGTTCAAGACTCTTTTGTTGAGTCAACTCTTTTAGCCTCCGTCTTGGGCTCTGTACAAGACACACACAAGTACTCTCTTGTTGAGTTAAACCCTTTCAGCCTCCATCTTGGGCTTTATACAAGATACATTCTCCCCAACGGAGTCAAAATCCCTTTTAGCCTCCTCTTAGGCTTTGTATAAATAAACCCCCGGTTGAGTCAATCAACCTTTTAGCATCAAATTTGTGCCTTGCTCACAGCATACAAACATCAACAACTCCTTTTTAGAGATGACAAATTCTCTCTCATCTAAAACCCTTTAGCTTCACATCTTGGGCTTTGATCAAGATACAAACCTCCTTTAGCTTCATGTCTTGGGCTTTGAACAAGACACCAAAACAACCATTTTCCTCCCATAGAATAAGAGGAACTACGATCGCTCTGATTTCCCTGTTTACGTAGGCATAAGATTGCAAAAATCTTAGCGAGCATACTAACCAAAAACCCAAAATCCAGTACCTTCATACATCCATTAAAAGCATCAGACCTAACACCTTACCAGAAACCTAGCCAATAGTCTAGACACTATTTTTAAGCAAATAACCCTAAAAACAAACCCCCTATTTTGATAGCATCTGTAAACCAACAGTTTTGACTGTTTAACCTCAGTATGCAAGCTGGGTTAATTGGAGACATCTATTTCCCTTCCTTAATTAGCTCAACAGGATAAAAAATGAATCGAACTGTAGTACCAAAGCGATAGTCATTCGAAACCACAAAAACCTCTCTACACCACCAGGCTTCTTAAAAGTTCCCCAGTCTCCTCTTGGGCTTAGTACAAGGACCCAAAGGCTTCCTAAAAGCATATGATAAGAATTTAGTCATCTATACTAGTTCAATCCCCAGGAGAAAAAAGCCTAGAACATCCTACCATCCAAGAATTGATCATCAACCAACAGCCTCCTCTTGGGCATCATACAAAGATCTCTTTCCAACTAGAGTCTATCTCTTCTTAATGAGACTTGGATAGTCTCAGCCTCCACAGCTTCATTCAAGTAGACTTAGAAAGTCTCATAGTCTCCTTTTTTACTAAACACAAAGACCCACGGGTTTCCTAAAGGCATAGGGAAAACCCTGATCATTTTATCAATACACTAGTCTCCAGCAGAGTTAAAAACCTCTAAGGTTTTCAAACTCGCCTTTAAACTTCTCTGACCTCCAACAAGGCTTAACTTTCACCTTAAAAATCCCAGCCATGGTCAGATTGACCTCAACAAAATCCTAATAAAATCAGAGCCTCATGGCATCTGGTATTTCAACTCTTCCCTGATTCCCAGCAAGAGTAGATTCCTTTTGGATTCCCCAATACAATTTAGACCTGCTCCTGGATTTCAATAAATCCTCAGCAAGAGACAACCTCCTCTTAGGCTTCATATAAGAATTTCCTCAATCAGCCTCAATCTTGGGCTTTGTACAAGATAGATAAAACCCTTCCCAGTGGAGTCATTTTCTTTCAGCTTCAACCTTGGGCTTTAATCAAGGCACACAAAAATCAACATCCCCTCAGATGAAACCATGGGCCCACTCTGCAGGAAGATACATCTTCCATACATCACATATCAAAACAAACAATCAAAACCCTTTTCCAGATAATTATTGTAAGTGGCACACTTGTTGATTCAAAATCCAAGTTGGAGTCCCTCCTTTATCCTGGCTAAAATCTCTCTTTCATCTAACTGCTGTAAGTGGCAAGCCTCTGGATTCCATACATCCAAGCCAATATCCCTCTCTTAGCATGAAAGATTCATAAAGGAAAAAGTGGCATTGCTCTACACTGAGTTAAAGCTTCTTCTTTCATGACATCTCTCTTATAAAGGAAATTATGGCATTGCTGGATTTCTCATATCCCAGTTAAAGTATTTTCCCTTATAACCAATTTCTCAACATTTTGTGATGAATAGGTGAGATATCTCCCTTTAGAGATGACAAATCCTCTCTCAGTCAACCTTTCTTTGAACAAGACACAAATACTCTGATAGCTTCAATCTTGGGCTTTGAACAAGACACAAATACTCTGATAGCTTCAATCTTGGGCTTTGAACAAGACACAAATACTCTGATAGCTTCAATCTTGGGTTTTGAACAAGACACCAAATATTTTTCCTCCCATAGAAATAGGAGGAACTACGATTACTCTGATTTCCCAAATCTCTTTACGGGAATACATAGGCATCTGATTGCGAAATCTTAGCGAGCACACTAAACAAAAATCTTAGGTCTCGTACCTTCCCAAAAATAATAGAAAACCTGAAAACAACAAAAACATTCTCTTAACACTCCCAAACGAGAAACTTTCCCAATCAACGGCAGATAAACACAAGAAAGCATTTCAAAATTAGCATAAATACATGCAAAAGAAGGTTCCTATAGATTACTATAGATACACTAGGTGTTAACAGCTTTCCTTTGTACAACCAGACCCCGATCCCCGATCTCTTAGCATTTATTAAAGAAAACATTTGCGTATAGGGTTACTTTAAGATATCTTCCCCTTCCTTTCTTGCTTCATAGGATAAATACAAAAATCAGAAAGTAGCACCAATTATGCGGTAAGGTGGTCGCGTCACCGAGAAAAAACCGACGGCTATAGAAAAATGGCGACTCTACTGGGGAATCATTAGGATTAGATTTCTTAAGAGGTCTAGGCCTTGCTTTGCATTTATCTTTCTGTTATCTTACTTGCTTTCTCATTTTTTATATATCATCTGTTGTCATACTATTTGATATCCTTGTTTAAATTACTATTATTTGGGAATGCGATTAACACGCATGTGATGAGTCCGAGAGAACATTAAGATAAGTGGTGACGTATTAAGGGAGGCTTATAGGGAGTGAATCCCGACCAAGCTAACTTGAGAGTCCACCGAATCAGTGGAGGTGCCCGCGTGGAATTACCAATGTTGAACGAGCATGTCGTGAAAGCATTATTTTTTCCCATTGGGTTACCCTTGAAACTGAGGATTAGTAGACATTTAACCATTTGACCATTAGGTAGTGCGGTGACTATCGGGAATAGTTGATACGCGATACTACACTCAAAAGAGATTCGTCTTGGGATATTACAGCTCTCATGAGTCAGTCAGTTTGTTGTTAATATCCTCAAGAGGGGTCAATGATTTTGGGAACCTTCGTTAGAACCCGTTCTACAGGTACAAAATTTAACCTCTAGTACACACCTTGGGGATGGATAGATCCATGACTCCATGCTCATGACGATGGACCCTTAAACCCATGTTTTCAAATGTTTTTGTTTGCTTCATGCATGCATTCATGTATTCATTAAAAAACTTTCTTCAAACAAGAAAAAATCTTTCTTCTAAAAGAACTAAAACAATAATTGCAAATATCAGAAGTTGCGTTATGGATTTCGGTAGAAGAAAAACGCACAAGTACACCTTCAAGGTTCCAAAACTAGAAGACCTAAGGAAATTGGGAAGAATGATTACTAATCCCGAGGCTTTCAGAGCTAAGCATGGAGGACTGTTGTCTCTCTTGAATGTCAACATGGTAGAAGGAGTCCTGTCTACATTGGTTCTGTTCTGTGATCCAGTATACCACTGCTTCACATTTCTTGTCTCGTATGATTGACTTGCCTATCACTGATCAAGATCCATTTTCTGGACTGGAAGAAATTCCAAAAGATCAAGCCATTTCAAGAGCAATCTCTTTGGAAGAGTCAGAAATTAGGACTCACATGACCACCAAGGGAGGGATCTAGGGTTTACCAGCTAAATTCCTGATGGAGAAAGCTTTATAATTTGCTAGTATAGGAAATATAACTGCTTTCGAGGATGTCTTTGTCCTGCTCATAAATGGGTTATTCCTCTTTCCCAATATTGACAACTTCGTTGACACCAATGCTTTTAAGATATTCTTAATCGGGAACCCAGTCCCAACCTTGCTCGCAGATTCTTATTATTCTGTACACTTAAGGAATTTGTACAGTGGGGGATGATCACATGCTGTGTACCATTACTCTACAAATGGTTTATTTCCCACTTGCCCAAGTCTACTGCTTTTTGGAATCACAAGAGTAGTCTGCGATGGTCGCAGAAGATTATGTCTCTTACCAATTCTGATATAGATTGGTACAATCAGATCTATGACAGGGTAAAAATCATCAACAAATGTGGAAATTTCCCCAATGTATTCCTCATTGGTACTAAATGAGGGATCAACTATCATCCAATTTTAGCTCGCCGTCAACTTGGATACCCGATGAAGAATATCCCACATAATGCTCATTTGGAAGGTCTTTTATTCAAGGAAGGAGAAAATGACAATGCACTAAAGAAATAAATAGTGCATGCCTGGCAACATATTCATAGGAAGGGGAGAGAGTCCCTGGGGAGGCCAAACTGCATCTTTGCAGAGCCTTATCTCCACTGGGTGCAAACTAGAGCCGTCAAACTGAGGATGCCTTACCCTCGTCAAGAAGTTTTTCCCTTAAAGGAATATGTCCTTTATTTCATGTCTGATACGAATAAACTCCAGATTGCTCTCAACAAAGTCCAACGTGAGAAGAACTCTTGGAAGAACAAGTACCAGATTCATAATTTGGAATGTACCAAGATTCAGGAACTGCTCTAGGAAAAGGATGCTTTAATTGAGATACTAAAGCAGAATGCTATAGAAAGTCAAGAGGAACGAAGAAATTTTCCCTCTCCTTTCACTTGGCAGAGGATCGTCGACCCGACAACGGCTGAAGGGGCCCGATCAAGGAAAAGAAAAATTCAGGAACCAGCATCTGAGCTCTCCTCAGAGAGAACTTGGGATCCATAAGCCTAATTTTCCTTCTTGTACTTTGTAAAATATTATACTTTTCCCTGTAAAATACTGCAATCTTTCGAGTTCAATAAAAGGGTCTCCCCCGCTGTGTGATGTTTGCAATATTAGTGTTAAAAGTTATTTGGAACACAAAAACTAAAAAAATATATCATTCTTTGCATATCATTCATCATTCCCACATAACACATACTCCCTCCGTCCCAAAATATAAGAGAAAAGTTCAAAAACACACTTATTAAGAAAAGTAAAAAACATAATAGTTTGACTAAGATTTTGTTGAAAAAATTTGTTTTGAAAGATGTAAAAACAATTCTAATTGATTGTTGTTTATAGAAAAGATGAGAGAGAAAGCAAATTAAATGCAATTTGCATTTAATTTTACCTTGAAAATGTTGAAAGTTGATTTTTTCTCTTATATTTTGGGACAAAAAAAATGTACTTTTTTCTCTTATATTTTGGGACGGAGGGAGTATTTGTCTTTGAGTCTCACATATGTGTCACACTCTAGAGTCAAACTGTCTCATTCATACAATACTCGGGCCAATCGACAAAAGAAAATGGACGATCTCGAGGAAGAGAACAGAGAGCTGAGAGAAGAAATCAACGCTCTAAAGGAGAGTTTGGAGAAACTCCACAACCCCATGGAATCCCTGGCAGCAGCCCAGGAACAACAACATCAAAGGACTATGATCTCAGAGATTACGTCTACACCAGCATTTAAAACACCTGGCAGTCATCCTCAGTACAACATGCCTAAAGGTTTTCCCTGGGGCATGCCTCTCAACTTTATACCTGAAGGATACATCCCACCGGTCAGTGAAGACCCGGAAGCCGTAGCAGGAACCACCAGACTTGAAGGTTACAAACTTCAGGTAAATGAAGATGCAAGGATTACAACAGAGACTCCTGAAGGTTACAAACTTCAGGTCACTGAAGCGCCAAGAATTTCTTCCATAATGTCTATACCACAACCGGTGGTAAACACTATCCCTGAGGAACAGATCCCGCAGGCCACTTCTGGCAGAAACGAAGAAGTATATGAAAGGATGAATGAATTCCAGGAATAATTCTTGGAAATGCAGAAGGAACTGCATGCCATTCATGGACAAGACTTGTTTGGCAAAGACGCCGCCGACCTCTACTTGGTCCCTAATGTAAAAATACGCACAAATTCAAGGTGCCTGACTTTGAAAAATACAAAGGCAACTCTTGCCCACAAAGTCATTTGGTAATGTATGCTCGGAAAATGTCTACCTAGACAGAAAATCAACAGCTACTAATCCATTACTTCCAAGACAGTTTAACCAGTGACGCACTCAAATGGTACATGGGTTTAAACTGCGCCAAGATCAGTACTTTCAGAGATCTCGGGGCAGCCTTCGTTCAGTAGTATAAATACAACTTGGACATGGCGCCAGATAGGGACCAGCTCAGGGCAATGTCACAAAAGGATAAAGAAACCTTCAAGGAGTATGCTCAAAGATGGCGTGAAATCGCCGCCCAGATCTGTCCTCCTCTCGAGGAAAAGGAAATGACAAAGATCTTCTTGAAAACATTAAGCTCATTTTATTATGACCGAATGGTCGCCAGTGCACCCAGCGACTTCACTGAAATGGTGAACATGGGAGTACGTCTTAAAGAAGCAGTCCGAGAAGGACGATTGGTCAAAGATGCAGAGCCATCCAGCAGTACTAAAAGATACGATAGTGTTTTCCAAAAGAAGAAAGAGCAAGATATCAGTAATATCTCTCTGGGAAAGCAAAGGCGAAGGTATCAATCGGTAGCAGCAGTAACTCCCGCTATCAACCCAGCGCCAGCTCCTACATATCAACCTCAAGTTGCTCAAAGCCAACCAAATCAACTACAGTATCAGCAAAGGCAGCAACAACCTCTTCAGCAGGCTCGCCCGCAGTACAATAACAACAATCGTACTACACGACCATCAGGGTTTGATCCTATACCAATGTTATATGCAGAACTATTTCCACTTCTGCTGGCCAAGGGGCACGTTCAAACCAGAACTCCTCTTACAGTACCAGAAAATCCACCTTTTTTGTTTAAAGCGGATCAAACTTGCCCTTACCATCAAGGAGGATCAAGACATAACATTAAGAATTGCCTCAGCTTCAAGTTTGATGTACAAAAGCTCGTCAGAAACAGGGTTTTATCTTTTAAAGATACTAATCTGAATGTTCAGACGAACCCATTACCACAACATGAGAAGACTACGGTAAATTTGATAGAAGGAGAACCTGGCGGCAGTTATCAAATTCACAATGTACGCTTACTGGGAACCAACCTGGTAAAAATGCATTGCAGACAAAGCAGGTACGGCCATGTGCCATCTCACAACTATCATCAGTGTGATATTTGTTCCAAGGACAGTCAAGGATATGCCATAGTACAAGCAGCTCTTCAAGAACAAATGGATCTAGGCTGGATTCAGGATCAGCGAATTCACGAAGTAAACATGGCCCATGCACATCCAAACATTGTTCAAAACCGTAACATTCGCACAATGAACATCAATCTAGTGGCAATGCATTCAAGACAAGGTCAGTATTACAATTTTTCGCAGCACGATTACAACGCTTTCCCGATTTGCTCAAAAGATAATCAGGGATGCTCTTTTGTACAAGAGGCCCTCCAGCGTCAAATGGATCTCAGATGGATACAAGATTACCATGAAAGGAATGATCATCCAGTTAACATGGTTCAGATCTTTGACATCCGCTTAATAAACACCAATCTAGTGGAATTGCATGCCAAGCAGGTCAGACTTGGTTTTCTGGCCTCGCACGATTATCAAGACTGCAAAAAATGCTACGAAAATAATCAAGGTTGTGCACTTGTACAAAGAACTCTTCAACATCTGTTGGACCACTGGTGGCTCCCGATCCACCAGAATGAAGACACACAACAAGTTAGCATAACTAATGGGAATCCTGATAGACACCAAAGCTGTGATATCTGCTTACTAGAAACAGATCTGGTAAGGATGTACTGCATACAAAGTGGATACGGTCGGGTACCACCTCACAATTATAAGCGCTGTGGAATATGCTCGGAAAATAACCAAGGATGCTATATCGTACGAGCAGCTCTCCAGCATCAGTTAGACCGAAAGGAAATTCAACCACGCTTGAATTCTCAAACAATCAACATGGTACAAGATTGCCTCCCAATTCAAAACAAAAACCAAGGACTACTGAACAAAAGCATTGTCACAGTCTCCAATAAAAGAAAACCTGTCAATCATGGAATAACCAAGGACGTTTGCGCCATAATTCCTCTGCTCAATGAGTCAAAAATCTCTCTTGACAGCCGAAAAGTGTCTGACCTGCCCAATCTGGAACCAATCGAGGTTGCCTACACTGATCAAAAGGCCCAAAAAGCCTCTGTGGTTATCTATTTACCAGTTCCAATGCCATACAAGTCAGAAAAGGTTATCCCATACAAGTACGGTGCGATGACCATAGAAAATGGAAAAGAAATTCCATTACCATCCGTTGTGAACATTGCTGACATCAGTCGAGTTACCCGGAGCGGTCGAATCTTCAACAGAGGAGTTGGAGAACCTACCAAAGAAAAGGAACCTCAAGTCGAAGTTCCTAATCAACAAAGTGGTCAATCCAACAACGCGGAACCTGTAAAGAACAATGATGAAATGCTAAAGCTCATCCAGAAAAGCGAGTACAACATTGCAGATCAATTGTTGCAAACTCCGTCCTGGATCTCTGTGTTATCCCTCCTGCTTAGTTCAGAAGCTCACAGAGAAGCTCTGGAGAAAGTCTTAGAACAGGCCTTTGTGGAACAAGATGTGACAGTAGGACAATTTGACAGCATTATCTCCAACATCACTTCCAGCAATAATTTGGGATTCAGTGATGAAGAACTTCCAGAGGAAGGCAAAAACCATAACATGGCACTCAATATCACAGTCAATTGCCAGGACGATGCTTTAGCACACGTACTGGTAGACACAGGTTCATCCTTGAATGTCATGCCAAGGTCAACTTTGGTATGACTATCTTTTTAAGGTACTCCCATGAGAAGCAGCGAGATCATCGTCAAAGCCTTTGACGGATCTAGAAAAATAGTTATCGGCGAAGTCGATCTTCCCATAACCATCAGTCCTCACACTTTCCAAGTCATTTTCCAGGTCATGGACATCCGAACAGCATACAACTGTTTATTAGGAAGACCTTGGATACACGAAGTCGGGGCAGTCACTTCGACACTTCACCAGAAGCTGAAGTTTGTCAAGAACGACAAAATAGTCATGGTATGCGGAGAGCAAGCTTTAATAGTGAGCAACTTATCATCATTCTCCTGTGTAGAACCAGAAGAGGACATTGGAACTCAATTTCAAGCACTCTTGGTGAGCAATGAGAATCACCAAGAAAAAGGGACATCGATTTCCTCATACAAAGACGCTCTCAAAGTAATGGGGAGTGGTGACATCAAAGGATGGGGACAGATTGTAATTCCTGCTGATAACAAGACAAGAAAAGGTCTTGGTTTTTTTCTGACATGTACCCAGACTACAAAGAAGGATAAAAGTTTCCGTCCCATTCAGGATTTCTTTCACAGCGGAGGCTTCCTCCACCCAGTATCTCAAGAAGTCCACACCATCGAGGAGAACAACTCCCCTGATATAGATGAGGAATGGAAGTATTATCTCAACAATGAAGGTTATATACCTTAGGGAGAAACGTACATGTCATTCTGCTCTCTAAAGCAAAGTCCCAGATATATACCGAGATCAGATGTCAGAATGATCTATGGAGATTGTGATCCCGAAGGATGTCGTGCTCCACCCAACTCATTAGAGGAAGACACTCTGTTGAAAGGCAACTTTGATTATGATTCTTATGATCCCCTGGATGATTTTCTTATCTGGAAGCCATACATGGAAGACTCGGAGCAAAAGAGTCAACTGGATAATTCCTATCAGCTGAATAATCTTAAAAAGAATACGCTTGTTCCCCAGAGTCATGGAATCCTTACCTAGAACATTCCGAAAATGTCCAACACCATGTTGATGAATTTGAAAAGGTTGCAGGACAAGACTTCATTAACTACGCATTTCCTGAAGCCAACTTCATTGATGAAGATGACTCATCTATTCCCATAGAAACCTGGGATACCTTGGGGCAACCAAGTGGCAAGAATGACTTTCTAGTCAAATACCCTGCTCCCGAAAGCTTTCACATCAGATATGAGGACATCCAGCCAACTGGATGGGAAGATCCTCTTGAGAGTAAAAATACTATGGAAGATGCGACTGAAGAGTCCTCTTATGATAAATATGCATGAGAAGAAGACTCCAATGATCCCAATCTGCCAGAAATCAGTGTCATTACTGAAGACAAACCAAGAAGGAAAGTACCGAACTTTGTGATCCACAGAGGAGTTCGTCACCATTGGGTTACGGTCGATGTCCTGAATGTCGTTCATAAATTGAAGTAATTGCCATATCTTTGTTTTGACCTTTCACTTTGCCCGGGTGAAATGGATGTTTTATAGGGCTTACTTTTCTGTAAATGTCCCTCTTCGCTTCGCCCAAAGCGACAGAGTTTTGTTTTATAGGGTTATGTTTCAAGAATCGACAAATCATAAATAAATAATGTCATTCTGAATTTCTGCATTTTATTGCTATTTTCACTTTTCGCTTTTTTAGAAAATGGTAATCCTAAAAAAACATAAAATAAAAACAAGCATTTTAAAAAAAACACTGCACACACTTTTGCATTCTCTCTGTCTTTCTAAAAAAGAATCATCATGCCGTGCAGATTACTTGTTTTAAACCCCATTGAAACGTACGATCCAATGCCTTCTCCCAACTTTGAATTCCTGGTATTTAAAGTTGAAGAAGAAGGGAACGAAGAAATTCTAGAAGAGATCTCCTGACTACTCAGACAAGAGGAGAGGTCCATTGAGCCTTACAAAGAGCCGTTGGAAATGGTCAATTTAGGTTCAGAAGAAGAAAAGAAAGAAGTTAAGATTGGAGCACTACTTAGTCCAACTGTCAGAAAAGGCTTGATAAAACTTCTCAAAGAGTTTCCAGATGTGTTTTCTTGGTCCTACCAGGATATGCCAGGGTTGGATACCAGCATCGTGGAACATCACTTACCGCTGAAAACAGAATGTCCTCCGGTAAAACAAAGACTGAGAAGGACTCATCTAGATATGACCATCAAAATTAAGGAGGAAGTGCAGAAGCAGATCGACGCAGGTTTCCTCGCCACCTCAGAATATCCTCAATGGTTAGCCAACATAGTGCCAGTTCCAAAGAAGAACGTGAAAGTCAGAATGTGTGTAGACTACAGGGATTTAAACAAAGCAAGTCCAAAGGATGATTTTCCCTACCACACATAGACATGCTGGTTGACAACACAGTAAAATTCAAGGTATTCTCCTTCATGGATGGATTCTCGGGCTATAATCAAATCAGAATGGCGCCAGAAGATATGAAGAAAACTTCATTCATCACTCCATGGGGCACCTTTTGTTACACGGTAATGTTGTTCGGTCTGAAGAACGCTGGGAAAACCTATCAAAGGGCCATGACAACTCTGTTTCATAACATGATGCACAAAGAGATTGAAGTGTACGTCGATGACATGATCGCCAAATCTAAAACAGAAGAAGAACATATGGAACACCTATCAAAGTTATTCGAGCGTCTGAGAAAATAAAAACTCTGCCTAAATCCCAATAAATGTACATTCGGTGTTCGCTCAGGAAAGCTCTTAGGATTCATCGTCAGCCAGAAATGAATTGAGGTTGATCCCGACAAAGTTAAGGCCATTCAAGAAATGCCTTCTCCAAAAACTGAAAAGCAAGTAAGAGGATTTTTGGGATGTCTGAATTACATCTCAAGATTCATATCCCTCATGACCGCGACATGTGCCCCAATCTTCAAACTACTCAAAAAGAACCAAAGATGTATATGGATAGAGGATTGCCAAAAGACTTTTGACAGCATCAAAGAATATCTACTGAAACCACCAATTTTGTCTCCTCTAGTGGAAGAAATACCACTGATCATCTACTTAACAGTCTTGGAAGACTCTATGGGTTGTGTACTTGGCCAACAAGACGAAACAAAAAGAAAAGAGTCTGCCATTTATTATTTAAGCAAGAAGTTCATGGACTGTGAAACTTGATACACTATGCTCGAGAAAACTTGATGCGCTCTGGCTTGGGCAGCCAAACGTCTTCGCCAGTACATGATTTATCACACTACTTGGTTAATCTCCGAAATGGATCTGATCAAGTACGTCTTTGAAAAGCCTGCTCTCACGGGAAGGATTTCCCATTGGCAAATGTTGCTATAAGAATATGACATCGAGTACCATACTCAAAAAGCCGTCAAAGGAAGTATCTTAGCCGATCATTTGGCTCATCAACCGATTGACAATCAGGAACCAGTCAAATTTGACTTTTCGGAAGAAGATGTTATGTACCTAAAAATGAACAATTGCGATGAACCACTACCAAGCGAAGGGCCAGAACCAGGTTCCCAATTGGGACTAATATTCGACGGAGTTGTCAACGCTTATGGAAACGGAATTAGGGCAATCATTATTACACCTTAAGGTACATATATTCCTTTAACTGCCAGATTGACATTCAAATGCACAAACAATGAGGCCGAATACGAAGCTTGTATCATGGGTCTCGAAGAACCTATTGTCCTAAGGATAAAGAACTTGGATGTGTATGGAGACTCAGCCCTGGTTATAAATCAGATCAAGGGAGGGTGGAACACATATCAATCAGGATTGATTCCTTACAAAGACTACACGAGAAGGTTGTTACCCTTCTTCAACAAGATTGAGTTTCATCACATCCCTCATGAAGAAAATCACATGGCTGGTGCATTGGCTACTCTATCCTCCATGATTAGTGTAAGTTGATGGAACAACGTACCCAAAATTGACATAATGCGCCTCAAAAGGCCCGCTTATATCTTCCCGATTGAAGCAGTCATAGATGAAAAACCATGGTATCATGATATCAAATGCTTCCTTCAAAGACAGGAATACCCTCCTGGGGCATCAAGAAAAGATAGGAAGACTCTCAGAAGACTAGCTGACAACTTCTTCCTGAATAATGATATACTCTACAAGAGAAATTTCGCCATGGTTTTGCTCAGATGCATAGACAGACAAGAAGCAAACATGCTGATGAAAGAAATCCATGAAGGTTCTTTTGGCACTCATGCCAATGGACATACAATGGCAAGAAAAATTCTGAGAGCAGGATATTATTGGCTGACAATGGAATCTGATTGCTATAAGTACATGAGGAGGTGTCAGAAGTGTCAGATATACGCAGACAAAATCCATGTACCACCAACGCATCTCAAAGTTCTTTCTTCTCCATGGCCTTTTTCTATATGGGGAATCGACATGATTGGCATGATTGAACCCAAAGCTTCAAACGGACATCGATTCATCCTGGTAGCCATTGATTACTTCACCAAATGGGTCGAAGTAGTATCATACACCAATGTAACTCGACAAGTGGTGGTCTGATTTATCAAGAACAATCTCATCTGTCGTTATGGTGTTCCAAGCCAGATCATTACGGATAATGGATCCAACTTAAACAACAAGAGATGAAAGAGTTATGTGCTGAGTTCAAAATTGAACACCATAACTAATCTCTCTACCGACCTAAAATGAATGGAGCGGTAGAAGCAGCTAACAAAAATATCAAGAAGATCATTCAGAAGATGGTTGTGACCTACAAAGACTGGCACGAGATGCTACCATTTTCTCTTCACTGTTATCACACATTTGTCCGTACTTCAACAGAGGCAACCCCTTTCTCTCCAGTATATGG
Organism: Lathyrus tuberosus; assembly: GCA_022829125.1. Classification (NCBI taxonomy): domain Eukaryota; kingdom Viridiplantae; phylum Streptophyta; class Magnoliopsida; order Fabales; family Fabaceae; genus Lathyrus; species Lathyrus tuberosus. Next base: position 12,537,730 of record JALAZF010000123.1, on the reverse strand, counting down.
CATGGAAGCAGTGCTCCCAATAGAGGTAGAGATACCATTAATCAGGGTATTGATGGAAGCCAAGCTAACAGAAGGTGAATGGTGTCAAAGCCTATACAATGAACTAAATCTAACCGAAGAAAGGAGAATGACGGCTTTGTGCCATGGTCAGTTATATCAATAAAGGATAAAGAAAGTGTTCGACAAAAAGGTCCGACCCCGTGTCTTTAGAGAATGAGACCTCATGCTCAAGAAGATACAATCATTTCTCACTGACTCCAGGGGCAAATGGATTCCGAATTACGATGGCTCTTATGTTGTTAAGAAAGCCTTCTCAGGTGGTGCCTTGTGTAGCGAGCAATTTTGGACGCGGTTCTTAAGCGTTGGTCGCTCTTTGCGGTTTGAGCTTAAACTACAGGTCGATTCATTTTTTATCCTATTGTGAGCTGAATAAGGAAGGGAAATAGATGTCTCCAATTAACCCTGCTTGCATACTGAGTTTAAACAGCGGTCTGTTAGGTTACGGATGCTATCAATGTGGGGGGGCCTTTGTACTGGTTATTTGTATTTTCGCCAATACTGGTTTCTTTCTTTTCATTTTGGCAGAAGGTTTCTGGTGGGGAACAAGGATTAGGATGTTAGGACTGATGCTTTTGACAGATACATGGAAGTATGGGATTTTGGGTTTTTGTTTAGTGTGCTCGCTAAGATCTTTTCTTTCGATCTTATGCCTACGTATTCCCGTTTACCGAAACAGGGAAATCAGAGCGTTCATAGTTCCTCCTATTCTATGGGAGGAAATGGGTGTCTTGTTCAAAGCCCAAGACGTGAAGCGAAAGGTTGTTTGTATCTTGTTTAAAGCCCAAGATATGAAGCTGAAAGGTCTCAACATTAGAGAGAATTTGTCATCTCTAAAGAAGGGTTTGTCTGTCACAACTGTTGGGTGACTGGTTATAAAGGAGAATTACTTTAACCGGGATACGCGGATCCTAGTAATGCCATAATTTCCTTTATAGGGGATTTTAACCTAAAGGAGAAGACTTTAACTCAGTGTAGAGCAATGCTATCTTTCCTTAGGAATTTCTCATACTAAAAGAGGGACAGTGGCGTGGATGTAGATAATCCAGAGGCTTGCCGCTTACAGCGATTAGATGAAGGGGAAAGGAGTGGTTGATGTTTGTATGCTGTAAATAAGGCACAATTTTGATGCTAAAAGGTTGATTGGATCAACCAGTGGTTTTCTTATACAAAGCCTAAGAGGAGGCTATTATGTGTCTCGTACAAAGCCCGAGAGAGAGGCTAAAAGGTTTTGACTCAACGAGGGAATCTTTTTGTATCTCGTATAAAGCCCGAGATGGAGGCAAAAGGGTGATTGACTCAACGAGGGAGTCTCTTATGTGTCTCGTACAAAGCCCGAGAGAGAGGCTAAACGTTTGCTTCCGCTGGGAAAAATCATTGTATAAAGCCCAAGAGGAGGCTATTGTAACTGTTTCAGTTGAGTGACAGGTCCAATATACTGATTTAAAGAGAAAATCAGTTCTTATATGAGCAACACTGTGCTCGAGGATTTGATTCGAGGATCCGGGTTATTCCTGTTCTTTAAGGAAGCGGGAAATCCAAAGGGTATTGAGACTGTCCGAGTCTGCGGGTTTCTTTCCTATTCATGAAAGGAGCTTAAGAATGTCTTTGAGACTCAAGGAAATTAGACTGTCCAAGTCTAGAGTTTTATCTTTTGTACTATGCTTTGAGAAACACTAGTAGACTCTATAAAAGGACTGTTCTATGAGGATGACTAAGTTCTGTTCCTATACCTCTAGGAGGTCGTCGGGACAATTTGTACGAAGCCCAAGAGGAGGCTAGAATCTTTTAAGAAGCCGACGGGTCCTTGTACTAAGCCCAAGAGAAGGCTATCATTCCCGGAGGAAGAGATCATTATACGAAGCCTAAGAGGAGGCTGTGAATACTTCTAAGAAGCCGTAGGGTCCTTGTACTAAGCCCAAGAGGAGGCGGGGTTGCTTTTAGGAAGCCTATGGGTCCTTGTACGATGCCCAAGAGGAGGCCGATGCTTTTAAGAAGCCCGTGGGTCCCCAAACCCCGAGAAATTCAAGGCAAGATATTCACAAGGAATAGATCAAGTCAGGAAAGTTCGAGAATTTGGAAGAAACTCAAAGATGCCATTCACGGAGAATACATTCATCTTTGGGAGTAGAGTTTCTTGACAATTCCTAATGAGGACAGCCGAAGAGAAGACTGTATCTGGTGATCCTATTTGGGGATCTAGGTGTCTATTTCTACGAATAAACGAAACGGCGTCACTTAGTTCTAGACGTAGTTGCTGGGGAAACTCTAAATATCTATACTATTATTACACAGTTGATATGAGTTTATGAAAGAAGACTTACAGTGAAACAGCCCCACAATACAGTTATATGTATATGAAAGCGGTAAACGAAAGCAATAACCACTTACTCGGTTGTAGAGCTTCCATGCTGTTTGGTTAGTTGTTCAACAAAGAAAGATTGAAAACAACAGTATATTCAAAATCAAAGGAGAAAGTGCTTTGAAAAAGAAAGATTTGGGACTTACAGCTCAAGGAGAGGCCCAGGGTTTTATCAGTGAGTGCACTATTTGAAGTTGTACAGAGGGACTTATACAAGTGACTGAGGCCCAAAACTTGTTTTCTGTACAAAGGGATGGGTCTTACACTCTCTCAAGAGGCCCAAAAAGTTTTAAAGAAAAAGAGTGGGGCTTATAACACGAGGGTAGGCCCAGGTGATTTTTCGTTTAAAAATGGCGATCGCGCCGAGGTTTTCTTTTAACGCAGAGGGACTTATACAATAAGTGAGGCCCAAAATGTTTTGGTTAAAAGGGGGTTGGGTCTTACACTCTATTAGAGGCCCAAAAGTTTTTTGAATGGGTCTTATAGCTCAAGGAGAGGCCCAAGGTTATTTTTAAAAAGGCGACGATCGCGCCATTTGTTTTTGACGGTATCGGGAGTTATACAATAAGTGAGGCCCAAAAATGATTTGGTCAAAAAAGGATTGGGTCTTACACTCTATTATAGGCCCAAAAATGTTTTGAAAAGTTTGATGAGGGTTGAATTGATTCAAAACCCTAATTTGTTTTCAAAATGTATTTTTTAATTGAACAAAAATTCAATTAAAATGATTAATATTTGTTAAATACATGAAAATAAGTTATGATCTTGGACCAATGTTCCAAAAAATCAGGTTTCTTCCTACAAAATGATTAAAGTCAAATTAGGGTTAGAAAATGAAAAGAAAAGAAACATTTTTAAATGCTAAAAACACATAAACATTAATTCTTTTCAAAAATATCAAATATAGGAACTAAATAATATTTTTGGGATTTTTTGGTAGAATCAAATATTTAAACATTTTTGTGAATTATTGCAAAAAGAACCAATCAAAAATGATAAAAATTAAAGGAGTTATTAATTTTTCAAATTATTAAAAATAATAATATGAAAAATAACAAAATAAACAAGTGATAAAAAAAAAATTATCTGACAAAAAATGGGTAGAGTGGGTGCTAGGGCAAAAAGAGGAAGAGGGGGGCGGGGGCAACCACGGGTGGTGCCACCGGCACCGGAGTTTCTCAATCCACTAGCACCGGAGATCCTCATCCCACCAGCGCCGGCGGAACAGGTTAATACCGCGATTCTAAATGTTAGCGAGGAAATCTGTGACAATTCTGAAATTGATGGAATGATCGAAGAGAGTGAAGATGAAGACGAGGAAACCCTACAACAAATAGAGATCCCTTCGATCCAAGAAGAAGTGAAGAGTATCAAAGAATATCGTAAACTCTGGGTAGATGTTGTGAGTGATAACAGAAATCCAGCTAAGGGGCTTGCTCTACAATACATACCGCCATCGAAGGTTAATGGCGAGATTGAAATTGAAATTCAAGAAGAAGACATCGAATCTGAAGTGAAATTATGGAGTTCAGCATTGATTCTATACGCTGTAGGAGAAGATTTGAGCATGAATTCTGTCAAGAGATATATGGAGAAGATGTGGAACTTCGTCAAGCTACCTGACATGTTCTTCCATGATGATGGATATTTCATCCTTAGGTTTCATTCCTTTGCAGACAGAGATGCAGTTTTCCAGAGAGGACCTTACACAATTAGAAACATTCCTCTGCTATTGATGGAGTGGAAACCGAATTTTAACCTACAACAGGACATGTTGAGAACCCTTCCATTGTGGGTGAAGTTACCTCAGCTTCCACTACATCTTTGGGGAACAAAGAGCTTAAATAGGATTGGGAGTGCAATTGGAGTTTCTCTGATGACTGATGAATGTACTGCTAGCAAGATTAGAGTGTCTTATGCTCGCATACTAGTTGAAGTGGACATAACAAGGGAACTGATCAAGGAGATACCAATAAAAGATTGCTCGGGTAGAAGAGTCATTCAAACAGTGGAATATGAATGGAGACCAAAATATTGTGATAAGTGCAACAAATTGGGTCATCAATGCAAAACCAAAGTTCCTCAGGTGGAGAAACAGTGGATAGCTAAGCCTAAGCAACAAGAACAAAAGAAGGAGAAGGATCCCAAGGAAATGGGGATGAGCAGCAATGCTGGGAATACAAATGTAGTGACAACACCAAAGGAAGATCAAGTGATGCAGCAACAATATGATTCCAACTGGACCACTGCCAACAAGACTGCAAGGGATAGAGGTAAAAGAATAATTGATGGAAATACCCCTGTTGTTAGTATGAATGATTTTGATGCTCTTAGGATTTTGAATGATCCTAGTGTGTCCCATGATAGGGGCCCATGATTATATCTTGGAACATAAGGGGGTTGAATAAAACTGGTAAAATTAGAGAGATTAGCTCCCGTCTCTACAAATTAAAACCAGTTATTTTGATTTTAGTTGAAACCAGAGTTAAGAAGGATAAAGCTGGAAGTGTTAGAAGTAAACTTGGGATCCATAATAATCACATTGACAACTATCAGAATCATGCTAATGGTAGGATCTGGGTGTCCTGGGAGGATAGTAAAATTACCATTTAATTTTGGCAGAGCACTGATCAATATATCCACTGTGAAGTGTATGACAAGCAAGGGAATTTCATGTATTGGTTGACTGCTGTGTATGCACAAAACCAATTGGAAAATAGGAAAGTTTTGTGGCAGGATATGATGAGTATTCATAATAGACAACAGGGGCCCTGGTGTGTTATAGGTGATTTCAACAATGTGATTAAGGCCAATGACAGAGTTGGAGGAAGGATGGTGACAGAAAAAGAGTACAAGGATCTCAATGATATGATGAATACAGCTGGTCTTTGTGAGATGGATAGTTTTGGGAACTACTATACTTGGAGCAATAAACAAACAAATGGCACCATCTATTCTAGAATTGACAGGCTTATTGGTAATTCTGATTGGTTCCAAACCAATATTGATAAACATTTGAAGATCATCCCACCTAATATTTCAGATCATGCTATGCTATGTGTTGAGGATATTATTCAACCTGAAAAGAGGAAGAGAAGGTTCAGATTCAATAATTGTATGGTGGACATGATTGGTTATGAGGAGGTGGTTAGAGGCAGCTGGAGTAAACATGCTAAGGGCAGCCCAATGACTGTGTTATGGAAGAAATTGAAGAGACTTCAAAGAGACCTGATGGGGTTTAATAAGAAGAACTGTAATGTGAGATTCCAACTGGACAAAGCTAGACAGGAGTTGGATACTGCACAAGAGAACCTCATTCAAAATAGAATGGACAATAATCTGATTGAGAAAGTGAGACAGTGTACCAATCAAGTGATGTATTGGAATGATCTAGAAGAGAACATGCTAATGCAAAGAGCTAAAATTGATTGGCTTAGACTGGGAGATGGTAATAATGCCTATTTCCATGCTACCATAAAAGCTAAGCATCATAATAAGTCTATGGTTACTCTGTACAAAGCTGATGGGACTTTCATTAGTGACCACAAAGAGATTCAACATGAGGTAATGGATTATTACAAGGGCCTGATGGGTACTAGTGCTATGACAACCAAAGCAATAGATGTTGAAGCCATGAGACAAGGTGAGCAAATATCTAACGAAGATAGTGACATTCTGATAGCTAAGGTAACAGAGAAGGAATTAACTGAGGCTTTAAAGGATATAGGGGATCTGAAGTCACCTGGTATTGATGGGTTTGGAGCCAAGTTCTTCAAGACTAGCTGGAGTATAATCAAACAGGATTTCATTGAAGCTGTCTATGAATTCTTCGATGGAGGTAATCTGATGAAAGGGTTTAACTGCACAGTAGTGACTCTTATTCCTAAGAGTGAGACTGCTAAAAATGTTAAGGATTACAGACCAATTGCTGGCTGCACTACATTCTACAAAGTTATCTCTAAAATCATGACTAAGAGACTTGGTAGGGTCTTACAAAAGGTGATTCATAAAAGTCAGGCTGCTTTTACTCCTGGGCAGGTTATTCATAACCATATTCTGCTGGCCTTTGAGTTAATGAGAGGGTATGATAGGAAGGGAGGGACTCCAAGATGCATGCTCCAATTGGACCTTCAAAAAGCTTATGATATGATTAACTGGGGGGCTTTGGAGATTGTTCTCAATGAGTTAGGAATGCCTCATAAATTTACATCTTGGATTATGCAAGTTGTCAATTCTGTCAGCTATAGGTTCAACATCAATGGGGAGTTGTCTGATATTCTTCTTGCTAAGAGGGGTATTAGACAAGGGGATCCTATATCTCCTCTATTGTTTGTGATTATGATGGAGTATTTGAATAGACTCATGGCTAAGATGCAAACCAACTCTAACTTTAATCATCATAGCAAATGTGAAAAATTGGGATTGACTCACTTGTCTTTTGCAGATGATATCTTGCTATTTAGCAGAGCAGATAAAGTGTCTATTGAGATGATTATGGGAGCTTTTCATCATTTCTCTAATTCTACTGGGTTGAGTATAAATCCAAACAAGTGCAGAGTTTTCTGTGGTGGAATGTCTGATGATGAAGTTCAGAATATCAGTGTTCTAACTGGGTTTAAGCAGGGACAGCTTCCTATTCGTTATTTGGGAGTGCCTCTTTCTAGTAGAAGACTCAATGTAAGTCACTATCTTCCTTTGATTGAGAAGATTACCTCTAGAATTAAACATTGGACAGCAAAATTGCTGAGTGCAGCGGGGAGAATTCAACTGGTCAAAAGTGTATCCCAGGCTATAGTTCATTATTGGATGAATTGCTTACCTCTTCCTAAGATTGTAATCCACAAGATTAATGTGATTTGTAGAACTTTTGTTTGGACAGGTAAAGATGATAACAGTCGTAAGAGCCCCATAGCATGGAAAAAGACTTGCAGTCCTGTGAAGAGTGGTGGTCTAAACATAATTAACCTTGAGATTTGGAATACGGTGACTATGTTGAAGTGTCTTTGGAGCATATGCCTTAAGAGTGATAACCTATGGGTTAAGTAAATCCATTGTTATTACTTAAGAGGTGAATCCATTCTCAGCTGTACTGAGGATACAAATAGGTGTTCATGGATTCTGAAACACATTCTCCAACAGAGGCAGCTGATAAATTCAATACAGAAGGAATGGGATGATATGATAATGAGGAAGAAGTTTCACATGATGACAATCTACTTGAAAATAGTTGGAAGTGATACCCCGGTTAGTTGGCACCCCCTAATCTGTCACAGTCTTGCTAGACCAAGGGCTATTCAAACTTTATGGGTTGCGTGTCATGGCCGGTTGGCGACGAAAACTCGGCTGAAGAAATTTGGCTTTATCCAAAAGGTGATTTGCAGCATGTGTAAGGACAAGGAAGAAACCATGGATCACTTGTTGTTTGAGTGTAGTGATACTAGAATTATATGGGAACATTTTCTTGATTGGCTAGATATCAATCATAGGCCAATGAGTTGGAAGGATGAACTTCCTTGGTTAGTAAAAGCCACCAAAGGTAAAGGCTGGAGGAAGGAATTTCTGAAGCTTGCTGTAACGGAAGTAGTGTATGGGATTTGGGGGTATAGAAACAAAATTGTGTTTGAAGGAAAGTGTGATAGAAATATCAAAGATTGTATAGTTTTTAGAGGGTGGCAAAAAGCCAAATATAGAAGCCAATTAGCAAAGATGCTATTGTAATTAGGTGGGTCTTTTGTCCTTTTAGAGTGGCTGGACCTTATGGTCGCCTTTGATCGTTGTATTGTTTTTTTGAGATATATAATAATATTCTTTATTTCAAAAAAAAAAAACAAGTGATAAAAAGAAGTCTGGGGCGAGGGGGATTCGAACCCCAGACCTCTCGCTTGCCAATACACACAAAACCAGCTGATGAACCGCTGGGGCGCAATGCCAATTCAAATATAATATGGCAAGGAAAAAATATATAGAGAACTTGTTGGGTTTTCTGAAAATGGCACCATGGCCATCTTCCTCCTCGAGCTCGTGCATGAAGCACCCTGCCTCCCTCATCTCTCCACCATTGGACATGATTCAAACACCAAACCCGTGCGTTTTTTCACAAGGAATAAGATGGCAATACCCAATTTTATTCATTTTCAGTGTGGAGTAAAATAATCATGATGAACACAGATGAACCCTAATTTGCAAATGCAATCGTGCAGGCATGGTTATAAGGTCTATGATCCAATTTCTTGAGGCAAAACAATCAATATGTGATGGCAAGCAATTGGTAAAAATATCATGCGAGGAAATATGCATGGATCATGGAGTTTGAGTTTGAAGCTCACCTTGATGCAAGCTGAAATGGTGCTTTGCCCAGATGGTGTTCCAGTCGTGAATTGATGATCCCTACAGCTTCAATGGATGTTATGGAGTGTGTTGCAAGCTTTGGAACACTTTGAAACTCTTTGGATCAAGCTGGAGACCTCCACCTGCAAAATTGAAGCATAATGGCTTGGTGGAAGAGTGATTTTGAGCCTGAGGTGTTACAGTCAGTGTTTAAGTGTTTGGACACCTCAAATACATCATATGTGATGTGTTTGAGCAATTGGAATTGATTGCATATAGCTGCAACCCAAAACCCGATAGTGGTTACTCAAAAACAAGAAAACTTGAGGTTTAAGAAAGAATGAGAGAAAGCAGTGCTGTAACTGGCTTTGGTGTGAGTTGAATGATCCATTGGGACCTCTATTTATAGGTGATCAACTTTTGTTTTGGAGGAATAGTGAATGGCTGCTGGATCAGATCACATTTGCATGGATTAGCTTGGAGGATTTCTTCTCAAGCAAGGCAAGCTAGCCATTCCCAAGAGCAGGGCTATGCCTTGACCAAAATCACATTCTTCAGATGCTTTTATTGTTGTTTAATCAGAGAATTTGACTGAGTAGAGTAGTTACCTTGACAATGCACTATTCCACATTAATGCACTTTGAATTCAAGGCAAAATGTGCCAAAGTGGATGAATTTCAAGTTGAAAGATTCCTTGGCTTTTTGACTCAGATTTATCAGTTGGATCAGTTGCATTGTGATTGGTTTGAACACAGGTGGCATGCTGATCCCTAGTTTTTGGTTCAAAATCGTGTGTGGCAAGCAAACATGCAAACTGATTTTTCCAAAATAGCTTGCAGCAGCATGACTTTGGGCATGGATTTCTCATGGCTTAAGTTGAATCAATTCATGCTGTTGAGCTTTTTGAATTCTTAGTAACATATGCAACAATATTGATGTTTAACTTTGGACTTGATTCAGCTTGCAACTATGTGAAAAGATCTCACAAGTTTTGGTGTTTCAACAAAATCTGTCTTGGACAGAATTTTTCTAAGTGTTGGAAAATGGTATACTTTCATGTTTTCAGCCACTTTGGCTCACTCATAGCTCAAAATCCATAATGAATTGGAGTTAGGCCTAGTTGAAGTTTTTGTAGAGGGTAATGAGAGCTATAAATCAAGATTTGGATGGGGCACAATGGCCTTGTGGTTTAGGAGTTATGGTCCTCCAAAGTTGGTGTATTAGTGGTACTTTTCCATAACTTAGAAAAATTTCTAAGTTTTATGGTTACCCCTTTTACAAGTCATCCCACTTTTCTTGATTTTTCTTGATGAATGATGATTCAAATCATACATAAACATCATTTTAGGGTTAAAAATCCATTTTGGTGAAAAATCTCAAAAAGTCAAAGTTGACTTTTGTGCACAGTTGACTTTTTATCAGATGAATTCCAAATTGTGCAATTCTTCAGGAAATCATGTCCTTGACCTAAATCAAACTTGATGGACATGTTCCATGGGTGTCATAGGGTATATTGAGGCATGTCCTAGGGTTTGGGAGCATGCCCTGGTCAAAAGTCAAAGTTACAGTTGACTTTTCCTTTAAAACCCTAATTGTGGTGCAGATGAAATTGAGACTCATTGCTCAAGCTTCTTAGATTAATCCATTGTTCCAAATGGATCAATATAGTTCATTAGAGACCCTCAAACTCTCTCTTGAGGTCTTGGTTCATGATTTGTCCCAAAAGTCAACTTAGGGGTGAATTAGGTCAAGAAACCCTAATTCCTGATTTTTGATGTATGCACCCCCTGAGGTCAAATTGACTTGATGTTTGGGTCCATGAGGTTCCATGGAGTATATTAGGTTATGTTTTGGAACACTGGCTCATGCCCGGATGAAAATATCATCTGGGGCCCTGGTCGACCAAAACCCTAATTTGGTGACACTGTCGATCTTGAGACTTGATCCACCTAGAAGGGAGCAGCCTTGTGCTTAATCCTTGAAGTGGGAGTCCTCTTGATCCATTGTGTATGTTTGAGAGGTTAGACAAGTTGAAGATCATGTCATTCCTTGATTGATCCTTTGTCTAAGGCTCTAAGAGGGCTTGTAACCCTAATTTTGATTATAGTGGATGCTCACCCATCTTTGGGGAGATTGATAAAACATGATGGTTCCTCCATATTGTGATGATGATTGACACAATGATGGGACATCTTAGTGGTCAAAATTTGGGGTATGACAGATGCCCCTATTTAATCTTCTTGGACACGAAGGTGTGAATGGCGAAGGTATTCGGGCATTCGGGGTGCAAGAGGATTAAATATCGGAATACCCGAAATTTTGATGGTGGTTATGAATGGTAGCTTGCGCATTCGTCTTCTTTTGCTAAGCAATGATACTTAGAAAAGGTAAACTTCCCCTCGATCCTGGTCTTCAGCCAAGGAACTGGTCTTAGTTTCTGATTTAAACTTCCCCTCGATCCTGGTTTCCTACCGAGGAACTGGTCTTAGTTTCTTTTGTCAATAAACTTTACTGACAAGGGACGTTATTCGTAGCGGCTTTCCTTCAAACTTCTCACCGAATTTTCCTGGGGAGATGCCATTTGAGGGAAATAGTTTTAGGTTAGGATTGCTGGGGGAACCCAGCCGTCTGAGTTGTAGAGTTGCACAAACTTCTCTGTTGGAGACGCCATTTGTTGACTCTGCTCGGGGAATGCGAGTCCCTTGAGAGACTGCATTCGTTTGGGAGCTTGCATCATACTTTTCTCGGGATCTTCCCGGAGAAATGCCATATGATGGGATCCAATTTTGAGGTGCCGATGACTATTTCATCAGCGATCTTCTCGGAACGAGACTGGCATGCTGCCGAATTTCTAATTACGAGGCTTTCCCTGTGGATTTTCCTTTATCCGAGAAAGCAGGGATATCATCTTCAATGGTGAAGAGTGATGTTTGTTGAAAGCTCTTTCTGGCTTTTCAGAGGTTCAAGTTATCAAAGTGGTCAAGGACCAACTTCTTTTCAGAAATAAACTGGAAGCGAGGTTGTTCAGACGCAGCATTTCCTGACGAGGTAAAAACTGACAACTCGATTGAGAGAACCTCTACCACTAGGGGATAAGACCGACTAGAGTGATAGTGATGCAATATGAATGAGAATGCAAATAAAAAATGCATGATGCATGTATGTTTATGCCGACAAAACTGACGCGACATACAAAGTAAAAGATGAACATGACTGGATACTCGGCCATCGCGGGGCGTGTAGAGATATCGCTGGTTCAAGATAGCAATTCCACCTTGCTTAGGAGAGATAGTCCCTGCGGGGAATATCGTTGATCGGGCTTAGGAGACGAGAACTCGGCCGAGGCGTGTCAGACGAAACAAGGTCTCTGACATAGTTGATCCTTCATTCAGGCGTACTGGGTTAGAAGGAGTACTTTGATTCTGCACTTTGAAGTTCACTTACTTCTGAAGAAGCGATCGATGTTCTTCTGATGTTCAACAGTCAAAAGAAATTGCCATCTTTATTTAAAAGCAGAAAAAGTTTTAACAAGTAAATTCATTTTTGTTTTATTTCAAGAATCGTTAATCATGTTAACAACGTCGTTCTGTAAAGCTAAAACAAATAAGAAATACAAACAAAAGCACAAAGGCTCAAATTTTATTGATGGGATGGAGATCAGCCAAACGCGTGATTCCAAAGAGTATATACAAAGCTAGAAAGTGGTAATTTACAGGGAAAAGGGCTACGTTGAAACATAACGACCACTATCCTTCTACCAACTTTGAATTCGGGGCATCCTAAGCTTCTGTCGAAGATGACCTTGACTGGAGTTTTCTGACAGATGATGTAACTGCTGCTGCTGAGGGATTTGCCTCTGTTGAACATAGTTACTTGCCATTATCCCTAATTTTTGCCTGGATTGTACTATGAGATTTCCAATCCATCGGGATGATTTTTTTTCATGTCTCTAACTTTTGCCTGGACCGCCCTTTCGGGTTTTCAATCCACCGAGACGTTTTTTTTTTTTAGTTTAGGCGAAGTATTTCTTGACTACATCAACATTCGTGGGGTAGGCAAATTCCTCTCCGTCCATGGTTGCAAGTCTCAAGGCGCCGCCTGAGAAAGCTTTCGTGACCACATAGGGGCCATCATAATTTGGGGTCCATTTTCCCCGAGAGTCAGTGAGAAATAATTGTATCTTCTTGAGCACGAGGTCTCCTTTTCTGAAAACACGAGGTCGGACCTTTTTGTCGAACGCCCTCTTCATTCTCTGTTGATACAGCTGACCATGGCATAGCACCGTGATTCGCTTCTCTTCGATCAGATTCAGCTCGTTGTGTCGACTTTGACACCATTCAGCTTCGGTAAGCTCAGCTTCCATCAATACCCGGATTGATGGGATCTCTACTTCTATGGGGAGCACTACTTCCATGCCATATACTAGAGAGAAAGGGGTTGCCCCTGTTAAAGTGCGGACAGATGTACGATAACCGTGAAGAGCAAAGGGTAGCATGTCGTGCCAGTCTTTGTAGGTTACAACCATCTTTTGAACGATCTTCTTGATGTTCTTGTTAGCCGCTTCTACCGCTCCGTTCATCTTGGGTCGGTAGGGAGATGAGTTATGGTGTTCGATCTTGAACTCTGCACACAACTCTTTCATCATCTTATTGTTCAAGTTAGACCCATTATCAGTAATGATCTCGCTTGGAACACCATAACGGCAGATGATATTATTTTTGATAAATCGGACCACCACTTGTCGGGTTACATTAGCGAATGACGCTGCTTCGACCCACTTGGTGAAGTAGTCAATGGCTACTAGAATGAACCGATGTCCGTTTGAAGCCTTGGGCTCAATCATGCCAATCATGTCGATTCCCCATATCGAGAATGGCCCTGGGGAAGAAAGAACTTTGAGATGTGATGGCGGTACATGAATTTTGTCGGAGTATACCTGACACTTGTGACACCTCCTCATGTACTTGTAGCAGTCGAATTCCATGGTCAACCAATAGTACCCTGCTCTTAGAATTTTTCTCTCCATTGTGTGTCCGTTGGCATGAGTGCCAAAGGATCCTTCATGAATTTCTTTCATAAGTATGTCTGCTTCTGGCCTGTCGACGCATCGGAGCAAAACCAGGTCAAAATTCCTCTTATAAAGAGTGTCACCGCTCAGGAAGAAGTTTCCAGCCAATCTTCTGAGGGTTTTTCTGTCTTTTCTGAGTGCCCCAGATGGGTACTCTTGTTTCTGAAGGAAGTATTTGATATCGTGATACCAAGGTTTGTCGTCTATGACTGCTTCAATCGTGAAGATGTAAGCGGACCGTTCAAGGCGCATTATGTCGATCTTAGGTAAGTCGTTCCATTGACCTACACTGATCATGGAAGAGAGAGTGGCTAATGCATCAGCCATGTGATTCTCCTCACGAGGGATGTGATGAAACTCGATTCTGTTGAAGAAGGGTAACAATCTTCTTGCATAGTCTTTATAAGGAATCAATCCTGATTGGTATGTGTTCCAATCTCCTTTTATCTGATTGATAACCAGGGCTGAGTCGCCATATACGTCCAAGTTTTTGATCCTTAAATCAATTGCTTCCTCGAGACCCATAATACAAGCTTCGTATTCGGTCTCGTTGTTCGTACACTTGAACGTAAGTCTGGCAGTGAAAGGAATGTGGGTACCCTGAGGGGTAACAATGATTGCCCCAATTCCGTTTCCATAATGATTAACTGCTCCGTCAAAGATAAGCCCCCATTGGGAACCTGGTTCTGGCCCTTCACTGGGTAACGGTTCATCGCAATCTTTCATTTTTAGATACATGACATCTTCGTCTGGGAAGTCAAACCCGACTGATTCTTGATTGTCAATCGGTTGATGAGCCAAATGATCGGCTAAAATACTTCCCTTAACGGCTTTTTGAGCATGGTACTCGATGTCGTATTCTGATAACAACATCTGCCAACGGGCGATTCTTCCCGTGAGAGCAGGCTTTTCGAAAACATATTTGATTGGATCCATTTCTGAGATCAACCAAGTAGTATGCCGAATCATGTACTGACGAAGACGTTTGGCTGCCCAAGCCAAAGCGCAACAAGTTTTCTCAAGCATCGTGTACCGAGTTTCACAGTCGGTGAATTTCTTGCTTAGATAGTAAATGGCAGACTCTTTCCTTTTGGTTTCGTCTTGTTGGCCAAGTACACATCCCATTGAGTCCTCTAGAACTGTGAGGTAAATGATCAGTGGTCTTCCTTCCACCGGGGGTGATAGAATCGGAGGATTCAACAGATATTCCTTGATACTGTCGAAGGCGGTTTGGCAATCTTCTGACCAAACGCAATCCTGGTTCTTTTTCAGTAATTTGAAGATCGGCGCACAAGTAGCGGTCATAAGGAATATAAATCTGGAAATGTAATTCAAACGTCCTAAGAATCCTCTGACTTATTTTTCAGTTTTCGGAGAAGGCATTTCTTGAATGGCCTTGACCTTGTCGGGATCAACTTCAATTCCTTTCTGGCTGACGATGAACCCTAGTAGTTTCCCTAAACAGACACCGAAGGTGCACTTGTTGGGATTCAAGCGGAGCTTGAATTTTCTTAGACGTTCGAACAATTTTGACAGATGTTCAACGTGCTCACTCTCTGTTTTCGATTTTGCAATCATATCATCGACATATACCTCGATTTCTTTGTGTATCATGTCATGAAACAGAGTAGTCATGGCCCTTTTATAGGTTGCCCCGACATTCTTCAAACCGAACGACATTACCTTGTAACAAAAGGTACCCCATGGGGTAATGAACGAAGTTTTCTCCATGTCTTTCGGCGCCATTTTGATCTGGTTATAGCCTGAGAATCCATCCATGAAGGAGAAGACTTTGAACTTTGTTGTACTGTCTACCAGCATGTCAATGTGTGGTAAAGGAAAGTCGTCCTTTGGACTAGCCTTGTTCAGATCTCGGTAGTCGACACACATTCTGACCCTTCTGTCCTTTTTCGAAACGGGTACGATATTGGCTAACCATTGAGGATATTCAGATGTAGCGAGGAAACCTGCGTCGATCTGTTTCTGTACCTCCTCTTTGATTTTGATGGCCATGTCCGGGTGAGTGCGTCTCAACCTTTGCTTTACGGGCGGACATTCCAATCTTAACGGTAAGTGATGTTCCACGATGCTGGTATCCAACCCTGGCATATCCTGATAGGACCAGGCGAATACATCGGGGAATTCTTTGAGAAGCTTTATTAAACTTTCTTTGACAGTTGGATTGAGCAGTGCCCTAATCCTGATTTCTTTTCTCTCTTCTTCTGAACCCAAGTTTACCGTTTCCAACGGTTCTTTGTGAGGTTCAATGGACCTTTCCTCCTGTCTGAGTAATCGGGAGATCTCTTCTGGAATTTCATTGTCAACTTCTTCTTCAGCCCCAAATACCGGGAACTCAAAGTCGGGAGAAGGCATCGGATCGTATGTTTCAACTGGGTTTAAAACAAACAATCTGCATGACGTGATGATTCGTGTTTAGAAGAGATAGAGAAAATGCAAGTGTGTGCAGTGTTTTTCTTTACTGCTTGTTTTTATTTGAATTGTTTTTTAGGATTACCATTTTCTGAAAAAGCAAAAAGAGAAAACAACAATTAATGCGGAAATTACAGAACGACGCTATTTTATTAATGAACAAGTCGATCCTTGAAACTACAGCCCTATAAAACAAAACTCTGTCGCTTTGGGCTAAGCGAAGAGGGAAAATTTACAGAAAGCGAGCCCTATCAAAACATCTGTTTCACCTGGGCAGGGTGAAAGGTTAAAGATGGCAATTACTTTGACTGATGAATGATCTTCGGAACCTCGACGGTAACCCATTAGCGGCGAACTCCTCGGTGAATCACAAAGTCTGGCACCTTCCTTGATTTGTCTTCAGAAATGACGTTGATTTCTAGTGGAGCAGGATCATTGGAATCTGTCTCCCAGGCAGAATTGTCGTAGGAGGATTCCTCTGTTGTATTATGCATAGCATTTGTGCTCTCAGCTGTATCTCCCCATCCAGTTGGTTGGATATCTTTGAGCTTGATACGAGAGCTTTCGGGAGCGGTGTACTTGACCATAAAGTCGTATTTTCCACTTGGTTCTCCCAGAGTGTACCAAACTTCTTTGGAACTGGAGGAGTCATCCCTCTCGATGACGTTGACCTCAGGAAAAGCATAGTTGATGAATTCAAGTCCTGCAAACGTTGCAAATTCATCTGCGTGTTGAGTAGTTTCTGAATGACCTGAGTGTTGATCCCATGACATGGTGGGGACACGGGTATTCTGTTCAATGATGGTCAGTTGAGTTTCATCATTTGGCTGACTTTCTTGCCCCAAATTTCCTAGATATGGTTGCCACATTGGCAGACCATCCATTGGGCCATAGTAGTTGTAGTCAAAATTGTCTTTCATCGGAGTGTCTTCCTCTAATGAATTTGGCGGAGCACGACATCCTTCCGGATCACAATTTCCGTATATCATTTCGACATCTGATCTTGGTATAAACCTCGGACTTTTCGTAGGAAAGCAAAAAGGTATAGGCACCTCTTCTTGAGACATATAACCGTCCTCATTAAGATAGGACTTCCATTCTTCATCCGTGTCAGAGGGATCTTCCTCGTTGATAGCATGTACCACTTGAGACACTGGGCGAAGGAAACCTCCACTGTGGAAGAAGTTTTGAAGTGGATGAAGACTTTCGTCATTGGCAGCTGTCTGGGTACAGGTTGCAGAAAAACCAAGACCCTTCTTTGTCTTATTGTCAGTGGGAATGACAAGCTGTCCCCATCCTGTCGTATCGGTACTCTCGACCGCTTTGATAGCATCTTTGTATGAGGAAATTGAGGTTCCTCCTTTGAAATGATTGTCCTTGCTCACCGACAGTGCTTGGAACTGCGTTCCAATAACCTCCTCAGGTTCTACACAAGCAGATGATGATAAGTTACTCACAAGCAAGGCCTGTTCTCCACAGACTGTGACAAGTTGATCGTTCTGAACGAACTTTAGCTTTTGGTGGAGGGTTGAAGTAACCGCTCCAACCTGATGTATCCAAGGTCTTCCTAATAAACAACTGTATGTTGCCCGAATATCCATGACCTGGAAAGTGACCTGGAAAGTGTGAGGACCGATAGTTATGGGAAGATCAACTTCGCCGATAACTATTTTTCTGGAACCGTCGAATGCTTTGATGACAACCTCACTAACCCTCATCGGAGGGCCTTTGAATGATAATTGCATCAAAGTGGACTTTGGCATAACATTCAGGGCTGACCCTGTGTCCACCAGTACGCTGGCTAAAGCATCGTCTTGGCAGTTAACTGTGATATTGAGCGCCCTGTTATGACGACGACCCTCTTCAGGTAATTCCTCATCGCTAAATCCCAAATTGTTGCAAGAAGTGATGTTAGAGACAATGTTATCGAACTGTCTGATGGTTACATCTTGTTCCACAAAGGCTTGCTCCAAGACTTTCTGTAGAGCCTCCCTGTGGGTTTCTGAACTGAGTAACAGTGATAATACCAAGATCTTTGAAGGAGTCTGTAACAGTTGATCGACAATGTTATATTCACTCCTTTGGATGAGCTTCAGCATCTCATCATCATTTTTCGAAAGGTCGGGATTACTGGATTGACCGACTAGTGGATCAGGAGCTTCCGACTGAAGTTCCTTTTCCTTGTTAAGTTCTCCAACTCCTCGGTTGAAGAATCTACCACTCCGTGTTACACGACTGATGTCTGCAATATTCACGACGGAGGGTAATGGAATTTCCTTTCCATTTTCAACTGTTGTCGCACCGTATTTGTAAGGGATAGCCTTAGTTGATTCATACGGTAATGGTCCCGGTAGATAGATGACTACGGGAGCTTTATGATTTTTCTGACTATCGTAAGTAATCTCGATCCGTTCCTGGTTGGGAACCTTAGATTCGTCAAGTAGAGGGATAATGGCAAAAACATCCCTGGTCCTATGATGACCAGAGATCGTGGCAACATCCTCAACCCGATCGGCAAGGTAGTTCGGCGTCCAGTTGATGGGTCCAGAACCCGGATATGGACGAATTTCTCCACGGTCCACCTGCCCCGGGAGAGCTGCTCTCACAAGGTAACACCCTTGGTTACTTTCCGAACAGATGCTATAACGGTCGTAATTGTGCAGCAGCACCTGACCATGCCCACTTTGAATATAATGCAACCTCACTAGGTTACCTTCCACTGATCGGACATCCCAACATTGACGTCGAGTAGGATTCCTGTTACTGATACTAATTTGCTGAGTATCTTCATCCATGTAAATTGGCATCCACCAGTGATTTAACAAGTGCTGAAGTGCCTCCTGGACAAGGGTACAACCTCGATCGTTTCCGCAACCCGCTTTACAGCTTTGATAGTCGTGTGATATTAAGAATCCGAGTCGGACCTATTCAGCATGTAATTCTACCAGGTTAGTATTCATCACGCGAATGTCAAAGATTTGAACCATGTTGATCTGATAGGAATTCCTATCATGGTAGTCTTGGATCCATCCAAGATCCATCTGACGCTGGAGGGCCTCTTGTATGAAAGAGCATCCCTGTTTGTTTACCGAGCAAGTCAGACAGGAATTGTAATCGTGCCGCGGCAGATTATGATATTGGCTTTGCCTTGAGTGCATTTCCACCAAGTTGACATTCATTGCACGGATATCGTGGTTTTGAATGACGTTAGAATTCGTGTAGACCATGTTAACTCCACGAACTCGGTGCTCTTGGATCCATCCGAGATCCATTTGTTCCTGTAGAGCTGATTGCACTACCGAACATCCTTGGTTATCTTTAGAGCAGATATCACACTGGTGATAATTATGAGGTGGCACATGGCCATATCCACTCTGTCTACAATGCATCTTAACCAGATTGGTCTTTAACAAGAGTACATCATGAATTTGATAGACATTGTTAGTCTCTTTCTCAATCAGATTGACTGCAGCTTTCTCATGTGGAGGCAGTGGGTTCGTGAGAACATTAGGATTCGTATCTTTGAAAGATAAGAGCCCGCTCCTAACATGCTTTTGCACGTCAGACTTGAAATTAAGACAAGTTTCTATGTTATGCCCTGGACCTCCTTGATGATAAAGGCACGTTTGATCCACCTTAAACCAAAAAGGTGGATTTTTCGGTACTGTAAGAGGGGACTTAGTCTAAATGTGCCCCTTGGCTAGCAGTAATGAAAACAGCTCTGTGTACGTTACGGGTATAGGATCGAACCCTGGTGGCCGTGTTGTACGGTTGTTGTTGTATTGGGGACGAGCCTGCTGAAGAGGCTGTTGTGTCCTTTCCTGATCAGGTTGGCTCTGTGCAACCTGAGGCTGATACGTAGGAATAGGCGCAGGGCTAATAGCAGGAGTCACAGCTGCTACTGGTTGATAACGTCGCCTTTTCTTTCCGAGAGATATATTCCCAATATCTTGCTCTTTTTTCTTAGGGAGAGCACTACCATATTTTTTAGTACCGCTCGGTGATCCAGTGTCTTTTACCAAACGTCATTCTCGGACGGCTTCCTCAAGACGTACGCCCATGCCCACCATCTCGGTGAAATCACTCGGTGCACTGGCAACCATTCGGTCATAGTAAAATGAGCTTAGGGTTTTTAAGAAGATCTTTGTCATCTCTTTTTCCTCAAGAGGTGGACAAATTTGAGCGGCAATTTCACGCCACCTTTGAGCATACTCCTTAAAGGTTTCCTTTTCCTTTTGCGACATTGATCTGAGTTGATCTCTGTCGGGTGCCATTTCCAAATTGTATTTGTATTGTTGGACGAAGGCAGTACCAAGATCTCTGAAAGTACTGATAGTAGCACGGTTTAAACCCATGTACCATTTGAGTGCGGCACCGGTTAAACTATCCTGAAAGTAGTGAATCAGTAGGTCCTGATTCTCCGTCTGAGCTGACATCCGCCGAGCGTACATCACCAGATGGCTTTGAGGGAAAGAGTTACCCTTGTATTTTTCAAAGTCGGGCACTTGGAATTTGTGCGGGACTTTCACGTTGGGGACCAAGCAGAGATCTGTGGCGTCCTTTCCAAATAGATCCTGACCGCGAATGGCTTGCAGTTCCTTCTGCATTTCCAAGAACTGCTCCTGGAATTCCTCCATTCTGTCAAACATAGTTTCCTTTTTACCAGAAGGTGTTGGTGGAATCTGTCCTTCCGGGACAGTGTGCACCACAGGAGGTGGTACCGTGACTACGGCAGTGAGTCTTGGCGTCTCCCAAAGTTTGTAACCTTCAGGAGTCTTCAGTATGCCCCTGGCATCTTCGGTTTCTCGAAGTTTGTAACCTTCAGGCCCAGTGGCTTCCGTTGTGATTCCCTGATCCTCAGTGATCAGCAGAACATATCCTTCCGGGATATAGTTAACAGGCATGCCCCAAGGACGATCTTTCGGTATCTGATACCTAGAATCATACCTCTCCACTACGGGCGTTGAGGTGATCTCTGAGATCACAGTTCTTTGTAGCTGAGCTTCTGCCATGGCTTACATGTCGTTACGAAGCTTTCTCATATCCTCTCTCAGAGCGTCGATCTCTTCTTTCAACTCTCTGTTTTCTTCCTCAAGATCATCCATCCTTTTCTGACGATTGGCTCGAGTATTATACGAATGAGACAGTTTGACTCTAGAACCGAGACACAAACGTGAGATTCGTAGGCAAAAAGAATACGCGATGTGAGAATGATGAATGCAATGGTTATATTAATTGTTTATGGTTTAAAATAAACTTCGACAATTAGATTGCAAATATCAAATAGTGGGGAAACCCCTTTTTATTGAAATTCAAAGGATTACAGAAATGGAAATACAGTAGATTACAAAGTGCAGAAACAGAAACCTAAGCTAATGGGTCCCGAGTCCTCTCTGAAGAGAAATTGGGTGCTGACTCTGGTACTTTCCTTTTCTTTGACCGGGGCTCTTGGGCCGTTATCAGGTTGTCATTCCTTTTCCAGGTGAAAGGAGTGAGCAAATTCCTTTGGTCATCTTGATTCTCTACAGCATGTTGCTCCAAAATCTCAATCAGAGCATCTTTCTCTTTCAATAATTGCTGTATTTTGATGCACTCTATGTCGAGGGTGCGGTACTTGTTCTTCAAAGACCTTCTCTCCTTCTGAACTTTGTTGAGAGTAACCTGAAGCTTTTCAGTTTCCGTCATGAAGTACATGACAGATTCTTTTGGCGGAAGAATTTCATAACGAGGATAAGGCATTTTTAGCTTGAGAGCTCTAGTTTGTACCCAGTGGAGATAAGGCTCCACCGAGACACAGTCTGGTTTTCCCAGAGACTCTCGTCCTTTCTTATGAACGTGTTTCCAAGCGTGCACTATTTCCATCTTTAGTGCTCTGTCGTTTTCTCCTTCTTTGAAGAAAAGACCTTCCAGATGAACACCCAGTGGGATGTGTCTCATCGGGTATCCAAATTGATGGCGAACCAATACCGGATGGTAGTTGATTCCTCCTTTAGTTCCTATAAGGGGTACGTTGGGGAAGTTTCCACAACAATCAATAATTCTGATTCCATCATAAATCCTATTACACCAATCTATATCAGAGTTGGTAAGAGACATGATCTTCTGTGACCAACGTAAGACACTCTTACAATCCCAAAAAGCAGCAGACTTGGGCAAGTGAGATATAAACCATTTGTAAAGCAGAGGTACACAGCATGTGATCTCCCCTCCACTGTACAAATTTCCTAAGTGTACAGAATGATACGTATCTGCGAGCAAAGTCGACACAGGTTTTCCAATGAGAAAAACCTTAATGGAGTTAATGTCAACGAAGTTATTAATGTTGGGAAACAAAAATAACCCGTAGGTGAGCAAGACAATGATGCTTTCGAAAGCAGTTATGTTTCCTATACTGGCGAAATATAGGGCTTTCTTCATCAAGAACTGGGCTGGCAAACCTTGGATGCCACCCTTAGTAGTCATGTGAGTCCTAACCTCATACTCGTCCAAATGGATTGCTCTTGCAATGGTCTGATTCTTTGGAATTTCTTCCAGTCCAGAAAATGGAGCTCGATCAGTGATATGTAGATCAGTCAGATGAGAATACTCCTCCAGCGTTGGTGCTAGCTGGTAATCCGGGAATGTGAAACAGTGATAAACCGGATCGTAAAACTGAATGAGCGCATCCATGATTCCCTCAATCACATGGACTCTTAACAGTGGTAGCAAACCTCCGTACTTGGCTCTGAAAGCCTCTGGGTTAGTGATCATCCTTGCTAACCTTCTCAAATCCTCTAGTTTCAAAACCTTGAAGGTATACCTATGAGTTATCCTTCTACCGAAATCCATTAGTGCAATCCCTTTCTCTGATATATGCAATCACAGTCTTAGTTTAATTTGAAAAATAGAGAGACTTGAAGAGAAGTTTTTTTTTTTAGTATTGAATGTTTTTTAGATGAATGCATGAATGTAGCACACAAAAACATAGAAAAAACATGGGGTCAAAGGGTTGTTGTCATGAAGTCAAGGCTCTACCCATCCCCAAAGGTTTATACTAGGGTGATTTTTGTACCTGTACTCATTATCATCAGCTCCTCCCAAGAAAGCAAAACAACAAGCGGATCGCCAGCGAGTTGTAGTGCAATCTTAGAGTAAGTTCCATTCACCGAGAATAGATCACCAGCCTCAAATGAGGGTAGTATCGCATAACAACTATTTCCGATAGTTTTCGCACTACGAAAGGGTTTGGCTCCTCAGCTTCTCAGACTTAACAACCGGCCCATTGTCTAGGTGAGAGAATGGGTTGCGTTGGTCAGCCTCCACTGAGGTTGATGGTCGACCTCGTCGCCATCACTTATCTTAAGTGTATACTCAATATTTCCACATACGGCATCACCCGCATTCCCATTAGCAGAAAAATAAACATGTATATCAATTAGGAGAAGCAGTATATATATTTGTCCTAAACATCCTAGACCTTTAAAGCTAAGGATCCTAAGTTCCTGACAGAAAATTGGTTCCCCGGCGGAAGCCCCAATCTGTGGTTTTCACATAAGTGAAGAGAAAAAAGGAAAAAAAAAAGTTTTAGAAAGACCAGGCCCCACGGTGGGCGCCATTTTTCTGTAGCGAGCGATTTTGGACGCGGTTCTTAAGCGCTGGTCGCTCTCTGCGGTTTGAGCTTAAACTACAGGTCGGTTCATTTTTTATCCTATTGTGAGCTGAATAAGGAAGGGAAATAGATGTCTCCAATTAACCCTGCTTGCATACTGAGTTTAAACAACGGTCTGTTAGGTTACGGATGCTATCAATGTGGGGGGGGGGCCTTTGTACTGGTTATTTGTATTTTCGCCGATACTGGTTTCTTTCTTTTCATTTTAGCAGAAGGTTTCTGGAGGGGAACAAGGATTAGGATGTTAGGACTGATGCTTTTGATAGATACATGGAAGTATGGGATTTTGGGTTTTTGTTTAGTGTGCTCGCTAAGATCTTTTCTTTCGATCTTATGCCTACGTATTCCCATTTACCGAAACAGGGAAATCAGAGCGTTCGTAGTTCCTCCTATTCTATGGGAGGAAATGGGTGTCTTCGTTCAAAGCCCAAGACGTGAAGCGAAAGGTTGTTTGTATCTTGTTCAAAGCCCAAGATATGAAGCTGAAAGGTCTCAACATTAGAGAGAATTTGTCATCTCTAAAGAAGGGTTTGTCTGTCACAACTGTTGGGTGACTGGTTATAAAGGAGAATTACTTTAACCGGGATACGCGGATCCTAGTAATGCCATAATTTCCTTTATAGGGGATTTTAACCTAAAGGAGAAGACTTTAACTCAGTGTAGAGAAATGCTATCTTTCCTTAGGAATTTCTCATACTAAAAGAGGGACAGTGGCGTGGATGTAGATAATTCAGAGGCTTGCCGCTTACAGCGATTAGATAAAGGGGAAAGGAGTGGTTGATGTTTGTATGCTGTGAATAAGGCACAGTTTTGATGCTAAAAGGTTGATTGGATAAACCAGTGGTTTTCTTATACAAAGCCTAAGAGGAGGCTATTATGTGTCTCGTACAAAGCCCGAGAGAGAGGCTAAAAGGTTTTGACTCAACGAGGGAATCTTTTCGTATCTCGTATAAAGCCCGAGATGGAGGCAAAAGGGTGATTGACTCAACGAGGGAGTCTCTTATGTGTCTCGTACAAAGCCCGAGAGAGAGGCTAAACGTTTGCTTCCGCTGGGAAGAATCATTGTATAAAGCCCAAGAGGAGGCTATTGTAACTATTTCAGTTGAGTGACAGGTCCAATATACTGATTTAAAGAGAAAATCAGTTCTTATATGAGCAACACTGTGCTCGAGGATTTGATTCGAGGATCCAGGTTATTCCTGTTCTTTAAGGAAGCGGGAAATCCAAAGGGTATTGAGACTGTCCGAGTCTGCGGGTTTCTTTCCTATTCTTGAAAGGAGCTTGAGAATGTCTTTGAAACTCAAGGAAATTAGACTGTCCAAGTCTAGAGTTTTATCTTTTGTACTATGCTTTGAGAAACAGTAGTAGACTCTATGAAATGACTATTCTATGAGGATGACTAGGTTCTGTTCCTATACCTCTAGGAGGTCGTCGGGACAATTTGTACGAAGCCCAAGAGAAGGCTAGAATCTTTTAAGAAGCCGACGGGTCCTTGTACTAAGCCCAAGAGAAGGCTATCATTCCTGGAGGAAGAGATCATTATACGAAGCCTAAGAGGAGGCTGTGAATACTTCTAAGAAGCCGTAGGGTCCTTGTACTAAGCCCAAGAGGAGGCGGGGTTGCTTTTAGGAAGCCTGTGGGTCCTTGTACGATGCCCAAGAGGAGGCCGATGCTTTTAAGAAGCCCGTGGGTCCCCAAACCCCGAGAAATTCAAGGCAAGTTATTCACAAGGAATAGATCAAGTCAGGAAAGTTCGAGAATTTGGAAGAAACTCAAAGATGCCATTCACGGAGAATACATTCATCTTTGGGAGTAGAGTTTCTTGACAATTCCTAATGAGGACAGCCGAAGAGAAGACTGTATCTGGTGATCCTATTTGGGGATCTAGGTGTCTATTTCTACGAATAAACGAAACGGCGTCACTTAGTTCTAGACGTAGTTGCCGGGGAAACTCTAAATATCTATACTATTATTACACAGTTGATATGAGTTTATGAAAGAAGACTTACAGTGAAACAGCCCCACAATACAGTTATATGTATATGAAAGCGGTAAATGAAAGCAATAACCACTTACTCGGTTGTAGAGCTTCCATGCTGTTTGGTTAGTTGTTCAACAAAGAAAGATTGAAAACAACAGTATATTCAAAATCAAAGGAGAAAGTGCTTTGAAAAAGAAAGATTTGGGACTTATAACTCAAGGAGGGGCCCAGGGTTTTATCAGTGAGCGCACTGTTTGAATTTGTAAAGAGGGACTTATACTAGTGACTGAGGCCCAAAAATTATTTTCTGTACAAAGGGATGGATCTTACACTCTCTCAAGAGGGCCAAAAAGTTTTAAAGAAAAAGAGTGGGGCTTATAACACGAGGGTAGGCCCAGGTGATTTTTCGTTTAAAAATGGCGATCACGCCGAGGTTTTCTTTTAACGCAGAGGGACTTATACAATAAGTGAGGCCCAAAATGTTTTGGTTAAAAGGGGGTTGGGTCTTACACTCTATTAGAGGCTCAAAAGTGTTTTGAATGGGTCTTATAGCTCAAGGAGAGACCCAAGGTTATTTTTTCAAAAGGCGACAATCGCGCCGTTTGTTTTTTACGGTATCATGACTTATACAATACACTGAGGCCCAAAAATGATTTGGTCAAAAAAGGATTGGGTCTTACACTCTATTAGAGGCCCAAAGTGTTTTGAAAATGATTTATGAGGGTTGAATTAATCCAAAAACCCTAATTTGTTTTAAAAAATGTATTTAATTGAATAAAAATTCAATTAAAATGATCAAAATTGTTTAACATATGAAAAACAAATTGTGATCTTGGATTAATGCTTCAAAAATTAAGTATTGACCTACAAAATAATTAGAAAGCATTAAAAGTTGCAAAATCAAGGTGGAAAAAATATTTTAAATGTCAAAAACAATTAAAACATTAATTCTTTGCAAAAATATCAATTATATGAAATAAATAATATTTTTGGGACTTTTTGATAAAATAAAATATTTTAACATTTTTGTGAATTATTAAAAAAAGAATCAACTCAAAATCATTAAAACTCAGAGAGAAATTAATTTTTGAATCAATTAAATAAAATCGCAAAATTCAAATATTCAAATTTTGGAAAAAAAGGCGCCAAGAACACACCAAGAACACGCGCGTGTTCTAGGCTTGGCCAGATTTGCATTTTCTCTCTAATCTCACTGAATACTTAATTATAACATGCAATCCATATATCATTATGCTCGTCTCAACCTCACGATCATGTCTATGTCAATTAATTTCATTTAAATTAAACATATAACAAGAAATCATGAAAAATCCTGAAGAACCCTAATTTCTGCATGAAGGCTAGGATTTTTGATACACGATTCAAACAATGCAATTAATTGAGGGGAAACATTCCATGCATGATTATGAACATATGGCCAAATTATTGTGTAGCAAAAAATGCATGGATCATAGAGTTAGAAGAGCTCATGCTTACCACTTGCAGCTGGTGATCGTGTTTGGTGTTGGAGGTGTTACAGCTTGGTTCCAATGATGTGGATAGCTTCCCTAGGTGCCAAGTGATGTGTCTGAGTGCTTGGAATGGATTGAAATGGTTTGGAGTTGAAGATGGCACCTCAACTACAAAACTGTCAAGAACTTGAGCAATTGGCTGGTGATTTTGTGAAATCTGTGTTCTAGATGTTATGTGAGTGTTTGGATCACTTCTATATGATGTATGTGAGGTGTGTGAGTGATTGGTTTGATTGGAAAAGCTCTCAAACTCAAAACCCGATAGTGACTTGCCTGAGAAGGCAAAATTGGAGTGAAAGAAGAGATTTTGAGGAAAGCATCTGTTTGATGGCTTTGGTGTACTTAAACTGATCATAATTGAGCTCTATTTATAGTAGAGCAAGTTTGTTTTGCAAGGAATAGTGAATGGCAACTGCAGCAGGTGTTTGTTCAATGTTGGCCAATGGAAATCCAAGTCTCCTCTAGCCATTGACTAGAGGTTAGGGCACAGAGCTGTGGTTCCCTTGGTCTTGGATAAGTCTTGACTGAATTCAAATGAAAATGGCTCAGTTCATGCCACCTTGATGCTTCCATTGAATGCTCCAATCCAAATTTGGAGTCTTGTCCCTATTTTGGTAATTCTAGGTTCAACATTCTATTTCTTGTTCCAAAGACTTTGGAGGCTTGGCTCAGTGATTGTCCCCTTTAGATTCAATCCTCTGATGTGTCCAAGTGGATAGGAGCATTTGAATTTGGCTGATTTTGGCAAATCGAGCAAAAATGCAAATTCTGCCTTGCCTTGGCAGATTTCAGCAAGGCAACTTCCCAATGTCATATCTCAAGATTCAAATGGAATTTGGTAATGTTCTTGGCAATTTTGGAAAGCCCTTACATGATACAACAACTGTTTGAACATATTTGGTTTTGATCTCTTTTGAATCCAAGTGAAAAATCCCCCTACATTTGGCAAAAAGTGAAGACAGATTTGGACTTAGTGAAAATTTCACTAAGTGTTGGAAAAAGTGACATTTTCATTTTTCAGCCATTTTGATCACTCGATAACTCAAAATCGTTAATGAATTGGACTTAGGTCTAGTTGAAGTTTTTGTAGAGGGTAATGAGGGCTACAAATCCATCTTTGGATGAGGAAAAATGGCTTTGTGGTTTAGGAGTTATGATCCTCCAAAGTTGGTACCCTTGTCACTTTATTTTTAACTTAGAAAATTTTCTAAGTTTTTATGGTTACCCCTTTTACAAGTTATCCAACTTTTCTTGATTTTTCTTGATGAATGATGATTCAAATCACACATTAACATCATTTTAGGGTTAAAAATCCATTTTGGTGAAAAATCTCAAAAAGTCAAAGTTGATTTTTGTGCACAGTTGACTTTTTATCAGATGAATTCCAAACTGTGCAATTCCTCATGAAATCATGTCCTTGACCTAAATCAAACTTGATGGACATGTTACATGGGTGTCATAGGGTATATTGATGCATGTCATAGGGCTTGAGAGCATGTCCTGGTCAAAAGTCAAAGTTACAGTTGACTTTTTCCTTAAAACCCTAACTGTGGTGCAGATGAAATTGAGACTTATTGCTCAAGCTTCTTGGATTAATCCATTGTTGCAAATGGATCAATATAGTGTATTAGAGACCCTCAAACCCTCTCTTGAGGTCTTGGCTCATGATTTGCCCTAAAAGTCAACTTAGGGGTGAATTAGGTCAAGAAACCCTAATTACTGGTTTTTGATGTATGCATCCCTTGAGGTCAAATTGACTTGATGATTGGGTCCATGAGGTTCCATGGAGTATATTAGGTTATGTTTTGGATCATTGGCTTGTACCCATATGAAAAATTTCCATCTGGAGGCCCTGGTCGACAAAACCCTAATTTGGTGACACTGTCGATCTTGAGACTTGATCCACCTAGAAGGGAGCAACCTTGTGCTTAATCCTTGAAGTGGGAGTCCTTTTGATCCATAGTGGATGTTTGAGAGGTTAGACAAGTTGAAGATCACGTCATTCCTTGATTGACCCTTTGCCTAAGCACTTAGAGAGGGCTTGAAACCCTAACTTTGATTGTGGTGAATGCTCAACAATTCCTTGAGGAGATTGATGAGGCATAAAGGTACTTCCATATTGTGATGGTGATTTGCACAATGAGGGGAAATCTTAGTGGTCAAAATTTGGGGTATGACACCGATATTTAATCCTCTTTTACCTTGAATGTCTGAACGTCTTCGCCATTCACACCTTCAGGTCCAAGAATATTAAATAGGGGCATCTGTCATACCCTAAATTTTGACCACAAGATTTCCCATCATTGTGCAAATCATCACCACAATATGAATGTACCTTCATACCTCATCAATCCTCTCAAAGATTATTGTGCATTCACCTTAATCAAGAATTAGGATTTTGGACCCTCTCAGAGCACTCAGACAAAGGATCAATCAAGAATTGTCATAATATTTAACTTGTCAAGTCTCTCAAACATCCATAAAGGGCCAAGAGGTCTCCCACATCAAGAATCAAGCACAAGAGTACAACATTTCAAGTGGATCAAGCCTCAAGATCATCAGTGTCACCAAATTAGGGTTTTGGTCGACCAAGGCCTCCAGAGAGAAATTTTCATCTAGGCATGAGCCAACACTTCAAAACATGATCCAAGAAGCTCAAAGGGACCTCAAGGATCCAATCATAAGTTCAAAATAGCCTCCGGGAATGCATTCATCAAAAATCAGGAATTAGGGTTTCTTGACCTAATTCACCCCTAAGTTGACTTTTGGAGCAAGGCATGAGCCAAAACCTCAAGGAATGTTTTGAAGACCTCAAATATCTTATATTGATCCTCTTACAAGTTCAAATTGACACAAAGAACTTGATCCTTAAGCAATACAAGGATTCAAATTCATTTGAATCACAAATTAGGGTTTCTGAGAAAAAGTTAACCCCACATTTGAATTTGGACTAAGACATGATCTCAAACCTTGGGAAATGATTCAAGACACTCTAAAACACCTATGGAATCCATCCATTAGGTTTGATTTAGCCCAAGGACTTGATTTCATAGAGGATCACAAAGTTTGAAATTCATCTGATAAAAAGTCAACTGTGCCAAAAAACCAAGTTTGACTTTTGAGATTTCTTGACAAACATGGCTTCTTTAAGTCAAAAACAATGTTAATTCATGGTTTGGATCATCATCCATCAAGAAAAATCAAGAAAAGTGAGGTTACTTATAAAAGGGGTAATCTTAAGAAAACTTGAAATTTCACTAAGTTATGAAAAATGGATGATTTTCCCAACTTTGCAAGGTTATAACTCCCAAACCACACAGACATTTTCTTCCATCCAAAGCTCAAATGAAAGCTCTCATTACATACTAAAAAGTGTCACAGTGCTCCATGAGCAAAAAAACTTGGATTTTGAGTTATAAAGCCATGAAGTTAGGGTTTCAAAACTTTTGAACTTAGACACTTAGTTAAATTTTTGGACAAAATTTGTCTTGTATTTTTACCAACTTTAAGGCCATTTTTCATTATGATCCAAGATGAATCAAGACCAAAGTTAAACATCAAAGTTGAAGTATGATATGCAAGCGTTCCAAAGAGTACAAGAACATCATCAAACTCCATTTGAGCAAAGAGATATAGAGTGACCAATATGCCTTAACACAAACTGTTTTTTTACAGCATTGGTACATGACTTGTATCCCATGATTTCTTGAGCCAATTTTAGAAACTTGTATCATTGTATTTCTGTCCAATATCAACATGAATGATGAGGAATCTGAGCATAAGACCACCAAGTCAAAAATCATATCCCTTAGGCATGTGGCATTCAAGATTCATTTTCAAGACTTTCAATTTTGTCATAAGGCATTCAATGGGTGCATAGAGGTGGCATGAACTGAGGCATTGTTATTCAAATGAGTCAAGACATATCCAAAGTTCAGAAGACCTAAACCTACAAAGCTGATCTTAAGTCAATGGTTAGAGGAGACTTTGGCTACATGACAAAATTCAATGGATAATAGGGTGATCCAGCCTCCATTCACTATTCCTTCAAAAACAAATTTCCTTTGCTATAAATAGAGGTCATTTGTGACTAATTTAAACACCCCAAAACATCAGAACTCATGGTTTCCTCCAAATCACTCTTCAAAACCAGAATTTCCTTCTTTGGCAAGTAACATGCGAATTTTCAAATAGAGAAGGATTCCACCACAAACAATGATCCTAACACCACACATACATCATATAGAAGTTTTCCAAACACTTCTCCATCATCTGTAACATCAGAATCACAAAGCTCAAAATCCAACTTAGGCCTAATTGCAGTTGAGATGCCATAACAAGATCCATGTGTTTTCAATCCATTTCAAGCTTCTAAACACCTTACATAAGGTCCATTGAAGTTGTCCAGATAATCACACAACATCTGTAACACCTCTACATCAGAATTCGAATTCCTCTTGCACAAGTAAGCCTGACACTCTCAAACTCTATGTTCCATGCATCATAAATGTGTTTTCAAGTTACAAACATGTTTTTGTACTTGTGTTTAGTGTTTCCCCTCAATTAATTGCTTTGTATCTATCGTGTATAGAATTTCATGATGTTCTTGCAAAAATTAGGGTTCATCTGTTCTTCACTTGATTTCTCACTCCACACTTAAAATAAATGCAATTAATTGGTACCATTGGAATCCTTGTTCAAAAACTAGCAACTTTCATGTTTACAAAAGTCAAAACAATTACGTATTGAGGGAGATATGAGAGGTTTTGCAAATCTGGGGAAACAGAGCATGCGCGAGCAAGAACAAGTGTTCTTGGCGCCTTTTTTGAATTTTTGAATTTTTGAATTTTTGAATTTTTCTTTTATTTTTTAATTGATTTCAAAAATTAATTTTTCTCTGATTTTTAATCATTTTTTATTGACTCTTTTTTTCAAAATTCATAAAAATGTTAATATATTTTTTCTAAAAAAAATCAAAATACTATTATTTATTTAATATATTTTGAATTTTTGTAAAGAATTTCTTTTTTAATTGTTTTAAAACATTTTTAATGAATTTTTTCTCTTGATTTTTCAAATTCAAATGAATTTCAAACTTTCATATGAATAAAACATGATTTTTCAAAACATTTTTCAAAGTTCACAACTTGTTTTCAAATATATTTGATATTTTATATCATTTTTTATTTAATTTTCTTTGAAAAATTGTATTTTTAATTAAAATTAGGGTTTTCCCTTGATTTTAAATTTTCAAACTTCATTTGAAACACTTTTGGGCCTCTAATAGAGTGTAAAACCCACTCCTTTTTGTACATAAATAATTTGAACCTCAGTCATTGTATAAGTCCCATTGTGGTTTTCAAAATCGCGACGCGATCGTCGCCTTTCAAATAAACAATCCATGGGTCTCTCCTTGAGTGTAAGCCTCATTTTTATTCTTTACAAACACTTTTGGGCCTCTAATAGAGTGTAAGACCCAAACCACTCTTCGTACATAAAAAATTTTGGGCCTCTACTATAGTATAAGTCCCACAATGTCTTTCGATATCGCAGTGTGATCATTGTTTTCAAAATAAGTCATCTAGGCCTCTCCTTGAGTATAAGCCCCAATATTTTGTACAAAAACTTGGTTTTAAACAATAAAAAACCTCCAGGGACCTTTCCTTGGGTTGTAAGCCCCATACCTCTATTTTCAAAATCATCTGTCTGTTTTAACTGGTACTAAGAGGAGCATTATTCCTGGTGAAACTACTCTTAGACCACTTGGGCCTCTCTTTGAGTTATAAGCCCCAAATATTCTTTTCTTTTAAACAACTTTTATTTTAATTCAAATTCAAATTCAAAGTTTTCTCAAAACTTTCTTCAATTTCTTAAAACCCTAATCATACAGTTGTAATCAATACAATCAATCACAATACACTTGGGTATCTTTTCAGAGTGTAAAACCCAACATCTTTTCAATTCAATGCATATTTGTTTATATACCTGTTAATACACTTATCTGTACATATACTTGTGCATATTTGTTTAGAGTTTCCCCAGCAGTTAGGTCTACAAGTAGGTTAAACCAAAGGTTACTTCTAACTTAGTCAAAACTAGTCCCCTCATAGGAAACTTCCCTCAATACAGTCTGCCTCCTCTTGGGCTTATTCAATATGGAACAGAGAAAGGCATTATTCCCGGTGAAAATTTTCTCAAGACTGTCAAAACTTAGAAACATATACAAGAAATTCATTTCCCCAAAGAGGATTAATTCCCGGTGAAACCTCTTTTGAATTTCTTCAAACCTTAGAACTGTTCAACAAAGAAAGGATTAATTTCCAGTGAAACCTTTCTTGAACTTTTCTTAGACTTGGACCCACAGGCTTCCTAGAAGTATCCCCAGCCTCTTCTTGGGCTGAGTACAAGGACCACCAGGCTTCTTAAAAGTTCCCCAACCTCCTCTTGGGCTTATTACAAGGACCCAAAGACTTCCTAAAAGCATATGATAAGAATTTAGTCATCTATACTAGTTCAATCCCTAGGAGAGTAAAAAGCTTAGAACATCCTACCATCCAAGAATTGACCATCAACCAACAGCCTCCTCTTGGGCATCATACAAAGATCTCTTTCCAACCAGAATTTATCTCTTCTTAATGAGACTTGGATAGTCTTAGCCTCCACAGCTTCATTCAAATAGACTTGGAAAGTCTCATAGTCTCCTTTTTTACAAAACACAAAGAGCCACAAGTTTCCTAAAGGCATAGGGAAAACCCTGATCATTTTATCAATACACCAGTCTCCAACAGAGTTAAAAACCTCTAAGATTTTCAAACTCATCTTTAAACTTCTCTGACCTCCAACAAGGCTTAACTTTCACCTTGAAAATCCCAGCCAAGGTCAAATTGACCTCAACAAAATCCTAATAAAATCAGAGCCTCGTGGCATCTGGTATTTCAACTCTTCCCTGATTCCTAGCAAGAGTAGATTCCTTTTGGATTCCCCAATACAATTTAGACCTGCTCTTGGATTTCAATAAATCCTCAGCACGAGACAGCCTCCTCTTAGGCTTTATATAAGAATTTCCTCAGTTAGCCTCAATCTTGGGCTTTGTACAAGATAGATAAAACCCTTTCCCAGTGGAGTCATTTCTTTCAGCTTCAACCTTGGGCTTTGATCAAGGCACACAGAAATCAACATCCCCTCATATGAGACCATGGGTCCACTCTGCAGGAAGATACATCTTCTATACATCACATATCAAAACAAACAATCAAAACCCTTTTCCAGATAATTGTTGTAAATGACACACTTGTTGATTCAAAATCCAAACTGGAGTCCCTCCTTTATCCTGGCTAAATCTCTCTTTCATCTAACTGCTGTAAGTGGCAAGCCTCTGGATTCCATACATCCAAGCCGATGTCCCTCTCTTAGCATGAAAGATGCATAAAGGAAAAAGTGGCATTGCTCTACTCTGAGTTAAAGCTTCTTCCTTCATGACATCTCTCTTATAAAGGAAATTATGGCATTGCTGGATTTCTCATATCCCAGTTAAAGTAATTTCCCTTATAACCAATTTCTCAACATTTTGTGATGAATAGGTGAGATATCTCCCTTTAGAGATGACAAATGCTCTCTCAGTCAGCCTTTAGCTTCAATCTTGGGCTTTGAACAAGACACAAATACTTTGATAGCTTCAATCTTGGGCTTTGAACAAGACACCAAATATTTTCCCTCCCATAGAAATAAGAGGAACTACGATTGCTCTAATTTCCTAAATCTCTTTACGGGAATACGTAGGCATAAGATTGCGAAATCTTAGCGACCACACTAAACAAAAATCTTAGGTCCCGTACCTTCCCAAAAACAATAGAAAACCTGAAAACAACAAAAACATTCTCTTAACACTCCCAAAGGAGAAACTTTCCCAATCCACAGCAGATAAACACAAGAAAGCATTTCAAGATTAGCAGAAATACCTGCAAAAGAAGGTTCTTATAGATTACTATAGATACACTGGGTGTTAACAGCTTCCCTTTGTATAACCATTCCCCGATCCTCGATCTCTTAGCATTTGTTAAAGAAAACATTTGCGTGCAGGGTTAGTTTAAGATATCTTCCCCGTCCTTTCTAGCTTCATAGGATAAATAAAGAAATCAGAAAGTAGCACCAATTATGCGGTAAGGTGGTCGCGTCACCGAGAAAAAATCGACGGCTACACTATCGGATGAGGTGAAAAAAGCATATGGACAGACGTTTAGGCAGTAATTTCTTATTGTTGTTGATGCTTATGTATTTGTTGTTATTGATGCTTATTATTGTTTTAAATGTGTAGTTAACGTTTGAATTTCGCGATGATTCGAAGTTGAAAAAAATAGATAACTTATGCTGGTACGACTTGGAGGAGTTTTAAGTCACAACTCACGAGTGACTACATTACGAAGGCAAAGCGTAATATTGAGCGCTCGTGGGTGAAATATATTTATCTTAGCAAGAAGATTTGGAAAATTTTTATGAAGTCTCGTAGTAGTGAGGATTTCATTGTTAGTACTAGTGGTACTTTTTGATAATTTTATGGATAAACCATGGACGTTAATATTTTTCTATGTTTATAACAGGTTAAAAGACAAGCGGGAAAGCTGAACATCTCCAAAAACAAATACGCCCATAGATTGCCTCGTGGGGGGGAATAGGAAACTTGAGAAAACCATGATTGCTAAAAAAAGACTACAACTAGGAGAGGGGGACTCCATGAGTTGTAATTATCTTAGTGTGTACTTTTTTAAATCATTTTAAATATACAGGATTGTCGAGAGGCAGTATAGGTTGAACAACTCCAAAAAAAAGCTTGCATTTTGTTAGACCAAGGTATGTGGATTAATTGTGATATATATATATATATATATATATATATATATATATATATATATATATATATATATATATATATATATATATATATATATATATATATATATATATATATATTCATGAAATGCGTGTGTGGTTATATATTCATGAAATGTGAAAATTTGTAGACGAGGAGACAAGCAAAGGGATACGAGTGTGGGTACTATGTAATGAAACACATGTTTAACATCATCATCTCTGCCGGCATTGTTGATTTGTAGGATCAGGTATATAATGTCATGAAATGTTTTCAAAAACATATTAATTTGTTATTATAATTCAAATCACGTTATATTCAATTTTTTTCACTAGTTTATGTAATATATGGAAAAATAAAATAAAATAAAAAAAACAAAGTATTTAATCACGGTTATTTATACCAACCGTTGTTATAGATAGCGCACATAATATTATTAAACATACATTCACTGGGTTTCGAACCCGTGACCATTCGTTTTATATCACAACGGTTTTATATATTGAGTGCTGTGATATGTAGCGCGCTACCTAGCTTATCACAACAGTTCAAGGCCCATGGTGGAATTCATCATACATACAATCACACTCTGCCTCACAACGGTTGGCCTGATGTGGTTGTATCCATTTCCCAACCGTTATGATATGTGTTTTCCATAGTAGTGCTTGAAAATATAACTTACATTACTCTTGCTACCACATAGTGGAATGATGTGAAGGAGCATTACTTGTACTTTCACTCTGACTATCATCTTGTGCAGCTCCTTGTCAAAAGACATAACCAAAAAAATCACCATTTGATTTATAATGATAAAGATTGTGATAATTCATTGATTGTTGGTAGTACAAAGGAGCTTGATCACTAGGATACTTGTTTATTAGAGTTGGACTAAGAATACTGATAAATAGGTGGCTAGGATAGTTGACTGCTTTATGAAGAATCGTCAATCCCAAAATCACTAAAACTATGAGCAATACTAGAAAAGGAAGAATCTTCAAGTGGAACATTTTGTTTTCTTTTCCCCTTTCTTCCAGATTGTGACACATTTCATCTTGTCTCAAGTAGTGAGTTGTCAGAACGATCCATATCAGTCAAGTTCCTATAACGCCTATAATTTGGTGGTGTTTCATAATATGGATAAAGTTCTAATTTCTCATCATTTTCTCATTCATCATCACCGCCTCCACTCCCACCATCACCTTCACCTTCGTTACCCACTTCATTACCACCCTCATCACCATTATTACCTCTTGGTGGACTTAAACCACCACCACTTTCATTATATTCACTATTATTATAAAAAAAAATTATCATCTGTATCAACTATCGGGAATGATTCTTCATTTTGAACTTCATTCAACAACTGATTTTTAATCACTTATATCCATTTAGATAATGAATCTTCTTAAAAAATATAGTCAAGATGTATCAGATCAAAATTTGCGTCTACTTCTTCCCGACTCTTCCTTAATTTATTCTTCATTCTCAACTTCATAAATGTTGTAATGCGTGAAGACAAGCTTATGAATTTTTTTTACTTCACTCAGTTTCTTCTCATTGTGTGGATATAGCTTAGTGTACTCCAATTTCTTTCACAGTGTATGGTAGAGGTTGTTTGACTGAGAACTTTTGTAGCCAAATGTTGAAGTTCAGGAGAGCACGAACCATGGTATTCCTACCATTGGGACTTTTAAGGAAGAAAATTAAAAACTTAAATATATTTATAAAAAATTATAAAAATTGTATTTTACCTACCTCCATCTTAGACCAAGATTTTTTAGCTAGAGGCATACCAAATGTTTCACTCTTTTCTATAAAAAGTGTTAACTAGGTAATATAATAAAATATTTCAATACATAAATAAATTTCATAACAAATAATTTATCATATGAGAATGTAATGTTCATTACTTACTTGGTTTAGAGCTTTTATTTGATCATCTGTGTTTCTTTCTAGCTTCATGATTACTTTAGTTGTTTCATCAAATGCTTCTTTATACACAACTTTTGCATGTTTAATTACATATTGAAATTGTGGATTAAGAAAAATAACCTAGAAATCAAAATCAATTATTGATCATACGATATTATAAATATATATTTTATGACAAAATCAAAATTATAAAATATATTGACATACCCGCTTAATGAATATCATAGTGCATGAAGTTTAATTGTTTGTTAATGATATCATTATAGTTTGAATGATAACGAGAATTTAGTTGAATATCTTGTTTTGCTTGATCAATGGCTTCATATATATTTTTGTTCAACCATAGAATTTTGACTTTTGTTAGTTGAAGAATTTTGATTCAATTGCTAAAAAATCAACAGATGCTCAAAGTTAAAGTTTGACTTTTGACATTTTTGGTCAACCATAGACTTCTCAAGCCAAGAATCAAGAAAGTGTGGAAAATGATTGAGTTTGATCAAGTTAAATCAAGAAAAATCAAGAAAAGGTCAAAAGTTGTCAAAATTAGGGTTTTGAAAATTTCCCCAAGTACCAAAAATTCATGTTCAAGTGACTAACTTTCCAAGGCCATGGTGTTTAATTCAAGCATCCAATTGGAACACTTGAGGACTGCAATTAAAGATGATGTTTGATACTACAAGTTGATGAAAATTTGAAGCCAGAAGCTTTCTTGAAGTGGAAGAAATTGATGGTGAAAGTTGAGGTTTCAAATTGTTGCAAATTTCAAAACACTTAGAAATTTTTCTAAGTTTTTAGCATTTCCAAGTGCATGACTTTATGGCCAAATTGTGAACAATCCAAGCAACCATTCTTAATGCTTGAGGGCTACATTTAAAGAGCATACTTCCTACTTCATCATGGTGAAAATTTGATCCAAAAAGCTCTTGCCAATTGAGAGAAATTGGATATTAAAGTTAAGGTTTCATGTTGGTGATCAATAGCAAGATGACCCAGAATTTCACTAAGTGCTAGATCAGTTTGTTTGGCACGACTTTGGAGCCAATTTTGAGCACTTTCCAAGCCTTTCCCCAACTTATTGTCAACACAAAAACTTGTTCTTTTATGTGATAGCTTTACAATGATGTCATTTTGGTGCAATCTAAACCTCTACAATGAGGACAAAAACCTGTTCAAACTGTTGCACCTGAATTACATTTTTCCATTTCGTGGAAAAGTGAATTTGGTCAAAACTTGCTACATAAGTTGTAGGTTGGTATCAATTGAGCTCAGATGTCAAAGACAAACTTATCCAACCCTAAGAATGAGAGCTCAAAGTATCCATATAAGCCAAACCCGAGCCATAGCTTCCATGTACCATTTTTCCATTTTTGTTCAAATTGATCCAATGAATAAACTCCCAAGCCTTGCATTTGATCCAAGCCTTCTCTCAACCCTAAAGGAAACCTCTACATAAGCAAGCATCATCTCATTATCTCAGGATCCATCAAAAAACACAGAAGTCACATTGAGCCAAAAAAACTCAAAACTCCATTGAAGCATTTTTCGAATCTCACAATTCATTCACTTTCCTTCCAAATTTCCTTCATAAACATCTTCCACAAACCACCTAGAACCTACTGTATACATTAGAAAGCATCTGTAACTTCTAAAAATCCATATCCAAACTTCACTTTCTTGCATTTGCAACTTGATTTGGGTAGAACAAATCAGAGGGTTTCAAGCGACTCCAAGCATACCATTACATTCTTGGGGACTCAAGGAAGTTCAGTGCATCATTATTTCACTTCTGAAAGTGCTTTTGAAGGAGCAACAGACTCACTCTGTTAGGTAATCTGTTCACCCTTTAGTTATCCTACTTAGAAGCATCATTCTGGTTCATTCTTGTTCGTTTTGATATTGTGATCTAAAGCCCCATGAAAATGGGCATTGATTGTTTATGTATGCAATTTAATTTTATTTTGAAGTTTTAGGGTTTCTCTGGTTTTTTATCAAATTCATGAGTTAGAGCCAATATAAATGTAAGTCAAGACCATGGTTGTGTTTCTTGTGAAATTATGATCAGAATGGTATATACTTGTCTTGTTTGGTGTGTATTTGATGGAATCATAATTTGAAGTTTTGAGATGGTTGTGAGGTAGAAGACGAAATCATGCGCGCCATTTTCATTTCTTAAAAATTTGTTTTAATATTTATTTTTTATGCTGATTATTTTAACAGGCTAGTAGGCCATGGCGCAGTGGTTATGAGGTTTTGTTGTAACCTTGAGGTTCCAGGTTCAACACCGATGGGACCTTTTTTTCACTCTTTTTTTCCTTTTCCTTCCTTATTTTCTCCTTTTTCCACTTTCTTTATTTCTTTTCTTCTTTTCTTTCTCATTTCTTTTATTTTGTTTAATTTCTTTTCAATTCTATTTCACTTATTTAAAGTCCTAATATTTAAAAAACCTAAAAAAATATTTTATTTTTATTAGTTTTTTTTTT
Organism: Lathyrus tuberosus; assembly: GCA_022829125.1. Classification (NCBI taxonomy): domain Eukaryota; kingdom Viridiplantae; phylum Streptophyta; class Magnoliopsida; order Fabales; family Fabaceae; genus Lathyrus; species Lathyrus tuberosus. The sequence goes on along the minus strand of JALAZF010000123.1, from coordinate 12,497,047 downwards.
TTTTTTTATGATTACATGTTTTTGGTTATGTTTAATAACTTACTATTGCTTGCTTCTTGGTAATTTCATGTTTGACCATCCTCCTACCATGCCTTATAATAATATCATGTTGATGTTATGCCTTGATTGATGTTTTGATAAATTTGTGAGTTTATTCTTAAGGCATTTATGCTTGCATCATTCATGTGTTGGTGATTAGTTGTCTTTTGTCCATGTATTAGGATTGAATATATTGATGAATAATGATCATACGACTTGATGTTTGCCTTCATTGTTCATTGTATGTTTCTCTTAATGCTAGAAATCTTGATATATTTTAGTTGATTTTAGGGTTTGATTTAAAATGAATGCCTATATGATTTAAAACCCTAATGACTTGAATTCTTTCTTTGATGAAAACCATTGCCATGTATTGATGATTTTCCTTGAGACTCGAAGAGTTGTTTTAGGATGTTGATTCTTAATACATGAACTATTCATAATACACTTGAGATGTTTAATTTTGATGCATGATTAGAGTTTTCAACTTGAAGTTACTTGAGATACTTTTTCTTGTGAAGTTATGTTGATTGTTGAACCATTTCCAAATGCCTTGATGTTTGCTTTACCGTGTCTCTTGTATGGTTTGATAGCTTATGTGATCCATGTTTAGATGCTTCCTTTTGAGTGTTCACTCACCATGACATCTTTTGCTCATATGCTTTGATTTTAACCCATAACATGGCATGTATTCTCATTTTCTTAGGTTCTTACTTGTGACTTAGACTTGCCTTGCATTTGAACATCTTTTTCCATTTGATCCTTTGTTTTGAGTTGTGATTTGTTTATGAGTCTTTGTTTTGATATTTGAGACTTGTCTTGTGATCTTTGAATACCATCTTCATGATGCATGGTCTTCCTTTACCTTGCCTTATACATATTATTGGTCCTTGATTACTTCTTGCTTGATATTTGTGCATGTGTTTAAATCTAAGGGAAAGGGATTGTGGTTGACTTATTGTCATGTACATATCCACTATGTGTCTTGTTGCATCCTTTACCCATCATTTGCTTCATGTTTACCCTTAGGTTTTCATTTTCTAACTTGAACCTCTTTGAAAAAACTTTGACTTAGGTCATTGCATTTTCAAAACTTTCTTTTTTTTTTCTAAAATGCTTCAAGACATCTTAAGCATACCAAAAACCTTTTTATATGACTAAAAAACACCAATCTCATTCAAAAAGATTTGCCACTTGGCTCTTTCATTTTAAAACTTTTTCTCAAAAAGGATTAGATATGAGTCATCTCTATTGTTGAGATATAATTCTCCTACCCCATGATATTGTTGAGAATGATGTTGATTCTTTTCCACTTGAGAGAGCTATGAGGCATACTTGTTGATTCTATATCCAAGTTGGAGCCCTTCTCTCATTGTGATGCAAAAATCCATCTTTCACTTGTTTGTGGTGGATTAGTTGAGTATTCTCCTTAAGATGACAAATTGTCTCTTCCTCATTAAAATCAACCAAAAAAACCCATTTTTTATTTGTAACCCGGACTACGGGGTTTTGATCCTTTATTGGTACGTAGGCACAAGACTTCATGTCTTTCCAAATCAAAAAACAATAAAAAAAATACTTCTTTTCTCATCTCCCCAATCTTTTTTCAGCAAACACTTTTAACCAAACACAAATATTTCAAGAGGTTCCTGCAGAGTACTACAGATGATTAGAGTGCTAGTACCTTCCTTTTGCATAACCAACCCTCATACCTTTGATCTTTTTATTGCTTTGCTCTTAGACTTACTTTTTGCTTTGCATGTTTATTATGGGTTTATTCGATCTTTTCCCCTTCCCTTGGAAAAATAAAAGTTCGGTGGTGACATCTTGTTTTGCGAGTCAAGTTAGTCAATAGCTTGGTCTCTGATTCATCACTGCAACAGTCGCAATAGCTGACCAACTTGTATTTCCAAATTTTTCATAGATGCATCATGGTTCTTACTCATTGTTTCATGATGTTTATTTACTTGTTCAAAACTGATATGAGTGGCCTGGATGAATTTTTGTAGGGTCTCTTCAAGTGGTGAAGATTTTGTTTGGATTGGAGCTTGTTGATTTTGCTAAACGCCCCAATTAGCATTTGTATTCTATTTATTGCTCCAACTGAAATTTGGGTGATCCTTCCATCCTTGATTATAGGTGTTAGAATAAGGGTTATTTTTCTGGAAATTTGCAAATTGATCTTCTTCACTCGATCCTTTCAAAGAGCACCTTCCATTTTCATGTCCCTCTTAACAAAAATCACACCTCAGTGCTTGTACCTGACTCACGTTAACTTTACTCAAGTTGCTTTCAGCTAGTTTTTTATTCAATAATTCAATTTGAGTTAAAAGTGCAGTATGAGCATCAATAGCTAACATACCTTTTGGTGTGCCTACAGTTTCAATTTTTGTTGACCTTTCACTTTTTGAATGATATTCATTCAAGCACATCTTTTCAATTAGGTTTTTAACCAATGGTTCGGTCATTGTTCTGACCGTGCCTCCCGCAGAAGCATCTAGCAGCATGCGTGTTTGACTCTTAAGACCTTTGATAAAATTCTTCATTTGCTCCATGTTATTCATGTTATGATTTGGGCATATGCATAATAAAAGTTTAAACCTTTCCCATGAGTCATACAATGGTTCAGTTTCTTGCTGCTCAATATTTGTGATTTCATCTCTTCGCTTAGGAAACTGGGTGGTGGTGAAGAATCTCTCTAAGAATTTATCCTCCAGCTCTTTCCATGTCTCTAAAGTTCCATTTGGAAAGTAAAGCAACCAATCTTTGGCTATTCCAATTAGCGAGAAACCAAACAGCCTCAGCTTGACTTGGTCTTCAGTGACCTCAGGTGACCTGCACATTGAGGTTGTTTCGTAGAAGCGAGCAAGATGCTCCCACGGGTCTCTAATTGTGTTCTTGTCGAACAGATTGTCTCTTAAATCTAAAAGAACATAATTCTATATATCAAAGTTAGCGGGGTCTTCCGGTACAAACTCTCTAGAAACTTGTCCTTCATCAGCCCTTTTGCAGTAGTCCCCCATAGTGGGTGGGGGTGGTAGGGCTCCCGTGGTGATTTCCTCTTCAGCGTCCGAAGAAATCAGTGAATTATCTTTTACTAATATACTTTGACCTAGAGTCGCTTCTCTAACCGCTCTCCTGGTGGCACGTGTAGTCCTTTCAACTTTTGGATTAAACGGTGTCAATGTTGATCCTGAGTTGCGTATACACAAACAAGAAATACCTTAGTAGCAATGTAATTAAACAATTTACGAGAAAATAAAAACAAAAATAAAAAACTAAGTAAACAAAACGTTGCACGAGGTTGCCTTGTTAAAATTATCAACAGTCCCCGACAACATCGCCAAAAACTTTATGACTTCTCGGCAAGTGTACCGATAATGTCGCAGTAATAAAAAGATATTGATTCCACAGGGACTGTTATTTAACAAAACAATAGTTGTGCAAATATAAAAAATAAAAATGGGGGGGGGGGGGGGGGGGGGCGGGTTAAGTTTGAATGCGAATAATAAAAGTTGTTCTGAAATAATACGGAAGCAGTTATGTTTTGTATAGAATCCCTTATTTCTCCCCTGTTGATGTCTAATGCATTACATTAATAAGAAAGTCATTATATTTCTACGGCAAATTAACACGACCACTATATACAATCCCTTAGTGTATAGCTAACTAATTCCTACTCGGGTCTCATATCCATATTCAACCAGTGTAAGTGAAATTAGGCAATGTAATAGAATGTTAATTCAAATGCCATTACTCGAGGTCTCATATCCATATTCAACCAGCATAAGTACAACAATGTCGTAGATCCAACTCATAAACTAGTGTTCAGTATTCCCTATGCGCCCAAGATCATATTAAAATAGTATCTCACATAAAAAGCATTAAGCACAAGAAGCAATTGAATAGAAATATAACGCCAATTATTCATGCAATGACAAATTAAACATATGTTCCAACAGGTTCAAAATAAGTTCATAAAAAAAACCTACCTTAGAGATGTTTAGCTACTTGTTTAGCTACTCATAACGATACAATCAAATACCAAGTAATAAGATGAAGATTGCATCCGAAAAATCCTTGAAGAACTGGCCTCCAATGGCTTCCAGTGCTCTCAAAATCGCTCTCTTGGTGCTCTTTACCGTCACTTTCAGTCAAAATTCGCAAAACTCTTAAAAAAAGATGCCAAAAACTCTCTTTTATAATTGTCAAATCAATCCAAAACGCGTCAGAATAGGCACAAAAAAAGACTTATCGCGCATGTGATAACATTCATCGCACGTGCGCGATGCTTACAACACTTTTTTATCACGCGCGTGATGTTGCGTGTGATTATTCTAGTAGTTGCACGTTTTTTGCTCCTTTTTCCATCAGATTTTTCATTATGTCCTTATTTCTTCATACTTGGTCGTTTTTACATCTTTCTTTGGTCTTAAATCTTCATTTTTGCTCCTCATTTATTTATTTTGATCTGTTTCTTCGATCGAAAACATAAAATGACATAGTATCATCATTCACCGAGATTGTTCTTTCAAAAAGACTATTGGAGTTATTTTTCTTCTTCAAAAGAGTTCTTTGATGAAGTTGTTAGATATTTTTCTAGGTTTAAGCCCGTCCCTTCATCTTTTAATTGTCGAATCAACTCATTACGTTTCTCGATGATTTCTTTCTTCTTGGAATTTTCTTAAAAATTATAAACATTATCATCTTTCGATTTAAGGATTGGATCAGGTTTTTTATTCTAATTCGTAACTAGATATTTGTTAACGATGAAAGTTCTAACATTGGCTTCCAAAGTTTATGAAGTTAGAACACCATCTATAAAAGTTTCACATTTCAATTTCCAACCCAATCCTACACAAATCTGGATTTGAATCTCAAGATTATACGTTTATAGTACACAAAGAAAAATCAAATTATCTATGGTGATCAATGAAATAAATGTACATTATATGTAATTTCATATGATATTGCTCCTTTTGATGTTGAAATACACTTGAATATTGTTTGCAAGTAAAAATCATGATTAAGAATGAAAGAGATTTTGAAAGGATTGGAGGTTTTTTGTTTTATGATCAAAGAGTGTTATTCAAGTAATGTATCATTCGTTTATTCAATTGATTTTTCCAAATTACATAATCTGAATGTTTTATCTGAATTTCAAAATTTAAACTATTTTTTAACTTTTGAAGAAGAGATTTGTTGTATAATTAGTATTTCAATCTCTCTCGACGGTACGAAAGGGCATTTTTGAACTTTCATTGAGTTATAGTTAGTGAACAACAACACTACATAGAATGTTCTACATGAGATGTAACGAACACCAAAGGAGGGAGAACTGAGCCAAGGCCCAATTCTTATTAGAAGAGAGGCGGCCCAACCTTTATTCCTAATACCTTGTGATCACTTTTTCGTATGTTGAATCTCAACTGCTCATCTAAGTTCTTGACTGAAGTTTGTTCATGAAATTGAGTTAAAACGAGCTTATCAAACATGCTAACAAGTATCATTACTATTGATAGTCGACGACGGACACCCTTTTAAAAGTTAAGGAACGAACTTGCTATTTTTTAAAGTTAAGAGACCAAACTGGACCCTAGAATAAAGTTAAGGGACGAAAAACGTTATTTTTCTCTCAACTAAATTTCTCTCAATTGAATATCATAGAAAAGCCCATATTACAACATGTAAGCCCAATATAAAATATACAAAGCATGACAAAAATAAAATAAAATAAAATAAATAATTTCGATAATATCTGCAGTATTTTTTGTTGTTTTTTACAAAATTTATCACCAAATCCAACATAAAACCCTCACACTACTTCAAACATTTTCATTTCTACATATCTTACCCTTATCCACAAACAACCACAGAGCGTTCTCCACTTCCTTTCTCTCCCAAAATTAAGATATGTCTATCACTTCCTTCAAATCCCTCACAATGGCCGAATCCTGCTTACTCTCCCAACCTTCACTCTTCTATACCAAAACCAAATCCCCATTCGTCTCTAACTCCGCCAAGCTCTTCAAAATCCAAAACCCTACGTATAATTCTTCTAGGGTTTCGCTGTCTCTTTCCCTCACTGCCGGAAAGAGAAGAACCCGTCATTCTTCGTTGCTGACATTCGTAGCACGGACTTCCGATTGGGCTCAACAGGAAGAGAAGGAAGATGGAGCTACATGGGAGAATCAAGGTGAACCTAAATGGGGAAGTGAAACTGAAAGCAACGAAGGTGATGGTGAGGTTCGGGGTTACGAGGAACCGTCTGAGGAATTGAAGATTTTTGTGGGGAATTTGCCGTTTGATGTTGATAGTGAGAGATTGGCTGGACTTTTTGAACAGACTCCAGGGACTGTGGAGGTTGCTGAGGTAAGTCCTGAATTTTTTAGATTTTTGGATTTTATGTATGTGAGTTCATTGAAAATATTTGTGAGAATAGCATAATTGTGTGTAATTGTGTATTATTGATGTTATGTTATGGTAGAGGATACTCTGAATTGTGATGCTGTGGTAGAGATTTGTTAAATGTTTATTGCGCGGTTTGTAATTTATAAGCTTGTGTTGTGGTTTCAGGTCATTTATAACAGGGACACCGATAGGAGTCGTGGATTTGGATTTGTGACAATGAGTACAGCTGATGAAGTTGAGAGGGCTGTGAACAAGTTCAGTGGCTATGTAAGTATTCCTCTTTATGTATATTTGTGTGTGTAACTGATTATGTGATGAGAAGAGGAAAATATCTCTCAAGAAACTGGGAGAAAAAGAGAGGAGCTAATGTCTACATGGTAGTTGTCTGATATGTCATCTCATTCATAAGAGTTTTGTCTCTGGAAAAGTTGTAAATTAAAATGACATTGTTTTCTTAAAGTTGTATGCTAGCTGCAATGTGTGTTACTTATTACAGGTGTCAATGTGTCAGTGTCGGTGTCATGTTTTCGGTGTTCGTGCTTCATTGATGGTTTGACATTTTTCTTCTATTTGGAGTTGTAGAATTCAAAACATCTTTTTCAATCTCATTTCATTCTTTTAACATAGAGAACACCATTTACATTGATATTGGAGCATTGTAATTTGATTACCTCTAAATTGATGTTATGCTGCCTGTATATATGAGAATGAAAAAATACTATTAGACATAATGAGATTGGTCTTTGTATATTTTTCTTGTTCTAACAATGCCTCAAGAATCATGGTCTTAATGGTGGCGAGCTGGTAGAAATACCTATAATTGTAATTGGTAGTTTTTTCATCTTGACATTTGATGATTTGATTATCTACTTGCTAATGTATCTTTTTATGTCTTAGATCGGGACCTCCATGCAATTTTATGAGTTTTTTTTTTTAATACATATTTTTCTGCATAACAGAATGAAAACCATGTCTTTGAAATTTTTCTTCTATCACTTTGTTTGAGTATGGAAGCCATTTTGCATGAACAAAAGTGTTTTGGTTTTTCTCCTTTTCCCAAACAAACGAATGTAGAAAAAGTACATGAAGCAATCCATGTATTATTAATATTTCTTCTCTACTCTTTTGTGCTTTTTGTAGTTTATTTGAATCTAATTCATTCTTTGTGTGACAGGAACTAGATGGAAGACCGTTGACTGTTAATAAAGCCGCTCCAAGAGGATCACCAAGACCTGAACGCCCACCACGTGCCTTTGATTCCGCTCTACGAATCTATGTTGGTAACTTGCCATGGGAGTTTGACAATGCCCGCCTGGAGCAACTTTTCAGCGAACATGGTAAGGTTGAGAGTGCTCGGGTAGTCTATGACCGAGAGACAGGTCGATCACGCGGTTTTGGCTTTGTTGCAATGTCCAATGAGGATGAAATGAATGCAGCCATTGCTGCTCTTGACGGAGAGGTATGTCAGAAGTAATTTCGTAGTTAATCATCGGTAACATAACATGGATTTGTGATTTTATACGTTTGAATCATTACAAGGATTACATGTGAGGTTGTTTTTTGATATCACAGAGCTTGAACGGGAGGGCGATCAGAGTGAGTGTTGCTGAGGAAAAGCCTAGGCGTAACTACTGAGTGCAAGAAATTTTCACTTTTAAAGTGAGTGGTGGTGCCTGATTTCTCTTTTTTAACGGCTAAGGATACAATTTCAATTTTTTGTTTAAATTTCAAATATTCCTTTTTGTGAGATGTTTCATCTTAGATTTGCATATTTAATGTAAAAGTAATTGTCTTTTAGAATAAATATTCTGTTAAATTATATCTGCGTATTATAAAGTAAGTTCAAATTGTATTATTTTGATTGTCACCTATCATATTTTGAATGTCATCTAACATTGAAGTCGGCCAATTATTTGTTACATTGCATAATCTTACTATTTTTTTCCTATGTTTTAATTTTTCTCTGTACTATTTTAGAGAGAAAATTATTCCTAACAAAATTCTCAACTACACTTCCAGTCTTCCACACCAACAAGATCTAGAAACTACCTCAAACAGAGTATGCAGAAGAAGAAAAAAAATTAGATAAAAACTTGATATAAAAGAAACAAGGTTATTACATCACCATAATACTGTGTGTATGAAACGTGAATACTGTAAATAGTTCAATATCAGCATTAGATTTGGTCTTTGTATTAGGCTTTTATTTATTTATTTTTTTTCTTTTAGGAGAGTTAACATGGATAACGTGGTTTCAACTTTTTCACCCTATCTATAATTTTATTATACTATCGTGATTTCAACTTTTTCACCCTATCTATAATTTTATAATACTATCGAGTTTTGTTAAAATATCGGCCTTGATGGATGGTGGTGGTGGATTATGGTAGAATTTTTTTTATTTTTTTATTTTTATTTTAAACTTTCTGTAATGAACCGCCTTATTTTTTTAATTTTTATTTTAAACTTTCATATTTGCGAAACCATTGTCGATAATTCTTGATCCTTGAATGTTTTTTTTTTTTATTTTCATTTCAGGCTTGGATCCTCAAACACTTCCCGTGCATAGCTGGTTGGGTGAGTGTGGATGAGTACATTGAGGACATGCTTTGTGCCTGTGCTTTTATCCCGCTGAGAGGGAACCGGGCTGTAGAGCCTTTCAGAGTCTACCTTGACCGTTTGGATGCTGAGGACATGCACTTCAACAGCCACTTAGATCACCATGAGACGCGACCATTTGACGACATAGCTTTATACTCCTGATGGTTGGCCTGCGGATCACGTATCATTGCTCTTCATCTGCCAAAGTGTGTCATGCAGCAGTTCGGGTAGACTCAGACCATTCCCTCACACCATGTTGTCTCTGCTCCTTCTGCCTTGTCTCATAGACAGATAGAGGAGTTGTTTGTTGATTTTCATAGTCACCTGGTATCAAATAAGGCACGAGCTACCATAGCGTCGAATGAATGGAGCTACATCAGGTGGTTCTTCAGGGTTTCGTATGTGTACATGGTGCAGACTGCTCCAAGAGATCCACTAAGACTAGGTCATCAGGAGATACTTGAGGAGGAGCAGGCTCAAATAGATCATACTTAGGAGGATGTCTTGCCTCGGTGTCAATGCATAGTGGAGATTGTGCATGCAGGCATTGACGAGGGTGTCTTCCTAGAGGGTTCTACTGTCAAACAAGTCTTGGATGCCATGGTAGTGGAGGCACAGGGGGCACTGTTGTACCAGTGACATCGCCGGAGGATAGAGGGATTAATGGCCGAGGAGGCAGAGCTGGCAGAGGAGGCAGATGAGAGGTGGTCAGGCACACCCAATAGTTGTATGTTATTATTTTGTTGTAGTACGATAGTTTGTACTTTATTTCTGACATTTTTACTTCATTTTAGATCTCGGTTGTACATTTTCTTATTATTTTTGACACACCCAATATTAGTCTCTTATTATTTTGTACGTCTATTTTTTTATTCGAATGTGTGCTTCATACTTTATCTAAAAACAAATACATAGCTTATAGCAAAAACACATGTTCTGATACACTTCGAAGATGTATCTCTAGAAAATTCTCGTAGATGCATATCCAAAACAATTCAAATGTAAATGGCTTATGGGTGACATGTTCAGAATGTTTAAAAATGGTTCTAGAGATATATCTCTAGAATATGTCAACGTTTATTCAGAAATAGGTGCGTCTGGAGATGTATCTCCAGAATCAGGGGGCATATGTGGAAATTCACATGGTGTCTTAGATACTTATAAGGTGCAATAAGAAATTGTCATTTAGTTCTCCCCATACCCAAAACTAATAAAATCAATTCATTTTTGATAATTTTTTAAATTATTAATTAAGTTTTATTAATGTACTTTGAATTGTTTTTATCTTTTTTTTTTTCAATAACAATAAATACAATACTATGTCATATCTTTAGGGAATATTTAATGCCCAAAATATGATATACTAAAAATCTGAATAAAGATATGACATGATAGGTTCAATATAGACAATATTATATAATGTGTTTGGTGGATACATGGTATTATTATTTTATTATTTTATGTGTTTGATGTATATTTCTACCTATTAAAATGTAAAACAAAATGTGACAATCCCTAATGATTAAGGATTGTCAGAGCTTTTAAGGTATGTTATGGGGTTAGAGAGCTAACTCATGTAGGGGTGAAAAACTATATGTATATTGTTTTCTGTGAGAGAATTAGATTGTCCTTTCCAACTTCAGTGATGAGGTATTTATAATGTGTTATGTCTGGATCCTAGGCCATTTAGAAATAGCAACCAACTAAAAAAGAATGTGAGATGAGATAGTTATTCCTCTATTATTTAAGAGTGTGGTTAACTTCCCTATGAATCATTCCACATCCTAGCAGGTTATGGACATGACATTCCCTCATCCCCTTTTAGACAAGTTATTTTGAAGACTATCGACATATTTATTAAAGGGTTAACGCATCCACTAAACAGAATGTCGACCTTATAAATGGGTGATCAATCCCATAGACATGCGACCAGGAGGGCTTTATGGCGAGACGATGGATTATCCACATCCCCCGTCGTATCCATAATTTACACAAATGTGATTGATCAGATTATATATATAAGTAATTCTAGTGAGACGATGGTATATTCAATATAATGTTTATGTTTCAACCATTTGATTGTGTAGTAATTGTCATTCTTTTGAATGATTGATGTTTACCTTCTTTGGAATCTGACTTTAGTATGGTGAAGGAATGGTATTTATATTAATCAAATTGAATAATTAATCGTTGGGCTTTTGATGGTATGAATGTGATGCATTAGGGTTTATGACGGTGCAAGTGTTGTGTTGTCCAGAGTTATGCTATTAGGATTTATGAGGGTGAAAAAGTTGTGCCTTAGGGTTTACAGAAAGCATCAAGTGTTGATGCAAAAAGTGACGCTGATTTCAAATGAATTGTTCATTAATATTTTGCCTTATGGTTTTCAAGAACCATCATCCGGTGACCGGGCAGCGGAACCCCCTGCTAACTATGCGTAATGTGATCAATCGCCAAATATAATTTAACAATGATAGTAATAAAATATGTTTCTTATTGTTGCCTTGTGGTGAGCAGTTATGGTCTTAGTTTTCCTTTATTTTCTTTTGGGAATTTTAAATACGACATGTGTGTCGCGCCTTTCTCTATTATCTCTTTATGTAACTTGTTTTCTCATCTCGCTCCCTCGTATGTAAAATGAGTATTCTTTGATGTAATGTAATGTAATGAAGAAAAAAATAAGACAAGATCAAAGGAGGATAACCATGGAGGTCTAGCTTGGAGAATCATAGATCGTTCTTAGGTTTAACTTAGGTTCTCTCATTGGCTTGAGGGAACAATTGTGCTAGGGTCATAAGTGTGTCATTTTATATGTATGTGTTTACCGGTGTTTTTGGTAAAAAATAAAGAGTTTGAAAGTCTATGAGATTAACTTGAAAAATCTCCAAAGCAATTTGTGCAAATACTTCGTGTCAATACATGTGTGTGTGAATTGAATGTAGTGTAACAAAAGACTTTAAACGAAGTAAAGTTTTGATAAATGATAAGGTAAGATGCAGTAAATAACATTAAATAAAGTAAATGAAGAAGTACAATGTTCCATTGAAGGAAGATAAAAATACTAAAAAAGGGTTGACGCAGACGCATACATGTTTCTCGCTTAACTGTTTCGCTCTTTGACTCGGTACTCCAGTGGTATGGAAAGTAATGTATGAAATTTGTCGACCTCTATTCTCATGTATGAGTTTGGTATTTATTTTATTTACAATATAACCGTTGACGATAGTTATGTCCACTAGGGGATCCTTGTTTATGCTCCACGTTCGATCCTTCAGTTTCCACTAGTGCGCTTACGTGTTTTTCCTTTGATGTTATCTGCTTGTAACTCACATTGAGTGGTAACCATTTTTCCACTTCTTCATGATATCTCGACGATAACTGCTCCAAAGTGTCATCGATAATCTCTCTCAAAAGACCTCAGACTTGTAAGAATCACTAAGTCTTTATACCTCATTGTGTCATCGACGAGTCCTTTTGAATGGAATAATGGGCTTTCATCGACCGCCCTTTCCAAGATTCTGAACATGTATCTGACGACTTCCCTTTTCCAGATTACGAACATAAATTAGGGATTTTCCCTGAGAGTCTTCCAAACCATGTCTAGCTGTATCGACGACTTGGTCGACCTTTCGTAGTTGGTTCTTCGACCACCTACCATTAATGTTTCTTTAAAGATACTCCATTAATGTTCTCATACCTTTATGAAGATACTTCATCTTTATGACAATTTCTTTTCATTAACATTCTTTGTTGACTTTCTAGTAGCTGGAAATCCAAATGTAACAAATGCCCCCCAAAAAATGTCACTATCGACCCATATCTAAGGGGAGAAAAGTGGAATTGTTTGTAACTACTTCAACATTGTTCATGCTCTTGACATACGTCCGGGAACCACCTATGGCAGATGCTCAGAGACATCCTTGGTATGAGAATCAGTTGGTCCCTTTTTCAGTATCAAATACCACCTTCTCTTTCACAGAACCTATCCCCGAAGCCTCCAAACTACCAGAGTGTTTTAATAACTTTTTTCCCTGTTGTCCAAAGGAAAAATGTGGTCCCGTGGTCTTCAAGGGTTCTTCCTTTGACCTTGGTTTTTGCAAAAATGCATCATTCGCTCGTGGCCTTCTTTTGAAACTATTGACTTTGCCTATATTACCTGGCTAGATTAGGTGGAGTCACAAAAGAGACCCACCTGAGAAAAACAAGGGATCTACGACCTTATGCATCTCTCTAAGGTAAGTCCTAAATACAATCCGGCCATGCTTCTTGCAGCGATGTGCTTCTGGGATATTTTTACCAACACCTTCCAATTACCTTGTGGGATGTCACTCCCACCCTTTTCGATCGTGCTGTTATTGTCGGTCTTTGGCCTAGTGGGGAGAACTATGAACCTTCTGCTGAGACATACTTCAAATTTTCTAGCCACGCTTATAGCACTTTCATAGGAAAATATATGGGCTCTTTTGATATCGGCGATGCTCGTGAACACATATTCTTTTTAACCTATTGGTTGTTTCGGTAGGTCTTCTGCCCTCGCGAGATTCAAATTACTAAGATGTACGTTTCACTGGCCACTCGCCTTCATGAAGGGGTGAACGTTTGCCTCAGCAAACTGATCCTGGCAAGCCTTTATGAGTCACTGGATCATGCGTCTGAAGACCTTCAGCGAGGGGTTGACAGTTTCTAAACAGGGGGCCATATATGGCTGTTACAGTTATGGTTGAACGTTATTTTTGCTCATGCCCTCGACATCCAAATTCCCCTTAGGATTGAGACAAACGCTGAGTGTACAAGGCTCACTCGACTTACTTCTGACGACGACATGGGAGTATCCAAAGCTGCCTTTGAGAAATATTTTTACATTTTTTACAAATGTGATACTTTTGCTCCGTCGATGGCACCCTTTGCTGCTCGGCAGTGTAGCCCAGCCTGGTTTCACACACTATTTTATAATCCTGCTCCCGACGAGGCAGAGGTTATCCACAATATTCTTCTTGAGTGTCTGCATTGAGCACCTTTGTGGACGAGGCTTACCACCAAGAAAGTTGGGATAAGCCAAGGCTTATATCAACGTAACTTGGTTGCAAGACAATTTTGCTTAAGTCAACCGCTTCCCAAACCCTTGGTCCAGAATAAGAAAGGGATGGTCATTTTCACTGATACCACACAACAGGAGACCTTGGCAGTCTGCCTTCAATACTTCTGGGATAAGCTTGCTTATCTCCCCTCTTTCGGCTACTCCTTGTCTTTCTTCTGTACTGAGGAATTCGACGACTGGTGGAGTTCTTATTACGCCCAAGTGGTGTCGCTTCAATGCATATCGAAACGGATCTTTAGGGCTTTCACCTTTCATTCGGCTAAAGGTCAGACCAACCAAGGTATATTCTTATTGCATTTTTCCAATTATTGATAGTCGTCCTTGATTTCTTTCCTAGACTTACAACTTCTATGGTTTGTTCTTTAGATGTCTCCCAATAACCCGGGGGCTCTGCCTAGAAAATTAAACTACTGTGCCTAAGGAGGGGTAATAAATTACCCACAAGACTCCAAAGGCAAGACTACTAGCTTCTCCTTTTGGATCAAAATTTTCGTTTATGCGATCTTTACCAACTTTCCTTTTTAGGCTAAGGTGAGGCATGTTTCCTCTTGAGATGCTGGTACTTTCAAGCATCGAGTTGTGGAGCGGATTACTCCCAAAGTCTTTACTAGTCAAGGAGCACCAGCTCGTACAGATTTATTGGTTTCTTTATTACTTGTCTTATTTATGAGCCTAACTTCCATTTTTTGTTAGTCTCTTAAGAAAGAGTCTGAGTTTTGCAGCTACAGAGAGACTCTTGGTTCCCCCCACTCACTTCCCAAACAATCCAAATTCTCTGCCCCAATAAGCGATATCGCACTCGGGTCATGCCAAGACATTATGGTGTCAGAGTTTTCTACTAGGAAGAAAAGCAAGAAGAGGCTCATGCATGAGCCTTCCACTCTCGTTGGCACAAAGTACGCAAGGGATCCTATTGTCTTGAAGAAGAAGAAGAAGAAATCCCACAACATGTCAGCTCAACCTTCAATCCATCACCCTCCATCTTCTACACCCACACCCTCGGCTGCTCAAGTATTTAGATCTCATATTGACTCATCCCTATTTACCTTTTTCCTGGGTTGTAATTCTTCTCCTATCGTGAATGTTTTAGAGACTATTTTGGAGGAGCCTGCGACCTCAGAGAATGTGAATGCACCTGCAGGCTCTGCTCATGGTCCTAATCTGCAACCAAACATTAGCCTGTTGAGCCTGATTAAGGCATTTGAAGAGACTCCAATCGAACTCTTTAAGCTCCTCGTCGATTCATATGACAAGCTTGCCATGGACTATACTGCCTCGCCTGAAGCATCCCCGGTTCCTGATTTCGACCAACTCTTTCAATAGTTAAAAATAAAAGTAGCTAGCATAGACCTTCTAGAAGTTTCCCATGCTAACCTTCCTATCCTTAGTGAACTACAAGAGCTGATGTTGAAGTTGAGTCGACCGAAGGCCCCTTCTTCGATTTCTACTATGGTCATGGATCTGGAAATTCTTCTGAACCAATCTATCCAAATAGTAGCCTTCAAAAGGGATTCTACCAAATGTATTAAGGAAAAATCGGCTTCCTTGGCCTAACAACAAATTATGGTATCTCAGTGTTAATAAAATGTTGCTTATTGGAAGACCAAGGTAGTTGATAAATAGTTGTTATCCTCTCTTGATAAGGACATCTTGTCATGGACCTAGCAAATCAACTGCTGCAGAAGGCTCTTGAGGAAGCGAAGCAGCAAAGGGTTGTAATAGACACCACTGGTTTGGATTCCCTCGAAAGTAGGATAATGGAAGAGGTGGGCTTAGGCATTGAGCAGGCTAAAATAGCCCGTGAATTGGAAAAAGAGGTGGATCACTTGAGAGCTCAAGATCTTCGACACATCCAGAAAGCCCGCGCATGTAAAAGCCTGTTTTGAAGCCTTGCAGCAAGCCCTTTCGCTTTATCTTTTTAGTTTCCTTGTGTAATACCACTTGAATTTTTGGCCTTGTATTGTTTACCTTTTTAGTTTTCTACTTCAGCCAAATTAATGATAAGCACTACTTTCTTTTTATGATCTTGACTTCTTGAAGCATAAGCCTATACTGCTTTAGGTATTTTCCATTTATTCGTAGCGTTCGATTATCAGAGTTTAACTCTTCAATTTCATACGTGTTATTCGAAAAAACTTGGTTAACCTTGAAAGGTCCTTACCAGTTGGGTGACCATTTCCCCAAAGTTCTATCCTTCTTGTCGAGAGGGAGTATAACCGTCCAAACGTAATCTCTGACAGAGAATAATTTAGCTTTAACCTTTTTGTTATAAGTTTTAGATATCCTCCTCTTTTGCCTCATCAAGGCATCTAAAGCGAGTAACCTTTCTTCATCCAACTCAGCCAGTTCATCCATCATCATGTTCCAAAAATGGTCATACGAGATTTTGTTTTTCCTTTGAATACTTATCGACTATAAGCATTTCTCTGTAGGTAAAACTTCATTGTGGCTAAACATAACTCGAAAAGGTGTAGCGTTGATGGCCTCCTTAGGTGAGGTTCTGCAAGCCCAAAGTGCTTGATTCAAAGTAGTATGCCAACTTCTTGGCTTCTTGCCTATGTGCTTCTTTATCAAGCTTATGATGGCTTTGTTGGCAGCCTCTACTTGGCCATTCGCCTATGCATAATAAGGGGTCAACATCAGGAATTTAATCCTCGCCTCTACAGCAAACTCCATTATCTTTATACCAACAAAGACCGAGTCTTTGTCAGTTGTTATGGTTTTAGGAGTCTCATACCTACACATGATACGACTCTGTATGAAGTCATTCACTGTATCTTGGTTGACATTTGTTAGGGGCACCGCTTCGACCCACTTTGGAAAGTAATCAATGCCCACGAGGACATTTCTACACTTTTTAGGGGATGCTGGCTTGATCTCGCCAATTCGGTCTAACACCCATCCCTTGAATGGTTAAGGTTTGATAATCAAATGTAATTCGCTAGAGGGTACATGTTATATTCCTCCATGTTTCTGACACTCTTGGCATCCTCGAGCGAACTCGACGCAATCTTTCAACATGGTGGGCCAATATACCCCCTGTCGACACTGCAACCATATCATTTTCTGACCTTCTTAGTGAGGGCCACGCTATTCGCTGTAAGTGTCAAAAATTGCCAAATAAGCTTTGTTAGTTCTTGTGTTGGCTGGAATTTTGGTAAAACAAAGTTGAACAATGTTGATGTCATATGTCTGATGTCATAACATTGGTTCTTATCATTAGCTGTTGCAGGGTTGGAAGTTTTGTATGCTGATGTTATAATTGATGTCTTGACATCACTATACCAGAACATCAGAACATCAGTTTGTGATGTTTTAGGGCTGCGCGTGTTAGGATGTTTTGTTGTTAATGAGATTTTCTGCTGAGAGATAGAGAGATTGCAGGCGAATTTATTGGAGAAGATTTATTCTGATACAATTAATTCTGCATATCTTGTGGAGAATAGTTTGTTACTATTTTTGTGAAAATAAACATGGAGAATTGTTCCTATTTGTGTGGAGAAGATCTTGCAGCTGAATTAAAAAGTGAAGAAATATCCTGGAAATATTATGTGGAGCTGAAGATTGAGTATTTAAAATATGAAGATTTGATTGAAGATTTGATTGAAGATTTAATTGAAGATTTGATTAAAGATTTAATTGAAGATCTATTTAGTAGCAGAATCTTTTGCAGATTTGGTACAAAAGATTTGATATGATTTGAAGGCCCAAATCCAGTTGGGATTATATTATAAATAGAATGCTTGTAACCTAGAATAGGTACGGGTCCAAGATGTAGATCATCAGGGCTTTGTCTAAGTGAACCACTCGGGTTGTGAGATGGTCACTGTGTTTAACTCAGAAACCTGTAGGTAATGAGTTTGGTATTGTTCTTGGAGGAAGCTTTGAAGCAACTCCAAAGGGTGTCATGAAAGGGTGTCATGAAAGGGTGTCATGGAAGGGTGTCTTCTATGGTTGTACAATTGTTGGTAATCAAGTTGTTGATGCAGTGACGGTGTAGTTAACTGCTAGACATCATTATGATGATAGGAAGTGAGATGGAGTCTCTTACCTAGGGAGGACTTAGGTAGAAGGGTCATTGGGTAGTGATTAAATTAGGTAGATTGTCAACTGGTCTGTTGAGTCTGTAATTTGATACTACTAATAGTGGACTTCCTTCCTGGCTTGGTATGCCCCCAGATGTAGGTTGTTGAACTGAACTGGGTGAACAATTCAGTGTGTTATTTACTGTTTTTATTATTGCCTTGTTCAGCAGATTGCGATGTTGTGACATTGCACAAAGACATCACACATCTGTACCAGAATTTCAATTGGTATCAAAGCAGGCATCCTGTCTGTTTCTGGATGAGATCTTGGAAAGATACTTTCTGGTTCATGAGCAAGGAAGAGAGTTGTTTGGATGATCCCTTGGAGTGAAGGTTGGACTATCCATGATAAAGCATTGTTGGCACGAGGTTTATGCTAATAGTTTGCAAGGATCTTTGAGTAGTACCTGAAGGTTGTTGAGGAGTTGTTATGTGTTCCGCTGCATGGTATCTGATGTAACCCTGATTGACCCCAGTTTCTCTGGTGGGAGATAGTCTCTTGGGAAGCCATTAGGGTTAGGTCTCCTCAGCAGGATATTCTCTGCAGGACAGCTTCAAAGACTCTGGAGGATTGAGTGATCAAAAGGTGAATGGATCTTATGAAGATCAATCTGTTCAGAACAGTGATTCCTTCTAGATGATGAAAGAAGAGGGTAGAGCCAAAGCAAAAGAGTATCACTGTCAAATCTTTCATGCGGGAGTGAAGATCTTGATAAGTTATCTCTTAAGCCTAGGAGAAGGAAGTTTCATCAAGAAAGAAGCTGAGCTTGATTTGCTCTCATGTGTTCCCTCCAAGAGATATGTGTGGATATAGTCTCCAAAGCCATAACAGTTGTTTAATGTGATGTCGGAACTGATGTTGAAACATCATTTCAGTTCTTTGCTTTCTCAGCCAAAGAAAGTTAGTTGTGCTCATGGTGAAGTATCAGGTCAAGCCACTTACCTAATCTGGAGTGATCAATGGTGTGGATTAGCAAAAGAGGGATCTGCTAGTGCCTCAAGTCTGCAGGAAAAGGATGTCAGACCAGATCAAATGTTGTTTCTTGTGATAAATAGCTTGACAATAGTTGAGTATTTGTATGCTTTTGATAATGTGGTGCATTCAACTGACGACAATATACATTGACGGGAGACTATGTATATGTCTGAGGTAAAAGTGCAGGACTGCAGAAGTATTGAGAATTTACTTTTCTCTATGTGGCTGTTTTGGAAGTGTTAAGCACTTTGGAGTTGAATCAACTGGTGGGGTTAATTGGTTACTATGGAGTATCATCCAAATAGTCCGGGATGTGTTTGAATTATGAGAGGCAGATTGATTATGAAATGTTGATAACATCCAACATCTCAAGTCAGACAAGTTGTTGGCTTTAAGGCTGAAAGATATGAAGACATCACATCTTGGTGGTTACAGCTTGGATCAGGTTGGAGATTGGTGTTTGCCCTGGTTGTGAAGGTCGAGGATAAGTGGCAGTTATCTCTGGCTTTCTACTGACGGTTATACTAAGGGAAGTGACTTTCTTTAGTAGTGCTATGGGGTAGTCTTGGACTACTTATTTTCTGAAGATTCAAATGTGGGAGGTTTGAAGTCTTTGGAGTTTCTAAGCAGGATGGAGGTTGTCTACTCAAACTTGGTTATTGAATCAAGTCTATGAGAGCATGGGAATCTGTTTCTGCAAAGTGAGGACGTTCTTCTGAGTGGCAGAAGGTAGAGCTGAATCAACAGTTGGATGTTCTGAAATCTAGCTTAACATCAGGAGTCTCAGCTGGTGATGTGGCACATCAGCTAATGATAGGGTGATCTACTGGAATGAACAATAGGATGCTTCAAAAAGATTGTTCTCATGACAGTATGCGGGAGCTGCAGGAAGGAGAAGGTGTTACATGACCATTGCTTAGGGAGTCTAAGTGTGTTTGCTTTTGAGCAAGTGGATCATGTAACTTGAAGATCAAGTTTCCTTGGTGGATCAAGATATCTTTGTGAGAGTTCTGACAACGTGAGGATTCATGAATGAGGTGATCAAACTGTGGCATTTGGTTGATCTCAGAAGTGGATTCAAAGAATCAAGATAATCAGAGTGTGGCAGCTGGTTATTATTGAGGATTGTCTTGGAACAAGTTACTCTTGGGCAGAAGGGTGATGAGTTAAAGACTCAAGGAGATTATTCTTCTTGAAGGTGGATGAGAAGTTAATTATCTAGTTCTTTGGATTACTATGCAATAGTAAGTCCAATTGGTGGAGCATATCAAGAATCATGGTGATGATATCTTGGTGTGTGGCAAATGTTCTAACTTGTGTTGGGACATTATCTGGTAGGATATCCTTGGTGAAGGATGATTATGCTGTGGTTCAGAAGGTTGGTGTATACATTATGCCTAAGGAGCATCTACATAGTCATACGGGAAAATGATGAAGTAGAAGGTCTGCCTTGGATGGAGAATGTAGAGAAGACTGAAGTAGACCAGGTATTGATTGCTTTGAAATCTGAAGATGAAGAGTATGATAGGGAATGACCGCTTTTGGAGAGTTGGGGGATCTATGTGACTTTGATCCTTATCTAACAGTTTGTTTGAAGGAGGATGGTGATTCTTATGTTCCTCACGAATAGCCTAATGGTAACTTCATGTGGAGATGGATGCTCAAGCATTATTGTCAGAAGAGGTGTTTCTGACTATGTGGATTAGAATGTGGAGATTCTGAGCTTGTTTGTAGTAGTATGTTCTGGCAAAGCATGACTACTAATTTTTGAGGAATTGTGTCATATGATGTGATCTGATTAGAAAGTTTTTTTAAAGAGCTGTTCTTTTTCTGCTACAAGTGTCTCTTGAAGAGATTAGATCTCAGTAAAGCTGATAATTTGTGGAGTCTGTGAGCAGTGTCATACCAGTCAGGATAATTGAATGTGTTCTCCAAGAGTGAAAGCACAATATGTGAAAGTGCTCAGCAAGTGTGCTCAAATGTTCATCTCCATCTAGAGCTTTAGTTAACCATGACAGGGGGAGTAATTGTCTATGGATTCTGCAGCAAAGGTGCATATATTGTGAAGCTTGCATGCTGATCAAGCTTGTGGAGATTGGTTACCTCTTGTGAGGAGATAATGTCAGATAACATGTTATGACATTAGGCTGTTGGATGACATGTTGGTGTGGACATGAATGGTTTTAGCCATGTGAAGCTAATTGTTTGAATCATATGCGCACATGCTTCTGTGGAGGAGTCTGAAGGACGATTTTATTTGTTCAGATTTTGAATTACTTTGTGAGGGTCTTTGTTGATGGGAGATGTCACACTTGTCTTGGTGTGTGAGTTCAGTGGAAGGCATTGTGTGTGTGCTTCATAACTTGTGGATGATTGTGTGAAGCATTCCTGACTGGATGAATGTAGACTATGATTGGATTTTTCAAATGTTATGATCAAGGAGTTCATTGTGATCATTCATGTGGATATTACAGAGAGAAGCTGATCAACTTGGCAAGATGCGAGTTTTGGAGCATGAGAAGATAAGAAACCAAGAGGGAATCATGTGAGTTTTGGTATTTGGATTGTTTGAGGATGAAGCATTAAGTGAATGCGTTCAGCAGGTGTGTTGAACAGAGGGTGCGCTCTTGAAGACATGAAGATGAGTCTTATGTTTTCCATTCATTTAAGGTGTTCATCTTGCAAATGATCACTGGTTATCTTAGATAGGGGGAGTTGATATTTTGTTTTGGGTCTTTTGTTGAAGTAGTTGTTAGGCAAGATGTTACTGGTAAAGTTCATGGTGAAGTTCATGGTGTGTCAATGGATTGAATCAGAAGTATACATTTACCCCAGTGTTTGTCATTTGTTGGACAAAAAGGGGGAGAGAATGTTCAGTAGTAGCTGCTGAGTCTGGATTTTGTTCTGAGTATATTGGTTGGATGGTTCAGAGTTTGCCTTTGGGATTTTTTGTGTGCTTGCTGCTATGTTCAGAGTTTGTCCAATTATGGCTAAAAAGGGGGGAGAGTTAGCCTAGTGGTTGCCAAGGTGTGGTTGTGAAGCCTTTTTCTGAATTGATGCAGAAGTTGAGGGGGGGAGTGTATAAACAGCTGTGAGCTGGTTCTTGGTTTGAGGGGGAGTTTGCCCTATGCTGATGTGAAAGTGAGGTTATGCAGCTTGTTGATTTTTGTTGCTGCTGGTTAGTGAGTTTGTGCAGCTTGTTGAAGAGGTGCTGCTAGGTGTTTTGAACTGATGATGGCAGAGTTTGTTTTAGCCAAAATTAGCCAAAGAGGGAGATTGTTAGTTCTTGTGTTGGATGGAATTTTGGTAAAACAAAGTTGAACAATGTTGATGTCATATGTCTGATGTCATAACATTGGTTCTTATCATTAGCTGTTGCAGGGTTGGAAGTTTTGTATGCTGATGTTATAATTGATGTCTTGACATCACTATACCAGAACATCAGAACATCAGTTTGTGATGTTTTAGGGCTGCGCGTGTTAGGATGTTTTGTTGTTAGTGAGATTTTCTGCTGAGAGATAGAGAGATTGCGGGCGAATTTATTGGAGAAGATTTATTCTGATACAATTAATTCTGCATATCTTGTGGAGAATAGTTTGTTACTATTTTTGTGCAAATAAACATGGAGAATTGTTCCTATTTGTGTGGAGAAGATCTTGCAGCTGAATTAAAAAGTGAAGATTTAAAAGATACATAATATCCTGGAAATATTATGTGGAGCTGAAGATTAAGTATTTAAAATATGAAGATTTGATTGAAGATTTGATTGAAGATTTAATTGAAGATTTGATTGAAGATTTAATTGAAGATCTATTTAGTAGCAGAATCTTTTGCAGATTTGGTACAAAAGATTTGATATGATTTGAAGGCCCAAATCCAGTTGGGATTATATTATAAATAGAATGCTTGTAACCTAGAATAGGTACGGGTCCAAGATGTAGATCATCAGGGCTTTGTCTAAGTGAACCACTCGGGTTGTGAGATGATCACTGTGTTTAACTCAGAAACCTGTAGGTAATGAGTTTGGTATTGTTCTTGGAGGAAGCTTTGAAGCAACTCCAAAGGGTGTCATGAAAGGGTGTCATGGAAGGGTGTCTTCTATGGTTGTACAGTTGTTGGTAATCAAATTGTTGATGCAGTGACGGTGTAGTTGACTGCTAGACATCATTGTGATGATAGGAAGTGAGATGGAGTCTCTTACCTAGGGAGGACTTAGGTAGAAGGGTCATTGGGTAGTGATTAAATTAGGTAGATTGTCAACTGGTCTGTTGAGTCTGTAATTTGATACTACTAATAGTGGACTTCCTTCCTGGCTTGGTATGCCCCCAGATGTAGGTTGTTGAACCGAACTGGGTGAATAATTCAGTGTGTTATTTACTGTTTTTATTATTGCCTTGTTCAGCAGATTGCGATGTTGTGACATTGCACAAAGACATCACACACCTGTACCAGAATTTCAAGCTTCGCTCTCACCAATGCATTTGAGTAACAGCTCTTGAGGAGTATTTTTGAACAACTTGTTCCCAATAATGACGTAACTTAACGCCTTACATTTCGTTTTTCGATCATTTGTTCCCGTTGGGTTTCTAAGGAACTCAACAATTTCATTTCGCCAATCATTATCTGCTATGTTGTGGATGGTAAAAGTTTCCAAAATTTCACAAAATTCTGGTAACTCCTCTTCCCCCACCAGTTCTGACGTTTATAACTCTGGTCGGATGATGCTAGTCGACACCAACTTATCTTTCACTTCAGTGAAATTCTTTAATTTTCTCTTAGTTATCCTGTAGCCTGAGGCCACTTGGGCCAAATCATTGGCCTCTTGGTTGCGTATTCATGGCACATGTTCAATGTGCACATTTTTTAATCGTTTAAGCATTGAATTTTCCTTGACGAAGTATATCAACAAGTTATATTTAATACACTTGTATTCCTTTGTCAATTATTTTATTACCAGTTCAAAGTCACCCTTGATCTCGACTCTAGTTGCCCCCAAGTCTAACAATATGGTAAGACCTATGATTAAGGCTTCATATTCAGCCTCGTTATTGGAACAATGACCATTAATCATGAATTTATACTTGGTGGGAATTCCTTTCAGGGACATAATAAAAATCCCTACGCACGTTCCGTTGGAATGGGTGAAACCATCAAAATATAGTTTCCATGCCGGGAACTCGACATAGTTATGCACCATTTCTATTACTGCATGATCTACTATAAAATCAACAACAAATTGACCTTTCATGGCCTTTAAAGGCGCATAAGTTAAAGAATACACAGTCAGGGCTAATACCCATTTTCCAACTCTACTATCTAAAATGGGTTTCGACAACATGTGCTTAATAATGTCTAAATGTGAATGAATAAACATATATGAAGATTTTATATAATGCTTGAGTTTGGTACAAGAAAAGTATAAAGATAAACATAATTTTTCAACCATAGTATATCTAGTCTCAACATCATTCATAATTTGAGTTAAATAATATATCGCTCTTTTGACACCATCATTGTCTTCTTGGGTTAACATACTCCTGATTGTCAAGTCAGATGCAGAAATGTATAACTTCATGGCTTTGTTCCTCATAAGGGGTAACAACATTTGAGGCTTCGACATGTACCACTTAATATCGTCAAAGGCTTGTTGATGCTCTGGTTCCCATTTTGAATCCTTCTTCTTTCTTTAATCGTAACAGTGGTGAGAAAAAATTTGTCTTTCCACTTAGATTTAAAATTAGTCTTCTCTGAAAGTTGATTTTTCCCAACAAGGATTAAAGTTGTTTTTTACTGATCGGAGACTCAGTATTTTGTTTGGCTTTTGTCTTGTTTGAATTTATCTTATGTCCTTCTTATGGATAATAAAGCCAATAAAATATTCTGCATGAACATAAAAAGCACATTTTAGTGGGTTCATTTTAAGCCCATGTTTCTTCATCCTTTCGAACAATCGTCGAAGGTGGTCGAGGTGACCATCCTTAGATGAAGATTTGATGACAATATCATCAATGAAAACTTGCATGCATATTTCAATAAAGTCATGGAACATCGAGTCCATTACTCTCTGATACGTGGCACCAACATTCTTCAGACCAAAGGGCATCATCACCCATTCGTATGTGCCTAAGGCCCCTGAGCATCAAAACAACATTTTTGTTATGTCCTCCTCTACAATGAAAATTTGGTTGTAACCAGAGTATCCATCAAAGAGACTTAAATATTTGAATCTATCTTCTGAATCTACTAATATATCAGCCAACGAAATTTGATATTCATCTTTAGGAGTAGCAGCATTATGATCTCTAAAGTCTATGCAAACTCTAAAGGTATTGTTCTTCTTAATAACTAGAACATTATTAGCAAGCCATTCGACATACCTGGTAGGCCTGATGAATTTATTTCAGAGCAATCTTTCAATCTCAACTTTGAACCTCGACATGATTTCAGGTGCGAACCTCTGTGGGGTCTGCTTCACTGGCTTCTTGTCGGGTCTGATTGGTAGCTTTAGTTCAACTAGATTGCGCCTGAGCCCAGGCATCTCATCATGGTCCCATGCAAAATAATCTCTGAACTCGTTTAGTACCTTCATTACTTCTAATTTCAAGTGTGGGTTAATTTTGGTGCTAATGTATGTATGCCTTTTTGTCGTCCCATCTCCCAAGTCGATCTCATTCAATGAGTCATGCGCCTACATTTTCTTGGTCGAGGTTGTTGGGTCATTCTCAAACCCCAAAAGATCATCGTCATAGAAGGAATCTAGGCTACGACTTTCTGAAGCTGTTGTTTAGATGGTGAAGCCAGATTGATCTACCTAAGAGTTCTTAGGATTAATGGCTTCAACAACCAGTATTTGTTGAGACGCAGCCTTCAAGGCCGCCAGTATTTTGTTTTCAGCCACATAGGCCAAAATTCGAGCCAACCCGTCAAACTTAATCATGATCTCAATCTGATTCAAACCATCGATGATGACCTCTGATGGTTTCATACTCCCAGGTAAACCCATATTGGGGTGTAGGTTCACCATGTAAGATACCTCACGTCCTTCGAAATTATGTCCTCCCCCAGAAGCTCTACATGGCAAAATGTTTGCCAGCTTTGGGTCAAAGTTAAGCCTGTTGATGTGATTGACATCAGGCTTCCAGATGGTGATCCTCTAGTGCATTGACGAGGGTACACATCCTACTCCATGCAACCACTCTCTGCCTAGTAATAGATTATAGTTTGCTTTGGTCGATACAACAATAAATAGGGTTAGCCTTGTGGTGGTTCTCACCACTATGTTGACTTAGATGGCCCTTAAGGGTTTACTAGTTTTGCCCTCATAGTTGTACATTACCATGTTGTTGGAGGCTAAATTCGTGGTAAATTTGCTTATTTTCCCAAAAGAGATTGGGGCATAACACTAGCACATGCTCCATAGTCGATCAGGACCTTGTTGATCCCCACGCCATTTACCTTGGCCCTTATGTACAAAGGCTTCAGGTATTGTTGCATGGCCATGTCTGGCCTTTCAAAAATGGCACGATCTTCATCCACTGAGCCATCATTTATTACATAATAGCACAGAGGCTTGTAAGTGACCAGTTCTTCATCGAGACCCTCTTCTTCAATCACCTCTATAATTGTTTCATACTCTAAAGGCAACACAAATATCATATTACAGATGATATCTAACTCCAGCTCAGATCCTAGATTAAAGTTGTTTGTCTCCATATCAGCGTCTTCGACTACCTGGTCATTCATTGCTTTCTCCTCTTTTATGGGTGATAGATGGAGAAAAAACCTTTGCTTGACTGGTCGTCGACTATTTCTGCCTTCATCGATGGATCAAACGTTATCAATTCCACTAGAGCTTCCATCTACTCGTGCAACTTTCTTGTTTCTCTGGTGTCTCCTCCATTGAGTTCTGGTCATGGGATTTTTTCCCATGTAGTTTTGTTAGACGTAGGAGTATTTCCTTTGACACTTGAGAATTGTCTCTGTATGAGGAGCCATAATCAACATTAATAACCTTCCACTTGCCCCCACCTATCTTTGATTTCTAAGCAGGGCGTACCCATTCCCTGGTAGGTGCATCTGTAGCAAGTACATAAGTCATGCCTTGGAATTTTGTTGGACCCTTTCCTTTGTTGGATGAATGTTCCTTGGATTCATCCTATCGGACAAACGTCTTGGCTTGGTAAGGACTTGCCCTCTCCAGCTTTTTTGCAACTTCTTTATCAAACACACAACTTCATATGGGATACAGCATCACCTCGGAGTCTTTCAACCTGCAACGATTCAAAAAATCGACTAGCTTCTCTTCAGCTTTGCGATAATCTTTTACAAGTTGATCCTCAGGGTTTGGCTTGCCATCTTCAGCCCCAGCGTGGTCGGGCGTGTCGACGACCATGATGTCTATTGGCTCGACAAAGAGAGCTTCAACTTTTGTTTCAATCTCCCCTTCTAGGCATGATTTCTGTTTATCAGCAAACTTGATTCTGCCATCTTTGAGAGCATTCTGGACCAGGTCCCTGAAAAATACACATTGAGAGGTGTTATGACCCAAAAAATTATGAAATTTACAAAAGCCTTTTTTTCTTTCTTTGTTCCAATGGTGAGACTTTAGTCCCTTTATGAACAACAATTTGTCTGTTAGTAACCAACAAATCAAAGATCTTATCACACTTAGTGACGTCAAAGGTATACATTTTGGCCACAAACCTTTCATTTATGGGAATCTTGCGATTCCTCAAAACACTGGGAGTGGTAATTCTAGAGAAAATTTGGATATCTATCAACCTAGGATTAAAGGAATTTAAACAAGAGTGCCTTAGTCTATACAGTGCAACATCAGAATAACAATATTGACTGTTGGTCACCGACAACGGCGCCAAAAACTTGATGTGTATCTGTAAGTGCGCATAAATGCCAGTTATAGTATAAAAAGTTTCGAACCCACAGAGACCAATGTCAACCTATTGTAGTCTACTGTCGCTTTGTAAATCTAAGGCTATCTATAAAGGTTTCTCTAGGAAACAGATTAAAATACTAGTTCTAGAATTAATTGAAACAGAATTAAAAATAACTAGATTAAGAATTGAATAAAACGAGACCGGAACGTTATTTTTGGTGTACCTTCGTTATTTTAAAATATTTTTCGGAAGAAAATATCAAATTTAAAAACACTGCTCACTTTTGCAGCCCGTGTTATGTTTCAAAACTGTAAATGCTTTGTTGTCGCTCACTCAGTTACAATTTCGAAATAATTTTTTAAAACTAATAAATCCTAATTAATCATTAAAGCGTTGTCTCTGTTTTTAGAAATTAAATCCAATTTTTACGATCGAGTATGAGTCTCACAGTGTTGCGATGTTGATCAGTACCTGAGTATTTTTGCTTTTGCGCAAAACTTTTTTATTTTAAAACTAAAAATCATAACCGGAAAAATAAAATTAATATTGAAATTTTACGCCAAACTAATTTACAGAGTCCCGTCGAAACGACGGTCCTCACATCTGGACTCTAGAAATTTAGCTGGACATGGTTACGGAAATAAACATGCAATTATAATCGTTAAAATCAAATGGAGACATGATAAACGATTTAAAACAAATGGTAACAAGGGTTTCAGATAAATTAAAGGAATAAAACAAGAACTCAGAGCAATAACAATGGAAAAAAAAATAATAAGGCAGGAATTGTAAAAGACTTAAAATAAAAGCTAAAAAGTATAGCAATTGTAAATTAAATGAACCTGAAACGTAAAGCTGGAAATAAATTGAATTAAAATTCAAATGATGGCAAGATTGTTTGATCCAAGCATACAACAAATGCCTAAAAACACTAAAGTGCAGTAGTTCTACAATGTGAGAAAGCTACCACTTTACAATGGTGAATTTATGCTTAAAACTAAAAACCGTTGAACTTGCACAAGACTTGGATGCCAAAAATCTAATAAAACTACCTTTTATAGTGTTAAGAATGCATAACATCAGGTCCAAACGTGTACAAATCATGGGAGAAAATATAGGTGAAGTAGGAGAAGACTGGGCCATTTTCTGTTGTTAATTTTCAGGAAACAAGTGCATGGTGGGCGCCATGCACTGTGGCGGTCATCACCAATGTAACTTGATGATTGTGGCTGGCTGGCAAGCCATGGCGGGCGCGACACCTTATGGGTGTTGGCACTTTTCTTCGTTTTCTTTCTCTGGTGGACCCCATGACTGCCTAGTCATGGCTAGTACCTTGGCAAGCGCCTTAGAGATTGCCACCAGTGTATTTTTGCTATATTTTCTTCGTTTTGCATCATTTTCGTCAGGTTTCTTCATGCATCAACTTCTACCTATAATGTACCTGAAACATACACAAACTACCAACATAACACTACAAAATGTGGTACAATTACACTAAAATGAATGCAAATCGAGTCAAAATGAACTATGTATTTTAGTGTAATCAAACTCCCTCATACTTAAACCTTTCCTTCTTCTCAACCAAACTGCTACACATATGAAAAAGTCTTTGAAAAATTTACAGCAGATAGTATAAGGACTCATGAAAAACAATAGCATACGGTTACTCATTCTTGGCTACAAAGTCTACTTCGGCTGAGATTTTGTCGGTAGGTACTCACTTGCACACTAAGGATATCGTAGGAACACAATTCCGAAATTGTGCGGTCATAAGCCTCCCTCCTATACAAACCAATCTGAATCATGTCATTATGCCTAAGCATAACCTACCCATCCGCTTTTTCGTCCTCTTTCATTCTAGCACAATCACATTGAGCCCGTTATCCTTACACAGTCCTAGTAGGATAGCCTGTTAGTGACTATGATCTCATCATCATTATTTTTTTTCTTGTACATTTGCTTAAGTATCAACAAATAAAGGAATTTGCACCGTTAGGCTAAGTGATCGGTTGAGGATCACCTAACTTAGAAGGAACACTCGTTTTTATTCAGTTTTTTCTTTCTTTATTTTAAGCCTAGGATCATTCACTTATTTGCATCTGCTTCCTACGTAGTGTGTGCTTAGGATGGTGTTGACTACTAAATAAACTACTTAAGGATAACTAAAGGGTGAGAATTAAAGGCTACGACATAATAAGTACTCAAATCAATCTCCATAATTGGGAGACCTGAGGTGTTAGAACGATACCGATGTTGTTGAGTTTTCCAAAGTCTCCACAATCTAACATCGATTTCATCTGTAGCCGAATATTTTCAAAAGATGCACTGTGTTTCTAAGTTAAAACTTTCAAAAAATTTCAGGAAAATGGGAGAATCAATAAATAACATAAAACCACGCATAAAGACTCGACATCACATAAATTGACTCAACAAACATTTGTTAAACTAGAAATATAAATAAAAGTCCTAATAACATGAAATAAACAAGAAAACGATAAATCTAACTAGAAAACGATAAAAGGAAAGCAATAAAATTCCCCCCTCCCCCCACACTTAAACTAAACATTGCCCTCAATGTTTTGTTGAAAGTGGGAAAAGGAATAAAGAACCTGAGGAGAAGATTAAGTCAAGCGATCCATATATTTATTTTATGCAAATTCAAACAAACAAACATAGAAACTTAAAGGTCCGGATTACATATCCCTCACTTTTTCTTTTCTTTCTTCTGTTGGGGGGTTCATTCTTCTGAACTTATGGTGGTGGTTCTGGTTTTATCATGATTATTAGTTTTTTAGGTCCGGGTTTAATTCTTTCATCCACTACCTCAAAGGCTAAACTTCTTAACTTAACACTAATGATTTCCCTAGTTTCATAGCCCTATAATTTTCTCTTTTTATGCAGGACCTCAGACAAATATGCATTGGTGTGGATATTTTCCAATACCTCCACACACCTTTTAGATTGGGAGTCTACTTTAGCTTCCACAAACCTTTGCAGGAAATGAATCGGTGGGCTATAGGGAGGAGGAATAACATAAGGTGCTTCCTTCTCTACCTCTTCGACAACCTGCCTTTCTGGTGGTGTTGGTAGATTTTACTCAATCTCTACTCTTTTCTCACCAGAACTCTCCTCAACCTCATCATCACTCTCCTTAGGATTTTTGTTACAACATCCGCATGTCTCTCAGGGGAGAATCCTAGAGGTTTCTGTGCAAGTAAGGAGGTTTGAGTCTCAAATGCCTTGTTGTGAGTCGCGAGGGACTCGACCGTATTGTTCAGCTGCATAAGGGTTTCATTAGTATGGAGACTTTGTTTTCTAAACTCTTCATTCTGAAGAGTTTGTGTCGCCACAAAGTGCTCCATCATAGATTTAAGTCTAGAGTGAGTTTGCTTCATAATGAAATCCTCCATTAATATTTCAAGGTTGGATTTTTGGGAATCTTGCGATTCCTCAAAATACTAGGAGTGGTAATTGTAAAGAAAATTTGGATGATCCATCCACCTAGGATAATAGGAATTTAAACAAGAGTGCCTTAGTCTATACGGTGCAATAACATAATAACAATTAGGGGTGTTCAAATCCAAACCGATCCAAATAAAAACTGCAAACCGATCCAAAAAACCCGAAAACCGCAAAAAACCAAATTTTTTTGGATGTATTTGGATGTGATTTTGTGAAAACCGCTCGGTTCGGATCGGATTTTGGATTGGTTTTTTAAAACCGATCCAAACCAAACTGAACCGCATGTATATATTTTTTATATTTATTTAATTTTTATTAGTAAATATGTTGTGTTAATGTAATATTAGACGATATTTATTTTTTAAATACTATTTATTAATTTTATTTAATCTATTTATATTTATTATTTTCATCTTTTAATATTAACTTTTGATATAGTATATTATATATTATGCCAAACTTATTATTTATTAGTACTTTTAGAATATTAATAAAAGCTATAATTTGTAATTTGGATATCCAAAAAACCGATCCGAATTAAACTGCATTAAATTGGATCGGATTGGATTGGATTTTTTTAACTAACCATCAAAAACCGAATCAAACCGCGAGTAAATTTACCTTTGGATCGGATGATATTTTGCTTCAAAACCAATCCAAACTGAAGCGCGAACCCCCCTAATAACAATATTGACTGTTGATCCCTGGCAACGGCGCAAAAAACTTGATCCGTATCCGCAAGTGCACAAAAATTTCAGTTATAGTATAAAAAGTGTTGAACCCAAAAAGACCAATGTCAACCTATTGTAGTTATTATCGCTTTGTAAATCTAAGACTATTTGTAAAGGTTTCGCTAGGAAACAGATTAAAATATTAGTTCTAGAATTAATTGAAACATAATTAAAAATCACTAGATTAAGGATTGAATAAAATGAAACCGGAACATGATTTTCGGTGTACCTTCGGGATTCAGATAAATTTCAGTGTTGGTTTTGATTTTTAAAATATTTTTCGGAAGAAAATATCAAATTAAAAACACTACTCACTTTCGCAGCCCGTATTATGCTTCGAAACTGTAAATGCTTTGTTGTAGCTCACTCAGTTACCATTTCGAAACAATTTTTCAAAACTAATAAATCTTAATTAATTACTAAAGCACGATTGTTGATTTTAGAAATTAAATCGAATTTTTACGATCGGGTATGGATCTCACATTGTTGCGCTGTTGACCAGTACCTGAGTGTTTTCGCTTTTGCGCAAAACTTTTTTATTTTAAAACTAAGAATCGGAACCAGAAAAATAAATTAATATTAAAATTTTACGACAAACTAATATAGCGAGTCCCGTCGAAACGACGTTCCTCACATCCGGACTTTAGAAGTTAGCCTGGCATGGTTGCGGAAATCAACATGCAATTGTAATAGCTCAAATCAAACGAAGACTTGATAAACGATTTAAAACAAATGGTAACAAGGGTTTAAGATGAATTAAAGGAATACAACAAGAACTCAGAGCAATAACAATGAAAATAAAATAATAAGGCAGGAATTATAAAAGAATTAAAGTAAAAGCTGAAAAGTAAAGCAATTGAAAATTAAATGAACCTGAAATGTAAAGCTGGAAATAAATTGAATTAAACTTCGAATGATGACAAGATTGTTTGATTCAAGCACACAACGAATGCCTAAAAACAATAAGGCGCGCAATAGTTCCTCGATGTGAGAAAGCTACCACTTTACAATGGTGAATTTCTGCTCAAAACTAAAAACTGCTAAACTTGCACAAGACTTAGATGCCAAAAATCTAATAAAACTACTTTTTTATAGTGTTACAAGTGCATAACATAAGGTCTAAACCTGTAAAAACCGTGGGGACAAATATAGGTGAAGTGGGAGAAGACTGGGCCATTTTCTGTTGCTATTTTTCAGGAAACAAAGTGCATGGCGGGCGCTATGCACTGTGGCGAGCGCCACCAATGTAAATTGATGATCGTGGCTAGGTGGCAAGCCATGGTGGGCGCCATGAGGCCTTTTTAGGGAGCCAAACCTTATGGGTGCTGGCACTTTGCTTCGTTTTCTTTATCTGGTGGACCCCATGACTTCCTAGTCATGACTAGTACAATGGGAGGCGCCTTAGCGGTTACCACCAATGCATT
This sequence comes from Lathyrus tuberosus, assembly GCA_022829125.1. NCBI lineage: Eukaryota > Viridiplantae > Streptophyta > Magnoliopsida > Fabales > Fabaceae > Lathyrus > Lathyrus tuberosus. Next base: position 12,463,326 of record JALAZF010000123.1, on the reverse strand, counting down.
TTTGCCATATTTTCTAAAATTCTAGCATAGCAGATAATAGATGTCCTAACACATGTCAATACATTGTTCTCTACACAACTTTAAAACAAGAGCAGAACAAACAAACTGATATTCAGAATATCAGTAACACCAGCAAGACAGATGTTTCGACATCTGTTACAACATGTTAATCAAAACTGAACTGTAAATTGCAGAATGATAAATAACACAGAATATGATAACCTAGTTCGGTGCAAATCACCTACATCTGGGGGCATACCAAGCAAGGAAGAAGAATCCACTATCAGTAGTATAGTTTTATGTAAACAACAACTGGTTTACAATAAACAACCTCTGGTTTACCTATCACTACCCAATGGAGACTTTATCATTAGAAGTCACATCTAAATGAAAAGAGAAACCCATCTCACTCCCTAAATCACAACCTGTGATTATCTAACAGTTATAGTCACAATAACTGTATCATCCTACTTGAAAGACGCCCCTTTTAATACAAAGTTCAGTCAAGCACTCTTGACTAACAAGCTAACTCGGATTTGATTAAAATCTTCATCCGAGAACAATGCACGATTCATTACCTACGGGTTTCTGAATCTGTACAAGTATCTATGTCTTCCTTAATGTTTCAAATCAATACAGAGGGAGACTTACAAGAAAGCCTACGACTCTCAAAACCCTAAACCTTACTTTACAAAAGTTTACAAAATAGTATTCCTAAGTTTATGTTGTTCTCTCTCACTTTTCTGGCCTAGGACTAGGTCTTCTTTTATAATCTTCTGTTGTCTTGGGCTTCAAATCTTATGTTGATTGATTCCTTGATCCATTGCTGTGATCGCTCCTTGAATCTTGCACCAGATTTAAAACCTGCTATATTTGTCGAATCTGGATGTTGGAACATTGTATTCGACATCTTTGTCAGCACCATTCTTCATTAAGTTTTAACCAAAATTTAGTCAAACCTTAGGAGCTTTCAATCTCCCCCTTTTGACAAATTTTGGCTAAAACTCCTTTTGGACAATAAGCTCAGGGTGCTCCTGACATCTCTTCACCCTGAGTGGCGGTTATGATTGGAATATTGATGTGACTCCAATCATGTTGGTGTACATGAGGAAGAGGATGGCATACATCCCCCCTTCCCCATGAATCTATACTTCCTCACTTGGGGGGAAGAATTTGGCAACTGAAGCATCCAAACACCAACATGGGTAACTCAGAACACAGGGCACGACTGTGTTCATAACTCAGATCACAGGAATTGAAAGAAGGACTCAAAACATATGGAAAACCTGAGACTCAGTCAGAATGTCATAACATTATGTTCAACATCCTTGCAAACTAACTGCAAGGACATACTCAACCCTTGTACTCTTCTCCCCCTTTTTAGCCAAAAATTGACAAACATGTCCAAGACAAACTCATAGCCAAACTGAACAAACCCAGAAGCGGGTAAATCCCATGAGATCATAGCACAACAAAACAGACAACCTGAGACAAGATAAAGTCAAGAACACCCTTTATATAAAAGAGCGTTTTTCTTCGGATGTAACAAACCATTGGAAGTAACACATGTCCATTCAATGTGAGCATTAAATGAAAGGATGTGACTTCACAGACAAAAGTGCACTAGCCAAATCAGATTTAACTATTTCTTCTTTTAACGAGGACCATCCAAGGAATACGCGTAACCCGAGACACATGTTTAACACGCGTTTCCTAAGACACATTCTCTCCACCATCCAAAGCATTAAATAAAGATACCGCCATACATCCTAACCAATGTTTTGACATCTTGTGAGACTTTGTTTAGCCCCTTTTGTAACATCTGATGCATATTCACAATCCCTTTCAATGAGCCCCATGAATAATCATTTCTACCAGAAGACCAAGAATAACTGACCAAGATGTTAAGACATTTCTTCAAACATCTCCCATAGCAAAGACTCTCAAGATACTTGTATCACTCTGATTCAATCCATTGACACCCAATGATAGAATCAGAACAATCTGTTAAGTCCACCTAGAACTTAACCCAGTAGTTCAATGTCACGACATCTCGTTTGACATTTCATCCTCACTTGAGGCATTCTATCCCAAACTGCTTGAAACCATATATAATCTTGATAAGAAATTGTACTACTGCAACAATATATCCAAAACAGAAGTTTAACTCCCCCTGTATAAGATAACTAATGCTCCTTTACAAGAAGCACACCTTAAATGAATGGAAAACATAAGACGCATCTTCATGCCTTCAAGAGCGCACCTCTGTTCAACACATCTGCTGAACGCATTCACCTAATGCTTGATCCTCAAGCAATCCATGTACCATACTAGTACATTTAACAGACAGAAGTTCTCCCCATATCTTTCACAAATAATGCTCCTTCAACAAGAAACACCCCAAAAACACCACATGATATCCCATGACAGCTTCATGATCATATAGTGAGAAAGTACCAGGACCAAATCCTTGTAACACAACCAACAAACTCTTGGATTGAGACCAAAATCACCATTGATCCCTCTCATCTAGAAACCATCTATACCCTGTACAAATCCACCTTGAATTTTACAGCCACAAATATCCTTGTTCCTTGAGATACAATCCAATTGAATATGGAATGCTTCACATTCCTCAAAGAGACATACAGAGCACCTTAGTTTGCTAGCTCACCTAGATGTTCTTCACCCTTGAAGGACATCAAACACATGCCCCAGAGATCCTCAGCTTTACTTGCTTCACAAGCACCAAATTGATCCACTTCTCTCTAGCATGACTTGTAGCAGAAGAAACCACCTTTCCACAAGCATTCTGACCTCAACAAGAGTCAATTTTCCAGATAAACACCCCATGATCCAAGACATTCTTCAATTTGTCATCCTCCCATATGATAAGATAGAACACTTCTGATACAACTGGTGAATATCAGCTTCCACAATCTGAACTCCATGTTCAGAAACTATAATGATGTTCTAACATCAGTTAGGACATCCAAATCATATCACAGACACCATACACTATGGTTCTTGATACTATTACCAATGGACTTACTATCTGCATAGTAATCCAACTGAAGATCATTAGAGAACACAACACCACTAGCTTGATTAATAAGAACTTCAGACAACCACAGAGAGAAATAAACTCTCATTCAACTCTCAAAAGAAGGTAATCTTCCATAAGCAACTTAGGGCTTCTACCACAAGCTCCAAGATATGAATAGAACCAGAACCTCCTTTGAATTTTAAACAACTATCCTTCTGCACAAGAGTAATTAGTTCCAAGCACCCTGCTTGAATGCACGATAGAGATCAACCAAATGCCACTGTTTGATTAATCTCAGCTTTCTTCAGAGTTCCATAAAATCTTCTTATCCACCAATGAAACCTAATCTTCAAGTTACATAATCCACTTACTCCATAGAAAGCCATCTTAGATACACCAAGACTCATACATGTAACATCTACTCTTTCTTGCTGCTCCCGCAAACTGCATGAGATAGACCTTTTTGAAGCATTAATTCCATTTATTTCTAAGAAGATCAACTTATCTTACGATGATGCGCCACAACATCAACTAAGACCCTGAATTTTATGCTTGATGTCACAACATCTGATCAGACATCCAGCTGAAGAATTAAGCTCTTCCTTCTGCCACTTAGAAGAACTTCCTCCCTATAACAGGACAAGAGTTCCATGTTCTCATAGACTTGATCAATGATATCAAGTTAGAGTAGACAAGCTCTATCCTGCTTTGTTGTACTGCAACAATCACCTCATCTTCAGAGAAACCAAGCATGCCAAACCTTCGTGCTTCAGAAGAGATCAGTAACACAAGGTCTTTACAAGAGGAATCCCACTTTTCTTAAGTAAAGACTTCTTTAGAAAGTCAGAGATAGCTGCCACTTATCCTTGACCTCCAAGATGAGCAAGATCATATGCTCTTGCGCACCTAGATCAGAAATAAACTGACCCAAGCAGTGCTATCACCAACACCATATTCTAGACAAATCTCTTGCTAGGAAACTTTCCAGATAAAAATTAGATGCTTCTAGTAAAAACTGGAACACACCTGCTGCACTCCAATACTCCTAGATCAGAAATAAACTGAATTAGGAGAATTGTCTTCACCTTCACTTCCAACAGCACTACATTCTAGTCAAGCTTCCTACCACGAAACTTCCTAGTCTGAATGCATGCCTTGTAATAAAGACTGATCCTACCACACATACGTGTATGGTACCAAGATCATCAACTACAACTCCTTTTCTCTAGAGATTCACTCCTTGAATTAACAGGCTTCTGCACATACTCCACTGTCAAGATGTTTCAACCTCTGATAGAACATCAGTTCCTTATCTTGACTGTACCCATTCTCCAAAGAACAGATCCTTGAGCAGATGCAACAAGAGATGTTGTACTTCCTAATGTACCAACTTGTCACCAGTGATCTTGTACTCCAGCATACAAGGATAATCAATTAAATATTTGTAAATTTCACAAATAGAAATTGATCTTAAATCCTTGTCCTCAAAACCGTGTCAACATCTTTCTAGTCAAACAACATGTTGAGACATCAAGTCTGCCACCCTTGACTCAACCTGCCTATGACTTTCCTTTGCTAATAGAATCCTTGTGAATCATGAATGGTGAAAATAAATCACCTCCCATTATCTCCAAGTTGAATACCATCCATTAGCACCAGAGATCTTCAGAAATCCATCTTCAACATGAGAACAAATTATCCTTCTGAAAGAGCTCTTCAACCATGACCAAAGATGACTTTATGAGTGGACTTTAGTGAAAACTCAAGTATCTTTGGCAACTTTGTCGAAAAGAACATTTACCAAATTCACAGATCATGAATTTGATGAACACGATCTCAACTCACCTTCTCTTCAAACTGACTTCAAGATACAAGTTGGAACCAAAACTCCAAGTATCAAGTCAACATGACAGAAATCAACCAAGAACTCTCTCCATTCCATTGCTCCCGACTTTGGAACGACTAGAGCTTTCACAGATATTGATATCTTCAAGAAAAGAAGCCAACAATCAAGATCTTCCACCATCTTTCTTCTGTCACAACTCCAGAATCCCATAAATACCAGAGTTCTTCCATCAGAAACATATGCAGCGGAACCACCAAGGAACATCTTCAACATGCCCTAATAAGACGTCAGAACATCTTATAAGACACCACACAAGAGAACTAGCCACTACTCTTGTAGTTGCTATAGAAACTCCTCAGAAAACAAGAACAACCACCAATAGTTGTTACCTTCGATCCAGAACATCCATCCCATCCATTAATACCCTTGAGTATGTCTGAGTGAATGGTCTGATCTCCAAAACTCCTCCTTGTTTAAAGCGTCAGAAAATATCTCCCAAGATCTCATCCAGAAACAAATAGGATGCTGTAGCACGAGTTTTTGCATAGTTGCGAAGCACTATCGCTTTGGGGTACTACAGCTCGATTCATTTTTTATCCTATTGAAGCTGATGAAGGAAGGAAATAGATGTCTCTAATTAACCCTGCTTGCAAACTGAGTTTGAACAGATGACTGTTGGTTTACAGATGCTACAAAGATTGTGGGTCTCTCTTAGGTTATTTTGTTAAAATAGTGCCCGGGCGATTGGTGGGAGGTTTAAGACTGATGCTTTTCAATTGATGTATGAAGGTACGGAATTTTGGGTTTCTTGATTAGTGTGCTCGCTAATATTTTTTTTCAATCTTATGCCTACGTATTCCCGTTTAACAAAACAGGGAAATCAGAGCGATCGTAGTTCCTCCTATTCTATGGGAGGAAAAAAAGAGTTATTTTG